>CM053976.1:28884920-30128857 GCA_028641955.1 Protonibea diacanthus | reverse complement strand
GAGGTTTTTAGGGAGATGGAGAAAACAGGGATAGCACAGGGCAGGATCTTAGAAGGTGTGATTACTTTAGTTTTTAAGAGGAAAGGGGATCGACTGGATCTACAGAATTATAGGCCTATAGGTTTGCTCAACGTGGATTATAAAATTTTGGCCAAGGTGTTGGCGAATAGAATAAAACGAGTGATAGGGGATATAATTAAAACATCACAGTGTTACAGCACACCGGGTAGGGACATAGCCGACACAATTGCAACAGTTAGGGATATAATAGAATTCATGAAGAGAGACGGGGCAGGGGGGATAGTGTTGGGAATAGACTGGAACAAAGCGTTTGATAGGGTAGAGCATGAATTTCTGTTTAGACTACTGGAGAGATTTGGATTTGGTGAGAGATTGGTGGGGTGGGTGAGGAGGTTGTACAAGGGTTCAAGGAGCTGTGTTAAAGTAAATGGAGTACTGACTGACAGATTTAGCCTAGAAAGATCAATAAGGCAGGGCTGTCCTCTATCAGCTTTACTCTATGCCATTTCAGTAGAACCCCTGGCCTTACTGATTAAAAAAGATGAAAGAGTTCAGGGCATAGAGCACCCATCTGGGAGCATACATACAATAAACCAATATGCAGATGACACAACAATAACAGTGAGGGATGGGAACAGTGTGAAAACGAGTGCTAGAATTGGCAGAGATATATGGGAAGGAGTCAGGCGCGAGAATAAATGAAGAAAAATCAGAAATAATGTATATAGGTGAAGTAGAGAGAAAAGATGTAGGTTTAAAGGTGGAGGAGAGGTATATTAAAGTGTTGGGTATAAACTTAGGTGCTGAAACTAAAGAGGCAACTGAAACAACATGGGCGGGAGTCATCAGCAAAATAAAAACTGTATGTGGGAGGTGGAAGGCAAGAAAGCTTAGGTTAAAGGGAAAGGTTACGGTGGTCAATAATCTGCTACTATCAGTCTGTGTGTATGTGTTGACTGTACTAGAAATGCCTGTATGGGTTACAAATGAACTCAACAAAATTCGGTGTGATTTCATATGGGAGGGAAAGGGTGTTAAGATTGCACAGGGAACACTGGTGGGGATGAGGTGTGAAGGAGGATTGAATTTATTAGATATAGAAACAAAAAAGACAGCATTGAGGATCAAAACAGTGAAAAAATACATGGTGGGGAGATGCAAATATGGGTGGAGGGATTTTATGGAGAAATATGTTGAAGATGTGGGAGGCATAGGACAGTATGTGTGGTACATGGGCTTGAAACAGTCAATGACGGTAACCATACCAGAATTTTATTGAGAGGTTTTAGAAGCCTGGAGGAGATTCTTACCCAAGATGCAATATGAATGTCAAGAAATACAACCGTTGGCGAAACTGCCCCTTTTTTTAAATGAAAAAATTAAGCACAATGGCAAAACGTTATATGAACCCAAATTAGTAGTATGAGGTGATCCCAGGGTTCCTAAGAAGCAATTGTATATATGACCAGGTGTGCGAGCTGGAGGGGATGGATAATATAGATAAAGTGAATAAAATATATGAAAAGATCAAAACAAGTATACCCTTGGAATGGGCTAAGATCATCCAAAGTGAATGTGTGGTGAAGAGAGAGTGTGCCTGTATGCCTGAGCTGTATGCGATGGAGAATGGGAAGAAAATCAAAATGGGAGACATGACTGTGAAGAAAGTATATAGATGGATGATAGCGGATGTGATGAAGGAACCAGCAGCTGAGAAAGTGTGGAACAGAGTGTTCGTGGGTATGGATGTGAAGAAAATATGGTCAAATTTGGGGATAAGGTATAATACCATGGAGTGTGAGAACAATGATTTCTTGATTAGACACAATAGGATCTATACAAATGTTGTGCTACATAAGATTAATAGTGATGTAAATGCGATGTGTGATGTTTGTAAAAGTGGTCATGAGAGCTTTTTACATTATTTCTTGGATTGTGGGGATTTAGTTGATTTTTTTGAGTTCTTAAAAATACTGTTGAAAGAAAACTGGGCTGCTGAGATGGACTTGGAGGCAGGGTGGAGGACTCTGTTTTTGTTTGGGACGTGTGAAAAAAGAAAAGAAGTGAATTTTTGTCTAATGAATTATGTGTTGAGCCATGCCAGACTCGCGGTCGTCTACAGGAGGAACTATGCACACTTTGAAGGACAGATGGTAAAGATAAAAGTTTTGTTCAAATCAATCATGAAAAGAGATGTGCACTTGATGTATAAGTATGGAGGGGAGGGGGCAAAACAATTCTTTGTGAGTGGGAATAAATTAATCTCTGAAGGGGAGAGAGGGGAGATTTTGTTTAACTGGTGAAAAGACGGGGACATGCGGATTGACGTTTTCAGGTCTGTCCCGTTTTCATTTGAACTGAATGATGAAGTTCTTTTCCTTTTTTTGTGGGGGGAGGATAGGGAAGGGGATTAGGTTACATTTATAGGAGGTTCTTTCCTGAAGATGTATGCAAGAACTGCTCTGTGATATTGGTTGTTGTAAAATTTTGTGAATTGAAAAATAATAAAAAAGATAAAAAAAAAAGAATACGCCCGATCTCGTCTGATCTCGGAAGCCAAGCAGGGTCAGGCCTGGTTAGTACTTGGATGGGTGACCGCCTGGGAATACCAGGTGCTGTAAGCTTTTTTCACATGTTGGAAATGCGTTCTTCATAAGTAACCATTCTGGTGACGTCTGACATGCATATATACAGTCTTTCTCAAAACCCTAGAGGCTTACGGCCATACCACCCTGAATACGCCCGATCTCGTCTGATTTCGGAAGCTAAGCAGGGTCAGGCCTGGTTAGTACTTGGATGGGTGACCGCCTGGGAATACCAGGTGCTGTAAGCTTTTTTTCACATGTTGGAAATATGTTCTTCATAAATAACCATTCTGGTGATGTCTGACATGCATATATACAGTCTTTCTCAGAACCCTAGAGGCTTACGGCCATACCACCCTGAATACGCCTGATCTCAGAAGCTAAGCAGGGTGAGGCCTGGTTAGTATTTGGATGGGTGACCGCCTGGGAATACCAAGTGCTGTAAGCTTTTTTCACATCTTGGAAGGCAAGAAATGCGTTTTTCATAAATAACCATTCTGGTGATGTGTGACATGCATATATACAGTCTTTCTCAAAACCCTAGAGGCTTACAGCCATACCACCCTGAACACGACCACAGGGACGAGTGTCTGCAGAGGTGGAAGAGACAGAAGAAGCAGAAAAGTTTGCAGTTTTGCTGTTTGGGGAGTGTTTTTTTGTCTGACAGACGGACCACATGGCAGCAGACAAAGGACTGAACCAGACCATGCGAAACAGTGGAGAAGGAGCACGGGAGGACGAGGGGAGAAGTGGAATGGAAAATTGATGCGAGAAGGAGTACGGGAAAGAGCTGACGGTGGACATTGAGGTGGAGGGAACAGTGGAGGTTTCTATGATGGACATTCTGTGTGTAGTGGCAGTGCAATGTGGAGTGGTGACCGGATGCCGGGTGAGAGGGGAAAAAATCATGAAATCACCATGAATGGTGAGGTGGGGAAGCGCAAGCTCTTGGCTGGTGTGCGAGTGAAAGGGGCTCTGGTGCATGCCAGGGAAATCACTAACATGGACATGGTGGTGTCCTTCATAAACCTGCCGGTTTATATGGAGGATGCCGCAATACTGGCAAGGCTGGAGGAGTGGGGTGTACATCCGCTGTCCACTATTAAACGGTGCAAGTGGCCGGGGACTGACATCGCAGATGGGACAAGGTTTTTAAAAGTTCGTTTTAATGAGCAAGTTCGATCGCTGCCGTACTCCACCAAATTAGAGACACTGAGAGGAGCAGAGTACTTTAGGGTCATACATGACCGACAGGTACGGGTGTGCCGTCTTTGCATCAAGCCAGGGCACATCTTCAGGGAGTGCCCTGATTTCAAGTGCTTCAGATGCCGGAGGACAGGGCACTATGCTCGGGAGTGTGAGGAGCCAAACACAGCAGCGAGAGAGGAAGAGGAGGAGAGAGGAGAACAGACGGAGGAGGACGACAGAGAGAGTGATGACGGGAGGGGGGCTGAAGAGGAGGATGGAGGTCAAGATGAGGAAGCAGAGAAAGAACTGGATCGGCGGTATGGATCTGACAGTGGTGACAGCAGGGAGAAGGACGACGACAGAGAGGTGATGGAGCAGGGGAGAGAAGCGGAGAAAGGGTGGATGTGATAAAAGAGATATATAAAGATAGAACGGGGAGAATAATAGTAATAGAGTTTAGGTATCAAAATGTGTTCAGATTGATTAATTTATATGTTCCAAATATAGAAATAGACAAAAGAAGTATAACAGATGAGCTGAAAGGGTTAGTGATTGGGAGATGTATAATAGTAGGGGATTTTAATACAAAATGTAGTAGGTTAGATACAGGGAAAGGTGTAGTTTTCAGATGGGAAAAGTCGAGGGAGATGAGATGATGAGAGTAAAGTGCTTAATAGATGTGTGGAGATATGAAAATCCAGAGAGGAGGGAAATCTCTTGGAGACAGATGAGAGATGGAGCATTAAAACAAAGTAGGATATATCTGGTCCTAACACAGGGAGAGAATATCAAATATATTGACAGAATAAGATATGAATTAAGTTCACTGAGTGACCATGACGGGGTGAGATTCACGATTAAGTTAGGGAGAGAGGAGATGGGGGGGGTGGGGGGTGTTTAAATGCTGGGTATATCGAAGAGGATGAATATAAACAACAGATTATAAAGTTATTAGAATGGGCAAATGAGAAAATAAAATAATGTGTTGAAGATAATAGGACAGATGCTTAGATTGGGGTAATATGGGAGAAAGTGTAGTTCCGTCTTTCCCTCTATATAATTCTCCATGCTGTAGCCTTCTTCATTCTCTGCTTTACTCAGCTCTTCCCTCAATCTTTCCCTCAGCTCCTTCTCTTTCCTCATCGTTTTCACCTTTCTTTTCCTACTATACCAAATGCTTATTGATTTGATTTTATTCTTCAGAGATATGAGACTGAGAAATGTAGAGGAGCAATTTTACGGAGCAAGGCAAAATATGCATTGGAGGGTGAAAGGTGTACAGCGTACTTTTTAGGTCTAGAAAAAAGTAAGTAAAGCAGAACATATATACATGAAATCAGGAATAAGGAGGGGCAGGTAGTGGATGACTATGTGGCCATACTGGAGAGGGTGCAAGAGTTTTATAAGGAGTTATATAAGGGAAGTGGACTACTACTACTACAACTTACGGAAGTAAGTTTAGCATAGATGATAGTGATTGGTGTGACAGAGATATAAATAGGAAGGAGGTGATGAGGCAATACAGGGGCTGAAAAGTGGGAAGAATCCAGGGAGTGATGGGATAGGGATTGAATTTATAAGTATATAAGGAGCAGATGGCATAAATTTTAGTAGAGGTTTTTAGGGAGATTAAGGAAACAGGGATAGTATAGGGTAGGATATTAGAAGGTGTGATTACTTTAGTTTTTAAGAGGAAAGGGGATAGGGGGGACCGGATCTGCAGAATTATAGGCCTATAAGTTTGCTTAATGTGGATTATAAAATTTTGGCCAAGGTGTTGGCGAACAAACTAAAACATTTGATAGGGGATATAATTAAAACGTTGCAGTATTATAGCATACCAGGTAGGGACATTGCAACAGTTACGGATATAATAGAATTCATGAAGAGAGACATCTTGGAAGGTAACAAATATGTTCTTCTTAAATAGCCATGCTGGTGATGTCTGACATGCATATATACAGGGTCAGGGTGCTCGTAAGCATCAGGGATGGGCATTGGCGCAACGAAGTTGGGCTCCAGGACGTGATCCTTGCCGAAGAGAACCTCAGCCTGCTGATTGATGCGCTGGATCTGCCGCACATGCATGCATGACATCTGCCGACCTTTACCACCAGCAACCCAGAGTGATGCCAATTCCATGCCACTTCCTATTTTTTGGAGATTTTTCGTTGCTTCAAAAGTTGATCCTCTTTTTGAATGTAGATCCCCCAACAGCTTTTGCTCTTTGCAACGGTAAAATGGCTGCAGACAATGGGGTAAAATGATGATCAAAATGCTGGTTGAAGCAAACAAAAGAACTATACCTGTCTGGAGGTCGACAGTCAACAACAGAACGACGCAGAACAAGGATATCACAATGGAGAGCAGGCTGATAAGATACTAGATTGGAGAGGAAAGGATTGTGGGGACGGTGCAGTACGTTACGGGAAAGAGTTGACGGTGGAGGTGGAAGGCCCAGAGAATATTTCTATGATGGACTTGCTGAGACAAGTGACAATAACCTGTGGGAAAGTGACGGGATGCAGGGTGAGGGGGGAGAAAGTGTTTGAAATCACTATGAAGGAGGGGAAGAAGCTGATGGATGGCGCAAGAATAAAGGGTGTGCTGGCGCACGCTGGAGAAATCACTTGTAATGATATGGTGGTGTCATTTATCAACCTACCCGTCTACCTGGATGACGAGCAGATCCTGGGCAGACTGCAAGAGTGGGGGATGCGTCCACTGTCTGCGATTAGGCGGCGCATGTGGTCCGGGATGAACATTGTAGACGGGATGAGATTCCTTAAGGTCCGGTTCAGCAAGGAGGTCTGTTCTCTGCCGTACTCTACAAGATTCATCATGCTGAGGGGAGCAGAATATTTCAGGGTAATCCATGACCGACAACTAAAGGTTTGCAGACTGTGCATCAAACCGGGGTACATTTTTCGGGAATGCCCAGACTTTAAGTGTTTCAAGTGTATTGGGACAGGGCATTACGCAGGGGAGTGTGTGGAGTGGAGAGACACTGAGAGGAGAGGGGAGGCACCCTGAACCAGTAGGAGCAGTAGTGAGTGAGTGAGCAGGAAGTGAGACAGATTGGGAGCACATACTGCAACTGCAGCAGTGTGTTTTTTTGTTGTTTATTACTCTACAGTGCTGTGAAAAAGTATTTGCCCCCTTCCTGATTTCTGTGTTCTTTGCATATTTATCACACACAAAGGTTTCAGATCATCAAACCAATTTTAATATCACACAGACAACCCAAGGAAATACAAAACGCAGTTTCTAAATGATGATTTTATTTACCAAGGGGGAAAACCCATCTGGTTCTATGTGAAAAAGTAATTGCCCCCCCTTGTTAAATCACAAAGTAACTGTGACTAACCACAGTTTTGGGAAAGCTGAGTTCCACTTCACAGGCCACACCCAAACCTGATTACAATCACTTAAATAGAATCTGTCAGACAAAGTGAAGTAGGCTACAAGATCTCAAGAACAAACGCATCATGCCACAATCCAAAGAAATTCAAGAAAAAATGAGAAAAAAAGTGATTAAAATTTATCAGTATGGAAACGGTTACATAGCCATTTCCAAGGCTCTGGGGCTCCAGCTGACTCCACTGTCACAGCCATTATCCACAAATGGAGAAAACTGGGAACAGTGGCAAACCTTCCCAGGAGTGATCGACCAACTAAAATTACTCCAAGAGTGCGACAACGACACATCCAGGAGGTCACAAAAGAACCTAGAACAACATCCAAAGAACTGCAGGCCTTGCGGGCCTCAGTTAAGGTCAGTGTTCATGACTCTACCATAAGAAAGACACTGGCCAAAACTGGCATCCATGGGAGAGTTCCCAGGCGAAAACCACTGCTGTCAAAGAACACAAAGGCTCGTCTCACATTTGCCAAAAAACATCTTGATGATCCTAAAGACTAAAATCCTAAAGACTTCTGTGGACTGACGAGTCTAAAATGTAACTTTTTGGAAGGTGTGCGGCCCGTTACATTTGGTGTAAAAATGGCACAGCATTTGATAAAAAGAACATCATGCCAACAGTGAAGCATGGTGGTGGCAGTGTGATGGTCTGGGGCTGCTTTGCCGTCTCAGGACCAGGACTACTTGTTGTGATTGATGGAACAATGAATTCTGCTGTCTACCAGAAAATCCTGTAGGAGCCATCAGTTTGTGCCCTCAAACTCAAGCGCTCTTGGATCATGCAGCAAGACAACGATCCAAAACACACCAGGAAGTCCACCTCTGAATGGCTCAAAAAAACAAATTAAGGTTTTGGAGTGGCCAAGTTAAAGTCTGGATTTAAATCCAATTGAGATGCTGTGGTGTGACCTTGAATGGGCAGTTCATGCTAGAAAACCCTCCAATATGGCAGAGTTGAAACAATTCTGCAAAGAAGAGTGGGCCAAAATCCCTCCACAGCGAGTTGAAAGACTCATCACCAATTATCGCAAACGCTTGATTTCAATTATTGCTGCCAAGGGTGGCACAACCCGTTATTAGGTTCAGGGGGCAATTACTTTTTCACATAGGGTCAATTGGTTTGATGATCTGAAACCTCTGTGTGCGATAAATATGCAACGAACACAGAAATCAAGAAGGGGGCAAATCCTTTTCCACGGCACTGTATGTGAGTTTCTTCTTTTTTCATTGTACACTTTTTGTTTTTTGTTCCACAGCAGTGGGCTCACTGTTTGGGGAAGTAGAGTTTTCTTTTGCCTTATGCCAAAGAATTGATGGCATGCGTGCAGCTGCAAGGAACGGGAAAGGTGTCTATGGCTGAGCTGATGCAGACGGTGATTGGGCTGTGTGGAGGACTGCTGGCATGCAGGGTAATCGAGGAGAGGACCTATGAGCTGACAATGGCGAGTGCGAGAGGGAAGGAGAGGCTAATGGAGGGACTGAAAGTTGGCGAGGTGGCGGTGATGGCAAAGTAGCTATAATGAGATTGTGGTCTCATTCCTAAACCTTCCAGCTTACATCTCAGATGAGGAGGTGTTGGAGAAACTTAAAAACTGGGGAGTCACAGCCGTCTCCAACATCAGACGCAGAATGTGGCCGGTGACAAATGTTGCAGATGGGACACGCTTCCTTAAAAGTAAAGTAAGGTTTAACAAACAGGTTCAACCACTTCCATATTCAACCAAATTCAATACACATAATGGGGCAGAATACTTAAAAATGCAAAAAATGCAAATTGTGCTTCAAAAAAAAAAAATCAGAGTGCATATCCAATGACACTAGTGAGCAGAGTGACAGAGACTCAGAAAGAGAGGACGAAGATGCAGTGGAGATAGTAGACTGTGCTGCTGCAGTAATAGTTGAGTTCAAGAGGACTGTGTCTGGGGCTCTGTGCAATAAGGGAGTGGCTGGACAGGTGGGGGTAAGCGAGTCACCTACCGAAGTAGGTAGTTCCGTGCAGAGCAGGCAAGTCTGATCCCACACGGAAAGAACCTATATAAAGATATAAGTTTTAATATAGGTTTGGATACAGGTTTCGAATATATGCGACACACATAAAATTGGCAGTCTTCATATATGTATGTGTACATATATATACCTATATGCTCAAATATGTACACATACATATAGGGTCATATATGCTCACCTATATATGTACTTATGTTCACCTATATATGCACCTATATGTTCAGCTATATACAGTGGGCAAAAAAGTATTTAGTCAGCCACCAATTGTGCAAGTTCTCCCACTTAAAAAGGAGAGAGGCCTGTAATTTACATCATAGGTATACCTCAACTATGAGAGACAGAGTGAGAAAAAAATAAATATATATATAATATAATATATAAACCAGAAAATCACATTGTCTGATTTTTAAAGAACTTAGCAAATTATGGTGGAAAATAAGTATTTGCTCAATAACACAAGTTCATCTCAATACTTTATTATATACCTTTTGTTGGCAATGACAGAGGTCAAATGTTTTCTGTAAGTCTTCAAGGTTTTCACATACTGTTGCTGGTAATTTTGGTCTCTAGATCTCCTCTAGAGCAGTGATGTTTTGGGGCTGTTGCTGGGCAACAAAGACTTTCAACTCCATCCAAAGATTTTCTATGGGGTTGAGATCTGGAGACTGGCTAGGCCACTCGTCCTTGCTGACTGAAGGTGGTTTTGGCTCAGAGGTAGAGTGGGGCGTCCACTAGTCAGAAGATCGGTGATTCGATCAGTGTCCTTGGGCAAGATACTGAACCCCAAACTCCTGAAGGCTGCGCCATCGGTGTGTGAATGGTTAACTCCTCAAACTGATGAGCAGTTGGCGCCTTGCATGGCAGCCAGTGCCTTCAGTGTATGAATGTGTGTGAATGGGTCAATGAGATATGCACTGTAAAGCGCTTTGAGTGGTCGGAAGACTAGAAAGGCACTATATAAGTACAGTTCATTTACTCAAAATTTCATGATATATGGCCCCATTCATTCTTTCCTTTATACAGATCAGTCACTCTGGTCCCTTTGCAGAAAAACAGCCCCAAAGCATGATGTTTCCACCCCTGTGCTTCACAGTAGGTATGGTGTTCTTTGGATGCAACTTGGCATTCTTTCTCCTCCAAACACAACAAGTTGAGTTTTTACAATAAAGTTCTATTTTGGTTTCATCTGACAGTCTCCCAATCCTCTTCTGGATCATCCACATGCTCTCTAGCAAACTTCAGATGGGCCTGTACTGGCTTAAGCAGGGGGACATATCTGGCACTGCAGGATTTGAGTCCCTGCCGGCGTAGTGTGTTACTGATGGTAGCCTTTGTTACTTTGGTCCCAGCTCTCTGCAGGTCATTTACTATGTCCCCCCATGTGGTTCTGGGATTTTTGCTCACCTTTCTTGTGATCATTTTGACCCCACGGGGTGAGATCTTGCGTGGAGCCCCAGATCGAGGGAGATTATATGGTCTTGTATGTCTTCCATTTTCTAATAATTGCTCCCACAGTTGATTTCTTCACACCAAGCTGCTTACCTATTGCAGATTCAGTCTTCCCAGCCTGGTGTACGTCTACAATTTTGTTTCTGGTGTCCTTTGACAGCTCTTGGCCATAATGGAGTTTGGAGTGTGACTGTTTGAGGTTGTGGACAGGTGTCTTTTATACTGATAACGAGTTTAAACAGGTGCCATTAATACAAGTAACGAGTGGAGGACAGAGGAGCCTCTTAAAGAAAAAGTTACAGGTTTGTGAGAGCCAGAAATCTTGCTTGTTTGTATGGGACCAAATACATATTTTACCAAGGAATTTGCCAATTAATAACCAATAACCAATTAATTAAAAATCCTACAATGTGATTTCCTGGATTCTTTCCCCCCATTCTGTCTCTCATAGTTGAAGTGTACCTATGATGAAAATTACAGGCTTCTCTCATCTTTTTAAGTGGGAGAACTTGCACAGTTGGTGGCTGACTAAATACTTTTTTGCCCCACTGTAAGTATCTATACATGTACCTATATGTTCAGCTATATAAGTCCCTATATGTGATGTACAACTTTCTTTATATGTAATAGAATGTACATTATTAAAAATGATACCTTAAAGATTTTAAAAATATTAAAATCCATAGCTACGTAGCCGACACAAACAAATAAAAACCCAAATGTAGAACTTGATTTATTCACTTTAAAACAATCAAGTAAAACAAGAACAAGAACAAAAATAATAAATTAAACATCAAAAAATGAATAGAAAAAACAAAAATTATTTCCCTCTCTTTGCTCTTCTAAGCTCAGTGAGCTTGGCATTAATAGATGTAAACGAGATGCGTAAACGAAATGACCGCTGTCACTGCTCACCGTCGCCATCGCGTCACGGTAGTTGCGTTATTTTTCTGCTTTGTGCGGGACAATTTGTCCGCGACAATTGCAGGCTCTTTGGTGGAGCTCTGCTTTGAGTGAAGTTCCATTGTTGATAGCAGTGAGCGGTGACAGCGGACATTACGTTTACCAATACCCGACCCGTAGGAAATGGATTTGCATGATTTACAAGACCCTCATTTTCAGGTCGGAAAATCCGGATTTATCCAGAAGAATCACACCCCTGATTATAGACAAGATATGACACAAACACAGGACAGAGGGGATTAAGGGTGAAGGAGGAGTGAATGATTATTTTTTTAACACTGCAGACGACAATATATGTAGTTATTCACAACACTACATCTTCCAACAGCCCAGAGATGTGGCTCTACTAGAAGAGAGCTGCAATCTAGAGGTGAACAAGCGATGAATTAGTATTATAGGTGCCAAGCAGATAATAATGGGTCCCCTACCTGATGAGGTCTTCATTGATGCCTAATAAACATTGATAAAAGGATGGTTAAAGTAGTGAACTTATTTAATCTCTTTAAAGTTTTGTTTTTCCTTCTCTATTCATTACACATTCACTCACCGATAATGGCCGTCTTTTTAGTTCGGTCCAGGGCGACCACCTTCTCCCCATCCCCTCTGGTTGGCTTCCCACCTTTTAGTAATATTTCAAAATTATTATGAAAGGGGGGTGCAATGAGGGTGGAGAAAGCAATAAAAAGGGTTTTTAAAGGCACATCACATTTTCTTGAGGTGCAGGGCAATACAAAAATGCCATGGAAAAAAGAGTATGCTCACACACTGACAGTCAGTAATTTTTTATTGCACACAAATGCTGAAAACAAATAAAAAGAATTTTTATTGGCATTCCTAAATGTATTCCATAGAATATGGCTGACCTGTTTTTTTAAGGACAGAATTGAATAGAAGAGATTAAGAACATGTTTTGTACCGTTCAGGTTGCTTTTCAGCAAAGTCTTCAAATCAAAGGTGCCCAGCTACAAATTCCACACCATGGCAGTAGCAGAGGTCGAAGGGCGGGCTGCTTTCTATGCCAGGCAAAACACCCCGGAGCCCTTAATAACTTAAATCTGAAAAAATAATTTTACATCACATTATTATTTTACCGACAACTTTTAGAAACATGTTCATGTTTACTAGATGACAATTTGTATTTGTACTGATAGTTAGCTTCCCAATAGTTAATAAGTGTTCAGGTATAAATGCAGAATAATGATGGAGATATGAAACAAACTTGCCCTGGCCTAAACTTTATCAAAGTAGGGAGGAAGGAGGACAGGGTGGGGGGAAAGGAGGAGGTAGGATGGAAAGTAGGGAAGGACAGAAGACGGGGGGGAGAGGAGAGAAAGGGGGCAGGGGGAGGGAGGATGTTATTCACTCATCAAGGTCTCAGCTGTCGCTGCAGTCTTGTTAGAGAAGAAAAACCTTGTTAAACTCCTTAACAATTAACTATGCAAATTGAGCAAGTAATTTACCCAATTAACCATCCCAACATAAAAATCCCTATAGCTCAGTTGAAGTTTCAAGTAAAATAAGTACAGAAAAATCTGAGGAATTAAAGGGTTACACACACCTTTGATTTCTCTCCAAAGTGCTCAGTCTCCACGGGACTCTCTCCCAAGGGCTCAGTCTCCATGAGAGTCTCTGGAGTCTTAGAGAATAAATAAACTTTGTAAAACTCTTAAACAACTTTTTAACCTTTACTTATCCAAGCAAGTCACTATTCTTTTCTTTACATTTACAGGGGCAGCCTTGCAAAACCTTAAAACATGTCGATATGACAAGTTAACTAGAAAATTCCCGCAGAAATTTTGAAGTGCCGAGTGGACTGTTGCTGGGGGTCTTTATTGAAAAAGCACACCTCAAATAGTAATATTGAACATGTTTATTTACACACATGAGCAGCTAGCGCTAACGCGCTAGCCACTAATTCTAGGATTAGCTGCAAATGTTAGCAATTAGCATGTCTTTACTAAAAGGTTTGTAGAAGGTCAGTGTAGTAGTAATGTCCTACAAAACTCTGTAGTACAAAGTTTGTGTAAGTTGTTAGGTGTGTGTGTGTGGTGTGTTTGTCTTGTCTGTCTCTGCACGTGTGCTTGTCTGTGTCTCTGTTACTGTCTGTCAGTTAGTGGCTAGCGCTAACGCGCTAGCAATTAGCATGTCTTTAATTTTTATCGGCTAGAAATTAGTGGCTAGCGCTGACGCGCTAGCTGCTCTGCTGTTTCTGTCTGTCATTTTACACAGACAAGTTCAAATTAAGTGTCAATAACTGCTAAAATGGCTGCCCAATGTTAGCAGTTAGCATGTCTTAAATTTTTAGTGGCTAGAAATTATGTTGTGATTTAACACAGTCCTGCTGGATCCACTGTCAACAGATTTAAACACAAACAAAACAGATTGACAGTCACTACAGAAAATGTCTTGCTTGAGCTGCCTGTGTTATTGTCTGTCAGTTAGTGGCTAGCGCTAACGCGCTAGCTCCTCTGCTGTCACGAGGCACCTACTCCCATAGCTATGGGAGTAGGTGCCTCGTGTCGTAGGCACTCGGCACTAATAATAATAAAACTGCCATGAAATCCACAGAAGATTAATAGTTGCAGGCACGAGGCACCTACTCCCATAGCTTTCTAGCTATAGCTTTCTAGCTATGGGAGTAGCACTCGGCACTAATAAAACTGCCATGAAATCCGCAGAAGATTAATAGTTGCCTCGTGCCTACGGCAGTTGTCAGTTAAGTCACTCACCAGTTGCACTTCTCCAGAAGCGCAGGAGGAATCCACGTCCACCCCAGGAGTCCTTTCAGTCTTGTTCAGAAAAAAAAATGTTGTTATACTTTTCAATAAATTAAAGTGCAAATGCAGCAAGTTAGCCCTTCATCCCTGAGTTAACCATTCATTCCTGAATTAGCCCTTCATCCCTCAGTTAACCATTCATAGGGCGTGACCTCTTCGCATTATCTGTGTCTCTATGTTACACACCCTAACAATCACCTTCTATTAGTCTCGCCCAGATCCACCCCTTAAACATTGTGATTACATATTTGCACTTGATTACCTTTAATTATAATCTCAGCTTGGCGTGGCCGCGGTGTATATCTATATCCACAATTCCCCCTTTTGATCTCTAATAAGAGATCAACCATGGATCCCAGTATCTAATTCTACAGGTGCATAAGTTTGGCACGTTCATAGTTGTCTGTGTCCACTTGCTGTACATCCAGTTGAACAAGTGGCATCATCCCCTGGATGGTATATGATTTTACAGCCTTGTATGCCCTGTGAGTTGTAGTCTAATTAAAGCCCACATAAAAACTGTCACTATGATGAACCAACCGAAAATACAGATGCAGTTGTGCGGGTGTCATTGATTCTCACGTGTCGTTGGCTGTCTTCTTTCTTGAGTTGGTAGCTTGGCACACTACATGTAGGAGAGGAGCGCTATTTCACCTCCTCCCTTCTACTGCTGTTCTTTCTTCAGGCACCAGGGGTAGACTACCCTGGCACCCTGATCTCCACCAGGGGATTATTCTGCCCCTTTGCCGGTGGGATCTGTTTCTGAGCCAGCTGGCTCAGTGCTCTCAGCTTGGAGATCCTTCTGGATCCCGGTTAAGGATCGTTGTGATTCTTCCGCCGCGGCGCACCGGCTCCAGTGGAACCAGGTGTCACCTTTGCCCTTTAGTCGCACCGCGTGGGATGTTCTCTCGACGACCTGGTAAGGCCCTGTCCAACGTGGGTCGGACCACTTTCGTTTGATGACTCGTAGCAGAACCCACTCGGCGTCTGGAGGGACTGCCTTCGTGGCACTCTCCTTTTGGTCCTTCACCTGCTTGGAAAATGTTGACACCAAACCCTGCAATTCACGGAAATAAACTCCTCTATCGGTGTGGCCTGTAAATCTGTTCTCACCTTTTCTTCTTTCAGGACCTTTTCTGCGCATTCATGTGGCTCCCCTGTCCCTATCTGATCTGCCATGTTGATCCCTTCATGTGTAAACGAGATGTTTGGTGCTTCCAGTACCTTGCTGAGTCTCCTTTGTCTCAGTGTCGTGAGGGTAAATATCTGTGAATTAACATAAACCACTACACTGTGTGTTGTCAAAATGTGTAGCTGGTGTCCCATTACCATGTGCGCGTTTTTTTGTATCAGCTTAGCTACCCCTGCCGCGTGTTGAGTGCACTGTGGGTGTCGTTTTTCCATGTTGTCTAACATGACGCTTATGTACATTAATATTACCCTCTCTCCTCCTTTTCTCTGGAACAGAATACCATTCACGCAGTGTTCTGTTCCAGAGACATCTAGATAAAATGGCAAGCGGTAGTCTGGCGTTGCTAGTTCAGCAGCGGTCGCTAGCGATTGTTTAAGTGTGATAAACGCCGTTTCAGCTTCTTGTGTCCAGTCCAAATTGGCCGTCAGATTACGCATGCCTTGTTGTCTCACGAGATGTCTTAGCGGCTGCGTTAGTCCCGTGTAGTTAGCAACATAGTTACGGCTGTACCCCGTTAGGCCTGAGAACGAGAGCATGTCTTTGACCTTAGCCGGTTTGGGATGGTGCAGAATGGTGGATCTGTGCTCTGGAGACATGCTAACCCCCTTTTGTGATATCATGCGCCCGAGGAAAGAGACTTGTTTTCGTGCTACCTGCAATTTGGTTTTACTGACCTTAAAACCATGGTCTGCCAAATGCTGTAGAACCGAACGTGTCGCTGCCAGGCAAGAGGTGGCTGTAGGAGCAGCTATCAGTAGGTCATCAACATACTGGACAAGTGTTATATTGTCTGGCAAAGGACAGTCACTCAACGCCTGTTTGAGAACCTGATTAAACAGTCCTGGGGCAAGTGCGAATCCCTGGGGTAGCCTGGTGTAACGCAACTGGTGTCCCTTATAGGTGAACGAGAAAAAATCTCTACACTCCTCTGCTAGTGGGAGGCAGAAAAACGCGCTAGCCAAGTCAATGCAGGTGAACCAGCTTTGGGAGGGGTCTAGGTTCGCTAGAGCCACATATGGGTTAGGTACTGGTACAGTGGGAGTGGTTAATATGTTGTTGATAGCCCTAAGGTCATGTGCCATGCGATATTTACCTGTCCCTTTTTTCTCAACTGGGAGGATGGGCGTGTTCCAGGCTGACTGAGAGGGTTCTAACACTCCGTTCTCCAGCAGCCCCTCTATTGTGTCTTGGATCCCTGCCTTTGCTTGTGGTCTGTGAGGATATTGTCTTATCCAGAGTGGTATGTCTGTTTGCACCGTAAACGTGACTGGTGCACATTCTGTTAACCTTACGTCTGTGGGACCTTGCGCCCACAGGTGGTCAGGTAATGTCGCAATCATTTCTGCCGTTTGATAGTGATCCGTTTTCTCCCTGCCGTGGTGTCTGGTGATGTGGTCATGTTCTAAAATTGCTGTGTTGGAGGCTATCAGGGTGATTCTGTATGTTTTGGCCGAGGTAGAATACTGTACCTGGGGTATCGGTGTGTTCTGCCAATCAGTCTGCGCTAGTGCTCTCTTCACTACTCCCCCCAGCTCTTTGGCCTGATGTTGTGGGTGTAAAGCTAGAGAAACGTGTGGCGCAGCTTCCTCTGACATCATGTACCACTGTAGCTGTTCTGGACTGAGATTCACCCCTGCTGCTACCCCCTCTGGCGCCACATATATGTTTTGAGTTTCTATTGACCTACCTTCCAGCTGATCCTGAAATTTATCTTGATACCAATCTGTTTGCAACCTGTCGTAAAAAAGGGTGACGTGAGGAGGGTCGGGAGGGGAGACATAAGGCTCGTGGTGGGCAATCCAGGGCTTCCACTTCAGGTAGGCCGAGAGGATGCCGCGGTTTTCTGGGGTCTCTGGCTGGAGCATTCCCCAGTATATTGCCCCTGCGTGGCAGGGCTCGAACACTGAAACTCAGTTCCGTCCGGCAGGGTCACCACGAGGCCATCTGCACTGCACAAAATGGACGCGCCGAGTTTTATGAGGAGATCCCTCCCCATCAGGTTCGTTGGCACAGTGGGTGAGTGCACATAGGGATGTTTTACAGTCTGTCCACCCAACTGGGTGAGAAGTGGTTTCATGATTGGCAGAGTTTGTTTTTCCCCAGAGAAACCCATTACTGTGATTGTGTTTGCTGACAGAGTGTGGGGGAGCGTATGAATCAAGGTGGAACATGTGGCCCCCGTGTCTACTAGGAACGGCAGATCTTTCGTTCCAACCTGTAGGGACAGCATCGGGTCCGTCATATTGATGCTGCCTGAGTCTCTCTGTGGGGTGTGTCATCATCTAGCCTATCTCTTTGGGCTTGCTGTTCAATCTCCCGCACGTCAGCTCCTGTTAAACACCTGGCTATCACAGCCCTGAAATCTCCCAGGGCCAACATCTGCCCTGCTGTGAGGCTATCAAGCTGGCTCAACCACAGACTTCCACCTTCCGCTACCGGGGGCAATTTGTCCACTAACACCTGCAGATCGCCTATGCCGAATAGTCGGTATTTATTATGATTACCTGTTCTGATCAGTGGAAATTGCAGTGGATCATGTCCACTAAAGGGGTCTTGAGGATGTCCTTGTGATCTAGTCATCATACGGTGTATTCTCTCCCAGTCTTGTCTACGGTGTATCCTTGTAAGGGTCTGGTCAATGTCTGCCACTAACTGCTCTCCCTTGCCTATCATATTCTGCATTTCCTGGAACTCCTGTGACTCGTTATCTGAGTCCTCGTCCTTCCAGTTCCCCTTAGCATACATCGTAACTTCTACATCTGCTCCTTTCTTCTCACCATTCTCCCACTTTCCCTTAGCATGAAGTGATGCTTCTCCCGCACGGTCTGATCTATGTGTTCCCCGTGAGGGGGTGTGTGCCGGTGAGTGCATCGGTGTAGATGTGTGGTATACTCTACGCCTTTCCTGTTCCTGAGTCTCCCTCGGCGTACAATTGGCTCCTAGTTCTCGGACCTGCCTCTGAGCAAACGTGAGTAGTTCTTCTTCTACAGCAGGTTCTTCTTTTTTACGTGGTGTCGGTGTTATGGGTAAGTACTCAGTCCTTGTGCTAGCCCCTGCACTATCTGCCTCAGATATCACCAATGACTCCCCTGTCCATATGTCTGAGTCAGGAGTGTTGTCAATATGCAATTTACCTTCTGTAATTTGCAGAGTGGAGTAAAGTCCAACGGTTGCGGATGCACTGGGAGGGGCATACGGAGGTGGGTGTGCGGGCAGAGGCCCTTGTCTTACCTTGGATTTGGGCCTTCCCTCTCCTTTTATTCAGATGTGCCACGCTCTGCCACTAGACCGCCAGTTCAGACCATTCTCGTCGCTCTTGTTCTAGATCTTTCCCTTCCTGTTTCCACTTTCCTTTTTTTAACACACCTGACTCTTTCTCCTGTTCCTTTGCCTCATCTCTCCTAGCCGCACACTCTTTTTCTTTCTCCCACCACCCGGCCCCTAACGGGCCTGAATCAGATAGCTGTTTACCCTTATATCTGACCAGCTTCTCTAGTTTTTCTCTCAACCCTTTCAACTTAGTATTTCTATCCTTTTCCTCTATCACTCGGAGCCGCAGCCATCATTAGGTTAGCAACCTGCTCTTCAAACGGCTTCCAGGTCCCCACTACGGGGCCCCACCCGCCATCATCTATCTCTCTATCAAACTCACCATCCATTATTCTCATTGTCTATTCTTCACTACATATATCTAAACTCTGAGACCAATCAGTTTGTATGGAGTTCACCTGAGCAACTGATCTTTTAGGATTTAGAATCAAGACAGCCAGTCAGTTTGTATGGAGTTCACCCAAGCAACTGACCTTTTGACAAAAGCGGCCCCTTACGTTCACACCACAAAGGTTTCCGGGGCACGGACAGATTACGTTCACACCTCAAAGGTTTCCTCTGTCCGCTTTTCAAATTTGTCAGGACACTGTCTTATGTGATCCTTCACCTATGACACCTCAGAGTTTTATTCTTCCCACACCCAATAACCCTCACGTTTTGTTGTACAAGACACGATCAGAAAATAATGTTAATATACACATTCAAACATTTTCATTTCACACACACAAAAATCTACCATATTTTAGTGCCTCATGGGCCTCAAAACCCAACGCTTATTTTACCTTTTGGGGGGACTCTAACCCCCAGGGCCTCAAACCCGAACAGACTCTTCCTAGAATTTATGGAGCTCAATTCCGAGGGCCTCTAACCCGTAGAATTTACGAAGTACCAGCTTCGAGGGCCTCAAACCCAATGCTTATTTTAGCTTTTAGGGGGACTCTAACCCCCAGGGCCTCAAACCCGAACAGACTCTTCCTAGAATTTACGGAGCTCAACTCCGAGGGCCTCTAACCTGTAGAATTTACGAAGTACCTACTCCGAGGGCCTCAAACCCAACGCTTATTTTAGCTTTTAGGGGGACTCTAACCCCCAGGGCCTCAAACCCGAACAGACTCTTCCTAGAATTTACGGAGCTCAACTCCGAGGGCCTCTAACCCGTAGAATTTACTAAGTACCTGCTTCGAGGGCCTCAAACCCAATGCTTATTTTAGCTTTTAGGGGGACTCTAACCCCCAGGGCCTCAAACCCGACGCTTATTTTAGCTTTTAGGGGGACTCTAACCCCAAGGGCCTCAAACCCGAACAGACTCTTCCTAGAATTTACGGAGCTCAACTCCGAGGGCCTCTAACCCGTAGAATTTACGAAGTACCTGCTTCGAGGGCCTCAAACCCGTAGCATTTGGGGGTCCTCAAATTCCCGGGACTCAAACCCAGCCGCCTCCTAGGCTCCGTCCCCTCGTCAGAGGATGGTGGGGTCCGCCACGACCAAGAACAAGGACAAGGTCTGTTTTCTCTTAATACTTATCTAATTCAAAAATTCTTACTCTTCTATTTCACTCTTATTTATTCACTATTTTGCGTCGTACTTTAAAAAGATCAACTGTCTTAATTTAAGGACTACACACTTACGGATACAGGACACTCATTCTGATATTTTCAATCTGCAGAATTTGTATTAAACAGGTTTCTGCTTACCTTTACTTTGACCGGTCTGTGTCCTGTTTCTTCCGTGTGAGGTCCATTTTAAGTCGAATCAAAACTCTCTTTGCATCCCGGACGAGCCCCCAAAATTGTTGCGACAATCCTACATTACCTCCCCGAGTTGGTTGATGCAAAAGAAAGTTCCAATGAAGACGTTGATCAGTTTAAAGCATTTATTCAATCTTAAACAAAGGCCTTTGGAGATCCCACTACAGAAAAATACATCTGTTACAGCGAGTAGCTGGGTGAGATCTAGTGAGTATTCCCTGATTCTCGGTTTTTAACCCCTGCTGAGTCCTTCCCCTAAACATCACTTCCCCTTCTTCCTGCTTCCGTTGTTTTTACCATATAAGGCTGTATACTGGCAAGTCACAGGATGTTTACACTTCTTGTTCTCAGGGCATAATCTCATGGCCGTTTTGCAAAACCTATCCTGAGTTAACCATTCATTCCTGAATTAACCATTTATTCCTGAGTTAGCCCTTCATCCCTGAGTTAACCATTCATTCCTGAATTAGCCCTTCATCCCTCAGTTAACCATTCGTAGGGCGTGACCTCTTTGCATTATCTGTGTCTCTATGTTACACACCCTAACAATCACCTTCTATTAGTCTTGCCCAGATCCACCCCTTAAACATTGTGATTACATATTTGCACTTGATTACCTTTAATTATAATCTCAGCTTGGTGTGGCCGCGGTGTATATCTATATCCACAGTACCAGGATCTTGGCTGCCCAGGCTGTGTAAGCAAACTCAGAAGGCAGGTCCCTATCTCCGCCCAGTCCTTGAATCCTTCACCACCACCACTGAGGGATTTCAATACAATGGAGTAAATATCACACGCTCCAATGTTACTGCAGGAGCCTTCTGTAACCATAGGAAAGACACAGTGGACAACATCATTGCATGCATTGGCAAGATATTCTCTACTTTCTCCACTGATCCTGTGCTCCTTGCTGCAGAGATGTTTGATCCTGTGAATTTCCCAACAGAAGAAAAGCTCTTAGAGGAGTTTGGTGACGAAGAGATACACCATCTGTCCAAGCACTTCGAGCCACTTCTGACCAAAAATGTCTGCAATGTGGCTGAGATAGACAGGGAGTGGTTTAGAGCAAAGGCTGACATAGTGCGCCACCATAAGGACCAAACTTTCCTCCCACTATGGTCAAGGTTGCTGATGGAGAAGGGAAGCATGTACCCCAACCTGCTACACCTCATAAAAATAATCTTGGTGTTCCCTGTCTCTACCTCTCAAGTAGAGCGGCAGTTCACAGTCATGAAGAGAATGCAGGGAGACTGGCGTTTAAACCTGAATACATCCATCATTGAAGACCTCCTCCTCATCAAGTCACAGGGTTGTGCTCCTGCAGATTATCAAAGCCAAGAATCTGTGGCAAGATGGTGGGCAGCTGGCATCAACAAAAAGAGGCCAAACATTCATCCATATGGTCCAAGCAAACCCAAAACATGCAATGCAAATCTCCCTAACTCCCCATCCCCATCTTCAAACGAGTCTAGTGACTGATTAAGGACCCAGCGTGACACAGGTGTCATGGCCTTTCAATGTTTTACAGCCAGGTGTAATGGCGTTTCACAGCCAGGTGTCATGGTGTTTCAATGTTTTACAGCCAGGTGTAATGGCGTTCCAATGTTTCATAGCCAGGTGAAATGGTGTTCCAATGTTTCATAGCCAGATGTAATGGCGTTTTAATGTTTCACAGCCAAAATAAAAAGTCAAATGTTTTCTTTGTTGTCTATTTAGTTTATTTTATCTCCTCCATAATTCTCCTTGATTGAGAAATTGGTCTGGGCTCTTATGGGTTAATCAGTAGCCTATATGCTAGTATATGTTTACAGTCAAACATTTTGATGCACTGTAGGCTCAATTTTGATCAACCAAAAATCTGTGTAGTAGTTTTTTGAGGACAGTCTGAAGATGCTCTTGCACATTTGGTGTCAATTGAGCAAAAATTTTACAGGTATTGAAGTGAATGATGGACTTCATAATTTCCTGTGTACTTTGGTTGAGTTTAGTTGCTTTTATTCTTCCTCAGAAGCGCCATTAGTCCTTAAATTCAATTCATTATGGACTTGGACTTAAAATCATTGTTTTATTTCATGGCCTTGGTGCCCTGGCTTTTGGGCTTTGTGCCCTCAAAAAATTGACAACACAAAAGGCCAAGTGGCCTTGACCCTAAAATGATGAAATTCCAGGCCTGTCTATTACTATTATCCTCCCCGTCCTATCTTTATATATCTCTTTTATCTCATCCACCGTATGATTCTTTATCATTATAGCCACCCCTCTTGCATTCTTAGTCCCGTTATTATAGTAAATCCCCCCCCCCCCCCACTCCTCTCTCACCTCTCTAACTATCATCTCATCCCAATTTGTCTCCTGTATGCACAGGATATCACTCCTATATGTATTTAAAAGTGACTTCAGTTTGCTTCTGTCCCTTAGACTGTTCACATTTATAGAAGTTACTGTGGTCATGAGAGCTAACAGAAGGAACATACATTAAACCAAAAACTAAAGCAAAACTCACATACCAGACTGCGGTCCTTTATTTCTCTCTCCCTGTGTCTTGTCCTCCTCTGCTTTCCTTTTAGCAGCCAGTCCCTGTTCTTTTGTCTTCTTTCCGCTCTTTTCTCCTCTGCCCACCTGTCTTTGCACCTCGTCTCCTTTTCCGGCCTGTTGTTCCTCTCTCTTTCGGTTATTGTCTGTTTCCTTTGTCACTTCATCTTCCTGACTATATCTAGCCGGTACCTCTCAACCTCGCGCACCAGCTCAGGCTCCTTCCCCGCCAGAGAGGTGACGTTCCACGTCCCCAGAGCCAGCTTCTGGCTTAAAGGGTCTACTACTGATAATGAGACTGACAATGACAATTATATGCCTGCATAAATCTTTTGATCATAAAAAGAGTAAATATAACCAACACTAGCCACTAGCATAACACATCATAGCGTTATGCTAGGCGTCAAAAGTTTTTGCTGTTTATTCTATTTTTCTTATGTTTTTCTTTACATAGCTACACAGTTGAGTAATGAGAATGCTAATGAGGTGTTTGTACAGGCTTACCTGGCCTAAAGCATGCACTGAATACCTGCACAACTGCAAAAATCTTCCAAAAGGCTGTTAATCACCCGTAATTCTTCCTCTTTAAATGGCAATTTACAATGATCAAACTGTGATCAAATATTCAACAGGAGTTATTATTACTGTTGTTATTCTTCCTATTTAAATGGAAATTCACAAAAAAAAAAGTTCTTGCTGCATGGAGTTTTTAAACAAAAAAAAAAACTTAACATAAATTACCAAAATTGTCCAAAATTGACAACACATAATGTAGCCTACACCCACAGAGACTGATTGTACTGGACTGGAAAGCAGCCGGCAGATTTATTAGGTTATGTTATTATTCAATAGTCATTGTAAAGGAGGGTGAGTATTTATGGTGTTTATATCCAGGCTATTTTGTCCTTAGAGAATTACTGATGCGTCTCTTCTCTCGTACTCTCACACTCTCTCTCTCTCCTCCCTTGTTCGCTTCGGATCTGCATGTAGTTAAAGCCACAGCTGGACACATTGGTCTATAATAGCTGTTCATATGTAGCCATCAATATGATCGCTATAGCAGTCTGAGAAATAAATATTGGTGCATCAGACGCTATGGGCCTGCTGTGTCAGACCTGCCGATAGGAGCAGAGTTTTTGCATGTTGTTGTTGTTGTTGTTGTGTGTGACATGGAGCTGCAGATACAAGCAGCTGCAGCGGTGCCTGAGTGTTATCACAACTTTTTTTTTCAATCAACTGATCCGCGGACCACTTGTGCCAGTATGTGGGGAGCGATCTGAACGGATCACAGATCAGCAATGATCCATTGCACCACTAGTCACATCCGTGATTGTGCTCTGTCTCAGCCGATCGGCTCACTGTTCAGATGTGTCTTTATACAGTCTATGGTAAGAGCAGAATATTAAAATCACTCCTCCTCCCCGTAGACAAATGAGGCCCAGGCAGGACCCTTTCCAGTCGGGGCCTCGCTGACTACGTCATTGCGGGGGATCACATTACCCCCGAGGACCAGTGTTTTATTATACGATGAAGCTTAGTGAATCAGTGTATCTTTCCTCATAGTCTGAACTCTGTGTCACTCACTGTTGCTGCTCAATAAATTTGTAAGGTACTTGTTTCATGAGAAGAATCTCCACTCTGTAACACCACTGTAAAACCACAATGTACTTACCATTTTTTTAATTCCAACAGATCCAAAAGAGTGAGACATCATCATTCTAATGTATACCTGGCTTAAAAAATCATGTGCACCAGCTAGCTATAATGTGGCTCACGACTTATTTATACACTACCTTCTGTTTTTAAAAATCACACACTTAGATATGGGGCACAAATATAAATCCACAGTTGACTAAACATTACACAAGTTCTTAATGTTACAAGTAACAGTACGTAACAATCTTATGTTACAAAAAACTGCTGCTGCAAGGTTTAATTTGACAATCCAGTGTAACATTCAGCTAATTTATACCTGTCTAACAATACTTAATTAAACGAGCATTTTGATAAATACAAGCAGGCTAAAAGTTTGTCCTTACCTTGGAACCTCCTGATCCAAAAAGGAGGTTTCTTGTGGCACATGGTGCTGTAAGAGGTAGATAGCCCTTGTTGGTTGTGTGGAGTTTCTTATGCACTTTTGCAGGGGCCACATGTACATGGGTCAGCTAAGAAATGTATGTTGCCTGAATGACTCTGATTGAAATGATTAGTTGGGCACAGAAAAACTTGATATTTCAAGTACAACAGACATTTTAGTTGAAATGACTGAGAGAAATGAGCTGAGGTAACTAAAATTTCATATCTGTTTTTGCAATATGTAATTTGTGCATGTAAAGTCATTTGATTTGATGAATAAAATATGCATTTATGTATAGTGATTGTGCAACTAATTTAACTAACTAACTTAATGTTTCTTAACTTTCTTTTGTCCTAATAATGTTGCAACATAATTTGTATTTATGAAATAGGAAGAAACCACTAGTGTCTTTAGTGGTAGTATTATGATTGTTCATATGAAATGTTTCTCTTCTGGCTTATTTTGAAAGCGTAACCAAACGTTGCATATTTATTTTCCTAATTCAGTCCACCCAGATGTGGGTAAATACAGTGATGGGAATATCGGTACTATACAGATGTAGCAACTCAAAAGTTCTCGTGTTTCCGTGACAGGTCCTTGACTGGTCCTTGACCGGTCCTTCACAGGTCCTACGCAGATACGTGACAGGAATGTAATCCCCCGCGATGACGTAGTCAGTGAGGCCCCGACTGGAAACGCCCCTAAGCAGCCTGGGTGAAAACCAGCAAGCCGATCAGCTGAGACAGAGCACAACCATGGATGTGGCTAGTGGTGCAACGGATCATTATTGATCCGTGATCCGTTCAGATTGCTCCCCACAGACCGACACCAAGTGATCTGCGGATCGTTTGATGGAAAAAATAAGTTGTGATAAGATAACACTGAGGCACCGCTGCAGCCTCGCATCTGCAACGCTATGTCGCAACATCATCAACCCCCCCTATGAAACACACTCGATTTCTGAGTATTTATTCCTCGGACTGTCATAGCAGTTATATTGATGGCTATATGAACAGCTGTTACAGACCGGTGTGTCCAGCTGTGCACTACATGCAGATCAGGAGCGAGTGAGGAGAGAGAGAGTGCACAAGCGTGAGAGAAGAGACGCATCATTATGTAAAGACAGAATGAGATGTTGTTTATTTAGTAAACAGTGACATGTTAGACATAAACACCACAAATACTCATCCTCCTTTATAATGACTATTGAATAATATCATAACTAGGCTACATTATGTGTTGTCAGTTTTGGACAAGAAGGGCCATTTGCTTTTTTTTTTTGTTATTTTTTTTGGTTTTCATTTAGGCCTACTGTATTTTCATTTTGGTCCATCCCATAGGTTAAATCCAGCATAAATAAATTGAACCATAAATGAAACTCCATGCAGCAAGAAAGGAGTAAGGAGAAATGAATTTCCATTTAAAGAAGAGGATACTATATACTGTATATACTGTATACTATACTGTAGCCTTGTGATTTGAGTGTGTTCATGAACAGGAGGATGACTCACTTACTGTATTTTCATTTTTGTCCATCCCATAGGTGTAATTGTAACTCCATGAAGCAAGCAACCTTTTTTTTCAATATTTATGTATACCGATACTCAGCAAAGGCACGCAAATGAAACCAAAAAAAGAACAAATTGTCCTAGAGCCATAGAAGCCAGTGCCCTGTCTCTCGGGTCAGCCTGTTGGGGACTCCTTAGTGTTTCGTTTATTTGGTTTCGGACCTTTTTGGGATGTGGGGGTGCTGAGTGGTGAGAGTCTCAGTGGGGGTTGAGAGGGGGGTGGAAATGGTGAGGGGGAAGGAGTGGGCTGATGGGGGTCAGGTGCTGAAGGTAGGCTGCCAGCTGGAGGTGGAGGAGGAGAATGAAACTCCATGCAACAAAAAACTTTTTTAAATTTATATGCGGACCAATACACACTAGCAAGCAATCAAAAACAAAAATAGTATAAAATAAACAAATATGTTGTCGCTAGCAACAGAAGTGATGCAGCTGTGACTAGGTCAGTCTTCTCCGGGACTTCTAAGTCTTTCATTTATGAAAATACAGTAAATAAGCTATCTTCCTGTTCATGAACACACTTCAAATCACAAGGCTACTGTATAGTATACAGTAGTCAAACCAGCTGCAATTCAGATTCAGTGGATACTGGGAGACCAAAAAGCCTACTAAGTGCAACAAAAGGTTGAGCAATGAGAATGCTAATGAGGTACAGCCGGGCTCACCTGGCCTAAAGCTGAATAACCTGCACAACTACAAAAGTATTCCAAAAGGCTGATAATCACCTGTTGTTGATGGAGTTTCCCCTTACTTATGGTTCAATTTATTTATGCAGGATTAGGCCTATGATGAAATATAATGAAAATACAGTAAATGAAAAAAAAGAAAAACATAAATTACAAAAAAAAGCAAACGGCCTTTCTTAACCAAAATTGATAATGTAGTCAGAGTTCAAGAGGATTACGATTGTATTTCACCGGTGCTAATGGCTGGTGATTTATTAGGCTGTTATCATTCAATAGTCATAAAGGAGGGAGAGTATTTGTGGTGTTTATATCTAACATGTCATCAACAACATCTAGGCTATTCTAGGCTATCCTTACATAATTACTAATGCTTCCCTTCTCTCGCGCTCGCGCACTCTATACTGTATAGTATACGGTAGTCAAACCAGCTGCATTTTCCGCTCTGTGATCTGTGTGACACTGGGAGACCAAAAAGCCCAGTAAGTGCAAACAAAAGGTTGAGCAATGAGAATGCTAATGAGGTGTGTAAGCTACGTCATCTCCAGGTAGAACAACTGTAAAAAGATTCTGTGAGAGAAGCGCCATCTTCAGGTCATACCCTGTAATTAACAGTTACAGTAAAAAATAGACATGCCCAGGAGAAGTAGGGGGGTCATTCCAGCCGCTGGAACTTGGCAGGCAGTTGGCTGGAAGTCGGCAGGAAGATGGCTGCCATTCGACTTGGATGGGAACTTTTGAGTTGCTACTACTGTAAGTAATGAATTACACCCATCTTAATAACCGTGCTCTTCCCATCATTATAACGTTACCATTACTGCCAAAAATGCGGCGCATTACTATGATTGAAGGCGGCTGTTTTTTATCAGACCAACTAGATCTCTAAGCCGACCGGCAAACATTTTTCTTGTTCCTCCTTCCTTGTTGAGGGCGGGGCATGAGACAATCGCACAAATGATGACAATTGGCTGAGGTTGAGTAAGATGCCATGGTAAGCCAATCAGAGGTGGAGTGGGGCGGGTGTTGCTTACAGAAATTGTCAGACACATATAAACATAGTAATTATAATATCTACAATAATCCATCACATTTTATTGGATGCTAGTCTCACTTTCCCACAGCAACATTAAAATAGTTTAGATTCGTGTACTGTGGATTTCTGTTATGTATTATATTAAGTGTCCATTTCCATTATAATATTCAGATTTATCATAAATAATGAACCATCTTTACATTCTGTCAAAGAGGGATGGAGGTGGGGTCCAAATTTGAGCATTTAAAAAAATACTTGAAAGTAACACAGTAGTTACTTTCTGGGAGAAGTAACTAGTTACTGTAACTAGTTACTTTTTTAGAGTAATTTGCCCAACACTGGGTAAATGTGTTACTGTGTAACTTGACAGTGCTGCGGTCTCGTATCAAACATCCTTGTGCATCCAAAAGTGACACTAGAAGGGTACCTACAGCATCACTTCTTGAAGCATAAAGCCACTGACCAAGCTGCAGTTTGACGAGCTGGGAATGAGAACGTGTTGTACAGTCATGACTGCATGCTTTACACAGATGTTATTGTGTAAGTTCAAACCGTACCCAAGTCTTTCTCTGTTTTAATGACAGTTCAACCACTTCCTCTTTAACTATTCTGGCCCCTGTTTCCCTGTTTGGAGAAGCAGTTCTCGTTCAGGATGTCATAGCAGATCTCCACCACCTGAGGGCACGGTAGGATAAGACATGTGTCTCCCTGACAATCAGAAACAGAAGAAGGAAAAGGATTTTAGTGTTACAGTAGAACTCTGTTTTGACCCTTTTTAATGATCTACTTACTTCACTTCACAACAGGCCAAAAGAACTTTTTTTCACAACAGACATCAGCAGAGCACATCACATAAGGTCCAAAAATTAAATTCCATCCACCCATTGCTATAAAAAGAAAGAATCGCCAAAATTCAGGACTTACTACAATTACATAGAAAATTTCCATCCATTTGAATTACAAAGTTTTAATATAAATTAACTAATAAACATAATGTGAAACAAGTAATACAATTTATGTAACAGTACTAGTAAACTCAATGTGCTTCCACTACACAATAGTGTAGTAGTAACCAGGTTTATGCATTCAATATTAATAGACAATTAAAATTAATTAAAAGACAATTTGTTTGTCCAAACCCAACAGAGTAAATGAATGCAGCCATTTTGAGTTTATTAATACAATTAATACAATAAAATGGTGGGAAAATGGTGCAAACAACCCCTTGACAGACTTGTCTTTTGAGTGCTGAGACCTGCCTTTCCCCATCAACAATGAGTGCAGGGAAGATGAAGTGGAAGGTTTTTCTAAGACCTGGCAGTTTGTGTAGAGGATGGCAGGTGTGCAGAGGTGGAAGATTGTGCTACAGTGGAGGGTTGTGTGGAAGTGGCCGCAGAGGCTGTGGCAGTGGAAGGCTGTCTCTGTTTTTTGGAGGATCATACCTCCGTCTTGACCTCGATGGCATACCAGCAATCAGGATAGTGCGAGGTGTACATCTGGAATGCTCTTTTCCTCATGAGGTTCTTATATGAGTCAGTCTGTTTCCTGACTCATCTGACACCAATGCAATCACATAACCAGCATAACCCAGCACATTCTCAGCCATCTACTTAAACGTTTGGCCCTAGAAGATTCCAAACTGCAACTGATGTTGTCCCAGGAAGTGCTGCTCATTATTGGGGTCCCCACCATGATGCAGGACCAGCCATCCTCGCAGACAGATTGTCCAGTGACGGAGCTCACCTGTACATGATGACCTTTGGTTATTATTGTTTTTTATTACTCTGTGTCACAATGATGTGATGTGTTCCTGTTGTTGGATGTTTGTTTCTGCAGATATTTGTGTATCCCTTTTGACTAGAGATCATCAGCCGTCACAGTTAAAATGGATTATTAATCACCTTTACTGTAAATCATACAGCTGTATGTGCTCAATCCTCCTGAGAGGTGAACAATCATTTCAAACTGCATTTTCCTTGTCAAAGTGATGTAATGAGAGCTTTGCTCACAGTGCTGTTTGAGGCTGTTAGTCCACTCTGGATTTCTAAAATAGAACGCCAGCATCATATTGAGGGAATGAGATTGTTTCTGTTGACACTCTTAAGTTAGCTGCCTGGATAATCTGTAAGGAAATGTGACCAATACATTTATACAAACTTAACTACAAACTTGTACATAATAATATACATTGGATTTCAAAGTTTACACAGCCCTGTTAAAATGCCAGGTTTTTGTGATGTAAAAAAGACAAAGATAAATTCAATTCAATTTTAATTATATAGCGCCATATCATAACAAAAGTCTCATGACACTTTTCATACAGAGCAGGTCTAGACTGTACTTTAATATTATGTACCAACAATTCCAGCATGAGCAAGCACTTGGTGACAATGGTTAGGAAAAACTTCCTTTTAATAATAATAAATAGTAATAATACTATAAACTGTAATGGAGATATTGTAGCAATAATGATAGTAATAATATATGTAGTAGTATTAATTTTGTCTACCTTTAATGTGAACAATTCAATTGAAAAACAAACTAAAATCTTTTAGGGGGCAAAATAAAATATAAAAACTTACAGTAACCTGGTTGGATAAGTGGATAAGCTATAACTGGGGATAAGCGATGGATAGTGGATAAGCTATAACTGGGGATGTGGCTGTGTTTGAATCAAATTCACACTCATGTTACACATTCAATACAGATTCAAACAGATTCATGCACATTGTATGCTGTGCAGTATTTCCACAGTGATAATAATGAAAATATAATAATAATAATGAAATGAAAATAGACGTAAAAATGAGGTTCATGTGCTGATCTCAGCTTTAATTTGTGTTTTTATCCACATTAAATGAACAGTGACTGAACAGTTGTTCCAAAACTTACTGATAGTTCGCAGTAGTGAGCATCCATTTATACATGCATATATTTTCCTATTTTCTACAAGTGAGTACATGTGTGGTGTACAGCAGGGGAACAAAAAAAAAATTAATAAATAAAGTGATTTTGTTTATTTATTAAGCTGTTTTCATGTCAAGGGCAGAGGTGCACTCTCTAACCAAAAGTGATCAATAAACTTCATCTTTAGGTTCAGTACAGACAGAATCATCAGAGATCCACTAGTATCCTGGCTTAGTCTGCACACAGTGCAGTGAAATTTAGTGCACATTATCACAAACCGGAGGCAGCACTAAAATACTGTAATGCCTCACTGATTGATATGCACTGCAATGCAAAATAATATGCACACGTAAGAATGCTCCCTGGTACATTTTATTGATTTGTTTTTATTAGCAGATGTGTTTTTACAGATGCCTTTGCACAGCTCCGCTTTAATGTGCCCCCAATCATTTCCCATCTGGGCTTTATTTAGAGGTCACTCCCTTAAATGCAGCATGTTTGCCTTATACATAAATGATGCAACTGCATTAGCGTCGAGCTAATGAAGATTAACGATTGTTCCCAGAGTTTAGTTTTCCTTTAAGGATCTGGGTTCAAATTGTTTGCAAGCATGTTCTGGTTGTGAGGTTGTTTTATTTCTTCAGAAGCTCACAGAAACATGATTGTGCAGTTAGCATCTTTATCTGAGATTGTGCTGTGTGATCAAAATACAATATAATGTCTGAGAGTCCCTGTTAGAATGATGTTCTTAAAAAGTAAAATAACAAAGTAATTTAAAAGAAAAGGCTGACATTTTGGGAATCAGTGCAAGTCAGCAAGCATAAATAGATAATATACAATTTAATTTTTGTGCAGGAATGTGCAAAAGAATATTTGTGCGAGATAACTTTACTACAGAACATGAATTAAGCATGGATAAGGTGGGAGGTGGGTATAAGACTCAGAGGCCTGGGACTTGATGAGGTCAGCTGCAGATGGGAAGAAACTGGTTCTGGTGTGAGGTTTTGGTCCTGATGGGCCGCAGCCTCCTGCCAGAGGGAAGTGTCTCACAGATTTCATGTCTAGGTGGGAGGACTCAGGGTCCTGGAGGTGTGCCTCGTTTTCAAGCACAGGGAAACATTAAGTGTGAACGTCTGCAAGTAAATGTGTTCCCTCAGGAGCTGCTGTACTAACTGTAAAAAAGGAATATTAGGATTTACTGTAGTACTACCCTGCATCAGTTAAGTTTTAATATGAGCTGGTGAATGTTACCAATATAATCATATTAGTGAATGTTTGCTTTTTAAGACGCTACCCTTTTTAAACTCAACAAATACAGTGCAAAGGAATTTTTTAACACACATTTAACACACAAACCTCCATTAATGCCTAGAACAATATGAATAGTGACTTTACACCCTGTTTTCTGACAGCAATGACCTGTTTCACATGAATCAAATTTCAAGTTTTGAATTAATTAATTTCTATACTATACAATGTAAAATAATATCTTAAATCTCATTTGAGAGTTTTAAAGTGTTGTGTCTCAGACCATATCTATTAGACAGAAAAAGGAGAATTTTTCAAAAAAAAAAAAAACAAAAAAAAAAATCAATGCCCTCTGCCTGAATTTTTTTTTAAATTTTGCTGTGTTCAAGATGCAGCATACAGGATGTGGCTCTATAAAAATTAATTCTATTATCATGCCATAAAAAGAAGTATTGATTAATATAAATAATCTTGATGAAATAGTAAACATTAAAATAAACAAATTATTCTAGTATGTGCATGCAAATGACTTTAGAAGAATATTCTTAGATAATATAAAATAATTGTAATATTGTAATTTTTTCGTATTTCAGGTAAATATTTGTCTAGCAGTATTTTCAGATTTTAGCTTATTCAGAATGAAATAAGTAATGACTGAGGGATTAGAAATATGAGATTCGATATCAAGATATCAGCTGTTTTCTTGTCATCATTTGGATCAGTGATAGATTCATCCTTTCTTCTATCTTATAGAACTCGTCCAACCTTTTTCATATTACTTCTTGACAACACTGCAGATATGTTGATAATCAGCACAGCTTGCATTGCTCAGTCTGCACTTGCTAATGATGGGTGGTGTTAAAGATGCTGACCTCATCACTGGGAAAATAAAGACATATTTAATAAAGACATATTTCCGATGCATTGTCATAAACTCAATAAATGAATAGGGTTTCTAGGCTGAATAAGGTTGGTGCATGTGTTGTTCTAAAGCAGCAGATGATGTCATGTCATATCAGTTTGTGACACTTTAAGTCAGCACAAATGAATCAAGCATGTTCATTCTTCTATGATCCCTGCTGGCATTTTTATATTGACGATGGATTAAATGACTATATGTACAGTAATGTGAAGGACATGGCTGTACTGACTGAGTCACAGATTCTCTCAGCTCTGTAGATCTTTACTTCATTTATTCTGAGAAAAGATAGTGTATGACAAGTTGTGAGGGCAAATAATATGGATGTTGATTCAAGCGCTTCAGTGTCTGTACTACACACACATTATTTGACCTTGATATGACCAGGACTGCACCAGCTGATGAGACTTCACCCCGGCAAAGCTCCAGGCCCTGACGGTGTTTTTCCCAGGGTGCTCAAAGCCTGTACCCCCCAGCTGTGTGGAGTTCTGAGTCAAGTCTACAGCCTGAACATGCACCTCCATAGGGTCCCAGTGTTGTGGAAGACGTCCTGCCTCATTCCTGTGCCAAAGTCACCGCGGCCCTCAGGACTACAGACCAGTGGCCCTGACGTCCCACATCATGAAGACCGTTGAGAGGCTTGTCCTGGAGCAGCTAAGGCCTATGGTTAGGCCCTTCACTGATCCACTACAGTTCGCCTACCAGCCCTGCCTGGAAGTTGAGGATGGCATCATCTACCTGCTGAACAGAGTCTACACTCATCTGGACAAGCCGGCGAGCATGAGCATGTGAGAATCATGTTCTTCGACTTCTCCAGTGCTTTTAACACCATCCGTCCAGCTCTACTGGGTGAGAAGATGACTGCGATGCAGGTGGGGGCTCCCATCATGTCCTGGATTGTTGACTACCTGATGGGCTGACCACAGTACGTACGCCTACAGAACTGTGTGTCTGACAGGGTGGTCAGCAACACTGGGGTCCTACCTAATACTGAGTGTAAAATCAAAAGGTGCTAGTATCAGTTTAAGGTTGTGCACATTTATGCAACCAGGTTATTGTTTTTTATTTTTTATTTTTCCCCCTAAAAGATTTTAGTTTTTTTTTTTTTTTTTCAATTTAATTTTCTACATTATAGGTCACAATAAAGGTGAAAAAAGTTCTGACATGATTTATGTAGACTTTTTGTATAGACTTTTATAACCAATGTACATTATTATGTGCATTACAAGTTTTCATGAGTAAATGTGTTGGTCACATTTCCTTACAGATTATCCAGGCAGCTAACTTAAGAGTGTCAACAGAAACAATCTCATTCCCTCAATATGATGCTGGCGTTCTATTTTAGAAATCCAGAGTGGACTAACAGCCTCAAACAGCACTGTGAGCAAAGCTCTCATTACATCACTTTGACAAGGAAAATGCAGTTTGAAATGATTGTTCACCTCTCAGGAGGATTGAGCACATACAGCTGTATGATTTACAGTAAAGGTGATTAATAATCCATTTTAACTGTGACGGCTGATGATCTCTAGTCAAAAAGGATACACAAATATCTGCAGAAACAAACATCCAACAACAGGAACACATCACATCATTGTGACACAGAGTAATAAAAAACAATAATAACCAAAGGTCAGTTGCATGGATCTGGAGAGCAGCAAAAGTGGGGAGAAAAAAGGCAGCAAATTTAGCAGCAAAACCAGTCTAGAAGAGAACAACAAGCTCCGCCCCATTAAACAACACACTAATAGATGATGTTGTTTCTTAACAGTCACATCTTTTAGATTTCCCTGAGAAATGTATCCCAAATCCGTTAGAAGACAGACATAGAAAACAGTCCACAGGCTGTCATGGGCAACCAAGAAAGTCAAGGTAATAGCATATATTAATAAACAACTTTTTAAAAGTTAAGACTGTGATTAGAACCGCAAATGAACACATAAAATGTTTAAGAATCTTACATCTATGGCACCCACCTCTTGACTAATATTTGCTGTGAGGCTTCAACTCCTGCAAAGGATAACAACATATATTAAGAGAATAGATACAATTTTCAGAGCCAAATATCCCAACAGAGGTACAGAGACAACACTGGCACTAAGAGACAGAACACAATCTATTTTCACTTTGGTTTTTAACTACAGGTTTCTGCTCCAACAAACTTTCTCCCTGAACTCTCTGCTCGGGGTATGTCTGAGTTGAACATCCTGGTTTTCAAAGACTCATTTGTCAGAAGCACTCCTCCGAGTAGAGTCAAACAGCCACTAGTTAAAAAAAAAGACACATCTGTCAGGCCTTTATGGTTGCATCCAGCTCTATGATACTTCTGCTCTTCAGCCTTAATGATATAACTTAACTGAGTCAGGAGCCAAGTGAACATAAGGCATGTACATTATTACTGCACCAAAGTAGGCCTCATGCACACTCATAATGATTGAATAAAAGCATATAAATGTACCGAGTCCTTTATTTTGAAAAGGTTTTATTTGAGACCAAAAATGTCTTTTGTCTGACTGATTGTCAGAAGATGAGTTAAAGCTGCTTTTGCTGAACGTCTATACACTTTGCTACAACAGTAGTTCTCAACCTGTGGGTCAAGACCCAGGATAGGGTCAGCTGGTAAAATAAAATAAAATAAAATAAAATAAAATAAAATAAAATAACATGTAGTGGTAAGCAGTGCAGAATGAGAGACAGATCTCACAAGTGGTTGAAAACCACTGCAGAAATGAGCTAGCACCACGCTGAAAATCTGATAAAATGCTGGTAATTAAACATGCAGTTTAACGGTAGCTAAAGTCTAAAGACCAGTCACACCAGCGTGGCAGAATGAGATTTATGACTTGACATGTAAAATGTGGTGCTGGAAGTTTAATGGCATACTGTCAGTAGGTTTGACACCTTTAATGTGGGAAATTGAGGGATCCCTTGCTAGAAGGCCTAAGCATGGAGCACAAATTAAACATGTGCTCCTCCATGAGATTTTAAGTGTCAAGAACATTTCCTGCATTCTGGAGACTTTTATGCAGCAATCTGTGAAAGCCCACTGATACTCCTAACATACATCAAATAAAACATCAGATCACAGACAGGCAAAGTGTTTGGTCTGTCAAAATAACTCATAACTGCGTTCTCTGATGTTGTACTGCTCAGACATGGTAATTGCCTGCTGAATGTTGCTTCAGACGTGATCATATGCAAAAGAAAATCAGATCAGATCTGTGTTTGTGTAGCTGAGTTGGAGGTATTTGCTGATATTAGACAAGAACAGATGTGCATCTGAGTCACCATTATCAAGTGACAGAAAACTTGCCCATTCTGTTCATCATCATTACACTTGGATGGTGGGATTCAACGACAACAAGGGTGAGTGGGGCTCTGATATTTTCTGTTTGACTGTTGCGTTACCTTTTGCTCATATGAAATGCATCTGGCTTCAGTATGGATTTTTATTTTGAATAATAAGAACCTCTTAGGTTGATATTAAGGCTTAAAGGTATGCAGGATTAAGAGTTTGTATGCTTGGATTGACAAATGGGTAACACCAGGCGATATTCAGCCCTCCTCAGGTCCACCCACGCTCCACCTCTCCACTTCTTTGCCCATATTTGTATTATGGTAAATGGACTGTACTTATATAGCGCCTAGCCTTCTGACCACTCAAAGCGCTTTTACATTACACAACTCATTCACCCATTCACACGCATTCATACACAGTTGCCATCGGCTGCCATCATTCATACATAGTCACACACCGATGGTGCAGCCTTTGGGGGTAACAATGTAACAATTGGTCTCCCTTTTATACATCTGAATACACCATCACTTGTATTGACATAAACTGAATAAGTTGGAGTTAAATAAAAAGATGTGTCAAAATGAAAAGTGACACGCTGTCCCTTTAAGCAGTCAGAGTGGCTGTGATTGGACAGACGAGAGAGTGTGTGTTCAGTCTGTACTGCTGTACAGTGTGATGCTCTGGCTCAGCAGGTAGTTCCAGTACAGACAGTCTGCTCACACACTGACCTGCACACACAGTCTGAGCAGAGGCAGCATGAGTACAGTATCTGAGCCTCTGGTTGGCAGCAGCAGGTCTCTGTCTGCAACAAAGAGACACAAAAGTGTAAGGAAGAACTCCAGAAGGATTTATTCAGCCTACCAGGACCACGAGGGGTGAGTGTGCTCACTCTTTGATTTTACTAATGTTACTTTTTTATCGTGAAGGCCTTCTCTCTCTGTCTCTGTCCATCGCTCTCTTTGTCTCGCTCGTTATGTCTGTCATCTTTCTGAGACTTAAATGACATCCTGTAGGTTACACAATTAGTAACACAGCACACAGGGACTTCTTTGTAGTTTCCAGATAATTAGATTGAGTAAATGACTATTTACTGCCACCCACGGACATTATGACCTGTTGGTCATCTTTGTGAATTCAGTTTGAGCTCGATAATCACAAGTGATTATCATAGAATTTGGCTGTGAATGAATCAGTATTTCATGTTTGATCAGTTTTGATTGTTTACTGTAAAGAAATAAGTGAACAGAGCGAATAATGTCTTATAATCCTATAAATGGTTTGATAATAAATTGCGTATCATAGAGGCCATATGTGATCAGCGAAAAGCAAATCCATGTTTCGGTTTGTGATGTATTTGAATTATGGTAGTGTGCCAAATACATCACAAACAGAGGTAAATGATGTATCACCTATAAGAGGATGGAGCTCTTCTCTTAAACATGATCTCCTGTCTCTAATTTATCTAGAATAAGACATCAGATTGACTACCATCAGCAGTCTTCTTCAAAACTTAATTGTGAACAGTAAAAATGTAAAGAGTTTTAGAAAATACTGACAATGCGGCTGAAGATGAGCACTGGATGTACAGTATTTCTTAAAGGTCATAAACACTGTAATTTATGGTACTCAGGACATATTATAAAGATACATAAGATGAAATATAATTAGATATATGTATTTTTTTTCTGCCTTGTAAGAAGTAGAGTAAATATGTAGTTTTTTTGTACATGTTTTGGTTCTATGAGCGTCTAATGTTGGAATGTTGTTGCATCTTTGTTCATTAGGCACTACGCGATGATATTCACATGATGAAATACAGTATGTACAGTGTTGATTAACACTATTGGCAGTTAGGATGTGTTACCTATCACCAGAGATTTAACATCTCTGTTTACATAATTTCTTTATTTATCTGAATGCTTGAGAGAATCAACCACATGAAGATGTTGTTATGATTAACAAAAAAATTGTTTCATAAATGCAAAGAGAGAGGAGACAAAATGCAACGTTAAAATGTACCACCACTTATTTATACTTGTTATGTATTTACATGTTGATCTTTAAGATGGGACTGTATGAATATTACAGCGGAGAAGGTTACATTTTATTTAAGAGTTCTGTGTCTGTGTCAGTCTGTCTCTATTTTATAGGCAGTTCTTCTGTTGTCACCAAGCGGCAGAACTGAGTTGATCTCTATAAGCTCCTGTTCAGAATCTTCAGAACTTCACAGCAGAAATGGACCTGTGGCTCTTTCCCTGTCACTCTTCAGCTGTCACTGTCAAATAAAAAAAAAGCTTAAAAAAGGCCAAAAAAAGTCATTTAAAATAAATAAATAAACATGTTTACAGGCTGGTAATTTCCCCCTTCATGACAACTGTACTGAGGGTGAATTTATATAGAACTCACATGTTCAGATGATATTAAGACTTAAAGTTATACAGAATTAACAGCTTGGCTGCTTTGATTGACAGGTAGCTGCCATTACAGGTGGCTTATTACAGCACCCGGGCGTCTATCAGCCCGCCTCAGGTCAGCTGATGATCTACGTCTTTGCTGATATTTAGATTAGCCTGCAGGCAGAAGAAGCAGTACATCCAACATAGCAGCATGAACTGCACCTTTTCAACAACTCACTGGTTTTGTCACGGGAGGTCGCGGTCAGTGGATATGAACCACTTACAGACATTTGTCTTGAAGACACAGTCCCCTCCAAGCACAGCTGGTTGTGACTCATGTCTCATGTTAGTTGTTATGTTTATGACTGACAGTCAGATATCTGATCTCTGCAACATCATCATCTGATCTAATTCAGATTGATTTTCAGTATTCGGAATGGGTGGATAAAATTCAGTAAAAGCAGTATATTTATAATGGGCATCAGCACTCCTCTGTACACAAATCATTTCCATAAAGTCCCTGAGATGACATTTTTTATTTTAATATTTTCTTTATGATGTAACAGACTCAAACATTTTGTCTCATCCTACAGCTCTTCAGATGATGAAGATAAAGATGATGAGCGGGTGGACAGCAATGACCCAGAGGAGATGTTCCAGAACATCCAGTACCAGAAAGAGATCATCGCCAACATTCGGACCAGACCCTGGCCAATGAGACGCAAGCTTAAAGTCCTAAAGTACCCACTGTTTGTTTGTGAAGTGGTAGTTTACTCTGTCCTCCTCTTCTGCTCTTAACTGCACACATAAACATACTGTGTATTTGAAAAAGGCTGCTTTTCTTAATGAAAGTTCTCTGGAAATTAATATGCCACTGAATTCAAAGCAGGTTGCCAAAACTTCAGCAAGTTCTCACATAACTGCTTGTGCTGGTGAGTAGGGCAAGACACCATCTATAAATACCTATGAATACTACCTATTTAAACTTTTATAAATTGTCATTGTCATGTTTGCTAAAAATACATGACAGATAATCTGATAGAAAACAGCTTCCTCTGGCTCCTTCTAGTGTTCCTAATGTCTAAACAAAAACAACCAATCAGAACCAGGACAGATAGTTGATTGTTGAGTCAAATTAGAACACCCAGGCATGATTCGGCCCGCCTCAGGTCCAACGATAACGTCTTTGCTGATTTTTAGATTAGAGTAGAGGTGGAAGAAGCGGTACATCCAACATGGCGGCAGCCAGCGCCACATATTTTCAGCTTGAAAGTGACCTATGGGTGACGTCATTTTTGCTCTATCCATTCTTTATACTGTCACTAGAAAATCAGTCAGCCAATCAGTCTGCGAGTCCTTCCCTGTCTACCTGTTTTGACAGGGAACACGTGAAATGACTCCAAGTGAACTATCTGTTCTGTTTGATAACAGAATGTTAGCAGCCGCAAGATTATTTTATCCCCTCAAGTTAGCACAGGGCTGAACTGGAAGTTAGCTGATGGTGGTCTCTAATGCTCTTGCTCTGTGGGCTAAATAATACAAAAGCATATGAAGAAGATCATAAAATCAAACTTTTTCTTTTCATTTGGCTTCCATAAGAATAAATGCAGCCTCTGCTCCAACACTACATTCTTTATTCATCCATGTTTGGAGACCCATTGAAGAATTGGTTGTGTACATTTATTATATTGCTTATTATATTGGTTATTTCAGACAGACTAAATTTTATATTGTGATCATTTACCATAAATGCATGGTTAAATAGCTCTGTGTGTACAGATTAGCATTCTGTTAGGTATCGAAATACCACATGACCTTTGTGGAAGCCCATCCCTAAGTGTTCAGACACTTAACAAGTGACGGCTGTGTTCTAATATTTGACCAAATGTAATTCCACCAGTAGATAGAGACCAGGCTGAGGCAGAGAGAAGCAGGATAGATAGAGAGCTCCAAAGATGTGCTGAGTATGTGCCATGGATAACAGGTTTTATATGGGCAGTTTGTTATTACCGCACAGGTTTTATTACCATCATCAGGGATGGGTTGCAAGTCTGCGTTTTTATACCCTCTTTAATCTCAGGCTGAATGTCCACGATTACTCCCACTGAAATAACAGCTCATATTTCACGTCACAAATCAGTGATTTTTACCTTGATGTTCTGAATGACTTATTCTTGGAAATTTGACTTTATCATCCCTCAGCATAACTAATGGCATGATGTCACAAAATGAGGATTCTACTGCTGGAGAGGGTTGGAGACTAAAGTGCATGTTGAGTGTCTTCATTAACTAATACATGGATCATAGCATGAATTGTCCCCATTGCTATGACAGGATGGTTTCACTATCCTATGGATTGTAAACCAGTATCATTGAGACATTTAATTTAATGTGACCAGTCTGATATCACTGGTTTTAGAACACTCTGGGAGTAGTACTAAAAATGTCCACAAAAGTCCACAGTATTCTGTGTAATGTATGTAAATTATTAAAGAGCACAGATTTTAAAATAGATAAATTAAGCACCTTTAAACCACAGAACACTCTTCATGCTTAGATGCTTCTACTGGAATTAATGCGTTCACTCTACATTTTCAATTTAGCAGATAGCAGCCAGCTAATATTACTTACTAGTCCAACAACAAGAAGCCCGACTTGGTATCTGTCCTTCAGCCTTTTATTTCACTCTCTCCTTTTCTCCTCTTAGTTTCCTTCATCAACATCTTATTCAGTCTCTTCCCCTCTGGCATTATGTCCATAGAGACAGCCATTTGGGACAGCTGAGCAGCTTACATTGCCCACTTGCCCAGCTCTGGTTCTGGATTGACACCAGCTCTGATCCACATCAGCATTCCCACTTCCCCGTTAAAGGTTAAAGGATTAAAGGTTTAGCTCAATCAATCAATGATTCAATCAATTTCACATCTAACATTTCACACACCACTACATTATATGACACCTAGATATTTCCATATCTAGGTGTCACATAATGTGGCCTACTTTGGAGCTTTGGCCACAAGATAACACAAGAAATTACAAGAAAACCTCTTGAAGCTTCTGCTTTAATTATTGAGGGGTTATTTTGGCACAAATACTGCTCCGATGGTCAAGTTCAAGGTCAAGTTACCATGGTAACAGCACCATGCAGATCATGTGGCCAGTAGCTCTTAAACTTTACTACACTTTTATTTAATTAGTTACTTTTGTGACTTTGTCACTGAAGCGCATATTACATTTAGAAGCATGGTTTACGTGATGTCAGAATTACACTCATAAACATCAGAAAAAAGAAGCAGACTGGATTAAATGCAGTGGACCTTGAGACAAACATCTTCTGATCAGTCAACCAGACCAGCTGGACCAAATGCAAATCCAAGCAGTGTGACTGCCACTGAAGGAGGTGGAACAGAGCGCTGCTGAAAGCTAAGCTTGCCCAGCTTGGACTTAAGTCTGTTCCACTACCCAGCTGATTTCTGGTTAATAAGCAACAGGGAATTAGAGACCATTCGCTGCAGAGCCATGGCTCCCACCATAACAACCTGGGCTAAGCTATTGCACTGGACACAAGATGAAGTGTTGAGAAACTGGTTCTCCAGGACATCAAAGACTCTCCTAGCTAGCCTGGAGCCTTCAACATTCAGCATTCAGAACCAACAGATCCACAGAGGAGCTCCACTGAACTCCACTCAGTCAATAACAATACCTACATCAGTTTTAGGTTTCTGGGGATTGTCATCACACAATTGATGGTAAAGTCCAAAGAAGTTTTGGTTATTAAACCAATGTCCATCAGTCAGCTGTCTTCCAGTTGCAGTGACACAGTTAGCCCGTGAATTTCTAAAATAGCATGCAGCAACTTCTGTGAACATTTGTAAATAAACAGCAATAATAAATACTTAAGACTTCCATCACAACTTCCTGCACACTGGTGCTCCACCACATGTCTGGCGAAGTGTTCTCAGTGAATTTCCTCCTGTGTGTTTGTTCCTTAGGCATGCCAGAGAGATTGTTCTGAAGTATGAGGGCCGACTGACCAGAACCAGAGGTTACCAGACTGCAGGAGCTGATGTATGTACACACTGTTTACAGTGCAACATGCAGTAAGACTGATTCCAGCTTTGAAAAGGATGACACTTAATTAGTTCCTTCATTTCTGCTAGTTTAGTAACAGTTCTTGTATTATTTATGAGCACAGTGGTTACGCATCATCTAGGGGCAGCCAAGGCACAAAATAAAATGAACTTTTTTAAGTGTCAAGCAGACATAAAGACAGGCTGTGGAGTAGAAGGACGTGTGTTTATTTACAATGTTGCAAAGGTGGATCAGAGCAGAACAGATCTTATTCACAACATAGAGAAGGTACCATGGTTGTATCAAAATGTGAAACTAAAATCAACAGTGATCACTCTGCTCTGCGACTCCACTGTGTCACTGTGGGCAGCTTCAGTGAAATATGTGTTCTATACTGTACAGCTGTATGCTGAGAGGAGCTTCTTTGTGGTATTTCACTGCACTGCAGTAACTGGATGATCAGAGCCAGAATAATAAAACATGTTGGACTCCTTTTGTACAGGCTGCTAAATCCTGATTTGAACCCAACACACACACACACACACATACACACTGCTTATATCTACCTTATCTGTCTCTGCATTTACATGTACACATATACCGTGAGGGATGCAGACAGAGAAAGATAGCTACACAGCCATAGCACAGCAGCATGAGTGGATTTATAGCCTGTTGTTATAGCTCAGTTTAATTAAAATGTTCAGGCTGCTCAGGCCCCATTAGAATAAATTGACTTTTAGTGAGCAGCCTGGTGATGAGTTATTAATTCTACAGTTTGGCTCCCAGTTAATTGAAAATCAGAATCAGTTGTCCAGCTGACCTGATCTTCATGAATAATCACTCTCTTCTGAGTTTACTTTCCATCACATCAGAAGATGTGAAAATCTTCAGTGTCACATTGTTTCTGTTCTCATGTGGACTACATCAACATGTGCTACAGAATGAGATCATGAGTGATTCAAGCTACACAAAATGTACAGTTTGAACAGGAAGCTGGATAACTATGATTTACACTCAGTACAGTTTACATGCAGCAAGAAATTCGAATTTCTGATTGTATCAGACTTAGTTCGGACTTTTTAAAGTGCTTGTAAACACCTTAGTCCGATCTACTTCGGACCTATTTCGGACCACATCAGATAATTTGTTCATAGTCGGATATTTAGTGCCATGTATACTCAGCAATCGGATCTGAAGTGGATTTTGCGTTCTGCACATGCGCAACATTTTCCGCTGGGGCTTTCACCAGATCAAAGATCAAAAGATCTGTTGTTCTTGTTATATGCATTATTAGGACGAAAATAATGCACGAAATTACGCAGCTGTAGCATTGTCCATCTCCTCGTACACCATCTTTGTTTGAATGCCTTCAGATAGTTTATTGTTGTTGATAACCGAAAGTGGCTCTTTGTTGAGAGGGCTACAGTGACACCTAGCGTAATGGAGTCAGCCATGCTCCGGCCGTTTATCCGATTCTCTGAACAGCATGTATACTCAGACAAGTGATCCGGTCTCATGCATGTCATTATCTGATACGATCAGAAATTTGAATTTCTTGCTGCATGTAAACGTACTGATTGACTCCACAAAGACCTCATGTGGGCATACAAATGCAAAGGCAGATATAGTGTTTATTGTTCTAACTCCACAAAGCTAAAAGTACATTTTGGTTTTTGATAACCTTGATCATGACCTTTGACCTAAACTGAACTGTTGTAGAGATTTCTATTCATGAATGTTCTGCAGTGGAGAGAGAGTACACAGGAGTCCAAGATGTCTCATGCTGAAGGTCTATTGGAGCTTGATCATGGATAGAGGGTTTCTTAATACATGTGTTATGATAAGATATCCTGATAACAACCTAAGAGTTAACCGTATGTGGCATATTAAAACAGAAAATTCCCTCACATTAACCAAGTTAAGTTGCGTGCCTTAACTTAACCAATTCTACACTGATCCAGTTATTTTGGAGGGCGATGTCACATGGTGTGTTTTGTTGTCAAATCTGGAGGACTTGTAAATGGTAAATGGACCACTCAAAGTGCTTTTACACTGCACATCTCATTCACCCATTCACACATCACATGATGTATTGCATTGATGGCATTGGCTGCTCATCACTTTTTGGGAGCTGACCATTCATACTCATTCACACACAGATGATGAGGTCTTTGGGATCAAATTGGGGTTCAGTATCTTGCCCAAGGACACTTCGACATACAGATTGGTGGAGCCAGGGATCGAACCACCGATCTTCTGATTAGTGGACAATCCGCTCTGCCTCCTGAACCAAACAACTTTGTAACATAGTTAATATATATTAAATCACATATTTAATCACCTCATTTTTCCTGTAAAAATAAAATGTATTATCATTAATAAAATTTGTTTTTCATCCACACTGATTCATATACTACAGTATTAGTATACTAGTATACACTCACTGGTATGATACTAGCATCATACAATATAATATACTGTGTGAACCGCAGTTTGCTATTCATTTGAGAACCTTACAACATAACTATTTCTATAGTTAGAAAACCAATCCTCAGAGGAGTTCACCCTCTCTGATGGTCAAATCAAGTCAACACATCATGACCGGTGTGTCTGTGGGAGGTTCCAGCAGGTTAAACATTTTACAGCGCTCTTTTCCTCCTGCAGCTGCTGAAGAAACTCTCTCGTGTGCTTTACAACGTTGTGGTTCTATTCATTCCCTGGGAAGTGAGGATCAAGAAAATTGAAAGTGAGTTGCCTTTCCTCTCCACAGAATTCATTAACGTAATTCTATCACTGGATAATGGCCAAATGCTATCGTTTAATTATATCAACAGGCTAAATCCATTTTCTTCAGGATACTTATCCATTAATATGGTCATAGTGTATACTCTACATCATGTAAGGGTAAACCTTTTCAGGCCACAGAAAGATACATTAAAATATCACTAATATTTCTTAATATTGCTTGTGAAACACAACATAACTGTTGGTGTATGTGTGTCAGTCAGTCTCAGTCAGATCTTTGTCTTGTTGAGGTCACTTTGGGTCAGGCGTGGCATCCTACTTCATCTTCCTCCGCTGGTTGTTTGGGATCAACATCGTCCTGACCATCATGACTGGAGCCTTCATCGTCCTGCCCGAGGTCAGCAAGTCTCATACTATGCAAACACCCATCATACTGCATACCACATGTCAATCATATGTGAATAGTGAATAATCGTTTACATTTGTTAGTTAGCAGGCATCAGAACCAGGCTGAAAAGCCAGAGCGAAATAGGTTCGAGCACAGCCTCTGAGACCAACAGGGATTATTAAAAATGAACAAACAACGTGAACGTTTCTTGATGGTAACCACTTACTATACTTAGTTCGGTCTGAACACACTCTCAGCACTCACCTTGGCTACTAAAAACACCAATCAATCTACAACAAGTCTCTCTCTCTCTGCCTGTTTTGACAGGACAAACATAAAAATGAAGAATAATTTTACATCCAATGAAACGCTTTCTCTCTTCTGACACCGTTGGAGCAGAGTGCTTCCTGTTTGATCCAGTCTATGAGCAGTTATGAAGGCACCTACCTGTACATGGCGGGGCCTCACTGAATATTTCAAAATAAAATAAAACAATCATATTATACTATGAAAACACTACAACATTTCAAGTGAAAATAAACTATGAGATCACTGAAATGTATTTTAAACTAGGTATGTAGCAACCAATAATGTAATACCTGCCAATAACGCAATAATTTTGGCCATTTTAAATGTAATAAAGCCAATAAAGTAATAATCTGACAATTACATTATCAGCTCCAGTTAATGCTACGTCGGCAAAATGTTATTTCGTTATTAGCTTTATTACATTTAAAATGGCCAAAATGATTACATTATTAGCAGGTATTACATTATTGGATGTTATTACATTATTGGTTGCTGCAACGTATTCGGTCAGGATGCGACGTCATGTTCATGCACATAGTGTATGAACATTCATAATACTGTGACTGAGCTCAAATGTGACAACAAGATAGTAAGCAGAGGTAACACTGAAATAAAGACTCCTAACAGGAAAAATGAGGAATAGAAATGTGGATCAAGAGTTTTGTTTGTGACTTTTTGTTCATGAGTACAGATCAGGGGATTCTTTCTAGAGCTGCTGATGCTCCAGCTCGATGCTGAAAGCACAAACTGCAGATGAGAACAAAGGACAGAGGAAAGAAAATGCTGCTCGATTTATGTTTCTCAATGACATGTGGCCACAAGCAATTTCCCCAGACATGACTTATCCTATAATTTCCAATGCCTCATCTTATTCCTCCATGCATTTCTTCTACATCTCTCTCTCTCTCTCTCTCTCTCTCTCTCTCTCTCTCCATCCATCATGTGTTTGGACTAACCTACACTGTCTCCACTCACACATCACATGCATATCTCTCCTCTGCTTAGTGACTAATATCAAACATGGTGGATGTTCTGTCAGATTTCATGTCTGTGCCTGTAAATTTTGTGACCAAGTATGGAATGAGAACCGCCTCAGTCAGTCCTCACTGTTTAAGTTTGTTTACTTTTTATGGAGTCAGATCAGTTTCATTATTAATGAATGCACACAGAAGTAGTCATATATGAATTTCACGATTTATATAGAAATTATTCTCTAAACATAAACAAATCCACAAAACAAATAAATAAAACAAAGCTCACGATTGTTTTTCTGATCCGCACACATATTTTTTCTTTTAAATATATATATATATGATCATTAGCATTAGCTCTTTGAGCTTTAATTGCACACTGCACAGATCGATATAACATGCTTATCACATTACATTAAATAATACACTTGCCTCTATGTTTACTTTTTTTAAATTTTATTTCTACGGTCACTTTCTTTTTTTTTTTCTATTTGTATAAAACATTTTTATTCCTACAGTTACTTTCTACTTTTTAGCACAGGTTAACTTCTTAACACAGTTATATATTTATTTTCTATGCAAATGTTTAACTCCTCTGTGCATTTTTACAAATAGAAAAAAAAGTGACTGTAGAAATAAAATATTTTATAAAAATAAGTAAGCATAGAGGCAAGTGTATTATTTAATGTAATGTGATAAGCATGTTATATCAATCTGTGCAGTGTGTGCAATTAAAGCTCAAAGAGCTAATGCTAATGATCATAGGTCTAACTAGCCATATAATACTAACCTGTGGAGAGCAGCTATAGCTGACTGTATTAACTGTATTCACTGATTTTGTGACCCTTGATCATAATTTATGATGAGTTTTCTGATGGACACATAGCTTTCACTTACTTAGTAGCTAACTGCTAACTGCTGCTTACTGTAGCAGCTTAGCTGTGCAGCGGTCCTGTTAGCTGAGCTTGGTTTCTGTTTGCCACTCCTCTTTGCTAACTTAGAAACATGACTGCTGACTGACTTTACATTACATACATTACATACTCAACTTATATTGCCCTCTAGTGGCTGTAGTAATTATGACTCTTATCCAACAAGTGCAGAGGAGGAAGGTGTTGTAATGTTATGATGATGATGTAGGAGCCAGGTGAGTAGTAGTAGAATGAACAATGTATGGATGTATGAATGTACAACAGGTTGTGCAGTAATGTGAATGTAAGCAGGTCTGTCAGGTGTTGACACAGTGAACTTTGAACAGAGCTAGCTGGCTGTTTCTCCCTGTCCCCAGCCTTTATGCTAAGTTATATATCAATCCTTTCATCTACAGGAAAATTCCTGTAAGCTGCTATCAATAATTACATTGACCTGTAAAGATCTTTTTCTTCCATGAATTTAGTCTTCAAGGTATAACCTTTTTACTATGTGCTCTCTTCTTGTATATACAGTATGAAAGGGTCTTTGGTGCATTCTATAATAAATGATAATGAATACATGTGTCTCTGTCTGTGTCCTAGCTGCTGGCTGGAGCTCCGTTTGGAACGACGAGGAGTAAAACTATTCCCAAAGAGCACCTGGCTTCAGCCCAGGACCTAGACACCATCTGGTCTCTCGGGGCAAGTCTCTCTTTCCTTTTACTGTTCTGTCAATAGCACAATACTAACAGATACAATGGACCATTATTCAAACATTACTTTACAGCCTCCCTGACCTTTAATCCAAGGCATTATCTGACTATTGTCTCTTATGCATAAAGGAAATTAAATTGTGATCAAGCAAATGACAAAATATTGATTCAAACACTATTAATAGCCTTCAGCAGTGACACCATGCCCTCTCTCACATCGGGTGACAAATATCACGCGAGCACGGTGGATATTCATTAGCTGTCATGTACTGTATGAGTGAAGCCGTCACGTAAATGTGACTTACGTCTGAAGCCATCACTTTAACAGACAGATGAAGCCAACAGTGTTATGTATTCCATGTCTCCAAAAGCCATAAGATACAAAATTCTTGTATGTAATTGATGATATTTATGGAATTTCATGGCAACACACAGATTACATATTAATGTTTCACATGACCATGCCTTTGGTGAAAACATCTCACCACAAGCATTAGAGTTCAACCTCTGTGGACCATGAATCTCGACTGTTGGTGTTAAATATGATGAGATCCATCAATCAGATTTAACATTCATGATGCTCTCTGATAATTCTCAATCTGCTTTGGTCTTCAGGTCTTCTCCAAGAAATGAAGTTTCTATGTTGGTTTTCTATAATTGTTTTCATAATTACGTTTGCCTACAAACACAATCAGTGTCTGTCAGTGACATTTCTTTGAGTGGATTAAGCACTATATTTATGTAACACACTGGCATTGTAAGGGTTGGGGTGGAGTGGTACACAAAAGGCAAGACAGTCACACCAGAGTACCAGGTTCACGTCCAGACTCCAGTCTCTGGTTTAGGCAAGTTGGTTTCAGGCTAAATGTTAGTCAAAAATATTGTATCGAAAGTCACATCTGGCTTTTTGTTTATTAAAACAGATTATGATCTTTATAATCTTCACAAAGTGCTGCCAGTGCACGAACAGAGCCATAAAAGATAAATGATGCTGCAAGTCACTGGAAGTCATTTTAGCAGAATCTGCTGACAAGGAGTATTTTCACTATTGACATTTTTGCAATTTTTGCAACTGTTAATTAACAACACTTCCTCATTATATCCATAAAAAATGTATTTTGGTCACTGTTACAGTACCCTTAAAACACATTTCCTGATGCAGATTATTCATTATCATTTCTTGGAGACAGCAGTGACTCTAGATATAGTTGATTTCCTGTCATGTAATCTTGCACTACATCTTGTGTGTGTGTGTGTGTGTGTGTGTGTGTGTGTGTGTGTGTGTGAGTGAGTGTTTGATCTCCACAGGGCTACCTGCAGTACTCTGTGTTATTTTACGGTTACTATGGCAGGGTGAGGAAAATCGGCAGTGCAGGGTACCGGCTGCCCCTCGCGTACTTCCTGGTTGGGATGGCCGTCTTTGCATACAGCTTCATCATTCTGTTAAGAAAGTAATCATTACTCTCACACTGCTGCGATGATGACCTGAGGGTATAATATTGTGGTGTTACAAATACATGTCCAACAAACTATGTGACCACACAGAGATCGTGGTTGGCACACCCCCAGTTTGTAGGAACAGACAGGAGGACCAGCACAGAAACAAAATATCAAGAAATCAATATCAATAGGTCAACTCACATATTGTTAAAATCGTAAAATTACATTTTTTTAGTCAATGAACTCTGGTGTCTTTGGAGAGAGAGATGTATAAATACCTCCATTTCCCATTGGAAGATGAGATGGCACTTCCTCAGTTTATGTTGTGCTTTGCTTATAATAGGATGCGGTGGGATGGAGGGTCAGGGGGTGGTGGTGGTTGTGGGGGTAGAGAATTGGGTTTCGGCAGTGGGTGGGGTCGAGGACAGGGGATGGGTGTGGGATGTTTTTATGCTTTTATGTGAAGTACTTTGCGTTACATGTATTGCATGAAAAGGGATTGATTGATTGACTGATCGACTGATTGGAAAGCATTGTGTCAAATCAGCGTATGTGCTATATTTAGAACATTTTTATCGCTTTAATTTGCCATTGGACAACAGTTTCTAAAATGAAACTGACTAATGAACCATAGGATGCCCAAAAATATCTTTGAAAAAGGAAAATTACCAAAGTACTGAAGTTACAGATATATGTTTTGTGTCTAAAATCCATTTTGTTGCTCTCTTTGCCACCGCAGTGCTTTGCTCAGCTTCATGCTGGTCCTCCTGTGTGCTTCTATGAACTGAATTTAGGAATGAGAGCTCTAAGAGCGGTGTGTTTCTCCTGTGGGAGTTACCATAGAAAAAGGTCATTGAAAGTTAATGTGCTATTCTCATGAATAATTTCACAGCACAGCAGATCATTTTTGTGTCAGCAATGGATGGATAAATATCTGGATGAATCAATCTCTAGGAATCAAACAGAAAAAGTTCTGGTCAGTCAGCTGACTGATAGCATGGCTAGCATCACTGTGATAAAAATGTGTCTATGATAATATTGTATGGTTTGAATTAATAATAATTCTCTTGCAGAATGGCCAAGAACTCTCGCCTGAGCCTGGCCAGTGCCTCTGATGAGAACTTCACGTTCTGCTGGAGGGTGTTCTGCGCCTGGGACTACCTGATAGGAAACCCAGAGGCTGCAGAGAGCAAAGGAGCTGCCATCGTCAACAACATCCGGGTCAGAGACAGACCGCACACACACTCACACACACTGGCTGGGTTTTATCTTCAATAACACCGGATGTTTTTCTGAACAGGAGGCCATTGTGGAGGAGCAGGAGAAGAAGAAGGACACCAGTCTGTAGGAGTCTTTGTTGTTCATTTCTTGTTTTCTGCGCTTGTCCTCAGTCAGTACTGAGTGTTATCATCAAACCATAAACCTCTGGGCTCATCTCCCCTTTGAACCATTTGACATCCAGCTGATTTACAGCAGCCAGCATGTAAAACCTCTACACTTTATACACAGTGATGTGCACTCATCCTGACATAAGTTAGACAAACAGACAATAAATCACAGAAAGAAAATGACTGTAGGTACAGAAGAAATTAGAGGATTAGAGATAAATGAGTGTATATCTCAGCTATGAGCTGTCCACTCTGACACACAGGTGAAATGATGAGTTTTTAACCTTTTAACCTTTTTTTCATCACTTCAGTCAGCCAACTATGAAGATATGATTATGTGAATTATTTTTGACCTGTAGGCTCACACCTTGTCACTCCCCCATCGCCAGCCAAGTTTGGGGAGCTGGGAGTGAAAAGGGATGCACTCCCCCACTAGGGAAAGGTAGATTTAGAGGCTAAAGGTTAAGAGGCTTTCCAGCTATCTTTATAGAATTATATACAGTTAGTGTAGATATGTAAAACATTTTGAGGAGTTACTCTGAACTTCCAGATGTTTGTAGATGAAATGTGCGCCCTCTAACTGATCGATGTATTTGTATGTTATCCTCAGGGCAGTTCTGATCAGTCTGCGCATCTTAGCCAACATCCTGGTACTCTTGTCTCTGGCTGGCAGCATCTACATCATCTACTTTGTGGTGGACCGTTCTCAGAAACTTGAGCAGGAGAAGCCGGAGCTAACGCTGTGGGAGAAGAATGAGGTAGCAGGGCAGAGCAGACATCATCCTCATCACCACCATTAGTTTGATTTAATTATGAAACATACAATACAGTTCCAAGGAATCAATGAAAGTGGAGACCTGAGACTGATCCGGTGGATGATGATGTCAGCTTCCATCCATCAGTGACAGCTCATCATTTCATTCATCCACAATCAGGTCATGGCTGAGCGCAGGGTTTAGTTTGGAAATGTTTATTTTCAATTGTAAATTTTATTATACTTTATACAGATGTATGCGTGTGTGTGTGTGTGTGTTTTATTTGGAGTAGAGCTGCAATTGAACTTTTTTTTACACTTAAAGGTAATAATAATAAGGTACCTAATAAAAAGACTTTAACTGTGTGTGAGTGTTAAGGTGAAGCATTTGTTAGTGACAATTAAGCCTGATAAACACATTTGAATCAGGATCTAGTATATCTGACAATTCAGACTTTCACATCTTTGCTGATAAATACAGGGTAATATTCATCAGTTTCAAGCTTTTTTCTTAAAAGAAATATAGAATGGATCCTCCATATCAGTGACTTTCATGTCATTCCTCTCTCCAGGTGAGTGTGGTGGTTTCTCTCATCACCATGATTGCTCCATCTGCCTTTGAGTTGGTGGCTCAGCTTGAGATGTACCATCCGCGAACCTCGCTGCGATTCCAGCTGGCCAGGTACTCACTCTAACAACATTACACACTATGTACAGTAATACATCACGGGTCTCACTGCAGAGTAATATTTGTCATGTGTTTACAGGGTGCTTGTTTTATACCTGGGAAATCTCTACAGCCTCATTATCGCCCTCCTTGACAAGGTCAACAGTATGAGCTCTGCTGTGAGTATAGAAACTCTGGAAGAATGGAGGCAAGTGTCTTTTTCTCTGTGTCTTCTCTCTGCACTTAACAAATACACAAGGCTCTTGGACTCCTGAAAATTAAGTCATTTCCCAATATGCTTAACTCTTCTATTTGCATCACAAAGTTAGTTGCCTGATATCAGACAACTCAATGGAGTTCAGCTCCAGGCAAAGCTGTTACATAATATGAGAGTGACATAGCACGCAACTGGTGATGGACCCTGTATTTGTCTTCCAGGTCCCAATGAATCCAAGTAACTGGTCTGACTCCAGCGCCTTCCTGGCCACCATCTCTCAGCCCGAAGTGGACAGCCTCTCCACCCTGGTTTCTGACATCTCTGTCTCCGAACATCGCAACAGCACCATAGCAACTATCGCCACGGTGCTGGATGTTACTAATAGTGGCAGGAGCAGTGCAGGGACCTCCAACCAGACAGCTCTGTTTGAGAAGAACACCCGTTCTCAGCAGGACCAATGTTGGGAGACCTACGTCGGACAGGTTCTATCTTCACTTTACTGTACAATCACATGGCATATTGATTGTTCAGACTGAGATACATCTATAGATTTTAAATATGGATCAGACCATCTCTGAAAGTGTTTCAATTCAGAAATAAAATGACTGACTGTGTTTCTGTTTGTGCTGTGCTGACTTTAAACAGTGTCTGGGGTCATTTTTACTTGTGATCTGAATATGTGTCTTTATCAAAATGCAGCGGCCTTGAAAGACAGAATCTAAAACAATTTAAGGGCCTTAAATTAGTAAGAGACCGAGTAAGAGATATGGAAAGTTGACACAAAATACAGACTCCATTAATCAATATAGAACACAAAGTACAGCTGAAAGCTCATAAACTGCTCATGAACCAAAGCATTGAACAAACTTTGGCACGATGACAGCGTTTGAGGATCCCAGGACAATCCACCTGATAGTTACTGAGATCATCTAGTCTGGACAAAAGTACCCAATTGACTGACAAAGCTAACCAAAAATCTGTACACATAGGCTGTCTATGCCTGCTGTTCATGCCATTCTCTTTTTAGAGTAACAATAAGATAATAACCAGAGACATTTATGACATCAGTCTGTAAGTATGGGAAGGAAAATGAATGTTTTCTGCAAGCTCCACATGTGCAGATGGCAGAGTGCTGAAACACACAGCTCCATGACTGGCAGATTTTATTCTAATGTATTTAAAGAAGGGACAAATCATGAATAAACACAAAAAAAGATGGCAGAATTAAAGGCTAATGTTCATCTCAAGCATGTATTAAGCATGTCTGGGTGAATAATGAACTGTATGTGTATGCATATTTACATCCCACATGTGTTTCATGTGTGTTTGTCTTCAGGAGATGCTGAAGCTGTCCATCATTGATATGATCTTTACGGTGGCCAGCATCCTGCTCATTGACTTCATCAGAGGTTTGGTGGTGCGCTACCTGAGTGACTGCTGCTGCTGGGATTTAGAGAGCAAGTTTGTAAGTTTGTTTTTAAGCTGTAAAATCAGGTGTGTGTTTGCTCTTACTGTTTGAGTCCAAACAGTGAAGTAACAACAAAAGTAAAGAAAGTAAAACGCATCTTTGAGTGGAAGGAGACGTCAAATCGAAGAAAACACCTTTTCTCTCTTTTCTCAGCCTGAATATGGAGAATTCAAAATAGCAGAGAATGTTTTGCACCTGATTTATAACCAAGGAATGATCTGGTGAGTCTGAATCTTTGTCTAAAATAGCTGACAGAAAGTGAAACACTGAGGATATCTTTCTAATTCCAGCGTATCACCTTGACCATGCCACTGTGTGTGTAATAGAGGATCTAATTTAGAGTTAATAGTCCGGCTGCTGCTAGCCAGTCTCTGTGACCCTGTTTAAAGGACTGTGGCACTCTATAATGTGTCCATTACACCTCTGTAGCTGGCTGGACTGTATTTCCTCAACTCATTTCAGAAATGTCTCCTTGCAGCAATGAACATAATGAAGTGAAACCATGAGCCACTGGATGTAATGTCTTTTATATGGGCTGTGACCCCTGTGTGTGTGTGTGTGTGTGTGTGTGTATTACTGACTTGCTCTTCTTCCTCCAGGATGGGAGCGTTTTTCTCTCCCTGTCTCCCCGCCTTTAACGTGTTGAAGCTGATTGGTCTGATGTATCTGAGGAGCTGGGCCGTCCTCACCTGTAATGTTCCCCATCAGCAGGTGTTTCGTGCCTCCAGGTCACACACACACACACACACATACACACGCTTTGTTGATATATTTGCATGTATTCTATCCTTATTATTGCTCCATACTGCTGTATACAGCTCTAGAACAACTGAAGATACCACTCCAAATTTTAATTTCTTAAATCAGCATCCCACATGTTTGTATAGCACATTAGACAGCAGATTATCTGTACTGTGTCTGTGCAGTAGGAGAATAATGATCTCACAGCCAGCTCTGATAACATTATCATTAGTCAAGCACTGTAACAACAATCTTCTTGTTCAAACTTGTTATATGTAAATGAATGCTTTGTTTCTACATTAAAACAATCCACATCACAACATAAATATAACTGATTTACAATGATATAAAATACTTTTTTTACAGAACACACCTTACACACTCTGCCATCTGTGCATTTGTAGACATGCTTAAAGATGTTTTGATGTATTATTATATCAATGTCCTGTGTGCCTCATTTTTTCTAGAGTTTAAAAGATTAAAACTAAGTAAGTACATTTATTTTGAGCTCTAAAAGTAAACTCATTCCCTGTGTTCTCGTGCTATACAATAAATAATACAAAAATGTATTACTTATGACACTAAATCCAATTTTTATTTTATTTTTTATTTTTTGGAGCATAATATTTTGAAATGAATGAATTTGAAATAATAACATTAATGTATTTAATAAGAATATTATTATGAGATATTTTATTTATTTTAATTCCCTGAGTAAAGAGTGAGGAGCAGTCTGTCAGCTTTTGTATCATATGACCTAAAGCTAACTTATAAGTTTCCCCAATAAGCAACTTAGTATTGCAGATATTAGGATAAATCCAAAAAAGGCAACAAAGTTGACTGTAAATTGTGGCATGCTACTCTTCAGTTTAGCAGCAGTACTAACAGCAGGCGTATGAACAAGCACCCGGCTGCCTAACATTAGCACTCACAAACAAATGCTACATCGCAGCTATGTGTCACTCAGAGCCTCTTCGTCCAAAACACTCAGTTTAATGTTTGCATTTAAATAACCAGTTAGTTAATGGTTATACATGTCAGGCAATCCAAAGCAAAATGAACCAAAGCTGACATCTCTAGCTGTCACACTGTGATACTTCCTGTACATAATGGAATACTAACAGCTTTAGAGGAGCAGTGTGTATAATTTAGTGATATCCAGACAAACTGACTGTTTGGTTTACCTTTTCTGGGTTACCGTGGAAACATGAATGATCAACATGGTGGACTCTTTGGAAGAGGACCTGCAGCATCTGTAGATAAAAAGCGGTTCATTATGATAATCATTCTTATTTTCAGGTGATTATACACTAATGAAAACATAGTTATGAATATTATATTACATTTCTGCCATATTCTGTAAACAGAGCCCCTTAAATCTAACACACTCTACCTTCAAAGGGAATTACCTCACACACTCTCAGACCAAAGGACACATGTTTTAGTGTCCATATATTCTCTCACACACTGAGCTCAGCACAATGTGTGCATGTGATCCTCTCTTTGATGAACATTAAAATGCATCAGCTCAGTGCTCTTATTGCACATTATCAGTGATGGTGTTCTAGCTATTCTTATCATCCCCTTTCGTGTTCCAGCTCTGTGCTGATGGTGACAAATCAGTGTGTAGTCCTACAGTACAGTATATGCATCTCCCATACATACACACATGTACACAGACCTAAGGCACTCAGCCCACTCTGATTTATGTAACGAGACTGTCACTGCTTCTTTCAGTCCTTATCAGTCACTCCCAGATGTGGTGGAAAATCCACACACACACACACACACACACACACACACACACACACACACACACACACACACACACACACATACACACAGAGCGAGAGTCCACTATACAGCTTTCATGTGAGTCATTAAATACAGTTGTGCTGGAGAGAGAGATTAATACTGACACCTTGCTGATAGTAAAGAAGCCTTTTTTTACGCTCCATACTCATGACCATGGAGTGCTGAGACACACTGATTTGTGTTGGTAGTGATATAGAGTCTGTAGTCTGGTGTTCTGGGCCTCTAACAAGAAATGCAGTAACTACAATTAGAGAGTTGTTTTGCATTTGGTTTCACATTTGGTAATGTATGGTCAAGGCTGAATACTGTCTGTAAAATGTCCATAACACACACAGGACCACACACAAGATGATGGACTGTTACTGTGTAAATCATTCATTTTATTATCACGGAAAACATACAGAAATGAGGCTTTGTTTCCTGAATGACTGAGGACAGGATTTAAATGAGTGCAAATTTGTGCATGCATCCACATGTTCATGATTCACACACACAGACAACCTTGCAAACACTTGACCTGCATGCAGGTTTCAGTATGATAGGTAGAAGGTTGCGCTTGCTATATATACCCTCGAGGTGAGCATGAATCCTGTCATCTTTAACTCTCTTATGGTTTATGAATTTTGAAAGGGTCCAGTGCTGAATTACAGGGGTCAGGGTGAACTACAGTAGCAGCAATGAAAGGGAACTGTGCTGAGTTTGGTGTTGCCTTGGACAAGGGACATCAAACTTTTTTGTCTTCATTTGCCACCGAACAGCTTCTATAACAATGAACATAGTCCTGCTGCCTACTTCCTTCTTTATACATCCATGCCAATATCCACGGAAATGAGTCAAGTGATGTGATCAGCTCTGTTCCTCAAAGCCCAGACTACCACATTCTGTTCATTGGATGGAAACCACCATTGTTCTGAATACAGATCCTATTAATGGCTGCAGGGACATTTTGAACAGAGCTGATCACATCACTTGACTCATTTCCGTGGATATTGGCATGGATGTATAAAGAAGGAAGTAGGCAGCAGGACTATGTTCATTGTCCCCAATGTCCCTGCAGCCATTAATAGGATCTGTATTCAGAACAATGGTGGTTTCCATCCAATGAACAGAATGTGGTAGTCTGGGCTTTGAGGAACAGCGTCTATAAAAAACTATTCACCGTGTTGTTTTGTTCTTTTTAAGCTTGCTCTTAGTCACCCTCTCTTGTTGAGAGTTAAACATATTTCACTGGAGTGCTTCAATAGATCTGAATACCTGTGTCACTCATGTCCTCGTGGCTTGCTGGTTTCCAGGTTCTTGTGGTCGCAGAAGTGTTTTTAGCTTCACATGGAAGGAAAAACAGCTTGTGTCTGTCATCAGAACAATGTCTGAATCATCAGATACCTCAGAATCAGATTTACTGCCAAGTAGCTTTTCACTTAAAAGGAATTCGTCTTGGTGCTGTACAGTTCTGCAGGTATTGGAAGTATTTACCAGGTGATGTTTTAAATGTGCAGGTATTTAACTAAACAAGGAAGCATCACATTCATGTTTTGCCTTGTGTTTTCAGATCAAACAATTTTTATTTGGCGATGCTGCTTTTCATGCTCTTTCTGTGTATGCTGCCCACCATCTTTGCCATCGTGAGATACAGACCATCACAGCACTGTGGACCTTTCAGGCAAGTAAATAAGTAATAATAATAATGATGACAGCAATAGTAATCAGCAGTGAATAAGTAAGGTCTTTTAGGTGCAGTCTTAGTGTCCACATTTAGGATCCTCGTGATCTGAGGGTAGAAGCTCTTTCTGAGCCTCTCAGTGCTGCTCTGGTGGATCCAGAACCTTCTTCCTGATCACAGCAGCTGATATGATTCTCTCAGCTTTGACAATGCTTTTGTTCATGAGAGCAGACAGTTCCTTGGGTGTTTCTCGCTTAGGTCACAATGTACGTTCTGTTAAATGATGCCATCTCTGAACTTGGATGTGAATGCAGGCTAAATGTGTTTGGTAGTTTGGGTTATGTCCACCAGTTGGAGCTGCAGATAACTCGGCCAGCCTGCACCTTGAGGCATAGTATGTATGCCTGTATTGTTCCTGAACTTCAACGTGTGTTTCAGTGGCCAAGAGAAGATTTATGACATCATCTCTGAGACGGTGGCCAATGACTTCCCACTGTGGTTCAGTAAAGTGATGAGTTACGTCACCAGCCCTGTCGTAGTGCTGCCAGCACTGCTGCTACTGTTGTAAGACTGCACACATATACACACACACATACACACATATCTACATACACATGAATGAGTTCTGTCCCTGTGTGTTTCAGCATGCTGATATACTATCTCCAGGCCATTGCCAGGTCGCTCAAATTCACTAACAACCAGCTGAGGATGCAGCTCCAGACTGTGAGTTTCTGATGAATTATTATTTACATTTAGCAGCAGAGTGTTCAGGACTGTGACAAATATTCAAATAACATGTAGAAAGCTTGGCGGTTACAAAATACTAAAAGGCAGAGCGGTTAGGTTAAAGCTATCTAAACACACATTTTTTCACTTGTTTAGGAACGGACTGAAGACAAGAAGAAAGTCTTCCAGATGGCTGCAGGTATCTCTGGTTCTTTTTAAGGTCTCCTGTGTGTGTGTGTTACATTATTTCTTGTAGTCTTGTGACCCTCACCTTGTGACATTTCACCCAACCTTAGCGAGACTGCAGGCTCCAGAGGCTGCCGTGGACAAAAAGCCAGATCAGCAGGAGAGTGACGTCACAAGCCAGGAGGCCTCCATCCACACTCCATCTCCTCGACGCAACGGCAGTGTCACAAACTTCCAGTCTCCCGTTCGTCGTGGAAACAGCATCCGCACCATCACCCAATCAGCATCTAGGGCGGACCTGAACAGAGGAAGTGTGGCTGGATCTGTCAGGAGTCCAGCAGTGACCATTCTGCCCAAACACAGGCTGGAGCACGTTTCTAACAGGTCTCACACACTGATATTTTGGTTTAGCCATTCAGGTTGACTTTAGACAACAGATGACCTCTTATATGATGGCTATGGTGCAGTTGTATTGATCATGAATGAATATAGTGAAGATGTAGCCAATGGGAATATCTAATAATACATTTTGTCACATTTTGTATTCTTATTTGTACTATGGATCACGATTGGCGGCAGTATACAGTTCTAGCTTTTCTGACCAATACTGCATTGTGATTTAAAAAGTTGTAACTTTCTTTGAATTTAACTCCAGGCTAGTAATCATAATCTACACATAATTAAAGAAGATACATTTGCACATAAAGACACAGACATGATACAGATAAAATTCACTGAAAAATGAATATATGATTTTATACTTTTTGTTAACTTACAATCAGTTGGCAGAAGACTTTTAATTTCTTCCTCTTTTATGTTCAATCAGTTAATAAAATGAATACTCCCCCAGACCACACAGGTCGGGACAGCATAGCTGACTAAGGGAGCTAATATTGGCTAACAGCAGCTAACGCAGAAAACATTTTCTCCATAAAATATGATCCAATTTCACCAAAATCAAACAGATGGTGGTGTGTGACTTAGTGCCGTAAAGCGTTATGAACTTCTCGCAGGTGACCATGGCAAGTTACATGCATGAGAACAGACGTATGAATGACAGAGACACCATTCACCTGATTACAAGTCAGTGTAGCATCAACAGGATTTAAACTCTGTTAGTTTATGGTGGAAGAGTTACACAATGGAGACACTATTAACTTAAATGAGCTTCAGATGACTACATTTGCTCGCGACAGCTGTTACTGTAATTACACATTTAATAACTTTGTTAATAATTTAAAGTTAGAATAATGTCCAAGTTATAAAAAAAATTGTGGCTCCTACAATTTGAAAAATGCTATTTTCATATAAAAGCGATCAATCTTTGAGCCATAATTTGTACTTTTACTTCATCATTCACCATGGCTTTCCCTGGGGAGTTTTCTCAACGCTGTCTCAGTTTCTTTTCCATCCTGACAAGAATAATATTCTGTGGGAAGAACTGAATCTTTGTAAGTTGTGGGGTTTTCTTTTTGGCATGAAAACCTGCTGAATGATGGCTTTTAAGGACCATACCATATTTTGCATGCTAAAACCATTTTTTGCACAAACTGGGCATACATTACATCACTGATGAATAATATACAAATCATACCAAAATTTGAGGTGTTTCAAGCTTCAATTAAATCATTATTTTTCATTCATTTCCTTTAACAGTTCAAACCTGTTTAATTATCCATCACAGTGAACATCATGCCCCCTGTAATTATGAGATCATGTGGCAATGCACTGCAGGCATTGAAATCAGTTCATGCTGTTAAACAGCCTTATGCAGTGATAACAAACCAACAATCATATCTCATACAGATGATTTAAGCTGATTCTGATGTGTCGTTTTTTCTTATAACAGGCCTCCACCATTTCTGGGTGGACCTGGTGGTACCTGCAGGTCCAAATCCTACCACCACATGGCATACAATCCTCCAGCTCGCTATCCTGACAGCATCCACTCTGACCCCCTGTGCAGGAAGACCGTACGCTCCATACATCCTGTTGAGGCTGCTGGGATCATCACCGCACAGAGTTATGGAGGGCGACGAGGTCACACCACCCGCTATGTGATTGTCAATGAGCATGAACCCAGGAAGAAGCTGCTGCGCTCAGCTACACGGATCCCACGCCATTACCTCATGGAGGAGTCTGCAGAGATCCTGGAGTTGTACCCACGCAACATCAAACGCTACACACCCCGCAACACTCACCACCAACCACATCCTCACCGGTCCCATCCATCGCAGCAGCATCTGAGTGAAGAGGAAGAAGAGGAGGAGGAAGGAAAGGGCAGGAGAAGGATGTCTTTGGGGAAGGCTCATCGGCCCCGTTCCCTCTCAGACCTCCACCAGCCAGCACACTTCTACATTGGTGAGCGTGCAGAGAGCCACGTGTCCATGGCCAAAGACAGCCGCACTGCTCAGAGAAGATATGGAGTGCAAGAGGAAGATGAAGAAGAGGATGGTGAAGGAGAAATGGACTGGGGAGATTTGGAATCACATTCCCGGTTCCAGGCCAACATGAGAGGAGCGGACCCTCTTCTCGTGCGAACCAGGCATCACATCCATTCCCCAGGAAGACACTTTCAGTCTCCAGCCAGGACGAGGCCCGTGGAGTCTCATGTGAAACCCAAGATGAGACCAAAGCTGGAGACCCCTCTGACTGAGTCCGACTCAGCCTCGCTGGCCTCCAGCAGTGACCAACAGAACAGCAGCACTGATCAGTACATTCAAGTCATCCACAACAAAGAGCGCTATCTCAAGTCTGAGGCCAGGCAAGGAAAGCTGGCCAAGAAGAAGTCCAAAACTGGCTTTGATCTAAATCAATCAGAGTCAAATGACCTGGTCTCCTCCAATGTATGACATCTTTGCTAAAATGATATATTCAGTACAAATGTTTCTCAAAATATCATACTATATATACCCAGGGGTTACTGGTTAATACTCTACATGAAAAGCACATATCATATCGTATCATATCATATCATTCTGTCATTATAAATATCATTTCTTTCTCCTTTGTGTGCAGTCTTGTGTCATTTTGAAACAGCAATATCAGCTAATGTGTATAAAATAAAACTACACTGATGCTATAATGTCACTTCAGTGATTAAAACATGAATACAGCTCACATACTTACACCTGTTTCACGAGCAGTCACAATAAAAAGAACAGCTGAACATCTCACGTTGAGAAGACCTGCCTGTACGTTCAATCGTCAGCGGTAGCGTCACATCTGAAATGAAGTGAGCAACACTACAATTCCCAGCCTGCTTTGCTGCAACAAGCGAGGACTCCAGCCGCATGTGCGTGAAACCAACCAGAGTACAAGAAGGAATGGGGCGCTTCCGCCTTCAAAATAAAATACGTGTAAATTGACTCTTAAGTAAATCTCACGCTGCACACAAAGCAGTGGCTAAATTCTTAATTAAAACACCGGCTGCTATTGAAAAGATACCGAACATGGTCTTATAGCACGTCGTACATTTTTACAGACGCTCGAGCTGTGAAGATATATTTCTTTTGAAAGCCATAACCGGAAGTATTTTTTTTCGGGTTGATTTGACACCTCCGTTAAACATTCCCGTCCTATTCCTCCTCAGGAAATTCGTTCAGCTGCGTTTGAATTTGAACGTTTTTAGCGGAGACAGGCGCGCGGACACGGTTTACCGGTTAACGGTGATTAACGCAGCTGTGGATGTTGTCCTCTGGTCACACGTCTCGTACGCGCGAGCTAGCTGCTGGTTGGTTAACGATGCGGCCGCTGCACAGCACGCTCCATTCATTTCAGCTAACGCTAGCTTTGTAGTGGCGGCTCGCGCGCTCACCTGAGCAGGTTCGGCTCTGTGTGCTAACGTTAGATAACGAGCCGTGTCGGTACAGCTGCTGGCTTTCTTTAACTGTGTCGCGTGTCAGACACTTCGCCGCCGTGACGTCAGCTGCTCTGCAAAGTGAAATCAGTTAACAAGGTAACGTCCACTGTCAGTAACTGTTATGGATTATGAAGACAAAGCGAAGGCTGTGGGTGAATGCCTGCAGAGCTACAAGAGGGACGAGTCCGGGTGGAAGGTCTGCAAGAAATCGGTAAATGTTTCCTGTTCTTATTGTCTCATATGGAATTGTACAATATTCATAAGAGAACAAAACCAGTGAGGTAAATGAAAAGAGGCAGCTGACATGAAAGGACAGGGCTGAGAACTTTTAACGAAACTTGAGGCTAAAGTATCTGGGAAACACCCAAAGTATGAGGCCATTACTGGAGCACAGCTATTTACTCACGAGTGGAGAGTCCTGCAACTCTGGCTTAGTCTCTCTCTCACATCTGCAGATGTGTATTCACAGTCCTGTGTGTGTGATCAGACTTCAGATCAGAAAGTGTGAAAGTATGCCATGACAGTCAACCACAGGTGCTCAGTGATGGCTGACTGTCAGCTTGGTGCCTCATCTGATTGTGACTTTTTATCAGGATCACTTTATTAGCCAGGTGTGTGTACACACACGAGGAATTTGACTCCGGTTAACTGTGCTCTCAGTTGTACATATTGATATAAGAACATAAAACTTTATATATATATGTGTATATATATGTATATGTATATGTGTATATATATGTATATGTATTTTTATATATATGTGTGTGTGTGTGTGTGTATATATATGTATGTATGTATGTGTATATATATATATATATATATATATATATATATATATATATATATATATGTATATGTATATGTTGTGTGTGTGTGTGTGTGTGTGTGTGTGTATATATATGTATTATATATATGTATATATATGTATATATATATATATATATATATATATGTATATATATGTATACACAGTATACATTTGTACACTGGATAAATAAAGGACTGGTGGTAGTACTATGGTGCAGATGATGGATTCAATCTGGTTTCTACATATATATTTTATGCACAGCAGGTAGGAGAATATGACAGTATATACATATCTGTCATACAGCAGACATGCAGAAAAACATAATTAATGACTTTTTTTTTTTTTAAGTATGCAATGTGTCAGAGGGAGCAGCACCATTGTTTACAGAAAGGTAAATGTGGCTCACTGTAAATGTGCTCTCTCCTTTGGCAGAATGACGTGGTCGTGTCTTGGCGTCCCTCATCCGAGTTCCCTGGGAATGTGTGAGAAAACTCAGCTTCTCTTTCTCATCTAGTTTTGATTCTGTTGACAGTTGAAAGACCGAAAGGTGACAGTGCTGAAATCTGCAAAGAGCAAACAGAAGACTTGTTGTACGTAGTAGTGTAAGGGTAAACACAAGGATCAGTCAGGGCTTATGTCTACAACTATGACATATGTTTAGAATGCTGCCTGTTCTACATAGCATGGTAACATGAACTGAGACTGAGCAGGTTAGGCCACAAAATGTAGAGTTAGACTTTTAATTAATGCTTCATGATCAGAAAATATTGTGCTGAGTAGAAGAAATGTACTGTTGATCTATTTGCAGGGGTTAAATCATTAGTCTGTCAGACCTCAATAATCTACTCTCCTGACTGTTCTGTCATCTGACTTCTTCTGCAGTTATAAGGGGGAGGGTATCATCAGTGGCAGCCTGGAGAAAGTGTGGGAGTGTCTGAAACCAGTCCCCAATGGGCTCCGAGTCAAGTGGGACAACAACGTGAAAAAGTTTGAGCTTCTGGAACAAATCACAGAGGTGTGTTTTGATGGGAAGGCGATTTGTTGTGACCATTCTGTATTAGTTAACACAGTCACTTCATACAGTTACCAGGTTTCTTTTGATTTCCATCAAAGATTGTCTGAGTTCTTTTTAAAGCGGCACTGGATGTCAACATATTCTGTGTCTTTGAATCCCAGAAATCTGTCAATAAACTAGTGTAAAGCTCTAGAGAGCAGTGGGGTTGTTAAACCATGAAGCATCCAAAGACACTATTTGAAGATCATTCATAGAGTTTATATCTTGATCTTGATTTTCACCCTGTCTTTTTTTTTTTTTTTTTTTTTTTTTTTTTTTTGCTGTTCCTGAATTTTATCAAATCCACATAATTACATTTTTTTACGTTTGCTTTGTTCGACCAGTCTTTGAGTACATTCCCTTGTCTCCCATTCAGGACATCTCTATCTGCCGAACAGTCACGCCATCAGCAGCTATGGGTATCATAGCTCCACGAGACTTTGTAGATGTTATTTTAGTTAAGCAATACGAAGACGGCACCATTTCATCAAATGGTGCGTAATGAACCATTATTGTCTCCCCTGCTTCCTGTGCTTGTTTGTTTTGTGCTTTCAAAGATTTATCGTGTTATGGAGTCATTTGGGTGAAAGCCTGCTCGAGATTTTACTGTGCTGAGGATGCACTACAGATCTGACCAGAATAAATAGATTAAATGTCACACATTAATAGTGATCTATGTTTTTTTTTTTTTTTTTTCATCTTACTTTTCCACCACCTACATTTCTTAAGATGTCACTTTAAACTCTAGAATCAGTCTAAATTGTCTAATCTAATCTTTGCAGTTGTTTAGATGCCATGGTAACACATCCAATGAATGACTTTTTAGTTGTTAAATTATGATTTTAGAGTTTAGTTCTTGGAATCATTTTGCATCAGAGAATCTGTCCTAAACAACTGCTACAAAGTTATAAGATGACAAAATTTCAGTATTCCAATGGGCACAACAAATTTGCAAGACAGAAAAAAAAACATCTTCACTCTGAAGTCTTCAGCAGGAAGATGTAAATGTAAACAGATTGGACCATCTATCAAACAGTCTGTGAGTGTGAGGTTCAGAGCATACATGTGCTCTGCTACACTGTAACTTGCTTACATCATGTCTATAATAGCCCTAACACAGACATGTAGTGTGTCCTCAGTGTCAGTTCATATGACTTCCCAGATTAAAACTGTTAAATATCCTGTGATTGAACTTTACAGTCATTTGAAATTCAAATTTCTTTAGGAAACAATCACAAACTCAGAGAAAACTTTAAAGTTTGTTACCTAATGTCAGTTGTAAACATTCATCACAGTTTAAGTTAGATTTACATTTAGTCGTTTAGCTGATGCTTAAGTGACTTAGGAAAATAGGAAAACTATCAAGTTACAGTGTGACAAGGGCATGTTAGTGCTGCAATAAGTACTGTGACAGCTGTAGAGGGGATACATTTATCATGTCCAGTTGTTGGTAGTGTAGGAGAGGAGGTCCTCTCTGAAGAGCTGGAGGTCTTCGGGAGGTTTTTAAAGGGACACTCCTGATCTGGTAGAAGCTGTAAGAGGTTCCACCAATAGGAAACAACAGACGAGAAAAGCTTGGATTGCCCTGAGCGTACAGGTGGCAGAGCCAGGCGTCATTCACAAATCTACCTCCTGCTGAGAAAGTGTTTTAGATAATCTGGATAATATAAATCATAGGACTGCTCGTATTTGACTCAGGAGAAATGATGGCCAAAAGGATGAACATTAACATACAGTACATCTGAATTTACCTTTTAAATGTGTTTGAGGCCCATGAGTCAGCAGGTTTTCAGTCCTCGAGGTTCCACTGAGTGAGTCCAGAGAGTAAAACACCTTCAGCCAGCCTGCATACAGCAGAGTACACACTGTAGTGAGAGTTGGATGATATAATTCACATATCTATCCATGCAACATGGAGCCAGGAGAGTGTTATCTTAGCTCAGTTATAGCTTCACAGTGAATGGACAAATACAGCCTGTCACAACATCAGTATAATGTCGTCAAACTTTCTTGTGTCAAACAGCCACCAATGTGAGTCATGCAAGCTGTCCTCCTCAGTCTGGCTATGTGAGAGGATTTAACCATCCATGTGGCTGCATCTGTGTCCCCATCTCAGGGTGAGTACCCCAACACACAAACAAGGATATGCTGGCCAGAGTCCGTCTCTACTCTTCTTGTGTTTTTGGTCTCACAGTTACTCTTGTGTGTTCATGTTCCAGAGAGCCCAACAAAACCCAGGTGTTCAGCTTCTTCCAGACTGACCTGGGAGGCCTCCTCCCTCGCTCCGTGGTCGACTCATTCTTCCCGTCCAGCATGTCCGAGTTCTACGGTAACCTGGCCAAGGCTGTCAAATCTCTCAAGGACTTTTGACACCTACCAACTGGTCAGGCCAGATGTTCATTGTTTCAGACAGATCTGATCCACAGGTTTTGACCTTATATTCCTGTGTCACTGCAGGAGGAGTCCAGTAAATCTTCAATCTCCACATTGAAAAGTCCCACAGTAATAATGAGGGTTTGAAAACCCGCATCCTAATCTCCGGTCTCTTTACATTCCCATCGGAAAGATGAATTCACTTCCTCCATTCGAAAGATTGAAAATAGATGTAAAATCTATATTTGTAGAATATCTTTACTTTTTATTTGAATGATGAGACACCACACGCTTCCTCTCCTAACAGCATACTTCAGTGTGTACAGTAAACATGCATGTTGCATGGACATAATTTTACCCTATGCTGGTATCAGATTACCTGTTTGGAGTACTGTCTCATACCTCATATTTATTTGTGTGTGTTGTACTTGATGCCATAGTTTTGCTCATGTCCACTCACCTGTACACCATGAATATCTGTCTCTTTTATCAGCTCCTCTGAAGCACAGGTGGATGGCAGAGGTGGCCTTTTTAAACAAAGGCAGCTTTTTTTTTTTTCTTTCTAAAAGAACGCCTTTTAAATCAGAGCAGAAAAGTCTGATTCTGAATGGATATTTCCCTTTTTCCTTTTTCTCCAGTACAGTCTCTGAAACTCCTTGTGCAGTTTTAAGATCAGAACACACCAGCCGCCTGCAGTTTGTCTCACAGGTTCATTGTCTCAGTCGACTTTAGTGGGCGTTCAGACAGGGACAGGCAAACTGGACGCCGGCGACATTTTTCAGTTCATTTCAGTGGGGGTCGTGTGTTTTCCACCGGCAGCCCACAACGCAGGCGTTGCCGCAAAAAACGTTGCCGGCGTCCGGGAGAAAAGTTGAGCCAGATTCAACTTTTGGGAAACCGGAGCCCCATGTCACGCTGCGGCCACCAATCAGACACTCAGATCAGCCAAACCTCCACAGACAGCAATGAAATGTCTCTGAAGCAGAGACTATCCAGGTGGATTCACGGACTAAACTCTGATCATCTGTGTGTGATCTCACTTTGTTTATTTCATGTACCAGCTTCTAAATCTGAGTCTGACTCGGAATTTACGCCGCAAAATAGTTACATGAAGAAGTTTAGAGAGAGCGAGAGAGAGATTTGGGAGAGACACATAACAATAACAGAGAGCGAGCACCAGCCTCGATAAAGCTGTTATTAATCAGAGAAATAAAAGTTATTTCCTGATTGTTTGACAGTGGTTACATTCAGCAGGTATAGACACGCCCACAGCACTTCCCCACCACCAGTTGTCGGTTTATCAGTCCCTGTCTGAACGTGGCCTTAGGAAGGCATTTCTGACTGTCTGGCTCTGACTGACAGAGATGGTCACCTGCTGACCCTGGATAACCCAGACCAGCTACTAGACTGTTCTTAATTAATGCGTGGGAAAACAGTCCCATGTAACATGCACAAATACAAGTTATCACATATTTAAGATACAAAAACAGTAACAAGTACTGTGCTAAGATGAGGTCACGGCATGTGGGAAATTATTTTGCAATTGATTATGAATATAAAATATGACAGCACTGACATCAGCCTTCATCAGTAGCTGATAATGTAAAAGTTACTATCATAGCATTCTCTCCCTCTCTCAATGTGATACTGCTCCAATACATAATTATGAGCAATGCAAGGAGTCAAAACTCAACATGCAAAATTAACCTGATGAAGTTAGAGTGTCACTTGAGTCAAAAAGAGAAAGTTTACTTCACTGTCCATCAGGAAACTGTAAATCACAGAGAGTTGAGGCGGAGCAGTCGGACATCAGAGGGAAAACCAGAAAACATTTTCTCCATAAAATATGATCCAGTTTGACCAAAATCAGTCAAAGAGTTGGTGGTTTGAGACTCGGTGTCATAACACGTACTTCTTGCCGTTGATCGTACCCAGAACCCAAAGTTATGATTTAAAATAAAATTATTTTATGGTAGAAAAGTTACTTAATTGGACTTTAAGTGCATCTTGCATGCAAGGAAAAAATGTAACATTTCGTTGAAAAATGAAGAATGAATGTGATTTCATCATCATTTAATCTGATGTTCTCACTTGTGCAGCTGTAGCACGGCCCTCAAGTGAGCAGGAAACAAGAAAACAAAGCAGGACATGGTTAATGGACCCCTCCACCCTCTCAGCACTGTACAATTCATTATTATTGATCACTGGTTATTCTGTCTTGAGGCTAATGAGGCAATCGACTGAACTTTCTCATCTCACATTCTGCGTTCTGTTGTGTTACGTTTGTGTAGAAGCCGTCCAAGTATTAGGCTTGTTTCTCTGAAGGCGACCCTGCAGTCTACACATCGTCTTCAGTGATATGGAGGAAAGGAAATGGGGAAATGTCCTTGTGGAAATGGCCATTGAGTATTTCCACGTAACCAGATGAGGAAGTTTAATGACTACGTAACACTTTAAAACACTTTTCTTCAGTCATGTCTCTCTCTCTGCTCTGTACCTGCACACTAAAGTCAGAGCTTATGATCTAAAATCATGTCTGTATTTAATGTTAACAATATAAAAGTTGGTACTGTATTATATTTACATAAATGTTCTAATATACAACTGCCAGAATCTTAACCTTACATGTACTGTACTTCTTTTAATCTTTGCACACTGAGGCTCACTTTAGACAATAAGACGGTGCCACATTCATTCCATCTTCATGAAGGTTAGCGTGGACCATTCTTTAATAATGACCACTGGATTCATTGGATTGATTGATTGAACATTCTGAACATTACAAAATCCCTCCATATGGACTGATTGAATACAGATGAGTATCTGAGTCGGTGAGCGTCCTGAACTGTTGCCGTACGCACTTTGTCCACCACCTTCATCTGTATGATAAACCACACATGGTGACATGTTTTAATCATGTTTTCAGGAGTCAGGATTCCTTTTTAAATATTGACTTGTTATTACCTGTAACACGTTTTTGCCTCACAATGCAGCCAATCTCATCAACGAAAGACATTTCCAAGTCATAAGAACTTACTGCTAAGTTACTGCTTACATGTGGATTTAAAGCCGTGTGTGTCTGTGTGTGTGTGTGTCTTGTTTAAAATCTTTTCTTTTTTTTACGTGACATTGTCTCAGCATGCATACAGGAAGCTGCTAAAGTAGAAGGAACACAATCCCAACCACAAGTAAATCAACACTGATCACCTTTCAGACTCCATCTCTACCTGGTATTAACATGTGTTCTGTATCTAAGTCCCGCCCACATTCACTCTGTGCTCCAATAAGATTTGAGCAGGCTTAGTTAGAAGACTGCAGCTTCAACCTGAGATCAGAATGAGCCTTGATCAACATTGTTCTATTCATGAAACTTAACATTGTGAATATCTCATACTATAGTCTTTGCTGTATATTAGCTGTAACCCAGAATCTACTACTAACTATATAACTAAATATAACTACTCTTTCTTTATGTCAGCACTAACTAAGGGAGGCAGGATTATCAGTGAATTATGTTATCTAGATAAATACATTCCATTCCATGCATTCTGCCTGTATTTACACATGCAATCACCTGATCCAGTTCTAAGAGATACAGACCACATCTTAATACTAGATGGAAGCTCTTGCTGGGACATCTCTGTGGGGACTTCTCTGCAGCTTTTAAACTGGATTTACTAATTTTAAACACGTTTAGAGCTCTTCAGCACCACAGGATCCCGTGTCTGTAAACTGTCAGTGGTCATTACGAGGAGAAGCTACTCTTGACATGCCGTAAACACATTTAAAATGGAGCAGCATGCGATTCTGGGATTCTTAGACCTCACTATACTTACTGACCAGCAAGCATCTCACTGTATCCACACTGATGAGGTGGCCAAAGAGTATGTAAACTATGACAGAACCAGTCCTGGGGAAACCCTTTAAGTATTAGATTGTGACTGATGGAGACCCAATGAGACCAAATGCCCGAGTCAATTTTGTGTTCTGTGATGATGATTCCAATATGACCCAAAGTCTCCTCATGTGCTTTGTTCTGATAACGTGCAGTCCAACAGCCAGTTCAGATAATTCATAAAGTTCTGGGTGGTTGAATGAGCACTACAGAAGAATATATGTCAAATGATCCATGTCATATGTTTATGATTTACTCCTCTGACTGAGAATGTTGACGTTTACATGTCTACACATGAAACTGTTTGATCTTGTACTATTCTGCACCCTGTTAGTTTTGTATTTCACCAGCATTAAAATGATTAATAAGAACATCTTGCTGTCCAATACGTGTCTTCTTTCACAGCAGCACGTGACAGAAAAAGTTCTCACATCTCAAACTGTTTTAAAAGCAGCCGATAGAATAAAGATCACTCATACTTGGAGTCAGGTTTGAATAGTTTTATACAAATTCTTCTGAATTCTTACAGCAGATGTAAAGTGACAGTACCATCTGTTTTGGAAATTGATATTTTTGAGCATACTGTAATAGAAAATAGATCTTATGTGGTTGCATACAAAGACCTGAGTGAACAATGGGACACTTTGAGCACAGAAAGATTGAACACATATGAGGTTTCCCCCTATTTTAATGCAAGCAATTCAATCTGATGTTGCTGTCTCATCTCCTAATTTACACACTGTTGTTTTTGCTTTTCTGTATAATCAATGTGTAAATACATTTAATGGGCACAGAAGAGTTTTATTTATGTGCTTTATAGCAAAAAAAAAAATCTTTCTCTGCTCTTAGAATGTCTCACTGCGTGCTCAGGATTCAGACACAAACTCTGTAACAGTCCAGTAAACTCTGTGAAATGGCAGGAGGGTTACATACAGGAGGGTTACAGGAGGCAACATAGCTGCTCAGTCAGCCAAAGTGCATTATACTGTTTGATCGCTGACTCCACAGACATACAGTACTACTGCTAAGAAAAATAAACGTTTACTCTGATATATAGAATTCTCTTCTTTTACATGTGACTCCATTCGTTTTCGTACCATTAGAGCTGACTGTTAACTGTACTTCAGACTGTGGAATCCAGCCCCACAGACTGGGTTTCTGGGTTGCACTGGTCTGTGCGGGTGTCTCTCTGAATTGAACCAGACTGAGCCATTTTGTAGACTTTAAGACTTGTAAGGCAGCAGGGGTGGGTGGGGGGTGGCAGTGGGTAATCTGAGACCACCTGCCTCACATTAGCTAAAATCAGTCTTTCATGAAATGTTAAGTGGCTCACATGACCTGATTTGTGGCTTCCTGTTTGGACCTGTGGGAGATACTAGATCAGATAAAACTGCTTGGTTCTCATCACTACTGTGGTATGGAAGGTTTGAAGCACGCTCTGGTTTTCAAGACTGTTTATGAATATGTTTGTCCCAAAACTGCTAAAAAATAGTGTTTTACTGCTGCTTACTTAGCTCTAGTTTTAGCTAACGAACATATTACACCATGTATTTTAGGAGAATAATCAGCATCTCTGCCTAAAGATGATGAACATAAGCAAAGAACAACTTTCCAATGACTTTAACTGTGGACAGGGGGACTGCTGTTGCACAATTTGGTTGCTGAATCAGGTCATAGATGTTAAAGGTCCAGTGTTTAGAATTTAGTTGCATCTAGTGGTGTAATTGCTGTATTGCAATCTCCTCACATCACCCTTGCCAAGCTAGTGTAAAGGAAAAACAACACTTGAAAGGCCCTGTCAGTATTTAGTTAGCCTGTTCCGGGCTACTGTAGAACAGTGTTTCAACATGGCTGCCACCATGGAAGAGGACCCAATCCCACTGTAGCCTAATTTTTATGTATCAAAAACAAAAAGATTCTTATTTTCAGGAGATGCCTGCCTTATACTGAACATAGGGGTGCCCAAAATACACCCTGGACCTTATAATATGACATATTCTCAAATGACTTCATTTGTGTAGTAAAAAACAGCAGTAAACATGTTACCATTAGATTGAAAGGATGTCAGAGATAAGATAAAACTGGCATTAATGTAAAATATTGCACAGATATATCATCCTAAAGTGAACCAAATGAACGGTGATCTAAATGAGTTACTTGGATATTTTGTAGATTATGTTCATTTTGATGGAAATATATGAACATACTCATGATTTTAGCATGTTTGCTTGTCTAACAGCATCCAAGAGCACAAATTTAGTAATTGGAGGACAATTAGTCATGTGTGTGCACAATTTATTCATTTGAAAACACGATTCATATGTATCGCTACACACAGATGCCATTTCACTGTAAACAATGCAGCAGTATGACAACCCACAGACTTCTCTGAAACTTACATTAGGTTACCAGTGTGGTTATGTGAGCAACTTGATTTTGTGGGGGAGGATTTGGGTGAAGTAATCCCTTTAAACTTTTGTATATGGTCAGAAATGTGATATAAAAATAGTAGAAACTTCTTCAAACCGCCATGTCTAAGATGGCCCAGGACACCTGATTTCTAGACAGATTTATTAATAAAACGCTGACACCAGACTGCTATCTGTTTCTTTGTTTTGGCCTCCTCATCTCTAAGCAGCTCCCAGCAGCCCTGTGGGTCATTCTGGCGCCCCCTGCCTCCTGATGACTGCTGTGATGGGTCCTTCAGGTAAGGCCTTGATCATGTTCCAGGCCTCAAAGCGGGTCATGTCCTGCAGACTGACTCCCTGGATCTGCAGCAGTACATCACCGTGCTGCAGCCCACTCTGCTCTGCAGCTCCACCTGACACACAAACACACAAAAACACACACACATTACTCATCGTTAGCTCTGTGATGGATTCAGAGTCGCTGCAAAGTTTCAGTAGTTTACATAGTTGCTGCTATGACAGACATGAGAACTACTTCTGTGGTACTACTAGTACTTCTGTAGTATTTATGTCTGTCTAAATAACTGCACTCCAGAAATTAATCACATCCTCTCATCATGTTCTTGAACTTTCTGTCCATTTCAATAAATAAACTTATGGTTGATATGAAGTCATAACTTGTGGCTTTGTTTTTTGATCGTAAACATGTTGAAATCCTAGTGTATAATGTCAGCAGTGTACCTGTAAAGATCCTGTTGATGACTAAAGGTTTGTCTCCGTGGATTGAGCCTTTTCCTCCATCTAGAGTGAACCCAACTCCTCCAGCTCCTTTCTCCAGCTGAATGCTCATTGCTGCTCCCTGCTCCTCCACTGCAGCAGAACACTCAGTTAAACACAGGACAAATGAAATATTTTCAGTCCCATGAGCCCTCTTCGTGTCGCTGTATGACTCACCTGCAGGTTTATGCTCTTCGCTCTTGCACCCTCCTCCACCCTCTCCTCCTCCCTCTTCTGTTCTCTTGGTGATGACCACCACAGCCAGCTTCAGGCTGCGGGTCTGACGCAGAGCGGCGGTGGCGTCAGCGTGCGTGACGCCGCGCAGTGTTTGTCCATTTATAGACAGCAGCTCATCTCCCTTCTGAATGGTGCCCTCCTGAGCCGCCAGGCCACTGGGAAACACTTTGTGGACCTGATAGAAGAATCAGTGTTAGGCACCGGTCACAGGGCTGAACGTTTGAGCATGGTTGTTTAAGTAAACTGGAGTACAAGAACTGACTTTTATTCTCTGATCTGTTTCCAAGTTAACAAGATAAATTCAGTCAGTCAAACCAACAGTTCTCTTTGTCTTCTGATCAGGGGACATTTCAGGGAAACATCTACACACTGTGACACTCACATCTGTAGTCCACCAGGTCCAGTCTCCTTTACTGGCTGTGTGTTTTCAAGCCAAACTGACTCTAAATGATTCTGATTAAACAGAAAATGCTGACATTACAGACAGTCCTGATTCCAGTAAAGTAAATTTAGCCTGGAGGACACAAGGTCTTTCTCTTTGCATGGAGAGTCTGAACTTCATTTGTAGATGCAGAGATGAACTGACAGTTTTCTGAAGTGATCCTGAGCACATGTAGTAATATCCTTCATACAGTCATGTGTGTTTTTAATGCAGCACTGCCTGAGGGGTCAAAGGTCACCAACATTCAGTGTTGGTTTTGGGCCTGGTCCCTTACGTGCAGAGATTTCTCTGAATCTTTGAATGATATTCTGGAAAAAAAAACATTCAAACTGTGTGCTGACAAACATTCTACTTCAACTGTTGGACTGTTTGCAGTTTTTGATGAACCTCGCCTCATCCTTGATGTGAACAACTGAGCCTTTACAGGACGCCCCTTTCATACCCAGTCATGATACTATCACCTGTTACAATCAACCTGTGGAAGCTTCAAACAGTCTTTTGTTGATTCTATCTTTGGGACTTTAGTGTGACGTGTTACAGCATCAACTTCAGAATGTGTGAATATTTATAAAAAACAATAAAGTTTATCAGTTTGAACATTAATATTTTTTTGGTTTCTGTATTCATGAGTATAGGGGGGAAAAAGGATTTGATTGCATCTAGGTTATATGTTTGAATCAGGAAACATTCAGTTGGTCTAACAGGTTTTGTTGAGATAGTTCTGATGACTGGATTTCCCTCAAAATGAGACAATCCTCAGGTGTTCCACATGGTTCAATTCTCAGACCTTTGATTTTTAAGTTAGATGCGCTCCAACTTGGCAACATCATATACATAGTATATTCTATCATTCATACACAATATGCTGTACATTTCTCAGTGTTCTGATTATGTTAATCTTTCAAGCAAGCTTCTAAACTGTATCAGTGATATCAAATAGAGAGAGAAGAGAAGAGAGAAGACTTTAGACCTAAATGTCTCTGGGGCGCAGTGAACATAGTCAGGAATCCTAGAGTTAGACTTACATGTTAACTTTAAAAGACAAAAATAGGATGTGGAGGTTTTGTATCTCTAACTCTGAAAAGCCAGTCCAGTTACAGCACTTAGGTTTTCTAAATCGATCCAGAATAAAGTCCAGATCTGGTGAAGGTATTACAGTAATGTAGGATTTACTGTAAAGTCACACTCTAGAGATATCTACAGTATATTTACAATAATACATGAATAGATTTTAGAGATTAGCTATCTTACTGTAAGAGCTTTGCTCTCCAGGTCAGACCCTCCGGCGATGCTGAAGCCGAGCCCGGCTCCCTCCTCTTTGTGCAGAATCACAACATGGATGTCGATCAGTTGCTGTGCAAAAGGAGACAGGAGTTATTACTGCAGATCTGCTCAGATTACTGCCTTATTACTATGAAGGGACTTTGAGTGTCATTCACATTCACACAACCTGATTCATTTATAGATCATGTTTCCAAATGCAATAGTGCTGCAGGGATGACGTCATACATGACAGACAACTGAAATGCATAAATGATCAAAAGAAGTATACCAGGCATATATAGTATTATAATATATTATTATTATTATTTATGGCCTGCTAGCATTGTCAGATACTGTATGGCTGGAAGATTTGGCTTTTTTGGTTGACATAACAAAGTATTTGAACATTTAAGGACACTGCTGCTGTTATATATCTGTAGATGTGACACAAAATATTACTTTGTGAATGATCTGGTGAAAGAGAAGAGACAGAGTGATATGTTTTAAACTAAATGCAGACACATAACAGACTTTGCATTACTCATAATAAGTCATGTTTAAAATTAACATTAGCTTCAGATTTGTATCAACTTCATGCAAACTTCATGCATTTGCATGTAACTTCTATTGGTATTTTTTTTCCATTTTTAAAATGTTAGTATTGGCCCCCAGGCATCTTCACATTGTCAAATCTGGCCCTCTTTAAAAGAAGTTTGGACACCCCTGGGCTAAACTAACCAGACAATGTCAGCACATTAAGCTTTAAGATGTTTATTGTGCCTACACTTGTGTCAATCTACAGTCGACAGGATGAGGCAATAGTTTTACACCAACTTTGTTATCACTTGTAACATTTTTTTGTTTTATATATAAAGTCAATCCATTTATGTATTTTTTTCATGACTGGTGCCAGTAACCAATGAACACTTGATGTTGAGCTTAAGTTGAGTGTACATGTATGATTTTTTTTTTTACTTGATACAGATGGGATCGAGGGGCAGATGAAAATAGAATGTGTGCAGTCATAAAAACAAGGCCAGATGTGTAAAATCCTCCCTTTGAGCATGAGGGATCTCTGTACGCAGTGCTACAAACACAGCACACTGATCTTTAAACGGAGGCACAGTGTGTTTGCTGAACAACCTTGGTGTGCTGTTTAACACACAGCAGATGTTCAACATGTAATGGCTCTCAGATGGCTCGATATTTGAGTTCTCTCAGGTTACACACACACACACACACACACACACACACACACACACATATACTAATTACAAGACTGGTGTGCCAAAATAATTATAATATTCAAATCTATCATGGCACATTAACATTTTTAGTTTTCAGTAAGGGTTTGACCTGTAGTATATTAGAATCCAAGAACACTGCTCAATATTTCATGCATGAAAAATAGTCAACACAGAAGTATTTCTTTAGACTGACAAATCATTCTTCATAAGATGTCTGACCTGATTTCAGTCACCAGGGGGCACAAGATTTACACCAACACACTGTGCTGCAAAGAAATGAATGGAGTGATTGCCAATCATCAGTTTATTATTATTATTGTTGTTGTTGTTGTATTATTATTATTATTATTATTATTATTATCACTTCTACATTTAAAGAATATTCACATGTCTCTCCTAGAATCAGAGTACAGCATACAGTCAGGATGTGGTTAGCCTAATGGCTTTGTTCAAAGTCCAAAAATACACCTACCAACTCCTCTAATGCTCCTAATTATTACCATTTATCCAGTTTGTTTAATTGAGATGCAAACACAAATAAAAAACAAGTTTGTGAGTTTAGGGGGAGTTATGTTGCAGATTTGTGTCTGTACAGGCTGTCACACAGTCGGTGTTGGGTGTCTGGACAGACATGATTAGGGTCAGTTATTGTTACCAAAATAACCCAGTAACACATAGTATTGAAACTGCAGACCTACAGAAAATGATTATTTATATGGCTTTGCTTACAGCTAATCATCGCAAGCATTCTTTAATTCAATGCAGCGTGTGCTCATGCAACTTGTAGTGGTGAAGCTGGAGGCAGCTGCTCATGTTTGGTGAACGGTGAACTGATGTACCCGACTAATGAACAAGGTGTTCATGTGTTATTATGTGCTGTTAGTATGTATGTGTTAATGTTAATGTTGAGTTCTAATAAAATTAGAACATTTAAACAAAAAAAAAAAAAGTACACAAGGAAACAGTGACGGTTTAAAGATGGCTCATTCCTACCAGGTTCCATCAGAGTCACACTAATAACCTTTTGTAGCTGCTGGTTTTAATAATTTTCTTTTTCTGTTTTTAGTTTCAAATTCCAAATTGGGAAATATAAACATGATCTAGTTGATTTGAATGTAAACTGAACTTTGTCTGCTCTTGTTTAGTGAGAACTTGCACAACACTGATGATTAAACATTTGCACTGGACAGCAGAACTGTGTTCAGCCAATGGCTTCTCCTGCACCAGGTATCAAAAGAAGAACTCTGTTGGTATCAGCATTACTGCAGAGTACAGGTATGGATGCCCAGCCACAGACAGAATGATACCAAACCTGCCAACCTCACTGTGATGACAAAAATCCAGGAAGCTGCTTTCAGCTGTTTGAAATTGTTTCCCTTTTTTCTGTCCAACTCACTGAAACAAGTGTTTTTTTTTTTGTTTTTTTTTTTACCTTCAGCGTCTCTTCATCCAGAGTTTTGACTTCCTGGATCATCCTCTGTATTTCCTGTGACGGGATGGCTGAGATGACAGACTGAACACAGGTGGAAGTAACCTCTGCCTCGTCATCAGATCCCCCTTTCTCTCGCTGAATGGTACACTCCCTCAGGGTGGCCAAGCTGTGTTTAAAAAGATGAAAACATGTAGGATGTAATGTCAGTGAGAAACCTCTGAGCATGTCAGTTCTGTTTGGACAAAAAATGATAAAACAGGAAGTAATTTTTTTCCAACCTGAGCCCACTTCCTTATGAATATAAAGCAGGCACACTACATCCCATGTTTACCCAAACCTCTCTGTGGAAGTCTTACCTCACTGAGAATCCCCTGTCAGTATTGTCCAGGGAGGGCTCGGACTCAGAGTTTGTAAAATCCTCTGCAGAGGGGTCCTGCAGGTTTGGGGAGCAAGGATTACCATGGCACGTGGGTAGAGAACGCATCAGCACTTGTGAAACCTGGAAGAAAAACAGCATTTAATAGAGTAAGATTCAATTAAAGTCTAGCTGTTCAGATCAAATATACAGTATAGATAGTACAAATGACAGCAAAACACAGAGACAAAGGAAAAATACGTCACTGAAATAAATCAAAGAAAATGTGATGAATTGCAAATAATTTGATAAAGGAAAAATAATGCTGAAAGCATATTGTGATAACTAACAACTTTATGAAAGGATAATTCTGCTCTATTAGAAGTTATCTTTTCTGTCAGTAAAATTGAATTAGTGCCCATAAATTGTTGCCCTAAAAAAACTCAAACCTTCATCACAGTTCACAGTTCACTGTAATTAAAAGTCCCCATACACTGTGTTTTTGCAGGTTGACTGTGTGTTACATTATGTGAGATATTTTAGTAGAAATGTGTCAGTAACCTCTGTGGCTGTCAAGTGAAGACAATGCTGAAGTGCCAAAAACTGCAGTTCCTCAAACAGCCACTCGAGGCTGGCTGCAGAAGTGAGTCAGTCTCCATAAGTTCCCATGTTAAAATGTCCAACTTCACAGCAGAAATAAACATGTTTACAGGATCTCAGTAGCTAATTTCCCTTATTCATGACAAGGTGGCAGTAGCCAGAGCCACCACACTGAGCACCGCAACAGCTCTTCAGAAACCTGTGGGTGACGTCACAGAGACTACATCCATGCTTTACACAGTCTATGTACACTCACACAGTGTATGGGACAGCAGATACATTTTAATGTGCAACAAAGGGTTATTAAAATATATATAATATAGAATATATAGAATATATAATAATAATATATAATAATAAACTAGACAAAATAATATTTACATGACAAATATATCAACATAGCTCATCTCATGACAGATTACCTGGTTGCTGAAGGCGAGGATTTTCCTTAAACTCTCTCCCTCCAGGCCTCTGCCAGCGTCTGCGGGTGGAGCAGCACTCAGAGTCGTGCTCCCCAGCTTTTCTTGGCTCTGTGCTTTGTCCCCCTTCATCACTGCTGCAGGACTTTCCTCTTCAGCTTGACTGCATGTCACAGATGTGGCCAGAGGGAGGACCTTGGACTCTGTGGACCTGCTAAGATCCTCTCCTTTGAGCTCAGACTCCTGTTTTACGGCATTCCTTTCATCACCGGCTGGAGCTGAATGAGAATCGTGTATCCCTGAGTCCAGATCACTGTTGATGGTATCAGATAGTGGGAGATCAGTGGGGGACTGGGTGGGTGGAGGTTCATCTTCAGAGGGCTTGGCTGCTGATTGAATGCAGGCTTCAGAAGCTGAAGAAGTGATGTCAGAGGGCGGAGCAGAGATGGTTGTGTTGTCTGTCCCCCTAACAGGTGTAGATTGGCTTGCCTGGCTCTCTTTAGGGATTTCATCTTTGCCCTTCCGATAATCTTCATGTGAGGCAGGGTGACTCCTGGACTCTTTCTCCATCAGAGGAAGGGAGGTGGAAGGGGCCGCAGGCCTCCTGGTGCTGCCCCTCTCTGGACCCTCTGGACTGGAAAAAGTCTCAAAGGAGTGGATCTTTTGTTTGATTGACAGGTTGGCTGCAGATGATGAAGCTCTGCCTCCAAAGCTTCTAGTAAAGCCCACATTAGGCCTCCGTTCTGCTGGTTTATCTTGCTTCTTGTGGTCCTGCTCATTCTGAATTTTCTTAAGACTCTGTCGAAACCACGCAGGCTTGGGTGCCACCGGGGGCCCCTTCTTTACCTCCGGAGGAGTTTCAGAAGTGTCTTCAGGAGTCACGTCAGATGGAGGATCTGCAGTCGCGTCTGCGGCTGTGCCATTGAGCTCGGGGGTGTTCTCTTCATCACTCATGTTGTGGAGAAGCTGGGTTCTGTCTGCAGTGTGGTGGAGGTGATGGCAGTGGATCTTGGGCAGCTCTTCAGGGGAGCTGTCTGAAAGGCGAACCCATGGATCCTGATGATGTTCTTGGGTATGCTGGTCAATGCGGGCCTGTCTCCTCAGAGCGCCTCGCTTTGGTTGTAAGCAGAGTGCAGCTGATGGATCCCCTGTCCACACAACACACAAGAGAGATGTGGTTGTGTATTTCAAACATTTTCATTTCACTCACCAACAGTCACCATGCAAGCCTCTGAAAGCCCTATGAAGGCCTCAGATGAAAAGGGTCAAACTAGCAAAAAAACGCTATCATGGAAGTATAACTCAAACCTCCTGTGAGGAGTTTGCATGTGCTTCCCCTGTTTCCTCTGAGAGCTTCAGTTTCCTTCACTGTCAATAAGACACATCTATGTTGGGTTCATTCTCCTCTAAGAACTGGAGTTGGTTCCTGGGTGCTACACAAGCTGCAACCTCCCTAGCTGTGAAGTGAAACTAACGTCGAAGTGCCAAAAATTGCAGTTCCTCAAATTGTACTGAGGGAGGATTTGTATAGAACTTATGTATTCATCAAATTACTGTATATTAAGTCTTAAAGTTATGCAGTATTAAGAGCGTGGACACTTTGATTAACAGGTGGGTGCCATCACAGGTGGCCAGGACACCTTAGCTCCACCCACGTCCACCTCCTCCTTGCCCATTTTTAGATAAGCTGTTAGCCAGCAGGACTAGCAGGACTGCCTGCCTTGACAGATGACAACAACCAGACCCATCACACTGATCTTCATAAAGGCTCTTCAGAAACCTGTGGGTGAGACTACATCCATGTTTTAGACCAGGCCGGGGCAATCTGTTCCACAAAGGGCCGGTGTGGCTGCAGGTTTTCTTTCCAACCAAGCAGCAGCACACCAGACTTGACTCATTTAATCAACTGATCTCAGTGTTCAGAGAGTTGATTGGTCAAACTGTGTGCTCTTGGTTGGTTTGAACAAAAACCGGTGGAACAGATTGCCCAGGTCTGTTTTAGACTGTTTATGGTGCGGCACAGTGGTGGCCCCTCTGTTCTTAATACTTAGGAGGGGTTGAGTGCAGAGAAGAGATTTCACTATGTGTGACAATGAACTTGATTTTAATCTACAGTCATGCTAGCAGCTCTGTGAGGCTTTGAGCTAAACATGCTCACAATGATACTAACATGCAAGTGCTGGACAAATAAAGACAAATAAGACAAAAAGGGTTGACCAAAGTTATTTCACTTCACCCTGAGGGGGACATGAATGTGTTCACCAAATGTTGTGACCAATAGTTGTTGAGATTTCAGTCAAATTCAGATGTGAACCTCATGGTGGAGTAAAAATCACTATAAAGACACAATGTCTAGAAACCATGAATTTCTGTTCAAAAGTTTCTGGTAAGCTGTCCGATACTGCACTCAAAAACTGCAAGAAAATGTTAAAACATCGACATAAACCCAATCCACCAAATCTGATCTTGTAAAAATGATAAACTATTTAAGAATCATTTACATTTTCATACAATGACCACTTTGTTTCTGATTCATACACTAATTTAAGGATTTTAGGATTTTATTCATATGGCCAGTCCCCTATGTGTAACAACATACAGTTGGGTGTGGTATCTACATCTGATAATACTACATTTTAACATGTTAATGCCACATCATACTGTTACTACTAAGTAAATCATATTATATTTCACTGTTACCATTATTGCTTTTGCTCCAGTGATCTCAGTGCAACTACAGCAGGTCATCATGAACATTGCTGCAGCCTCTGCTCAACTCCTGATTGAATTTTATCTACTGACATATACAAACTCAGGAACAGGAAATGGAACTTCACTTCACTTCACTTTCCACTCAAATTCTGAGAACCACAGAACTGGGTTCAGCTTGCTGCCACATTGATGAATAAACTGCACGATTAATCCTCTGAGGATGCATTCAGGTGCTCACATGTAAGGTAACAGCACTCCCTTACCTGTTTGTAGTCTGTTGTCGGTGCAGGCTGCAGTGTGTGGATGAGTGAAATCTTCTTTGCCCTCCTCTGACTGTTCTCTTATTCGTTCTCCTTCCTGCTGCACAAACAGGAAGTGTCACAACAGCTTCTCTAGCAGCAACCACAGAGAAAGGTGCAATAATGTACCCTGCTTCCTGCTCAGACGTTCATCCACATCACAGTACTCTACAGTCAGTAACAGGTTCATAACCAAATAACCTCACGGGTAACAAGCATGATGCATGCAGACAGGGGGTTGAATTGGAAGTTCACCTCTGTGAAGTCTGCACAGTCTTATAGGCTTAGTCCAATAAACTAGTTTCATTATGAGGCCAACTATCTCCTGCCTTAGTTCCTATTTTTTTTTATTTACACAATTAGCTCAGTTCCATGCTTGCAGTAATGCTACTATTGCATGTGAGATGCAAAACTGAAAACTTCTTGTAAAAATTCACTTGCTACATAAAATAAATAAATAATTATGCAGTCATAATGTTGACACAGTCTACATTTGGATCTATCTGTGAGATTTCAGGTACTGGGGCAGCTGGCTACAGCGGGTTGTCCACTCAGGTGATCGGCAGTTTGATCCCCGACTACTCCAGACTGCAAAGTGTCCTTGGGCAAGATGCAAAACCCCAAATTGCTGAATGTGTGAATGCATGCTCCTAAAACTGATGAGCAGTTAGCACCTTGCACGGCATGGAACGTGTGTGAATGGGCGAATGTGATATGCACTGTAAGTGGCTTGTGTATGAGCTAATATATACAGTCCATTTACCATTCGAGCTCAAAGTGTAAACTACTATGCAACTAAGCAACTGTGACACTGGAGGAGACAGAGCTGAACTCTTTGTTGTTAGAAGGCTCCACCCTGTCCCGTCATACATGCACTGCTTGCATGCTGACATGCACGCAAACAGACACAGAGATACACATAAAAAAAACAACAACAAAAAAAACATGCATAATAAGCATGACTGGAACATAAGACGCATTGTTAGCACTCCTTGAATTAGTTTTGAACAGTTACACACAGAGGGAAGTATGCACGGTGTGTGTACACCTGAACTACACTCCAGCCCAGCATTTAGGGATTACATTCATATCGGACGATTCTGCTGCAAACAATATACATCTGCTAAACACTGCAGGAAGAAGTGTGTGTCTGTGAAGTAGACTGCAGTCTGTTACAGACCTGCAAGTAATGTCTGCATTCAAAACAGTAACCACAGTGTTTCCTTGACCTCATTCATACTGCAGTGGTCATGCTTGAATACAATGAACTGTAATAACCCTGCATTAAATGTTAAAACCAAAAAGCCATACGCATTCAGAATGCTTTCACCAGCAAATCACTGAAAGCCACATCACTTCACATACATTCCTTAAGAGTAACCTGAGGATGTTTCGCAAGGCCTTGTATATACTGCTGAAGAGCTGCAGGCGGTGAGAGGAGAGGAGCGGGTTACACATCACTTTTGATTAGTCCATTAAAGGTAACATGATTAGTACATGCAGGAAGTGTATGTCACCATTTTTTTCTGAGACAGTCAGAGTGGAAGTGAAAGCTCCTCAGACACTTTCGACATCCTTATAAGGGCACTGAACCTCAACACTGTTTGATGAATTAAATTAGCATCTCTTGGAAAGAGCTCCACAAATGGCACCTTTATGTTTGTGATGTTTATTTATTTTTATCTTTTTTAGATTTTAATTTTTTAGACATCTTAGTACAGAAATGGCAAACAGTGGTAGAACACAAACTTGATAATATTTGAAGTTTAAATGTTCCCTTTCCTGTCCCTAACAGTGTGTGTCCAGTGGGCCAACAAGAAGAAACTTCAAGAAGACAAATTACAAAAGACTTTAGCGAATGTGCCATCTCAGCCTTGCGAGCTAATAATCAGAAATAGAATAAAATCAATCACATCTTGAATCTCAGGTCTGGTTTAGCAGCACCTGTCAGGTTGGTACAGTTTGTGTTCTGAGCTCAGTTTTAGGCCTGTAAATAACTAACGGCACATATTTGGTTAATATTTGAATCAAATACAGACAAGTTACAGGGCGAGTAAACAAAGGGAATGAATATTCAACAAATGTCTTTTCATTGGAGGTCACTAAATTCTTTACATAGCTGCCTTGTCTTTACATAGCTGTAGCTCCTAAATAGAGATGACCTGCATGTTGATCTGTAGATGAATCATGAACGATCAAATCTGTTCTATGTTGATGGGACACTCTAAACCGTTGTATCTGTTTTTCTTTGTGCTTTTGCTCATGCACCCTGTAAAGCACTTTGTGTTGTGTTTGAGTGTTAAAGGTAGTGATGTCATTTAGTCTCTCCTCTTCTTTTTGTTTGTGGTGACTGCCACCACCTCTCACATCATTAATTTGGTAGTCTGAACAGGAAGTATGATGTTGCCATGGAGTCAGTGAGTTAGTTGTGTGGGATTCAGTTTGTTTGCACTGTAACCATAGAAAGTTAAAGTCAAGTTGAATTCATCAGGTTCATTGGGTTGAATTATTTGCTTGCTCACCTGTCATGTTGTATATTTGTAGTACGGAAAATGGAGCTTTTTACTACATGTGGTGTTCTGTGGCAATGTTTTTGCACAAGAGTTTCACATGATTTCACTGTGCACACCAAATAATGGAGCTGATCAGCTGATTGCAAAACCAATCCAGATTACCTTCAAAGTCTATGTTAAAGGAAGGAGGACAAGGTGGTGTACCTGGCAGCTGGTGTGTGATGCCGGCTCCAGTCCTTCATCTCGAACTGGAGATCCTCTACTGGAGCCGCTGGAGTCTCCGTTATAACCCTCCTCGCTGGTCACATCCTGAGGCCAGCAGTACCGACGTTGAGCAGCTCGCACCCTGCAGGTGGACTACACACACACATGCACAGAGAGAGCGAGAGAGACCAGAATTAAAGGTATTGGCAGTGTAAAACAAGAGGATGGTATCTAAAGCTGTATTTACTGTTTCATCAAAAGATGGTGTGATGACTGTGAGACAAAACTGAAGTTCTTGTAACTGGACCCAAACACCTCAGAAACTCTCTTTCTAGAGACTTAGTTACTTTAGACGGGATCACCCTGGCCTCCAGCTCCTCCGTAAAGAATCTTGGAGTTGTTTTTGATCAGGATTTGTCCTTTAATGTCCACATAAAACAAATTTCAAGGACTGCTTTCTTCCACTTATGTAACATCGCCAAAATCAGACGCATCGTGTCTCAAGCAGATGCAGAAAAACTAGTCCATGCATTTGTTACTTCTAGGCTGGACTATTGTAACTCTTTGTTATCAGGCTGCTCAAATAAGTCTCTTAGGACTTTGCAGCTAATTCAGAATGCTGCTGCACGTGTTCTGACAGGAACCAAGATCAGAGATCACATCTCTCCCATTTTGGCTTCCTTGCACTGGCTACCTGTTAAATCTAGAACAGAATTTAAAATTCTTCTCCTTACATACAAAGCTCTTCATGGCCAGGCACCATCATATCTAAAAGAACTCATAGTACCTTACTACCCCTCTAGAACACTGCGCTCTCAGGATGCTGGGTTCCTTGTGGTTCCTATAGTTTCCAAAAGTAGATTGGGAGCCAGAGCTTTCAGCTATCAAGCTCCTCTTCTGTGGAACAAACTACCATTCTGGGTTTGGGAGGCAGACACGGTCAACACCTTTAAGAGTAGACTTAAGACTTTCCTTTTTGATAGAGCTTATAGTTAGGCTGGCTCAGGTCATCCCTTAGTTATGCTGCCATAGGACTAGACTGTCAGGGGACTCCCCCTCCCCTCTCTCTTTCTCTCTCTGTCTCTCTCTGTGTGTCTCTCTGTCTCTGTCTGTCTCTTTCTGGGTTATGCCTAGTCAGGCACGGCATTGGCTGAAGATGCAGTCACATCTCCCTTTACTGAAAACTCTCTCTCTCTCTCTCTCTCTCTCTCTCCCCATCACCATTACCACCACCACCTGGAAACATACATGTCTCATTAATGCATGTTACTAACTAAACTTCTTCCCTGGAGTTTCTGTGCTCTCTCGTCCAGCAGGTTCTCATGGATCGTGGCTGCTGCTGTGGTCCTGCACTACATATATGTAGTCCACTACATATATTATTACTGTCATTATTGCTACCATATCTCCATTACAATTAGTTAGTTAGTTAATGATTTGCTGCTGCTGTGCATCTGTGTCCCTCTAACTCTATCACAGGTTCCACTGCTACTGTAATCATTCTATCATTTATTGTAATTCATTGTCATTCTATCATTCATTGTAATTGTACAATATGTTTGTGTTGATTTGTTCTGTACACGTGACATCCATTGCACGTCTGTCTGTCCTGGGAGAGGGATCCCTCCTCTGTGGCTCTTCCTGAGGTTTCTTCCACCTTTTTTCCCTGTTAAAGGGTTTTTTGTGGGCAAGTTTTTCCTCACTCGAACCAAGGGTCTAAGGACAGAGGGTGTCACTCCCTGTACAGATTGTAAAGCCCTCTGAGGCAACATATGTTTTGTGAATTTGGGCTATACAAATAAAATTTGATTTGATTTGATTTGAAGTCTCATGAGGCTGGTTGTTGTATATATTGAACTTTGCATGAACGTGGGTAAACCATGTGAAACATGTGTGCTATATGAATAGAGTGAACATTGTGCTATATGTAGTGGCTGTATGGACACAGTGTGTCCTTTCATAATGACAGATGTGCTTAGAACAAAGAATCAGCTATCACTGAATTCAAACATCTGTTCATGAAATGTGTCTCTGGCTCTAAGCTCTTCATCCAAATGCACTTTGCAGTGAAGTGATGAAGTGACTGTGGACGTGGTACCTTGTTGGCCCTTAAGGCTAGATCCAGAGACTGTTGACTGGACAGGTTGGCAGCAGGAGAGTTGTACGGGATGTTGTAGTCTTCATCAGGATACACAGGCACTGACAGTCTGTTGTCAGACCATGTCTCTGTCATGGACTAGGAATGAAACAGGGTAAGCTGAGACACACTACTACACATCAGAGACCACACATTGATTTTCATCTACAGTAGCAGCAGTAGTACTAACAGTACTGGATCCTAGAAACTGGGTACCTTGGTTGTGTCTAGGCTGTGGACACGGGCTGAGGGGTTGTGGTGTGTGTTGTGGAGGTTGTGGATGGCGAGGTAGCGGTTGTGTTGGTGGCTGTTGGTGTTGTCACTGCAGGAGCGGGTCATGGTCTTCTGTGCTTGTCGAACCGTCAGCTGACTCCTCTCCAGACAACGCTCACATCTCTGCCGGCTGTGAGAGCAAGACTCCAGCCTACGAAGGCCTGAGACAGACACAAACGCAAGAATGATTCCAACAATATCATAAAATGAAAACATAATGAAGCTATTAAAATAATGTTAAATAATTACCAGTACTACATGAAGCATAAACCATTTAACAGTACAGGGCATGGAAGAATGTTAAAAAGTAAGACAAACATGGGAAAATATGCTCCATGGCCCAGACGTGACCTCCAACAGGAAGATGTGACTGTGGAAAGTCAGTAATGAACAAATACATATTTCACCATCAATACTCCACTGGCTCTTGTCCTTCCTCAGTTTGCTGTTTTCCACTGCCTGAGCAATCGCATCATTCAGCTGCTGCTCTGATACCTGTGACACACAGAGCACAAGAGGGAAACGTGTGAATGTAAAAATAAAGATGATGACAAGAATTGATGCTCAGTGCAACTCACAGTCCCCAAAGAACAACACAAGAGCATAATAACAGTCCAGAGTAGTGGCACAGCTGGTGGTGATCACTTGAATATTCCACCACCACTTTGGTCCAGACCAACATCTACAGGCCATGAAATGTTATATTAACATTCAAGGTTTCCAGACAATGAACATTCCTGAGTTTGATGATCCTCTGATGTAGCATGGGGCAGTGGGCACAGCCTCACAGAGCAGGCTTCAGACTCAGTCTTGTTTAACCTTCATTTAGCCTGAAAACTTTTGCACTACAACCATTAATGGCCACTGAACAGCACTGCCAGTGTGTAATGAGCGTTACATAACTTTTCTGGATGACATTACCTCAGCCAATCACTGCATTCGTCGCTCATTTTTTCATCCCTGCTTATTCACGAGGGAGTGAAGCTGAGAACCTGTTCCAGCATGTGCTGGGAGGAAGTCCCAGAAACATTTTGAGGAAAACAGGTCACCAGTATCAAATAACCAACACACACACACACACATTTCCACACAGGCAAGTTAGAGCCTTCAGTCCAACCTATTGGAGTTTGGAGCCCAGGGGCCTACAGTTGAACTCATGAGGCAACATTAACTCTGAGCCAGCAGGCATCCTGTAAGATCATAAATCTGCACCGGTTAAAGTCAGTGAGGTGGCGGTGTTGCATACTTTGGGGTCGGGGTGTCGACTGATGATGATGTGGACTGGACCTGGTGCGCACTGGCTCAGGACTGTGTAGACGTCATTCAGTGCCATGCTATAAACCACAGTATCGTTGATCTCCATGATCTCATCCCCACACCTAAAGGTACGGAGAGAGTTCAGGAAAAGGTGTTGAAAAGAAAGAAAGAAAATCACAGAGAGGAGAAATGTGTTAAACTAAGGGCCGACGATCTACATACCATATACTACGAGTTCTTATTTTCTTTGTATGTTAATTGTATTAAACCCATCGTGGAACTCACTGACTTTATACAAAAGGTTCAAATATACTCTCGTAGATGTGAAGAGAGGAGAAAGGCTGTCTATATATGGAACATACTTTAATGACTGAACAAAGAATTGATACAGTAACCTCTCATCTTATCACATGCTGTAAGAAACAGTATGTTTTTTTTTAGTAATTGAAGTAGTAATTAATTGTATTCCTTCACATGAACATTGTCTGATTTCTTACTGTAGTTACATCGGATTACAGAACTGACTGTATTTATTTCTCCTTACCGGAGTCTACCATCCATGTGTGCTACTGATCCAGGAGAAAGGGTGTGAATGTAGATTCCAGGGCATCCGTCACCAGATGGAACACAGCACAGTCCAATACCCAGACCGACACCAGCCTCTGGGAAATTACACATGCATATAAAACATTGTTCTGACACTTTTATTATTATATGACTGATGTTGACGGAGGCGGCTGTTTCCCCTCAAATGATTTAACATTCCTGCCCCAATAAACCAGCAGAGCCACAGAAACCAGGTACAAATTGTATATTTAGAACAGCAACTAACAAATGTTTTCATTATTGATAGACCAATAATTTAGTTTAAAAACATATAATATAATGACAGATGACCATCAGAATTGCTCATGGTTGGGAAAACTACAAATTTATAACAAACACCTGCACCACACTGCTAGTGTGGAGTTTATCAGGCATTATGGGAGATGTAAGATCTAGCTTTTGAACATTATTCAAAATTCTTTTACTCATTTAATATTTATTTTGTGAATCCCACAAACTTAAGTAAAGGTTGCTTATTTTAAACAGTAAAAAACAAACAGCTGAATTCTATTCAGAATTGGGGGAAACTCAGAAATCAATCACATCATCCCATTAGACAAACTGTAAGTGGGATGTTTTAAATAATGAAATACCAAAAATCAATAACTATATAGTCAGTACTGCCCCCCTGAGGCTGACCTTTCTGCAGGATAATCTCTATCATGATGCGGTCCCTGGGTTTAGCCAGCTGACCCGGCATGTTCAGCGTGTTACTGCAGTTGTTGTTCAGGTAGTTGTAGTCTCCCATGTCGGCACTGACCCGGGCCATGCCTGTGGTGGAGCTGAGGGAGCGCGACCTGCAGAGCTGAGCTACCTGCGCCTGACCACACAGAGCCCCAACGCGCAGGCTGGTCCTCACCACCAGGGTCAGCAGGCCCTTTTTGATTTGCTGCACAAAGAGAAGTTTAATGCATTTAGTGTTAGGACTGCATCATATGCATAAGAATGTGTCTGCATCAAGAATTTAACCTGTATGATAAATTCAAAGTAAGAAAAAGAAGCTTTATTTTCACTGTGGGGTAAAAACAATGAGCTATGGTGTACAACTGTATGCAGTACACTCATTATAACGCACCTTCACACACAGACACACACTTGTCTGCTCAGTTAATAATACATCCTTGCATATAAAACTTGAGAAGATGAAGATAGATATACCACTTTGCCAAAAAAAAGTATTTCACATTTTAACACAAGAGGACGAGCCAACCCAATTTACAGATAGTCAGTCAGGCTCAGTTCAAAACCAGGTGAGACAGTCCAGACAAGCAAAGTAATCTGTGAAGGAACAGGCCATATCCAAAGGCAGTGTTCAAGAAACCAAATCACAATCCAAACAACACTGGGAAACAAAACGTGAGGGATGACTGGAATGCTTGAACACAGAACAAAGACGAGAAACACGCAACTAAATACACAAGAGAGGACAGGATGATAAGACACGTGAAACTAATCAAGAACAGGTGAAACTAATGAGGATGGAAAAGACTATCAAAACTGGTGGGAAACACAACAGCAGCAGGAAGTAAAGCTACACAAGACACCTGAGCATAAACTCTTTCAAAATAAAACAGGAAATACTACTAAATACCAAATATAAGTGTATTCTCTGCTGTGCATTCAGCAGTGGCTGTGCACATACTCTCTCCAGCAATTCTACTTCACATGAAATTTTCAACCCCCTTTTCTCAGATCACACTTAAACTAATATTTCCACTACTTTCACTGGCCATTTTTACCGCTTTTACTTCGCAACTGATGATTTAACTGCTTTCATAACATTCCTATCACATGGTTTCAAAAGCTCCCAAGATTCGATGTGTTAATTGAAACGTAATGTAAAATTTCTTAACTGCAAATGGTAAGCAAGCATGCTCAGACCTTTACTCTTTCCTAGTTTGATATAGTGACAGTTTGAAATAAAGGTTTTTAGGAGTGGGCTGTTGCTACAACCACCAGCGACTACTGTAGATTCTCGAGTGAGGGATCAAATGGAAAGAACACTAAGTGACCTACTTTAAGACCCTGCTTCTTATTCAACCATCACATTTCAGCACAGAGTGATCATCTGGGCAGAACACTCAAAAGAACAGCCTGTATGTAGACTGCACTACGAGATAATTGCAATGGCTCACCTCTAAAGGACACTGAAGATAAACTTCATTGTTAGTCAGGTACACCACATACTTTATCTAGGAAATTCAAGTTTTTATATATCTGATCAATTTAATACTAGTATAGGCTGACTCCCTGAACCACACGTGTATCGTATCTCTAAAGTGAACACCACCAGTCTTCTTCCATATTTTGAAATCGAAACATCTGGCTCAGCTCATGGTCGATTTATTTTGATCACAGAAAAACTGTATGTTAGGATGAAGCCGCCTTACTTTGAACTTGTGCAGCGCTTCATCATGAGTCAGCCCATGTAGGGATTCTCCATTCAGCTCCAGGATCTCATCACCTACAGACACAGAAACAACCACTGAAGGCAGTGTCTACTCTGACACAAATCTGACTCATCATTTTGAACACTTAATGAACACTGATAATATTTTGCTTAACTTCATGCACTTCAACTGTTTATCCTATACTGTTCAACTGAGATCTGAACTCGAGTGACACATTCCGTGACACGCTTTCATGTTCACTACTTCTGCTTTCAGTGTTGACACTTCATTCAAATATTAATATATGATTTTAGCATGTCTGACTTTAAAGGTCCAGTGTGGAATCTAGCTGTGAGATTTCAGATTGCAACCAGCTGAATACCCTTTGCCTCACTGTTCCCTTCCAAGGGAGAAACTACAGTGGTCACAGAACTTGTGTAAAACACAAAGACGCCTATCTAAAGCCAGTGTCTCCGCAGAAGACGAGCTCTCTGTAGATGAATATTTCATTCTAAGGTACCAAAAACACAATGATTATTATGTTCAGATGATTATGTATGAATGATTATATTCCATTTCTGTCATATTCTACCAATAGATCACCTGAAATGTTACACACTGGACCTTTAAATATACACTGTTTCATTTTGTAATTGTTTGACTGAACTGGGTTAGTACACTGAATACAACTGAGTCTATCTGCTAAGAAATAAATATGTGTCTTACAACAATAGCAGGATGGCAGCATGTAAACATGACATGTAAAGAGTGTGTATGTGCTTCGTGCACAGTGTGTTGTTCCTCACCCTCCTGCAGCCTCCCATCAGCAGCTGCTGCCCCTCCAGGGAAAATGGTCTTCACATAGATCCCCATTGGTCCATACATGCTGTCCCTCCCTCCCACTATACTGAAGCCCAGACCCTGGAAACAACAGCAGAATTATTGATAAAGTAAGCAGTGATAAATAGCTTTAAACAACAATATAGTCACAATCATAACTGTCATCATATTCATAATTAACAATTATCATTTTGGCATGTAGATAAGAGAAGGAAGCTTCAGTCTCAAAGGTCATTCACGATAAATCAGTTTATGTAAAGAGATGAGCACTAAACATATTTTAGTTATTGAGACTTTCCCATGGTGCAACAGTAGCGTATGGTATGGTATGGTGTGGTATGGTATGGTATGGTATGGTATGGTATGGTGTGGTATGGTATGGTATGGTATGGTGTGGTATGGTATAGTATGGTGTGGTATGGTATGGTATGGTATGGTATGGTATGGTATGGTATAGTATGGTGTGGTATGGTATGGTATGGTATGGTATGGTATGGTGTGGTATGGTATAGTATGGTGTGGTATGGTATGGTATAGTATGGTGTGGTATGGTATGGTATGGTATGGTGTGGTATGGTATGGTTCATACCTTGCCATGGCCCTTCATCAGCACAATGTTACAGATGATGAAGGCTTGCACATTGCTGCAGGAGTGTACGAGCTGAGCAGAGCTGACAGAGCGGGAGGGACGGTGAACAGGCTGGAGAGGAGCAACATGTAACACACACAGAGTGAGAGAGGGGGTGACTATGTTAAGACATAACATAACAGGTTACAGTATTTGGTATGAACATTTTTACTGAGTTTATTTTTTTCAAATGTATCTGTATCAGTATGGTTACATATTTTTGATTCCAGTGTCAACGATTCATGTTCTTCTATAATTCATGTGGCAGATAGCCAGATGAGGACATGCAGGAGGCCGAGCTGGATGCCCCATATGATCCAAACTTTGATTACTTTTTGACAGGCACAGATATGAGGCAGCCCGGAACCATACAACAAACAAACCCTGTGCTTTGCCCCCTGTCATGTGACACTGTAACATCCATACTGGGTGTTGTTGCTGTGTGTATGTTTGTGTCTGAGTCTTCTGAAGTTGTGGATACAATTAACATACTAAATAACCAATGAGACAGTCTGTAAATAAAAATGTCCACATATGCTACTAAACAATGTGCAGCTTGTCACAGCACGTCATGTCACACAATATTGCCTTACGCTATCACATGGGGGCTAATGTCAGCTAGATAGTTGGCTAACAAGCAAACACAATGTTGATAATGTCAGACTGATCAAATTACTTGTGTCATGGTGTGAGGAAACTCCAGCTGCTGGGACAGAGACTTCCTGTTTCCGTATAAACCTCCGTTCCCATGAGGATGACCAGTGTACAGCTCCGGGGTCTTCATGATGATGCTGTCCAGATCCCCGATCCAGTAAGGATGAACACCTTAAAGCAGAAAAAGATGTGCCTGAGTCACTGTACAACAGTCACTGTTATGATGGAGGCTTTATGACTTTAATCTGCCTGGTGTTTTCTGTTGAGGTTCCCTATCTTCTGTGTGTATCTGTCTGGCTCTGTTGTCTGTGTGTGTGTGTGTGTGTGTGTGTGTGTGTTGCTGAGCATGGCCTCCGGTCTTCACATCACCACCCTGTCATCAGCTAATTAACAATCACAGTATATAAGACCAGTTCAAGCTTCCACACTTGTTCTGAGTGGTAACTACTGTACGTACAGCCAGCGTTGATCACTGTAATGAATCCAGTTTGTCACATTCAGCTCTGACCTGACCCTGCACCTGAACCCAGCCCTGCACCACTCTGTGTTTCATCATCAGCACTGCACCATTCCGAGGTCATGCCACCCACCTGCACCATTCTGTGTCTATGTCCTTCATGTCACCTCCCACCTCACAGCCCTTAAGTCTCACTCTACCAGTGTTCCAATAAACTGTTTAAAACTGATCTCTGGTCGGTGTTTTGGGTCCGAAACCGTTCAATACAACACAAACACATAATCAAAAGGAAAAATGAAATTATATGTGACCCATCTCATGTTTCAAATCTCTACAGATCTATGTCCATCAAAACATTTTTCTGCTGCAAAGAGGACCTGAGATTTCTAATTCCAGCCTCTTGAATTGTGATGCAAGCGATGTGTTGGACTGAATTCTAACATACAGGATTTTCTGTTGACCTGATCATGTATATTAGTCACATTAACTGATATGCTTTGGATCATCATTCAGAACCTTCTTCAATCTGTTTTGTTAAATCTCACACCGGTGGAACTGTAAGCGCAGCACTTCTCACTCACAATTAGGACCACATTTCCCAGAAGCGGTGCGGCTTCCCAGTGCTAAAAGGATATTACTCCCCGGCCTCACACCTCCCTGAAGACAATAAACATATTAGAAACAATTTTCCCCTCACCCCCCTTTCTTTCCTTTCATCATCTGTCATCACTACACACTCTAAAAGCTTTAGCAGAGCTCCTGTGCTGAACGGCAGTCTCCTCCTGTCTGTGAAGCTTTCATGTACGGTACGTGCAGAAGAATTAATGGCGCTCTCTCCTCTCAGTGGATCTTAGATGAGTGTTAAATTTACAGCTGAGTGAAAGCTGAATGGTACACACTGGTTGAATTGGAGCGTGTCCTGTTGTTGGACGTCTGTCCTGGTGGGCTCTGCTCAGGCTTCTCTGTTTCCCAGCATCTCTCCTCGTTCACCTCTGGGATGGGTAACTGCACACACACACACACACACACACACACGTATAAACACACAGAAAATTGTCTGTGTGGCCATTTTTTTTTTTATAAATAATATAAAATATTTTTTGTGTCAAAATTTATTATCAATTTATGTCAAAATGATAAATATGATGTTGGGTCAGACTGGCCAAAGGTTTACCTTGAGGTGGTTGTTGTTGGCCATAAGTTCTTCATCCATGTATCCAGGCAATAACAGAGGATCAGATGGGGAGATGAGAGCCGGATGCTGTGGGCTTGTAGTCAGACTATGTGAATGGAGAGTGTCTTCACATGCGGAAATGTCCTAAAGCACACAACACATCAGGAAAATCAGGACAGTCAACTCCACTGAGCAGTTAGCAGGCAGACAAGGGAAGCACCCTCAAAAGTGTGTAGTATAGTATAGTCAAGTGTAGGGTATTTGTATGGTAGTAGGTAGTAGTAAAACAGAATATAGTAGCATATTATATAGATCTATAAATAACTGATAAATAAACTACAAAAAGGACAAGATGAAGAGAATAAAAATCCAGATGAGGCCAGATAAAAACATAAAAAACAAACCAACAGTGACAATAGTTTAGGACAAAAGATCATTTAGCAATCAGATTGCAGAGGGAATGAATGATTTAGAGTATCAGTTAGTTTTACAAGCAGGTAAAGCCTAACACCATCCTGATGGAAACAGAGAAGATTCACTTGGAAATACATGATCAGAAGAAGCAAAATACTCTTTGCTTTCTGTGTTTGAAAGCAGTTTCTTTCCGTCTGCTGCTAGCCTTATCAATAACGCCCGGAGCCCCCCTGACACTCTTTCACACTCCACCCCTGCCTCTACATGTCACATTGACATTGCACCTACAAACTCTACATTACATTAACACTCAGTCTTACTTAGCATCTGTTGGACTTCCTCATTTTGTTATATACCTGCACATTTAAAATATTCTGCATGCACATTACCTGGTACTTGCAATTCCTGCACAGCTGTATTGCTCGTTTTATTTTAAAACATATTGTGTATATATACTTATATTGTTTATACTTGATTATCTTTATCTTTCTTATATTTTTAGGGAATGTTTATTATTTACTTTGAGGCTGTGAAACCAGCAGGAAAATGTCTGGATATTGATGAAAGAGAGAGAGAATGGTGAGACTGACAGAAAATGAGAAGGTGAATCATCTGTTGCCTGTCTTAGGTCTCAGGGTTCACATCAAATTTAAGGTTATTATCAAATCTAGCACCATAAATCATAACTTCAGTTTTCTCATGACACTTTCCATGCAGAGCAGGTCTAGACTGTACTCTTTATAATATTAATATCATTACGTCTAAAATCAATAATGAGTTCCTTGGTTTTTGATACGTTAAAGTCCAAAAGGTTCTGTTCACACCAAGAAATAAAATCAGTGAGACGATGCCCATGGTCGGATTAGGAGTCCTGGAGAAGGGATAGCAGCTCAGTGTCATCAGAAAATTTGACCAAATGACCTCCTGAGCGCTCCTGCATCTATCTGTATACACGATGAAGAGTAAGGGTGAAAGGGAAGGGTGAGTCAGTCTATGTAGCTATGACCATGGACTGACCCCTCACCCTCTGCTCCTGTCAACAAGTCCAAGAGTGTAAGTCGTTGAGACAAGTTAAAATCACATAGCAACCATTCAACTAAAAGATGCAGCTGCATTGTATTGAATGTTTATGAAAAGTCAACTATAGAACATATGTTGTACGATGTATAATGGTATAGAATGGTGCAGTAGGGTACTGCATATTATAAGTAGAGGAAAAGAGTACAGTCAAGTTAAGTACAGTGTAATGAGTAATGTCATATAGTAACCTATAGTATACACTGTAGTATAGCATATTATATAATATAGTATACTATAGTATAGTATATGCAAAAGCATATATTATTGTATAGTCCTGTGTATAGTATACAGTAGTATAGTAGAGTATATACTATATATTGGTGTAAAGTACTGAGTAGTATATTATTGTATAGTATAGCCTACAGTAGTATAGTGTATGTTTACTGTATAGGTGCATATGTTATACATCGTTTGCTGTTACATACTTCATCAGTCTGGTATGAGCAGTATATCACTGGCGGTAAATGTGACCCACTGTATATAGATGTTTCTGTATAACTTGTGTGTTAAGTCATTTCCCCAAACTTAAAGCCCCATGTAGCCATGGCAACATGATGGATACATCTTCTTTGTTATGATGAACCCGTCTTTGGAGCCTTTGGCATTTCATTCCTGAACGGAACCATTATCAGACAGTGTTGAAAACAGAATCAGCTGAGCCCAGACGTCACATGTTAGACGTTCTTTCCTACTGCTCCTTTTCTCCATTCCTGCTTCATTCTGCTGTTCAGGTTTCCACAGCCTCTTTAAAGTGACTCAAATAGACTTGGCAGGATGACAAGCTGTTGCACTGCCCAGCAGGAAAGCTACCACAGCAACAAAAATACTCAAACCTGAAGAAAAAAAAAAGCCTCATGACCGCCTCAGCCTTTATGACTGCTTAGGAGCAATGAAAACACATTCATCCATACATATTCTTGTTCATGCAGTTCCTCATGTAAAGGTGATACTCACCATATAAGAGTATTATATAACTAAATTTGTTTGAAAGATTTCTAGGAGCTGAAGTAAAATTACATAACATATCCCTGAATTTCCATGACTAGCTGAGGAGATTCCCAGACTGTGCTTTGCTCCTGCTTTATCAATGTCTGAAAAGAATCTACCTTTTCTAGACTTGTTTCCACAAGCACTGTGAAGCCTACAAATGTTGAATGAAATATTATTAAAGTGTCTTCTTGTAATAATTACTTATTACTTTGTAATGTGTGTCACCGTTTCTGACTGGATTCCAAAGAGTGTCTCAGTGTATGTGGGAAGTCTGGGAATGTGATTGCAGCATGAGAAATATGCCAGCCCACACAGACATAGTTACAGTGAGTGTACTGTCTACAGTCCCTGGACACTGTTTATCCATGTAGGACATGTATTTGATCATAAATGCTCATGCCCATCTCTGTACTAATTCTACTTGCACAATACAAAGTAACACATCACTGCTTATTAGGACAGTTAAGTCCACTGAGCTGTCAGCAGGCAAGACAAGGTGAGTGCCATACACAAGGTACTCAAAACACTGCAGGACTGTAGTTACGTCAAGTACGGGGCAGTAGAGTCTAACAGAGTATAGTATATTATATTGTATAGTACAGAGCAGCATAGTGCCGCATAATGAAGTGGAGCAAAGTATATGTAGAGCTAGATATATATACTCGATGTTAGTGTTATATGGAGCATTATATAGTAGTATGATGTATTATAGCGCATATCATGGATCAGTAGAGTATATTATAGGTAGTGGAATAGAGTTGAGTCAGACAGAGTACAGTGTAAAACAATAGTGTGTGTATGATCAGTATAGTATAGTATAGTAGTCACGTAGGACATGTATTTGGTAAGTGAAACTGTTGTTTTTAAATGAATTTCAATGTGCATCACATGATGAGTACTAGGGATACTGAAACTTGTTTATGCATTTGTTACTTCTTATTATAATACTGTAATTGTGTCATATGTAAAACTGGTCTTTTATGTCAAAATAAGATTACTGACATCACTCTGGTTAGTTTTTACACTTTTAGAATTCATGGTGGGATTTTCTTACAATAACAATTAGCTACGATCTCAAAATAAATACATTTGGTCAGTCACTCATAATACAGAAGATTGAGAAGAACAGGAAAAAGGAAGAAATACTACTTTGGACTGAACACAGTAGAATTCTGTTTTATTAAAGAATTAGGGAAAGCAGAACAAATGTCCCACCCCAGTTCATGTCATGTGTCAGCTGCTATTACCTCACTATAGACTTTAATGTGAACGCTCCTCGTTCCCTCCCCCGCCATCCATGAGCTGCTGTTTAGGAACTGTCCGTTAAAGGGTGCCAGCTTGTCTGGGCTCAGGAAGCTGCAACCTCTGGAGAAAAAAAACAAAACACGGAGACATCTGATCACCAATAAACAACACACATGAACATGAACACGTCTTCATGTACAAAACTTACATGACTCATTCACTAGATATTAGATCAGTAGAGTTACATCAAACATATTTTGTGTTGTGAGCACATTAGTGAAGTCAATCACAATGAGCCAGTGTGAATTTTTAATCATCTTTATTCCAAAGTTTTAGTTTTAGTCGATGATAACACAATACCTTTTAGTCTAGTTTCAGACCACAATAAGTCACAGAGAGGTAAAGAGGCATGTCTTTATTAAAGGGTTACTTGTTTTGCTGCTTCTTCTTTGCTTGCTTTAACAATAATAGAAACAAAACATTTGGAACAATTAATCTGTTCATTTAGTCAAGATCTTCCCACTAATTCAGTCCTGTGGGTGGACAAAAGAAAAGAGAGCAGCAGCCGGGTCAGCCCCTCTTAGAGAGCCGCAGCAATTGTCCGACAATTGTCTACTGTTGTGCTTCCATACTGCATAAAGTTGGCGGTTTGCGGGGCAGGCAGTTGATTAACAGATATTCTTGCTTGTCAGACAGTGATGATTGGCTCTCATAACAGGTCAGGTGGGTTCAGGTCTTAAAAAAACACAAACTGTGTCGCACTGTACTTCTGTTTTCTTCTACGTATTGGAGATAAATAGTTTTTTTAATTAAAAAAATTAACTTTAAAAAAAAAAAAAAAAAACTTTTCATTTTAGTTCTCACTAACAAAATCAACACTGCACTGGGTTAGCAAATGAAAGGTATCCTGTAGAGTGTTTAACCACTAGTACTGCTGTGGAGCAATGTTAAGTGGGTGCATTTACAATGTAACACATTCCTGCCACCAGTTTCATGTTGCTCCCCTGATCCACAGTCAGTGGCTGTAATGGGCAAAGAAACATAGCAATGTGCCAACAAAAGCAGTGAAGATTGCAAGATAGTAAATGCAAACAATATAAATGTTTTTAAAAGATTAGCGAACACTGTATGAGGAAGGAACAGAATTAATTGACGTCAGGTTCAGCTCTGTGGAAGCAGATCAGGGCTTTCGTGATTCCATTGTCTGTTGGTCTCATAGGTGTTTGAACTTTCTGTGGAATGTGATTTGAGATAACTTCTGTTATGATTCAGTGTTATATAAAAAATGTTATACCCACTTTTATCAGAACTGGAGAGTATTTCTTCAATGACAGAAGAGCAAAGATCGACACTGAATGGTAAATGGACTATACTTATACAGCACCTTTCTATATTTTATGTTTATTGCTGTTTGCATCAGGGATAAGAGGGAAACGCAATTTCAATTCTCTGTATGGTCCTTTTTTGTGCTGATTGGATGCTTTTTTTTAAATTAGCCTGATATGTCAGAGTGTATTTTTATATATCTATAAGTGCTGCTTTCACAATTTTTCAAGCACTTAGAGTTGTGGTATTTTTTTATTACCTGTGTAGGTTCCCTCCGTTCCTTCCTGGCTCCACATTAGTGTCTTTGTCCTCTGTCTGGACGCTGTTATCAGCCATTTGCGGTCCACACACCTCCTCAGTGGGCGCTGTGGCTACACACATTCTCCAGATACTACTCTCCTATAACGACATATACATACACATACATACACACAGTGAACAAGGGAACCTCTATACTGGGTGGTAAAGAGCGAGCTTTATGAGCATATCAACCATCTGGCTAGGCAGGTCAACAGCCAAGGAAAAAGAAAACAGAAGTTAGGTTTTATAGGTGTATGAATTGGGCCATAGTGTTATGGAGGTTAGACTTATGGGGCAAAGTCATGTATGATCCAATGGTTCTTCAGGGGACAGTCTGTCTCATTCAATGACAGAATATAGACAGGTTGTGTCCTTTAAATCTCTTTTGTGTTCAGCAATGCTGAGTCTAACATGTCAAAGAAATTCAAAAAGTTCATGAGCAAGAATACTTTGAATGTGATGACTCTCTGTATGACAAGAAGGGCTTCATTCATAAATCTCTGTGTGAATGTTAAAGGACGTGAAAGCCAAAAGGATGTGATATTGTTTCGGCCTGGTAGGTGATTAAGAGTGATTGATGTTCAAGCTGGCATGAATTAGCCCCAGAGGAAAAACTGCTCCATTAAATTACTGTTGAGCTCAGCTTCAACAGTAGGCTTGTTTAGCAGCCCAGGCTTGAATCCATGAAGTGCTACACAACAGCCAGCTGTAAAGTCTTCACTATGACTGGCATGCAGTCTGTAAAGAGTCGCTTTTCTCACTAACGGACTCAGCACATTTAATTCTTATTACGTGTTGTTGTTGGGTACCTGTTAGCAGTGGGTTAGGGTAGTTACAATGGGCCCCAGTGAAACTGTTATGATGAGCCTAAGCTATCGTATATTATATCATGTTGTCATATCATCAGATGGAGATGGTTTTGCCTTTTCCAGGCATGTATGGCAGCATTTTTAATCTAATGAGTTCTTTTTGCATTCCTGAGGTGGACATGTGAATCACTTGCAAGGGCCTATTCACTACCTAAAATTCAACATATCTGCTGGGATGGTAATGCTCCATCATGTAAGCACAGGAGTTACCATGGCGATTTATTCTGTGCTGCTAGCCTGCTTCAGACCAGACTTGGTTAACCCTAAATATATACGTACGAAATCTTCCACAGCGCACTTTTCAGGCAAAGTGTACCTCCTTGACTGGTAGACTGTAATTATGACACTTTCAGTTAAGAGCAGTGGTTAGCAGTCTACACGTATATTTTAAGGCTACCTACATGTTCAGTCTGTCCACTATTTTTTATTTTATGCGGTGCTTTGTAAGGTGTCATTATGTAAAGGACGTGACACAGGTCCTCTCCATTTTTAGCATCAGTAGATTTGTAACTGACCTCATGGTTTGTTGAAAAAAGGGTGAATAGCATGACACATGTAAAGCCAGGATGGACTGAGCAAACGAGGTCAAACCTCTTCTCAGTTCTGCTTTTGTGCCTGTAAGCTAAATTTTATTATGTGTTTTATTTATTATTTTAAAAACAGAATCATAAAATTTATTTTATTATTTCAGCAAGTGAACCACAATATAAAGTAGAAAACCCACTGCTTCTTAAAGGTCTAGTGTGTGGGTTTTAGTGGTATCTAGTGGTGTAGTTGCTGATTGCAACCCCTCACCTCATCTCCTCCTTCCTGGTGCAAAGGGGAAACTACGGTGGCTGCAAAAGATGGCAAAAGCAGAAAAAACCCCAGAGGCAGTGTTTCATTTGTCCATTCTGGGCTATAGTAGAAATGTGGCAGACTGTGTGAACCGAGTTCATGATTATACACTAATGAAAACATAGTTATGGATATCATATCTCATTTCTGACATTCTGTAAACAGAGCCCTCTAAATCTGACATACAGGAAGAAACATGCAAAGAAATAACTGAACACAGTCTGATAATAATAAAAATGTCTAAATACTTTAATAAAGTCAATTACTTTTGCAGACTGAATATGAAATACTGACCTCCTATATGGACTATATCTGTGCAGCATGTGTTCAGAAAACACACAACATTATTCCCAGGTTGCTTTGGAGTGCATTATCTTTAATGAATCCACAAGCAACACTGAAGAATAACACTTCCAATATGGCCACATGCCAGGAGACAAACATTCCTCATTTCCTGAGACACGTAGGGCACTGTGCTCTTTAGCTGATGATTCTGTCTGTTGGCACTACCATTGTCAACTTTAGATGTTTCATTATCAGATGTCATACATCTATGAATTGTTTTTTGTGGTGCTTGCTATTGAAAGATTCAAGTGGCATTTTAAATCTGTTAAACTCCATCACATTGGCATGTATATAACCACAGTGTCCTTGCACCTGTATTACATGTTACCCACCTCTACACATCACCACAGTGAATGATAAAACCAGACACGATACACGTTTTCGCACACATTTCCATAAAATGTGTAACTTCGTATTGAAACTAACTAATGATGCTCATTGGTCAAGATGAGCATCCTTACAGTCTGACTGTATCTGACATGAGTGGAATGAAGCAGAGCTGTAGAAACAGAATGGGACAACAAACCCCGTCTTTGTCTGAGTGTTTGACATTCAGGCCAGCCACAGCTCTCAATCTACCAACACACCGACGCAGGGCATGTGATTATCATTACATTTAGACAAGAAACATTCCCCACAGTTTACACAGCACAGTATTTGCACACTGATACAAATAATAAACACTCACTTCTACATCAATTTGTCTGAAATATAATATAATATTTGAGTTTGATGACGGCTAAGTAGTAAATCTAACCATCTAGAACACTTTGTTAGGGTGTTTCAGTCAGCCATTTGACAGGAATGAATCACTCTTTCCTGGGAAACACATTTGTAACACATTTGTTCAGCACATTTCAGCACACAGGTGTTGTTATTACTGAAAAATGAATATGACAATTCATTCATTCCCCCATCAGCTTCAGAGTCCGTCAAGTGACTTTGTCTGAAGGCTTTGACACACTGAGTGAATGTCTTGTGACTATAATAAATTAAACCTGTTTCTTCAAAGTTCAAATAAATTAATTTAAATGTATGTGTCAGTCATTTTTCAAACAAACAAAATTAGTAACATCTTGGAGTTCATCCAAGTGACATGGATCAACTGTGTAATGTGGTAACAGAGATAACAGAGTTTAAATCCTGTGGATGCTACACTGACTTGTAATCAGGTGAATGGTGTCTCTGTCATTCGTACATCTGTTCTCACACTAGGTAACCTTGGGCTCCGGGTTGTAATGTAAAGTACGTACTGCTTTGACACCACCAACTATCTGACTGATTTTGGTGAAACTGGATCATATTTTATGGAGAAAATATTTTCTGGTTTTCCGTCTAATGGCTGCTCTGCCTCAACTTTCTGTGATTTACAGAGTTTCCTGATGGACAGTGAAGTAAACAGCCAACTGTAGCTGCTGTTAGCTAATGTTAGCTCATTTGTTAGCCAGGCTGCCCGAACTGTGAGCTAAGAGCACGCTTTGAAATGTTAGACAGCCGGGCAGAGGAGGTTTTAAAGTCCGTGGATGGGGAGAATGAAGACAGTTAGCCGAGTGTCATGCTAGAACCGGAGCTGGGCAATGTAACTGGACTCAGCAGCCTCTATGGGCATAATGACAGAGGTTGATGACAGACACTGTTAGTAAAGTTGTTGAATCATTAGTTTTTGTTGAAAAGTAATGTAATCAGAACAAATTGTCCATATTTTCATATTTACACTCTGAAACTGGGAGCAACAAATCACAACAAATACCAAATAAGTAATATTGTTTTAACCTTTAGCTTTTACTAGTGTTATACAAGGAGTTTAAACTTTTCAAATGTAAAAATGCTTCATTAAAAAACATTAAGAACTTCTAGTCAATCAGATTTTTAAAATGTTCATGCAATTCAACATAAATTACGGTTACAGCTGTACTGTTACAGAATTTCCTCTCACATTCTTCAATGTGTGGGTCTGTCGCCAGTAAAACACTTTCATCAGCTCTGCTCACAAAGCCTGGAGAAATATCAGATCATGAAAAGGACACAGCTCAATGTCACTGCAGGAAAACAGTAACTAACACTGCAGTCGTACCTTGATGCTGAAGGACCTCCTTATGCTCCTTTTATTCTCCCTGAGCGAAGAGCCATGATGCAACTGGTTATCTGCCTCAGCACCTCCTCTTTTCTCCAGGACAGATTTCTGGGTCGTCCTCCAGTGTCTGTTCTCTGTGTCTTGGTACCGTGTTTGATCCCCGGCTGTCACGTCTGTCTTCCAGCCTGGACCCCATGTCCTGCAGCTGTCTGACATTTCCCCAGCATGCTTGTCTTCTGGATAGTCATCATTAGTCTTAGAGTGACACAGGATCAGTGACCTGGACAGTCAGTGAAAGTCAGAAAGTCACTTTCAAGCATTGCATGACAAAAACAACAAACACTGCAGTATAACAGATGTACAAGCAGAAGATTTACATCAGCAGCCTAACTTTATGTGGGCTTTAAGCTTCCTGCACAGCCCTGTCTGTAATCTTTAAAAGTAATTGTGGTACCTGGAGAGCATGGCGAGTTTCTTGGAGCGGTGGTTGTGGCTGCTGGTTGGGTTGTTGTTGCTTCCTTTCTCCTGGTCCCTGTGTCTCCTCTCCATCCTCCTAGCAGCCGCTGTGCTGGCTTTCCTCCTCTGGTGGGAGTATCTCTGAGGCATGGCTGTCAGTGTGTGTGTATGTGTGTGCACCGGGAGCTTAGGAACCAACACACTCATCCCAGCCGGCCCGAAGCCTAATGGAGAGGGACGCTCTGGAGGGCAATTAGAAAATTCAGTTAGGACAGTCTGACTGCATCCGTGTGTGTGTAAGTGTTTTGAGAAACTGCTGAGGCAATTGTGGAGGCTAGCGGAGATAAAAGCGCTTTTCTTTTCCTGCTTTGAAAAACTTTTTTTTTTCTCAGCCCTCATGACTGCAGCTTAATCAGACTGCTGTAGAGAGAAACATATGATCCACACACACAGGCTCAGTCTTAGCTCAGTCCCTGTTCTAATGTACATATATGTTTATACGCAGTGAGAACAGCTAATGGTGTTAGCTATGTTGTACTGGTCCCATTAATGGGCTGAATGAATGATGGTCTGTACACTTCAATGCTTCACGCTCCACAGAGAGAGAGCGCTGTCGGATGACCCCCAGATGCATTATACATGCCAACATAGATGGCCTCTCACATTCGCCATGAACACTTAGTAAACAATGTGTAGATGCTCTTTAACTGAAACCCAAAGCCTTCAGTCTGACATCATTATCCTGCAACCTTCTCTCCCAACCCCCCCTCACAGTCAGCCTGACTGGCTCACTCCTCATGAGGTGGAGTTGAGATGATTCAGTTCTTCAATGCTCAGACTACACGAGATGTTCCCACTTTATTGCTCGGATCATTTTACGTTGACTGAATGCCAATTAGCGCGACCTTTGTGACTGCTGTAGCTTTGTTTCGTGATGATTAGGTACAACAGTGTGAGGCTAGAACAGTGATCTTTCAGTTTTGGCATCTGAAATAAATTCTGAAAACCTGAAGTGAAGAAGAGAACATTGGCACTGAAAATATTGACGCTGAAAAAAAAAAGTTCCACTGTAAAATGAAACAGATTCAAAATATTTCATTTTATTTTGATATTTTTAGTGTTTTTCAGTTTCAACTTTCTGTCACTGTTTTGGCACACAGAGGAGAGGTTGGAAAGGAGGAACAAGGAGATTAACATTGACATATCAGAATCCTAATGAGAAAACGTCCCTCCTCCTCTGGATGTGAGCAGCTGCGAAATCTTCTTCATCTTCATCGAACACCTCATGACAGATAAATATTTGTCGTATGTGTGTAAAGACCTGGGTACCCTGCAGCTGGCTGCTGCTGCTCTGTCACAGTGACGTGGCAGTCCATATGCTGACAAATGCCTCTCTGTGCTGTGAATATTACAACACATAGGTGGAATATAGCAGACCTCTTCAAACAGTAAATACTGTGTATAACATGCTGACCACAAGGCAGTGAGTTTGACTCTCAACTCTGTTTTATCTACAGTAAAATGAAAATGAAATGAAATGTAAAATCATTATTATAATCTATGAAAGGTAAATGAAGGACTCTATTGAATAAATGAATGCACTAACATGACTGTTTACTTTTTTATATAAAAGTCTATGTGAGCTGCACAGTAAAGAAATGAGTGAGTAATCCAGTGAATCTGCACAGAAAAAGGTTTTCTTTTCTGGTGAATCAGTGGCTCTGATCCTGGAAGTGTGTTAGCAATTATGGAGCATTAGTCTGCTTGTTGTGTTGGCCAGATAGACAGGAAGCAGAGACATGGATCTCTATGCTGGAGGCCTATAAGCCCCATAGACTCCTTATCTCCTCTCTCTTCTCTTTTCATAGGCTTCTGCACTCTCCAGCTGGGATATGTGCCAGCACAGTGGGAACACTTACAGTAGCAGGATGGAAGTCAATGGCAGCTTGAAAAATATGTTGTTTCTATTTACTTTACAAACTCAGCTAGTTGTGGCAGATGAACCAAGTTCTGCTCGAGGTTTCTGCCTCTTAAAGGAAACTTTTCCCCACAGCTGTCGGCAAGTGCTTGCTCATGGTGGGGATTGTTTGGTCTCTGTAAATAACATTAAAAGGAGTACAGTGTAGACCAGCTCTATATGGAAAGTGTCATGAAATAACTTCTGTTCCGATAAACAATGATAAAAAATAAAAGTTTGAGTTTGGACCTAAAGCACTTGTTCATGGTGATGTCCAGTGTTGTAGGTTAGAGTACTCTAATTACTTTTTCTGTGTAACGTGTAATGTAACGCGTTAGTTTCATGCGTTAAGCAATCAGTAACTTAGTTGTTTTTTTTTAAAGTAATCCATTACTTTAAGAATTTCTCCCGATAAGGAAAGAAAACCTGTGTGTGTGTGTGTGTGTGTGTGTGTGTGTGTGTGAGTGTTTTCGAACCGCCGGCAAGATGGCAGAGAGGACAGCTTTTGAATTGTGGAAGTACATTATTTTCAATTCGCCAGCGAAAAAGGACAAGAACAACATAACGATAAAATGCACACTCTGCGTTGGTGAAAAGCTTCTGTCGACCGCAAAAAATTCCACTTCCAATTTAAAAAAACATCTTGTATCCAAGCTGACTGTCTTTCCTGTTATTGTTATCCTGCAGAGTTAATTTGGTTGGATGACTGACGTCATTCATTGTCAGGACTTCTCGGTGCATTTAAAGGAGGCGTGTGTTTGTGTTGGTTAAGTTGCAGCATGTGCGAGGCTCTGCAACGGCTTTTAATTTTTGGTAATGCATGAGTATGTTACTTTTATTCGTAGGTAACACTGTAACATATATATTTTTTTAAAGATTATTTTTTTGATAGAGACAGCTGGAAAGGGCCACAGGTCGGGACTCGAGCCTGGGCCAGCCGCAGGGAGCCTTTGCATATGGGGCGGCCGCTCTACCGACTGAGCTAAGCGTCGCCCCCTGTAATGTAATTTTTCATTGATGGTAACGTTGTAATTAACTACTTTCCAAACTACTTTCCAAAGTAACTATACCCAACACTGGTGATGTCATAGGAGAACCCTTTGCAGTTCTGCAAGGAACCTTTTTCCTGGTGGTTCTTCAAGGATTATTATCAAGTTTTTCCCAGAATTCAGTGTAAATAGTATCTGAGTATTATATATTATAGTATTTATATCTACAGCTGCCATGGGTCCTGCCATCTTTCTACAGGATCCCAGAACACACAAACCAAACAATGGCTTGAAATAGGTCTCAATTTTTTTTGCGCATTTCACAGCCACCGTAGTTTCTTCTTGCAGTCATCAACTACATGGCTAGATGCCTCTAAATGCTACACATGACTCCTGTAAACAGCAAAGTTCTAAAGGGTAAAAAGTTTATCCAGAGAACTCAAAGAGCTCCAGAACACATCAAAGAAACACACAAACAGTCATGAAACCTCATCCAAACTCACAATGACACTACCATTTCCTCTTCCCTCTGGCCCGAGAGGGTCACGAGTTGAACGGCAGCAGACTGAGACACTGAGGCTAGTCGAGTGGTGAACTGATGACAGGAAGGGTCAAATGTCATTTAAGAAAGATCATTTAGTGACAGTTGCTCTGAGGATTTCTTGAGAACAGTTTCCAGCCTGTACATCAGTCTTACAAGACGCGGTCAGTGAGCACAGGTTTGGTATCAGTCTATACGTGATAATTACAGATGGTTTTGGTGAACACATTGTGATCCGCTTGGCCGTGAGAAATACTTTGAGGAGGTAACTTCCCCTAAAATGTATGTATCTGTCTTTACATTCCTCTTTGTGTCCAGAGCATTCAGGTAACTGTACAGTAGGCAGTATGTTGTTAGTGTGTCTATTTTAAGCATAGCTTCACAAAAAGCACTTGTTTAGAGCTTCATGTTGACCGCCTCCTGTGATGTCAGCACAAGTACAGAGAGTCCAACTTTCCTCTGACACACTCTCTACTGTTGATGTAATGGCACAGCAGGAACACTGTTCACTATGAAAACCAAGAGGGGAAAAAAGGGGTGAGGAGGAGGAGAGTGATCCGTGTAGGTCACGTTGAGAGGTGTGTTTAGGATAGAGGCTGAATAGTGTGACTTTGTATATGCACATGTTTGCATATTCATATGTATGTGTGTGTGTGTGTGTGTGTGTGTGTTCTTTGCCTCCAGCATTAGCAGGGCAAGGACTTCAGCCTAACAGAACCTGATTGAGGGAGAGCAGAGGGTGGGGTTGCTGCTGCAGCTGAACAACGTGTGCGTTGTTTTGGAGTTTTCAATGGGGGATTTTTTTCCAGTGTGTGTGTGTGAGACGAAGCAGGACAGAGAGAGTACAGCCAAGAGAGCCACCTGAAGGGAGTCACGCTGCAAATAAATAACACACCACTCTTACAATGTGTACACTCAGAGAGTATTTACGACCCCTGAGGGGGAAACACGACTGATCTTGAATTCTTCTGCAAATGATCTCACGCTCTCGAGGGAGGCTCGGCTACTTTGGCCTCTATTGCATCAGTGTGGAATGACAGCTTCACTCTGTGCGGCCATGTGGTCGTATCTGAGCCTTTTTTGCGTGGCTGTGTGGAGAGCAGAGAGGAAACTGTGCCCATCCACTGCCAACCTCAGCGGATTATTTGTACTCTAAAAGTTGCCTTGGAATGGACGTGCACGATGTTTTTTTGCTTTTATAAAGGACCTCTTTGTGAAACTTCCCTGCTCTGCAACTAATTTTGAGTTACACAATACGCACACATTCTTTTCTCCTACTTTCCTGTCACATCATCTTTATGGGATGAACTTAAAAAGCGTTGGGAGTGGAAGTCCTACTCACCGTAGTCAATCATGTTGTCTTTAAGCATCCATTCATCCATCCATCCCTACAACTTTCACAGCTTCTACTGAAGGTAGCAGTAACAGCTGATCCAAAGGATGGACTCACTCCAGACAGACAGGCAGAAGTCCAGACAGAACATGAGGTTGAAAACTGATATATCACAGAGCATGGCTTCCTCACTGTGATTCATCTGGGGTAACATGCCTGCACCTCTTCTCCTTGTCCGTCCATACTCCTCCTCCTCTTCCTCCGCTTTCCTCCTCCTCCCTCCTTTTCCTCCCCCTCTGTCTGGAGAATACAACAGTGTGTTTCAGTAAGGCACGGCTCCCCAAAATCACTGCCCCTTTCCTGTGAGCCAGCTGCGGAGAGGAAAGCACACAGCACTTAGCTGGGCCTGACCTCACACCTACTTTGCATCACACACACTGGTTGGAGTCTTTTACAGGGTTCTGTGAGTGTGTGTGTGTGTGCCCACAGTATAGATACATACTGTATGCTGCAGAGGGTGAATAGATTCTCTGTACACAACCAGGTGTGTGTATTTGTGTGTGTGTGTATTTGTGTGTGTGTGTGTGTGTGAATCTCGTGGATCTGTGGATGGCTCAGTTTGTTTTAGATGCAGTCTGATGGGAGCTGAGGCCTTCACAGGGTTTGGTGTGTGGTTTAGGATATGGATGAACATTTACTGTGGGTTATTTTCAAACTCTGAAGAAACCAGCATTCTTAAAAACGGTGCTGTCTAGAAAAAGCTGGAACTATTTTGTGTCACGACAGCCACATTCAGCCATGGACCGTCGTTGATGAGAGTTAGGCCAATAGACAGATTTACATGTGAAGGGTGGGCTAGTAACAGATTACATAATCAGAAATAAGTATATAAAACCCAGATTACATACATAATTAGATTATTACATAGTTACATTTTCAAAGATTACTTGATTCCATTTTTGATTCCATCTTCAAAATATGGACATTTTTAGAATGCTGAAACCTTTTTTCACAATGATTTCTGAATACAAATGCTCTTCACACTGACCTGCTGATCTGTTTTCATGTTTGAGTCGTGTGTGGAAAATAGATATTACCACTCACTGAATGTGTTCCACTTCCACCAGGTAGCCACTCAGAGATTATTCTTCATTCACGCAGGTTAGAGTCTTGTCTTGTTGGTAATGGTGACCATAAATGACTCCATTTTGTCCATGACACATTGATGGTTGACCTGTGAGAGACAGCTTAGTAAAAAGAATTATACGTGTCCTATCCAGTATGGGTCAAACACTCAATCCTACACTTCCCATAATGCAACCTGCGAGCATCTTCTGCATGGAAAACTCAACTCAACTGTTTATTTATATAGCACCTTTCATGCAAAAGCCCAATGTGCTTCACAGAGCAGAATAAAAACAGAAATAGACAGCAGTAAACTGTTCTTTAGGCAACAGAACAGTTGCATAAAAACTAGAAATTAGAAAAAAAAAAAACAATAAAATAAATAAAAAATATAAATAAAACAATACGATAATTGAATAAGTAAATAAATAAATAAAATGTTAAAAGTAAATAAGACCTGTACAGTGAAACACCAGAGGTAAAAAAAAAAAAAAAAAAGAAGAGCCACATCTTTTCAAACTTTTCAAACGCCTCCAATGTGCTCACTGTTACAGATCTGAGCTGCATTAATTGATGTTTTTGGACACGTGTGTGTGTGTGTGAAAATGTAAACACAACATGTGACAGAACATTTACACATCCAGCACACACACACACACAGGAACATTATCATCCACTGAAGTGTTAGCTTTACTTCGGAATGCTGCTGTTGCTTAAATTCCACGTAGACAAAAGTCAATGCATTTATCAATGGAAAGCAAAGATCATTCCACATGTGCTATGGATGTCATCCTCTGTTGACCACCAGGGGTCACTAAGTTACACCTGTACAGCTGCTCATAGGCTGTGATAATAGAGCAACTCCAGCAGAGACTCAGCAGTCTCCCATGCAGGTCTTCAGACCTCACACAGGACTTCCACCCACACATACACATTCATGACAACAACAGTTCTTCATACAAATATCTTTGTATCCATTCAACCAAACTGAGTCAGATAGCCCGAGTGTGATGTGATGTGATGTGTTTTGTTGTGCCTCCCTCTAGTGGCACACCTGTGTCACTGTGGTCAGAAGGTTACCACAATGAATTCCTGAAGAAGTCTCCCTGACCACTGAGCAGTGAGGAGTTAAGACTCTGTAAGGACAGGACACACTTACAGGTGTTCATGTACAGCATGGTGCAATATTTTATGTATGAAATATGAGCAACACTGGATAAATACTGTGGGAAAGTTTCTGCGGTTAATTCAACTCATTCAGAATGACAGATGTACTCTCATACCTATTAGTTACGTAGTCCTCAAATCACTTTTTCAAAAGCCGCCACAACAGATGCCTGCGTGGACTAAACTATAGATCACTTATCATCACTAATTCAATGAAGAAGCGTTTTCTCAGCAACACCAAAGATCTATATATTTACAGTATGTTTTGCACATGTTTACGTACTACTGTAAAACCATGCATTTGCTGTTCTACCACATGAACATTTAAAGGTCCAGTGTGTAGGGTTTAGTTGCATCTACTGGTGTAATTGCTGCATTGTAATCTCCTCACATCACCCTCACCTTCCTAGTGTAAAGGAGAAACAACACTTGAAGGGCCCTGTCTAGAGTCAGTGTTTAGTTTGTCTGTTCTGGGCTACTGTAGAAACACAGTGTTTCAACATGGTGGCCTCCATGAAAGAGGACCTGCTCGTACTGTAGATGTAAAAGGATCATTTATAAGTAACAAAACAGAAAAAGATTCTTATATAAAGGTGATTATACATGCATGAAAACATGGTTATGAATATTATATTCCATGTCTGCCTTATTCTGAAAATAGAGGTCCCAAATCCTACACACTGGACCTTTAAATAAAACCCTGACAAATTCAAATCCAAAAGACCAACCAGCTGATTCCCATTTCAGCTAAACACCCAGGCAATAATGCTGTTCAGTTTCATGGAGGGGATTTGACTGCATAGGATGTGGTCCATGACGGTGAACACATTTTTGGTAAATACATTTTTTCTGGCTTCATAAGTTGTTTAATATTCAAGAGAAGTTATTTAGTGACTTATGGGCACACAATGGGGACTGACCAGAGAAATAAGGTCACAACTAAAGATAGTGAAAGGCTAGGTTTAATCATTTTCTCTTTAACTTTAATACTTTCAAAAAAAATGTATCTATTGTGTTATCTATCCTGCTGTAAGAGTAAATGTCTTCTTTCTTTCTATGCTGAGTGTTTCAGTGGAGAAATGAACTCAAGCGTAGTGATCTAATAGCAGACAGTAGACAGGCTCTGCTTCTGTACTGTACTGTGTGAAGGAAATGGACCACACCTCAGAGGGAAAATAGGGTAAAAAACATCCTCAGTAAACAGCCCAAGAGCAGGAAACCCTCTCTCTGGCCCTGACTAACAGTGTGTCGCTTCCACCTCTGGGCTGCGTCGGCAGACACTAAAGGGCTGGTAGAGTTGGCCTGATTTTTAAACAATAATACACTCCCCTACGTCTCTCTGCAGACACAGACAGACTTAACCAAAGCTCAGAGAGGAATTTCTTTTCCTCAAGTCTTTTACAAAAGCGATATTTTTTTTTTTTTTAAAGAATGACAAATTACAATTACTTTGAGGAATAGATGATGTCCTGTGTTGTCCTTGCTGAACCCTGTGCCTGGGTCCGCCTCATCTGTTACACAGAAAATTTCATCATCATGGTTGACTTGGCTGTTGGTGACCTGCCAGTGGTTTGACATGTTTCCAGTAACCAGTATTAGTTATGAGTGCAGTGATAAGGACATATTCACACACTGAGTTCAATGGAACACATTACCAAGCTGTGCCGGTGATTAAACTGAGGTGTTTTGCCCCTGGGCCAATGCTCGCACCCCAGCTTCTACTACTTTGAAAACACAATGAAGGATCTCAGACAGGAATTCTATGAGGTATTCACCCCTTGAGTCATTTTGAACAGTAACACATTAAACCACAAAAACATACCAGAAGAAGAAGAAAAAAAGAAGTTTATTACTTTTTCTCTCGCCTCTCATAAACCTTAGGTTTGCATCGAGCACATATTTGACTCAAATCTGATTATTGTAATGTTATGATGTTGCCACTAACTAATTCATTTTTCATGTGCATCCATTCTTATTCATATTCTTATTCAAGACTTTTGAATCTTTGAGTCAACAGGTTGTTGGGGTACACCCTGGACAAGTCACCAGTTCATCACAGGGCACATAGAGACAACCATTCATACCTACAGACAACTTAGAGTCACCAGTTAACCTGTTAAGTTCATGTCTTTGGACTGTGGGAGGAAGTTGGAGTTCCCGGAGAGAACCCACACAGACACAGGGAGAACATGCAAACTCCACACAAAGGAACCAGCCAAGTTTTGAACCAGGAACCTTCTTGCTGTGAGGTGACAGTGCTAACCACACAGCCCTTCTTGTTTAGGATTATCTTCACTATTAAGTTACGAACTTTCTTCCTATTACTGTATCATACTGTGGGTCTGTGTGTGGGAGATGCCAGCGGATAAATAACATGAACTGACTGTGATTTCATTGACTATTGATTATTTTGTGCTCACTCTGCCTTCAGCCCCCTCTGCTTTCTAAGCTGTGTACTGGATTCTGCAGAGCAGAACATCATCACCATCATTCCCAATCAGTATTTGTTCTTGTGTAAATCACCAGCTCTTTACTTTCAGTCTTGCAGGCAGTGGTGGAAGAAGGACCCAAGTAGAAGTGGTGATTCCACACTGTGGAAGTACTCGGTTACAAGTTAAAAGTCCTGCATCTGAAATTTACTTTTCAGTTCCGGAAGTATTATCAGCAAATGTACTTAAAGTATAAAATGAGTGCAGTCACGACATTCCACCACTGAAAACAGGACAGTGTGGACTGAGTGTGTGAGTACAGTGTGTAGGTAACATGAAGGAGGAAGAACTAGGATCAGAGGTAGCAAGGAAGCATGACATCACAGCCCTTGAATGTTACTGCTGGTTCAGATTATCTCGCACACACACACACACACACACGCACACACACACACACACACACATTAATATCTTTGTGTGTTTTTTTAAACATCACTAACATTTTTGTATAAAAACAGCCCAAACATGCACAGTATGGGTCACATATTAGCTGTTAATTCTCAATGGAATTTGAATATCTGCAATAATGAACATGCTTTAGTGTGGATTAAAAACATTTTTGATATCTTTATCATAGAAGATATCATCAAGGAAGTCATAAAATGTGCCAATTTAGAGGGATGGAGCAGCCACAGGAAAATGCAAAGAGTAGAGACGCATTCAAGAAGAAGAATTCATGGCATTTCTTGGTTTGACCGTCCTTGCAGGAATGGATAGAAGATGGGATGTGTTCTTGAGAGAGCGGTTTTCTGTTCCAATGCAAAATGTAATGCACAAGGTCACAATGAGTGTAAAGAGATGTCAGGACATTCAAAGTCTCTGATGACAAGAAGACAAGAGCTCTGTGACAGCACACAGACACCATGGGAGCATTCAGGTATGAGTTGGATGTTTTCACTCTTCTCCTGACTGGCTTCACTAAGAGCCTGACGATGTTATATGGTTTGTTGATCTGACTGATTGAAGTTTACTCATGATCGATGACGATGGACAAACCATTTATGCAGTCAGGTTAGTAGTGTATAGTCTTGAAGATTATTTTGCATACCATAGATAATTTCTTCTTGAAGATGGCAACATCTATAACGTCAGACTCGAGGTTTCAAAATTGTTTTAAACAAGCCAAAGGTGACAGTATAGTGGATTTACACTTAGGCTATGCATGTAACTGGGTGATGATATTTTTTTCTTAAAAATATGCACTACGCACTGTAAAATATGATTGTATGGTGAAAAATTGCCAAACCATGACAGTAAAAGACTGTAAAATGTGCCATGACATATGACCATGAAATATCACTGTGTTTTTTTGCATACAGTAAAACACACAGTCATATGTCAAAACCTTTATTTACACTGTATTTCTAGGGAATTAATACAGAATAAAGTGTTATATATAAACTGTGAATTTTACAGTAAAACACAGTAATATTTCGTGGCAAAACCTCTATTTATACAGCATTCATATGGTATTTTCATGTCAGTTATAAGGCAAAACTACATTGCTGACATGGAATAAAACCCCAACCTTAACCATAAAATCAACAGTACTAACATCCTTTTACTGTAATTAATAATATTTAGGAAAAGTTTATACCATAAAACGGTATAACAGTAAAATTCTGTCAATCACAGCTGCAACTTTTTACTGTAAAAGCATCACTGTTGGTTGTCTTTGCACTGACTGTATAAACCATGGACGTAGTACCTTTGAAATCTCCAACAGGCTTCTAAAGAGCCATTGCTGAGTGTGGTGGCTCTGGTCGTGGCCGTCTTGGCAGCCCTGCCTCCACCGCCTCACCACTGATCCAGTGTCAGTATGCTAACATTCTGCAGTACGTACAGCTTCACACATGCAGCTGATTCTTAGTCTTGTTTCAGTAGAACTACAGACTTTCCTCAAGAGCTGCTGCTATCTTGTTTCCACACTCTCATGGCAGTAATATCACCCACCCTCCACCTGGCTTTAAGACAGGGGGAAGTTAAGATAACGAATAACTCCTGTTAGAAGCAGGATCACATCACAGGAAAATCACACACACATTTCTCTCTCTCTCTCTCTCTCTCTCTCTCTCACACACACACACACACACACACAAACACGCACACAGTGGGGTGATCCCAGAGGTGATTCCTCATAAAGTCTAAACTACAGACTGCAGAGGTGAACTGAGGCACGGCCAAGTGTAAATGTTTGTGTTTGTGTGTGAGGACAATAGCTAGCAGGGTGGAGTAGAGACAGGATATGAAGTGTGTGTATGGGAGTAGGTTTATGTTAACAATGTGCACACTGTCTGTTCATCAGCAGGAAGCTTTGCAGTGACTGTGGATTCAAAAAAAGATCCTGAAACCATTGTGGCCCAAAGGTCAGTGTGTGGGTGTGAAAGCATCCAGCTGACCATCACTTCCCTGCAGGCAGGTCCATAAGAAAACGAGGGTCTCAACATGGCTAAGGTAAAAGGTCAGTCTTGTACTGCTGCGAGAGCCAAAGAAGGGCTGGGGCTGGAATTAAAAATGGACTTGTGAGACAGCCAAGTTTCCACATTCTGCGGGCTGAATGTGAACAGAGGGTGTTTTCAGTAAAATAGAGCAGATGTCAAGGCCGGGGAACAACTGTTTGGTTCCATCACCTGCAAAAACAGCCAAGGATCACCTCCCATCACTGTTCCCCAACCAGATCTGCTGAGAGGTGCCATCTGAATGCCTCCATGGGAAAGATGTTCAGCCTGTTCAAGCCTGTGTTCCCACCCCTGTCGATGAATATACAAATATCTGTGCACTTCGTGGACTACGATTGACATCTACACTACATGAGGTCTCAGACTAATCTTGAATGTGAAAATAAGTGTGTCAATTGCCAAAACTCTGCACACACATCAATCTGTAGTGACGAATACATATGCTACATGAAGAACACTTGGTGTTTTCATGAAATTCATAGTTACACATTTTAGGAAAGATGATTATTTGTTGTCTTTCTAGGAATATCTAGATAAAGCTAAATTGTTGGGCCTATTCCTTGACAGTCACCCATCATGGACTGAGCTCTTTAATACAGTGGTTAGTCATAACTTAACATAAATCTTTAAATTTGTGCCGTTTGGACTATTACTCAACAGTGTGGTCACACAGGTTGCTTAAAACAGGGTCACTAAACTTGTTCTGGGCTGCTTTGTTAGAACCAGCTCTGAAAAGCTGCACTCCAGTCTCACATGGCTCACCATTGAGTGAAGGATTTCCTCAAGCACGGCCATATAGTTCAGCTGCACCAAAGGTGGCAACATTTTTGTGATACATTTGCTGTAATAACAAACATAATGACAATAATAAAATATCACCCAATTACACCAAAATCACTATAAAATAAAGTTAGAAAGTTGTGTCCAGTGAGGCCTGGCCAGAGATGCAGCTTTCAGAATCACTCATAGTCTGCATCAAACAGGAAGCACTCCGCACTGATGGCGTCATAAAAAAGAAAGTGTTTCATTGGATGTGAAATTAGTGCGCACCTCCAAGGGCAGAATGAGTCATCAGCAAGTTTTTATGGTTTACCAGGCAAATAACAAACTCTAAAATACCATGAAGAATACCTGAAAATACTATAAACATGACTTTGTGTCAGTGTTGGTCCAGATACTGGAGCACAGAGGACAGATGATACAGCACTGGACATATGTGAAAGATGAATTTTGACATTGTGGCATTTGAAGTCGCGTGCAGGGCGGACCATAACAACAGTGCGTATGCGACGTGCCAGAGACGTGTGGAGTCGGGTTTCAGAGCCTCCAAAAAAAGGAAAAAACAAAGGTTTCTTCTCAGCACAGCGTTCATGCCACATGGTAAATGGACTGTACTTACATAGCGCCTTTCTAGTCTTCCGACCACTCAAAGCACTTTACAGTACATATCTCATTCACCCATTCACACACATTCATACATTGATGGCATTGGCTGCCATGCAAGGTGCCAACTGTTCATCAGTTTGAGGAGCTAACCATTCACACACATTCACACACTGATGGCACAGCCTTCGGGAGCAATTTGGGGTTCAGTATCTTGCCCAAGGACACTTCGACATGCAGACTAGAGGGGATCGCACCGGGGATCGAACCACCGATCTTCTGAGCCACAGCCATGTAAATCAACATATAAACATCGGCCACTGCCATCAGTGAATGTCATCTTTATTTGCAGATGACCAATGGCAGTTAAGGAGGCGAACATCGGCCGATGCCAATGTTCAGCGGATGCATTGGTGCATCCCTAATAGTAGTATTCATTTGGTTGCAATCTGCAAATTCACCACTAGGTGCCACTAAATCCTGGACACTGGACCTTTAATGGAATTCATGTTTATTATATAATGTGTCATATATTGTACCTCAGGAGGATGCCATGGCATCAGCTAATGAAAATCCTTGGGAAATAAAATGACATACTTTTACATATAGTGTAACGTAACAAGCAGCAACCTCTGTGGCCGTAAAGTGAAGCCAAAGTGGAAGTGCCGTAAAATGGCTCCAGAAGTGAGTCAGTCTCCATAAGTCCCCATGTTAAAATGTCCAACTTCACAGCAGAAATAAACATGTTTACAGCCTGGTACAAAAAACAGTTTTGGTCTCTATAAGCTAATTCCCCTGTTCATGACAACTGTACTGAGGGTGAATTTATATACAACTCACCTGTTCAAATGATATTAAGGCTTGAAGTTATGCAGAATTAACAGCATGGCCACTTTGACTCACAGGTGAGTGCTGTCAAAGGTGGCTTGTTTGAGCAACCAGGCTTTCATTCAGCCCACATCAGCTCCATCCACGCTCCACCTCTTTGAAGCAGGACTGCCTTCTTTAATGCGTAATGAGTAGGAATGGTGGAATAAAGTGGACTCATGACCTCAGTATGTCTAAAATCTTGGCTAGGGCCCTGCTGCCATTAATAATAGTAGTCTTAATGTGATCCATAAAATTACTATAAAAAAAACAAGCTATTATTGGTCTGATCCAAAAGCTGGAGGTATAATAAGATAGCAGCAGTGTTACATGAAAGTCTGTCTTTCTGTCGATGTGTTTGTAAGGTTCACTGTGTCAGAGTCTGTCATTTAATCAGCCAAAGCCATAAATAATGCACCCTGGATCAGATGGCTCTTCTCGGGTTACTACAACAAACCTGGAAACCTAATGTGCTAGCCTGCTTTGCGAAAGGGAAGAACATCCACCCTATGCAGTGCCAAAGTCAAGCATTAAAAACAAAACCCACAGTAAAATACATGAACCCTGGTACAGTTCAACTGAATATCCCAGAGCAGTTCATCTATCCACCAAATACACTGCTCCCACCAACAAAGAACCTGAGCTGCAGTACAGCTGGCAGCCAGACCAGGTCAGCACGTCTGTGTGTGCGTGAATCAGAAGAAAGGCAACAGCCTTGTCTTGTCTACAGGCGGCTTCCTTCTCCTCAGAGATGGATGTCGTCAGCGTTGCGGGGATGGGAGCTCCCCTGGGGAAAAGGATAGGCAAGTGTTTCCCTCCTGCAGCAGGAAATGGGCGAAACCTTACTCGAAATTATGACTCCAGCATTTTGTCGTGTGAAGGAAGCCACTCCTGATAGCACAGGCTATAGGTTTCCTGTTGTGGGCCAACAGTTTTGGCTTCACTGAGTGCTGTCAGGGAGACTAAAGCATGCTGGGTCAAGAGCCACTGAGAACCTTTCAGTTTTGTGTCCGCCACAAAGAGGCTGAAGAACTGAATTCACAGGCTGTAATCAACAGATTTAACAGTCCTCTAATTACAAACTCCAGTTTTGTTCTGTTCAATATTCATTTAGTGACAGTTTAACAGGTTCATCTCAGTCCAGGTGCATTTTTGTATTCATGTGGTATTTTTAAAACACATCGTCACAGACACAGTGGTAACCATGCTGTAACTCATGATGTAGCTGCCAATAGTTTCTCATAAGATGCAGATTGGTCTGTCCAGCTCAGGTGGATTGTTTCTTGTCTATCACAGAATGCTGTTGGGATGTTAAGAGAATTTCAATAAATATTCATTAAAATTCTTCTGGAAAATATTACAGCTAGCATTAAAAAGGAATTTTCAGGATAAAGCAAAAAGTCTGCTAAAGTAACAACAGAAAGTGGTAAATGGTCTTTTTTTTTTAAGAGTTTGACAGCAGTTTGACAAGTCCAGACATTCGTTTCAGTTTCAATGTGAGACTGTGTGCAAAACTCAATTCTTAGCAACAGCTATGATGCCAATTCTGACAGTATCCAGAGTCATATCAGGGTTACCTGGACTGTGTTCTAACAGGATTCAGCTCAGATTTCAAATGCTGCACGGAGGACATCCTTATATGATACATTTCATTAAAAGAGGATTTGGGTTCTGTGAGATCACCAAAACCCAGATTTTCTGACGGTTGAGTGTGACCTGGGCTGAACTGGAGTGAGAAGAAGAAGACAGGATACTACTCCATAGACTGGCATGTGTGGACAAAACCAGTGTGATGAGAGGAGGTGAGAGGAAAGGTTCACATTTCTGCGTGTGAATGTTCATTCACACTGATGTCCTGAAATTCAACTCGTAATCCTAATTGTTGAAGGTAGACTTGCATTCAGAGCCCCTGACTTGATGTTGCTATGTTGCTTCTAAACTAGCTGCCAGGATCAAATAAAGCTGAAAGCAGAACATCCACTATTAGAACGACGGACCCGATGACCCAAGGTTTGTTGGTATATGACTCAGATTTCCGATCATTCTTTTTTCCAAGAGTAAACATGACCTGGATGTTGATGCGATGCACATACGACATGAATACAGCCTTATCACAGCATGGTGACAGTGGATCTTATGAAAATATATCTAGATGTCAGTCTAACTATGTAACTGTTACATTAACACACACCTCCTAATAACATCTTTAAGATTTACTACGTTTTCTTAAATATCTTGCATGTTAAATATTCTGCATACTGTGAACTGTGAACACAGCTCTTCACATTTCAATAAAATATTGTACATGTATTTATTTTTCTAGTACTTGATTTTATCTTCCTTCTATTTTTTTTTTTTTTTTTTACTTAATGTTTGTTGTGCACCAAAACACCAAAAATTAACTTGGAAATAAACCTCATTCTGATTCTGATAATATAAGTTAAGAATTACAAGCTGTTATATTTCGAGGATAAAGTTGGTTGGATTGCATGTGCATCATTTCCAGACTGTCCATACGCTGCCTTGACTGATCATATTTGCCTCCACCTCCCTCCTCCATCTCTGTTTGGGATCGTCTCTCTACTCCAGAAGACTGATGAGTCATTGAACCAGTGAACTAAGAACAGTTCATGTCATCACTGTCACAGGAGAGTGATCCCACCATCCCATACATCAGGGGCATCCAAACTTCTTTTAAGGGTCAGATTTGACAATGTGAAGATGCCCGGGGTCCAGTACTAACATTTTGTTCTTTAACAATTTTGTTTTCATTTTTATTAATTTTATTTATCACAATTATCTTTGTAAATGGCAGTGTAACCAAATCTAAGCCAATCAGGCATGAACAAATCTAAAACCAGCTCTTCCCTTCTTTCACATCTGGAGTCAGATAACAAGGAATAAATTGTATGGAATATGTTGAACTTACATAAAGTTGATACAAATCAGAAGCTCATGTTCATTTTAAACATGACTTATTATGAGTAATGCAAAGTCTGTTACCATTTAGTTTAAAACATATCACTCTGTCTCTTCTCTTTCACCAGATCATTCACAAAGTAATATTTTCTGTCACATCTACAGATATATAACAGCAGCAGGTATGTCCTTAAAGGTTCAAATACTTCGTTATGTCAACCAAAAGAGCCAAATCTTCCATCCATACAGTATCTGACAATGCTAGCAGGCCATAAATAATACATTATAAAAACGAAGCTGTAGGCCCCCAGGCCATACTTTGGACATCCCTGCTGTACATTGTCATGTCTGCAGTGTCTAGATTAAAGGACTACCTGTGGTACTCACACATTCTGATGAAGTGCTTTGAGAATCTGCTTCTCCAGCACATCACAGACAGCATCAGCCAGCCTGGATCCTCATCAGTTAGCATTCAGAACCAACAGATCCACTGAGGATGCCATCTCCACTGAAAAAAAAGCCTTCAGCCTGTACACACCTTGAAAATAACAGTACATCATGTGACTGATTTAATTTCCTCTGGTAACATGAGGTGCTCATTGGTAAAACCTGTGACTTGAATAATTCAATACATAAAAGGCAGACTGCTACAGGTGTTGTTAGCTAGCATGTTCTTCATGTTAAATTTAGCTGACCATGCCCTGACTCCAGCTCTGTAACACACACACACACACACACACATCCCTGATCTGATCGCTCACCGTCATAAAGAAAGTGAAACAAAATGTTGAACTGCTCCTTTGATAACTGCTGCATTCCACCATGAGGTGTTTCAGCACGCATGACACCAGGATTCTGAAACTGAAGCAGCTATATGGAACTCAGCCGTCATTCACTGGATTTTTTACACCTCTTTCCTATTGTGACATGTCAGTGCAGACTGTGTGGAAGGACAAGTACTCAATACTGTGAGGGAACCGACCATTCACGTTCAGAGAACCACCTGGAACACGTTGCAGACTATTCATGATACTTCTACATGGAGGTCAAAGGTCAGTGACAGTGTGACAGTCTTTGTTTCAATATTACTCAACAACACTTAAGAGTGTTTGCTGACAAATGAAGCATGGACATTGTAAAAGACAAAACCTGCACAATGTATTGACCAGGGCGGCAACTAATGATTATTTATATTATTATGATCTTATTTGATTGATTAATCAGTCGATTGTTGGCCTTAAAAAATTACAGAAAATGCCTGTTGCTGTTTTCTCTGACTCGTCTTCAGATGTCCTGAAGACGTTCCATTCAGTTCAGTGATGATACAAATATTCTCAAAATAAAAGCATCATGTTTGCTTTTAACCAACCTCGATTCAGCACTAGTGTAGAGGGCAGAATAGCTCTTCTACGTCTACGTTACAACTATAATTACTTTACTGAATCCTAAAAAACTACAAAAATAAATGTATAAATTATGAAACATCTAAAGTTGCTCGACCTTGACCTGCTACTCAAAATGCAACTTAACCCATTGAAGGAACAGTCTATCACTCCTCTTACCTGCAGTGCTTTTTACTCATGAGTTGCTGAGTTTTGGAGAGATTACCTTCTCTGGTATACAACAGAACTGGATCATCTGCCAACTGCTGATAGCAGCATGTAAACATTAATGTAATGTTAGCTGCACCTTCATTTTCAGACAGCTACTGGGTGTAAAAATAAAATTTCCAGAAGAATCAGCTCACAGTGAGGTCTGTGGATTCTTTAATGACCACGTCATCACATCGCTATTGAGATTTTCAGTTCCATTATATTCCAGTGAAGGCCTATAACTCCAAGTAAGAGTTCAAATATGTATTATTGTACTATTTGATGACAATGTAACACAGGTTTGCTCTTTATGATTCACAGTTTGTTTTAGTGCTATCTAAAATGATCTGAACAAAAACTGTTTTGTTTGTGTCCCCCAATATTATTACTATCAAACTGTTCATACTCATATGTAGAACCAGACAGAAGTTTGCATCTTGGATCACTCTGTCTTCGATCAGACATATTTCCTCTCCTCCCTGCAGAAGTGTGCAGACAGTTTCAGTTTCATTTGTCCAGGTTTGAAGAGTTCTGCCTCCAAAAAAAAAAATAACTGTTTCTGTAAAGTACAGCTTCACAAAATCCTCACAGAGGATCATATTTCTGGAACAATGGTAGCTCTTTCTAATAGTAAGCACTCTGTTAATATATTTATTAACAGTCAATACATCATTTATTATTCTTCATACAGGCATTATAAGCCATTGATAAGAACACTTCTTTAGCAGGTCGACTGATGAACTGACAAGATGATTCAAGGAAAATTCTTATCAGCAGCTTATAGCTCATCTACAAAGAGTTATTAACCATGAACAAAGTCATGAGTTCCATTTATTTGAACGTGGTATTTTAAATATCTTTTTTTTTTTAATGCTATGAATGTGACAAAGTTCATCTCCCTCCGCTGTGTCAGGGTGGAAGCAGAAGTCTCAGACTGGACAGATCAAACGAAACAGCAGAGCTCACAGAACATTTCAATCATTTCAAAGCGCCTCAACCGACAACAGGAAATCAGAAACAACATTTTTAATAATTGAAATAAATACTCCATTACATGCATGATCAAAACACTTTAAAATACTATGGGAAGTCTGGTAAATAGTGTAAAACCTATGGCACACACTCACAGCAGCTTTTACCAAATAAGAATTCACACAATGAAAAAACAAAAACAAAAACAAGCATGGAGACACTCAGATCACTCTTTCCAATCTCACAAAGCACATGTAATCGAGTAGGTCAGCCAACCATAGGTTCACACAGCGAGGCTACATCCATCATCGAGGCTGGTGTTTTCACCGGAGCTGAAAACTGAGGTAAACTTTTCAGGTCTGTTGGTGAGAGTGGGCTGTCAGCCGGGGCCTGGATCGAGGCCACGGCACTCAAGTGGTCGGGTACTAACAAAAGATTTCAGTCGCATCCAGCACGACACGAAACCCCCCGCCGTGGCCGGTTGTCGTGCTCCTCTGACGCACATCAACCTGAACAGACCCACAGATAGCCGACTGGTGATGTTACTCTGACTCGAAACCTGATGAACAGGGACAACCCAAGTGAGTCTCTTTGGTACGTCAGAATAAGGACGAGGGGGACTGGAGCTCATGCTGCCTCTTCCTAAACTAATTCACAGAATGAGAGTTGACTGGCGGCAGAGTCCGTGGAGAGGAGCGTTCTCTGAGTGCCTGAGTGAGCAGAGTGCAGCCATCTGACACAGCGCACGCTGAGTTACGCAGGCGCTCGCGGTAGTCTGCCATTTTGGAGCTACTCTCAGGATGCTGTGCGACATCCCTGAGGCCCTGAGTGAGGAGGACACAGGCTGAAACCACACTCATGGCACCCCCTAACACCGCAGTCTGTACTCCCTTCCCTTCAGTGGAGATACTCGCAGCTCTTCCCAGGAATTGAGGCTCTGTGGCGAAGCCGACCAGGGCGCTGACGGCCTGCACTAGAGCGGCACTAAACAGGACGCAGCGGTTCCGGGTCAGCTCGCTGGGCTGGGTTTTCACCTCTTTGACACACGCCAAGAAGGCGGTGCCACTCGTGCTCATGCTCTTGACGCTCAGTTTGAACTGCTCTTTCGCAAAGCGGTCCCTGGACCTCTCGCTAGCCAGTGACGAGATGTCCGTCAGGTTCTTCAGGTTGATGGAGATGTTCTGGGAGAGCTCGAGAAGGAGCTGGGGGGTGAGGTCCGGCAGGGGCGTGATCCGGAGGAGGCTGCAGCTCTGCTCCACTTCGTGCCGGCAGCGGGTCACCTTATAGCGGTCCACCAGACCCGGCAGGCAGGGCTGAGCACCAGGGGTCTCCACGGCCGCCAGGTAAGCGGCGTGGGCTGAGCACTCGGTCAAAGACACCACCAGGTCGGCCATCTCCAGGAGGCGGTCCCCCACCTCAGTGAAGCGGCCCATGTTGAGCTGGCTCTGGATGTCGTGGGTGAGGATGGACAGCTCTTTAGTCCTGGCGATGACCGTGTCGCGGCATTGGTCGAAGGTGTCAGCCACCGCCACGCCCTCAGAGGTCATGACCGGTCTGGTCTCGCTGGACAGCAGGAGGAGGTCGGCCACCAGCTGCATCTTGCTCTTACATGTGTCACAGATGGAGGAGAGACGCTTCCTCTGCTGCAGACTGCCAGTGGGTGCGCTGGTTGATCCCTCGCTAGCCGATTTGCCAGAACCACCACTAGCCATAATAAGGAGGAGAGTGGGGGGGTGGTGGGGGTGGGGAGGGTTGGGGAGGGAGGGTCAAACTGCTCTTCTGGAGGGGTTCAGTTACTTTTAGTTTTCTGCTGCTGCACACTGCATTGTACTGTTTAAGACATTTCCAAGATTCCCAAGAAGCCTCACCTCACAAACTCTTTTAAATAACAACTGGCCAGACAGTCTTCTTTAAATTCCTTCAGAGTATAGCATCAACTGTACATTATATGCTGACACACAGGACATGTATTCTTGATGTAAACATGGAAAAAGAGCAAAACTGCATTTACTCACGTTTGAATAACATCCCCGTTATCGATCCACGTGTCTTTAAAGTATATTACAACAACTCTCAATTATGATCTGGCATATTCCAAGTTATCTGGCTTGGTTATTAGTAATTTTACAATGTAACACAGTCAATTAAAGCCCCCCCCCCCACCACAACTTCTGAGTAATCAGTGTAGTAAGCTATATGCTCTTATTTTGACAAGTTAATTTAAATGCCCTGAACACCACCATCCAAAAAGTCTCAAAATATTCTCATTGTAGTCCCAGAAGAATTCACAGATTGTTGTTGAGTAAAAAAAAAAAAAAAGAAAAAGAAATCACACACAAACTGCAGTGCCACCCAGGAGCCTGTAAAAGGCAAAGTGCAGATTGAGAATCATCAAAACAAAAAAATAATGTCAAAGCTCCTTATCTTTGCAAACAAGAACACATCTGCTCAACTGCCTCTGTGCTAGATCTGTAACGTTAGGTGCCTTTTTCTTTTTTTCTTGGGGTCTTTTTGGGACTAGAATCAATAAGATATCATTTTGTGCCCACTCGCGTCAGAGCAAGTAGCCTGAAACAGCACCGAGACCTTGTCCGACTCGTTCCCGATGAGTTTGACCGGCCTGGCGTACTCATGCTGGTAACAAACAGGGCACCACCCGGACAGCTCTTCTGGACAGCGGGGAGACTTTGTGTGTTTCCTTCCAGCACCATCATTTCATGAGTCCACCCTCAAGTAAAAAATATCCACCGAAAGGACGACTTTCCAACACAACACAAGACCCCTCAGTCCACTTTCAACCTCTTCTTCTTCAGACAGAGCCCTGGGTTAGAAGCTAGCAGTTGCTCCGGTCGCTTCGACTCCATATGCATCGTCCGTCTGTCCGCCCTCCACCTCCTCCTCCGCGTCTTAACTCGGGACCAGAGATTGTGTAGCCCCGCATATCCTCTGTGGGGACCCGCTTCTCACATCCATACCAGGCGGCAGTCTTTGAAAAGTGAACTCGCTCGCGTCCGCAGGTTCACGGCCCCACACGCCGTAAACGTAGCTGGAAGAAGCGGCCGTTATTCCCAGAGATTCAAAGTCGTGCTGCGCGCTCCCGCTGCACTACTATGAGGAAGCAGGGAGGGTGTGGTCGCGGCAAAGTTGTAGCAAAGGAACAGCACAAGTAAAGTCCACCGCTTCAAATCAACTTCCCACCGTGTCCGTGAACCGGCTGCTGTCTCACGTTAACGACGGCGCGAGGGAAGGTAGTAATTCCACGGAGAGCTACGACGACTTTTACAACTGCTCTTACTTTGAGGACTGTGTGCTGCTCTGCTGGTCTGCCATGAGACATCCCCGCTGCTGCTGCTGCTGCCGCCGCAAGTGAGCCGACAGCGGCTAGCTAGCTGCAGTCATACCGGAACCTGGCACCTTCAAAATAAAAGCAGAGCTCCTCTCTCGTTTTTTCTTTGCATGAATCATACTACTTTTAGATCTTCATTTAATATACAGCGGCTAAAATCATGAAGGAATTCAAGTCTTTTACTGAAGTTTACTGAAGTCTTTTACTGAAAAAAAAGAAGAAGATGCATTTATACTATATACAAGCAGGTCAAAGTGCTGCATTAAGTAAGAAAATTATACGTATCATCAAGGTAAGTATAGAACTAAAGAAACATTATTCGCCTACTATACTATAGGTGTCAAATATTTTTATATTATATTATACAGTATTATTTATATTTACATCTTCAATATGTCTAGATATTAGATATTGGAGATCATAACATAGAAATCAAATAAAGTACATTAGCCTGCTTGAGTAAATGTACTTAGAGCCATTCTGGTGTCCTTTAAGGATCTCTCTTTAAATATTTTAGACATTTCCTATAATTAAAAACTCAGATGTGTCAGATTTGGTGCAGGCCGTAGGCACTGCGTATTAAATGTCACATAATGATATTTGCACTGGTTGCTAAATGACTGTTATTTCACACACAGTTGCACATTTTATAAGGCTTGGATGTTTAAATGACACAGCAGCACAGATAATTCCCTCCATAACCTCATACTGTGGTTTTTCTCATGGCCAGCGAAATGTGAACTGTTGCAAACGATGACGTCAGAGTTGTCATCCAATCACCAAACGCAGATGTGGATGGGTATCCAATCATAGGAGTAGATGGGAAGCGCTAAGAAGGGAAGGGAACCAATCCGGTTGTGGTGTGGGAGGATCACTGTGGGAGAACGAGTCTGTGTGACGATGTGTTTGTGTTTGTACCTCTGCCTCAGAATATCACTGGACACTATATAGAATGAAGATTAAATGATACATTGACTGTAAATCGTTCTATCATGGTCATGAATTGAATAATTTTCTATTGAAAGAAACTGTATCATTATATTCAGTCTGTCTAAGAATCTGTAGCTTGTTTTAAAGTATTAGAGTTTCTCCAAAAAACGAGTCATGTTTGCTGTTTGAAAGAAATATTCAGATTCTATCAAAATAAGTGGATAATTTTTGTTGTAAAATGTAAGCAGCATTTAGGTATTAAACAGCATTAAGGTGTCTATTTTATGATCTGTAGAATTGTTTAAAGATCCATACAGATCCATGGTTCACACCCATGTTCACCTGCAGGTGTCACTGATTCTGTGTACCTCCTCAGTGTAAACAGATATCTGCATGTGCATGCAGAATGTAGGCGAGGGACCAAGATTTTGGAACCAAAAGTGTTTGGTTTCTGTTTGTAGTCTATTAGTAGTATTGACCAACCACACACATGCATTGGCTGAAATGCAATCTGGGAACCATCAGCTATTTGAAGTTATCTGCATTCATATGCAGATATCTGTTCATAAGTTTTAGCAGAAATGTGTCTCTTCATTCTCATGAATCAAGTTGGTAATCAGACTGCAGAAAATCTGCATTTTCCTGATATCTGCTGGATAAACATTGGCCTTTAGATCCATTAAGATGGTCTCTGAGATCGTTCCCTCATCTTACGACCACTTACACCTTTATCTTTCTTATTAGTACAAAATTGTACGCAGATACAGTACTTTAGGAGATGCACTTGGTTCACCATCTACCACTGTCATCACAATTTAATCACAATGTAATCAATTCCTAATTTCTAATAATCAGTTCCTTGTTACAGGTGTATGTGAAGTAAACATGTCAAACATTCTCAGTGAGGATTTACTGCTTTTCTTATTTTTATATCATTGTAAACCAAATGTCTTTGGGTTTTGGATCATTAGTCTATAGAATAAAGTGGAAGTAAAGTACCCCAGACTGTACTTCAGTCTGTCTGTAAGATTAACGGCTCCAACATACTTTCCACATTCTGCAGACTTCTGCCAGTCACATGAATGCAGATACAAGTTTAGTTTCAGTTTTCAGTTTCATATGTGGGTTAACACAGGGTCAGTACAAAGAAATGTGTGAGACAAGAAAACAACACAGCATCAAGAGCACTACAAATAAACATATAAAATAAGATAAGGAAAATTTAAAAACAATAAAATATAATATAGCACATTCTCAATAGTAAAAACATAATATACATGTAATAATATACATAAATTACTGTATAAGTACACATAAATGTAGTATAATGAGGATTGCGTACACCTGGCACAACCTTGTGACTTTCTTTGTAAGAAGAGGTCTACTGAACTGAAGAACTAGTGTGGAAGAAGTATTCAGATCCTTTACTTTAGTAAAAGTACCTACACCAATATATTATTCATAACTATGTTTTCATCAGTGTGTAATCACCTGAAAATAAGTCAACAGGTAAGTACATATGAGTCCACCATGTTGAACCACCATGTTTCTACAGTAGCCCAGGGCAGACAAACTAAATACTGGCTCCAGATAAGGCCTTTTGCATTTTTCATGCATTTCACAGCAACTTTCATACTAGGGAGCAGAGGAGTGGGGCCAGGGGATTTGTCAGGTTTGCTCAGAGCAGAGCTGGGCTGTGTCAAAGATCAAAAACTTTTGAAGGGATGAATTAGTCACTATGTAATAATTATTAGAGAACATTATCTTAGCTAGTTTCCACTGACTCTCCTGATACGTGTTGGAGTTTGGACACACAGTTCATTCTCTACATGTGAGGTTTCCTCAACAGAATTGAATTAAATGACTCCATTTTGTACTTTTAATTTAAAGTTTAGTATTTAATAAGCGGAGCAGTTTGTATAAAATGAACCTTGGTGTATTGCTGGTGGAGAAAGAAAGTGGATTGCCGTAGTAGAGACCTCTGTTCAAAGACATACATGTTAGGAGATGACGTGAAAACACTTATCGCTGTTTATGTTATGGACTAATACTCAGATGTACAGAGAGAACGTTACAGGAATGTTGCATGTGTTCTGGGTATAGAGCAATGTTATGCATGATAACATGTCTGTGTAATTCTGTACATGGAGTGACGAAGTTCAGGTATGTTACACAGTAACAGACCTTTCTTTCTTGGTAGGAGGTTGCGATGAACACACTATGGGTGAATGTGAGTGCTGTTGTACTGTCAGTGGGACTTGCAGCTGCACAGGGCACAGTGCCATTGGGTGGAGTCGTCCAGAGAGGAAACAGCTCTACAGTTTGTGTCAGCTCGGCAGATCTCCGATCTCCACGACCCTGTGAGCCCCGCTGGCCTTCACACATTGCTTTCTAACCGTATTTCACTCTCACTAATAATAAACTCATAAAGACACATCAGTGAGCCACACTGTTGCACTGGATCACTAAATTCATCAGATTATGTTCTGAGTGTCCTCTGTGGGAGAAGCTATGTTACATCCTCAACACAGAGTACAGCATGTCCAACAAGCACCATTACTCTGTGTCACTTTGCCAGGATATCAGCCGATGGTATCTATTTGTGGATGATTGTTGGCCTTTTGACTGCAGCCTTGGCCAAAATGAAACACTTTGTAATTGGATGAAGGCACATTTAGCCACAAACTGTTTGTACCCGACATGTTAGTTTTGCCAGGTTGTGTTCATCATCATCGGCACTAATTTGATGTGGAATAAACAGAATAAAATGCAACAGAACCAGAAAAACACTAAAACATCATATAAACGAGTGTCATTCATTGAACTTGAGTTGAACCAACTGTGTGTTCACTGTGTTCACTAAAGCACAAGTAAGTGTCTTATGTATGTAGTTCATTCCAAGAATGTCAAACATTGTGTGCATGTACAGAATTACACAACCTTTATACAACAATGGACAACTAATTCACTCATGTCCTACAAAGAATTTCATCATATTTGAAGTTTCTATTACACTCATGTCACTGCAGTTAGTTGCAAAACCATGACTGTCGAGTGAGCATAAACTTTACTGAGTGAATTCTGTGGTTGATCTCTGGGTTATTCAAAGTAGATGAGGAGGATGGACATACAAAACCGTCTGTAAGACATTTTGAGTGTCTAACATCAAATAAAACCACTACAACAGAAAGAAATTGAAACGGTCACGTTTTAGTAATTCGGCTTTTATTTTGAAATACCCTCATATAGCGTGCGTGTCACCGGTTGGCCTTTTTACAGCTCAGACACGCCCTTTCTGTCTTGTGACCGGCAGACTTCGGAGCCAATCAGAACGCACCATCTGTAAACATGGCGTCTGACTTCAGGTGGAGATGTGCGGTGCTCCTGCTCTGCACGTATCTGCTCTGCGTTTCAGCGACAGACAGCAAAGAGAAGCCGAAGAAGAAGAAAGACATTCGAGACTACAATGACGCGGACATGGCGCGGCTCTTGGAGCAGTGGGAGGTACGTGAACGCACCGGGCTCCGTTCGTCAGCCTGCAGACGGTAGCTAGCTGCTAGCCTAGCCGTTAACAAGCTATGTGACTAGCCAACAGTATGTAACAGCAACATTTTATTATCGTTAGTCCAATGTTTGTCGTTGTTTCTGGATTTTCTCGTACGAAACGTACATTTGTAACGTTGATGTAATGCTGACGTCACTTCTAGCAGATCAAACAGCTGCCGGCGAGATGCTGCGTTTACTGCCGGCCAAAGTTCACACTTGAAATGTGGAGCTTCTGCCCTTAAACCGGACAGCATACAGTCCTCTGAAAGCCTTCAAATACACTGTCAGCGGTTTGTCAGTGAAAGTAAAATAAAGTAAAATACTCTGTTATATGTAAAAGTACTGCACAGAAAGAGCACTGTCAGGAAAATATACGGAAGTATAAAAAAGTGGTAACGAGTGTTACTAAGCTTGTTCCTACATGTCAGTACTGGTTTGGTTTGGTCATGTGTAGGCACTGCAGCATATTGTACATGTAGCGGGTCGTCCACTAGTCAGGTGATCGGCGGTTCGATCCCCGGCTCCTTTTGTTCTTGGGCAAGATACTGAACCCCAGATTGCTCCTGAAGGCTGTGCCATCAGTGTGTGAATGTGTATGAATGGGTGATTGAGATATGTAGTGTGAAAGAGCTCTGTTGTAGAGCGGCATGTGATGAGGTAGAAATATTGTGAGTGCTGTACTCTATGAAGTCAATATTTTGAATGAGGTTGCAGAACAGTAACACCCAGGCACTTCCAGCATCATCCAGTGTTCCCACTGTTCTCCTCTGCTCTCCTCTGTTCCACAGAAGGACGATGACATCGAAGAAGGTGACCTCCCAGAGCACAGGAGGTCTCCTCCTCCAATCGATTTCTCCAAGGTGGATGCCTCCAAGCCAGAGGAGCTGCTCAAGATGTCCAAGAAGGGCAGGACTCTGATGGTTTTCGCCACAGTGTCGGGAGATCCCACAGAGAAGGAGACAGAGGAGATCACAGGCCTGTGGCAGGGCAGCCTCTTCAACGCCAACTTTGACATTCAGAGGTAGTTACTCACTCAACCCAGTTCACATTAACGAGGTGGAGGTTTATTTCTTCAGTGACAAGCCGATGAATCGACTAATGATCTTAACAGTTATCAACTAAAAACAAAATTAGAAATAAAACTAAAGTTAGAAATAAAGTGTTTAATAAACAGAGCCTGATGGGCCTTGTTGGGCTTTTCTCCTGTTTGTGCTGAAAGCATCAAACACAGTGAGCGCAGTGACACCTGCTGGTTTGTCCAAATTATAGCAGCTGTTCAAGACTGGAGCCAAAACACTGAGGGTCCAGTCGATTGGTCAGTTTTGCTTTTGCAGAGCTGCGTTCACACTAGGGCTGCCACAAATGATTATTTTGATAGTCGACTAATCACCGATTATTTTTTCAATTAGTCGACTAATCGGATCATATGTAAATTGACTTGTAAAACATACAGCTCATCGCACCAGCATGCAGCTGATCAGATCAGCTTTCAGCTTGAAGTGTTTAAGATATGTGCTAACTGAAAATAAAAACAATTAAGATGACAGCTCATTAACCCTTTAATGAGATATGAAGCTTGTATCAACAAACAATTCTTCAACAGAGCAGCATAAAGTGCAACCAACTGAGTAAAATAAGGACAAGGCACTGGCCTAAACAACACAAAAATAAATACTTCAGGTTTTTAGGTGTGTCTGTCATGGCTCTGGCATCAAACATATCAAACATAGCTACGTTTAAATAAAATGAGGGAGGCACCTGAAGGAATTATTCACAAAAATAAAAAGCTGGTCTCACTCAAATATAAGAAAAGTGCATTTTGTGCTTAGTGCTCGGCCACAAAGCCGTCCAGATAAGAAGACCGGGCTTTTTTAGCACTGAAACATAACGATGAGTAAGTAGCAAGAAAGCTCACTGTTTACCCTAATATTGGCAGCAAACTAGCCAGTTTGCTTACCGAGACGACGGACCCTGCAGAATCGTCCACAATGACATGCTTTCTCTTCAGATGCTCATGCATAGCCGTTGTGCTTCCATGATAAGCAAGTTCAGCTTTGCAAATGTTGCACTGCACGCTTTTCTCACCACTTTTCTTAAACTGCTCCCACACTTTGGAGCTTTGTTGCCGGGTAGCCATGATACTGTTATCGTATCATTTACGGTAAAGTCAGTCCTGACGCCGATTACCACTACTGCGAGCACGCGTGTGTGTGTGACGGAAAGGCAGAAGCGGCAGTGGAAGCTGCAGCCGCAGTTTCAAGAGAAAAGCAAAGTAAAAAAAAAAACGATGCGTCGACTACTAAATTAGTTAGTTGACGATTTTGTTTGTTGACATAATCGTGACTAATCGACTAATCGTGGCAGCCCTAGTTCACACACAGTAAGAACTGTTTGTAGCTGGAACATGCAGCGTCCTGCAGATCATCATAAAGTTACAGTTGCTGATAAATCATATATCTTTGTTTGACCATACCAACGTAACAGACACTACATCTGACTTCTGTGACAGGTGGACAATATTCATTTATTATTTGAATTCTGACATTTTTCACCAGGTTGTCCATGTTTATATTTCCTGCATTAAACTACATGCTAAGAGCGCACAGGGAGTATCTAGTAAGTGTCTCAGATGAACTGTTTTGTAGTCCATCTTCTGGACTTTGTAGTTTTACCACAGATCACATCAATAATGCAGTAATTGCATGATGACGTAGTCTACTGTAAGAGCAGTCAGATTCTCTGAACACCGCGGTCATCTCCTCCTAACTCCTGATGAATTGTCCTTCTCATCTTTCCTTGACCTTGTGACGTTTTCCATCAAGGTCAAGGAAAAGTGGTTAGGAAAGGACTTAGGAGCTCATTTTTTTGACTATTCGACCGTACCCTGACAGTCCACAGACTCGCCCTTCTCCACAGCCTTCAACTAGTGTTGACTTTCAGGGCACAACGTTTGGTAATAACACTAATATGTAGTCTAATTCAATTCAATAGAATTCCATCAACCCAACCCTCATGTAGCAGCCATTTTTATCACATGAAATAGAAGGTGAACAGATGGTACCAATGATACTGATTAAGGTTCATTTCCAGTCAGGGTGCTGCTGTGGTGCATGCTCACTGGAAAGTCTCTGCTGCACTAAATGAAACTGAACCTTAATTAGTATCATTGGTAACACCTGTGCCAATCCAACTATTTCATGTCAAAATGGCCGCTGTGGAAAAGATCTATGGATAGTAGCCTATAGTAGGGGTTCCCAACCAGGGGGTCCCAGTGTCCACTGGGGGTTGCAAGCCTTTCATTTGAAGCAGTGTAAGAAAACTTTCTTTGGTTGTCCTGTATCTCAACTTTTAACTCCATTCTGATCCGTCTACTAAAGAAAAAGGTTCATTTTAAAGTTTAGTCATCACTCTGGTAAACAGCCTCATCACATTAGAAAAGTACACAGATAACAACAAGCTCATAGAACAATGAGAAGAAAAGACTGAATCTGTCAAAAAAAAAAATAAGCTTGTTAAATATGTAAAGACATCACACAGACAGAATTGTACAAAGAGTTCCTAAAAATATCAAAACTTCAAACTTTATCTGAATATTCAGCGGAAATTCAAATCCAAGTCACTCGTATCACACAAAATCACTCGTATCATCCTGCAGTTATTATTGCTAATGTTAAGTTATTGTTACACACTGGATAAAATATGAAATATTCATAAAATCTCTCACTTCTGATCTGTAGAAATGAACAGTAGCTGTTTGATCCTCCTGCAGGTTCGTGGTGGGTTCTAACAGGGTGATCTTCATGCTGCGGGATGGCAGCATGGCCTGGGAGGTCAAAGATTTCCTTGTGTCCCAGGAACGCTGCGTGGACGTCACTGTGGAGGGACAGGTGTTCCCCGGGAAGGCCGCTAAGAAGGACGACACCAAATACAAGCAGCCGAACGAAGTCAACGACAAGAAGAAGGGCAAGAAGAAGATGGAGAGCAAGAAGCCTGACTTAGAGAAGAACAGAGCGAGCAGTCTGAAGCAGGAGCTGTGAGCCAATAACAGCCTCAGACATGGTTATTGTCACCTCCAATCTGTGAGCTGTAAACTTGCGAGGGGCTGCAGGACCACGTGAAGACACGCTGGTTCAGAGTCAGTGGACTAATAAATCCTGAGTGACAGTGATCGCTGAGCTGATATCATAACTCAGAGATTTATTGTCTCTTCTCCAGCTCTCCCTCCTGGAACATGTTACACATGTTACACTGCCATCTGGTTTCTTCACTTATTTTCTGTCGATTGATTATCACCAAATGAAAATCAGTACGTCCATGTGTTGTTTGAAAGGTACCCAAGGTAAGAATTATGAAGTGCCATGTGAGGTACAGGGAGTGTTATTTTGGTACAAACATGGAGTCAGTCATCAGACCTTCAGGTCCTGGTCTGTGTTAGACATCCAGCAGCACATCAATATTTGATTCCTCACATTTGCTGTTTGATTTTTCACTCAATATGAAAATAAAGTTTTTTTTTATATAATCACATGTGCTATCTTTTATTGCTGAGGGTTGAATCTCATCTTCTGAATTCCTGTGTGAAGACATTGCTCTTCTCTCTCTCACACGTTCCCACGAGTCCTGGAAACCCTGGAAATATAGAGACCAGGTTTCCAGTCATAGAAATACCTGGAAATAAATGTCCTGGAAAATTTTATTTGTACTTTTGCCCCTTACTCAGCTCACCAGCGTAAACCAGAGTGCATATTTAGTTTGAAAGTGGACAGTTGGGAGGATAAGCTTGTTGACTCTTCAGAGGTTTACCAGACTCTTGTGTCAGTCACTTGAGCTGTTTACAGCAGACGCAGAGCAGGAGAGTGTTTTAAGTCCATCGAGTTCAGCCGCATGAGCAATTCTTAGAGAATCCTCCTGGGGTTTGTGCATCAAGTCAGTGGATGATGAGAACTGCAGAACATGAGCCAGCTTCACATTAAAGCGGTGACTATCCTGGCTTATTTTCTGTGCTACTCCTTTCTAATGAAAATAGATTGCTGCAAAGAAGAGTTGTCCAGCTATTGATCGTTTTCTTCCCAAAGCCTTCAACAATTTTTGTTTATATAGAGCCAAATCATATCAGGTTATCTCAGGTTAATGTTAATGACATCTCTCTCCGAACTGTAACCGTTATTGTGATTACTGAAATCTCTGAAAAACTGAGAAGCTGCAGATTTCTTCAAGAAAACCTTTAAGATTTGGAACTCTTTGAAGCCATGTTTGAGGTTTGACACTGTGTGACTCAGTGTCGCCATAATACATTTTTGAAGACGACGCTCTCCCATAAGTCATTTTGTGACCTTAACAGTGACATTCAGACAAAGTGTTCAGCATCATTTATTTCTGTACAAAAGTCCACAAAGAAATTCAAAGTCATGGAGCTTCATTACTTTACAAGCCCAAGCCACATACAACAAATCCATTTGGTGTACAGTTAAAACAAGCCAACTTTACCAAGAATCATGTGCATGTGTGCAGAGAGTCTGGTACAAATCTTTTTAAATGGAGCTATAATGGTTTCTTACACACAGTATACATACAGGACAGTAATAACAACTCAAACTCAAAAGATGTCCCTTGTAGATTTGAAATGTGTCTGTACAATAAATAAGTATAAAATATATCTCTTAGCAATCTGTGGATTTTTAAAAACACATTAAACATACAAAACACTAAATTACTGCTACAACCTCCGAAAAAAGACCAGCTATTTCGGCAAAGGACTGGGGAATCCTTTTTTTCTGCCAGATTGAAATGAAGATTTCTCCGTCATTTTGAAATGGAGGGGGGGATTGCACATTTATCTCCCTGATTTAACATTCAGTTGATAATTTCATTTCAGCTTTTTACATTGTCGTGGGATTCTTTGCTGGTTCACTCTTCAGAAACACAGATGGATCACAAACGATGACATGAAAAACAATCACAATATCAAATGAGCGAGTGCTCGGAATGAAACGGAGCAAGTCAACAACCACAGGTCTTAAAACGAGGAATGTTTCAGGCTTTTTTTTCTTCTCTTTTCTCTCTTTAAACACTTTAAGTCAAACGAAGCAGGACATACAAACCACTCAACTTTTACATCTGTCACATGTCACAGAGACCTGCATGGGAAGGATGATACACATATAATATACATGCGTTTTTATTAGCTGTCCCCCACTTTTAATATTTGCTTCCTCTGTTCATATAAAGGCTGTGCGTTTGCATCATAAATCACCTAGCAACCGTGGTTGACACCATGGAGGTCCATTGGAGAATTGGCCAGTAGTTGGTAATATATAAATATCAAACAAACAACCGGGCTGGAAATGGAGACTCTTGGAAATGATGAAATTAATAATCTAGTATCTTTAATATGTCTCCTGTGAACTGCAACCATACACAGGTGCTGCAGTTTGGTTCAGTGTGATTAGACTGCTGTGAAGTTTGAACTTCCAAACTATATTTCCATGTACCTTTGTAGAGGTTATGCATGTTTTGCAGATCTCTTATTTCTAACTTGATCTGGGTGGCATCATTTTTCTGCTAATAGAAAATATTTGCATATGATTGTCATTGATAGGAGGTTAGTTGGAGTCATGTACAGTCAGTCCTATGACCTCTGCATTGATCTGTAACGGACTTTGCTATTGGTTGGCTGGTTTTATAGCTCACTGGAACCCGAGCATGAACGCTTTAGTGGTTACAGCCATTCCTATTGTAACTGAAGCTGCTCTCTTATTGGCCAATTCATAAGACTTCCTGAAAGAAGTCAGTTGAGCCGGTTTAGGCACCCAATCCTGGGGGTAATCCAGGTAGGTGTAACAGGAAAGGCCCCAGGGCAGACCCAGAACGAGCTAGATTTATATATATCCCCGTTTGACCTTAGAAAGCTTTGATGCTGGAGGATATGGCTGGAGACAGGGCACCTGTCTGACTTTGATTTACTCCAACATGATCATGACGTGGTCACTGAGCAACTATACCCTCGACTCTCCTATGTAACCTCACACCTTGTTAGGTTGCCACAGTGATTGGTGTGAGCTCAAACCTTAACAGTATCATCTAACAGCACCGTGTGTCATCTAACGCCAAAAGGTATCAACCTCTTTGCTTGGGTAAACCAACAGCAAAGCCTGTTAGAGGACAGACTGATGTCCAGACTATCAGAGGTTGAACTGTCTTTAGCCTTTTTTGCTATGCTAAAGCTTTGCTAGGTGTAGCATCAGAGGAGTCTGAATAATGCTAACATGAAGTTCATGTCCACGTCGGCCGATGTGTTGACAGCAGAGAGTTTGCTGACCGAAAGTTCATTTATCTGACGAGCTAACATTAATGTAAACAAAAGAATGATGTTAGTTACATAATGACAGTGTTAAGTCAGTATCAGTTAAGGTCTGTGGAGACAGACATATTTCTGCAAACACCACTGGCTGTTCTGCGTCATGTTGCCAAAGAGCTGAGGACCTCCAATATGACCACTAGAGGAGTGTTGTCACCTTAAAGCCCTCTTCTGGGCCGCCCATGAAGGTACAGCTTTTCATGGGCAGCACTAGTCCTGGGAGACGGTCTTCCCCTTTCAACACACCGAATCACATCATTTTTCTTAGCGCCAAACCTAGAGAAAAAACACTTGATCCTGCACTAATGGCTTGAAGCACTGACTCTGTAGTGCTGGCAGTGTGTATGTGTAAGTGTGTGTCTGTACATCATTTTTTTTTTTTTGGGGGGGGGGGGGTTGTATGCGAGTCTGTATCTGGGGGCTACATAGTCACTTGGCTGTCCACTCCCCCACTCTGCCTTGCCACTCATAGCTTCATCTTGTGGACCACAGGGACAGGCAGGACCTGATGGATCTTGGCTCGTTCAGAGTCCGCCTCCAGATGGACCCAGTCAGGGTGGAAGGAGCCCTTGAAACCCACAAATGCCAGCTTATCTGCAGGGAGGCCAAAAGACATTAAAGTAAGTGTTGTGAACAGGGGCTGCAACTCACAATACTGTTGATGATGCACTTGTACTTGTCTGATACTATGTAAGTCATACAGACTTTAGAGTTGGTTTGCTGTTGTTGATACAGTTCTGTTCTAGAGGTGGTCCTACTAGAGAATCATAGGCTGTGGTCTGTTGCCTTTGTACCATTTTTGCAGAACACGCATAGACAAAGAGAGACTGAGCAGTCATGTTGGATGATTTTATAAATGTTGACACCATTTAAAAGTTTCAATGTCCAAATAAACAACATAATATATTTTGGATAAAACTAGAACAATCCATTTCCTGTTTCCCAAGAATCCATTTGCAAATAATGATACATGAAACATTGGACACCGATATATTTATATATTTCACTGACTAAATATGAAGCTGTTCTTGATAAGTCTTTCATGAAACCATTATAATTCATGTCACGCGTGAACTGGACAAAAAATAAAACCACAGTGCCACCTACTGCATTTCTGTTGAAAATGCTTAACTTTAACTTCAACTCTATTGTCAACGCTGCCATACTGCATGTACAGGACATACAGAAAATTGAAATAACGCTTCCCTCATATCCCTGGTGCAAACAGCAATAAACATGAAATATAAAATATATACAAGTTTAAGGAGATCTAAAAAAAAGAATACAGCAACTATAAAAAGATATAAACAGTATTTTAAAAAAAGTATCTTCAAACTTCAAATATAGAAAGATATTCACAGTGTAGATATAGCAGTACAAACACTATGAACAGTATAAACAGTGTAAATATCTAAAAAATAAAACATGTATGCAGTGTAAGCTTAAGGTTTTCTCCAGCATGTTTGTATAGCATACTCATGTTGAAATGTGAGCACATGTATCTGAACAGATACAAATGTAGTTAGTTACCTTTCAATTTGATGTTTTTGTCAGCTCCAAGTTTCTCCAGGACTTTAGTCCAGGATCCTCTGGTAACCAGACGGCCCTTAGACGTGATGAGGACGATGGAACTGGACAAAGAGTGACAAACAGTATTTAGTGTTCACATTTAGCTGTATGTGTTTTTGTATGTATTGTCATCAAAGTGACTTGAAATGGTCATGAGGGCTTTTAGCTCTTAATCACCCACTCTCAAAAGGAACCAATTTGGGCTCAGTCACATGAAAAATGAAAAAAAGTGACAATACATACATTTAGATTTTTTGCTGAGTTGAATAGCAGAGGAGGAACTTACCCGTCTCTCAGTCCACTGACATAGTTGTCTAACTGTGCAGGGATGCCCTGTAGGATGGAGTTCCTGAAGTCTTTGCTCTCCACCACTTTCCCATCGTGGCCGTCAATTACTGTCAGCTGCACCCCGTCTTCTGGTTGGTACAACTTTCTGCCATTCACCTGTCAACACAACACAGCCAGTCAATCAGACGCAAGAAGTCTGAGATTTAGAAATAAGCAGAATGTAGCACCACGCTTACAAAGGCAGATCAATAAAGATCCAGTGTGTGGGATTAGTGGCATCTAGTGGTGAAGCTGCAGATTACAACAACACCAACAACAAACTGCTGGCCTTATCTAGAGCAAGTGTTTAGTTAGAAGCATGGAGAAGGATCTGCACCATCTGTAGATATAAAGTCTCATTCTAAGGTAGGGTTAACCCAAAAACAAAAGAGTTCTTATTTTCAGATGATTATACACAAATGTGAACATGGTTATGAATATTATATTCCATTTCTACCATATTCTGTAAATACAGCCATGTAAATCTCACACACTGGACCTTTAATCCAAAAGAAAAGGAAAATAGTACCAGCTGTATTTTTGTGATTTGCACTACAGCAGAATACACAGAAAAGCGACACAGTATTTCAAAGTCAAAAGAAACATGATAAATAGCTTTAATTCTTGTCTTTACAAGACTGAGTCAAAGTGAAGAACATTTACTTTAATATCTTTTCCTTTCAGCAGTTTGATGAATATGGAATTGTTTTATACAGTCAGAACAGCAACAGTCCTCAATGTATTCTGTAAACTAGTAAAATCTACCCTGAAAGAAGAGCGACTGCAAGGCGGGTGGTGGTGTATTCCCTCCCACATGAGTTCATGTAGTACGCACTGCAGTCTGCTTTGTTCCTCAGCAGGTGTACAATGAACTGCACTCATCTATCTAGCAGTTCTGTGTAACCGATGGAACTTTATGTCATTTCAGTTTGACAGAGCCAGCGTTCCTCTGATTAGGATTGCAAAATTCTTGAATATTTGCTATTCCTCAATCACATGCACACAGCACACTGCTTACTGCAGGGCTATTGAGGCGACGCCCCCTACCTGCACAGGTGATTTCTGTACCTGGACCACACTTTAGAGCCCAGAGCACACAGAGACTATTGAAGACACACATTTGAGCTCATGGACTACAAAATATTTTTCAATAAAATAATTCAAACAAGTCAAGCCAACCCAACTCAAGTTCTACTTACAAAACTTACTTTTTAATTGTTTTATTTTGCATGTCTGCTTATGAGACAAAACAAAAAACAAAATGAATGAACAATGAAACAAAATGTTTGATTTATGTTTGGATATGATATTTTTGGATATGATGATTTTCCCATAAATTACCATAATTCCCATGGAATTCCAGTTTGGAATATTCCCCAAATTCCCCAGAAATTTACTGGAAATTTACTGGAAACTTCCACCCTTGTGCAACACCACTTCTGATTTGAGGTATCTGAGCAAGAAATTAGAGCTTCTACTGTCTGTGTGAGACAAAGTGTACCTCTGTGAAGGCAAAGTCCTCCTTGATGTGGAAGAAGCGAGTGTTGTAGGACTCCAGTTTGACCTCCAGGAAGTGTTCGGGTGAGTGCTGAGAGGAAACAAGTAAAGGAGAGAGAGTTTTAATATAATGCACAATATTTGCCATTTTCATGGAAACACTTTCAAGCCAGTTTTTAACTCGCCACACAGCAAAACACACACACACACACACACACACACACACACACACACACACACACACACACACACAGCTGAACAAATGAGATGCTGCAAATGTAATTTTAAGAGAAGGCAGAGATTCCATTTCGAATGATTGCAGTGGGGAAATTGAGATTCAGCAGGATAACGCCAAGAGGGAGAGGATGTAAATAAGAACACAGCAAATTCATTACAGTGGAAGTGTGTGTGTGCAGATAAAGATATGAAAAACACACCTCATGACAATATACAGAGCAGGTAAATGTACTGAGAATGAAAATGTGAAAACTGAATTATCAAGACAATTATCAGATTTACAAACAGTGCAGTGCGTCCACACAAGCATCTGTCTGTAAACACTAAATTAAATCGCCCCTTCCCCTCTCGACTCACCAGCCTTGCATTAGATATCTTTCTGGGCATGGGAACATCCACAACGGGCAGCTCAGCGTGTCTGGGGTAGGCCTGGGCCATGCAGTTGCTGGGTGGACTGCCTTTAGGAATGACGGCTGTGATCTTCACCCTCTCACAACCCTTCACAGAGCAGAAGGCAAACTGCTCCCTGTCGTTATGAGCCTTCACCTTCAGGAAGAGCAGTCTGCGATACAAAGTAAAGTTTCAGATATCGGACACTGACAAAAAGTGACATTGTGAAATGCAGATTGATCTTCGTTAACGTGAAACGACTGCACTGAGGATTAGAGGACTTTCCTCATCTGCTCACTCTTTAGTTCACTTGTTACCTCCCACGTTCACCTTTCTGGAAATGCATTGAATTCACCACAGGCAGAACCAACTGGAGGCCGTATCTCATAATTTTGACTTACTATCTAATTAAAGATCTCATAGAGAACTCACATTAATGAGAAATATTACATAATTAGATATCAGATCCTAATCTCAAGATTGTTTCTTGTTCTTGATTCTTGGAAGAAAGAGGTGATTATCATTCATCCCTGTTTAAGAAGATCAGAGGTACGATGACGCTTTATATATTTACTTTATTTCTTCGTTGGTTTGGTTTGACAGTGAGATATTTGCGTCACTGCATACTGTGGATGGTATCTGTGAGGGAATTTTCTATTCTAGCATGCCACATATGAGGTTACACAGGGTCTAGCAAATTTCCTGAGGTCACTGTGAGACCTGTTTTAAAATCAATGATCTGATCATTACTTGACACAAATAGATAAATAATGTAGAAGCCTCTACATAGTCACATAACAATGCTGGATCATCAATGTTGGATCACTAAGTGTGAACACATTTCCTTATTTGTGGACTAATATGTGGCCAAATATCTTGTACAGTAGATGGCAGCATGTCAAAGTGTACTGATAAATCCTCCTTGATCAAACTTTAATAAACCTTTCAGCATCTTGTGCACTCTTTCCACTGGCTGTAATAACCATTGATTATTAGGGGAACATTCTGTTCCTTAAGTTAATAACCAATGAGATGTAGTAATACTATTATATATGTGATGTGACAGTACAACGTTGTGCAGGAATCTAAAGTCTGATTGTGACAAAGTCGCACTGATAAATTGGACAGAATGTGACATGGAGTCATGCATCTAAAATGAAGCTATCACAGTTTAAATATACTGGTACCATTCGGTAACAACTATCAAAATAAAGCATGTGAGTGTGTGAGTCTTCAAAACATTTGCACTGGCAACGTAGTTGCAATTCTTAATCAGGTCACAGAATTTGATGGTTCACAAAACATCTGTTATCTCATAATTATAAGATCTTTTCTTGTAATTATGGGATGTAAGTCATAATAATAATAATAATCTTCTCAGAATTATGGGATAAGGTCTCCAATTTCTTCTTCGGTGGTGACTGCAGTGACTCTATTTCTCGTTGTTCCTTGTTTTCTTTGCTCTCTATCATACATTGATCTCTCTACTCTATTTTTGTTAAAAGGTTCCATGTTCCCATTTTCTCAGTTTTCTGGAACAGACTGTGGTTCTATAGAGAGGTCACACTAAAGGACAATAATTAAGAACCATGGAAACTCTGTGTAGATTTGAACATCATTCTTATCAGTAATAATTGCAGTTAACTCATTATGTTGATTTCTGACATGTGGGAACATCTGAAGCAGGCAGGTCATTAAGACAAACCTGACTGGAAGAGGTGGTAATATAATTATTAATAATATTATTATCCAAACTCCTCCTAAACTGTAACCATCAAAACTTACATACCCAAACTGTTCAGCTACATTAAGCGCACTGTAGTTGTGCGCTTGCAGTTTTCGTCTACAAGGGTGGGTTATTATTGTATTTCAAATGCAGTCATGTTCAGTTTGAGCTCCAAATAAAGTGGTTTAGATAAACTGTTGGTTTGTTTACAACCTGTTTGATCATCTGGCGACTCATCGACCCGACTTGTTAGACTTTGTTGTAGATCAGCCATTCATTTGATGAGTTTAAATGATACTCAGAACAACAAAATAAGACCAAAGCTGCAGTAAAGCGGGATTATATGCAGCACAACATTGAACATTTCAACACTTAAATGAGTTTTTATGGCAAATGTGTCAGTAAAGTTGTCTGGTTACATGTGCACAGACAGACAAAGCACAGCTAGTCGCGGAGTTGAGTTTCATATGATCAAAAACACTCCAGCTGTCAATTTTTCTTTTTTTTCCCAAGATGTGTATGGTAGCCAGTTACATATGCTCTGACCTCTTTTCTATCTTTTTTTCTCCTTCTAGTACATCTTGTTTTTTCTGTTTTATTTCCTTTTTATAATATTTTTCTTATTTACTTTGTGTAGTTGATCTCATCTCATCTTATACGTGAATCAGTAACGTGAGTTGTGTTTCTGGGGCCCAGAAACCCAAAACAACAAGCTTAAAGAGTCTAAAAAAGTTCTGTAGAGTTGAGGGGAACTGCAGAGTTGGTGATAATTCTTTGTGGGTTTATCACCATGATGACATCTTTCACATTACACATAGCTGATTTAAAGCTCATTTAAATTTATAGCTGATTTAAATGAATATAAAATATTAATTAGTCTAGCTTTAAAGACTGGTTGGTTGATGATAGTTAAAATTTTCTTGTGAGATGAGGTGACCTTATGTGAAGGTCTGTTCCGTGTGTGTGTGTGTGTGTGTGTGTGTGTGTGTCTGGTGTGTGTGTCTGACCCAGTGTCTTGCTCCCAGTAGTAGTATCCTCTGGCCTGATGGGAGTGGTTGATCTTCTCCCTCTGCGTCGTCCTCATGAAGACACCGGTCTTGCGGGTCTGTTTGGTCAGGCGGTTGTGGATGTCGGAGATAACGGTAAGGGTGGTGCCTTGTGGGTAGCAGAGGCCCACATTGATCCAGTCATTCCTAAAAGCACAATGGAGATACAGTCCTGACATCATCTCTGTTCTCACATCAGCAGCACATACGTGATTATTCCAGCTTCACATAACCAGGTGAGTCTCATGTATTATAAAGCTGAACAAATTAGTATGTTAGTTAGATAAAAAACTATCTGTCAACCCTTTTTTCGATCAAATAATTGTTTGTCATTTATAGAAGAATATTCTCTGGTTTTAGCGACCCCAGTGTGAGGGTTCGCAACTTGAAATAAAAATGTATGTATCAATCAGTCGATCAGGTTTATAACATTTTTCATATAAACAAAATGACAAACGTACACAGTGCTTCAGAGTCACCAGGAGAAGCTACAATATAAAAAGTGTCATCAGCATAGATTTGAAAATTCATGCCGCATATTCTGATGATATTTCTAAGTGGCACAAAAATGAAGAACCTAAAATTGAACCTTGTGGAACACCACAATTCATTTCATAAAGCTTTTCATGTTAACTAAATATCTTCTGATGAAAAAGGGCTACATGAAGGTGAATGGATTGCTAAATAAACTTGGTTGTCATTTCATTTGAGGGACTTGTACATGAAACTCTGCACTTAGCATCAAGATGCTGCCTCACATCTGTATCCACTTTTGTCTTCTTAAAGGCTCAGTTTTAAGTGTTTTTTTTTTTTTGGTTCAGAAGCTTATAAAACTTAACTCTGGGGTCCTTACCCTTTTAGTAGTGTGTCCCACCATGCAGCAGGTTTTAGGCATTTTTCTGTGGTTCGCTAACACACCCAAGTGACAAGAAGGAATTGTTTTTCCTCTCTGGTGTGGGTGTGAATTCATTGCACTATACCAAACTCCCAGTTGAATCATTTTCGGCTCTCATTTCAGCCATTCACAATCAATCAAATCCATTCACCAATTTTCCCCATAGAAAAGGGCTTTTGGTTGCAGCTGTAATTGAAAAATAACAAATACGCTGAAAATGGAAAAAAAAGTTCCAAACAAATAAAAGTAAAATTTACTATATAAAGTTCCCCAAAGTCAACAATTCATTAACAAGGCTTATTTAAAAGATGGTAATCTACCAAGCTCCAGCTTTCCACTGAGTCTGATACAAGATCCTTCATCAAAGCTTCAGAATCAGCAGGAGATGGCTACATTTTAATACATCATACTGCACGAGGCCAGGGAGAGCGGCTCATTAAAGCACCATCAGTTAGTTTACTCTTGTGATTTAAGAAAACAGACAGCAGCTGCTTAAATCACGTCAGACATAAACAAGTCATATTTCTGCAGAGAATCAGCCTCACGTGCTGTACTCCTCTGTGGACTGTAGATGGGGCTATCGGTGTGCACCACTGATGGAAATATACTGCCGTGGCTCTGCACTGTCCATGTCAGGGTGGACTCGAGCCATGAGGGAATAGATGACATGCCTGAAATGACAAGCAGCCTTATGCAGTTTAAATAGCTGAGGACCTCACTGCAAACACCATCTGAAGGGAGGCGCACATAATGAGACTCTCCCCATTTCTGTGGTGAATCTTTCTAAATAGTGGGAGTGACAGGAATGAGCTGACGGTCATCAATCATCACACATTATGTGAGTGACCTCAGGAGCTGCCCCGCCATTTACAGAAAGCCTTTAGAGGGATCACTGTTCAAAACAAAAGTTCCGAAGTCATCATCACACGTTAGTTTAATATGCGTTCCCTCATTACATGGGTGTGTGGAGGTGTCCAAGTAAGCACGGTCTCGACCCTGCAGCAGATGTCAGGTCTGGTCAGCTCACCTCTTGCCAACCATCAAAAACAGGGAGGATGTCAAAATCCAAAGTGGGGGCTCATGCTGGGTCACCACCCAGAAAAATGAGAAGTACACTGCAACAGCATTTTCATTTCAAATAGTTTTAATTTGAATTCTCAGTTGAGAATCATTTCAGGGCGGCTGTGACTCAGGAGTTAGAGTGGGTCATCCACTAATCAGATGATCGGCGGTTTGATCCCCGGCTCCTCCAGTCTGCATGTTGAAGTGTCCTTGGGCAAGATAATGAACCCCAAATTGCTCCTGAAGGATGCACCATCAGTGTGTGAATGTGTATGAATGGTCAGCTCATCAAACTGATGAGCAGTTGGCACCTTGCATGGCAGTTAAGTAAGGCTACATCAGTTCATACACTGAAGCATGGCATCATGTGTGTAAAAGCACTTTGAGTGGTTGGAAGACTATAAAGGTGTTATAGAATACAGCCCATTTACCATTTGCCCTCTCTGGCTTTGACTGTTTGAATCAGGCATGAACTAATATCCGTCAGTTTTCATTCATTTCATTTCTTGCCCTGCCGTTATAGAGTGTGAACATCACAGCAGCCGCAGCAGTGTCTGTCCGTTACAATCAACAGAGGCTGCGAACATGTAGCAGGTAAAAACCCGCCTGTCATCATAGCCTCCTCCTGGCTGCTTCCCACTGCCTCCCTGAACTCCTTCCAAGAATTCTGTCTCCTGTGCGTCTTTGTAGGCTTGATGTGATGCGTCATATAAATGGGGTTGGTGGCTTTCTAACAGTCTGTCCTCGTGATGTTGCTCTCAGTTGTGCACATGAAAAGTGACTGAAGAATGAACAACACAGAGCTTGTTGGATTGTTGAATCTGACAAGCGCTTTGAAGAACGTTCAGTTCTTTAAGACTTCAGTACAGCCTAAAGAGACGATCCCTAAGGAGAGGATGACTCAAGTGGAGTATGACACCTGAGGGGGACACTACATCAGTGAAACAGCGAGGATGCTGGACAAGAGACAACATCAGATGTTGGTCAACACAGTAGCGAGAGGTCAAATGTCATCGACCAGGAGTCGGTGCATGGCCAGAGAAAGATCGTTCACATCCGTCAGCAGAGATAGTCTTTGATCAGTTACAGGGGTTACATTCATTGACAGCCATAATAACATAATCATAATTTGTTGTACACTGTCACATGTAAACAGTGTCATATTACTCTCTATACTTTACTACTGCTTTAGACAGTTGCAGTATTAGTACAACACTAGTTGTGTGTACTGTTATTACGTGGTAAACTGAATTGTTGAATTGCTCTCACATTTGTATTGTTTCTTTGTTTTATACTTAAGTTTCTTTATTTCTTTGCCTTATTCTGTCCTTGTGCTGCAGTGACTCCCTAGGTGCGATTGTTGTTCTGCCATCCTGCCTTGCTGTTCTGTATAAAAAGTACCAAGACGGAATGGGGGTGGTGAGCCCCGTCTGAGCTGCCAGTGGAGGCAGTAACACAGACAGATTGACATCTGCGTAAAAAGGGTGAGGATGGTGAGAGTGAGAGGTGTGGGTGTGGGAAGGGTGAGCAGTGAAGCTGTCAGTGTGGTGGTACAGTGTGAGTTACAGTCTGTCAGTAAATACAGGCTGCTGCTTCTCAAAAACCAAAGCAAAGCTCCCGCATGTTGTTTCCAACACATTGCTATGATGATCAGCTCCGGTACTGAAGTAGTTTCCACATCGCACACTGTGGCAGCATTAAGCCAGTGTGATATGTTTGGTTCAGTGTGAAAAAAGGCAAAAGTGGTTCAATGGCAGACATTCATTACAGTGCCGTGCCAGGCTCACGACCCTTGAGAAAGCCTCATTCAGTGCATGAGACATGATCTTCCTCCTTGTCCTTTTTCCTCCTCTGAGTGTTTACTTCAGTGCTTAGTGTGACGGGGAGTTGAAGATAAAAATGCAAGCTGAAATTCACTTCATGGATGGCTCACTGACTGCAACAGATGAAGCCCTCGGGCTGCTGGGTGTAGTCAAAGAACGAGGATTGTAAACAGATCAAAATGCTGGTCTGGATGCATTTCACTGGATCAAAAAGGTGAATTTGTCTCTCTGGGGTGATTTTAAAGTCTGTTTAGACATAAATTATTGTTTCTTTTGGATCCGTGCTGAGCTAAAATGGACACTATTCTTTTGAAATTGTTCATTTATAAGTTATTATAAGTAGAGACAAAATACAGTTCTCAACCTTGACTCCAGTACCACATCTACTTGTGGTACCTATTCCAGTCAAATGGAAAATAAAAATCAAGTCACTATAAACTTCCACATAGACCTTAGTGCTCTCCACACATACAGCACACTTCAGCTGTTTTGAACAGTGATATTCAATAATATTTCCATCAATGTCAGCGTGTATTTAAAGTCTACATGATATGTGGTTACAGATGTTGGTTGTCTTGTGTGCATGTCTCAAGGCCTTTGTGCCACTTAGCCTTATCTATTGTTGTGAAGTCATGATTGTTATATGACAATGATCCATTCATCTGTCACATTTCTTCAACACTGATGTTCATGACTGTGTACTGTCCATGCTAGATGAATGATTCTCACCTGGTCAAACAATCCAAATCACACCTGCTGTGAACATGCTTTGAGTTTGTCACAATGTTTGTGTGTGTCTGTCAAAAGTGTAGCTCATGTCCACTGACTTGTTGAAGTTGATGAGCCAGATGGTGACCTCAGCAGGCGCCGCCTGGTCCCAGTGGATGGTGTAGCCTTTAGCCAGTGTGATCACTGGCTGGAACTGCTGGTAGTGTTTCCTCTTACCCAGGGCACCCTCGAGTGTCAAGGGCCGATCTGGGTACTCATCCCTCACCATGTGCATGTTCAGATTGGCAGGGTTACGTGTCTGAATGTAGATCTGAAGAAAACACAACCACCATGAAGTTCGAAGGATGATGCTAATATTGTTATATATTTCTTTGCATTTCGAGTTTGACTCCCAATGACCCACCTGTGCGTAGTGGCCGCTGCAGATGGCAGCCCTCCAGTCGGGCACGTCGATGCAGTCAGGGTGACGGAGCAGCCAGTTGTCCTCTTTAACCAGGAAGGCTCCGGGATACTCGCTGACCGAGCCGTCGATGTCATGGAAGATTGTCGTTTTGTCACCGTCCATCTCCATCTTATTAAACCACGGACCGGGTTCACCAAAGAACACCCGAGATGTGATCTACAGTAGAGGGATGGTGTGATATAGGTGGAGGCACATAGTGGGCATTTTGTGCTTATATACATCACTGATGATAATATCCAAAGTTTACATCATTTACTCTCATCAATGTGGACCTAATAATGTAATTATTTCCTGAAAACTTAACTTGATTGAAGTTGGAATAAAACCCAATAATAATCACCATCAATAATAATAATAATATTATTAATAATAATAATAATAATAATAACCTGACCAATAATGCAAAAAGTCCTGAATATTTTTTTCTTTTACCAACAATTTAATAGTTTATGAAATACTTAAGCACATTTAAAACTAGAAACTTTTTCACTTTTTCTTCCGTCCTGGATTCCATCATGCATTTTATAACTTTAAATGTGGTCCTGACAAAAAAAGTTTAAGAACCACTGCCTTAACCTGAGCAGAATTTCTGAATACCATCGTCCCCAGAGACGACGACCAGAACTGAAGTGGCACCGGCCCCGACCCACCAATCTTCAGTTTTCAGTCTGACTATCAACATTATTTAAACTAGAACCGCCCAACAGTCATGGCCACTTGTGTTAATTTGTATAGAGCTTGCCTCTGTGTTACACTTCCCACATAGCATGGCAACATTGATTCAATGTTGAAATTCCATTAGAATCATCATTTTGGTTGAGGTTGAATAATTAGTGATAAAGGCAAAATTGATTCAGTGTTGATTCAATGTTGGTCTGCTATCTGGGGTTTTGTTTAATTAATGTTATTTCAGTGTTGGTTCAGGGGGGTAGGGTTGATTAAAATAACTTATTTCAGGGTGCAAACCTGATAAAAAAAAAAATCAATGTTATATTTCAATGTTGATCCATGTTGATTCAATGACACTTTCGTTGATCCATCAACATTGATTCAGTGCTTGTTGGTTTGAACATTCTCTTTACATTCTCTGTAAAAATGGTCTTACAATATCAGTCAGAAAGTTTTATTACATTATGGATCAAGTTATTACCATATTTGATCTTCAGTCAAATTAAGTGCAAATTGTATTGTAACCCTTTCAGGCGTTATTACATTTTGAAGAAACTGTTGAACAGTAGATTGGCTGGATCTCATACAGTTCACACTCCTCTGCTGGTGAGGGCAGCTCAGAATGCTTGAACTAAACTTCACTCCTAACAAAATATGACTTTAATTCAACTTGTTGTTTTGTATTGCACTCTTTCACTCAGCAGCTGACTCACAGGTACGTGGTCGAAGGTGATGTCAGTTACGTTATTGTTGGGGCAGCTCTGCCACGAGTTGTTGAGCCTGAAGCCAAAGGCGCTGGTGTGCCGTCCCTCCAGAGCTGTGTACTTCCGAAATGTGCAGTTCTGCATGTTGATGGGGCCGTCGTAGATCTGCATGCCCCGGATAGGAAAATCACTGCAGAGAAACACACACACACACACACACACACACACACACACACACACACACACACACACACACACACCAACCCGTGGTATTATTCACACTTTTTTATTTACTTTCCTATTTAATTCTATGTCACAACGTGGATGAAAAATTATGTGCATTTATAATGCACATGGAGTTACCTTAGTGAATAGATGTAGAGGTGTCAACATAGTACAGTTACCTAATTTGTATGTAATGTAATGTCTTCACCACAATGAATGCAATAAAAATCATCCAACTTGGAAAGACTTACCTCCTTTGTTCAAGGTTAGATTGCTTTCAGTAACAGCTGTCTTCATCATAGTCATTATCACGGGTATTATAGTTATGATTCTTGCTGCTGTGCATCTTTGTCTCACTGTCTATCAAAATTCAACCAGTCAGAGGCAGGTGTCCATCCACCGTAAGCCTTCAGATTCTGCTCAAGGTTTCTGCCTCTTAAATTAAGTTCATCCTTGCCGCTATTGCTAAGACCTTGTGCATGGTGAGAATTGTTTGGTCTCTGTAAATAATATTAAAGAGTACAGTCTAGACCTGCTCTGTATGGAAAGTGTCATGATAACTTCTGTTATGATTGGGTGTTGGAGTCAACCTAAAAAGATTATAGATTAAGATAAATAAGATTAAGTACTAGACTGGGGTATCATATTAAAAATACCAGTAGACTAAAGTTAAATATAGAGCACTGTGGGAAACATTTTCATCACTCAAATATTTTATTTTTTATATTTCTGTCACTGGTGAACAGACAGACAGTAATTCTTTAGTGGTTTACACCCAGAATCAGCTATTGGCCCAGTGCACACACAGGAAATTAGACTCTGGTTTTAAGTTTCTCTCAATCAATGTAAGACACAGTTCCAATAGAAACAGAGATAGAAATAGACATACAGCTAAACATGTCTGAGTCGGAGTGGGCTGAGCTGTGAATGATGGCGTATCAGATCAGAGTTGATGGGTCTCCACAGTGGGGTGAGGGGTTCTGTAGCTGCTGATGTCCTGCAGGGTTGTTTGCTGATGAAAATCTTTTTTTTCTGGTTTTCCTTCTGTACTCTGCCAAGTGGGCCAGGGCATGGGACTGATTCCAAGCATACCAAGTCTGGCTCCCACACATACCAGTCTCTATTAAAGTGGCACTCCACTCAAAATCTATCTTTGGGGTATTAAACATTTTGGCTTAAAAGTGGCTGTCAGATGTTCTCAGCTTGCTCCTTCACGAGGGGCGTCAGAATGTGTCTGTTAGAAAGGTTTCATGGCCAAAGTCTGTCCAACCAACTCCTCTAGCACTCCTCCACTGTCCACCCATATACAGTCACTATGTTCCAAACACATAGTTGACATATACACAGTAGCATGACACAGAAACAGTGGAACCATATTTTTGGTCATTTTTTCAGTCTATTCTAACTGACATTTATTCAAGATCACCACATCTACAGTTCTTCATGAAGTGAGCAAAACACCAATATTCTACAACCAACTTTAAAGACTATAGGTCAGTTAAACGCTTCCAATGAGTATGGTTTTGGTGATTTGCAGGTCAAAAGGCATTTGGACAGTTTTAACAGCATTTTACTGAAAAATATCAGTGCACTGGTATATTGGTTTTGAGTCTTATTCTAGTTCTGATCATCTGTCTAGATGTTCTATCGCATCACATTTCATCAGCCACGTTTCTGATCAGCTACAGATGTAGTGTTTTCTCATGTGAACTGGAGAATCAGGGCCAGCCTTTGTACAGAGGTGCCACTTCACACCTGCAGTGCATAACAGGAGATTGTGCACCTGTAATGTTTTTGTGTTGATATCAATACTAAATGTATCTGGACTGTCCGCAATATTGGCTAAACCTTGAAAAACAATATACAGTACATATATTCTTCTGGTTTCACACTAGTCATTTCAGTGTGTCGATGATAATTGTCTAACAGAGATCAGAAATATGGTCGAGGTGTTTGATTTCCACAGTGTCCGTTTCTGTCAGATTATTCCAGTCACAAGTTTTTCCTAGCCACTGTCACCAAGTGCTTGATCATGGTGGGAACTGTCGACAGACCTGCTCTATATGGAAAGTGTCATGAAATAACTTCTGTTATGATTTGGCGCTATATAGATAAAATTTAATTGACTTGAAGAGGCTTTAAAACCAGGATGTGATGTTTACACACACAAGATACTCCTTTCCACAATCAGGATACTAGTATGCATGTAAATACACAATGTACAGATCTATTTCATTTTCAGTGCTTCTAAAACAATAGTTAGAAGTAGGTTTAGGTAAGATGTAAGATGAGTTGAGTTTGTGTTAAAATAGGCAATAACTGTCACTTACATGCCACGTGGCAAAGTTCTGCCAGTGAGGTCAGAACCCCCGATTCCCCAGATCCGGTTGTCGGGGACAGGCATCCCGCGATTGTCACTTTCACCCACAAATAGTGAGTTTTTCACCTGCTGACGAGAGCCGTCGTCATCTGGAAATGTTCCTCCGCTGCACACACAAACAGGGAGCGTGAGAGTGTTGAAGTGGCAGCAGTAGTAGCAGTGAGTGTAGTGATAAATCAGTAGTAACAGCAAATGCCGTATGAGTAGTAGCACAAGTGCTATTAAATTGTTTCAGTGATCCCACAGTGATAACTTCCTGCATTATACATCAGGATCAAGACATTATTCAAGTCATTAAAAACCACAGCTGTACTTCCTCATTCAGTAAATATATATCTCGAATGTTTCAGGCCAAGAAAAAAATTGAATCTACCTAATACAAAGTACAAGTGTGTTAATGACCCATATGTTGGTCTGTAACATTCAGTGATGGGAATAATCACACACATAAGTAAAGACAGCCTGCTTCTCTGTTTTCACTGTGAGCTGGACAAACAGCTTTGGACAGAGGCGACTACCACATACTCAGCTATCCAATCACTGCAGCTGTTATCGTCTGTCAGAGTTTAGAGGGAGCAAAAATAGGAAAAGGATTCAATCAGTCAGTGGACATGAAACACAAGGCTAAAGCTATATGGGCTGTTTGTGGTTAAACAAAAGGGCTCTGACTCTAACAAAAAGGTCTGTCTCTGCAGCGATCCTTTCCATAATGCCGTCAGATGATACAATACAAAAACAGTGACAAAAATAAGCTCTTTAGGGGAAGTACAGCCACTGCAGCTAGTTCTACAGCTGCATAGAGTATAAAATATTTTCCATGAATTAAGAATGTTTTTGACCAACTCAAAATTAGTGGTTGTTAGAATAGTGGAAACAATGACAACTACGGCTTTTGAGTTTTATTTCCTTTCCTTTCAGTTTGAATGAAGGTAGAAGGTAAGGTTTGTAAGATAAGATGGATTTTATACTCACTTTAGTCTTACTGTAAGACAATCACACCGTTCACCATGTATGATGTGTATGCGTTTATGTCAAACTAATGTGATTCCATATCCTTGTCAAAGTCGCAAGGGCTGGAGTTTATCCCAGTTGACTTAGAGTGAGAGGCAGGGTATACACCAGACAGGTCGCCAGCTCATCACAGAGACAAACAACGAGTCAACAATGAACCTACATGTCTTTGGACTGTGGGAGGAGCCGGAGTACCCAGAGAGACCCCATGCAGAGTCGGGGAGAACCAAAATGTGGCCAAATGTGCTACAGTGTAACGTACATCTGTGTTAAAAGTAGACTGATAAAACTTTTTTTTTGTGATAATCAAAAGTAGACTATAAATGATAAACCACACACTGTGTTGATAATTCAGAGGTTACTGATGTAGTTGCTGGAAAATCAGAAGCCTGAAAGCTGAAACCATTTTGAATAATGAACATGGCATTATTCTGCAACACACCTCTGAATCAACAGTCCAGGGTGGAATTTATCAAGTACAGTCAGTACATTGACCATCCGGTTTAGTTAGAGCTAAAAAAATTGAACTATTAGACAGTCTGCTGCATTTACTCCACTGAGAGTTTGGCTGAACCAACAGGTCAAGTATGGATCGTGCATTTTGGGAAGTGTAAGATCTAATGTGCTTGGCGCTTGACCTATAATAGACTAAAAGTTGGCATTTCTCAACCTCCGCTGCATAAAGATTTCTTTTTTAAATGTATTCTTTTATAGTACAAATGGCTCCTAAATAACTGGAAAACCCTTTACGCACATCTGTGCTTCACTGTAAGGTCTGGACGGCTGCACATCTAGGGCCACTAGAATTTGTGAGGTAGTTCCATTAAAAAGGTCCAATTTGTGGGATTCAGTGGAAACTAAACTACAGTGAAAAAGCACAAGGCCCTTTCTAGAAACAGCATTTAGTTTTTTTTTTTTTTTATTTTGTCATGGACTACTGTAGAAACATGGTTAGGTGGACTCCATTGAAGAGGACCTGTGGTGTCATTCTAAAGTCAAAAACAAAGTAATGATTCTAATTTTCGAGTGATTACACACTGAAAACATAGTTTGAATATCATATTCCATTTCTGCCATATTCTGTAAATAGAGCGTTAAGTCTAGATTAAGCAGTCTATATCAATTTTGGTCCACATCAATATTTTAAGGTCATTTTAAAGACTTGAACATGCAAACAGCTAAATCTCTTCTACACCCCTTTTCAGTTAGAAACATCTGGCGAGGAGTGACACCTAATGAAGGACATCATTATTTGACGACTGCAACATAATTTCAACAGAAATACAGTTAATGAACAACAGGCGTTCTACCATCAGCTGTATGGACGTTTAAAATGAGCAACCAGTGACCATGCAGCTTCAGACACAGGCAATTTCTCTCCATGGTCACTGTGCTCTGGCGCAGATAAATTAACAACTTGTTCTGATAATATTTTGCATATTTTTGGTTGTCAGACAGCAAAAGTGTTAAATGTGATTAAATGGAGTCTCATAAGTACTTTATGTTGAATTATCAGTCATTCCCAAGATGCTGTGCTGCAGTGGCAAAATTATTTTATAATTGCACCATCATCCGACAAAATAAACACAGATCCAGTTTAATGACAACAGGCTCTGCTGTGTATCCAACCCTCAGTGGCCCATCTTCTGTTATCATTTTGAGTAAAAGCTCTGTTTAGCTGATCCCCCCCCACACTGCCAGAGTTTTTGAAGAACACACTGAGAGAGGGACTGAAGTGCATTCACAATTTTAATGTGTGGACGTACATCATTGCACTTGTAGGCAGCTGAAAACTGAAACTCACCAATTCCCACCTTCGTGACCGTCACACCTCTAAGTTACTTTCCACACTGCATCAAAACACTCCATTTCCCACTGCATCCTAAACATACTCCTTATGTAGAGTTCAATTCACACTTCACTCACACAGGCTGAAGGAGGGGGTCTGCATCGCCACCAGTCCTTTATATCTCTCCATAGAAATATGAACAGTGATTTAATAGGAGGGTGGGGGGTGGGTTCTTACCTTGCCAGAGTGAGGCCAATGCCATTATCAGCAAATCTAAACAAGAAAGAGAGAATATTATTACTGTGAGCTCAGCCACAGTCTGAGGACTCCAGGGAACACACACACACACACACACACACACACACACACACACACACACACACACACAGTCTGGAGGAGATTAAAAGTTATCATTAGAAATTGTCCCACTTTCATCTCTGTCATCAAACGAGCAGAAAAAAAAAAACGAGCTGCTACCTGAAACTCATAATGAGGATTTTCTAACTTCACTCAGACAAACATATTCACTCGCTTATTCACTATTAGTTTTGGATCCACACATGTGGTATACTCACTGGCAGTCGTCCAGCCAGACATCCCCTCCTCTCAGCCAGGCTCCATGGTCCTGGTTCTTATAGGCTACAAAGTGATGGATTAGAGCAGGGACTCTGGGTTTGAAGGGGTCAGCATCCTGGTGGGGGCCATACCTGAACAGCACATCAGCAAACACACGATCAAGCACCACAGACATACAGAGAGCGAAGAGAGACAGTGTTTAATCATCTGAAACTCTTCTATGTTATTTGTTTTTATACCCGAGAACACAGATCCACAGCAACTCCTCCTACTAATAAGAATACATGCAGTGGAGCCAGTGTTGTGCCAGAATAGGAGCTCTGCAAAAGTTCAATGTAACATAATGGGGCAGAGGTGAGGCGGCACTGATGGAGGAAGCTAAGAAGAGAAAAGGAGAGTGCGACTGAGTGAGAAGCCGTTGGACAAGAGTAAATGTGGGACTGACTTTTAGTGGTTGGTGAGAGCTTGGTGAAATAAAAGGCTGAAAGACAGATGCAGAGCTGGGCTGACTGCTGTTGGACTAGTCAGTAATATTAGCTGCTGCTATGTCTGCTGTTGGTGACCTTGTTGATGTTTGGCTGTTAGCAAAGTTGTCTGTCTGTCTGACCCACTCAAACACTTGAGTCCTGCAGAACAGTCCATTTTGGACCACTTTCCATTACAAGTTGCTTCTGACTGTATTTTTCAGGCGAGGCAGCCCGTGAGAAAGTTTTCTGAGGAAGACATGTCCACACACGAAGAGTACCACTGAAGTGAAGAGGGAGTGTGTAGGGTGGATTCATGTTGAAATGGTGAGGTCAGGATGACACACTGGACCATCCATGCTGAGCACATGGGACCTACTGGTACTCTATTTCTGCACTGATGATTTCAATACAAGTAAGTAAGTAAGTGACACTCCTGCCACTGCTCTGTATTATTCCAAATACTGATTTGTCAGTTATAAAATATTAACAGGAAAAATGACCATTACGGACTGCAAATCCATCCTGCTGAATTATACTGGGTGTGATGGGACTTCAGCTTGTCATACAGGCTGAGTAGATTTATAGAGTCTGACCTGGCTCCAACCAGAGACAGGAAGGGTCTCTTGTCCTTGTTGTTCGCCTGGGTGGTCTTCACTCCATTATCAAGGATCATTCCAGCCTGGAACACAAAGAAAACAAACTACATGTCAAGAAGTATGAAACACCAACAGATATGACAAAGAGTTATTACAGATAAAACATCCCTTACACTCAGAGGTTGATTTTAAATCAGACTGTTTGTTCATATTTTCTGCTGGGCTGAAGCACAATCCTGAATATGAAAACACTCTGGCTTCCAACTAAACTCAACTCAGCTAAAAGGTCACTTATTTAAGTGACCTTTAAGCTGAGCTGAAGCCTGCAGGAAAAGTGCACTTGTGAAACACATACAGTATATTGGCCCCTTCAAACAATAAATCAGGCTCAGTAGCACAGGACTTTCGTCCTTTCCAGACACATGTTGCGCACAGGAGCCCGACATCAGGTCTTAATTAGCAGCAGTGCATTCGGATTCAGATCAGCTGCAGCTGCTCTCATTTATGTCATCAGTCTTAGTGAATATCCTGCTAACGTCTGTGGCTGTGACAGTGTTTGTAGTAGATTTAATAAAGCTGCATATTAACCTTGACCTGCTCACTACTCTACTACGCTACTAAAATGTAAGTGGGGCAGCTGCTGTCATCTCGCAAATGTGAGTTTGTTTTATAATGTCATAAGGGGAGTTGTAACTTAAACACATTTAAAAACATTTAAATAACCAAGGCACCACAGCATATCTGGTTCTGGTTCTTGTTCAGACAATGCTGATTATATATTAAGTTCTTTTTAATTAGGTAGCATTGTTTCGTCCAGTGCATCACACATTTGTAGTTTAGACTGCACATGAAACCAACACCTGCCAACATAGTCCAGACCTTTGTGCTCTGCAGTAATAAAACAGCTCCATGAAACTACAGGTACAGCTCTCACTGTAAATCTACAGAAATAAACCACCGGACATCTGCAGTGCTTGTGGGAAGATTCATATCACCTCTGTGCCTTCATTATCACTTATATTTAATTAACCTGCCATATTTAGAATCATATATTTTGTTTAAGTGTTAGTCCACACCGGTGTATCCATAGATGTTAGTGTTTAATACGTATACTCAGTAAGGACCAGGACAGGTGTCAGATAAGCAATTTTTATTCAGCTACCAAGCTTGACAGTTGGACAATGAAGAGAAAGTGCACAGGAGTCCACGATGTCTTACGCTGAAAGGTTTATTGAAGTTGTTTAGGTCTTTATACATTATGTACCTATCTGTTGTCTCAATGCAGTGAGACAGCCCTGTCCTCTGGTTACCATAGTAATGATCAGAATGGCACCTACAGCTGCTCAGTGTCCTCATGACAATCTTAGATTCAACACTGTCCCTACAGTGACCTCAACACATATGATGGACCCTGTGTAACTTCATAATTATGTGGCATACTAGAGTGGACCCAAATTAATTTAACCCACTGATCGTGTCACTCGTTTTGTGGAGGAAAAATATTGGCTAGAAAAATGAGTCTGAAGTTTTTTTTAAAATGTATATATGTGCTGCTCGACTGGATAGTTTGACTGGGGTAGTAATGGTGATGGTATAGCAAAGGTGTAGGTGTTAGGTCTGAGTCACCGGGAGGCAACTGTACAGTCAAAGTGCAAGCTGGAGAACTAAAATAACAAGCTTAAAGAAATGGAGCTGCAGAGTTGGACATAAATCTGACAGTATAGCATCCTCACATACTTTGCACAGTACTTCTACATCTGAATATTAGAAATAGAGCTTTAAGGTATGACACACACCCTATTTAGAAACATTCAAGGCAACTTTCTTCAAAGTACTCCAGTTGTTTCAGAGCTCCTAAAGCACAATCTAACCTTTCCTTACATAGAATAAAAATAATCATGATAATAAAAGCCACCCTCAGCCAGTTAGCTGCTTCAAAACAAAAGACACCACCGCCGTGTTGCTGCTCTGAACACCCGACCTGCAGCCCACACAACCTCTTCTCTCTCACAAACATCCTGGGGTGGCAGTCTGACATGAGTTATGCTCCCATTAGGATGATCCAAATTAAAAGTGAAGAAGGGAAGGGTGGAGTGAGAAGAGAGAGAAAGGAGAGATCACTGTTGGGGGCAGAGAGAAGAGGGAGATAACAATAACACTTCCTCTCCACCAGCGCCTCATAAATCTCTCTCTGCTCGGCCTGTGCTCGATGCCGCAGGCGCCTCCAAACTCTCTTCTGTCCTCTCCATCTCATCTCTCTCCTTTGGCTCACTTTATCTGATTCTGTTGTTTGCCCTCAATTTTTGTTATTCTCTCCATTGACCTGCTGCTCCTCCTCTCTTTGTTACTGAGCAGGTCACATGTGACGCTTTGTTTTTCTCTCTTTAGTGCTTACTGTTTTAAATATTCAAAATAAATGCAGGAAAATGACATATTTCTAAACATAAGCACAAACATATCTCAACATGCTGCTTCATTGCCAACACCACCGATGAATCAGTAATAATATTTTTATGTCTGGCTATGTATGGCTTATGGCTATTGTTATTGAAGTTTTATGATGAAAATGTAGTAGAAAAGTCTCACACACAGAGACACAGACAGATCCAAATGGTCAAAGCAGAAGAAGCAGAGATATCCTGACTTTTAGTCCAGGGGTACGATCAAATAGTCAACAAAATTAGCTCCTTAAGTCCTTTCCTATCCACTTTTGGATGATGAGAAGGACAATTCATCAGGAGTTAGGAGGAGATGACCGGTGTTCAGAGAATCTGACTGCTCTTACAGTAGACTACGTCATCATGCAATTACTGCATTATTGACATGATCTGTGGTAAAACTACAAAGTCCAGAAGATGGACTACAAAACATGTGAAATACTTGCCCGTTAAAAATTTGACTTCATTATCAACGTCAGAATTCAAATAACTGAATATTGTCCACCTGTCACAGAAGTCAGATGAAGTGTTTGTTACGCTGGTATGGTTGCTCACCCTCCTGTCCACTCATATAGAAACATATTAGCAGGTTATGGCAAAGATATATGATTAATCAGCAACGGTAACTTCATGATGATCTGCAGGACGCTGGATGTCACAGTTACAAACAGTTTTTACAGTTCAGTTAGGAACCTTCCTAAGCTAAATTGAATATTCAACCACACCCCAGAGTAAGTGACCTCCTTGCTGTGAGGAAACAGTGCTGATTCTCTGACACTCACCCGTATTCTGGTCAATGTGATGTGGTCGGCTCAGTAACTGCTCACATCAACTGGCCAGTGAAGGGGAACAAAACCAGTAAAGCATTTGTTTCCTTTGTCTAAAGTGGGGGTGGTGTGCTGTGGAGTGGATATGGAATGTTGCCTGTAAGAAGCCAATGTAAGTGTGCCACGGTCCATCGATGTTCTGCCTTTCAGAATGACAGATTCCTCCATCACTGAGTAAAATAACATGGAGTAACCACGTAGTATGGATCCAAACACAGGAAAGAGCCTGACATGAGCAATTTGACCTGTTTATTCAGCCTCGTTGAGAGTTTTGTCAAATTTAGTATAATATTGTGTTTTTATACATGAAGTTTAGGATGAATTTATAAGTTTACATTTCTGGATGTTTTCACTGCGTCCTCAGACTCACCCTGTAGTTGGAGTGGGCTCTGTTGTTGATGAATTGGCCCATAGGTGTGTGTTCGGTGTATCCCGGGGAGTACAGCCCCTCTGAGGGTCCAGTGGGCACGTGGTGGAAGATGAACCAGAAACCCGTTTCCTGATGGATCACACACAAACATGTACATATAAAAATACATCCGGAGTCAGGTTTCTTAATGACCCTAAATGTAGAACTACAAAGAATCTGTGCATCTTTTGTTCATGCATAAACATAGGCACACTCCCACACACATAGATACAGCGTCCGCTTTGCCACTCTGCATGTCAGCCTGTCTGCTTTTGTGTTATTCTTTGCAGGTATGCAAATTAGAATAGTTATTACATTGGCGAGGATGAATGAGACTCCATTCCAGTCGACATATCCTTGTGAAATCCCAGAAGTGTGATCATAATTGGCACTCTATCATAGTGAAAGTGTGGCAGTGCCTCTGTCTGTTGTCTACTTGATTCTGAAGTTAATAGGAGTACACAGCCATTAATCTGACCTGGCAACATGGTAATGAGACAGACCTCCACCTGGAGAGAGATGGGGGGTGGAGGAGGAAGGAGGAGGTGAGAAAGTGAAAAGCTGAAGCAAGAGACTCACCTCTGAGCCCGCAGCAGCACAGTTGATCAGGTTGTTATTGGGGTTGGCGATCCAGAAAGTTGAAGTTGCGCTATAAAGAGGGCGAGAGGTGGAAAGTAAAAAGAGGTTATTGGATTTCACACAGAGAGTTTAAAGCAGTGATGTTGTGGTAAAATAAGAAAGTTTGAGCACTGCCTCTCAAAACACAGCACCACTAACTGAGGGAGAGTACTAACAACAGCACTGTTTGTGCATAAAGAGACTACATATCATTTCATCACATTTGGGGGAATATATTTTTCTAGATATCAGATTAATGGTTGTCATGACAATAGACATTAATGGAGTCTTCTTATTTTCCCTCTTACTGCTACATCAGAACTCTTAGCCAAAGAAATATTTGTATCAACTCAGTCAGTAAGGTACACGTAAATTGATTATTGCAAATTAGCAAATCTGGGACATTTACATGCTGCAGTCACATGACCAACAACTTGGCCAATGCATTTATGGTCGATGCTGTAGGTACCTCTCTACTGTCTGTCAAATGTCAAAAACCACACAAATGGTTGCCTCCTGCATGAAAATCCTGTGTTTGTTTGACCCATCCTACGTGACAAGGCGCTACAGTAGTACCTACAGCTGATATTTTGAACTGTAGGAACCAAGCATCAGTATTCAACATGGGCTACACATGACATTACAAATATAATGTATAATTAAAGCCACAAGCGGCGTTGAATGGCCCTCGCGCATGTGCGCACGTTGGCAAGTTTTAAGTCAATCAGATGAAGTCCCTGGGAGGAGTTTGTTAAAACAGAACATAAGAAGCAACCACTTTTTTCTCATAGGGTCAAATTTGACAAAATTGCCATACCCACACCATTACATCAAATTTCCCAATTTTGATAACTTTTCATAGTCAAGGCCTTAAGAACACACACGCCAAGTTTCAAACAGATAGGATGAAAGCCCTAGGAGAAGTTCGTTCAAATACAACCCCTGGAATGATGATGACCCCTAAAACACGAAAACAACAACTTTGAAACAAAATGGATGCCGTACGCTTCGTTGTAGCCCGGGTCACCAAGAGACTTTTTTGTAGGCCTGGGGGAGATACATGTTGCCACTGAAGGCCATGTCTCTACGTGAAATTTTGTCAATGGCGGAGACTCCGTACAAGATTTTGTAGGTGGCGCTGTGGAGCCATCTTGGTCCGAGCGCCCATGACACTTCCAGATTCTAAAAATTTCAGCATACTTTACTGCTTGAGTTTCTCGTTTCGTGAATTTTTGAGCGTGTTTAGCCCCTCAAAAATGCCCCCGAAGTGGCACCGAGGAAAAAAAAAAAAGAAAGAAAGAAAGAAAGAAAGAAAGAGAAAAAAAAAAAGAAAAATCCTAAGGATACAATAGGGCTTTCGCTGCCCAAACGTTGTTCGGTGCTCGGGCCCTAATAAGGACAAAATCCAAAAGGGAAAGTACAAAACTATTTGTGAATATGGATCATGGATCGTGGCTGCTGCTGTGGTCCTGCACGATGCCAACTACATATATTATTACTAAAGGTAGTGAATGGACCTTGAGTTGACCTGTCTCTTTTTCTTTCTTCAGGTGGACATGTATTATGAAAAGTTGGTACTGTTTTCTAAGATAGCACCAAATCATCTATCCGTTTCCATTAAAGCTGCTGACCCAGAGCATACGCCGTCTTTTTCTTCCTGTTGTGGCACAACGGTTTCTTTAAATTCATCAGCAAATATAAAAATATATAATGTATCATTTTTTGTCACTTGTCGTGTACAAGTGAACATTTATGTGGGAACACAAAAGCCCGGCTAAAATTTCCACCACAATAACATTATCATGTCAGCCTAGCAGGGTGACAAACCCATTTTGCAAACATATTGTGGCAAACTGGGTTTAGCCTCCGCTCCATCACTCATCTTGACCTACCTATCTGTTAACTTCTCTCCTCAATTATGCAGCCTTAACAAGGATATACGCTCCTCTCTCCCTCACCCCCTGCAGCAGCTCAGTCTGGATGAGAAAGGAATTAGCTCTGGTGTAATCAAGGTCTCAGCCAGCCCCACTCAAGGTTCAGTTCAGAGACAGACAGAGAGAGACAGACTGAACCTCTTCTCTCTTTTAGAGGAGCCATGTGCGATGCATGTATACAGATGATGTGAATTGGACTGCTGCTTTAGAAAAGTCTGTAATCAGGGGTGATGTATCTCAGCAGAGGCCCTGTCACTCTGACATCTCCCCATCACAGTTAACACATGTCTACATGTCCTGTACAGGGAGAGTGAACAAATATAATTTCCCCGGGGGGATTAATAAAGTAGTTGTTGCACTTTAGACTGAAAGTGATGAATGCAACAATATGACAGAGGAGAGACAGGAAGTTTAGCAGTCTGACAGAGTAAAGGTCACACAGCATTCAAACATGCTGCTATGCTTTAGGGCACCACTGAATCATTTAGAGTCTCTGTAAGTTTCTCCAACTAATTCAGTTTCTGTCAAGGAAGCTAAGGTTTACAATGAGCAAATAAATGCTGGCATAATACATTTATAGGACAGCTTTCCTGCGTCGAATTGGATTCATTTATTTTACTTTTACTTTAGCAAACAAACTGACAGGTATAAAAAAAGATAAACCACAGGGCTGATCTTAAAAACTGATTGACTGTTTCATATGACAGATCAAAAACTTTCTTACTTCTCACTAATGGCATCTCTCTATGTAGATAGTTGTTTTTGTCCAGGTTGTTAAATGTCTCTTCCTGACATTTCTGCCTTCACCTCAATTCACTGGCGGTGGGTGGAGGCATTCTGAAGAAGAATACTGGCAGGTTAAGGCTGCTATTTCCTGAACCAAAGTGGTGCACTCTGTCTTCATTTTCCCACCTGGTCTTTGCTGCCAAATCTCAACCAAACTGAACTTTGACCATAAATATGCTGACCTCTACGTTCAATGGTATTCTGGCAGTGACAGGATGATAGTGCCAATTTCACCACAGAGAATGGAGAAGAAGTTCATCTTGTGTTTGCGTCTTCAGTCTGTTTCTCCTCCAGGGTCTTTGCTTTTTCACTGATTTCATCATAATGTCGTACTCCACTGCAGTTTTTTTTTTTTTTTGACCAAAGTCTGTCTGAAAACTGTTGACACTGAGGTCTGTGGATTATCCAGAGTAACAGGGTTGCTGTTTCTGGGTGTAAATAAATCCCCACTCTCCTCTAATATATCAGAGTGAGAGGCAGAGGTGAATGTCAGACATGAGCTGCAGTCATTGCACTCCCTACTCTCTGGTCAGGGAACTTCCCTTACAACACTACAACGTCACCAATGTAGACATTACTTCCTCAATATGTCACCCTGTGACTAACATCTTGTTGCTGCAATTGTGAAAGTTTTACACCACTGAAATGGTCAATGGGCTGTTCATATGCTGATGATGCAAGATGCCAACTGCTCATCAGTTTTAGGATCTAACCATTTACTGTCTACGATGAGCTCCTGAAGGCTGCACCATAGGGAGCAATTTAAGGTTCAGTATCTTGCCCAAGGACACTACGATATGCAGACTGGAGGAGCCGGGGATTGAACCGCTGATCATCTGATTATTGGATGACCCACTCTAACTCCTGAGCCACTCACTGTACATCAACTAGTGAACAACTGTGATCTGATGCATCTACAAGAACAAGACTTTTGTTGTTTACCAGGAAAAGACAAACTCTAAAATGCCATGAAAACTACCTGAAAACACCTCAGAAATGTCTTTGTTGTCATTGTTGGTCCAGATACTGGAGTGTAGGTGACGTGTGATAAAAACATGTAGTGCCCCTATGGCTGTCAGTGCGCTTTTTGTTCTGCCCTCATACCTGCATGCTTCATCTTCATCCTCACAGCTGTGCTGACAAGTTTAAGTGACATTTCCAGACAAAAGATGCAGCGTCACATTACACACTATGTTGACTGCTGGCTGTCAGAGAAGATCTCTGACCAGACCTGGACACTAAGTCTATGAGGGTGGGTTGTGCAGTAGTGCAATATGGGCTGACATACCATACCAGAAGCCACCAGAAACTGAATTTGAATCATTTGTATTTGAATTTGTATTGTTCAATTTGAATAACTGCATTAAAAATATGAATTTGAATCACATAATTTGAATTTGTATTGTTCAATTTGAATCATTGCATTGAAAACCTGAATCTGAATTGTAATTTGAAATTGAATTTATTAGTTTGGAACTGAACATTCAGTTCTCACAATTCAAATTCAGTTTTCCGTGACAAACATCCGGGTAGTTGAGGCAGAGCAATCGAGCACAGATACACAGAGCGCCTCTTCAGCTAATCAGCACCTACATTTCTGAGCACATAACAGTAGTCATTTGTTGCCACCTGCCATGAAACGGAGGAAGAACTGCTGTATGTCGTTATATTTGAGTCTAGTGTTGCCATCCGTCCCATTTTTCCCAGAATTGTTCTCTTTTTTCATCAGCTCGTCCGGAAGGGTTCCCATGCTTCTGGAGCTATGTAACCACCTGGGGACGGATCGGGTGCATCCGCCTAATCTGCCTCGTAAGTTTTACAGATCTGTGAATATCTCTGAAACAGTTTATCATGATGATGTGGTTTTTTGCATTGTTTTCCTAAGAAGACGGAGAGACAGACACAAACCCTATATCTCCGCCTTCTGGTGGCACATATTTCAGCTCATAGTGCAAACAGTGAGTGGAACCTGGCACTGAGTTTGTGTCTGCATGTAGACAGACCATTTTATTTTTATCTTCACACTGTTCTCATTAGATGTATTTGTCATTAGCTCTGCCTCAGATTTTGGTCTTTTTCTAGGTTTAGAAGTGTCAGCTTCTTTTTGACTTACACTTGTACTGTACCACCCTCATTCAAATTCATTCAGCACACACACCTCTTTTACATTTGTTTCCATCACAAATTCCTCTGAGTTTCCTTGTGTGCACCTCAGAAAGCACTTTTCACACGTTCACCAGACATAATAAGAAATCATTCAAGTTCAATTTGCAGGTATGTGAGAAAAAGCAGCTTAGAGTAATGAATATGAATAGAAAAGGTAGATATGCAGCTGAGCGTCACAGCAGCTTAGCACATGGCAGTACTTTCAACATCTTTCCCCCCTCTGCTCTCTTTTCTTTGCGTTTCTCTGGCTCTTTGCTCCCTGCCTCTCTCCTAAACCCTTCCCTGTTGCTGTTGTTGCAGGTCACTTGTGGTATCATGGATGTACACTACTCCAGGTATATTGTACATTGGAATACAAGGACACTAGCCACAGTGATAAAACTGTGAGGAAGTGTCAACTCCCTCACTGTTTGCTGGGCCATCTTTGCTAAGTATGTTACAATTTTCTTTGTTTTATTTAACTGAGTCACTATATTGGATAAAAGAGATACAGCATGGTCATCAGAGTTAAATTTATTTGTAAAAACATATTAAAAATTCAATCATAATGCAAAAGAAACAGTTTAGACTGAATCTGAATCACATGTCTTCAGTCCTTTGTGCAGCTGGGCATGTGCTTAAAGAGGGAGCAGTCAATACATACCCTTTTATGGAGGCTAGAAGGAGCTGGGTAATAATAATTAATGGAAAAGGTGGAAAAATTTCAGTAATTAAGGTAAATATTTTTTGTTGTACATTTCATTGATTGTTTTTGAATGTACAGCATTTTTGTTTATATTGTAGAATTTAATATGTATTTGTTGGGATTATGATTTTTTTTATTGTTAATCTTGTTTATTCTTCCTTCCACAGCTCTACTCTGATAGGCTGGTTTGAACTGGAGAGAAGGCCTGGCAGAGTATATATGCTGTATATGTTGAGAATGATGAGGGTGATGCTTTTGTGACCCTGCACCTCCCTTTACAACAAAAACCAAGCGACAAACCTCCATGGCTAGGAAATGTAGCCAATACAGAAGCGCTAATTTCTTGAGCAACCACTTGAGGCTGGCTACAGAAGTGAGTCAGTCTCCATAAGTCCCCATGTTAAAATGTCAAAATTCACAGCAGAAATAAACATGTTTACAGCCTGGTACAAAAAAACAGTTTTGGTCTCTATACCTGATTTCCCTGTTCATGCTGTCATTGAATAAAAGACAGGCACATGGGAGCATCTGAGTCATGCTAGATCATTTGCAAACTGTAAATGGGCTAAATGCTAAATTCAGCAGGCTAACATATGCACACTATCACTGGCATACTGATTTTTAGCAGTCACAGTACACTGTTAACCACGTTCTCCATCTTAGCTCAGCAATCAGTTAGCTGATTCTTAGACTGATATCCAGACTGCAGAGAACATCTTCAATGAAATATTACTGTTTGTTGAAATCAGGTATGTTGTGTGTAAGAAATGTGTGTGTGCGTTTGAGATGGCTTGGATAGATAATTTGTTTTGTCAAATACATGCTCAAGCACACACTCACACACACACACACACACACACACACACACACACACACACACACACACACACACAAATAAGCGGAGCATTTGGGCAGAGCACATTCATCTGGCTCAGTTTAAGTGACAGTTTCATGCAGCCCACATGTCCCTGTTGCTGGAAAATCTGACTGAAATTTATTGTTCTCATCTGAACATTTAAATTCAACACATACACAACTCAACAATGACAGGGGAAGAGACAGAAGGAACCACGAGGGAGCATTAAAAAAAAGCTGACTGGAAATTAATCATCATAAATCTTACAGTGGGGAATGTTGTTCATGCAATCATGTTTGATTAAACTGGAATTTCTGAACCACAGTGAGAAATATTCTGGGATTTGGAAATCATTACAGAATACATAGATCCAGATAAATGAGAGAAAATGCCTCATTATAGGTATAGTGCTCTGTGTATTACCAGGATGTTATAATAGGACCCTTCCAGTGCCCGCATACAGAGTCATCCACCTGCTCTCCAACATGAGTGAAAGCCGTAGCCATTATGCATCCCTAACCTTGGCCTTTCTGCTCTGCAGCTGAAAGCAGAGGCAGTGTGCCAAGATAAAAAAAAAAAAGTCATGTGACCTGGATTAAACTGCTTTATATTCTCAGCGGCATCTTTATGCTTTAAATATAATGCCACTGTAACAAAGTGAAGGTGCAGGGGGGAACAGGCTATCTCTACTGATAAATGTGGGTCTGTATCGTTATCTTTAATTTAACCAATCAGGGCTGGGTAGTAAATGATTGCACATAATCAGATTACAAAAAATAAGTAACCATAATCAGCCCAGATAACGTTTAATTAGATTTCTGTGAAGGTTCTCAGTCGTCCAGGTCATCTTACTTCAGGAAAGGTAAATCTGGGGCATCTTGTAGTAATAGTTGTAGATTTGTACTGTAAAGACGTTTCACCCCTCACTCATGGATGATGGACCATCGTCGACGACAGTCATCACAACAACAATGAGCACTAACCCTAACCAAGTGTAAACCATGGCCGGGTCTACGATCCTGCCAAGGCTAAATACTTGGATTTCCCCATCAGTCAGTCTGAATGTAATCAGATGTTCAGTCTAGTAGTGTAATTAGATTATAGTTAGTGTAATTGGATTATAGCTACATTGTAAACTTTTTTCTTTTTTTTAAGATATTTCTTTTTTGCCTTTTCAAGCTTTACTTGACAGAGACAGCTGAAGAGACAGGAATGTGGAGAGAGAGAGAGAGAGAGAGAAGGGAATGACATGCGGGAAAGAGCCACAGGTCGGATTTGAACTCTCGGCCACTGTGGCAAGGACTGAGCCTTCATACATGGGGCAGCTGCTCTACCAACTGAGCTAACCAACCATTGTGAACTTTTTTCATGATAAGCAGTGCTCCATTAACTCATTCAAGGTTTCTTAGAGACGTGCTCTGCACTGATGAAAACAGTGAAAAACAGTGTTGAAAACAGTGTTGAGATCAAAATGAAAAAGAAAAAAGAACATATAGAAGAAGAAATCTATTTTTTTATGGCTGCATCCATTTTTCAACATTTCCAATATATTATTGTGACTTTATATTATGTATTATGTATGTATGTTAAAAATTGCTAACCTTAAATCTTTTTAGTGAAGGCAATTCTAAATTTTTGGCCTGTCCTAACTACGTCAAACGACTGTTAAGACTTGGTTTTAAGGTTAAAACGACCCCTTTGTGACATATTTTGGCAGTGCAACAACCAGCGCGAGCATTCTACTGACAGTTTTATATTTTATTATTTATTATTTATTTATTATTTTGACAATGATATTCAGTTTACCCATCTGTGTGATATTTTGGTGCCAAGTACTGAACCATGGACGTCCCCTAACCAAAGATGTCACTTAGGACCCCAAAAGGGTTTAGAAATGACCCTGCACAGAGCTGGAAGTTTGATTCAGATGAGGCAGAAGTGGAATCAATTCATGAATGTAAACATACAACTCAACTTCAGACAATCCATATTGCTTTGTTTTCTGAGGTACTCATAAACTTGAGAACTAAATTGTTTTTAAATGTTATTTCACTGACATGCGATCACAAGCTGTGAAACAGATCATTTTCTGACTTTTAAAATGTTGCACATAATTGAAAATGACATCTATGAAAAATAATTACAGGTGCTGTAATATTCACATAATCTCTCCTCACATAAGTAGACAGATTGACAGCTTTGCAAAGTCGTGTTCAGCCTCTGCTCTTTCACAGTGTTTAAAAATATTTTTCTTTCTCCAAAACCATTCAGACTCTTCTGTTTTCTTGCATCATCAAGAAATAAGTGGAAATCACGTATTTATTTCGTTGTCTCTGCATTTGTTCTTGTGTTTTTTGTTCAGGTCAAAACGGTGAGTGGTGAGTGTGTTTGTTCATTTTAGACCTTTAGATGGAAGAAATATACACATGCTGCATTTATTCAAACTTTTGAAGAGTTGTGCAGGGAGAAAACTGCTTTGCTTTAATAGTACTAACGTGCTGGAAGAAGTGATACAGTGAAGCTTGAGATTAATCTGTGCGATTTGTTGTGTGTGATAAGGCAGGCATGTTGGTGAGGTGGATCCACACTAAACTACAAAAATGCTCTCGCTAGCTGGTGATAAATACCATGTTTCTATCCTTATTCTACTGTTTCCAGGCAGCAAATCCACTTATACGCACACAGCATGATAAATCATCATTGTCATACTGGTATAGGTCCATAATGCATACAGTATAAACATAATGGGAGTAAACATAAACAGGGGGATTGAATATTCAGATTATGGGGTTTTACATGTTCACATTGAGTGAACTGTCTGTATTGGACTTAGTGATCCTGTGGCTAGTTGCTGAGATATTAGTGTTATGGAATTTTCTATCCTTAGGTTACACGAGGTCACATATAGGCCTTGAGGTCCTTGTCAGTATTAATTGTTTGGCTTTGACTGGCAACAGTAGGTGCCAGTCTATCTCAGCACTGTGGGGGCCAGGGTTGAAGAAATCTGGTGCTGAATGCTTAGACATAACAGATAGCTTGCCATTGACGTTCCAGTCTGCGTGAACAGACATCTGTGTCTCCAGACTAGAATATGTTGACAATGACTCCTGTATGGGTAAAGACATTCTCTTTGACTAATTCTGGGCGTATAGTATTTGTGGTGTTATCTTTGGGTTTAAAGTCTATCCACCAGCATGAGTTGGGCAGAATGTGAGACCGACTCAGGCACTTCTGATGTACTTTGAGAGTGTCTCTAATTCTCCTTGGCCAAGCGTCAATAAATAGCATAAGACATCAGAGGCTCCTCAACACTTTCTTCCTTCCTGACCTCACCATTGACCTTTGACTTCAGCAATTTCTCCACAACAATTAGGTTTTCAATAAAGGACACCAAACAAGGAGGCACACCACCTCGCCTAAAGCTAAGAGTCATCCTGCTTAAATCGAAACAAACTGTTAAACCCCACTGTAACATAGCTTTAGTCTTAACAAACATGATATAATTAAAAGAGCTCCAGTTGATTCTCAACCGGTAAAAGATAATGTTGAAAACATTAACCATTGTTTTCAGTGTGGTATGGCCCACACCTTGATCTGTTCAGATCTCTTCAAGGATGTCAACTCAACCAAACATCAAACTCTATGTTTGACCTGAATGGAGTGCAGTGGATGGACTCAGTATTTGGTTGCGTAGTCACATATGACCAGAGTAAATTGGTACCATTGATATTCTCTCATCATAAGGCACACTTAGGCAGTCGATCTAAAACTCAATACAATCTACAATCTCACAGTCATGGGATCTTTTACATGGCATGTCCTTGGTGCCCATGAGACAGCATGACCCAAACCTAAGATTACTTAACGATACTCTTTTAGTATCTCTTTCAGTTTCTCAGTGACTGTTATATACAAAAAATGTTGTTTATGATGAAGTGAATTACACTTTTCAATCCCTGTGTGCCTAATTATCTGTCATTTCATCACACATTCATTATCCGATCATATCTGAGAACTTCTCATAAGCCAAAGGACTACTGTTGAGGCATGCTTCCTCTTTCAGAACAAACACAAGATGACTCAATGGATGGACTCAAACAAGAGGTTTGCTTTGGTTCCATGTCATGTTTTTAAAGATGTTTTTAAGAAATAATCCTAATTCCAATGCTGACTACAATGTTTCTCAACTGATATTTCAACTAAAAAATAAATAAAGAAGGAAAACTGAGTGAGAGAATGAGCATGAAGATTTTCCTTGCCACTGTCATAAAGTACTTGATTAAGTTAGTTTGATCATCAGATTCAGATGAATTAAATTAGTCAAGATTTCTACTAATGTGCACTGTCCCTGTACCTAAATTATATTTCATGCAACAAAAAGGTCTGCTGTTGAAGTTGAAGTCACTTTGATACATTCAACTGGCATCTGACAAGACATTATGAGACACCATCATCTAAATGTGTTGCAAATCATTATCAAAGTTCCTCATATATTTAATAGGTATGGAAGCTTTAGGATCCCCATGGGATTGAAGAGGTTAAACAGTGTCTTACCTGCAGTCTTGCCGTGGGTTGGCCACATAACCTGGGTAGGCTCCGTCGGTGATGTCACGGCACATTTTGCTGTCTCTGTCTGAAGGCAGCAGGGTCCCAGCTCGCACCATCAGACCCAGACAGTGGTCAAACGTGTTCCTCTCTTCTGGACCGTCCTCCGTAAAGAAACAGTGGCCTAGTGTGTCATAGCCCACCACATCCTTCACCTGGGACATAACAGATGTGTTGAATTTCACTGATCACAGGCTAACAACGTGTCACACTCATACAAGGCTTCTCAGTCAGATGTGGAAGTATCAACATTCCAAAGCCTAATTCCTCCTCCTGTTCTCACTTATTTAACATTTAGCTCCTTCATCCATGCTAGGAAAGTTGACTCCTATGCAAGCGCCTTTGTGAGGAGGAAGACACTGACTGTTGTCTGCACTTGTGTGTCAAACAGCAGTTCAGATTATCTGCCTGAGATGGTGCCACAATCATTCAGATGACGGCTGCTCACTGAATATTTGATAAAAACATTTTTTATACTTCCACAATTTTGAGCATTAGATCTGAGCTTGCTGACTTCCTGCTGACTCCCTTCACACATGAATGGCATGAAATAATGGACTGATATGGCTCTTTGTGAGTTTTGAATTTTTAATCGGATATAATGGATGAAGCTGTGATCAGATTTCTGAATTTTTCTGACACTGACATGGGAAACAATAAAGAAAGCTGGACGGAACAACCTGCCTCATGTGCATAGTGTTCATTTTGTCCATAAAAAAGCAGAAAAATGTGGGATCACAACCCATCCAAAACAGAAATCAAACCCAAAATTGAGAGCTACAGTGTGAAATGCACTTCATTCCATACTTCATACTGCAAAACCTGTCTGACTGTTTGCTCATTATAACAGACATATCCTGCATACATAAATATCCTTAGGGACCCACAAACTGCTTGTACTGTTGATACTGCACTAATTCACTTCAACAGTATATTTATGTTTCTATTCTTGTATAATATCCTGTAGAGTTGTCCTGCATGTTTGTGCATCTTGTTGTTTATGTAGTCTCAGTGTTTGCTTCAGTCACACTAAATTTGGCATAATTCATTGGTTTTGCACCAGGGACCAGGTGGAACACAGTTTTATTCTGCTGTCTACTACACCGCACTGCACTGCACTGCATATATAGATGACAATAAAGCCTCTCTTATCCCCTCATCTCTGTTTTGTTTGTTTGATTCATACTTCTTTCTTTGCTTCTCAATTTTCCATTGTGATTCTCAGCTTTTCTGAAGCTGAGCTTGGTCTTTATGTTAACCGTCTTGGGGATGGAATTCTGTGTTTTTTGACTCTGCTCTCCTATCGATCCAGTAAACTGTCATATCCTGCCAGGAACTCTGGGAAGTGAGAAATGCTAATGACACTATTAGCATTCAGATAGTAGCACCCCCTTAGAGTTGAAGCTAAAATGACTTCCACAGTCAGTTTTCATCAATTACTTATGAAACCTCACTGCTGTCAACAGATAGCCCTCTGGCAAATATGCTGCAGCATCAAAGAGTGTCTTTAAGTTACTGACATTTATTGTGAGTGAGCTTGTTAGCTTGCTAGGTACCTGCAGCCAGAGCCAGGAAAATCTATAAACGCTGTTCAATGCTATCGTTTCAGCAAAGACGCAAAGCTGTGTTTACATGCAAGTCACATTTCAATGCCCTTAAAGGTTCAGTGTGTAACTTTAACTATGTTTTCAGTGCTATAATGACCTTAAAAAACAAATCCTAAATGTTTTATTACCTTAGAATTAGCAAACTGTAATGCTGTGTAGTGCTTTGATAGACAGGAGACGGTTGAATTGATTGCAATCACACCAGTAGATATCACTAACTTTTATACACTATAACTTAATATTATAAAATTATAGCCATTTTATTTATTTATATTTTGTAATGATAGTAATTTGGGATTACAGTTTTTTTTTTTTATTGTGTTTTTTTTTTTTTTTTGCAGTTGCCATCCCACAGTTCTTTGCGTTTCTATAAACAGAAAAAATGAACCCTGCAGATGTGAACCTGAGCGGGGCTGTGCTACTGGACTACCTGCTGCCTCAGCCCCGTAATCACTGACTGTGTATTTACTGTTTACACTGTAAATATTGCTGTTTTTTATCTTGTTTAATTTGGTATGTTTTACATACAGTAATGCTGTGTCCGATGTAGTGTTTTTTTTTTTTTTTTTTTTGTAGTGATAAGTGCGGGTGTTTTAACTGTGAACTTCCAACAGAAAATCTGGTATATGAAATGGCAACATCTTGTACATCTTTAAGGAGATAGTTAGAAATTTGGGGAAATATGCTTTTTCGCTTTCTTGCTGAGAGTTAGATGAGAAGGTCAAAAGCTCTCTCAGTTTGTACAATAAATGTGAAGCTACTGCTAGCAGCTGGTTAACCTGGTGTAGCTCTGTTCACAGGTGGAGTCCTGTTGTTAGTGCGTAGTTGTCAAGCAGCCAGTAGGAACTTCAGGAAGTCCTTGTGCCCGGCCAAGACACACAACAACCAGAACAACTTCTAGTTTTTACACTTTGGTATTATTGGTATTATTAGCTTTTGAGATGCTGGTTCATGGATTTTGGTACCCTACAAAGCCAGACTAGCTGTTTCCAGATGCTTTCAGTCTTTGCATGAAGCTGTAGCTCCAAATGTACTGTGTTAGGATTCAGTGGTATTGATCTTCCCATATAACTCATAAAAGCAAGCAGATTTCACAAAATGTCAAACTATTTCAACACATCCCCACAAATACATCAAATACACAAAAAATCTTAACTGACCAGCAGTCCATTGGAGGCATGGATTGTTACACAGCGGGAGAAAGAGTGGTGGATGGATAGATCACTGACGGAGGTGGGGGGGTTGTAGCCTCCCCTCTCATCCACGTCTCCATTCATATGGAAGTGAACCGGATAGTGTCCCATCGTCTGCTGGCCCATGTGCTGCAGCTCCACCCCAGAAATATGAACTGCCCTGAAGCCACGCTCCACCTGAGAATGACAGCAGACAGACTTCAGGCACTCCTGCAGGTTGATCAGGTTGTTGCATTACTCAAATGAAAAAAGCTAATGGGTGCATTAAACTGTAGTGATATGAAGCCATCAGTCAACAGTCCATGTTTGCAAATAAAAATATAAGAAATAGTTAAAGGAGGAAGTGGTGAGAGAGGTATGGATCAAGGTGGAGGGGAGGTTGTATGACGATGAGGATGAATCAAGGAGGGAGGATGGGTATGATAATCTGTAAAAGATATGATGATCCAGAGAGGAGGGAGGCACGAAGGAAAAGGGGAAATGAGGAAAAAGAAAAGATGGAGGGTGGACAGACATATGGAAGGAAGGAGGGCTGCAAAGAAACAATATCAGAAAGAAAAGATGGCATTGATGAAAGGATGGAAAATATGATGCAGAGAGGAAGAAAGCAAAAAGAAGAAGGGTGGGAGGAAGAATGAAAGGAAACAGGGATGAAACAGAGATGGGAGGATAAAACAGAGGAAAGGAGGGTGAATGAGAGAAGGAGAGGATGTAAGGGACATGATGGAGAGACCAGTGAATAAAAGACAAGAGAGCAGAGAGACTCGGTGATGAAGAGCAGCTTTGTTCACAAACCAGAGCCACTGTTCCACCACATCATGAGAAAACCTCCTTTTTATTATAACTTCAACCACAACCTCCTGCTGTTTATGAAACATTTTAAAAATACAAACTGAAAAATAGAATGTTCCTCACAGCTCATGGCCAGCTGATATTGGTGGTTTTTCCACACAACAACAGTAATGGCCTCAGCGTGCTTGGAAGCTCATTCATTCTGAAGGGCTTCACTGAAATCTCACTGAGGTTTTCCTTTCTGTGTGTGTGTGTTGCTCATACATGCTTGCACACACCCATGCATGTGAAATATGTGACATGTGCCTGTGATGGAAATTCATAATAGGGTATGATAGCTTGCCCAAGGGAGAGAGGGAGGCATAAAGGCAGCAGGAATAAAACCACAGCCTCTCTCTCCTTTGTTCTTCTGTCCTTTCCTGTCTCTCTCTCTGTCTCCTCTCCATCTTTTCTCTCCTGCTGACAGGCCAACAGGCTGATTAACCTGCTCTGATTTAAAGGTCCAATGTGTAGGATTTAGCGGGCATCTGGCGGTGAAGTTGCAGATTGCAACCAACTGAATTCATGTCATGGTGGAGGAAGTATGTTGGGTGAATAGTTGAAATATGTGACTGTATAGCCAGTGTTTACTGTAAAAACATGGCGGGTTGAAGAGGTAAACCACAATGTTTACGTGATTATACACTAATAAGAACTTGGCCAAATGTGGAAGTATTTGTGTTTGCCATCCAGCCTTATAGATAAAATTCATGTCCAGTTTAATTGTCACATTTAATCATAGAAGGACAATCCTTTTTTGCAACTGTTGTTCTTTCAAGAATTTCTAACATATAACACAACCTTCATCAGATAGAGTATGTAGACATTGACTGTTTTTATGATGATGGATCTGTTCATTCATCTGCTGATGAAGATCACGTGATATGGTTGAAACCTACAGATAAAAGCTATTTTACCCAACCCTGGTAAGTAAGCAACATTTTTGCAATTTATTCCATGACAATCATTACCTTTTATTTGTTTCAGCTGTCAACAGAGACTGAGGGTCTCCCTCACTGTACCTGGCATCTTTCAATATGATCATTCATGTCTGACACAGATACACTGGTCAGGGTCAGTGTTGGAATTTGAATGAACAATGCTTCATTAAGGCCAGGATTTTCAACAGGCAGCTGTTCTCTGGAGAGAAAGCAGGTAGTACTGTTGATGGGGTGCAGTCACAAACCAGTCAAACCATCATCTGATGTGAAAATCTTTTATTTGTTTATTTTTTTAAATTATTTTTTTATTTTTATTTTTTTAATGAAACTAATTGGTTTTAACCGCTGAGACAGTTTCACCAGCATACATCTGGCTTCACTCGCAGCCCTCAACAAATTAAACACTTGACAAATAAAAACCATAACTATTCAAATAAACTAAAATAAAAATATTATTTCTTACTTTCCAACATTTTCTAGCTCTAACTGGGATATCAGCCAAGCCATCTCCATCTCTCAACTAGTTAGATATAATTGGAAAACCTCAAAAGGAAGATGCCCTGGAATGGCCCTGAACCACCTGACTCCCTTTCGTTGCAGCTCTGCTCCGAGCTCCTTCTGGATGTCTAAGCTCTTTACCATATCTTGGAGGCTATGCTCGATCACCCTACAGAGGAACTCCTTTTCGCCGCTTGTATCCACAAACTCTATCTTTCTACCCAGAAACTCTCCACCCTCAGCTGTGCTTCAAGGTCCTATCTGGCATAAGATATCCTAGGGAGGCTGAACAGTGTGACATCATGATTATTGGAACACATCCTTCCATCCTTCTTTTTAAAAATGGGAACCACCACCTTAGTCTGCCATTCTGCGGGCACTGTCTTCCACCTACATGCGACCCTGAAGAGGCATATCTGCCAAGACAATCTCATGAGATAACTTTTGTTATGATATGGCACTATATATAAAACTGAATTGAAAAGACACCCTAACAGTGCCCATAGGGCCTCAGCATATCAGGGCAAGCTTTGCCTTTTTAATACAACAGAAAACTCTGCCAGGGATGTAGGCAAGGCTCCCAAATCTTCAAACACTGCCTTCTCCACAGAGGACATGTTGGTTGGGTTCACTCCTCAAAGTGTGCTTTCCACAGCTTGATGATTTCTGGGTCAGAAGTGCTCCTCTCCCAGTGAACATAACCTCGGGCAAGTTGTACATTCCCGTCCCCAAGTCAGCTGACAATTTGCCAGAACATCCTTGATGATGTTCTGGACGAGCTTGTTCTGGAGCTGGTCTCCATAGCCTCCTGAAGTCCACCCACACCCAGGTCTTTTTTTCAGCAACCATTAAAGCTACAACCCATCTGGTCTCCTGGCACCTGTCTCCCAAGAGGCTTCCTTCTCCAGTTTGATGACAACACAGCATCCCTCAAATGGGAGCTTGTGAGTATTAGTGGTATTTTTTTCTTTTATAAAAACAGCCACTTTACCTTGCAGATCATTAAACACACTGCTGCATAATAAAACTCACCAAAACTGTCTTTGTTATACTTTCTATTGTTCAATAATAAACTCTGGTTTGGTTAAAATATGCACCCACAAAACAATCACTGCAACATAATCCTTAGAGATGCCCATCAAAGTCCACTAAAAGTGTTTGTTTTTGTCACAGACAGGCCCAGATTGTTAGTGGGTGGTATGTATGGAGCCCCTAGAGTCCTGTAAAGTGATATTTCTGTCTTGTGCACATAAGTAATTATCATGTGCAAGCAATTTTGTCGGAATTGTCCAATGTGGAATTTCTCAGGATACTGGGCTGTTCTTTTTTTTCTTGTTTTTTGGTAATAACAGCTAACCATCTACCCCAGCTACATCCATTAATAAAACTTCTGATGCACATATATTAACAGTTGATAGAAAAATCTCAACTCATACTTCACTTACGAGCTTGGTCTGGAGCTTTTGGTCATATTACATGGTGCTCATCAGCAGATAACTTCATTCATTTGAAACTTTAGTTGTTCAAAAAACTTCCATGATTTTGATACCACTGAACTTTAAAGTTGAAAGCTCGTATGCGGACCTCCAGTTGAGATCATCATCAAAGATGCAGATAAGTCTGCAACAAGTTGCTGCTCAGTGCTCATCCACAGGCAGCTTACAATGACACCTGGTGGAAACTGGCTCATGTGTGAATCATGTGGTTGTCTGCTCTGTAAATAAAAGGTCAGGATAACAGCATACCTTCAAATGGCCTCCGAAAGTGTCGAAGTCGAAGAATTTGCAGGCCTCGTTGCCGTAGCAGCCCGGCTCCATTTCACCATGGAACAGGATGTTACGACTCAGTAGGCCCACCTCCGCCCTCATATCAACTCCATCCACCTCCTCACCTATGTGGATGAACTGGGCCTTACCTGTGCACACACAAACAAACAGACACACACCATACCTCAACTTATAGGCTCAACATTTGAACATTATACGAAACACAATACAGACACATCTGTTGGATACTGCTACATAGATCTACACTCTTCTGCTGACAGTGCTGTCTGAAGCATCACTGTTTCTACTAAACAGTCCATTCAACAGATCTGAGCACGGTGTTAACAGCTGCCCATTCTCGCCAGAGACTGAGAAAAGTACAGTTTGTTGTTTGCACGCTGTGTGTGTGTGTGTGTGTGTGTGTGTTGGTGTGTGACTGAGCAGATGTTTCAGATAATTGCGATGGAGTGCATAATGGTGAAGCTGAGTCAGAGTTCGTAGCACCACTTTTTCTCTTTTTAAAGGAGAATAGGCAGACAGAACTGTGGTGGACAGCCAGAGGCACTCTGGCACACTGATGCATAACACATATAAACACAAACATTCATTAATGTAGAGCAGTTTAAACGTGTGTGTGTGTGTGTGTGTGTGTGTGTACGAGAGATGAAGAGGGAGGAATGCTGACCATGAGCTCAACCCTGAGTTAACCAAAAGTTAGACACCAAAGCACATCTCCACTGGTATGGAATTTTCTGTCCTTAGGTTACACAAGGTCACGTGTGAGCCTTGAGGTCCTCGGCAGTATTAATTGTTTGGCTTTGGTTGATAACAGTAGGTGCCAGTCTATCTCAACACTGTGGGGGCCAGGGTCAAAGAGACCTACTGCTGCCTTCTTAGACATAATAGATAGCTTGCTGCTGACATTACGGTCTGTGTAAACAGACATCTGTGTCTCCAGACTAGAATATGTTGACAATGACACCCGCATGGGTAAAGACATTCTCTTTGGCTAATTTTGGGCATATAGTATTTGTGGTGTTATCTTGGGGTTTAAAGTCTATCCACCAGCATGAGTTGGGCAGAATGTGAGACCGACTCAGACACTTCTGATGTACTTTGAGAGTGTCTCTAATTCTCCTTGATCAAGCATCAATAAATATCACAGCATAAGACATCAGAGGCCCCTTAGCGCTTTCTTCCCTCCTGACCTCACCATTGACCTTTGACTTCAGCAATTTCTCCACTTCCACTCCACCCACATTTATATTTACATTATAAAACAATTTGCAATACCATCGCACTAACATGCTGTTGAAAGGAAAAGCAGCCCAAAAAAATGCAAGAGGTCGTAATGGTGGGAGCTTGTTGTTTCAGTTACAGGTGAAATGAAAACCAGAAGTCCTTGAGCCTGCTGTTCAGAAACAATGGCATAGTGCACCAGACTATCTTAAAAGTTCAGTGATTTAGTGATTTAGTGATTTAGAAACTTAGCACTGGCCCTAGATAGCCCTAGATTGCGTTTTATGCACATTTTCTGGCCACCGTAGTTTCTCCTTCATGCTAGGAAGGAGAGGGTGAGACAATCCACAACTACACCACTAGATGTCAATAATTCTTACACACTGCTGCTTTAATCTTGTAGCAAGTGAAAAACTAAGAGCTCCTTTTTATGATGGCTCATCAGGCAGCCATTAAGGTTTCCAACCACTTGGTATTGGTCCTGACCTTCAAATTGGCTTTGCCCTCTTGTGTGGTATTTTTTTTTTGTTTTTGTTCATCTTTGTATGCTGGTACATCAGTGGGAACTGATGAGAATTGACATCTGAGTCTGTTTCTGGACATTTCACTCCACTGACACTGTGGTAACTTTGAATATACAATGAATAGAGCATGTCAAAAAATCGAATTTGATCGGGTTTGTTGAGTGTAGGGTATGGGAGGCACAAACATTGCGGTTTGTATTTGAAATTGACCAGGCACACTCTCAGATTCTCATGAAGCTGAAAGATAAAGTGTTAAACTGACTTCAGAGCACACTGGATGCTGAACTCCTCCTGCTTCATGTCGATGTGTTTATGAGCCAGCTGTACGCGTGGCTGTGTTGCTGTTTAGATGTGGTCTAACAACAGGTTGTGTGAACCAGTATGTTTGGACACCTCCCTGTTCTCCACCCCACCCACACTCGCACTGGGCCTCAGCAAAGTTACAGTGTTACATTATTTTGTGTAGCTCCTCGGAAAGGCCAATTTACACCTCAGCAAATGATAGCGAGACTGAGGAGAACAAAGAGGATTCCGAGAGCGGCAGAGTGGAGAAGAAAGAGGCAGAAAAACAACGCAGCAAGTGGAAGAACGGAGCTGAAATGATAACGGCTGTGTTCCACGTGTCCTCCATGCCTACGCGTTCACATCCCGCAACAATGCAAATGTGTTGATTAGAAAAAACGAAGTGATGCCAGAAAAAATAAAAAATGAAATCAAAGAAATGTTCACGATCACACACCCACATGCTTAATCTTGTTTTCTCCTCCCACTCCCTCCATAAGCACAGCCAGCACTCACAAAGTACAAATGAACACTTTCATTCCAGCTCAGACTGAAAACATCAGCAGCACGGAGGCTGGTCCCAGTTCACTTCAGTTCACTACCAGATCCTAGACCATCACATTTTCCCATCACTGATATGAGCGGTTTGGAAATGAATACCCAGCCTTGTCCAATTTTCCCATGCAAAAATTCACTTTATTTAGTTATTGTTGTTTCATGAATGCAATTATTTTATTCATATCTTTGTTTATTTAGCAAGGATTATATTGTGCGAGATATAGCTAAATGCTTATTTTCATCTGTAGGCTCTGGGCAGAGGCCACTACTGATGCACAGGTTACAGAGATAAAAGATCAGAAGTAGTAAATCAGATCCTTAGATACACACAAACACACACGCACACACACACACACACACACACACACACACGAAAAACTGAGAAACAAAACAAAAAATAACAACTAGCCTGAAACAGATTCAGATTCCCACAAGGGAGCACACACACCATCTGCAATCCCAAAGCCATTACACATCACAAGTAATGAATAGTTCTTCAGAGGGATCAGCAGGTGCTACCAGGTACGACACAAGCTGCTGTGTTTGGTACACTCACAGAGTACAGATATGAAATATATAAGTTTAGCTTCATGTCATGTGGCTGCAAGGACATAATCAATAATATGTGAACACCTGAGTGTTCCCCAGTGCTCTGAGCTCTGGGCACACCAGCTAACAAACTGAGCTAATATTAGCTTACAGCAGCTACAGCTGGCAGCAGTTTACTTCACTGTCCATCAGGAAAGTCTGGAAATCACAGAGAGTTGAGGCGGAGGACATCAACCAGAAATGTCCATAAAATATGATCCATAATGACAACATTAAGTATGTTTCTGTTCCAGTTAAGTGTGTGGAATCTACTCCCCAACTTATGATAGCTACAAATAAGATGTGTGAGTTTTAAACACTCCGACGTGTGCTGACTGGTTTGTTATTTATTTGCGGTGAATGATCAGATTTCAGTGGCTGTTTTTCCAGACTTAAATCTCCTACTGAAAACTGACCTGGAGTGATGCACCCTCGGCTTTTTGCGAGGAAAGGTAAATGTCAGGCTGGAAATAGAATAATGCTTAATGCTTCACCAGCGCTCCAGGCCATTGATCCGCTCCACAACATTTATTTTTGACACTCGTCATCATCATTTATGCCATTTAGAACTGTCAAAAGTTCAATATGTAAAACCCGGGCACAATTTATTGGACTCAAACTGATAAATAGCCCCAGGCTATCCGTCTGTGTCTCAGCCATCTCTGAGCTCTCTGCTGCCAACAACAAAAACATCACACCCTCTCTGTTTGTGCATAAACTCCGGGGCAGGGGGAATAGACTTGATTATCTCTGCATGTTCAAACGTTCGACGTTGCTGCAAAGTGGCACGCAGGCAGGAATTAATGAAATGGATTACAGTCCGGGGGAGAGTGACAGGAGCTCTGAGGAGCAGCCTCGGGCTCACAGAAATAGGATTTCCACTCTGGATGGCCAAACACCCTGTGATGTCAGAGAGCCGAAGCAAAACAGAGAGGACGGAAGAGTGGGTAGAGTGGGTGGTGGGGGTGGGCTATAATGGACTGATCTTCTGATGCGGCCGGGCAGGAGGGAAACGCCAGCAGCTCAGGCAGAGATCTGAAAATAAATCCTGGACTTCACGGCCTAAATTCACGGCAGAAGACATGCAAACATGACTCTTTTGGTGTGTGAAGCGGCGTCGAGAAGAGACAGCCACGAGAGGACACGTCACGTCATGTTAGCGCTGACTTTTAGCTGCTGCGGGCGCCGAGGGGATTTTTCCAGGATATAGACAAAGGCCATTTGAATCACACAGGACATCAGAGAAGGCTGACAAGGCTGACCTGTGTATGTATGTGTGTTCACACTAGCATGCGTGTCAAGTGTGTGAATTTGTGTGACAGCGTGAATGGGCCCAGTCAGTACTCGCAGGATGCAGGCTGAGACTTTCCCTTGGCCTTGAGTCAGTCCAAACACCTTCCACTGACTGACCACACACTGCTCTAAGCTGTCTCAACCCGGCCTCTATCTAAGTGTTTATGTGCGCGCACACACACACAAACACACACACACACAGACACGCACACATTCCATAGACTCAGCCTTTGCTCTCATGGAAGTGTTCCTGGGAATAAAGATGGTTTCAGTGTGTGACTTTAATGTGTTTAGGCAGGGGGATCCATTCCAAATGGCTATCGGCTATAAAGGAGTAACACACTCGCTCAAGAAATAAAAATGATCTCATCAGAAAAAAATCTCAGCATCTTGCCAGCAAAGATAATGATAAAGACATTAAAGTTATAATACATAAGATTACAGCGTTCTTTGAACAGTGCAGGTGTGTTTAAAATAATGCACCAACTGCTGAGGGCTGCAAACACTTTGAGCAACTACGCTGATTCCACAAGTCATTTTAAAATGCACTGTGAAAGTTTTAGTGACATCATATTACAACGTTGGTGTTATTTTTGTAGCTTTGGTTGTATCATTTGGTTTAAGACAAAGAGCCAAATCCAGATAGCATGGCAACATTGATTCAATGTTCAAATTTCATCAGAATCTTCGTTTTTGTTGAGGTTGAATATTCAAGGCTAGATAACATTGAATCAATGCTGATAATTCTTTGCTTTTTCAAGGTTGAGGATGTTGGCCTGTTCCTGGGAAGTGATTGTGAGGACATTTATCTTTTAAAGTATCGGTGAAACAGTCAGACAGCCACACACACACACAGGAAGCTGACGTTTTTTTTTCCAGATTAACTACCACTTCACTTGGAAATCAAACTGAAAGTGAGCACAGTCATGCAGGAACGCACACATGCACACAGCTATTATGAGTGTGAACGGCCAAACCTGAACTGTAATCTGTGACAGATGTTCACAGTGAACAGTTTGGGTTAAAAATTCACTTTTGTTCTCCCTTCAAAAACATGCTGACCAACCCGATGGTTCGTTTCCAACACGTCTGACTGACTCATGTTTCATGACCCAGTGAACCGGGTTTCAGCAACTTTGCGGTTTTCCAAGATCTTGCAAGAAATTACTTTGGTCAGCAGAATTTTGTCAGTTTTTGTTATTTACACCAGCTTGTACAGACATTTTCTATGATGCAGTGCATCTTTTGTACTGTGGGTTAATACTTAACACTGTCAATGCAGAAAACAGATTAGAATCATGCATGAAAACATAAAACATTAAACAGATGACCACACTAAACTCATGCATAAGCCTTCATAATGTTAAATTAGAGCACACACCTCATCATGTTCTCTACGTGCCTGCATTGTTTCACATGTGTTTACTCAGTTTAAAGTCTGCACAGGAAAGGAGGGCTGAACAATTAATCGAGAGGTGATTAGAGACGGCAGATACACTGAATGACTATTGGAGAAAAAGCCATAAATATTAAAAAACATTTTCTTGTTTACAATCACTTCGTAAACCCCGTCGTGTTCACGTGTTCTCTGTGCTGTGCTTGCTCTTGTATGGCCAAGCTCAACAAAGCGTGATTACCTGTAATCTTTTGTTATTCTGGCATCTAAACTATGAAAGCCGCCCGGCTGAGTTAAAGGTTACTAAAATGCTTTGCCACTTAAAAAAAAAAAAAAAAAAAAAAGATTCCAGACAGTTTTACCTTTCGCTGTGACTGCTTGTTTTACGTGCCTGGTCTTTTTTCATTAGTTTAGCTTGTTTCTTGTTCAGTCACCTTTTGCTTTTAACCTTGTGGAACACTTTGCAACAAAGTGGTTTGAAGTTCTCTAACAGCAAAGTTAACTTTATGTAGCTTGCTATTTCAATTTATAATGAAATCCCTTCAAGGGAAGTGAAAGATTTGTGTTTGTTCTTGCCTGGGATTTTGTTACAGCCCTAGTGAGGAGCCTACAATGTCCTTCCTGCTCACTGTTGAAGTTCTTAAACTTTGCAGTTAACTCCGGCGAGACTTTAAAATGGAAACACTGCACTGCTTCTTTAGAGAGCCGTTCAAATATTTACTTTCAAACCTGGATTTCATATAAAGATACAAGATTACATTTTTAAGCTATTTAATGTGTTCACATGCTTTACCTTGCATTTTTTAAAGCAAGCATCGGGCACCTGAGTGCTAGCCTCTACCACCTCCATTGTTTTCAGTGTAAACACAGCGGCAGCAGTAAGGAAAAGGAAGGTGGGTGGCGTTCTGAGCTCATGATTGTTTAACTCTTTCACCTTGCTGCCATGGCATTGTGCCATGTTGTGCATAGGATACAGAATACCGCTGTTGCTGTCAGGATCTGCTATCTGTCTGAAACCATCATCAGTGGCTTTCTGTTTCCTCTGAGCTCCATGAACTCCCAACTCCTGAAATACTGCAGCTCAGTCAGCAGACCTATGCTTCAAATTGCATCATTTCTGAATGTAACCGCTGTCAAAGTAAAAGGTGACAGGAAAAAGTCGGCACATGGAGGAAGTGGGATGGATGGATGGGTCAAACAAGCACAGGACTTGAAACCAAAAGTAAATTAAATAAGTTAAATGTTTTTTCTCTAACCCAGGTGCAACTGTTCTACAACACTGACCACACACGTTATTGCTACCTTGAACACAGGACCCTGCACATCCAGGCCAAGCGGCAGTCTTGTTTGAGCACCCGGGCGTCATTTGGCCCAGCAATGATCCGATATTTAGATTAGCCGGAAGGCGGAATAGTCAGGAATACCAACATAGCGATGGCTAGAGCCACATATTCTGAGCTTCATAACATCTCTTCAGGAACCTGTGGGTGACGTCATACACACTGCCCATTCTTTATACTTTTAGTGATCCAGACACATGACATACAGTGTCAGTATTTTATGTTCTTGTAGGGCCACTGCTCGAGCAAGCAGTATTTGATGGGTTTTCTGTTTCTGCAACAGTTGCTCATAACAATGTTATGTTGAGCATGCATGAAGAACTAAAGAAACTGGCCCAAAGTAGGTCAAAGCAGTGGCAGGTGCAGTGTGTGAGGAGGACAGCAGCTGCTGTAGTAGCCCTAAGACTGCTGTCTTTCAGAATGAATAATAATAGTTGAATTCACTGTGCACGGATGATTAGGAGCTGATGAAGGCAGCGTTAGTTCTTACAGAAGACACCGAGCTGTGCCAGGGGCACCCCACAGGAGCTGGATCAGAGCGGAAACACACCTCAGTTCTCTCTGGCACACTTTTTTTTAAGCTCAGGAACCTTTCTTGCTATTTTAGGCTCAAAAACTCACATCTGTTCAGATTCACAGAGCCAGCTGCAGACTTTTTCATTGATTTTATTAGTCTGTCACGCCGTGTTCTGCAAAACACAACGGGACCATCGTGGAGCATTGTGACATCCTCCATGATGAACACCTTATGCTTCAGTCTCCAAGTGCATCGTGTACAAACAGAGTTGCATCATTTTCCCTATAGAATATATGACAATAGAGAAAATAAGATGTCGGACCAACAATCTGAAACTAACATATAAAATATTCAGTTCTCAATGCGCAAAACTGAACAGCAGCACAGATGGAATGAGTCAATGTTTGATGTTGATAAATTGCTGTCAAAATTGCTGATGATTGTTTTGAAGATCGAGCCAAATAAATTAATTTAAGTTTAATTGTTTCAGCACTAATTGCTCTAAGCTGTGTGGCAGTATTTATTTTTGTGCTTAATCCTTAAAGATTTCCATTAAACCAAACTCCAGTAATTGATCATTTTAATGACCACAGTCTGCAGTGGTTATTTACTGCATTGGAACAGCTGATTCCCAAAGCATTTGGACAGTAATTGTATTAACCCTGTAAATCCCCATAGAACTGCTAATTGTTCTTTTTGTTTGTGTATGGATTAAAATGGTTAATTAGTGACCTTTAGAGATGTTTGTAGGTATCTGGACAGAGCCAGGCATAAAAATCGATTTTGTGATTGTGAAATCACAAAATCACTGTTTCAGGCTTCAACCTGTTTGTTTGTCTCCAAACACAGTGTTCAGATCAATCAGCATCCTATAAGGGACTACTGGCAGCGACATCACAAGCTTCAGGTTTGGTGTGACACTCGGTGTGTGACAATGTATGCAAGGAGTGACTGTTGGCTTGACAACAATGATCGCTGCTAAAGGGGTTAGCATAGATGCTGCTAGCATCAGTCACATCAGAACTGAGAGTAGCAAACTTTCAAACATGTTTAAGAACACCGTCAGTGGTTCAAAGCTTGGTTAGTCTGAGACAGAACAACTTGAACTGCACTGATTCATTCCAGGCCTGCATAGTAACATACTATAGGTCACTGGTACCTTGGACCTTGATTTGGTTGGATGTGCAAGTTGGGCATGGCAACAGGGTGAACTCTTCAGCCTGGTGCATGGAGTAGTCGGTACTGGCCACCACCACCCGATCCCCGGACCTCCATCCCTCTGGCTGGTCGGCGAGCTCTAGGATGCTGCTGTTGGACAACATGTCGATGGAAATGGTGGCCTGTGGACGAACTACAAGAGGAGAGCAGTCTGAGTTACAACTCACAGAATGCAGCAAAGGTGATGCACGTGCTTCTACATTTACACAGCATCACACACAGCAACACCAGTCGACATTTAGAAGGTTAAAGCCCATCCATGGCGACAGTGCACGCAATAGGGCGGTGTTTCTTAAAAATCAGGCCACAACCCAGTACCAGAGCCGACATGGATGTTCCAAACTCTGTCTGAAGTGTGACTACCCTTCACGAAACCACCTACCTCTGTTAAGAAGGTAGTTGATGCAATAATTTGAGTCCCACCGTAGATACCTATGGATCACAGACTTTGATTTCTACTTTAACATTGGATTTCACCCATTGAGATCACCACTGCAGGGCAGACAGGTGGATCATGGATCATACGTGATCAGATCATATTGTGCTTTTTATTCCAAGTACAGTAACTGTGCTTACACTCTTCGATTGACTTAGTGATACAAGTGCCAGTGAGAACACTGTTTGTCATGGATCGTGGCGGCTGCTGTGGTCCTGCACGACATTCACTACATATATTATTACTGTCATTATTGTTACCATATCTCCATTACAGTTTATAGTTAGTTCATGATCTCTCTATCTTTAACTCAACCGGTCTAACAATGAGTTTGGGTCTGCCCGAGGTTTCTCCCTGTTAAAAGGAAGTTTTTCCTCGCCACCGTCATCAAGTGCTTGCTCATGGTGGAACTGTTGGTCTCTGTAAATAATATTATAAAGAGTACGGTTGAGACCTGCTTTGTATGAAAAGTGTCATCAGATCACTTTTAGAACACTGCTGAGAGTCTTTCCTCAGTTTCTTTGTCAAACTGAGCAATAACTGTTCTTTTGGTCCCACTGTGGCATCTCTGCATCAGCCGTAGTTTCGTTGTTGGTTAGATTTTTGAGGAGGCACATGTCAGTATGTTTGGGCCTACACTGTGACTGTCATAAGTATGGAGCAAGCCTTTAATTTCACATTAAGAAACACTCTAGAAGACATTCTGCACTGTGACAGATTCACCATGACACTTCATCATCACAGTCTTGATTTATCTTGACTAAATCTACGATTTTATGAAAGTGTGATTCAACATTTTTAAGTTTGTCATCCAGTTGTGTGGGACGTTGTAAACTAGAAAAAGAAATGCTAGCCTGAAATTACGTCTCAATTTTGAATAAAGGCAAACAAAGAGTACAGTTGTGCTCTGCCACACTCTGTATACATGTATTGTAGAGTGATGCAAATGGGTTGCACCAAGTGTCAACCTTGACAAGAGATCACGCCAACACTCCCTAGCATTTGCCACAGAATACACACACACATGCAGAGAGACATAGAAACAAGCCCAGACAGAGGTCCATGATATCTCAGTATGGTTGTATAACTGTCTGTGAATAGAGCTGGCTGTGCAGCAGTGTTTTCCTGCATCATGATGTGGGCTCCACGCATTCCAACCATAGCAGTCTGCCCACACACACACACATAACACACTGTCTGGAGCTCCGCCAGGTGAGTCCTCTTATAGATATTGATCAGCTTAAACTTTCTGTCCATACTATACTTGTGTATACTTGTGATGGACAATAATCTTTGTCCTTCTGTTTTTTTTTTTTTTTTAAAGAAAGCACAGAAGTGGAAAAACACACACACATATCATGCTCATACACACACGCGCGCGCGCGCACACACACACACACACAGACAGTTAAGTGGTTAACATACCCAGTTTTCCACATAGGAAGCGCACCCTGTAGTTGCGACAGAGGCCATGAGCCTGGTCCTTGTTGAGGCAGACAAAGCCATAGTCCTTGTCATTCTTGTGGATCACATCTCCGGTCTGGTTGGATGGTATGCCATCATGGGTTTCAGCCTGAAGAGGGAAAATCAGGAAACTATTGGCAACACTTCTTAAACACTAAAAGACTATTTTCTTCTTAATTCTATGACAGACTGATGTTTTTCGTAGGTGACAGATATCTCAAACTTAAAGAAGAACGCTTGTCTGTAGCCTGAGAGATACAGTAGACAGAGACATGTTTGGACACTTTGGCATCAGGACATCCCCTGTTTACAGGCATCTGAAATTATGTGTTTTTGCACCAGACATCTGGTATTTGTCTAGTGTCTGGCTTTTGCTGGCAAACAACAGAAATTTCATAAAGGCCACCAGTGCTGAGGATCAGGGCTCAGAGTTCCATCGGAACAGACACAAGAACTGACTTCAGGTCAGAGTCCTGCTTGCGTAATAATAAGCTTGGTATATTAGCTGGCGCAGCGTGCGCCGTTGTGAATTATTTTAATCTTCAGATTTAACAGCGACCAACATTCTCTGCGTCTTTTTTGTTCTACAACAATTTTCTGCACATGAATTCACTGCCAGTCTTAAAATTGCTCTTTTACATGGGAACTGTGACAGCTATAACTAACTGAAAGTGCAATCCAGCAGACTTCGCTTCAGAACAAAGCTGGTGGTGTAGTGCAGTGGACAGGGCCAGCAGAGGTTTCCAATTATCCTTTCTTCATGTGTGGTTTTATTTGTTTAATACTGCTAATGTCTCTGAAGTTATGTGGTGACCATTTCTTGGCAAAAATGCTGAACATCCGTTTTCCTAATCAAACCTTTTCCAAAAGGACTAAAAACAGTGACCTCTTGAACTCCAGTGACCTCCAGCGTTTCCATTACAGGACCAAGCCAAACAACAAGAGGAAAGTGCAGACATTCAGCCTCAGACGCTGAGGCTTTCACATTTCCTGAGGATGGTCAGATGATCCAAAAGAAATCAGAACCACATTACGTAACATATTGGAACAAGACAACAACAAAAAAATACTTGGCTGCTAAAAATAGAGATCCCACAGAGGCAAATTAGAAAACTGCATACTGAGGAAAACTCAGACTCGGGTGGAAAAATGATGACACACACAGAGCTGGAAACCCAGGAGGACATGGCAGTTCTTCCTAAATGTTTCTAAAAACCCAATAAGTTTTACTAACTACATAACAAAAATAAAATATTAGTATATTTCTGTAGATACATTTTTGTTTATCAAACAGCAAAAAAAAAAAAAAAGAGAGAGAGAGAAGAGATGAAGAGCACATATAGAACAGACTGTCAGGGAGCTGCACACATTCATACCGCTGCACAGCAGACACAAAATAGAACAGCTGTAGCCTACAGTAGTGATGTTTTTATGGTAATGGTATGGGTGTTGGAGGCGGTGTGGGCAGACCTGGCGCTACTGCTTATCTTCATAGAAGCCTAACAGCTGCTACTCTGCCAGGCTGCAACCACATTCATTGGCTGGTGTCATGTCCCAGCAGCACAGTGATGGCAGGTTGGCTTGGCACTGACTGGACGGACCGACCTGCCCCAACCTCCCCAACAAAACTGGACACAGGAGCAGCTGGAATCGCCGTCCATGTGGCACCATTAGTCCGACATTATTGTCACTCCGTGCAGATGTCAGCTGTAGTTGTTCAGCTTTTCAACTCATTTTGAGACTATTTATAGTCATCATATTTACGGTTTATATGTGTGTCTGCCATTCCTGCGTCATATTCTAATCGTTTTCACATGCACAAGGGACTCATGGGAAACAATGCAGCATGTAATCCACGTGCCTGCCATCCAAAATCCTCACTGTTTACTATTTGCTCTCTTTACACTGTGTCAGAGCTTAAGTAGTTAAGTAAGTGTATTAAATGCATTCAACTGGCAAACCATGGGTTGGCCTTATTGTGAGAGATCAGTGTATTCATTGCTGACAGGTTAGTGCTGAAGGCGATCGCTCACAAAAAAAAAAAAAAAAAAAAATGCAGCCGTAAAACAAGACGACGGTCATTCTGGACAGAAAATCAGCTGTAAATATGTCAGAAAGTTATGGAACAAGGAGGATCTTTGCTGAGTTGTTAGATGAAGAGCTGCAGGCGACAGATTGCATAACTCCATCTCTTCAGCGAGCCAACTAACTAACCAACTCCTTTCACTGCGCTGCTGTGTGGAAAGCTGTTCCCGCCGTGTGCAGCGTGAGAAGACTCCTTCAGAGAAGCATTTAGTTTGCTCGGTTGCACTGTAAACAGAATGAGTTCTTCTGGTGTCTCTTAAACACAGAGTGTTAAACCACATTTGCTGCTCCCACGGTAACCACAGGTGTTGCAAGTCATCCAGGGAAATAATCTTAGGGATTATGTTTTCAGGTGCAAGCTGCAGCCACAAAGGTGTGTGAGGTATGCTTGATTCATTTGCTTTAATAAAGCATGCTGTGTTGTTACAGAAATGTGGTTCAGTTTAAGACAACCTCCAAACATTTTATCCAGCATTCAATATTATCAGTTTTTTTTTAAATCATGTACAAGGACTTTCAAGGACTTTTCAATCATGTTCAAGGCCTTGATTTTTTTAAACCTCTGGGGACTAAGCCATTTTCAGCTCCTTTTTACTTCTCTAACATTTGGGCTTATAAACAATACTTGTTACATGTATATGGAACACCATGTGTTTGGTACCTATAGATTCAGGCTATCATATGAAATTGTATGTAATTTGTAATTGTAATTGTAACTGTATGTATTACATGTAATGTACTCATAAAGAATAATGAGTAAAAAAAACCTACAATACACACAAGAATTTCAAAAATGAAAAGTAGATTTTTGTCATTTTTTACTCAAAGTCACACCTCAAACAGTACTAGTGAAGAGATTTTGAACGAAAATATTATTTTTCAATCCCTTTGCCTGACATACCATATGCAGTTTTTCAACAAATATGTGAAGAACAATAAAATGATGCCCTTTCAATACAAAAGGATCCGCCCAATCCGTCCCCAGAGGGTTAACCATAATCTTTGAATGATTCCAAAAATCTGTGGTAACCATGTTGTTATAATAGACTTGTTTATGTGTTGCTGAAGACGTGACATAGACCAGAAGTTAAGTAAGACAAAATGTCTTCAAGTGATTGATCGATGATCGTCTGATATTTGATTTGAGTGTGCTTGTTGGTCGTCACTTGGGACTTCATTGCCAAGACTCAGCTTGATGAAGCACGCCTGCTAAAGAAAGAACTTTTCATTTCTCAACTTGTCTTTTTGTTTCCCGAATCATAAAGTGGAGTACATCATCATAAATCCCTGGAAGGAGGACATGGCATGGAAGAAAATAAAATTCTCTAACCTGAATCTGGGTAAGACAACAAGCAGACATGTTGTCCAAATGTTGGAGTGTTCTTTTGAGTGTGGGCTGTGAATGGTGCTGGGACATACTGTAGGCCTGCAGACAGCTCTAAGACATCAGAATGCCACAGGCGTGCAATTAACAGATTTACTATTGTTTCATCTGAAATATTCCACCTTTGCAATTTGCTGGAGACAGACATCACCTCAGGCACTGAAACATTTACGCAGAGGGAGCTGAAGGGTTTCTATGTAAACTGACTGAAAAATGATACCTATTAAGGTTTTGGACTTTCTGCCGATAACCTATCAGTGAATTTTCATGTTGCTTCACAAGAATATGATAATGGCCCAGTTGGCAGCATCAGCTGCTCTTATCTCCACGGTTTGGGGACTACACTTGCTATCAGTGAGGTGTGGCAACTGTGCACACACTCGCTCACTCACACTCGTATCTGTGTTTGTCGAAGTGAGAAGAGATTTACCTGGATGTCCAATGGACTGCTGCACAGTCGGTCTGGATAGGCCTCATGCAGGTCAGAGAGTTTCTCCCAGTCTCCAGATCCCCTCTCATCATCCCTGTCAAACCATTCTGTCCACTCTGCCTCTGCGGAACACACACACATACACGAGTAGCTCTTAGTTCAGTGGTCAGACAACCAAGCGGTAGATATTAGACTAATCTACGTCAAGGCTTTGACTTGTAGTCCATTTAGGCTGTCAGAGAGCATTTGTAGCAGAGTAATTGAAGGGCTCTCTTCTCCCATTATGTTCTCTGTCTGGCTGCCACAGCGGGGGATGTGCATTTGACTGTGGGCCTGAATTTCAATCTGGAGCTCGACACATGCAATGGAAGAGGCTGTGAGACCTGCGATCAAACATCCTCAGGCAGCCTGAAAAACGTGTGTTACAGTATCTGCATGTGTGCATGTCTGAACACAGGAGTGTGTGTGTGTGTGTGTGTGTGTGTGTGTGTGTGTGTGTTGCTTGTGTGTGTGTGGCAGTTTCATTAAAAGAGCAGCTATCTGATGGGAGATGAGAAGCATCTAATAGGAGTCGGCTTTGAACTAAAAAGTGTGGGGTCAATAACAGCAGACTGATGGATGTGAGGCAGACGTATTGATGAGATGATGTGGTGATGATATCACTGAGGCTGATCCATTACAGATCAGGAGAGATTTAAAGAGCCCCGGTGAGATGATGGAACTGTACTAGTTTTGTTTGTCTTGAATTATGTCCTCTGACAGCCAGAACAAAATGTATCCTCCAAGCACAATTAGAAGCACCAAACCTCGAGTTTAATTTCATCATAATTTCAATAAACATCAGAGTGATTTTTTGAAAGCAGCAATAAAAAGGCTGCAGTGGAGAATATTATTATACTGTTATTACTATTATCGGTGTGTTAAGTGTTGATGAAACATGGAGCCCACCGCATTCTGATGGCTTTACACTAATCATGTCACAAAATATGACATACAGTTTGAAATCCCACAGAGAGTTTGGTTGTACTACAGCAGGTCATGGAGATGGAGTCAGCGGAATGGACGCATCTATAAGATCACTGAGCTCAGAAATTAAATGATGTCATATCGATCTTGATTACAAAATGTTTGTAATTCAACACTGCTGCAGAGAAAAGCCGGTTAACATGTTCATCAGTGATGTAATGAGAGGTAGAGATGGTTCCTATTGTTATTATTAATTCACTAGCAAGGGCTCCAACAAGATATGTTTAAATGATTTATCAAAAAAGGTTCATGAGTGAAACTTGAACTTCTTTGGTGGAGAGTCCGTAGCACGACGCAGCCGACCCCCAAAATCCTCCAGTTACTTGAGACAAGATGCAGCAGATATGAGATCATTGAGATCCTAACAAATGTAGCAGCGATCTGCTCGGGAGGAACCAACCATTACGGATTACGGACAGTGTGGAATCATGAAAGCAGCAAAAAAGTTTTCAGCCTCTGTTGCAGGGCCTGCTGGTGTGGGTTGATGGACATTTTGAATGTCGGCGCCCTTCATCTAAATAATTCATCATTCTCTGGGGATAATGAGATGGAGTCCATGTTCAAGATGAGGTGAGTGAATAGATGAAGTTGCTTGTAGGGTGAAGTAGTTGCTCACTTTTTTTAGTGTGCTTGAGGCGATGTTGTGTGATTTTGGTTCTTGTGCAGAATATGAAAGAGAAAGAAGGGGATAGGAGGGCATTTGAAGGAATGTCAGAAGGTGTTCCTGACTCCTGAAACTCTGCTGATAGTTTGTTTGATTGATTGATTGATTGATTGATTGATTGATTGATTGATTACATGTCCTAATGAAAAAAAGAAACTTATCTACAGCATAAAATGATTTTACAGTTCATTAAAAGTCAAATTCAAGTTTAATGGACACAAACCAAAACACATCATCCACCATTTGGGCCACAGTAATTAGATATTGTGTTCATTAATGAAAGCCTAATTTAGTTTTGTAACAAATTGTTTGAGTTATACACATGCTTATGTTTAATGCAGGCTTGTATGAATCCCATTTGTTTACGCCTGGTCACCAGAGACAAGCTGATGGTCATAAATTGTGCGATCAGCAGAATACATCATCGTGTCTCCTCCTATGATTTGTGCTGTCCTCCCTTAAATGCATTACGAAGCAGACACTGACACAAGTGAAACTGCAACTCCAGCCTGGTGTGTCTGTTTTTATAAATACAGCACACGTCTGCACTGTGTTAAAAAAAAACAAAACAAAAAAAAACACAGTGGAGGACATGTCGTACACCACCTGACATGTATGTTTGAGGAGTCGAGGAGTTACCTTGCACCCACTGGCTGCTGGTGGTGATGGTGAAATGCTCTCCATAACTCGACTGGAAAACATGAGAGCTCAGGGCCTCTGAGGAGGCCTTGGTCCCTGACAACACACACACACACACAAATCATTTACAACATGCTGTTTTACTGCATACACATCATCAAGATCAGGTTGGTAGCAAAATTTGAAATTGATTCCTACCTTGATAGACAGCATGATCCTCCACAACAGATGAAGTGTCACCTTTAGTCACTATGAAAGTCCAGGGATGCCTGTAGGGGAAAAGAGAGGAGAGATGAAGCAGGGGAAGAGAAAATAGGTGATGTGGGGAAAGGCAGAGAATGGACAGAGAGGAGGAAGAACACAGATGGAGAGAGAAAGACATATAGTACTGTGTGTAGTAAATAAGAGATGGAGGCAGGAATGGAAAAAGAAGCATCAGGTGGAAAATGAGGAACATCTACATTAGACTACCCACACACACACACACACACACAGTGGCATTATATTTGTAATGCTGACGTAAAGAGTGAGAGGCTGACATCCACGAATGGGCAGTCTAATTAAATGAGCTATCCCAGCATGCATCACTTAGGTAATGATGTGCTGGCTGTCAGGGAGGGAACAGGGGGAATCTGTGTGAATCCATGTCTGTGTCACCATGTGTTCATGTGTGGATGGAGGTACGTGTGTGTGTGTGTGTGTGTGTGTGTTGCAGTCAGGACAGAGGTTTGACACGGCGTTGGGGAGATAAAGATGAAGATGAAGAGCTGTAGCACGCTGTGCATATCTCTGCTGTCTGTTTCACAGCTGGTGTGAGATGAAAAATATACTGGCAACAGGAGTGTTGCTCCATATTTTATAAGAATAGTTGGTGCCAGTAATGATCCATCGGCCCTGACTTCAAAATACAGTCTGAGCACAGCCTCACTTTACTGCACATTACACATTTTAAGCATTTCATTATTTAATAAAAGACAAACATGTTGAATATTATAACATGAGCTGCAACTAACAATTCCATTCAATTAAACATTTAAAGTTTGAAAGGTTGTAAGTGACAGACAGCCGCATGAGCACACTTTGCTCTGACTTTGTGTCTTTAATTCAGTCGTGAAATCAGAACACACATTTATTCTTACTTTACAGAGAGTTTATTATGAATGAATATTAAAACTTTATGAACCTGTTGCTAACAAAATACTTGATGAATTATATTTGGCATTTACTGAAAAATATATTTGTCCTGCCCTTTTTGTGAAAAACACATGATTATTATTGATTTGCTTTCTGAGGCTTTGTGGGTACACAGACATACACACACACACACACACAGACGCGCAGTCATCCTGTTTCCCAGTCTTACAAAGATGTTACAGTGAAATGAGAAAATCAGCACAGCCTTCCATTAGAGAGAAAATGTTCAACATTCCTGCTTAATAACTCTTCACCACAATTGTTGAAAAACACAGCTGTAATTGATAACATCGACTGTGGCTTCATTCCAACCAGTGTGCACTTCCCTGTTCCAAAGAATGCTGTTCCAAGTGTACACAATAACAAGGCAATGGAGCCAGAACATCTAAAAGGAATAAAGCCATAATTAACATTAAGAGTTACACTGATGGATCCTTCTGCTGCTGTTTGAACCTGTCAGCTTGGTGGGATGGGCTTAGCAGAGCGATGCAAGACAGTAGAGAGAGAGAGATGTGGAAGGTTTGACACAGGTTTTGTCTGCTGCAGCTTTAACAGACTGCTGTAGAAAAGAGAGTTTGCTTTTTAACACACAAGAACAAAATGTTTCAGGTGAGGTGGCAAAGTGGGTGGCATTCGTCGAGCTATACACACTCCCATGGTTCACACCATTGCATTGCACTGTCTACTACAGTGCAATGTTACTACAGGTGCTAGTAACAAGGAAGTGTGTGTTTGACAGTCTTCAAGGATGCACACAGAGCTGAATATGAACACAACTTTTGTTTCATTTTAAGAAAACTCTACAGAGCAACTTTAGTCAAGTAGTGAACACATGGTGGGTAGTTTAAGGAGCCTGGAAATTAGCAGTATGAGGGCATTGTCACTGAATAAATCCAGCATGGCAGCAGAAAACTTTAAATCTCAGCAGCCATTGAAGTCACAGAGGAGTGACTGACATTAATCACTAACATTTATGAATTGCTTCTGATTTACTCTGGTAATTTTGTACAGTGAGTCAGTAAAATATCACTGTCAACACCATTAAAAGAGGAATGTATGATTAGAGAGTCAGTAAAGACAGAGAACATCCAATACATTTTGGCTCAGACCCATAGAAAACCCCACGACTTCAGCACATCTGTTGTTATTCCTCGACTGAGTTTCACTTCTTTATTTGCTGAGCTTTAAAAAACGAAGCACTGGAGGTGTGTTGTAGTATTTCTCCAGGCTACCGCCAGAACCAATGTGCTGTGCAGCTGCAGTAAACATATGCAAATTACATAACTAAGAATGTATTGCAGAGTCTGCGCTGTCTCATAAATTCCAGCTTATTAAAATGTCTCTGGGTGCGCCGCAAATTACACAGCCTCTCTCTCCTGATGACACCAGCGCTGGCCTGTTGGCAACAGCACGAGGATGGAAGGCGACAAGAGTCATTAGGCAAGAATCCCTCCGCCGCCTCTCCATCGCTCCCATCCATTTACGTCCTCCACAGCATCCACAAGCATGGAGCAAAGCACAAATTTGGGAAGAAGGGAATGTTAGCTCGCACTTTGTCCTCATGTCGTTTATTAAACACTCTCCGTGTTTCCTGCAGTCTCCTCAACAGCATTAAGTTTCATAACACCGCCCTGCTCGGAGGTTAACCACAGGGCCGACACTGCCAGCATCTCCTCTCAGCCCACAACAAGACCTCTGATATTGTAGTTGACTGGCACCGTGCAAAACAAAACATTCACACAAGTTTGTGGTTTTTTACGGTGTAAAGTCGCCTGTCCAACAGTTGTGTTCTGTTTTTGTGAAAAACAAGAGCACAGTTGAGTCTTGTCTAAGGAATGTGACAGTGTACACATTCTTATCCACTCCGATACGCCTCATGTCAGTAACTTTGAGAGGTTCAAAGTTTTATTATCATGGCACCATTCAGGATCCATTTCCGATGCATTCCTGACACACACACACACACACACACACACACACACACACTCATTGAACTATCCCTTATTCTCAGGAGTTGGTGAGGACCAAGACAGAACTAAAACAAGAGTGAATATTGGACTTATAAAGGACTGATCAGGTGGATACATGCACAAGTCCTAATGAATGCAGATATTGCTGCATCTTCTGGAGGTTTTCAGCATAAAACTGATGCCAAAGAATTCTATTCTGTTAACACAGTGAGGAAATGTTGTCAGCTAAAGCGTTACAAAACTGATCACACATGTATGTAAAGTTACATGTCAAATGACACATTTGATTTGTTTTCTGAATATCAGCTCTTGCAATACAACATCATCTGGATGTGACTGCTGTATTATTAAAGCTTGTCATGGTTCATGGAGTCACCCTGACCACGCTGTGCAATTCTGGTACAGTAAAGTAGATAACAGTCCTTCATTCACTCTGAATGTCTGACACACTGCACCTTTAAATCAGAAGTTAACAATACACAATATTTGGTATGGAATTTTCCTGTCTTTGATTTCAACTGCATAAACTGCCATATAAACTATAAACTGCCATATAAACTATAAACTGCCATATAAACTCGACTAAATTCACTGAAAAGTGATTTTCTCGTTGTCAGCTTTATTATTTTCACCTGTACAACTGAATGGAAGTTTTCTACCATATCATATTATTTATGATAGTCATAGGTCATAACATGACCTCTAACTATGATCTCAATATATATATATATATATATATATATATATGTTTATTATTATTATTACTATTGACACATTTCCATTAGAGTTATTTAAACTTCATAAAAGAAGGATTGATGGAACGGTACTGAATTGCAATATACTGTCCCTAATGAAGTGGCCAGTGACGGTAAATACTGTATGTTTTTACAAATGTTGCACTGGAGATAGTTTATTGAAAATCATTAAGCACCAGAGCTGCAGGGATTCATTAGACAATGAAAGCTCCACACTGTGACTCACCTGAGGTTTCAACAGTTTTTCATTAATTCACATCAATCAATAAAAACATTTCTGCAGCCCTGCAAGCTTCAAACACATTTCTGCCCTGACATGGTGTGAGCTGAATACCTATGAATTCATATAGTGTGATGTTGAGTTTGCAGTGCTGGTCAGCACTAACAATTATTGTCATTAATTGTCATTACTGATTCATCCGTTCATTTGCTAGAGGTAAAACGTCATTCAAATTAAAAAACAATATTTCATGAGCTCACCGAAATCCAAGACTGGTGATGTGCTGGCTGCCCAGCCTGGTGAGGCTCTTCTTGGCCGAGTCCTCCAAGTTGTTAGAGCCCTCGTCGTTGACCACCATGGCCAGTATAAGCCCCGCCTCCAAACCATCCACGTACTTTGCAAGGCGACGACTCTCGTCCTTACTGCGGTATGTGTCAAACCTGTACGAGTGAAAATCATGATTGTCTTTAATTCATGGGACAGAAAGCTGCTCTGCATGTAAAACCATCTTATGTTGTAAATATAGCCTTAATGATTACAATTATCATTACTTCTCTGTGCTCTAATGTGTGTCTGCATGTTACTGATCAATGATGTTTAAAGGACTAATAACAATTCATGGTTAAACAGAACACAGCGTGGTATTTATGGTAGAACTGTTCTCATTCACTTTGTCAGTGACATCTTTCAGTCTGAAGGCATACAAAGAATGCTAATGTTTAAAGGCAAAAAATAAAAAATAAATAAATAACTTAAGAAACATGAAAAGGCACATAAAGTGGATTTATAGTTGGCTTTAATAAAGTCAAAAATAACCAACAATAATTCATTACTTCATTCATTTGAATCTATTAAACAATCTATTAGTGGTAAACAACACAATTAAAAGCCAAAACTTTAATTATTTTGATTCATTTCTCACAAGATCAGAAAAAAAGTCATTGTTAGAGCAGCATTAGACTCAGATATATTTCAGGTTTACAAATGAAGGTAGCATATTTATAGAAAGGACGTGCACATACTCATTTACCTCGTTTACACACATGCTTTCTTTATAATCGTCCATCTGAAATGAATTGCATGTTTCTTTGTGTAACAGCATCGAGATGTGTTTTATAAATGACATGGCTTCTTCTCACCTAAAGGGAAAATGATCAAATCAAATGTGGCTATATGTAGTATAATGTTCATGCACGTCCTGTCTGTGTGGCTGCTTCTGTCCACACAGACAAAGAAAACAGATTAGTTTGCATTGTGTTTGTCTGCTGTCAATCAAATTCATACCCCAGCCCGCCCACTCAGAGGGTTGGAGCATTTCTCTTCAGATTCATTTTTTTTCACTGATAAAAGAAAGTTGGACTTTAAAAACACCCCCTAATTTCAAGTGCAATGGTTTGACAAAAAAAAAAAAAAAAAAAAAAAAAAAAATCAGACTAAAAAGACTGAAAGACTTGGAATTTAAGTGAACAATAACATGCACAATAATTTAAACCCAGCAAGCTGCATATAAAGAATTAATTTATTATGAATTAGACTTAATAATTTTCATTTGAACAAGTTTGATTTGTTTGCTAACACAAGGAGGATTGAAGTGTCATTTCAAGTTATAAAGGCTTTGCTTATTAACTACATGACTACATGTTTTCTTGCAACATTAAATTTGTTTTGATTTATCATGTCAATACATATTAAATTGCCTCTCCAAATTACCACAAATAGTTTCAGGCTAGCCATTTGTTTTTGTATTTTTGTCAGATCATATTTGGAGAACTTGCATATTTGTATTTGTTAATAGAAAGGCCTGGAAGATACATATAATGTAACATTATATATATATATATTATAATAGATTTTGGAACAACCTCCACTGCACCAGGACAATAACTCATCAGCTGACATGACTGCTGCTGAGGGGACATGTTCAGGGACTTCTGCTCCCTCCTCTGAACTGACTGCAGCTGCAGAGGTCATAACAGAGGTACCACAGCCTCCTCTATCCTCCTCCAACCTGAGCAGTGTGTGGAGTTGTACTGTGCTTTGGGGTCCTGAACGAAATCTTGTTTCAGACCACATCAAAATCCTACAAAAACACTGCTTCAAAGAAATATTTGTTGTCTGTCCACTATAATTAGTGTTAAATTATTCTCCAAGCTCACTGCAGTTGACTGCATATTAACTGTTTTGTAATTATCATTTATGAAGCGCATTTTATGGATGTCACTTTTAATCAGACAATGTCTAACGGTCGTAAATTAGAGGAGACACAGTCCAATGCCGTGCCTCCTCCTCTCAAAATGACCCAATCATCTGTTTGCTACAATAGAAGCTGTATATCAATTTATCTGACCTCCATTTAGAATAAAAATGTAATGGATAATGAATCATGAAAGGATATAAAGGATGACATTGATTTCTAAATTTAATATCCCTGCATCAAACAGTGCCAGAGTCATTAGAGGCAGATTTGTCTCCTTCATTACAACCATGTGATTACACAGCTTATGAGATGTCAGCCACCACCTCATTTCTGCTCTAATAAAGAGTTTCATGATTGTTCATCAGGCGGGACGTGGCCTTGGCTTCAAGGGGGAACCCTACCTGTCATCGTGCAGCACCTCTCCAGTCTTGGGGTCGATGACGTGGATGATGATTCCTCGGTTCCCCCAGCTTCTCTGGAACAGGTAGTTGTTTTGGTTGCTCTCCCCGGGGTGAAAGGTCTTGTTCAGGAACGTCCAGGACAGCTTCTTTTCTCCGTGGATTTCTAGTGTCCCTCCTGTCCCCACGCCGATGTACTTCCTCCCAAAGTAGCTGTGCTCCTGATCACTGTCATCCAATCTAAGAACAATGTGAGAGAATTACAGTTGTTACAAGTTTAGTACAAGTGACATTTGAGGCTAAAGTGTTCATGATCTTAATGCAGATTCACTAATCACCATTTTAAGATGCCAGTCACTGAGAGGATACTGGACATGAAAATATGTAATACACTGTTCTGTCTGCCCACATATCCCTTGGAAATATCAAAACTTTCTGACTTCCTGTAGTATTGAGCAATTTAACAATGGGCAGTTGTTGTTTTTTTGTGATCCATCTTCTTTCTACTCCATATATCATGAAGTCTGTTTTATTCCCTCTGCTGTGCACTCTGCTCTTACACTGCAGTCCACTCGACCATAGTGCTGGTCAGAGGTATGTAGTATTGATTTAAACAGTTATTTGTGATAATGTCATCATGAATGGTCTAACAGTATCACAAATTGTGATTAGAAATCATCCTGATAGGGACATGACTGTGTGTACCAAATATCAGGGTCATCCGTTCAATAGCTTTTGAGACATTCCACTTCGAATCACAATCGATCTGGCTCTAGAAGTAAAGTCAGCAGATTGCTAAAGTTCTTAAAAGCGATCCCCTTGTGTACAATGGATATCACTTTAATATCCAAATTTTAGTAAAATTTTAGCAAAATGCACTACATACTGCAATAGTTAGAGACTTATATAAGCTTGAAAATGTAAGTCTGTTGGTAGCACTCGAGGAAAAGTCACAAGATTTTATCCTCAGGAGATCACGGATGTCTGTACAAAATGTTATGACTTCCCAACACTGCCATCCCCAGAGCATGGCTAAAAACGTCTCACAGTTTAACCAACATTATTCATACGGGAAGACAAAATGCATTTGTTGGCGACGATTTTCAGAAGGTAGATTAATCCCCGCCTGGTGCTCAAGTGAATATGTCAGGCAGCGGAGCGGGTGTGGGATTGAGTCAAGTGCGTGGGTTCATGGTAGTAAACACTGAACAAAGGAGCTCTATAGCACAGAGCAGTACAGTCCTGGAGCATCACCATCTTGTAATTTTCGATCACTGAGCAGCTCATCATTTCTTACAGGATGAATGTTGAAAATACAAACTCATGGTGTTAGAAAATCTTCATACTGACAGATAAAATGAAAATTTAAAAAAAAAAAACTATGGACACGAGTGAGGGGCTTCCAAAGCAACAAAATAACATTCACCCTGACCAAGAAAGGTTTCTTCCGTCAGCACCATTAAGTTAGCACAGCACAGCACTGAGTTGGTTTTACATAGTTTGTACTGACTTTAATGGAAGGCATCTGTCTTGGTCACAAATTGTAAATTGTTTTTTGTTGCTTTGCACCTGTCTGACTTTGTTTTCTTAATAAATTCAGGAAGATTGACTGACCACCTGGTGAGTTTAGATTGTCAACTTTCTTTCAGGTAATATATTTTATGAGTGTGCAGACGGCCCTGGATCAGTGCTGAGGCAGTACTTGTTTGCAGGATTAATTTAATGTTGGTTTTGGTCTCTTCTTGGTATTTGCTCATATCAGGTGAGTATAGATTATAGAACAACAGCAGGTTTATCTAAAAGGTTACATGTTCAATAGACATCCAGTAATTCTCCAGTATGTAATCATACAAATTACAGTGATTACATTGGAGGGGGAGCACACTGAGGAATATCGGTTCATAATATTAAATAACATTTGTTTTTGTTGATTTGGATTGTTAAATTGACTATAGCTTATGTTATCGTGTTGTTTAGCATCACTTCTTTAAAACACAATGCTGCATGCTAAACCTCAACTGTACCTTCCAAAAAGGGAGATGGTCAGGTTGCCTTTATAAGGACAGTCTCTGCTTCCGATGTGCAGCTCTCCTTTGTTCCCAATCAGAATGTGTTTTGTTCGCAGCTGTATGGGCCGTTTGGTGTCAGCAATCACCAGCTTTCCTACAGGACAGAGAGAGAGAGAGAGAGAGAGAGAGAGAGAGTTGTGGAGGGGGTGATGAAGACTCCTGGCAGGTCTTTCATGCCCCACTGCCCTCAGACACCTCTTGTCTTCAAACCATTTATGGCCCTGGGCTCAGGCTGTCCACACATGTGCTCACACACACACACACACACACACACACACACACACACACACACACACACACACACACACACACCAGATGTAGCTGGCAAACAACCTGTGTGCAATCCACTGATTCCAGCTCAGTGGTGGAGTGGTGAATAGCTGTTGAACACTAAACATCATCTCCTGTACATGCTACTTTTCTTGCTTCCACTGCATTTCGTCTTAAATAATGCACTCTGTATGTGTCTTTGCACAGTGTTCCACAAGACTGAAGCTACACCATGATGGTTGTACAGTTAAATGTGACAAAAAAGGATGTGCTGAGAGAACTAATGGCCAAAAAAAACTCAGTAAAAAACCTTACTGTGGTTTACATTATTCTCACTATACAGTGATCTGCCTAAATACTCTTTAACAGCAGTTAAAAGTGAAAGATGAAGGTGAAGCTACAGGTCAAATCCTGTGTATATATTAATTATCACTTGGAATATGTTATGCAATAAATCATTTGAGTGTTTTTTATGTAGAAATCCCAATATTTTCCTTTATTGTAAAATGTGACAGTATTTCCTGGTGAATCATCTTGAATTCTGGGTTGTATATGTAAGTTTATCCAGTCAAACCTTACCGCACCCATCTGTTTGTGTTTCATCCTGATCATCACCAAATGAATTTGATATAAATCTCCTTCATTACTATACCCCACCCGCTCATTCTGTTTCATTTGGAAATATTTCACATTACAGGCGATTAAAAGAACTCAGGCTTACCTCCGTTGAGAATCTCAATGGAGTGGACTGTAGCTGAAGTTGTGAGGAGGACCTTCCTGCCATAACCGATTGTTACACGGTGGTCTTCGCTGTGTCCTGGCATCCATGGCTGTAGTCCTGGCTCCTTATCCGGACACACTGCAGGAGACAGAAAATACATAATCATTTCACTTCTAGAGATATATACACCAACAGTGAAAAGTACATTTAAGGAGATATCTAAAGAGACGTGTTCCATCAAAACATCTAAAAATGGTTTCATCCAACAACTCTATAACATGGCTTCACAAAACAATTCAGGAAAAGTTAAGAATGAAATAATAATAATAATAATAATAATTTTAAACCAAGTGCTCGTCGGCTCATGTAACAGCTCAACTAACAACATACTCGCTCTGACTGTGCACTGTTGTGGAGTTCTCCTGACAGAGCGAGAAGGGTCGTCTATGCGACTATAAGTTGTGGCTGTTGTTTGTGCCGCTGCACTGAGTATCAGTGTATCTAGCCTTATTAGAGTTGAAGGAGGTCTTCTGGGAGACTTCAACACTTAAATGGGCAATTATGGAGGAACCTGGGGGAACTGAGAAGGGGGTGATTGTGAGGAATGATCTGCATGATATAAAATTGATGTGGTACAAGAAGACCTCACTTGGACACTTGGGTGACATGAAAGGTTTTCCGGCTCGGTTAGACTTGTCTCCTGAAGCAGCATACAGTTGCTAGGACGCCCGGATTGACACGACTCCGGTGGTTGCTGAAGCAAAAACCTGGGTATAGGAGGAGTTTGAAGCTATGGAGACTCAAAGAAGTTCTGGCGAGGCAACTCAGGAAGGGAAAAGAGAGACTTGGCTCAGGCTTCAGCAGGCAAGGGGAACTAATTACCCACTTGGTATTGTATGTTTGTTATTGTGATGTTCCTCCAAATGGTCTTTCCACTTGTGCCCAACCAACACATCCTCTGTAGAATACGTAAGAGTTTTACAAAATAATGTCACTGGAACTTAATTTAGATATTGGTGCCCGCAGTGGAAAAGCAACGAGTTCCTCCAAAAGGTTCCTGATCCCAGGGGAAAATTCCTGTGGTGGAAATACATCTTTAGATCAAGTAATGAGCTCAGACATCAAGATGGAAAGCAGAATAGGCATTGCTCCTTTGCATCCAAATGAACCAGTTCAAGTGGTTCAGACATCTGATCAGGATGCCTACTGGGCACCTTTGTTTGGAGGTTTCCATGCCATGTCTCCTTGCTGGAGACAGGAATGTCTGGATTATCATGGTTAACCTGCTGCCAGCTTGACTTGGAAATGATGGCAGAAAATGGATGGATGGATAGATAGCATGATACAAGTGCTATACTACATAATCAAGACTAATAAAAATTTGACAGATGACATGAATATGGACAAGTGCAGGCAGAGCGGTGGAAAAAAAAAAATCAAACAAACGATAAGAATACACAAAATGAAATGAAATAAAAATGTGGCCATGAGTCACCTTTTCTCTTGCCTCTCCCCAGCCTTTACTGTATCAACAAGCAACCTTGTAGCAACCCTCTAATGTGAAAAAAATACACGAATTGATGGAAAAAATTCAGCTACATTTTGAGCAAATGAAACCTTTTACATGCTTCAGCTGCTGTAGCCTGTACCGAGCTTTATAGTCACCTTGACGGAATCTTTTTACGACTGGAACATTGCTTTTTACAGGACAAATCTGAAAAACACTTAGACGTCTTTAAGGCTAAAAACAACTGCAAATAGGTTTGTGTCAGCCCTTCACAACCAAAGAATAAGGGCTTCTTTTTGCTCAATATTTTGCACTGACATTTAACAATAAGAAAGAAATCCTTTACAGGCTGAGAACAGACAATAGCTGCGTGTGTCCTATTCTGTGTTTTCTTGAGGAGTTGAAAGGCATTATGGGAAATGCTTCCAAATCAGGGGGTAAAAAGAGGCGGAGCAGAAACAAAAGTTACAGCTGTCACCAGTGTTATTATCTTTGTCAATGAGTCCTCTGCTAATCTGATTTGTCTCATTCCGTGTCTGTTGTGTACATTTCTCAGCTCTCCAACTATCTAAATGAGCATAAAATAGCACACAAGGCTATTGGATTGTTCACTGAAGAGTAAGAGTGACTGATAAACCCGTTTAGTTTGTGTCTGTTATTGTCAGGATAGCATTGAGACACTGTGTAAATGTCCAATCTGCCCTATAGACTTTCAATCTATTGCTCTCCGGTGTGTGTGGTGGTTACCTCATCTCCCTGCCACCTAATGGATACGTCAATGCCATTGACTGGTCAGGGACCTGAATTGTCAAGTAGATTTCCCACAGGACTAACACAGATTCATGGTGGTGACGTGCTATCAACTGGTTTTTGCTTGTCTGTGAGTGACGTCTGTTCTCGAGGACTCGGCTTGTCTGTGCAGGTTGTTTGTCTGCAGTCCTCTAATGACTTGGAGAACCTTTTCCCTACCCACTCAATTATATCACTGTTTAGATGATGACATTAGCAGTCTGTGTGTCCCAGTTATACTACTGAGCATACTGAGCATCGAGATTCATTCCTGAGCATGGAAGTAGTGTGTGAAAAACCTATTTAACTGAAAGTGCACTTACACTTACACAGTTTTTCTCAAGCTTTATGCTCTGGAGACAGCTCACGTCTTTTTGACTTTTTAATATTTTTTGTTTATTTATTTATTTATTTATTTATTTAATTTATAGTTTTTTACATGATGAATGCTAAAACTGGAAACAAAAAAACTAGATAAAGGAAACAAAAAGTTTATTTAAATACTTCCTCAAACTCAACTGTGACAAATCAGACTTGATCATCCCGCACCAAAACCACTGACAGGTTCTGCCTCACCATCGACAGCTCCACCCTCTCTCCATCCCCTCAGAGTTGCAACCTCTGACTCATCTTTGACAATAACCTCTCCTTTGAACATCACATAAACCAAATCACCAGAACTGCCTTCTTTCACCTCAAGAACATTGCCCGACTTCATCCATCTCTCTCCTTCTCTGCTGCAGAAACCCTCATTCACGCCTTCATCACCTCCAGAATCGACTACTGCAACAGCATCCTCTATGACACACCATCCAAAACTCCAAATAAACTACAGTACATCCAAAACTCTGCAGCACGTCTGCTCACCCACACCCACACCCGTGATCACATCACTCCAATCCTCCAGAACCTCCTCCAGTCCTCCTCCTCACACACAAAGCCCTCCATAACCAGGCCCCTTCCTACCTCACTGACTTGCTCCATCACCACAATCCATCCCGCAGCCTCCGTTCATCTGATGCAAACCTCCTGACTCCACCACCTAGGACCAAGCACAGAACCTGGGGCGACAGAGTCTTCTCTGCAGCTGCCCCCTCCCTCTGGAACTCTCTCCCCAAACACATCCGTGACTGTACTGACCCTCCAACATTCAAATCTGACAAAAACACACCATTGTAAAATTGCTTTTAATGTTTAGCTCAGTCTAATGTGTTTTTAGTCTACTGTTTTATGCTGTTTTGCTACTTTGATGTATAGAACAACTTTTTATATTCATTAATGAAAAATAGATTCATAAAATATAATATTCATAAAATGAATTCCAGTAGCTGTTTTTTTTTTTTACAACGTGCCATGTTATCCTGCTATGCTATGGTGTTTGGACACTTATGGAGCCAGATCACCATCTAAAGCCGTGTAATCCACAGAAATCCACTGTCAGGAGCTCAGGTGGCCATCTGCAATTATACTGACTAGACATCCAAGGAAACCCTAACAGCACAGAGAATACCAGACCTGTTATTTATAGTATGAGGCCACACTCGAGCTATTTTGTTTTGTGGAAATACTGTATTGTCTGTTACATATATTTTTTAAGTGTCTCTAAGTTCACTGAACTCAGCTTGTCTTGTTTTTTCTCCCTGGCTACCATGTGCTGTTTTCTTTTCTTTTTTTTCAACAGACTGTAAATGAACCTTGGAAATAAGTGGATTTACTCATTTGCACCTGCTCCAAGCACTGAAGGATACAATAATAATAACAGACATGAATGAAAAAGTCTACATATAACATACAGTAAGAACATCCTCATCAGCAGCTCTTCACACGCACATTTCGGAGTGAGCGTTTGAAGTCGCTCCTTGGAGATCTGTGGCTTCCAGTTATTGGGCTGTTTGACAGCTGTGAGTAAAACTGCTGAACCTGCTGCTTTGGTTTGCCTGAAATTCTTTCTTAATCCAACAACACAATGAACCGTGCCTGAACTTCATCAGAGAACTACCAACGCAGGTGATTCAGCTAGAATTACACCACGAAAATAAACCGAGAACTTCAAAGCGTTACACCTGGTTTCTTCACAACTTTAATCACAGACGAGGGCACGATAATAACTGACTGCATCACCAATGACCTTTTAAAGTCTCCATGAAATCAAAAATTTATGTTTCACTGCTTTTTTATCACATCTGGCACATCACCTGCACTATGCTATGCTTTCACACTGGTGGTGAAACTGGATCAGACAATATATTTGCTGCTTTTCCCTCTGATGTCCTCCAGCTGCTCAGCTTCAACTCTCTGTGTGAGCTATCTGTCCAGCAGAGTTTCATGATGGACAGTTAGCTTCAGCCTGACCACTTGCTAAAGTAACTAACTGCTAATGAACTGCTGCTAACTTATCTAATCTACCGTTAGCAGGCATCAAAACTGGGCTCGCAGCTGGACCGGATTGTAGTTAGATACTGGTCTATAGGTCACATATAGCACCAGGAGACAAACCTGACAAGAACCCTCTTGCTAAACTACTGTATTCCCTGCCAGAATGTCAACTGCTGATTTTGAAAGTTGTGTTATGTCGACTTTAAAGCACCCCTTCCGAATAGTTCAGTGTGCTCTAAATGGTCGTGTTTTGAGCTTATCAACAACTCAACTAGATTTATTCATCCATGAAATTATTAGACAGACGTTGCACACCGATACCAAGAATATTTCTTTCCAAAATGCCAACTTCAGCTACTTGTGAGAAAATCACAGTTTTCAACACATCCTTCGATTTGAGAGAGACATGGCTGTATGGATCAAGCCTGTCAGCTGTCTTCTTGTGAAAGCCTAACCAACACTGACCTATACATGCGCCCCCTGGCTTTGCCCCCCGGGTGTCAGCGTAAATAGGCTAACTAATGCACCAGTGTTATCCTCAAATCATTATCATCATAGCGTATTTTTCGTTATACCTTTTTTTTTTTTGTTACCTGTTAAACATTTCAATAAGAGAATCAGCTGGTTAATAAATTACTGTAACAGTAATTTATTAATTTATATTTAAAATCATAATATGACATGCAGAAAGAGTGCAGCGGCCAGGATGCAAACCGGCATCCCATGGTTTAAAGTGCAACAGTTAGCATTGTACTTAACCATTCAACTATCACAACACTGTTATGCCAGTAAGGGTATTTATTGTATACAAAATATCCCGCTAATATGAAATTCGAAAAGATCTAAACTATGATAACTCTTTTTAGGATTATTTAAGATTAATTATACATACATAAGCTGGCGTCTTAAATAGACGATTCAAATAGCTGGCTAATATGGTAAATTGGTGTATTTAAAGAGAGAAGCAGTTTTACAAACAGACCATATACCCGCCCCTACGGAGCGCTCAAAAATGTCAAAAGAACACACCCAAGATGGGTCCACACTCTAGCTGTCTCCCTATTGGCTGGTGAAACACACTATTTTAAGCACAGGGAGGGACATCCTTCAGTCTGAGCAGACACCTCAACCTGAGAGGACATGTTGTTTTGAGTGTGAGCACATAAAATTTGAGAGCGCACAGGACGCGTTTTGAGTGCGAGCACACTTAGGTTTGAGTGCGTAGACGTTAGATCTGAGCATGTATAGGACATATTTGAGTGCGAGCGAAATGTTTGGGTCCAAGAAGAAGAAATGTGAGCGCAAGCATGTGATGTTTTGAGTCCAAGCACACATTTTGAAAGAAAGCAGCAGAAATCTGAGTGTGAGCACAAAATGTGAGCACGAGGAGAATAAATCTGAGCACGAGAAGGAGGAATCATGCTCTCAAACTGAAAATCTACGCTCTTGAATAAAGATAGGATAATTCTTCCATACCAATGACAAACAATGGTTCCTTGATGGTGCACTTCTACACCACAATTGCTGAGTCCAATCTCACCTCCTCCATGACCATCTGGTACCACTGCCAAGGACAAGGGCAGACAACAGCGTGTCGTTCTCTCTGCTGAGAAGGTGACTGGCTGCAATCTGCCAGCCCTCCAGGACCCGATCCTGAGGCGAGCGGGAACAATTGTGTCCAAGACTTCTGCTGCTTGACTTCAGGGCGTAAGGATCTTTATGAAATCAACATCACTTAGAGAAGAGGTGCAGATTTTGCAATAAATACTGACCCACAGATGAGGAGACAACTACATAATGATGCTTTATGGATATTTCTTATTCCTTACTTTGTTATAGGTTGCAGGAGATTGTAAAGTCCTCTGGGGGCAAATATATTTCGTGACTTTGGGCTATACAAATAAAATCTGTGATTTGAACAGGTAGTTTAAACCTGGACTGGAGGTAGCACCATCCTTTTCATCCTTCAGGGTTGCTAACAATAGGAATTAAGTTTACATTGATTTTCTTTGCAATCCCTTGCCATTCATCTTCATTGTCTGCACTTGTCACTTGTTGATTTCTCTGATGTACCTCATCAATCTGTCTTATCATCTCAACCTGATTTATTTTCTTGGTTTCATCACTACTGGAGATTTTCAGGATTTCTTATGAATAAAAAGTATTAAAACAATAAATGTACATATGAAAGGATTCAATGGGTTGGACATTGTGTACATATGAAGAACTTTTTTACACCTTAGTTGGATCTTTCAAGCATTCTTTTTTTTGCATTCATTTACTTTTTATTCATTTTTTCTTAACATATACATATGTGCCAATTGGTCACAAAAACATACAACATAACATAAACATAACATGACAAGGGGAGGATTAAGCATTAAGTAAAACACCAGAGTCAGAATAGGCACATCATACATAAAAATATAAGGATGCTGCTCGAAAATAGGGGAAAGATTAAAAATAAAATTTTGATGGAGGGTTTGATCTTATCTTTGCAATCTATATGAAATCCGGTCTTACAGTACTTTGACCAGTTCTCTTCAAAAATATCAGTTTGGTTTCTTTGTTTAAATTCATTCAACACCATAACATACACTATATTGCCAAAAGTATTTGGCCACCCATCCAAATGATCAGAATGAGGTGTCCTAATCACTTGACTCGGCCATGGAAGAGTTTGGGAACAACAGCAACTCAGCCACGAAGTGCTGAAGACCACGTAAACTGACAGAGAGGGGTCAGCGGATGCTGAAGCGCATAGTGCAAAGAGGTCGCCGACTTTCTGCACAATCAGTTGCTACAGAGCTCCAAACTTCATGTGACCTTCAAATTAGCCCACGTACAGTACGCAGAGAGCTTCATGGAATGGGTTTCCATGGCCGAGCAACTGCATCTAAGCCATACATCACCAAGTCCAATGCAAAGCGTCGGATGCAGTGGTGTAAAGCACGTCGCCACTGGACTCTAGAGCAGTGGAGACGCGTTCTCTGGAGTGATGAATCACGCTTTTCCATCTGGCAATCTGATGGACGAGTCTGGGTTTGGAGGTTGCCAGGAGAATGGTACATTTCGGACTGCATTGTGCCGAGTGTGAAATTTGGTGGAGGAGGAATTATGGTGTGGTGTTGCTTTTCAGGAGTTGGGCTTGGCCCCTTAGTTCCAGCAAAAGGAACTTTGAATGCTCCAGGATACCAAAACATTTTGGACAATTCCATGCTCCCAACCTTGTGGGCACAGTTTGGAACGGGCCCCTTCCTCTTCCAACATGACTGTGCACCAGTGCACAAAGCAAGGTCCATAAAGACATGGATGACAGAGTCTGGTGTGGATGAACTTGACTGGCCTGCACAGAGTCCTGACCTGAACCCGATAGAACACCTTTGGGATGAATTAGAGTGGAGAATGAGAGCCAGGCCTTCTCGACCAACATCCGTGTGTGACCTCACCAATGCGCTTTTGGAAGAATGGTCGAAAATTCCTATAAACACACTCCGCAACCTTGTGGACAGCCTTCCCAGAAGAGTTGAAGCTGTAATAGCTGCAAAAGGTGGACCGACATCATATTGAACCCTATGGGTTAGGAATGGGATGGCACTTAAGTTCATATGTGAGTCAAGGCAGGTGGCCAAATACTTTTGGCAATATAGTGTATATATTGTAAATTACATCAATGCACTTGTTTGTTATTGTGGTTTGGAGGTAGAGCGGGTCGTCCACTAATCAGAAGATTGTGGTTCGATCCCCTCCAGTCTGCATGTCAAAGTGTCCTTGGGCAAGATACTGCTCCCGAAGACTGCGCCATCGGTGTGTGAATGTGTGTGAAAGGTTAGTTCCTCGAACTGATGAACAGTTGGCACCTTGCATGGCAGCCAGTGCCATCAGTGTATGAATGTGTGTGAATGGGTGAATGAGATATGTACTGTAAAGCGCTTTGAGTGGTCGGAAGACTAGAAAGGCGCTATATAAGTACAGTCCATTTACCATTTATTGTTGGCTCGTCTTTCTTAAGCCATTTTCTGGCCAGAGCCTTTTTACACCCGACTAACAGCACTCTCAACAGGTATTTGTCCCACTTTGCATGTTCAAGTCCATCTAGATCATATAAGTACATGACTTTGAAGTTTAGTCTTTTAAAAACAGTCTCCAGGACCCCAGGAATCTCTCTCCGAAATGGAGCCACAGAGGGACAGCCCCAAAAAATGTGAAAATGATTCGCTGAAGTATTCCCACAGGACCTGCAGCTGGGAGTCTGATCGGAGGTGAAATTCTTAGAAATTTGAAAAATACAGGCTCAGGTTTTCAGAACCCAGCCTGACATCTGCTTGCTTTGGTAGGCATACATTGTGAATGAACACAAATAAATGCCAAGATCAGTGAATAAAGATGAATGAACTATGGACCACAATTTTCACCATTTAACACAATGTGTTTAGACCCGTTCTTGGTCATCCATTCTAAGTATGCACTATGTTTTAACAACAAAAAATAAGAAAATGAAGGTTTTGCTGCAGCTCTGGGGTACTGACAGCACTAAAAGGATTGATGATGAACTGATGCCATACATTGTCTAAACAAAACAAATCAGTCTTAACAACACATTTGCTAACAAGCTGAAACCAGCTTACTGTAGTGCTTATATTTTTCACACATTTTGTACATTTTCATTTACATATTTCCTTCATTCTGACTGAGGATTGCCTCTGTGTTCATTAGATATCATCCTCATTTGCTTTTCAGATTCTCTTTGATGTATTTTATTGCTGTTTTGGCTTTAAATGGCCCATTTTTCACATGGCATCGTTAGATTTTCATTTAATAACACAGCAAATCAAAACACCATTCAGACAGCAGCTGTGCTCTACACATGGTAATGTCTGTCATCACTTTGTGCAGACCAAAATATCCCCATAAATATTGAATCGATTGCTGTGAAATTTAGTTGAACTTGGGTTAATTGATGGTGGTGATCCTCTGATTTGACTTTGGGTGGTTGAGTGAAAAAATATCAAAAGCTATAGTGTGCATTGCCTTGAAATTTGTTGTGTGCAGTGGAATCCTGTATCGTGATGAATCTTACGCTCCCTTGAGTTTACGAGCGCCAGCAGGTCAAAGATACCCAAGAAATGGCGTCTTCTGGTAGCTTGTTTGAGCAACCAGGCATCATTCAGCCCATCTCAGCTGTTGTACCTCTTTGCCTATTGTCAGATCAGCTGGGAGGAGGCAGATCCAGGACTGCAAGATGGCCGTGGCCACCACTCTAAAACGCACAATCTGACATTCCCACCTGATTTCCATTGTAGTCAGACAACACGTCGTATAAACTAACTCTGCTCGAGCATTACCAATAACCAGTTTGATCTCCAGCACTGGTTCCAAGCCCCAACTGCTGCAGTATTTCTGTACTGTACCTCTCAGAGATTACCTGCCAATCAAAATTGGGGCAGCTATGGATTTATGAATGATTTATGAAACTCCTGTTTATAACTTTATTCTCAGACTACACATCAGCCCAATAATGGGCTCAGGTATGACAATTGGTGATTTTATCCTGAAAGTAGAAGAAAAATTGACTTTCCAAGACAATTTCCTAAACTGCTGAAGGAGTTTATAAAAACTGTTCAAATTTAAAGTCACTGTTTACAGCAGTTTACCGGGGAGGAACACAACATCTCACATTATTACTTCCACTTATGCTCCTTCAGCATGATGTCACTGCATTCCTGTGTCTTAAACCGCAGAGATTCAGGCCTGTTTCAAAACCTCCAATAAAAAGCCAGCATGCCTCAGATTGAGATGCTCTTGTGGTTGTGATTAAGAATGATTTGCTTACAGCTCGGAAAGCCTCTGTTTGCAGTAACAATAAAGCTACAATAAAAAGAGCCAGTGAGAGAGATGTGTTACATTTATAGTGGAAGAACTTTTCTAGTGCCTTGAGCACTATTCCACCAACACACACACCTACACACACACCTACAGACACCTGCACGCACACACAGCAGAGCCAGTCAGTCGTGCATTGCTTGGCTGGATGCCTGTTTGTGTGACTGTCAGGAGAAAAAGAATTCAACTTTCCCACACAGTTGTGTGTGTTTCTTTTAAAAGTCAATGCATATGTTTACTAGTATGTATGTGCATATATTTCAGTGTGTGTGTGTGTGAGGAGGTTGTGATTATGCCTTGATGTGGTAGAAAAAATTGATTGGGTATAAGTTAATTTAATGACATAAATTACCAGTGGTAATTGGTTTTAATGGATTCTCATGATTAAAACGACCTTGAAGATTTGCTCTGTTCCCTGTATCATGTGTGTAAACTGGTTCTATCCAGTACATGGAGACACTGGGACTGACCCATTCAGATATCTGATCTGGTGTGTTATACAATACAAAGAATACTTACACTGATCAGAAACTAAATAAAACCAAAATGAAAGCAGATAGTAGCCTCTCAGGGCTGATCAAGTTTTTTCCTTTTCTTCATCAACGTGTAGAATGATCAGAGGTACACATGTTTTCTTCACCACTTCATAAAATCCCTAAATGACCCGGCCCGGCTCTTGAGTTCAGTGAGGACATGACATCAGCTCTGTCTGTCTCTCGCTCATCCTGGGAAATTAATTTGATGCAGGGATTAGCATCATTCAACACCTTCACAGCTGCAAACCCAGGAGCTGATTGTGGCATATTCCTTTGACACTGTGGGTGATTACTGTGCATCACGTTTTGCCTGTGACAACTGTGTAATGTTAAATATAACAAGCTGATGATCATTTCTGACTATTTAAAGTGTTGATTTCATCCAAATTATGAAAAAATAACACACTCTGTCTCCTCATCTAAAAAGGAGCTGTTTATTTGTCCACTTTATCATGTTGTCCCATCTGCACTTTTCTAAATGTTACAGTGAATGTGCATGTTGCATTTAGCTTCTTCTTACAGCTTCTCCTTGCTCCAGTTACTCTCAGTGTTTCTACTGTGTTTACAGAGTGATAGAGCTCATCCCTTACTTGTGCTGCTATGGGACTATAGACTGCTGAGGGATTAGGATTGGCTGTGGCTTGTAGTTTTTTTTTTTTCATCTCACAAGTTCTCATGATTGTAATTATTAATACTACTACAGCCATTACAGGTACATTCAGACAGGTTCAGGCGCTGCAGCATTGTGTGGGGTGGCAGGGGTGATGGGGACAGCTGGGGGTGTGTCTGTTTGTGCTGAATGTAACCACCGAGATCAGGAAACAATCAGGAAATAACTCATTCAATGTCTCTTGACCAATTCTCTCTTACTCCCTTCATCTCTCTCTCTCTCTGTGTGTGTGTGTGTGTGTGTGTGTGTGTGTCTTTCTCTCTCAAATCATAAGATATAAGCCAAAGGAACATAAACCATGTCACTATTTTACAGCATAAATTGCGATGAATAGCCGGCATCATGAAATAAACAAAGCCTGAACACAACAGGTAGGTCAGGTTTGCAGTAGATTGTCCCTCACCATGAGCCGGGACCTGAAATTGTTCCTTACCACTCTCTCCAAGTGTTTGCACATGGTGAGAATTATTGGTCTTTGTAAATAATATTATAAAGAGTACGGTGTAGACGGTGTAGACCGTACTACAGTTTCTGTATGGAAACTTCTCTTGTGATTTGGCACTAAAGTGGATGTATTGATAATCCTATTGATTACTTTGCACAGACTGTAGCTGCAGCTAAATAAGGAGATAAGTATGTCTACGTGTGTGTGTTGCATCCCTGCTGTGTAGTCTGCAACATACAGTACAAACAGAGACAGAGAACATTTACACAAGAGAGACTGTAATGTTTGTTGCTCTACAACTGCTGCAGCCAGCCTGTTATATGAACATATTGTTGCCTGCACATGAGAGCTGCTTTCAAGGTGGTTGAGGCAAAGTAGTCAAATACAAACATACTTTTTAGGATTATGCGAGTTCACCTCAATGCATTGGAGGTGAATGTAATTTAGCTTGTTTAATTACTAGTTATTTGCATTCCACATACATCACCAACAGAGTATCACACACATGAACCTACTTTCTGTACTGTATGTACTTAATCAGTCTGAAGGAACGGAGCTATGGCATCATAAACACCTTGTGCTGCATTCAGGGTGTTTCAGGGAATAATCCATCATGGTGCTTGACAGCTGCTGCTGTTTACATACGGAGCAGATGCTACAGGCGCTACACGTTTGGGTACACTTCACTGCAGATTGTGCGACTGAAAAATGTACAGCGATGACTCAAATGCAAAAGAGCAAGGCCAGTTGAAGTGATGGAGACTGCAGAGCAGAGAGAAGTAGCGCTGCAGTCAGCTGGTAGAAGTGCTAATCTTAATGGTCAACATCGACTGAGTCACATTCTATAACAGACATCCCATTAGCCAAACAATGAAGCATTGTCTGTGGATCCTAAGCCTGATATATTCTAGCTCTCTCTGTGCCATGAGAATCCATTATTGCTCAAAATCTATTCAAGTCTGAACTGAAATTAATCTGGATGTTTTTTTTTTCTCTGTGTGATGCGTACAGATCTGCTCTGCATATTATATGTCCTGTGCTGTCTATTAAAGACAAGATGAAAGGATAAGTCCAGTGATAGTCTGTATTTGTCTGAATGTCAACAAATCCCATTAAAAGAGCACACCAGCGATGAATTAACACTCCTAACAAGTATCCTGACACGTCTCCCTCTGTGCCACAGAGCTGTATTGTTATCAAGATAATAATTAAAAGCAACTCATTGAAGCACATTGTTACATTTTGAGCAACATTTGCTAAAAAAAAAGCTACAATGTCCAGCTGTTTTGGAAAATTAATGAACTTTTTTTCAAAGGAGAATATACATATACATATATATACATACGTATATATATGTATATGTATAAGGGGTGTGAACCTTTTACTCACAAAACGGTCCGATTCGATCTCGATTCACAGCCTATGATCCGATTCAGGGACGATTAATAAAAAATACTAACTTCAGGCAACATAACCTTTACAATTTGCTCACCTGGAGGAACAGTAAATGCAAAAATCAGAATTAATTAACTTAGTCTACCCCTGCAGTCCCTAGAGTGGGATAATGGACAGAAAGGTTTTCCCAGCAACTCAGCCACTGTCTCACACTCACCGTTATCTTAGTTTAGCATAGTTGTTGTAGTCCAGTGGCAAGATACATAGAGAAAATCTCTGAACTGCGGTTGGAAAAACTTCTGCATTTTGTCCTCTCCGCTCTTAACCGGGATGTCCGTGCTAGCTGTGGTAGCTTCGTTAGCCTCCTGTTCACCCTCATCAGTGAGACTGTGTCGCCTCGCCAGGTGGTTGCTAAGGTTTGTCACACACCGCAATAAATGTCTATGGACTTGAATGTGAACCAGTGGAGCTGGTAACCGATTCGCAGCTGTATATCTGGGCCATCGAACTGTTGAACTGTTCGGGGCTCCATGGACCAGTGCACTCGGATCGCATAGGTCACAGACCAATAACCGATCCAGAACAGATTATCTTTACACCCCTAATGTGTGTGTATGTGTGTATATACACATATACACACACACACACACACACACACACGTATATATATATATGTGAGAAGTTTTTGCAGGTTTGTGTCTCCAGCAAGGAACAGAGAGACGGACTAACACATTACAGGTTAGATGAGTTGTTGACCATAGAAAAATATCAATTGTAAACATTACTTTACAAACGTGACTACAGTCCTACAGTCAACGAATGGACAAACGTTACTAGACGGGATAGTTTCTTTTTCAGCCAGTGGATGTGCATCAGTGGATGTGCATCTATGACGTATTCTAACCAATCAAAGGACTCTGGGGTCTTTTGGGGGAGAAACAACAGAGAGAGTGAGCTGTGTGCATAGAACAGAGTGCAGGGGGCAGGAGCACACAGAGCAGAGTGACAGAATAACTTCAGAAATACTGTTTCTATTGAAGGACAGGTTCCCCTCAACTTTCTTGTTATAGGATCTTTGTTTTGCTAAGTGAAGAAAATAACCCTCCAGAGTCCTTTGATTGGCTAGAATACATCATGGATACATCCACTGATTGGTTGAAAAAGAAACTATCCCGTCTAGTAATGTTTGTCCAGCCTAGTAACGTACGTCCATTCATTGACTGCACTTTTAGTCTGCCGAACATCTATTTTTCAATTGGTCTTTCAACTTGTGTCCCGGGAGAGATTTTTCTGTCCGCGGGACAGCTGATGAAAAAAGAGAACAATTCTGGGAAAAATGGGATGGATGGCAACACTAGACTCAAATATAATGCCATACAGCAGTTCCTCCTCCGTTTCATGGTGGGTGGCAACAAATGACCACTGTGTTACATGCTCAGAAATGTAGGTGCTGATTAGCTGAAGAGGTGCCCTGTGTATCTGTGCTCGATTGCTCTGCCTCACCTACCCAGATGTTTGTCATGGAAAACTGAATTTGAATTGTGAGAACTGAATGTTCAGTTCCAAACTAATAAATTCAATTTCAAATTACAATTCAGATTCAGGTTTTCAATGCAATGATTCAAATTGAACAATACAAATTCAAATTATGTGATTCAAATTCAGTTTCTGGTGGCTCATATTTCAGCCCATAACAGATGACCACCCTTAATTGTCTTTACCACTTGGGATCCGTCAAACAAGTTACAAACACATATTTTCTGCAAACACTCGCCTGTTTACACATTCTGCAGACACAGAGTAATATCAGTACAGTATTCATTTGTGTTTGTGTCCTCCTGATCAATGGACATCCAGCGATGTTTGATTGTTGTCTTTGTTTTTCCTAACTCCTGAGGGAAATGTCAGGCTCTTTAGCTGCTAAATGCTGCAAGCAGCTTGTCTCTAACTGTGTCTGTGTGCTGGTTGGGGCTCAGCAGGTAGGGGACAGTGGGTTTGTCGGATATTTTTAGTTGCCTACTGCTGTAATTTAAAGTTAAACTGATGGGAGCAGTAACAACAGCAGCAAGCTGTCAAACAAACACTAACACACTGTTTAAAGATTTAGATTTATGGTCACACAATTTTTTTTTAATTATAATAAAACTGGCCAATGTAGTTTATTCAAAACATACTGTACTTTTTCTCTGGAGAGGAGTTTAGCGTCAGATTTCACAGCATGCTCAGAGTCCCTGTTTACATGCTGAGGAGAGTAAACCACACTAACCATGTTCATGTAATGACAAGGCAAGGCGGATTTAAAAAACATGCAAAACACATGTTTGAATGTTACTCAGTCGCAACATTTAGCCACCCCTTTATTTAGAAAGCTGAATTTGCATCCACGTCGTATTTTTGCACTTCTGAAATACGGACGCTAAGATTGTTGTTGATTCTTGATTTACATTTCATTGAATCCTCATAAGTAATCAGTTTGATATTACAGATTGGCAGAATCTGATTACTGCCTGCTGGACCGACATTTCATGACATGTGACAAGTGTCTTCACAGGCCAAAGAGAAAATAAAGATCAGTGAAAAAAGAAAAAAAGAAGAACTCACCTGCTTGGATGCTGGGGAGCAGCAGCGCTGCCAGAAACACACTCCATGTCTTCATCTCTCTTAGCCTGCCACTGACCGACTTCACACCTGAGGCCTTCAAAGGTTGCTTCAGACGTCCCAGTGGGCTCCAGAGGGGGCTTTCAGAGTTGATGTGCCAAATTCACAGCAGGAGGCCACTGAAGGCACCTAGAAGAATCACATTGATATGCAGAAGACTCAGCATGACATGTACAAATAGGCGATTCTAAAAAGGACTCTGGTGGTACAAGAATGGCTGAAGGTCTGTCATATTTCTGGACAGCCATGTCACACAGTGAATGAGTCTTGCAGAGCACCAGCTTTAGTTCATTTTAGCTCTATTTTCAAAGATATTATGGTGACCCAGACCATTGCAACATCACAAAAGTTTGGGTTAGATAAAGCCAAACTTCACTGTTCTTATTTTGTTGTTAGCCCTTTGGTTATCTTCACATGATAAAACAGAAAACACACTTTGACCTGCATGAGCGTCCGGTCACAGTGCAGATACCAAACATCGCAGCACTGTTTCTTCTGGCAAAGTGTCCTGTTCTGACTTTGCCCCTCACCACAGCGCTCATTTCAGTTATTTTGAGAGTGGAGAGGCTTATCTTTATTTTAGACTTCTACTTAATGTGTGGAAGGACATTACACTTTAGCTTGTAGCATCGCACAGTCATACACTCAAGTATTTGTTTCACATAAGATTTTTATTTTCAAAATTTTCATCACAATTTCAGCAAATAATGCAATTTTTAGACAGGTTAACATTATTTCCTGTCACATTTCAACCTTTTCTCAATCTGAATAACTGTTATGAGTGTCACAGTGAACAGCAGTAAAATAACCAGATGAAGAATATTGAAGGTCGCCTCACAGCAAGAATGTTCTGTGTTTAAACCCGCCATGTTTTCCATTGTCTGCATGGCTTCTCTCTGGGTACTTCCTCCCACAGTCCAAACACATGGAGGGTTAGAGGTTAATTGGTGACTCTAAAGTGTGAATGTGTTTGTTGGGGTGGGTTGTCTCCATGTGTCAGCCCTGTGATGAGCTGGCGACTTGTCCAGTGTCAGCTGGGATGAGCTCCAGCCACCGTGACCATGATGAGGATAAACAGTTATGGAAGATGAATGAACGTATAAATAAATATTGAAAGTGACAGTGATTTGTTTGCTGGTTGTTCGTTGGCTCGGACTGAAAGTGGTCTCTATTGCAGATAAACAAGCCAAATAAATTGGATCTGCAGTTTTGTCACTAAATGTGTCATGTTGTCCTCCATTGTCCAGAAAGTTGCACTAACCCAAATCCTGTCATCTGTTTTTGGAAACACTCACGAGTCTGGAAAGTTTGCGCTGTGAAGCTGCCAAGCTGTCGAGTTGGCAGCAGTGGCTGGAGGTTCTTCCTACACCGCAGCAACATAAAGTCTGTGACATGTTGTGGTATTTTGCAGTTTTAATTACTCATTTAAGGATGTAACAATGTTTACAGCAGATAAATTCATTGAACGGTGGTTCTGCTTTATGAAGATTCTTCTACTATTGTGTGACCTCCAGAAAAAAATGTCTGAATGGCTGTGCAAAAACTGTGCAACATTCTGATGCTGGCTTTGATTACATTTAATTAGCTCATGCTGCCATGTGGAGAGCTCAGTGAGAAGCTGTGGGCATAAAGGAACACTGATAATTAATCATCGTTTATTTTATCGTGTAATTAGCTTGCTGTTTGACTACTGGTGACAGAGTTGGTGGGAGTTTCTCTGCGCAGTCAGACGTAGTATGCTGGCCTATTTGCCATGCATGTAGATACACTGTTCACAGCAGCACTGTCTTAATGGCCCAGACAGCCTTATATTTAATTCAGTTTGTTAACGCCACATTATGCTGCTAATGCTGCTTGTCCCTCTATGATGCTTGCCAACACACTTCATCTCTGTCCAGATGTCTGCTGTTTATGGAGGCAAATATGCTCTGCAGTCGATCTGGCTGTGTGCATATGAGTGCGTGCGTGTGTGTGTGTGCGTATGCAGGTCAAAGCTGTATAGTAATCAAACATTTCTCCCAGATAATCCCCTCTTCATATTGGAATCATATAATTATCTACTCTAGCAGCAGATCAAACCCTGAGCTGAAGCGGCGACACATAAATGACAGATTACAGTTTTTCTTTCTGGCAAAATGCCCGTTTTAGCAAATACATTATTTCTGGAGATTTTACTTTTTCGGGTTACTGTAGATTTATTAGATTTATGCAGCTAAATGGCCATATGGAGATCATCATGTTTATTCTAATCCTCTGTTTCAAAGGGAGCCGTGGTGGTGGAAAGGTTTTAGAGAGGTTTAGGTCCTCCAGGAATCCAGAGAAAATGAGGAGTAGCTTAATTTCACAATAATTCCCTTTCATCAGAAAATATCTTATTTAGAGATTGTACAAAGCTGATTGCTGTCTTTAGGTATTACCCTGCACTCTTATTCCCATGTGCATAGAGCATAGACTGTAAACAACATCCAGCAACAAACAGCGTATCTCATACAATCCTCGAGGCAAGATCAGATCAAATGAAATGCCTGAGATAAGATGAATATAAGTGGCAGCGCTCTAGAATTCCTCTGCTCGCCCTGCTCCGTAGAAAAACGTGGTGAATGCTGCCCTTCAGCTGCATTATGGGATTTTAGCCTAGGGGGTGTTTTCAGATACAAAATGAAATATTTCTTGCTACATTTCAGCAAGAGTTTTATTAAAGTTTTTTGGTTTTGATCATCACTTCTATCAGTTAAGATAAAACTGGACGGGAAGTAATTGATCAGCTCTTAGAACACACTGAAATGAGGTCCAATCAGAAACATGAGGAGTCAGACATTGGCTAGAGTTATCCAGATGATCTGAACCACTTTATTTGGAGGTCAAACTGAAATTAAATGTCAGTTATAATCTCTTGTTGAGCAGAAACAGTGTGCACAAGCAATAACAGTCAGAAACAGGGTGCCTGCAAACTCTGATGATTGTTTAAAAATGATATTACCTTCATTTTCTCTTTACCTTTTTTTCTTTTTGTCTGATCATCAGACAACTCATGTTTCACCCCAGTGGTAATAAACTTTTTAGTTTCCCTTAAATGCACATTGACGAGACACCTTAATCTGGTGTTGGATCAGATAAATAAGATAACCCACACCATGCTGTTCAGTTACTGAAAAATAACACACCAGCATACTGCCAAATAAAAACAAACAAAAGACATCAGCACATTATCGTGGATTATTGTTTATTTTATTGAAAACATGGTTGCCAGCTAAAAAAACAACAACACCTAAACATACAAATCACTAATTATTACAATAATGAAGCAAAAAAGACACATTAAGGAATCATCACTTCCGTATGGTAACATCCTGCATGGTGACCCTGAAAGAATAAAAACACGTTCAGATATCACATTTGTGCTGTGTCATCAAACACTGTAGATGATTCTTTGACTTATCTCTACGACTATGAGATCTGTTCTCTAAACTCCTGCAGGAACTGAAGTGACCCACACATCTGTTGGTGTGGAAGTAACTGTGAGACTGATTACAGGGCTGTTCAAAGTAATTGTGCTTGCATTCCCATTGATGTATTATGAGTGCAATTGTCTCATGGGGGGGCTCACGTCTCCTTCTCAGGACCAAAAGGCTCCTGACTTGGCAGCGAAAACTGGTTCACTCCATGAGTTCCTGGCTCACTGTCAGCAATGCAGCTGCACAGGAATACATAATACTATAGATCACTATTGTAAAACTTATTTTAATTTTGAAAACCAGAAAGGAGAGAATAAAATAAATAAATGTTTTTAAAATCAATAAGGCCCACACAAAGCTTATTAATATTGTAATTCATGTACAACAACATCCTTGCTTACTATGAATAAGCAGTAAATAGGAAGGGAAAATGCAGGTAAAGCTAACTTAACATCATGCAGAATAAAGCATTTATAAGTGTTTTAGAATATAAGCTCTAATAACACTTGTAGTATTACCATACTGAACAAAAATATAAACGCAACACTGTGCAAAACTGTAACACCAGAGTTTTCTTTGGGGTATCAAACCCATGTGAAATCCAATCACATGTATTCTTTTAAGATAAACCTACACATCATAGAGGGGCCTTTTATTGTGACAGTCCAAGACACGAGTGTCACAGTCATGCTGTAGTCAGCACTGTCATATGCTACACCTGTCAGGTGGATGGATTATTTTGGCAGAGTGGAAGTTGGCAAGAAATCTCGTGAAAAATGGGAGCAAAAACAGTTTTACAATCACGTCAGCTTAAAATGTACAGAGGTCATTCCTCACACTACAATTTCCATCACTCTTCATGTGCATGACTCGAGATGTGATGGTACAGAACTGTGCTGTTATTCAAATTTCAACCACTGTCAATACTGGGAGCTCTGAAGACTATGTTTAAGGTTCGTGTCTGTAATGTGATGGAAATTTCAGTCTAATGCATGAAAGCGAGATGTGCTACACACCCTGATCTACACAGCCTAAATTTTTGCCTTTCATAGAGAACACATCACTTCCTGCATTTGGAATTGGGTCTGAATTGCGAGGTGTGAAAAAAGAAGTCATCTGTTGCGATGCTGGGCTGCCCATTTGTATGACTCGGTGTGGAAAGACAACACGGGACACAGAAGACAGTAAACAAAGAAAATAGCCCACTTGTGGCTATTAGAGACCTATGTCTGAGTCAATTTGCATGTCCACTGACATCCACTGCAGTTATAGTGCCTTCTATAGAAAACCCAAAAAGCTAAGTGAAATGGCTGATTACCCCACAGAGAGGATCACTGGTAGTTAAACCAACTGTATTTATTTGACCAGAAGAATACATCAAATTTATAAAGGGAAAGGCAGAGAATGAAGGCACAAGCAGAAAGAGAACAGGACTATCCTTAAAGTCGGTGAACTGCAGGCTCTCCACAGCTGAGTGAGGAGGAAAACTTTTGCTACAAAGCCTGGGACTTGTTGTTGCCAGACTAGGAAATTCTAGATGTGTCCACAGATGATAGTGATCCCAGCTGTGTAACTGAAAGATATGAATTTGCAGGCCTGATCAAACTGCAGATTGTGTTTGACCTTTCCGATGTCAAATGGAAGAATAAAGAGATCATAAAAAGAAACAATAATATCTGGTTATGCATTTTCCCTGACCCACTGTAATCTGATTACAATGGTAGCAGAGAGAACGATAACTGTGTTGGATATGGACATGGAATAGTTATTTTAGGCAAAATGGCCATTCCACGTGGTACAGCATCCTTTGATATGTTGTTGTTGTCCTAATTCTCTTAAGTCTGGTGACTGTGTGACTGTGACAGTGTGAACTATAGTAGCGAGACTCAGAGTCCTTTGACATTAGGAAGTTGGTAGTTGTGCTGCTTCTTAATGTTAAAAAGAATCAGTTACGATCTGATCTGGTCAGGATGCCTCCTGGCTGCCTTTCTGTGGAGGTATTCCGAGAATGTCCAACTTGAAGGAGACATGGAGTGGACCCAGAGCATCCTGACATCCTATCTGTTCTGGGAATGCCTCGGGAAAAGATGGACGACGTGGCTGGGAAGGAGGAACATACAGGCTACGTGGCAGAAAATGGATAAAAGCATGGGTTGCCCATACTCCATTAATAATCCTATTTCCAAACTACAGAGTGAGTCCTGTTAATGGTTGAAGATGCCCCCTTCTTCATTATGCTACAGGATTCTTTCAGCATTCAATCTCAAGCCTGATCTTTATGTCACATCTGCTTCAAGCATTTGGGAAGGTTCACAAAGAAAGAGACAAGTCGCTCCGGAACTAGCCGTTAGCACTGCACAAGAAGTCTGTAGCTTATAAAAGGAAGCAATAAAAGACACTAATATGGCTTCTACATTTTTGGCAGTTTCTTTGCCCTGTTCGTGTTTCTATTACCAGTTTGAACACGTCGAGTTGACTCTCTGGAACAATACCACTGTGAAATAAACTGATAATAATGTTCTATTTCACTGCTCTTTCACCAACACCTCTCCCTCTTACCAAGACAAACCTTCAAGTGGGTAGCCCTGTAACAGAGGCCATGCTGAGCTGACACACAGAGTGAAACCAAGCCAAGCCAACAAATACGCATGGAAAAAGGCAACAAAATGAAGCTTTCTACCAGCTAAATATTTTTGCCATACTGTATTCATATGACATTCATATGAGCAAAAGAACCTTCATGTGTTCCTATAGTTTTGGTTAGCAGAGCTAACTTGTGTTACTGCCTTAATCTCATCATCTCGTCATGACTAGGATCACTGCTGTGCATTTAAACATAACCATTGATGTTCCTTGCATGAGAGAAATCTGTCCCCCCTCCCGCCAGGAGAGGAGTACATAAAAGATTCAACGCAGGGTGGAAGAAAGTAGGCTGTATAACTTTGGATGGTGAATGAACAAACTCATTTTGGTTGGATGGTTTGTCAGCTATTGTTTTTTGTATTTACCTACGACCAAACCCTCCACCCCTCACCACACTGTTTGAAGTGTGTACACCTGACCTTTTCATGAAGTAAATGCTGCGTATTTGTTCAACTGTCATGTGTTCCAATTAATGGTGGAGAGAGACAAAGATGAAAAGTCCAGCGCTCTCAGAGATGACACTGAATATACTCATGTAAGAAAAAGGATTTAAAAAAAAACCCTGCTCATTAAATCAATTCTCACAGATCAGACACAAGTAAAGGTGAAGCATTCAAACATCTTTCATGAGAGCTGTTCTGCTTTCACTAACTTCAACTGTTCACTGTGCTGTCAGTAAGACATACAAAGGTCAGTAAGACTTGCTAGGTGGCAAGTTAGTCTGCAAGACAGGAAGGAGGTTGTGTTTGTGTGTGTACAGTATGTGTGTTTAGATATGAAAACATCTGACATGAGTCATGTACACACACTCCAGCTTCCCAAGACACTTTCTTAGACCTTATGGACCAAAGAATTCATTAATTAGCCAAGAAAAAAATAATTAATCCACAATATAATTCATTCATTCATAGTCACAGCCTTAATTTATATTGTCTTACATGGCAGCATAAATGCTAGATTTACAGCTGATGCCTTTTCTGTAGCAGTGACTTTAAAGCAAGGATGTGTGACTTTTGCTAAAAAAAAAAAAAAAATGAGAAACAAATGTTAAATTGTAACAGTTAGAGGTTAAACAGGAGCACAAGTACAGAAATGTATTATTATCAGCATACTGACTCAGTAAAGTTATTCATTTACTGATAATATAGTCAACAATCTGTATTATCATCACGATATACTGTAGTTATGTTAATACCATCAGACACAGTGTACGAGCATAGATGAAACATTCTCAGGTGTCAGCACTGTTTTACACACTGAAGCCAGAAACAGAAAGATAATTCAGTGTCAACACATGTTACAGTGCTTTCACTTGTACTGAAGGCACTATTAAGTGATCAAAGAGTCAGTGACCATGACCATGGCCAAGTCTGCTCATAACAATTGATGCACGTTTTTTGTTCGAAGAGGAGCACTACTAGTCTTCCGGTAAGGATGTGCAATCATCTAAATAATTTATTCAATTCAGTATGCACATGAGCGCTGTGTGAACAGCAGCCTTTAATTATGACTGACAGAAAGACAAAACACACTGTGCACACACAGACAGACATGTATGCATGTTCATGTCCAAAAGTGACATCGCTAATGATGTCATATTCCAAAAGAGTGTAATCAGTATGATGAACTATTATTATTATTGAGCTGCTGTGGCTCATTTTATCACCCTCACACTGTATAACTACGGTTCAGTAAAAACAGTGACACTGAGAAATCCATTTAGAAAACTCAGATTTATGTGAGAGGCAGCACGCAGGGCTGAGGCCATACGGTAGCTCATGTGCTTCCTTATTGGACACTTTATGAGCTCAGAGACGGAGAAATTTGGAACACAAGCTGGCACTGCTGCGACAGCGCTCAGACACACCTCCTAAAAAATGAACTTCTGACAGAAATTACCACTTTGACTGCTCAACCCCACTGCCTGCCACACATACAGTGACACAGTGACACACACACACACACACACACACACAAGCACATTTGCAAGTGAAGTGAGGGTGGAGGACACTTTCAAAGATGTTTTTATGACCTCCACAGTAACAAAGAGTTACAATTAATCTCCTGCAGAAACAAGCATTAAGTCCATGAATAGTATGTAATAATATACCTCTGGGGAAGTACAAAGTGTTGGGTGGAGCTCTGTTAGCTGCATTAGCAGCAGTTCTGTTTGAGGTCTAGCTAAACACCAGCCATATGGAGGTGAAGAAAATCTGCTGACTTCACACACTGGCTCATTTTTACCGAGCACATTTGTGTCTGAATGCGTGTTTTGATGCCCGTCTTGTCTGCAGGTAGCAGCAGGAAACAGCCTCCGGAATAACATGCCGCTGCTGCTGGAGATTTTGATGTCAGATTTCCCAGCACGCAGTTGCAGCTGATGGGACAACCATTAGTGGTCACTACTGCAGCAACAAGGTCGTGATCCCTCACTGACTTCCCACCAAACACTGCCAGTTGCACACCATAGAGCACCAGCACAAGACGGAGGCGGATGCAGAAACAGAGCAGCATGGTCGTCCTCAGAACTACTTTAAATAGTCCATGTTTTACACTTTTTATTTGTGGTTTTAAGCAGGGGTCTTCAACCAGGGGTCCAAAACCCCTAGGGGGTCCGCAGAGGTACTGCAGGGAGCCAAATTTTTGTCATAATTATTGACAATTTTCACCAAAGTGATGGAGACTGTGAGGGTGCAGATGATTGAGAAACTACAAACAATGAACTCCAATTGGATGAATCAGTGCACATGTCCAAAGATGCACAGCTCTCAGCATTTAATAACCAATAATAATTATGCATGGACTTCTTATCAATCATAAAAACATACAGGCTAATAATATGAGTAGGTTAATAAGGTGAAATAAAACTTGAATAAAGTAAATATAAAAGTTATTATAGGCCAGGCTAAAAATGTGAAACATTAAAAAAAAAAATGAATTACATGTGGGCATCCCTGTTCTGTTTGTCTCTTGTCCAAGGGTTCCCTGGGCTGAAAAAGGTTGAAGACCCCTGGCTTTGAGTATTAAAAAAAAAAAAAACCATCTTAATATAGTTTCACATCTTTGTCATGGAGCTCGAGCAACAACACTTTTGTGTTGTGTTTTGTCTCCTTAATACTAATGAGCTTCTTTCCTGACTGTTTTCTGAGTGACACGCAACCAAAAAGAGGTAACGCATACCTGGACTGTGTGGCTGAGGGCAGCGGCTGTACAGTTTTGACATCCTGACCTTACAGTAGCCCCAGCGACTTGTTTAAAAACAGTTTGTGTTTGTGTTTTCATACTTTCAAAACTTGTGCTTAAACAAATTAGAGAATGTATCTTGAGTAGGCCATAAACACTTCAAATTAAGTTTTATTCCATTTTAGATCAGCAGTGCATGCACAGCTCCCATGTGCTCACTCTTGGATAAGGAGATGAAAGTGATCATTCACTCTATACCTGATGGAAAATTGAGGCAATCCAACTACTTTACATTCATTTAAAATGTCACAACCCATCAACTCAGGCGCACTAAATGACCCCCTGCTAATGCATGTGTGTTAAGCGCGTGCATACTGTGAGTAAACCTACTGGTCAGACGTAACATTATTGCAGCGCAGTGTATGTAATTTGGCACCTAACGGAGGTTAGCTATTTGATGGTGCCCTGCTAGGCACCTACAAAGGGTCAGTAATTATAATCTACCTCCATTCAGCTGAAGTTGGTATTCCAGCAGAGCAAAATCAGACTCCAGCAGGAAATGAATTCAGACCTCGTCTGCCGTCTCAAAAAAACACAGGAAATGAGGGGGGCAGAGTGGCATTCAGGAGAGTGAATGAATTTGAGTCCACTGGTATTGTTCCTCCAGGGATGACACAAATACAGCTTTGTGCCGGCTGAGATGCAGTGACGCAACATGTCATCACTTACAGCCTTTTATGTAGCGAGCACGAGCAGAACAACAGGAGCAAAGACCTGGCAATAAATCGAGTCAACCGAAAACACACAAACAGTAAAAAAAAAAAAAGAATCAGGTTCTGGTCATTTCCCTAAAATGGATCTGCCAGAGCACGCTCAGGGTCAATCAGTCGTCATCAGGGTCATCACTTCCCAGAGAGTGATCAGAGGTGGATCCGTGTTCAAAGCCTGACAGCCAGACAAACAGAATGATCCATAACTCCTGTTAATGGAAGAAGAGCAGGACCAAAACAAGCAGGAAAATGACCTGAAATCCTACCAAGGGCTTGACAAGTAGCAATTATCGACAACAATAGACAACAGAGAGCATCAGTGTCCTCTTTGTTTTCTTTATCGCAGCAGAATAAAATCACTGGGCTTTAATCTGGGTGAGATCCAAGAGCGCAATTTCCACTCAAGATGACTCCCCTTTACTTTCACACTGACTTTTACAGTTTGTGAATATTGTTCTGATGCAGTTAGCGTACGTGTACGGGTTGCCAGGAACTGAGATCCTGAGGAAAAAAAAAAAAAAACTTTTGTCTTGTGCTTTTGGTGTGAGACAGCTACTTTCATACACTGTCAAAAAGATGTTAGATTGGGGAAAAGTGTCTCTGTACGCTGCCTCTGGAAATCAGGCTATTTTTTTCCATTCCAGCAAGCGGTTCACGAACATCACAGAGAACACAAAAGAACGATTATGGAGGAAAAACATCCAAAAATCAGGATTAAGATTTTTTTTTAATGATTTATAGTATCTGCGGGTGCAACAGTTTACCTGATGATGGAGGTGGAGGTTGTTGGCGCCTGCCCCTCAAGGGGAAAAAAACGGTACTGCCTCCGCATGTTTTAAATCCGTTTAATTGACAGTGAGAGAGAATTCGAGATGATTCAAAATCAATCAGTGATGAGACTGCAAAGGTCGTTTTAGTGCAGATTCAAAAATCCAGACAAACAGGAAAATATTTTGATGAGATGTAATTAAGTTTTTAGAAACTGAATTACCAACATGCTGCTAAAATCATTCTGTGGGGTGAGGCTGAGGTGAGAAACAAATTCTGCTTCTGCGCCACATATGGGAGAAGTTTCATGGTGTTGCTTTTTCCTAAACCAAGCCGTTTTGGTGCCTAACCAAGTAGAAGGCTTTGGACCAGAAATCCCTGCGGGCAAACCTCTCCCATGTGTGTGCTTGGACCTAGCCCTGTAACACACTCCTCACAGACATGTGCATAGCAACCAGGCCCACAGTGCTAAAAATATGTATATCATTAGTAATATCCTGAGGCCCGCAGTGACAATGGATAATATGATTCACTCAGCAGTCAGTCACTTTTGATAACAGACCTGCCTCAACACACATGCTAACAGACAGGAGGGGTTGGTACAGGTATGTGTGTGTGTGTGTGTGTGTGTGTGTGTGTGTGTGTGTTTGTGTGCGTCTTTCCTGAAACCCAGTACGGATTTGGTTGCAGGAAAAAAACATTTAGTCACATACTGAACATGCTGTCCTCAACCTGATCCAGGTACACTTAACAAGGTTAGCGTGAGTATGAAAACATGTGGTGAGACACAGATGATTATACTCATGCAAGAATGTGCACACACACACACACACACACACGTATGTTCAGAAGTGCTCTGGGGGTAGTGCCTGTCAATGCCAGCTGCTTTACACACAAAACAATGTGCACACGTGTATGAAGTGCACAGAAAGGCAGCAAAAACACACAAGGTCTGGCCAAAGGTTTGTACTGAAGTGATGTTTTATCAGTAATATGTCAACTCAGGGTTAGTTGGATAGTTAGCCAGCACGAAAGCTTCTCAACAGGTAGCTACTGTACTTCACAGTACACAACAAGAAGCACTCCTTATGCACATCATCTCACTGCTATACGATGTGGATGCAGGCGAATGCTGACAAGTCCAGCACAGTGACAAATTTGGAGAAGTTTGCACTGCTGGTTGGAAGCCTGGCACTGACAGTACTTCACTTACAGACATTTCTAATGCTGTCAGTAGCTGCCAGAATGAGTCCTATAAATTCAGACTGTTTTGATAGCATGGTTTAAAATCATTCATCTCCACTTCACACTATGTGCAGTCAACAGTGACAATGACTAACTTACAAACATGCAACCTGTAGTTAGACGCGCACGATTCTGATCAAACTTAACACACATTCCCTGAGTTTAAAGGCAGATTGCATTTAGGCGCAGGTAGCAACATGATGTGCATAACTTACAGTAACTTAAACTCGGTCTCCTCACCAGTCAGTTGATGAGGGGTAGGGTAGCAAAGGGGTGGAAACTTTCTGGAAACTTTCCACGTGAAGCTAAGCTTGGAAATTTTGGGAATGTTCCAAATCAGAAACTACATGGGAATTATGGAAATGTATGGGAATTATCTGCGAATTGTAGGTAATTTAAACAAACTGTATCATATCCAAACATAAATCTAAACATTTTGTTTTGTCATAAGCAGACATGCTTGTCCCAGATTTAACTGTTCACTAAGAAAGATGACCTGTGGCGGCGTTAAGCTCAGTCGGTACAGCCACCGCCCCATATGTGAAGTCTCGCTGCGGGGGTTCGAATCCTGACCTGTGCGGCCCTTTCCTGCATATCATTCCCCATCTCTCTCCCCACATTTCCTGTCACTCTTCAGCTGTCTATCCAATGAAGCAAAAAGGCCAAAAAATAATATTTAAAAAAGAAAGATGACCTGGACCTGGACAAACCTTCACATGTAATGTCACGTAAGTTAAAAATGTCACTGATGACTTTTGGTTTCACACAAGACACAAACAGCAGTCTCCTGTGTCAAGACTCTGTGTTTGTCTGATCCATCCAACCACCTCCTGATCCACCTGATGCCTCTGTGAACTTCTACAAATATCATATATCGCTTCTTTTGAGATTGTTGTGCTTGTCTGACTGTTTTTTGATTTTGATCTGATCGTGATTACCTGATTAAATTATGTAACCTGATCTGATATCGATGATTTATTGTACATGTGGTTTGTCTCTAAACAGACTGTTGCATTAGAAAACATGGAAATGAGTATCATTTTTAGTGCATGAAACACAGTAGTGAGCTTTGTTTTGACACCTGCTGGCGACAATGGAAGATCAGAGGCAGCAAGGTGATCTGTAACTGAGTGACGGGCCAATACGCTCCCTCCTTTCAGCGCTCTGCCTCGCTTTAATCCCTCCGTCGCTGCGTTGAAATGATGAAATCTCTCAAGAGTTGCATTAAAGAGGAGGAAGAGGAGAAATGACCTCATTAAAGCTGGCAGTAGCATCACCGACAGCATGGAGTATGAACCTCAGTGAGCCCTGCAGTCACACTGTGTGATCCCTGTACAGCCCACAGATTACAGCAGCCGAAAATGTAAGCGTGATGAAATTGAAACACATGCTGCAAATGATGAAACTTATTTAACATTAGCAGTGGTGGTGGGTTGGGTTGGGGTTAGGGTTGTTTCGGGGTTTTTTTTTCTCCCCCTGACTGTCTGGACGTACTTTCACTGTGTCAGTGTTGCTGTCAAGATGCTGAGTGGGGAAAATAATAATGCAAGAAGATCAAAAACAACATGAAGCACTGCAGGGAAGGAGAGATTATAGCAGAATTGTAAAGTACTCTACACAGGAGATAAAACAAAATATATTAATGTGGTTAAAATTGGTACTGATCTACATCCTTTTTAATCTATAAAAAGACCACATCCAAATATGCCTCATTTCTGTCTGTGTGCCGTCTGCATTGCAGCAACATAATGGCTTTGCCTTGCATTTTAGTCATTACGGCCAATCACAGTCCAACCTCCATCAAAGACAACAAACAGACATAATCACACAGAGTGAGGTGAGGTGTGTGTTGGGGTGGAGGGTTGGGAGTGGATGGGGGGTGTTGGGGTTTTATTGTGTGCTGCATATTTTGCATGAAAAGTGCTAAAGTTTGATTGGTTGATTAACTGAAGAAGGTCATGGGATACAGTTGAAAGCTATGGCAATAGCTAAATAAATATGTCTCACCCTGCCTCCCCTTTCCCTTCATTCATTCACTTTCCTACCCTATCCCTCCCTCTCCTCACCCCTGCCCACATCCCTTCATCCTCTCTTTCCCTTCTTCCCTCATTCCTTTCTATTCAATCTGGTGCACACCTCTCCCACATCTCATTCCAGGGCACCTGTAAGCAATTCTGGTGGAAACACACCTGGACCTCCGCTCTAAGTCTCTACATCCACATGCATTCACCTGTCCTTAACATCAAAACCTTCACCTCACTATTTTCTTTAATTTAAAGTTCTATATGAAATATCTTTGTGGTGTGGTCCAGAAACAATCACAGAGCTGAAGTGAACCGAAGCTAAAGGTTCTGCCTCACCCATTCAACATGTTCATTTATGATTCAGATAACCATGGCAAAGTGTTTTTGCTGAAAGTTTCACTGTGTCAGTATGAAACACTGACAGAACCTCAGATTCTGTTCAACATATTTAGTCCATGTTTTCCAAATCAGCCACGTTTCAAGTGAGTGCTGACAACAATCCTTGCTGATAGAACTGTTCTGACACGGAAATGGCCCCATGGTCTGCTGCCTTGAGATGTTCCCAGCCTCACAGTTATGATTATCATTCCCGGCTGACAGAGCACACAGCCAGCAGGTTCCCACTGATGTACTAAATAAATATATAAGGTGCTCCTTTTAATTACTTCTTCCAATCAAGAGTTGTACCCTGGTGAAGCACAGCAGCCATGCTGAGAGGAAGAGAGGAAGCGGAGTGAGAGAGGGTTGGAGAGTTGACAGTCTCATGGGTTCAAAGACGGAGACCTGCTGTGCCAAGACAGGCAGTCACACAGATATACAACCTCTGAGCCGCTTCACTGTTAACTAGGACACAGTCCCCAAACGTGATCCCCAACAACAAAACACTTCATCCAGGTTACAGCCTCACTTTAAAGACCTAAGACAGACTCACACATGCACACAGCAGAATTTAAAGATTCTCGACACGTCAAACATTTGTTTGTTATTAATAGTTCATAGCTACTCGATGTGTTTGCATTCCCCATTTCTGACAGAATTGGCCGTGTTTTCTTCTCCCACTGGTCGCCATTTCTAACAGAACGGTGTATTATTAAAACACACTTGCCGTGACCATCAGTAAATGCTCAAGGACTGGACCAGCTAAAATTCTGTATTTCTCTTGTTGTCAACAAATCAAAAACAGTGGTAGTTCATCTCACAGCACTCTCTGACTCTCTGACTTCCTTAACCTTACAGTAGGTATGTGGTACTCAGCTTCAAACCCATTGGTTTCTACTGAATATTTAAAAACTACTGTCTTTTTAATCAAACACAACATGATGAGAGGAAATAATGTATTTGTTAGGAACTACTATCAGATTCATGCACAGCTGGCACTCTACAGTGTGTCTTTTCATGGTAATGAGTCATAGTTTTTGTATTTGTATCTGAATAAGGCAGACATGGAATATAATATCCATAACTATGGTTTTATGCATGTAGAAGCACCTGAAATGATCATCTTTTTGTTTTTGTGACTTAAAAGTAACAAAAACAAAAGTGGAGCAGGTCCTCTTTCATGGAGGCAGCCATTTTGAAACACTGTGTTTCGACAATAGCCCAGAACAGACAAACTAAACACTGACTCTAGACAGGACCTGTTAAGTGTTGTTTCTCCATTACACTAGGAAGGTGAGGGTGATGCGAGGAGATTGCAATGTAGCAATTACACCAGTAGAAGCATACTCCACTACAATGAAATACCAGTGCGGTCATTCCTTCCACATGCTAGACTTTTCACAGCGGCTATTTGACATGACACAGTAGAGTCAGCACAGGTGTTTCCAATGATACTAATTAAGGTTCTGTTCCATTTAGTGCAGCAGTTATTCAGCATGCACATACAGCACAAGATGTTGTCCAAAGTGTTATCGAGCGTCCTGCCCTGCCCTCTGCCACAATGTCCCAGAATGACAAATTCCAACTTCACTGACCTGGCAACCATCACAATCCACCAGAGGTGTGCATCCATTTCAGTCCCGACACAATACACCATGAATGTTTTCCAGCCTCTTGTCTTGTCTGTCACACAGTGAGGTGACACCGGAACACCACTCTGTATTTATTATTAGCTCCAGTTTCTGGAGGATCCTTCCTTATCTATTCAACTCGATTAAATTCTCACAATTCAAATTCAGTTCTCACAATTCAATTTCAATTTTCATCCGAGTAGTGGAGGCAGAGCAATTGAGCACAGAAACACAGGATGCCTCTTCGGCTAATCAGCACCTACACTTACACGCACCATCGCGGTGTCTAGGGCAGTTACCACAGCCCTGTCACAGCAACTGTTGCTGTTATGGGCATTTGTTTTTATTGTTTATTTTATAGAACAGTCGTCAGAGTTGTATTAGACTCACTGGCATTTCCATTACGCGATTTCTGCATTAATTTGTGAGGTTTTCTTAATTAATATCTCAACCGCTGCCACTACTACTGCTGCTTTGATCATCTGTTTTTATCTTTTATTTAATAAATAATAATTTACTGTGACCTTTTCCCTATATAGTGTATAATAATTGCATAACTGAACAACATATTTTCTCAAATATATTCAATGGTAGGAAGCCCTTAGTGCAGGATTTTAAATTAGAATCCTGTGATGCACTGAGAAATGTAGACTAGCAGGCTTTATATACACATTTGGGATTTGGAGTCTATAGGTGTGATTGGCAGTCACAGCTGCCCCAGAACACCGGTAGCATTTGAGACAGATGTTGAGAGATTAATTAAATCAATGCAAATTAATCACAGAATCGCAGAAATCACATGATGGAAATGTTACTTCCATTGAGTCTTAATACAACAGTGACTGTTTTATAAAATAAAAGATAAAAACAGATGATCAAAGCAGCAGTAGTTGCCGCGGCAGGTCAGTGGCAGCTGTGCCCCACAGAGGCAGCGGTTGAGAGATAAATTAAGAAAACCTCGCAAATGAATGCAGAAATCACGAAATGGAAATGCCAGTGAGTCTAATACAACTCTGACGACTGTTTTATAAAATAAAAACTAAAAACAAATGCCCATCACCACTGGCAACTGCCGTGGCACATACACACGTAGGCACTGATTGGCTTCCTGTGTATCTGTGCTCGATTGCTCTGCCTCAACTACCCGGATGTTTGTTACAGAAAATTGAATTTCAATTGCAAGAACTGAATGTTCAGTTCCAAACTAATAAATTCAATTTCAAATTACAATTCAGATTCAGGTTTTCAATGCAATGATTCAAATTGAACAATACAAATTCAAATTATGTGATTCAAATTCAGTTTTTTAATGCAATTATTCAAGTTAAGCAATTCAAATTCAAATATAAATGATTCAAATTCAGTTTCTGGTGGCTCATATTTCAGCCCATATGCTTCTTATTATCAAAAAAATCCCAACAATGTGTTTGTCTGTCTCATAATACCTCCTGACATCTGTATGTGGTCCTCCAAGCCCACCTGTTCCTACTGAAGACATCTTTAGGTCTTTAAAATGCCTCATAAATAAATGGCTTCATTAACAATAATAATAAAAAAAGATTCAGTCATTTCCTGTAAGCTGCTCACTGTAGTTTTAACCAAACTCTGCTCAAACAGGAGGAACCAGTGCATTTGTTGGGGTGTTTTAGCGAGCATTCGGGGCAGCAGGGCTGTTTATGTGGGACTGAGTCAAAACAGACACTGAGGTTTCCCTTTCCTGCTTTAAACATCCTGTGAATGCTCTCAGTTCAAGCTACTGAATGACAGCAGTCACAGAAAACAGGGTGCTTTTTTTTCTGTACACATGAACAGACATTTTTTTTTCAGTCCAGCAGTCTGTGCGATGCAACTCCTCAGTATGCTTCCACACCTTCACCCAGCAGGCCACGTGCAACCCACCGGGCTAATCAAATGCAGCTTGAAACCTGACTGAAACTTTTGAATTAACCAGGAGAAGCAGCAGTCACGCCAAGACGCCTGCTTCATGCAATGCTGTCAGAAAGCGTGCAGCTCTGCACAACGTCCTCCAGATCTGAATCGTTCTCTCGCAGCCAATCACTGTCACGGAATGGATACAAACACAGCTGAAAAAAAATGTCCTTTACTGAGACTGAGTGTGTATGTGGAGATGGGAATGTGGAAAGAGGTACAAACCAACACAACATTTAACAAACACACTCCTCCACCATCGCATGCACAGCCTGCAAGACTCCTTCTTACATGGTTGATGTAAAGATGTAAAGAAAGAGCAGCCGATTCTCAATTTCCTCATCAATGTTTTTTAAGATCGCCTCATCTCAGTGTGCCGTTCCGGAGGCCTCGCCAAATGGTCAACATTTGAAAGTCAGATGCAGTGTTTAAAACACACACACACAAACACACACTCAAACAGTCAGCAATGCCAAACCACACGTTATTAGCAAGTCCGATGTGTGAAGGTGAGGTATGAAATGGTTGGTGTTCGCTGAGCTGGCCTGTCACGAGCAGAAGATGGAACGTTTGCTTCTCTTCTATTAATCTGACTAAATCTCATCTGCCTGACAGGTTTGTTGATCTTTAAACCTGTAATGTGGCTGCACCACCACATCACACATCCATAATGTATAACACATCCTGAAGCCTATCCGGAGCTGAGCCGCTATCAAAGCTACAGGGACACATCAGTGCTTCTTGACAGGACAGGGACATGATGAATCCATGAAGTCAAACACATTTGCACATGCTGACATGCCTGTGATTTGCAGTGATGCGGTCAAAATATTAATTCCACGGGAATCCAGAGATTTGACCATAAATGCTAAACAACCCCCTACCTTTCTTATCCCTTTCTAACTGCCTCTCTTCTTCAGAATGTTCTAAAACTCTCGCTTTAATGCCCATGTAGGGAGTAATCCTAGGAAGCGTAATAATTTAATCTCATTTAGTCCTCAGAGGAGACTCTGTATTAGTGTCTATTGGCTTAAAATTAGACAATGTTCACTAGCCTTACAGTAAAAGTAGGGCGATGCCGGGCTTTAATCTGATGAGCTTCAGTTGATTGTTAAGAACAAAATAAATTTACAGGAAATATTCTGTAATTTTTTTTTTTTTTTTTACAGATTTTTCCTGTTTTCCAATAAAACAATGAAATACCAGTAGATTTACAGATTTTTTTTTTTACTAATTTTAGGTTTAAAAGCTTTAAAAATGTTTAAAAGTTACAGTTAATTTACTATAATGTAAGATTACATTAATATTATGTTTTTTAATGATAATTTATTGTATTTGTACATCTTTAACTCTAATTTTACATACAATTTCCTGTATGTTTTTACAGGTTTATCACCATTTTACATAAGACAATGTAATAATTGTAAATTAACAGATACTGGCAGTAATTTAAATATTTCCCTTTAGAATTACATGTAATTACCAATAATATAATAATTACATTATAAATATATTACATTATTACTATGTTTTTTAACGTGTTTCTTTCATATTCAAATGTAATTTTACATAAAATGTGGAAGTGTTTTCCATAAAATTTGCAGGTCATTAAGCATGTTTTTTTTTTTTTAAATAATGTAAAGTAACGAGTATTTGTACAAACAAAGGTAATTTACTGTACATTACTGTATAAAGACAATTTCAAATATATTATTCTACAAAAAGTGCACTTTAAATAATCTATATTATTGTATTTATTTTCATTACAAACACACTTCATTCATTTCATGCAATCAAACTATGCATGCAGATTCAAATTTAAAAGTTGGCGCCTATTTCCAGTTTGCTTTGTCCCGCTCATAACAACCAACCAGCCAAGTGACAAATACTTGGGATTAGTTGGGATTAGCGCTAGAGTCCTCCAATCAGGTTCATAGTGGGTCATGAGTCAATCACGTGAAAGGCGTGCTCTCATGGGCATTGGGCGCATGAGCTTCAAGGAGGATGTATGAGACAGCCACAAGGGACACTGTCAACCAAACGCTGTTTGTAAGTGTCCCAGATAATGCACATGAACGATATTTTAACTCATTTTCATACCTGAGTGGACAGTCTTGAAGCTAACGTTAGCATCCCTCTGATAAATTGTTACCATCACATAAGCTATTAGCTGTTAGCAGATAGCTATCGTTTTGTATGGTTTTGTGACTAAGTGACTGATGGCAGCCAGGTCATTTTATTTTACAGCTGAAGTATTAACTGTTAACGCACGCTTTCGGTCAAAGCCTTTTCTAACATGGCCAGAGGTTAGTCGTAATTGTGTTGCTCTCTGCTGATGTATGTTCAGAAAAGTTGCTATCTGTGATTTGAATGCAGTCAGACTGCTGCATGCTGCTCTGTGTAATGTCCCACCCATCCTGCATGGGTCCCACAGAGACTTGAGATCCAAGTGTTTTAATTAGTTTCGTTCTAGCATTAGCATGCTAAGTTAGCCTGCTCGCTGCCGTCTTCCCTCGCTGGAGTCTGCTCTGTCTTTTCACCAGGAGAGTTTATTTCTGTCTGTCACCACATGTGTGGAGATGCTCGTTCATTTGTGATTAAATAATGTTTCGAGTGTTAATCTCTGGGTCAGCCCTGTACAAGCTGTTGATGCTAAATTATACAGATGCCTGCTGAAATTTAATTACTTATTTATTATTATTAATTGAATATTAATCCATTTGGATTTAAATGTTAAACTGAGGTAATGAAATGTGGGTTTTCTGGTTACCGTATTAAGTTTGCTTGCCTAATTGTTTAATCTTTTTTTTTTTAAGCAGAATTACAGATGTCATTTATTTTTGTGTTGAACTTGAAATACTGAAACACTGAAAGCAGAAACTAACCTGTTTAAAGGACATGGAAGTGTGTTATTTTTAGTAGTCAAGTTAGAGAGTCAAGTTAAAAAGCCTTTTCTAGCTCACCCTCAGCTCACGATTTCCGTGTTTCTATTTGTCACCACAGTTGCCAAGTAAAGATTTAGAGATCCAGTCCTGACTCCTGCGTCTTCTTTCCAACTCGGGACACAACAGAGACGGGTTACATATATGGAATATATGACAGAGGATGACTCCAGGTGATATAATGACTACTCAACCCAGTGAGACACAACAAAGACTGTGGTTCACTAGAGTGGAATTACTGTCCTATTTCCATGGAGATGGTAAGGACAAATAACATTTTTCCAATCTATAAAACTAGATTCAAGCTTGCAGCTAAAGCCTGTGCAGATGGACATACTTCCTATCAGTCTCAGCGGAGTTGCACTGGCTGTCATTACGACCAGAGGTGCAGGAAGACTATGATGACCAACTGCATAGATAAATGACATTTTTGGTACATGTTAATTTGTGAGCTTTTATTAGCTTTGGAGAGAGCCAGGCTGACTTTTTTTCTTGTTTCCCCATATGTGTGTACAAGCTGCTTGTATTGATGTGCCTGTAAAAAAGGAGACTTCGACCTGGAGAGGGTAAGACCATATTTATTTGTCTGTAAAACTCAGTATATGACTGCATGAATCTATTTTGGAAAGAGAAGTGTTATCAGGATCTGTGATCGACATGTTTACTGTTCTAATTTGAGCAAATCTTACTTTTAAGAATATAATGTTGATAGGAGTAGAGTAATGTGCTTGAGTGTAATCTCTAAAGAGAATATTTATCACTCTTTATTTCTGCTCTTCTAGACATAGGACATAAAGTCGGCCCTCTCCATGTTGTCAAATGGGGAAAAAAACTCCACGTTTTTTTTGTTGTTTTTTTTTTGTTTTGTTTTTTTTTTGTAAGTAGGTAGTTATTATATCATATATATCATATAGATGAAAGATGTTTCTGTTTCCAGTTTTGCCCTGCAATTAATGGAGGTCTAGTCAATGTAACTTACTTGTAGAGCACAGGAGCAGCTGCTGAAGAAGCTGCTCAATATTTGTATTATGACAATATTATGGACAGTACAACATAAAAGTTCTGAATATCACTTTAAAGGATAAAACTGGTGTAGTGTTTACTTATTGCAAACATGGCCTGTGAAAAGAGCAAAATCTCAATGCTTTTCTGTTAATAACTGTGGTCCATCTATCCACCGCCAGAAATATATATTCCATATCATATAACTATTTGAACTCCATGGTATTCCAAAATAAAACAAGTCACAGATTTGCAAATTTTCTTTTGGTCTGCACAGCTTTTTTTAAGATAACATACTGATGAGTACAGTATGATTATACTGTGAGTGTCATGTTTTGAAGAAACTGATCATAGATTGTTGCTTATGCCCATGCAGTAGAATAGGAGGGGGCTTTCCAGTGTTATGAGCAGGCAGGGAGCTATGTGGTTTCTGCTATTAGGGATTGGGACTGAACACATGTCATTTGGGCCCAGAGTTCAAAATATTGAAATACTCCTATTTCTTTTTTTTTCATATAAAAACAATATTTTGAAAGTAAAACACTATATTGAACAATTATATAAAGTAACTGCTGAATACCTTACATTTGCTTACTATCCGGTCAAATTACACTTTTTAACAGTATTTGTTCAGTTTACTAAAATGATTGTTTAATACCCTACATTTACAGATATTATCTTTAAATATACCTATTAATATATTTTGATGTACAGTGTTTAATTTTCCATTCTCCAATTAACTAAAATAACTAATACTGTAAATGTGCAGAAACTCCTATTTGATTAAAGGTACATATTTTGTTTATACATTGTGTCATTGTTGTTTTACTTGGGGAAACCACAATTATGCAGCAAATCAGTGTAGATGGACAAGACAGCTTCATGAAATGAGTACTAAATACCCTTAAATTACAGGGATTGGCCTTAAATCCAGCCATTTATCATTGGTTTAATGCATTTATAGAATTTTTATACATTATTTCTCAGTCATTGTACATGAAAGAAAAATATTTAAATAGGAAATCACTCTAGATAGACAAGGCCATTCCATGAAAAAAATACTACAGTACCCTTAATTTACAGGGACTGGCTTGAAATGTAGCTATTTTAGATGTATTTGTAATGTATTTAGCTTGTTTTTCCACTGTCTAATGGTTGTTTTTCAATATACTAATTCTCTAAAATAACAGATTAATACTGTAAATTTTCAGACATTTATCTTTAGTTTTATGAACCTAGTTTGTTTTTATGTTACGACGTTGTTATTGTACATTGTGGAAAACAAATGTATTTTAACATGAAATTACTGTAGATGGACTGGGCTGTTTCCTAAAATAAATAATGAATACCATGAAATTACAGAGATTAATCTGAAAGTTATCTTATTTTAATGTTTTTTTGACATGACATTTATGCTATTTTACAGTGTAATGGGCATTTAACAACTATAATATACTGTATTTTAATTACTCTGTATTTTTACAGTTATTGTATGTAGTTCTGTGATCCAGTTATTTACTGAACTTTGCTGCCAGTGCTTTTACCGTTTTTGTTTTGTTTTGTTTTGTTTTGTTTTGTTTTTTTTAAACAGTATGGATGTCATTAAACGTCAAGTCAACCTGTGTTACAAAGTTCTCTATGGGAGCTTTAACAATTACAAAAATCTATTTAAAGCAGCACACAGTTCCAGGGAGTCACTATCTCACTATTAAGATGTGTACCCTCAAGAAATACACACTTCACAGGAACCTGGGCCTCCTGCTAACTAGCTTTGTTACTGAACTGAACATGAATCAAGGCAACATGTACAAACAGCCTACACTACGAGGTGCTGAGAGGAGGGAGAGCAGTGATAGGTGTGTTATCATACTGAGGAAAGGTGTTTAGGAGGCCTTTTGGGCCCCTGTTGACCCCTAACACCTCCTTTCTCAACCAGGCCACCCTCTGTGCATTGTGAATGTGCTCTAATGCCTTCAGGTTCTGGGTCAGTACAGTGCAAACATCGCACTCAATACTGTGGTAAATCACAGGCTCAGAGAACTCAAAGCAAGCACAACATAGGATGAACTTTCTGCAACCGAAGAGCCTGCCAAAGACAACCTACACCTCTATCATTGAATTTATCCTCACCTTCTCCATCACCCCCTCTGGTATGCTGCGGTATGTTGCAGCAGAGGTTGCACCAATCATGTGATAGCAAAATGAATTACAATACCAGCGGTGTTCCTGGTAAAAATAATAATAATAATAATAATAACATAACTGTATTATTATTTAAGCCACAACAGTGTGTGTTTGTGTGTGTGTGTGTGTGTGTCTGCTGTAAAGATTAGCTTCAATGCAGCGTATGCACATGCCAGTGTTGTATGAGATGTGTTAGCAAGAAAGTCCAAAGAAAAATGCAGCGTCATGTCTTCATCAGATAAACTCAGCATCATGTTATGTATGACTATGACTGTGTCCCAATTCAGGGGCTGCATCCTTCGAAGCGCGCATTTGAAGGCCGATTACGTCACAACGCTGTGCGGAGGCTGTCCCTATTCGAAGGCTTCTTCAAATGTAGCCTTCAAATGTGGCCTTCTTTTCCCTCTTTTTCGTGGATACACCACAACTATCCTTTGTGGCCTCACATATCCCACGATCCTTTGCGCGCTGCTGTTCAGTGCCAGGAAACATACAACAATGGCGACATCAAGCGGCTACGTTAAAAGTACCAACTGACAGCAGGTGCGCAGCTGGTGACGCAACCAGGAAAAGCTTCGAAGGCTAGACCGTCTCATTTAACAACAGCTGATGCAACCTTCAAAGGACCCTCAGAAGGAGTCGCCTTCGAAGGCCGCAAAGGCTGCATCCTTCGAAGCATGCAGCCCCTGAATTGGAACACAGCTTATATGTAGTCAACTTTGAGCAAAATGCTACCAACTTTCATGATAATCCATCAAATAATTACCAATAAACCAAACGTCAGAGGGAAGGTCATGGGAATACCAAAGTCAATGTTTGGACGTGAATGTTGGAACAACATTTTGTGCCAGTTCACGCAGGTGATATCAAGATGTTTGACTCAATGAGTGGAAACTTTGATCTGCTGGAGGCACCAGAAGAAAGAAGAATTCATCCTCTTGGCAATGTGTCTGTAGCAAACTTCATGGCAATCCATCAAAGAGTTGCAAAAAACTGTCAGTCTGGAGAACTTTAAGAGTCCGACAATGCTAGAGCAATGCTGTAAACAATGCTAAAACATGAACATATATGAATGAACAATGAACAATAGTTCCATCAGTGTTGTACAATCATCCATCAAGACCATTTTTTAAAGACTTGGTATCAGACAAGAGAACTCCGGATTTTAGTTTAAGACCAGTCAAGACCACAACTGTGGTGATATTAAATTGCCTGTATTCTGTCTGATTTATTTGTTACATCATTGCTGCATTTGGATGCTGCTAATCAAATAAACCAATACATTTTGTTACTCGTTAATTTTGGTTGTCCCTCCACGTCCCCCCTTTGCATGTATGAAAGTGAATCTAGGAAATGAGAGACGACTTGGCTGTCTGTGAAGAGACGTCAGCCAAATCTTCTATAAAACTTCTATAAAATTTGGTTTTATACTCCTTTTATACTCACTCCTTTCTCCCGTTGATTGTTTCCCGAATTGTTTTTTTTTTCCAGCAGGATTCAAGAGTCATTAAACCAGTGTGAACAAAATGACACAACGGTCTGCTAAGTGGCTTGTGGAGTCTTTTTAAAGAGAGCATGTGATCATAGAAAAGTGTCAAATAGAAAACTGCTGAGCACATGAAAGGCTCAGACTGCGGCTCGGCTCTACATAGGCTTGCATGCATGTATCTGAGTATGAGCTCTCGTACAGTAGGTACTTCCCCTGTGTGTGTGCGAGACAAGGATTAGAGAGTCCTGCTGCCTCAAAGGCAGGCGGATAGCAGCCGCAGGGCTGAGGCAGGTGGCAGCTCGGATGGGATTTTTATAGAAAACACCACCCATAAAGCAGCATGCCATTACCTTTACAGCCATGTAGATCTGAGGAAACACGAGCAACGAGAGATACTGTCAGCTCCTCTGTGTGTGTGTGTGTGTGTGTGTGTGTGTGTGTGTGTGTGTGTGTCTGAGATACACAAACATGTTCGAACACAGTGCAGATGTTCGGAGGCAGGAGAAGCTACTTGTCTGACACAGGGACAATAAATCTGAACAATCAAGACAGGAATGACACAGTGGTGTGAGAGGGATCTTTAGAAAGACATCCTTTCAACATCTAAATCACTGCAATCTCTCCTTGGCATGGTACAACAATTATCCCTCCATTTAGCATTCTTGCAAACAGATAAATCAATGCATCGGTGGGGAAAACAAGGATGGTCATTATTATCTGAGCGGAATCATGAAGGCAAGCATGTCACATGAAAGACTTCATGTACAGTATGTCTGTATGAGCCCCTGTACCTACTACACACACACACACACACACACGTGCACACACATCAACTGCATACTGGAGACTGAGATCCACCTCCACGTGGCAGTGAACGGGGCACCACTCTGAACCAGATGTTTAACTTGAACTCATAAAATTCCTGAAAAAAAAAACTGCGACTGCTCCTCCATACATCATCACCACTGTTAAACATTACTACACAATTAAGTGCAACTCCATTCTTTTGGCTTGCACCCAGTAACGACTACTTGCATACAGTGAATATCGTAGATCAAAGTCCAACCGGTGGCAAGCGTGGAAATAAAGATGGACAGAATATTTTATGGTTTTTAATAAAGACAGTGCCTACAGCAGACTCCAGAATAAGAATAAGAGCTGCTCCGGTTTACTGTTTTCTTCTTTCAGAAACATTGAGCTAAAGTAGGAACTGTACTGTAAGGCTTTTAGATTTATAGATTTTATTCTGCTGTATTACAACTGGGTCTTGTACCCAGTTGTGCAAGTACCTAGTACTTATTGCACTAAGGTACAGTAGGAAGAAACTAACTGTATCTGGTTTGTTGCTGTACCTCAAATTAGAATCGAGAATGAGAGAATCAAAAGGGTTTGATTAGCAGATTCAATACTCAATATGGATTTCATAAAATGCTATTGAATCCGTCTGTCATGTTAGATTGCACCATGTCAGTGTGACAGGTCACATGTTTCAGACACACGTGTTCATTTCATTCGCGCTTGTAGATGTGTATTAGCACTGGTCACTGTTCAGTCAGGGTACAAAAAGAGGAATGCAGGTAGGTGATGCAGAATTCTATATGTGTGGGTTAATTGTTTGTCGACCAACTGGTAATGCCTCTGGGCTCCAGCAGGGGATCACACTCCTCTACCTCACTCAGTACATATAGATGAAGGCATCAGTCATGTGTTGGTTGTGGTTTCGGTACATGTCACCATGGTTTTATGTGACACAAAGATGTGTTTCCTAGCTGCTGGAGACTATATATATATATAGCATGCCAGACAACTGAGACTGTATTTTCTATGTTTATGTGTCGGTTTTTATAAGAGACTAATCGACTAATTTGAAACCAGAGCCCTGCAGCTAGAAACAGGCTGCAATGTAATCCTTTGGGCCAATTACACACTGTCAAAGTAGTCCCACTGAAAGAGTTTTTTGTCAGTGACAGGCTCAGAGAGACAACATCATGGAAAGGATCCTCATAAAGAGATTTAGACGTTTATATGAAAGAGTTACCACGAAACCCCACCAGGCACATCTCTGTCACGTCACAGCTGCGACGCTGTTTTGGTCCAGAAATTAGGAGACGCTTGTCTACCGCTGAACCGTGTTCGGGTTCTCATGAATGGAAACTTAAAGGAACAGTCCAGAGTTATGGAAAGACCTCTTGTTTTCAGGCTTCCAAAGACAAACAGAATCAGTATCTTTGAACCAATATCTGTGTCTGGGAGACATCCTGGATGTTAGCTTAGCCTAAACACCTAACGTTGCAGAACTTTAAACATCTGTGCTGTCGCTTTAACTCGGCCATACCTTCATCTAAAACAAAACCAAAGACTTGAAGGTCTTACATAACTGCACACATATACTTTGATTCGTCATGGTTACTACGGTCTCCAGTCACATGGACCCACAGCCAGGGTTCAATAATAGAACAAAAGACAGGATTAGGGGGGGGGGTGTTAGCGATAACCTGTCTCCTGGACATGAGAACATGTGTCCTGGTCATTATGGGCTTGTTTGGTTGGGTACATTTGGTATTGTGTTACGCTGAAAACACCGGGGGTTTAAGGTTGTTTCATAAACAGTGTGAGAGACTGACAACCCCCTGTACCACGGGAGAGGAAATGTGAGAAGACTACAGAAAAAACATGTTCTGAACCCAACTGAGCACACGTGCCGGTGTGGGAGCACACCCCGTGCTTACACACACACACATCCACTAATCCTTAGTACTGTATGTTAAGTCAAAAACACATGGTGTGGTTTCATTGAAGTATGTTTCATGAGCTGATCTAAAATATTTGGAGGATTTACAGTCTTCTATGCTTCTGTCTTTGATGCAGACATGTTCTCCTGCAGTGGAGGGACTTCCCAAAAGCTATCAATTATCAAAGATCTTTTATAGGCAGTAATGAGCTTCTAGAAGAAGAACAAAGAGATGTAGGCATCACTTACTTTTCTTTGTTGTTTGAGATGGAGCAGTTTAGAACAAAATGACACACTGGCTTCTACAACTTGGTTCAAGAGAGAAAAAAATGTCTAAAAATAACAAAAGAAAGATTCTTTCGAGCTGAATTTAATAAATTGAACTGATTAATCGATTAAATCACAGCATTATTGCTGCAAAAATATGACCTTGACCTGACTCTTCTGAACAGACAGTTGTTCATTATTATCATATTATTACTGAAATCAAATAGAAATGAATCCAGTTTAATGTTGTCTAGCTGTTATCAGTGTTATGATTATGTGAGGAGTAAATTAGCAAAAGTGTCTCTCTCTCTCTTTTTGATTTATGTCAGAAGTCCGATCATTTGTTGTCCTCTATTAAAGGAAATTTGTTTCAGTCAGTTGATTGGTCTGATTGTTGGTCAAAACTGAAACGTGTGTGTGCTGATTGCAGTCCCCCTGCATCACCATCTCTTTCCAAGTGTGAAGGTGAAACTGCAGTGAATCTGAAATGCCCAAAAAAATGTGGGAGCTTTTACTGAGAGCACAGTGCTTAGTTTGTCTGTTCTGGGAACTGACAGTATAAAGAGTGGACAAGCATATGTGTGACGTCACCCAAAGGTTTCTGAAGCATCAGCAGACCTGAGGTGGGCTGAGTGAAGCCTGGGCACTCCAACAAGCCATCTGTAACAGCATCCAAGGTTTATTCAAAGGTAACAAAAACAAAATTAATCTTGTTTTCAGGTGATTACACACTAAATAAATCAGAGTTATGAATATTATGTTCCATTTCTGCGATAAAACAGCTTGGACCTTTAAATAAAACAAAATTAAATTAAATTAATTGAGAAATCTGATTCAGTTTTTTTCAGAAATACATGTAATTAGCGATTAGAGGAAGAATAGCTGAGTGTGGGTGTAGGCAAAAAAGTAAAAAAGTAGAAATGTTTGGCCTTTTGATAACTTCAAATCAAGGACAATCATTTAGCACATGTAGATGTGGACAGTGGGGAGTCATTCAATTAGTCAGAGACATTCAGTGCTATTGTGCAGCCCGCTCAGCAGTCTTTCTAATCTACAAAGCACACACCGTGGGTTAGCACTCTAAAAGCACCGGCAGGAGTACACTTATGCTGTGCAGATCATAAAATAGTGGTAGAAAATGGATTGATAACAGGCTTGAATATGAAAGTAGTGTTTGAATATTTCCCCAGTACAAACATTTGAGCCCAACAAACACATTTAATGTGACAAATCAAATCAAAAACAAGGCAGTGATAGGAATCAGCACTCTGCAGGTAAACAATTATAGCCGGCACCAGCAGTGAAACACTAATGTCAGTGAATTCACACACCACAGGGAAGAGGAGAGCTTCGCACTGAGGTAAAGGTGTCAAAACTGACGGGGTATCTGCAGCTCGCGGGCTGCAATCTGTCAGACATTCTTCTCTGAACCCTGGGAGAGAGGCGAGGGAGTGAGGGAAGGTGGAGAGAGAGCTGAGGGAAGATAGAATTTCTTTTGATGGGTTCATCACTCTCAAATGTTCCCTTAATCACTGACAATGAAGCCGTCACAGTGGAATGGGAGAGGCACAGAGACAGACAGGAGAGATTCCTCACCTCTCTCTTCTGAAGCATTAGTCATTCTCCTTTTGCGTCTCTCCATCCTCCTGTGAACCCTCATTAAGTGATTCAGTCGGTGTAATGAAAGAGAAATAACCTGCAGCCAGTGGCTATGTGTGAAGCTTGATGAATAGATAGTCATGACCGTTTAAATGCCACCTCTTCCCGCGCACATGTCCGCCAGGAGACAACGAGGGCACTTGCACAAAAGACACCTTGTTACACGGACATACTTTGAATCAGAAGAACGGCCTCTCAGTGATATCTGCTAACCCAGAAGACGACAAAAGGACGAGGAGCATGACAAGAGGTCTGACTTTCACTCCTTTCTCAGAAGAAAGAAGGACCTGATTCTGTTATTGATTTAGGAGGTTTGTTCTATCTTTTGCATGTAGAACAGCATGCAAGACACAAAGACACCCGACCCAAACAGATCAGAATTCAGTAAACCTGAACAGAGCAGCAGCTTTTTACTCTGTCAAACAAGCAGTAAAAAGCAGAATGATGTCCCATTAATGAATAAAGTCACAAGCATTCAGCCTGTGAGATAATTTCATGTCTATTATCAATGGCCCACCAGTAAATCGCACTCCCATTGCTCATACTACAAATCCCACAATGCACTGTAACAGCCGCCACACAGATCAAGATACTGTCACTGGTCAAGACCTGTGCACCACCCCTCCCTCCGCTGTTACGGTTCATTATTGACACACTGATCAGTGGTCAGCGCAGCGAGAAAATGTCCAAATGAAAAGTTGACGTTGAGAACAGGGATTTTCAAAGCAGGTGAGATGATACTGACAAGGCACACAGGCTTACCAACATAGGAGGTTAACGTGTGTGCCTTGTTTGTACTATGAAGCACTAATGTCCCCACCCAGCCTGTGACGTAGTCCCAGTCTTCAATTATGGCCTACTGGGTGATTTTAGTTTGTCATTATATATATATATATATATATATATATATATAAATTATAACCAATTTAATATCAATCAAACTCAGAAAGTCTTTGTCATCTAATGTCATTGATTTTTTTAATATAGGTTACTGATTTCCTGAAATACTGCATGCTGTGGCAGCAGGAGAGACTTTTCCTCTGTTAAACTGACAACGTGCCGAATAATGACGATAATATAACAAAGTACTGCAGCATTTGTCATAGCGTGTCCTATAAGCCGTTGGTTCAGCATTGTTTCTGATGGAAAACCGGTGAAGAATTAGGTCCTTTTCAGCACAGTACTGACTTCAGTTCAGGGTGTCTGCGGTCAAGTGTCAGGCCAGGAACAGGGTTCACGATGCCTGTACAGATGAAGGCTGACACTTGGTGGGGACGGCATACACCCTCTGACACATCCAGGTGCACAAAACAGACGTCTGCAGTTGGTGATATGCATTTAAAAAAAAAAAAGACAACTGACTGTCTACTCCCTCCTCAGGTCAAAAATTGGAGCCAGCAGGCAACAACTTTATTTAGAGGACATATCAGCCTCATATATGGCCCTACACACACACACACACACACACAGTTCTTGTTCAAACAGTGGCCAGCAGGGGATCCTCAGAGGCAGAGTACATGTTGACAAGCAATTCACATCTCTGAGGTCCTGATAATTGATTTTCCCTGCTGTACTGTACCTTTCACATCTGTCTCAGAGGATCCAATCAGCTGACAGGACCCACTTAGAGAGCTGAAGTAAGAGTCCAAGGCAAAGAAATGCTCAAAAATCATGGCAGAGGCTGTCACTGTGAGCCCAGAGAGAGCAGAATAATGTCATGACAACACCAGGGTCATGTTGGTACTTTTTAAAAGCCACCACAGTCCTCAGAGCACGACAGTAAGACACATTATACAGATAATAGGACATGCTAAGACAAAAGTTTTAGTACTTTCTTTCATTATCACTGTGATTAGTCATATTGTTGTTGTTGACCAACCAACTTTAATCACTGAAATGTAGGTTCAGATCATCTGTCACAGTGACAACCTGTCATCAGCCTCGATTCTATACAAAGAGCTTACTTCTAAGTGCACCCCTTCCAAACCTCATCCTTTTTGAGGATTTGCTTATAATCGTTAAAGTGCCACTTCAACATTTCTGACAAAAAGCTTCACATTCTAAACCCCTGAAGACAAATGTCTCCCACGTGCCCATCATCGCCACAGTTCGTTTGAGCAAGTGGAAGGTGATGCAAGAGCACAAAACTTTGAATTTTGAACTTTGACAGATTGGTTTTCAAAGAAGCTACATTTTCCACAGGCTGTCGTTGATGCACAGCAAAAATGCTTCCTTACTTCCTTCTCCTTCTACAAACCAGAGCTGTGCAGCAGCTGTGGCATGGTACATGGGGATTTGGACAGTGGAGGGTTTCCAGCTCAAGTCCGTCACAGACCACTCCATGGCTGGAGAGGTGCCAGTTCACTTCCTAACCTGGGTGCTGCTGAGGTGCCCTCAAGCAAAGCAAGAACCCCTAATTGTTGTGGATGCTGTTACATGTGAAAGCCCAATCACTCTAAGATCTCTCCACGATAATGAATTCAGGTTTAAAGGTCCTGTGCTTGCATGTGGTGAACTGACCCTTTAAAGTACTGTTCATGAAGCATTCGGGAACATCACTGGGTCGAACACATCTTCTCAATACAACATTGTGCCACATGGTTAATCAAGTGTCCTCTTGGTGACCATCTTTGAATATCCATAGTCCAGACTTCTTTACATGATTGATTTGTCTTTTCAGTCCCCAGAACTCATGCACACATTTTGTCTCACAGCTTTTGTCCTAAAGTGTCCTAAAGACACCCCATGGACATGATGGAAAATAAAAAAGATTGAAAAAAAGGCACAAGAACTCGAGTCTCTTCTTTATAACGTAAAGTGCCATGTAAAAGGAAAATGTGCTAAGATGCTTCAATAAGCCCTGGAGTGACTAACAACTATCTGTATGTTGTACGAGCTGTTTTCTCTGCTCTTCTGTCTGCTCTGATTCCCTCTGTCAGCTGTCACACATCTTTCTTTCTTCTCCAACCCCAGAACGCTGTTTTTACACTGAATAACTTTGTTAAGATAGATGATGATATACACTCCTCATTTCCCAACCCAGCTGCTAACACCTCCTTCATCTTAGTGACGCACTAACTCTGGTTACTGCCCAACCAGGGAAAGCATCACCCATCCATGACCTCTCCAAGAAACAAGGGTATGACACCGGATGACCAGCTGCCCTTTGCTGTCAACATCCAGAACATAAAACTACACTAAACACTAAATCCAGATCGTCAAACCATACACCACAGCCCACGAACTACACTCTGCTAACTGTTAAACAAAATCTTTCCTGACTTGGCTCCACAATTGTTGAGTTGAGTTGTTGCAGACTGAAAACTCATCTGTTTAGACCCTCGGAACATGGCCCATAAGAAAAACTCTTATTCTATCTCTCATTTCTAAAAGTAGTACTTCAGGCTCCGATCAGGCGGAGAGCAGCAAGAGAAGAAATCACTGGGAGTAGCCTACAACCAGCTCAAGTAAAAACCTGAAGCGTGTTTCAGTCTAGATAAATTCCACTTCCTTCTTTCCTGATCTGTTTTTCCAGACATCTGTTACAGACAAACACACACACACACACACACACACACAGAATATGTGTGTGACAATGTGGTTTTAATCACAGGCTGGTGTAATGACAAGCCAAAGGGAGCTCATGCCTTTTTGCCTAAAAGTGCTACTTGCTCTAAGAGAAGCAGCTCAGCATTTCCCAGCCTTGAACATCTGTAGCCGTCAGTCATAGCCGGCACATCCCAAAGACCACATCAAGCCAGTTAAACAACAAATGCAACAATATGAAACACTGACATACACACTTGCGCCATGAAACCATGTAAAAATGTTGCACAGATCTCTCAATTTCTGTCAAAAACAAGAGAAAAAGGACTAACACTATGTGCATCGGCTAACAAAACATTCTCAGAATGCTGAAACTAAAATAGACATTGTTTCTTATTATCATCATTTAGTTTGCTGTGTGTTGATTGTGTCAGATTTAGCTCTATTTAAAATAGAATATAGAATTCATTTGGACTAATACAAATTAAATATAACATGTTGATTTTATTAGTGTATAATCACCTAAAAACTGGAATCGTTATTTGTTATCTTCGACTGAGCCTTTTACTTCTACACCTTTAATATGCTAAATGAACAGTAAAGCCCCTATCAAAAGTTAAATGATGCAATAATAGTCATTTTTAGTTTGTATTAGACATAAGTACAATATAATATTTTGTCCATATGTAAAAAGTAATACTGACACTAGATATCAATGCATGAGATTTATATTGCTGCAGTTTAGAAGAGTACAAGTGATGAACAGGTAGAGGGCTGACAGACAGCGAGGACAGGAGAAAAACTGAAGAGAATATCCAATAAAACTAGAAGGAATCCAATGAAAGACAATGTGGTGAAGTGAAGCAGCAGGAAATGGAGGGTTTCTGTTATAATTGAAGCAGTAAATGTCACATAAATACCAAGACGTCAGAGCCTAGCTAACTTTGATTGCACCATGCCTTTATCAGCCCCTGGAGCAGATGTCGTGGTCAGAAATACACTTCACATATATAGTGCTGGTGTGAAATGTCAGTGGTGTGAGGGCAATCGCATCTCATTAAACTTTTCCGGCCCAATCTTTCTTCCTTTGTTTTTTCTCTCTCTTTCTGAGAAGTACAAAGAATGAGTTCAGAGTCAGAGAAAGACAACAGAAAGAGGCGACAAGAGCTAATTATATTATGCTAAATGAAATGTCAGGTAAGGGACTGTAGGATTGCACAAGATGTGTGAATTACTGCTGTTGTGCTCCATTATATACAAAGGATGCATTCTGCCGACCACCATGTGTTACAGAGTCATCAGAACGTCAAGTACAGCCAAAACAAATAATGATGGAGCAACAAGGAAGCATTAAACATTATGTCACAAACAATAGTCACATCCTGAGTTCAATTATTGTTGTAGATTTACTGCTGTGCAAAGGTCAGATATAGGGGGCTCTATTATTTCATGGCAGAAATGGAATATAATATTTATAACTATGTTTTTATTAGTGGCTGATGCACTGTTTTGAGCATTTTGCCCACCAGACTTGATCAACTTGTTCAGATTTGGTAATTTTTTCTTGGTTTATGTGCTTCTACCATGTGTAAGTAAGCTACATAGATAAATTGTTTCCCCGTTGTATGTTTTTACAATCATGAGTCTGCACTGATAATTGACCAGAATCTCTGGGTCCGACTTCCAGCTAACTCAATCTGCTCTGTGCCGCTCCGTGACATAGCTGGTCAAAATTAGAACAGCCACATATTCTCTGCAGAGCAGAGAGGAAAACTGCTTCTGGGACACTTTTAGTGGAATAACAATCATTTTCTAGAGCGGGTGTAATCAGCTCTTGCAGCCACAGTGCAGCCAGAACGTGGCAAAGCCGTACCCAGTGGGATGTAAGGGTTACAAAGCGTTCAAGCCGAATACAGTGCAGTCCTTAAAGAACAGTAGCAGCTGCATTGATTGACGAGTGTTGTTTCAGCTACCAGTTAGATAGATACAATCCATGACAGGAACAGTATGCACTTTATACATAAAGCTGTAGGAATGCATGGTACATCCATCCATCCATTCATTTTCCACTGCTTATCTTGGTCCACTGTAATAGATGAGGGAGCTGCAGGTTTGTCAAGGAGCTCAGACATCAGGGAGGAACTTGGAAAAACAGCACCACTGTTTCTTTGCCTACAAAAAGAGACAGTTGAGGTGGTGCAGACATTTGAGTATGATGCTTCCTCAACATGAAAGTATTTCAGGCATGTCCAACTGGAGGAGGGGGGTGACCCCGGAGCAAGCCCAGAACATGCTGGAGTGATTACATATGCCATGGGTAAGCCCCACGATCTCCAAGGATGTGACTGACTGGGTAGTAGAACATCTGGGCTACCTTGCCTGGCCCTGCTGCCACCACGTATCAGACCAGATATTAATGCTGGACAATGGATGGATGGATGGCTTTAATAAACTGAAGTCTTGAACCTACACAGTAGGATATATATATATAAAATAAAATACTCCAAAAAAGGGAGCAGAGTCTCCTGTGATAACACCAACACCAACACACAGTTATTTCAGCTGACACAAATCACACACACACGCACTTCACATATCTTGAGGCTGTATGATAAGTTTTCTTTTGTGGCCGGTCATATCCCAACCTCAATAAGTCCATGATGTCATTTTACCTCACCAGCAGATGGAGAATAGATGTGTCAGGTTCATCTAAGCGTGAGTGCATATGCGTGTGTGTGTGTGTGTCTGTGTGCATGATCTTTCCATACCGCAGCCTCACTAACCTACATAAAATGCTGGAAAAGAAAACCTGACTTCAACACGCTCCTTCATTGGGTAAAGGCTCAATACCTCGCTGTGATTTATGTGCACTGTCTACGCCAGGGACAGCTACACACACACACATAATGACAAGCAAGTACATGTACGCACACACACGCATAGACCAAGTCTGAAATTCACCCGGCTGGAGTTGAATAAAACCCTCTTTGTCCGCTGTTTACCCTGCTGCCATTTTCTAATTGGATGTCTGTAGTCTTAAGCTAAAGTTTATACAAGTGCTGTGTACAGCTGCATGGAACCACAGCACCACAACTCACCAGCCGAGTCTGTCTGCTTTTAAACAGACGCTTTCTCTGCTTATTTTGACTTTTGAGGACCTACATCCAAAGTCACTCAGTGTTTTTAGGTCTTACCAATTTTCATTGAATACCTTGATAACTTAAAAACTTTGATTTGTTCAAAGCAGTTTCTGAGCAGATTCTGTCTGTAGGAGAACTCTGACCCGTGTAGTCAAGAATAAATGAGGTGCGCTTATGACAAGAACAGCTTGGAAGGAGAAAATGCTAATAAGCTCTTGTGCACAGACTAACAAGAAAAAGAGCACTATTGGTCACTAGTTTGAGTGCTTAAAGAGACCTACATTTTACTTGGGAACAGCAGTTGGAAAGAAAATCTCACGTTGAGACCAATTTACTAGCTGTTCCTGAGCTTTCAGTCTTATCACACAAGCTTTATCACCACATTGATTTTTCTCATTTGTCTCGGACTAGTAATAGAAAACTTCATGTGATATGATCAAAAGCTCCTGAACAGCTACTAAATGGACCCTGAAGTGTCTGAAGTTTTTATATGTGGATTCAACCAATGCAACGTTTTTCAGATCCGTCAAACAGGAAGAGAGACTTTTTGGACAGATTAACAACACAGTGTCTGAGTTCAGATGTTTATATACCTTTCCTGAAATATTTCCTCAACAATGACAAAAAAGTCATTGCTGGCCACCCCCAACATTAGTTCCAAACTTTGTGATCAGAACGCGTGAAGCACGTTAACATGTTTCTGACCACAAAGAACTGAACTGATCTGTTGACATTCCTCACAGGTGTGACCACCAGACAATGCAATATTGCATGTGACAGTTTGATGATGTCTGTTTGTTTGCACAATTCTTGAGTCATGTCCCACAATTTTCTGCCCTTGAGAGAAAATGTTTCCTCACAATGATAGTAACTATGTGTTCTGCATAACTGTCACGCTATTTGCGGAAAGAGATGTTGGTAATGCTGAGTTTTTCCAATGACCTTTTCAATATGATGAGCGTCACAAATGAAATTCCATTCACTTACATGATAGTGGGGTGGTGGCATTAGTCTCAACACAGAATGTAATGTATGGTTAGGTACCACACAGGCTGTGTGGGAAATTCTGTTCTTTTGTGATGTGGGAGAATTGAAGCATAAATATTAATCCTCTGCTAGCTATCGTTATTCAACAGTTGTCAGTTAACTTCACCGGGTGTATCTTTCATTTTGGAGCAATATTCTGTGTTTAGCAATATTTCCTCTAGCGTGTTACCAACAGAGAATTTCCATGCAGATTTGATGGAGTTGATAAATATTACATCAGCGTTTTCCTGGAGCTCACATCTATCTGTCTATTTATCTCTCTCTACGCCCCCAGCTGGGCTCAGCAGGGTTAAAGCTTTTCAGCCAGGCAGAAAACCTGTGGAGACAATCCTCAGGTGCCTCTTCTCTCCAAACTAGGCCAAGCCAAGTGTACGCACACACACACACACACACACACTGAGCACACCTAGAGTTTGGTATCACAGTCTAATTGGAAACCATGCTGGCTTCTACAGCCGTCTGTTCGAATCAGTCAGTCATGGTGTGCGCGTGTGTGTGTGTGTGAGAGAGAGAGAGAGTACCCATGAGTGTGCATCATATGCGATAAAGTATATTTGCATTTTAATTTTTGGATATTTAGGCCTCACGTGTCATGTCTTCAAACATCTTTGACAGTAGGTCAAAGGTCAGATCAAAACATCAATGACTGAACAAAAGAAAAACACACAGACTACTAGATAATTCACTGAGATCATAGCTCAATGATATGACCATCAGATTTAATGATTTGAAATTAATTAAGGAATCCAGGTTGAGTTTTTAACACCTGGTCAGCAGATAAACATAACTCAGCTCATCTACTGTTGGTTGTTGTTTTGACCAATGAGCCCTGGTCTGTTTTGTTTTTTCTTCCAGTTGGCACAGTGGATGACTAGAAATACCATAATACCCATGAGCCTCAGCTCCAGTTGCTATGGAGAGGCATGAATCATGATTCAAAACTCTGTTGTCACAGTTGGGAAGAAGTTCATCCAAAATTGACCCAGAAACCAAAAGACCATTATTTAAAGTGACAACTGTTTCATCAGGTAAGATACACAAACACACTGCAGCCACGCACACAGCTGAAGTTTACACCCAGTGATTGGAAGAAAGAGAAATGACTGTTTGATACTTATGACTTATGATATCTTTGTATTCAACAAGCTAACTGCTGAGATATGGAAATGCAACATCGTCACATCATCATGAGTCAGACAATTATACATGCAGGAGTTCATCTAAAGCACTTTTATTATTACCAACTGAAAATGACATAATGCATCTAAAATGTCACAAAACAAAGTCTGAAGTAAAAGAAGTTGTTCTTCTCTTACAGCTGAAGTGATTAGTCAATTCATCTTTATCAATGAGATGCTAAACAGAAACAAAGACTATTTTTGACAATTTTCATTTTCAGGATTTTTATTTAATCAGTAGTAGTTTGGACTGACTATGCTACATTCATTTTCCATCATTATTTCAAATATGTGGCTCCGGTGGTAGAGCGGGTCGTCTCACTGGAAGGTTGCCTGTACAATCCCCACCTCCCTAAGTGTCCCTGACCAAAACGCTGAACCCCAATGAATGTGTCAATGTGTGTGAGCTACATATCGTTGTGAACACTTCGGATAGGAAGCGTTGTACCACTCCTAATGAGCTGCTGGCCTCCACCGTCAGTGTATAAATGTCTATGAATGGGTGAATGTGACAAAAGTTTCAACACCATTTACAGTAGTCTCTCGCCTGTTTACAGCTCTGTGCGTTGTAAACACACTGAGCAGCCGACGGTTTGCAAGCCTGGAGTAGAGACATGCACAAAAGAAACAGAAACATCTACAGCTATGATATCAACAGAACACAGACACAAAAGTGCCGCATCCAACCGGTCCTGAGGGCTGTAACTCAATCCTAAAGAGAAAATTAAAAAGAGTAACAAAACACGCACGCCCCGTATTTACATCCTTATCCAAGAGTACTTCTGCTTAAAAGCCACCCATAGCTTTGTCTTTTTTCTTCATATATGTCCATAATTATAATAATAATCTGCCATAAATTACAAATTAACAATCAACAATAGAACCAAGGGAGCTTATATTTCCATTATTCACATCAACGTAAGGGAAGTCGTACTAAGCCTCAGTGGAGTCATACAAAGTCTGCTCTCATCGGGGCAATGAATTCAATCCATATATTCCAAATTTGATAGAATTTGTCCTTTTGTATCCGTAAAAAATAGATCCATTTCCCCATTTTAAATATTTCCAAAATTGTTCCATGCCAATCATTCAATGTAGGTGGTACTGGACTCCGCCACCTTCTAGTGATTGATTTTTTTTACTTACTGCTAGAAGTGCCTGCAGCAGCTTTGTATCCTTTGTAACTAACACATGTCCCAGATAAAGAGTCTTCCAGTCTATTGGTATCTGAGCTTTGAATACCGTGCACAGTGCTTTCTGAATGCCATTCCAATACAAGTTCAGTTTGGGGCAGTTCCAGGATATGTGATAATGATTTGCTACAGTTGAACCACATTGTCTCCAACACATCAAACTCATATTTCTGTATTTCTCCTGCTGTGCAGTTTTAAAAAAATCTTCCAACAACGTTCTCTCCACACCATGGAATTAATCAATGATCACTGAAAATCACTTCTTATTCCCACTTTCCTTTAACATTCAAGGTGTTGGAATGTTTCATCAGCCAGCCGAGGAGCTGAGAGTAAATGTAGTCGTTGTCTATGAAGTTTTACAGACACCTGAAGCATTACTTCCCACAGCAGCTTCACTGTCCACGTGCTCTTACATGACCATCACTCCTGTAATACAGTAGAAAGGTTTGGGGGTGGGAAAAAAAGCACAAATACCTCGATCATGCAGCTCTGTAAACTTGTTCACCACACACCTGCCGCCCTCCATATGCAGACCAGCATCCAGATGTTCCTTAACAACCATCTTCCCCTTTCCAAACTGGTAATTATGCTCCTGCAGCTTCGCCCTTGGCCCAGTAAATATGCACCATCTCTGCACATACCGACGCTCTGCCTCCCTGCCACTGGGATACAGTCTGAATACCTCCACTGCATTGTTGTCATTTCACAAGCCTAATCCCCAATTCACTGACCTGTCGACACTCGTATGGTGCAGGCGCACGCGCACGCAGCACTCATGTTTCACCGTGATCATAATAACATTATTCACAGTTTAATCTCAGACTTAACAAGCTGGAACATGCTGAGAAATATATTTTAAAAAACAAGTTAAGCATACTTGGCCTAGATGGAAAATAATTGTGTGTGTTTCTCTGGAAGGCCTGTGTCAACACTGAATAATGGAAAAATCATTGCTCTAACATCCAATGGTGTATTTAATTAGAGCACAAAGAAAACAACATGGTTTTACCTTTGAGACACTCTGACCTACAGTACACTGACACTGACAGGCAAAGTTGTTTTTCCAGAGAGGCTGTTTCTTTGTACGTGACATGACGGCAGTTGCCAGAGATAAGACCCACAGATAATTCAGGAGAGGAGAGGTGGTGGGGAACTTGAGCTTATTTTCCAAGACCAACAAAACGGGAGAAACAATTCAGACCTTTCTCCTCCTGTCCTTCAAGCACCCACCCAGAAATTAATACAGCATCTTTTTTGATTAATGAACATGCATCGTGTTTATTGATCTGACGTTCTAGATTAGGAGCCAAGAATAAAAAAAAAAATGAAGGTGACACTGGATTGATTTAGTGGTCCAAACTGTGAGGCAGCTCTAAATGCTATGGGTGGGTGTGAGAGAGAGAGGGGGGGGGGGGGTCCTCTCCTCCCACATTAACTCTGTCTATCCCCATCTTTGTTCCCAGCTCAGTCCCTCTCTGATAGCGGTTGCTTGTATTGACTCACTGAAACACACTCTGCTTATTATACTTTCATGAAGATCGAATATGCCAAGTGTTGACAAAGTTCAATTATTTTTTTCTACCAGTAATCTGTTTTGCTTGACATAATTTCAGATGCCAAAATCTTTTAAAAAACATCTCCAACAACAGCAGATGTAGAGCTGATGATGGAGAGATGGTGATGTTCCCTCCTTCACAGTCATTTAGATAACAGCAAGTGTAAAAATCCAAAACGCCATTTACTGACTGGACCCCACGTTGATGTGGGAGGACTGTCAGCTTGCAGTGAAAACTGCCTCAGACTGCCTTAAACAAAGATTCTGCAGACGTACCAAAGAGACTGCAGTTCCTCTGCCAGCCACTTTAGGGTGGTTGCAAAACAAGACAATCCCAGTCCATAAGTAGTTCATGGCAACTGTACAGAGGGTGAATATCTATAGAACTCACCTGTTCAAATGATATTAAGGCTTAAAGTTATGCAGAATTAACAGTGTGGCTGCTTTGACTGACAGGTGGACGCCATCACTAACTTTAAGCTTTAATATCATCAACTCATCAACAGGTGAGTTGTATATAAGTTCACCCTCAGTACAGTTGTCATGAACGGGGAAATTAGCTATAGAGACCAAAACTGTTTTTTGTACCAGGCTGTAAACAATTGTAAACAAAGACATTTTAATATGGTGGTTTTTAGACACTGACTTCTTCTGTAGCCAGACTCAAGTGGCCGTCTGAGGAACTGCTGCTTTGTCTATACTGAAGCCCTGTGCGTCTCATACAGATGCATCACACTGGGGGGCCGTGACAAAGCGTTGGTGCAGTATTTGATGCCCTGGGAATAAGAACAGGCCAGAAATAAAAGCGACCAATAAGCCTGAATGTTATACATAGCCTAACATTGCAGCTAGCATCAGTATCTGTCATTGCATGTTTAGCTTTGGCTTTAATAGTCACGTATACAGCATAGTGTGCAGTAGTGCATGGTGAAGCAGAGAGAGAGTGTATTAAAGGGCTTTTGAGATTGTGCTTCATGTTCAGCGCAGGGTGTGTTCTGAGGCGAAGGTGGGAAACTGGAGGTTACCTTGTTCAGCTGCTGTTCCTCTGATTGCACAAAGCTCTCATACAAAAAGTCTTTCAGCAGGCTTGTCTGATGTGTCTGAGGAGGAATACAGCAGCTACAACAAACTTCTCCACAGGGGAATAATGTGTGTGTGTGTGTGTGTGTGTGTGTGTGTGTGTACTACTGTATCTACTGGTTCTGACCACACGTGTAAAGCACAGTGGAATACCAAGGCTAAATAACAGAGAGAGGAGTTGTTTAAAATCATGACATCGGTGCTCAGAAATCACACACCCATCACATACAAGAGCAGTGCGTCACCTTCTGTTTTCCCTTCATCACGCAGCAGCTGACATTTCAGAGATTCACAGTATGAGCTTGCCAGCAGCAACAAGCTCAGCATCCTCTGGGACATGCTCTGCTGTCCAGCCACCATTCACAGCAAACAATAGGCAGTGAATGAATGTGTGAGCACATAACAGGTAATCCTCTGAGTGCTCGACAAGAACTAACCCTGGGTGCTGTGATTCAAGCCAGTTCAGCCTGTTTTTGGCAAAAAGTATACGTTTAGAAAGCCTCCCCACCTCTACATGAGATTGTTCAGTTCTGCCCCCAAACCAGGGACAGTATTTGTAAGTGAGGAGTGCTGGTGGAGCTGGATCGCATCTTAGTTTCCTAAAGTAAGATCCGGCTTCCAAAAACAAAGAGAAAGAAAAGAAAGACAGGAGAGACATGATGTTATCCCAATGTTAATAGGAAAGAAAGGTTGGTGTAGTGTGTGAGTGGTTATCTCAGACCAGAGTGAAATACATAACTTCATATCTCCACAGAGATATCTCAGTGTCACATGTTGCTCCTCTTTTAGCTGATACTAAATCGGTGTCAGTTGGATTGACTGCAGTGGGTCAGTGGGAATGAAAAAAAGAAAAATGCTTTAATCATTTTGAATGATAAAAATTCAAACATTGTAATTATTTTTCCACATTAAACAGCCTGTGGTCTGAACTGGATTAAAGCATTGAGTGACTCAGTCTGTATTAAAGTTAGGTGATAATTTATATTAACAGAAGAGATTCATGTATATTCAAGATATATTTAAGGTACACAATTCATTTTTCATTTAAGAACTTGAGCACTAAAATGACACGTAGACTGCCTTTAGCACATTTCTTATAGGAGTATTGTATTTAATTCCATTGTATGCTGAATGCAGCATGTCTGCACGGTGTTGAATATTTTCAGTAAACGCTGCACAGTAAGCTTTAGACTACATGAGAGTTGTAAGCCTGCAGAGGTGGAGCTATTTAAAGCTTTGAAAATGGGTTGGTCAGGTTCCGGAGGTGTGGTTACAGCAGTTGTTGAGGGTTGGCGTGGCCTGTGGTGATGTGGCCCGATGTGATATCTTTTTTTTATGGAGTCCCAAATCCCACTGCAGCCACTGGGTACAACTGTGCACCACTGTGAGGCCCTGTATTATATAATGACAATATAAAGTTGAACTTTGGACCTTTATGTCTGAGCAGACTCTCTCTCTCTATCTGCAGATGATCTTTCACTGAGCTCATGTTGCATAAGAACATCTCAGATCAGAAAACACTGGTCTGCTGATGGGAATGTGAGCCTTTGTGTGGAACAAGTTTGCAGAAGGAATTTTAACTGATGAATGTTTCAGGATGATTCTAAATTCCTTAATAAGTTCATGTTAGCTTTATTTTAGCACTGTTATGCAACTCAAAGGGACCATCTGGACTTCCATGGAAAAGAGATCTCTAGATAAAAGTTAAATTAAAAATAAAAGTGAATGTCAGATTACGTTTTCAGTTACTTCCTTTACATTAAAATGACTTCACACACATTTAGGACCAACTTACACATTTTATGAAAAGCCTAGAAACCTTTCAGTGTGCAAATACTCACAGATCTAAAAAACAACAACAAAGCATTTCTGGAGTTTAAGATGCTAATGAATGTTTGGATTAATGCAATGCGATATATATATTTCAATATGAGAAAGTTTGGGATGTAGACACTGCCAAAACGGAGTTGTCGTGACTGACTGCTGGATCAGAGGCTGCTGTCAGTGACTGAAGCGTCCTGCTTCCTCGCGTACAGACCTTTGTCTGTGTGCAGGAAGTAGTATGACTTATTTTCTCTGCAGCAGCAGATTATTTTCCTTTATCAATCCACTGATTTTTATATTTTATGTTTTTGTTTGCACTGTAAAACACAATTTCAAGTGCCAAAGTAAAAGTGGGACTACTACCCGAGCCCCACAAGCTCCAAAGTCACAGCATGTCTCCGGGCATTTGATGAATGATAGATATGTCAGAAAATTAATCCCAAGACTGATTTAGTCTTTTGATATAGACACTGCGTCAAATTAGGTGTCCATACGATGATGTGTTTTTGTTAGGACTTGGCTGACAGACATGTCAGACTACATGCTGGCCCCAACCAACAGCAGTCATGTCACTCATCTTTCTAGTTTTGAGTGACATACAGAGGCTGTATGAAAGAGCTCCAGCAGGCTGACATCACAGAACGCAGTATCCAAGCAAAACAATCCCTATACGCTGTAGTCTTTTTGTCTGGATGTGTGAGGAGTCTTAGATGTCTGACTGATGTCTGATGTCTTAGATTGTCTTCCACTATGACACACTACATAGGAAGACTGATTTTGACTCACGTCAGTCGAGGACAAATCAGCTAAATCTGCCTCTGCAAACTGAGCTGAAGACGCCCAATTTAGCAACACAGAGAGCAAAGGATTACTATGTTCAGAATCCATTTTTAACTCGTCACACTGATACACAGCCTGAGTTAAATACTTGAAGCACATCCAAAAGAACAGAACAAGGCAGTCTGAGTCACACAATAAACGACCACGGAGGGATTGAGTGAAGCACTCCCTGCATCATCCAGACTGACAAACTGCACCCTCGTCTTCATGTGTGTACTCATGCACCTACAAACTGTCTGCATTGGGGAAGACAAATTGTCTACTAACCACAAAATGCTACTAACCACATGGACGAGTCACAAAAATAACAAACAGCCCTGAAAACAAACAGGAGAATCAGCGACCCCTCCCTGAGAGATGACTGCTGCCTCAGCCTATATCTGGAGGACACAGTGAAGGCTCCAACCAGACAGCACAAATGGCACAGCTACCCAGCTACAATCCTCCCCACAGCATAAAGCACACTTGCCGTTCTCCTTGGATACACAAATTATGCAGCCTAAAACAATAGAGGAAGAGAATTGTCCCAATGCCTCTCTGCTTTACTTAAACATTTGGGAAACTGCCACTGTGGGCCTGCCAACACATTTCGCTACCCAATGTCAACCTAAACATGACATGTTTCAGGGGACAGCAATCACTCAATGAGGTGGAACTGGCCAAAACACCAGGAAGAACTGGGATACATCAAATAGTAAAAAAAAAAATGAAATCCTTTCCTAATCCTTGACCTCGATGGAAAACGTCACAAGGTCAAGGAAAGATGAGAAGGAGAATTCATCAGGAGATGACCGCGGTGTTCAGAGAATCTGACTGCTCTTACAGTAGACTACGTCATCATGCAATTACTGCATTATTGATGTGATCTGTGGTAAAACTACAAAGTCCAGAAGATGGACTACAAAACAGTTCATCTGAGACGCTTACTAGATACTCCCTGTGCGCTCTTAGTATGTAGTTTAATGCAGGAAATATAAACGTGGAAAACCCGGTGAAAAATATGACTTCATTATCAACGTCAGAATTCAAATAATAACTGAATATTGTCCACCTGTCACAGAAGTCAGATGAAGTGTTTGTTACGCTGGTGTATCGCTCACGCTCCTGTCCACTCATAGAGAAACAAATAGATAAAGACAAAGATATGATTAATAACCAACAGTAACTTCATGATGATCTGCAGGACGCTGGATGTCACAGTTACAAACATCATCATCTCATAATGGCAGCTAAGTTAATACCTAAGGTTCCTGAGCAAAACAGACTATTCGACCACACCCCAAGAGTCCTCACAGCATGATCAGGTTGATATCTTGAAGTCTGATTCTGACATAAAACACAACATCAACTAAGCAGTGCCCTGTATCATTATATGATCTCATGGCTCTGGTGTTCAGTCTGAAAACAGCCAAGTGTTAGTGGGTTAGGTGCTTTAGGTACCAGTAAATTGATAGAGCAGGATCCAGGAAGACATTTGTAAAGCTATCATGGCTGCAATCTTCTGTCACGACGATTACAAGATAAACAGTAGTAATTAAGAGGGATTAGATTATATGTATTTAAATGGTCATGAAAAATGGTCAATTCCTTATAGGGTCATATAGGGCTTAGATTATGTTCACATGGTGCATGCTTGCAAATAAATGACTGGAGGAATGGTCAAACGGGGCTGAACAGCCCCAGGCCCCTTAATAGGTTAATACAGGAACGCAACTATTCATCAAGGTAACCTAAAGGGATGTCTCCGAAGTCTATTAAAACCCTCCAAAGCCAGAGGGATTCACTTTACGGTGATATGAAACAGAGAAAAGTCAGCAAACATTTTTAGAACTGTAGCCGAGGTCATCCACCATTATCATCCTTTTTAATAAGCCGCTAAACTGAAAAGAAAAATGCAGCGATGCAACATTTTGCAGCACTGATATTAATTTGCTTAGTAAATCAACCTGAATGTGAGTTCTGGGGGGACTGGGTTAATACTGGAGCAGGGGAAGAAAAATCAGTGGTGTGTGCTCCAGATGGGATTAAAATCAGTGAGTGTAGCAAGTATTCAAATCAGCCATCCACCCCTCAAGGAGGAAATCCCATCTGAATAGAACTTTAGGCTTATGAGTGTATTTTTTTATAATACAAATCGTGTTTAATTCAACTGTAAGTACAGCCAGAGCGTAGATTAGCACACTGCTAATCTGGTTTCATTTAATTGTCATTGTGCTGCGGTGGATGGAATTCATTTTATCCTCTTTAGCTTCCAATTTATGGCATCACACGTCAGGTTTATAAAGGAGGTACTAAAGGAAAATGAAAAGAAGAGAAGTGAGAGACAGACGAAGGATATAGAAACGTGGCAGACGGGCAGAGGCAGGAAGAACATGACAGACAAAGACAAAGCGGGACAGCTCGGCAAGTCATCTTATCCCGCGCTGACGTGAAGTGCCACGATTTAAGACATTCACATTCAATCACGGCCATAAAGGCCGCAAGCCAGCAACTCCCCAGAGCAGCCCTGGCATCCCATGCCAAATCCATCAGGTCTGAGCGAGAGAGAAAGAGATGAATCTCAGAGTTGTTGTAAAACAATCTTGTGCTTTGTGAAAAAAAAGAAGGAATCCATCACTGGAAATAAAGATTGGAATGAACCTGTCTTTCAAATATGATAACCATCACATGAGAAAGTGGAGGTGACGGAGGAGGACATAAATAAAACAAAAAAACAAGTGGATCCTTGAGTGTAACTGACACCTCAGTGTGGTGTGATGATGCTGTTCAGTTTCCACACACTGATACAGTAAAGCTGATGGCAACAGACTGTAAACACACTGCACATTATCCAGGGATTAAACACACTCCTCTCATCTACAACAAAGAGCCTTCCCCTTTGTTTCTCTGTGTGTAGACGGACAAAAAAACACTTTGAGGCACATGTAACTGGCTTATATGTGCTTTAGAGATTTGTATTCTGAGGGACATTCATGGTTTATCTGTGGAGCATGAAGTAAACAACGAAAAGGGACGTACACTTATTTAAGTTACAGGCAGCTTATTTTTTTGTAGGTATGTACAGAAATATACTCACAGAGACACTCATGTAATAAACCAAACATTCATTTAAGGTCCAGTGTGTCAGATTCAGAGGCTCTATTAACAGAATATGGCAGAAATTGAATATTTTATGAATATAACTGTGTTTTCGTTCTTTTGTATCTATAGACTCCTTCCACACCATGTTTTCACGCCATGTTTCTACAGAAGCCCAGGTGAGACAAACCAAACATTTTTCATGGCCACTGTAGTTCCTCCTTCGTGCTAGAAAGGAGCAGGTGAGGTGAGAGGGTTGCAATCAGCAGCTAGAAGACTAGGAAGCCACTAAACCTTTAGTCTTGTGATACCAGAGCAGATCTAATCATTGCCAAGCAGTTTCACCCTCAGTCTCTAGTAAGTGAAACATTTAGACTTGTGACTTGAGTCTACTAAATTCTGCACACGTCTCCTTTTTATGTGAAATACCAGAAAGTCTATCATCAGTCAATAAAATAGAATGCAGTGAATTAAACAGAAAATTCCAATGCTTCCAGTCGTTATGCTAGGGTAGGCTAACCAGGCTCTGACTCCAGCTCTGTACTTAAAGGACTGCTGTGTAGGATTTAGTGGCATCTAGTGATGTAGCTGCTGAACACCCTCACCTCACCCTCAACAATGTTGAATTGTAAAGTAATATTACAAACACATGATTTTTACTTTACATTGCACTGCAGTCAATGATGCTTCAGTAATGCGAGATTAACAAGCCAGTAAGTCAAGACCGTGGATCCTGATTGTACTCAGATCACTCGGTCCTTCCCACTGGGCCTGCAGCCTGAAGCCAGTTCTTTTAAATTTGGCAACACACCGTGTAACCATGTTGAATCCTGACACACAGGGAGGAGAGCTTCACTCCAACATTCCTGAAAAAAATGGCCCAAATATTTCCCGGCTGATGGAGGCCAAGAACAGTTAGAGTGGGGTCACCTCTGAATGTGCGACATGTATCAAATATTCAGACGGAAACGTCACGGACAGATAAAAAGGAAAACAACAGAGATGATGGAGCAGGATGGAAATCACAGCTGCCTCTACAGCAGGTACATCCATCTTATTCTATCCATCAGGTTAACTTGACTGAACTTTTTTTCCACATACAGTGTATGTACTCAACCACTTACAGGGACAGCACCCCTGACACATAAGCAGTCATTCCATCCATCCATGCAGTACAGGGACACTGTACCATGGTCCACCAAGGAAACCTCCCAAAAAACAGTGAACTGTACACCCACAGCATCTCCATAATAAACCTCTTTCACTCTTCAGTCCCATTCCTCTCCAACCATTTCTTCCACACTCTATGCCAGTTCTGTCTCGAACAGGAAAATGCCTTCAGACAGTAATTAATCATGGCCTTAAATCCCCTTGCAGCTGATCCAAAATGCATCCACGTTAGGTTTTGGTAATGAAATTACAAGTAATGGCATTAGCACGATAAAGAAGTGATGTGTGCTGTGTTGTTTTTTGGGGGGCTATCTTTTCTAAAGTCGTTATTATTTCATCCACTGGATGATGATGGAGCTGCAGAGCTACAAGTCTAACTGTTTGAAAACTGGTTGTTGTTAATTTAATTGAAAATGTATTTTGGGAATCAGCACCACCAGAGCACAATATGAACTGAATTGGATGAGTTGAAGAGGTGTCTAACATCAAAATGAAGATTCTCAGTTTTGTGGCAAACTCCAATTTGTCCAATGCTCAAATCAGAGCCATAATCACCCCCCAAAAAATGATATGCGCATCCCAGCATTTAATTAAAACTGCAAAACAGTTGGGTGACCGGATGCACCGGATTGAATGAGAATCTGATTGAAGAACGGCAGCAACACACCATCAAAGACATGCAAGACAAAAGCATTTTGAACAGACAGAACAAAAGTTCAAAAGAAATTAGACACTGAACTAAACATGAAGCTTCTTTACCTGTTTTTCTTTCACAGCCTTTTACATCAGCTTCAAAAGAGAAAAAAATAGTAGGTCTATAAAAGTCTAAAGAAAATAACACTGTTAGATATTCATGAAATGTCTGTTAGATTTGTCCTTTCAATTAGAATGGGATTTAAAAAGTTCTGTTCTATTACAGCCATGTTTTTCTTATCTTGAATGTAGTTGCTGGCAGGCATGTGTGAGTGTTTTTACTTGTTCAAACATCCTTCACATCTGTGTCATGACCTCAACCAGCTTTTCTTCTGAAGTACGGTTCAAATGTTTAAAATCACACAAATATTTCCATGTTCACGATAGGAAATGACACTTTTACTCATCACATATGGCCAATATGGGGGGCGGCTGTGACTCAGGTGTCATCTAGTGCAGTGTTTTATCATCATGGCGCATATGGTTGCTGGAAATAACTGATTCATAAATATTTGCATAAAACTGCATTCTCAGCAGCCTTGCTAATGATAAAGTCTTTTGGCTAATCCTGGCTTAATTATGCGTCAATGCAAATTGGTTATTAGAGACCTGAAACCTATTATTCTATTCACTAAGCAGGTCAATTGTCTTGGGTTGGAAGGTTATTATTATGATATTATTGGTTCAAAAGGGACGACTAAATTGCCACAGCAACATAGCAAAGTATTGTTTTTTTTTTAAATTAATTTTATTTCATGCATCACATTTCATGAAGATTTCAAAGGTTCCCATGCTTCTGGAGCTATTTAACCATCTGGGGACGGATCGGGCGCATCCGCCTAATCCGCCTTGTAAGTTTTTTGTGGTTGTTTGCACTGTTTTCCTGAGATTGTGCTGAAGACAGCGATGTGCGGTTTGTGTCCGACACTTCCTTGTTGTTCTATGCCACTGCGTAAAAGACCAATCGAAAAATAGATGTTCGGCAGACTGAAAGCGCAGTCAATGAATGGACAAACGTTACTAGGCGGGATAGTTTCTTTTTCAGCCAATCAGTGGATGTATCTATGACGTATTCTAACCAATCAAAGGACTTGTGGGGGAGCGAGAGCTGTGTGTGTAGAACAGAGTGCAGGGGGCAGGGAGCATAGAGAATGCAGAATGCAATTTTAATGCAATTATTCAAGTAGAGCAACTCAAATTCAAATATAAATGATTCAAATTCAGTTTCTGGTGCCACATATTTCAGCCCATATGTAAGGCCTAAATGCACAACTGCTCAACAAGTACATCAGACTTTGTAGTTTCTAAATAGAAACAGTAACAGGTCCCCTGTCTGCCACTTCCTCACAAAGTCATCTCCAAAAGGAAAATTAAAAAATAAAGACGAGTTTGACGACTTTTTGTCATTTTCCAGCGCATCAGCTAAATTTGTGCAACTGCCTACTGGAAAGCCTCCTGTGGTGTGCCTCAGTTTACGTTCTTCCATACCTTAAGTACCCCGATGGTGCACTCATAATAGTCAAAAAGCTGAGTGTGGAACACTGGACACTACGCAGCTGAAGCAGAGGGATCACCAGCATTGTGAAAACAGCAGATAAGGAAGCTGCTGAAGCTGGAATGGTTGCAATTCGGCAAAGATCAAATAGCGATCTTTGCCAAATTGTGGCCATCATTAAGTGCACAACAGCCATATTTGAATATGTAGTGTTGCCCTCCAGACAACACTACCCTGCTGAAATTAGTGCACTACACCAGGAAGTACACCGTGTACACAGGCCTGGACTTAAATAGACAATCCCATTCTAGAGATTCACAGATTTCCACCAGCTCAGCATGTTTGCAAAGCGGTTACCACACCCATACAGTACATAGCAATGGGTTAATGGGCTCTATGATGGCAGGTGTCCTAACCGCCCGCACAAAACAATGAACAATCCAGCTAGTGCACAAAGACATACCTTTCTTTGTGTGAGTACTGTCCTGTAATCATGTCCAATACTTAGCTGTATTACCATGTGTCTGCATGTTCAGCATGTTTCATATAAATAGCATTAATTGATACAGGACATGTGCCTGTAGCAGGCTTCACATGCAGTATACATTGGTTGTGTTTCAACCTGAGAGCCCAGATGAGATAAAAAGCTTTTCCTCTTTCTCAAACCTCAAGCACACTTCTGAGCAAGCATTCAAAGAGCCTTACATCACTCTCGATGCCGCGCATCAACGCGTGGTTTGCAAGCTATCTAATTGGTACTAGCAGTGTAACCCGAGGTGACACGGATGATCTCCTCATACCGCACGACAGTGAGAGCTCTGCTTGAGGAGGCTCTGCAGAAGAAAAAGGATGAGGGGGGAGCTGCTCTAAAGCCGCTCACCATAAATCTGTAAGAAGCTGCTCACTTCCCTCCAGGTGCAGCTGTTTTATTCTCTGTCTGAAACCAATGTAATGAGTAGCATGGCCAAAGTTGAGACCTATTCACCATGGATGGACCTGAGCTGAGTCACTCCTGTAGGGTGTATAGCTCGGAGGAGGTGTGTGTGTGTGTGTGTGTGTGTGTGTGTGTGTGTGTGTGTGCGTGTTTGTGTGTCCTTTTTTGGCAAACCATTACACTTAAAAAGAAGGTAGGAATCCACACACCCCCTTCCTCCAGGCTATCACAGCTAAGAGCCGGGTAGCAACAATCGATGACACCCGCTGACGGCTGTCAAAAAGAGAACAACACGGCTCAATTTATTGTTCACTTACGATGAGCAATCGATGAGAAGGAGGACAAGAGTTTCTGGAGATCACAGTAAACACTTGGGAAGATTTCTTCCAGCTCTTAGAAGCACACACACACACAATAGGCAATTATTAAACCAGATTAGCAGATTAGATTAGCATTTATAGATAGATAGATAGAATCACCATGAAAGTAGTAGTTTTTGAGATAGGGATACATTTCTACCAATGCTGAAGTAAAGTAACGGATTGTCAGCTGAGGTAAATTTCAAATTGGCAGTATGTGCAGGTGGAAAGCCAGAGGAATTACGCCCTTCTATTCTGGGAAGAAGGTCGATGAGAGCAGCGAGGCCAAAAGACTAAAAAAAAAATTAGCTGAAAATCTAAAGGAACTGCAAAGGTGATGAAAATTCTCTGCAGACTGATCTGGGTCCACCTGGCTCCAGGTAATTTGAAAGAGTCGCCTGCCTCAGACATAGGCAGCTTTGTGGAAGCTGTTCGGCAGCATTACGCATTAAACAGCCTGATAACAACATGCTAGAATTGCTGCATGCTGAATTAATGAAGCCACATTTGAAGATCAGGGTCTGGGCTCGCTACACGCCGTTTAATCTGAAAGCGTTTTTAGCTCCAACTAATGGCAAAGAGGAATGGAAGCCGACATGAAGCGAGGAGAGCGAAATCTAAATGTGCTGCAGCTGAAACAAACACAGCTTCAGAAGGGTTCCGCGTGCAGCACCAAACCTGTTTCAAAGTGGAGCCATTCATCATTAGCCTTGCTTTGTCGCTCGTTGTACTCTTTGTTCCCAGTGTTTGTGCGTTGACCCTGAGTCTTTCATTTTACAGACTGCTGTTTGAAGACTCTGTCTTCTTATTATTCCCAGTAGACTTTCAGATACACACATGACGACACTTTGTAGTATTAATATTATTATTGTGTCGCCTGATGCAGATAAAAAACGTGAGTGAGAGCTGATTGGATGCGTGCTGCAATGTGACTTTCATACCGGTCCATTTCTTTCATGTTACTTTTCCCTTCGGATTGTTTTTGTCTGTTTGTCCATGATAATACATTCCTCGACCTCGACTTATGACCAAAAGCTTTTAATAACTCCTGCACAGAAAGATGACTTATTGGACCAGTATGTAATTTGATGTTTATAACACATAATCACAGAGTCCATTTATTAAGTCCCACAACCTCACAGCAGAATTTTCAAAGTTGGAAACTTTCCATGAGCATTAACGTTATTTATTTATGGGAATAAACAGGAATAAGCTCAGAATTTACCAAATTGAAGGTTAGCTCTTAACAGGGAACTTCAATATAGTTGGAGGAAATATATTTTAGCATAATCTTGACTAAAACAACCAGCTTTCATGCAGGTACACTTGAATTCCTCAATCACATGAACATAGCACACGCCCCCTACCTGCACAGGTGATTTCTGTACCTGGACCACACTTTAGAGCCCAGAGCACACAGAGACTATTGAAGACACACATTTGAGCTCATGAACTACATAATATTGTTCAATAAAATAAAACCTGATAAAGGTCTACTTACAAATAAATCTGTTCAAATGTTTTTTGTTTTATTTTGTATGTCTGCTTATGACAAAACAAAATGTTTAGATTTATGTTTGGATATGATACAGTTTGTTTACATTACCCAGTATTTGCAGTTAATTCCCATAAATTTCCATAATTCCCATGTAGTTTCCCATTTGGAATATTCCCAAAATGACCAAGCTAAACTTTCTCTCTCTCAAGTTTTCTGGTAAGTTTCTGGAAAATTACTGGAAACATTCCACCCCTTTGCAACCCTATGTGGATCCTTTTACTGCAGCTGACATGAATTTGTTCTCTCACTTCTGGAAGCTAATGTCCATAATTGGCTCCGTCAATATGATGGAGGTTCATGGCCGATGAGTCGACATGCATACAGTCCACCATCCTCTTCCTCTGTCCATTTCACTGATGTATTTAGTCACTAGTCTGCTGGGGAGATTTAGTGTCCAGTGATGCGCCATAAATTGTTTCTGAGGGTTTTTAGCTGCCCTGAATGGACTGAAGAACACACTCAGTCTGTTTTACTTCCACTTTAAAATCACTATTAAACATGGTGAAATGGCACAAAATATTTATCTCACACGAGCCCACTGTCCTGTGCACACAATGTCTTCTGAGAGTATAAAAATACAGAGAGCAACATCCAAACAGTCATATTATTCAGAGGACTGCTTTATGTATTCATCCCTGGTCTGAGTTTTGATCAGCGCACCTGAAATAAAGTCACATTCATTATGCATTTTCCTCTCTTTGGAGCAGGCGCTGACTACATTTATCTGTGAACAAAGCTTCAGCTAGCTGCTCTGTGGTGGGAAGTCGTATTAAAACTGCAACAAGGGACAAATATGTTTTGGAGCAGACAGTGAGGGGGAAGGCACAGAAAACCTGTTGGAGCTCCTAATCCAATCAGTCGTCTTTTCCAGTGAGATATTACGCAGACTGTTGTTTCTAATCAAACCTGGTCTCCACTCATCTCTTTCTGTCTTTGTGTGAAAAACAGACAGGTTAATATGGAGCACAAAGGTGATGAATGAGGCTTAGTTTCTGTCAGACAATGACAAGCACTCAACTGAGTTAATGGTTTGGCCGTAGGCGAGCACTTAAAAGGCTGGAGGCCTGTGGTCAACACTCAGTCAAAGTTTCTTCTCTGCATTAAGAGGCCCCTGCAGGGTGGAAGTTCATTTTAATTGGATGTGTTCTTTTGCTTTTCCTCCAGGTTTTGAAAATGATTGTCCATTAGTACAACTGTAAATCCTCTGCTGAAGGTGTTGAGAGAACACAGAGAGCTAGAGAGCAGGAACGCAGGTCTCCAGTGCTGATGTGATCTCTAGCCTGTGGCGTTGCCTCGGGGAACATTTAGGAACACGTTGGTCAGTGGTAGTTAAAGCTTGCTGCTGCTCAGCAGGCTCATTGTGAAAGCTTCTACTTCCTTTGAGGAAGATTTCAGCTGAGGACACAGCAGTCAAGTGTACTTTCTGTATGTAACGGAATACATATGACATGTGAGTGAGCTCACTGTTGCATCTGTAGTTTGGTTCAAGAACAAGGAAAAACATTCACATTGTTACCTTTTGTCCTGGATCATGTTCACATGTTTTGCTATATTACAGTACAATTCTTGCAACAGCTCACATTTTTTAAAGGTAATCTCACCATGCTTCAAAACACGGTGGTTCAGACCAGTCAGCCTCTTATGAGGAACTACTGGCAGTTACATAATGAGCTACAGGCGTGGTGTGTGACGATGTGTGTGTGTGTGTGTGTGTGAACTTACTGTTTGCTTGAGAACACAATGGCAGCTGCTAAAGAGGCTAGCGTAGATGCTGCTAGCATCAGTTACACCAGAGAGTGCTTCTTTTGAATGAAAAAGATGTTTTGGCCCATGATAGACTGTGACAGATGGTTCTGTGTAACAAACCGCCTGGAGCGTTCTGAGATTTTTTTGACAATAGGAAAATAATTTTAGTGTTGTAGTCTGAAATTTGGCTCCATTCATGTAACTGCTGTTTGTGTGCTTTACTGTCCATGTGGCAAAAACCGGTCGATGAAAAACAAGAACAACACCATAGTTTGTGATGGAGCCACCGTGGCAGGGTCAGTTGTATTTGCCATAAAAGCTAACTACGACAAGAATGTTTATTGTATGAACGCAGCGCTCACAGCTGCATTTGATCACACAAAGAACACTGTCTGATGTCTGAATGACTTCTGCAACTTCAGGAGGAGGAAATACTAAAATATCTGAGCTGGGTTTGCATGTCTGCCCTGATATCCCTCTCTGACATACACAATCAGTGTGTGCACATAGTGTAGCTATAGAAGCGGCATGTCCTTGACACACAACATGTGTACATGTGTAATTACAGAAGCAGAGATTTTTTTTAAGTAGAGCCTTCAGACAGGATTGCAGGTTCTCTTTTTGAAGTGTCAGCCCTGTGTGTGTTTGTGTTCAGTGTTTGTGTACGTGTTACCCTTTAACATGCTGGTGGAGAGAGATGCAGACCTACAACAGAGTTGATCTATCATAGATCGTCTTTTACACAGCTGTCTACAATCGTCTGTAGGACTAAGTTATGCATGGATTAAAAAAAAAAAAATCATTTGAAGCTGCAGCCAAGTCATATTCCCCATTTGCAATTTATAAAACATGTTACAGGGTACGTTACTTAACACCTGCTTAAAAAATAAGATAAGATTACCCTACTTCACTCATAACCATGTTCTCTAATGCAGCCAGCAAGTTTAAATACTTGACCAACAGTGTCTTACAGCAGGATGATCTGAACAGCTTTTCTGTTGTCTTTTCAATCAATGAAATCAAACTGATACTCTCTGCCAAGCTTATCTCTTTAAATAATCAACCATCTACAGAACTTTTCAGTACATTATTTTTCTACTTCTTCTCATCATCATTTATTATTGTTTCAGTGTTGTTTCAAGTGAGCCTCTAATCATAATCAACAGAAAAATACTTCATGCAGACAGCACCATGATTAAATAATAATAAGAGCAACTTTTGCAGCCTCGTGACAAGTTTCAGCCTGATGGTGAGTTATCACCTGTTATTCTGTCATCACTAAGCCTCAGGAAGCATTGAGGCTTTACATTAGTTCTATATGTTCTAATACAAGGTTTCAGCATTGAAGTACAATCAGGCTACATGCATGATTCTGTATAGTCATACTGACAAAAAAAGTTTCAGGGCATCCCCATAACCATGGTAACTCCCGGTGCCAGAGGGGGGTTAGAGACGCTGAATGAAGCCGTTTACACAGATACACTGCAGACAAAGTCCAGATTACAGTTGTTATTTCACACATGTAGCAACAACAGGTCACATGTTGACTAAACTTTACAAACCGAGTCTCAAAATGACTTAGTCACTGACAAGTCTGTGCTAGCTCTGACAAGTCTGTGCTAGCTAAGCAGCTAAACTTTAGCTCAGATGCTCCGTATTCAGGTCCCGCTCATTGGTCACATGCACACACTGTCAACAATACCATTGGCTGTAGAGTGTGACAATCTGCCAATAGAAATCAGCCCAGACTTTTTTCTCCTTGGATCTACGTTGATCTCATAAGTGGCCTCTGACAGCTCTAAATGATGAAAATCAAGCAGCTCAAATCGGTTCATGTCGGAAAGAAATGAAAGAGTCTTCTGGAAGAATGGAACAATTACAAGAATGTTACTGTAAAATTCTGTACTGCATCTCTGAAAACTGTTGCTTACTCTTGCTAAACCAGAAACTGAGACATGTGTTTGTCTGCTGGTCAGCTGTCACCAGGGCTGGATTATCAGCAGCTCCCCCAAGTCCCTCCAAAACTCCAGACCTTCATTATCTCAAACTGATGAGCAGTTGGCACCTTGCATGGCAGCCAGTGCCATTAGTGTATGAATGTGTGTGAATGGGTGAATGAGATACGTACTGTAAAGCGCTTTGAGTGGTTGGAAGACTAGAAAGGAGATATATAAGTACAGTCCATTAACTATTTAAACATTTCAGTTTGGCTGTTACAGGTGACATATTCCTAAATTCATAGGTTTAATAAAATGTGTTGTCACCAGATGTCACAGATTGATTGATAAGTTACAAAACAGCCCTGTGTTTAATACAGTCCAAGAGTTATTATGGGGTATCAGTGAACACGGCTATACAGCCATTCAACTGCTCAGTCTACTGTGTTTTTAAAGGTGCAGCAGCAGAGATCTTAAGGTATCGAATGGTTATTGAAGTGAAAACATCAGTGAGACGGGAAGGATTCTGGATGAGAGACCGACTGAACACCAAAACCAGACAACATGAGGCAAAACTGCTCAAAGGTCACTGACCATAGAAAAATCTCATCTGACACCAGAGACATCTTTTAACACAGACAGAGGGTCCCTCCTCTCCACACATACACCCGCCTGTTATCACATCAGAATCGACAACAGCTTGAGAGGCTGGGGGGAGATTCTGTGGTGGTAGTGGAGGTGGTAGGGTGTAGTTAAGATGTATGACGTCAGATAGTTTATTCTACATTGAAGTGAGCACTGAATTTGGACACACAAACATCCCTGTGAATGACACTGGACATACATGAAAACTATATATATATATATATATACACATATATATATATATATATATGACAACGATTGATGAAATTTTGCAAGAGGCTATTGCATCATGAGCAATGCATTTGACTTTAGACTTAATTACACCTTTGAATGTCCCCACAAGACTGGAAATGACAGCTTGACAGTTCTGTCAGCAAAACAATATGACAGTATGAAAACAGCATAATTAAGAAATATAGGCTACTTTAGTCATCAGCACAAAAACAGAGTTTTTTTTAAGTGCTGCTGTCGGCTCAAAGCGACATCTGAACTGGGTTTTGTCCATGGTACAGAGGCTGAATCTGATCCTGCCACAACAGATCAGGACCCTACACAGCTCATTACAGGAAGCCTTCTGGAATGTTTGCACTCATTAATTAAAACACAATATACTGCAGATGACGGAGACACAAAGATCTGAGGGTCCTTCTCAGTCGTACATGGCATGAGTCAACAGTGCCTTTATACTCATGATTCATTTTCACAAATTGCAGCGAAGGCAGCATTTCAGTTTTCTTCTTTTAATCATAAGAATTATTGGTAGGAGGTTGAGGGCTGTGTAACGGGCTAACCTTTAAGTCTACATTTCATCAATCTTTGTTGTTTGTGCGGTCGTCTTCTCCCATTTGACCTGTCTGAAAGCAAATTAAACTGACCTGAACTGCTGGTGAAAACACAAGCTGTCTGCCACTAAAGAAATTATATGGAGTTTGTTAACACACACACACACACACACACTTTCAGGCTGGGTGGCACTTAGTTAGCTTCGGTGATGTTTAATTCCCTTTGAATGTGACAGTAAATCAAAAGACGACAGAATATTTAACACAAATGCGACAAAAAGACTCTCCTTCACGCTAATGAATGCCTACCCTCCCACTGGCAACCCAATCCACAGAATTAGCATCAACAGCAGGGCCTGGGTCTTTTTCTACAGCAGAGGAGTGCACACTGCACAGGGATGATTTTTTTGTGCTGGTAAATAACAAATTATTTCCATTAGAGACAGATTTGGAACTCTCATTTGGCCCATTGAGCTTCCATGCATAATTGATCCAGTGTGTGTGTTTAGAGAGCTTTGGAGTGATGGTGATTGGTTCAGAGGACTTAAATTAAGATGCTTTCAGTGAGGATGGTGCTCAAATGCAACCAGAGAGGCCCACAGCAGGGCTTCACACACACACACACACACACACACACATCTGAATGATCACAGATAAACTGAAGATTTCACTAAACTCGAGCGCAGCGTTTTGTTTAATTACACAACCTAATGGAGAGAGTGACAAATTAAGATTTCAATTTTAACACTCTTCCAAAGAAATACAACTTTAGTTCGGTTAATATTAGTTCACTGTGAGTGTACTCTCACCCAGCTAACACTTCTCATCAGACCTGACCCCTCCCCCTGAAATGATACATAAAAACATGCAAAAGGAAGCTCAGATTCAATAGCATTAATATTTCAAAATAAACTTTCGATATTTTAAAGAGCACCTTCACAGCTCAGGATGTGTGAATCGAGGGAATAGCTCCCGTCTTATGCATCACAATCAAGACATTAATTTGAAGCTACACAGGAGGGACCCGATTTGCATGATGAAAAAGGAATCACACGGTTTAATGAAGCTTTGTTCTTTAGCAGGTAACCGGACGTGTATGCATAAGTGAAGGCGGTCCTGTAAAAATTCTTTTTGAAGGAAATATATCCTGTCAAAGAAAAAAAAAACTCATCAGCCAGCCAACCAGGACCGGCTGTCGAGGGACCTGTGGTGCATTGTGTGCCCTCTCGTTATGCATTTCATTCAAGTACAAAAAAGAAAAATACACTGATTACCAATTGCTGCATCCACTGCAACATGCGAAACTTTCTAAATTATTTAAGAAATTTTCACTTATTGCTGTTTTTGAAGAGCTTCCGCACAGACAAATTATTCTCAGGTGTCCTGCAGCAACCTGGTCAGGATGTGGAAACATCACACCCAATGTTTCCCTGTTGCTGCCACCAACAATATATTTTCTTTTAATTATGAGTGCAAGCTACAGATGGTTTTCTATAATATGTTGCATAATATCTATACAACGTACTACATAATGTTCCTGTAGTCGCGTGTCTGTCAGCCTGTCGATCTGCGTGGTTAGCGATCCAGACTGTCACATGCTACCAAAGCAGGTGAGGAGTGTCGACCATCATGTGTGAGGACACATTAGCAGATGAGCTTAACACGTTTTATGATGTCCTTGATAAACAGGCAGCTGTCATGTCTATTCCACCTCCAGAGGACCGGCCAGTATCAGTATCACTGTCAGTATGCACAGCAAAGAATCCTGCTGAGAGTGATCATGAGTAAAGCTGATGGGCCTCATAACATTCCTGGACATCTACTAGACCACCAAAACAACAACAACAACAACAACAAGGTAACAGCATTGTGAGCTTGCTGTATTGTGCTGGACAGACCTACAGACTGGATGCTGCAACATGTGTGACTTCAACACCCACACACTGAATGAAACTTCTGCATTGGCTTCAGTTTGCAGTGATGGAAGTTAAATAAATGGCTGTGATTGACCTGACAACATCTAGAATAATAAAATAATAAAACCTCTTGAGCTCGGCAGATTTGTCTTGTTCCCGGGCTAATTATCACCAGCAGGCTAAAAATGTAGTGAAGGGCCCGAAAACACAAGGTGGAACATTACATTGTCATGCTCCATTTCCACACACACACCCACTGTTTTCAATTGTTAGTCACCAACTGGCTCTACTTTTAGGGGATGTCAAGCATTTTTTAAAGCTTGTGTTGTGTTTTCCAAGAGCAGCACACCCTTTTAGCTTCCATGAGGCAGCACTATTTCATTCTGGAAATAACTACTATTGCAATGAACACTATAGTTTGGGCCTGGGATCAAAGGATAGAATAATAAAGTTGAAGTAACTCAGTTGAGTTGATTTAGAAGCTGAACAGCAGTGTTTCACTGCACCATGAGCCGGGTTCTTTCAAAATACGTTATATATGGTGTAAAATAGTTGCTGAAAACATGTGAAAAGACTTTGAATGATATATTACTGAAATGTGAAGTTAGAGGTTCAAACAGTTTTTCACCAGTTTTCAGTCCAGGATTTTGTGGGCGTCCTTAAAGGGTGGCTCGATGACACGCTGAGGCCACCCTGAGCATACCCCTGCACCCCTAGCAGAGCGACAGAGATGAATTCATCTCGGTCAGTGTTTCAAAGTTAGTCATGTCATTTTCTGAACTCGTCTGACACGTTTCAGTCACTTCAAAATGGCTGCTCGACTGCTCCCATGAGTGGGCGTGGCTTCAGCACATTCAGAGGACACGACCCCACAGTCCATTTTTAAATCATTCAAACTGGGTGGTTAATAACACTTTCTTCTCTGGTCTGACAAACTCAGAACACATACTGTTCTGACAGACACATTTTTACTTCACACAGACCTTAAAGAAAGTTTTTCTTTGCCACCGTCACCAAGTGCTTGCTCATGGTGGGAACTGTTGAGTCTCTGTAAATAACCATATAAGAGTACAGACTAGACCTGTTCTGTATGGAAAGTGTCATGAGATAACTTCTGTTATGATTTGGTACTATAGAAATAAAATTGAACTGAAAATTGAATTATACATCACACTCTAGCCTGTTGTGTTATCTTTACCATCCTCGCTGGCATAGCATTTTTCTGTGCAGCGGTTTGTGTGGCAATGATGTAGTACAGGCAGTGTAGAAAAATAACCCACGGGACATGGGGGAGAATGTAAAGCACATAGCAGGGTGGAGAAAGAGGACTCCATTTTATTAATGGAAATTTCCTGCATACTGTAAGTCATGGGAGAAAAGTTAAATCACAGTCAGCTGGCAAGAAGGGATTTACATGTTTGGAATTTTTTCAAATAATAATAGAGAGAGTCTCCAATAAAACACAGTAGTGGCCCACACGTAATAAGATAATTAATCAACACTTAATCCATAATAGATCTGCTTTTTATTGATAGATCTGGCTATTTGAGTGATTCACTGGAAGACGTGGAAGATGTGAAACATCTGTGCAGCAAGAGGTGGACCTGGAAGTAATTAGTGAATGAAAGTGAGAGCATTAGAGCGTGAGTATGACATGACTGTTGTTTTACTGAAGGAATTAGTGCAGCGAAAATGTCCATTACACTGAATTAATCAAGACAACAGGTGACGTGGAGGAAGTGTTGAGTTTCCAGTAGCAGCTGATTAAAATAGAAGCTGGGAGAGGGCCAACTTAAACCGTTTCAGTGTTTAGGAATTATGGATAAAACAATGTTTAACATAAATGAAAGGCCAATTTACAGTCATTAAAAACTGAAATTAGAAGCCATTCTAAAGGTCTTGACATGATATTATAGAGTGCCAGTTGTGACCAAACTACAGTGTTTTATTATCATTTCCCTCTGCGGCTGTAGAGCACAGCAAAGCCTCCAGAAGTGAGTGCTGAGAGACGTGCTTCCACCTAATTGAGGTTAGAACTAGAAGCTATTGACATCAACACTTTGTCTGTGCCTCTCATCCTTTTTGAGCCCCAGAGCAGCACTTCCATCATCTAAGTAGCTGACTCATTTTGCTAATACACACCTACTCTGTTCATACAACAGGATTGCAGCCGGCTTCTGTAACACTAAACACACACACACACACACACACAAATGCATGCATACACAAGCCATTGATTTGACATCAGAATGAATTATGAGCCGGAGGAGTCGAGGCCTCCATTTGACTGCGTCAGTTTATTAACAAAAACCTGTAACAGAGGAGAGGTGGCAGCGTTCGACACTGAACCAGTTATCCTATGGCTGCGTATTGGCTGTCGAACAAGGAAATATCTGCATCGGACAAATAGAAGGTAATTGGAATCTACCAGGGAGATGTAAAAAGAAAATGGTATGCTCTTCTCTCTCAATGGATTACAGTCAAACGTCTAAGCCACCATCCTCGCTGCTATCGACAAATGCTAATGCCCTCGCCTCGAGAGCACAGCCATTTCAGCAATGAGCATTTTTTAGAAAATGTAACTGTTGACGCATGTTTCGGGGAGACACTTCAAAGCGATGTCTCGACAATAATCCTGCTATTTTGATTGAAGCCTTGCCTGCATGAAGCAAAACGCAATTCCCAGTTCGAGAGGAAACTAACTTTACTGCCAACACGCACACACACACTGCGCTGTACTCTTTGTACAGCCATCTGAAAAGATCGCTCCCCGTCATCTCGTTCGCCCTAGGTGGGCCATCACACACACACTCACAAACACACTCTGCGTTTTAAGGCCTGTAGTAGAGGTAGCAGAGAGGAACGTGGAACATTTTCAGTCAGCTGTAGGAAACCAGCTCCCTACCTGATGGGTCGCAACTGAGCATGAATACAAAATATGAAGGGTTTTGACTGAGAGCACACTGCTGAATTTTAAAGGGTCAGTTCACCCAAATGAAGGCCCCATGAAGTCAAAATTGAAGTCTTTTTATCACATATGTCTGCACTATATGTCACCTATCTGAACCAACACAGATGTTTTCAGTATTTTCAGGTAGTTTAGAGTTTGCCTTTTCCTGATAAACCATAAAAACTTGATAATGACTCAAGAGTCTGGGGCGTGTACTAATTCATCCAATGAAACACTTTCCCTCATCCCCTTCCTGGCATTAGCAGGAAACAGATCCGGGTTCAGGAGTTGGACTAGACCAGGTTTGAGCACCACCTCCGGGACCATCAGGGAATCACTGTGGTTAGCTCAGTCAGCTGTGTAGCTGACCAAACTGACTCAGCCCTGACCTGAGATGCAGGGAGCCAAACCCGGCAAGAAAACCTCAGTAGACTGTCCACTGTATTCCCTGCCGGACTGGCCATCACTGTTTTTTCTGCCTGCATATGTAGAGGTGGGGGTGCAACACACACTCACTATTGGCCATTGTAAACGCCAGTCAATCCCTCCCTATCTGCCTGTTTTTTTACAGGAAGTACATAAAATGAGGAACAGAAGTTTGGTTTTCTGTTTCATGGTGGAAAACAGCTTTCTCTCTTCCCCTCTAACAGCATCTCTGTCCAGGTTTAGAGATGTCTGCCTAAAATTTCTGCTTCAACCACAACACAGAGGTGAAAGAAATGCAAGTGAAGAATTACATTTGGAAAATTCAACAGCAATATTTCTTTTTTTTTTCTTTATTTATTTCTCTCAGACTGCACCGTTTGTTTCTGAGCAAAAGAGCCACAATTTATTCAAGAGCTTGACTTTAGTTAAGACCAGAGGGAAACTTTCAAATACAGTTTTCAAAGTTTGGCAAGGTTACCGCTTTGAAATGATTCCAAATATTTAAATTGAATGGCAGAGTAACATCTGTTGTGTTTATAGTCCAAAAACCAGCTGCTATGTTCTTTTATTCACAAAAATTTCTTGACCCCACACACACCTGCAAAGTCAGTTTGGTGAAGCTTGTTCCACCTGTCACCACACACGCACAAGCGCGCACACACACACACAAACACACACAAGTCTGCCTTCCAGGTCAGCCACCACCGCTCCACGTTTTCTGACTAGTCTGTAGATTCCACTTCAGCTTCTGGTGCTATGTTCTATGCTCATTTTCATCCTCGTCAGTGTCTCAATAAGAATGTTGTCAGGAGCCTTTTAAAAATCAAAAAATCATATGAGAAAAGAGAAAAATGGTCATGAATATTGGTCACAGCTGTAAGCATGGATCTTTGGTGTGGTTCTCATGTGGCTGGGTGGGTGCGGTTAAAGATAAACATTGAATATAAAAAGCTGTTTATAACTCCTGGGGTGGTTCTCAAGTACTGGCACAAGAGCGCAAGAATGTGGTTGAATTGTGGTTGAAATTACAACTTCCTTCCTTCCAACTACTTTACTCTGTGTGTGTGTGTGTTTGAGAGTGTGTGTTTCTGTGTGTCTTTTGAGTCTGGTTGTGCTTGATCAGGAATAGTTTGTATGATGTGTCGGACATCAGAAGTGTTCCAAACGGCACAGATGGTGCAGATGTGCTGGGCAGCAACTCCTTTGAACTTCGCTGAGTTTTTGTTTTTATGTGTTATTTTTTTCGCCTTTATAGCTGAAGCACATATTGCTCTGACAGACATATACTGAAATCACTATTGGAGAGGAAGCACAGCGTGTAAAGTGCAGTGGATCACTGTCCACTGTCTCTTCCAACCACCCAGCCTGACCAGCAGGACCAAACACAGCCATAGGCCACCCAAGACAGAGGGGGAAGAAAACCAGCACAAGAGCTGAGCTAGCCCAGCTTGTCCCAACGGCTACTCCCAGCTAATGTCTCATTACAGGAAGGTGGAATGGACAAGATGGGAATCCATTAGACTGTTGTGTTCACATTTACAGACACCTGGCTCAGGCAAAACATCCCAGATCAAGCTATTGCACTCCACAGGTGGACCGCGACAATGCCAACAGAACAGAAGACTCCTGACAATGTTTAGATGTTGAACTCAATGAAGAAAAACACCCGTTCTCTCAAATCTGTGCATAAGTATAGAAGGCAGCCATGATGAGATGCTGAATGCATCATCTGCGCAGAGAATTCACCCGTTTTTGTTGCTGCTGTTAACATTCCCCCAGACACAAAGTCAAACAATGTGCTAATGCTTCTATGGGCTACGGCTGCAGCTACAGCTACAGCTACAGCTACAGGCTACAGCTACAGGCTAAAGGCTACAGTCTACCGCTACAGGCTACAAGCTACAAGCTACAGGCTACAAGCTACAAGCTACATGCTACAGGCTACAGACCTCAGCTACAGCCTACAGGCTAAAGGCTACAGCTATGGGCTACAGCATACAGGCTACAGGCTAAAGGCTACAGCTACAGGCTATAAGCTACAGGCTACAGCTACAGGCTACAGCATACAGGCTAAAGGCTACAGCTACAGGCTACAAGCTACAAGCTACAGTTACAGGCTACAGCATACAGGATAAAGGCTACAGGCTACAGGTATAGCCTACAGTACAGCCTACAGCTTTCATTGGATTGTGCAACCTTGTAGCAAGTGCAATGCATACACAAAAAAGGCTGAGTCCAGATTCATTTCCAGTCTGAAGCCCATTGCGGCATGTCATCACCTCTATCTACAGCCATTGAATCAGATAAAGACAAACATATACAGTCATATAATTATAGTTATGAATAAATTAACACAGAAAGACAATAACACAGTCTACATACGCGTTTGTAGGAGATAAGCACCACGCTGCAGTGCATCCCTTGACCTGAGACCCAAGATCTGAGAGTGTCGACCAGGTCGACCAGCTCTGCCATTCCATTTCCACATGCTCTATGCAATTTGCATGCTGAAATTCGATTGATGTGAGACAACAAATGTCAAACCTACTACCAGGATTAAATGGTAAGCCCTGGGATCAGGTGTCATTATGTAGATGATAAAGATTCCTGTGGAATAGCAGGTGGAAATGGGCAGACATCTGCAGACCTGCACGATTAAAAGCAGAACTGTCTGCGTACTTCTACTGGTGGCTGTTTTTCTGTCAGACCTGACCCCTTTTTTTTACTTTTTTCTTTTTTTTTACACAATAGTGGAAAATAATGTAAAGAACATTATGGTGCACTACAACTCTCCACCGTGTGCAGTGAAACACTTTTAGGTGGGGTTAGCAGCTTCTCGAGGCAGGGGCTGGTTTACTGCAGCTTTTAAAGATAAGATGAGTAAAATCCCTTCCTCACCTTCATTGCACCAGCACGCACACATACACACACACACACACACACACACACACACACACACACACACATCAGCCAGTGCCCAGTGATGTAGGCATCATAGCACAGTAGGCGAGCAGAATATTCCTGCAATCTTTTTTCATAAGTTTTAAATAATGGATCGGGGTTGCATTGAAAACCGTGTTGCACTGCAAGCATCCACACAATTGCCTCAATATGACTGTGCACTGCCGGCTGAGAAAACATGATTTAATCAATTCTTGTTTTGTTTTTTTTTCCCCCTCTCACCACCAACATTAATTCAAAACACGGGAAGTTAAATCTGGCTGCTGCTGGTGAATATATGAGGAGAGAGGCCGTTAAAGCCTGGACCAGCTGGAGAAGACAAACAAGGCTAGCGTTAATGCTTTGTGTCAAGGTGCTATCCTCATCTGAAGGAATCAGATCAGTCCTCTAATATGATGATATGAAGTTTCCCTGGTCTGTGTGAGTGTATGGGGGAAGTTTGCCCTCAAGGCGTTCTTCTTGGAAGCCTAAACTACTTGGTTAGCTTTAAGAACTGAAGCTACTTGATTAGATCGTGATCGAAAGCCTTTCTGGCAGAAAGCCCTGAAGCCAAACTTCTCCCACCTGCTCTGTGTGAAAGTTGTTCAGACATTTCAGACTTTTCACACGTTACACATATGTAAGAAAGCCGCCAGTATTCGAGGCATGTTGTGAGAGGAGGGGTGATTCATCTTTCTCAAGTGGAAAGAAGTCGGAACAATCTCTCTGTGCCATTACGTTCCCACAGAGCCAAGTCCTGGAGATGCTGACAATGTGGTGGTGGTCGTAAAGGCTGTATAGAGAAAATGTTTCCAGTAATCCAAACCAGTAGCATCTATGTCTACGGTGTATATGACTACAAACTGAAATGAAGACTGGTAAAATTGTTTTATGTGCCGATGTGCCAAACACAAGTGCATCCAACATTTCCCATAATGCAGCTGGATAGCTTCTTTTGTTAGATCCTTCCTATCCGTTAATTACCAAGTGGCAACCTCTGTGGCTGTGAAGGGAAGCCAATGTGGAAGTGCCAAAAACTGCAGTTCCTCAAATGTCCACTTGAGGCTGGCTCCAAAACGAGTCAGTCTCCATAAGTCCCCATTTTAACTGCACAGCAGAAATAAACACGTTTACTGTAACTGTACCTGTACTGAGGGTGAATTTTTATACAACTCACCTGCTCAAATGATATTTAAGCTTAAATATATGCAGAATCTAATTTCACATAGTTACAGGTGGGTTAGGAGCTTCACAACGGCTCTTTAGGAACATTTTGGCGATGTCACAGAGACTACATCCATGTTTTATACAGTCTATGTAAATAGCCATGTCTTTCAACCTCCACACTGTCTTATAACTGACACATGCTTCATGTTATAAATTTGTATCCTTTGTCTCCATATTTTTGACTTGTTTTTATACTAAATGTGTTAAAATTACAGTACAGATGCCTGGATATTAAATGTACTACACACTGTCTACGTGTTATCACAGATTGAGGAGCACTCCTGACATCTATAACGGAGCCTGACGTGTAAAATTGGCGGGGTACTCCCAACGCTGACATTTACAAAAACAGCTTTCATTCATGAAAACGAACAGAAAATGAGTAGCCTGCGGTAAATGTTACCTCAGTGATGGCTACTGCAGTGGGTGTAAAGGATATTAATGGAATGGGCTCACTAAAATACTTCTATTTCCAGAGAACGAGTGAAATAAACTGAAGCTAATCAGATCTAAACTAGCTTTTCATGCACGGAATGCCACAAAGTATTTTTAGCTTCAAACCAAAAAAGAAAAATACATCAGTGTTCAAATGCACATCAGTGGAAGGCTGACAGGACAGCAGGGCCTGATGCTGTGACAGCAGCCGAGGGAAATGATTGACATCAGGCAGACAGATGAGAGATGAAACCCATCAAGAGCAGATTCACATGTTTTATTCAACACACAGCAGAAAGGACACACTATGGAAACACAACACAGTGTACACCCTTTGTGTTAATGGATGAATATTAAAAAGTATAGGCTCCTGGGAGGATGTGATGTGACACATACTATGCTGAATCCTGATGTAGAAGCTTGTGCATGTGTGTGTGTGTGTGTGTGTGTGTGTGTGTGTGTGAGTAAGTTATGATAAGAAACTGTCTCTGCAGTGGGAAAGAGATGAATGTGAATTAAAGTGAAAATCCAGAAACAATGAGAAGATGAGGATCAGAGCAGATATCCACCAAGCTACTGCTGATATCAAACTGGTGTCATATACGTTCACACTAGGATTGGGCTGACGTAAATGTCTTCCAACCAGTTTGACCACTAGGTGTCACATGGGAACATAGAACATAGAGAAATGTTCAGTTTGTATTAACAGCGTAATGAAGTAACTTTAACAGGCCCAATAGGACCGGATCAAAACCGGCCTTTGTACCAGTTGGCTAGCTAGTTCGCTAACACAGCAAACACATGTGAGTCCCACGGCAACGCCCGCTGCTCATTCAGAAGACTATAGGTGCTTTCACATCAGAGTCTCTCAAAAGTCTCCAGTAACACCAGAAAAAAAACTTGCTAAATATAGCGACAAAGTCGCTAAGTTAGCAACACTGCTCAGTTGCACATGAGGAAAAAAGTTCAGTTTAGGGCATAAAATTACACAGACCTTCCCTGCAGCTTCTGCATTGTGGGGTCCATGGAGCAAGAACACTAGAGACTTCCACCCGTTTCCAGTGTAACCCATAGGTCCTACCGGGTTACACCGTTTGACCACTATTACAGATTGTTTCAAAGCCCAACCAGAGTCAGCATACTGACTTTCACAACGGCTCTTTAGAAACCTGTCTGTGACTTCATGGAGACTATGTCCATGTTTTTGGTGCTGCAACCCATCCAAAAACGTGTTAATGAGTCAAAACTCCTGCTCCCGCCTGCAGAGGGCAGTACTGAGTATGAAAACACACACACACACACACACACACACACACACACACTTGCAAGGGGTTCCAGACATGATTTGAGCGTGGTTCAATTCATTTCCCTCAGGGGAAATTTGTTTTGGCCTTGTAAGACACACACACATACACAGCGGTATTCTTTTTGTTAACCTGAGCAGTGTTCCTGCTCTAATCTATGTACTTCAAATGTTCCATGTCAATCTTACTGTGGTTGCAGGCAAAACCTCATTTTCACCTTTATTATTCATCACCTACATCACCAAAATGCACACACACACAGATCTTAAGAGTCCTTCCATATGTGGATAAGGAGACTGTCCAAACACATATCTTGGCAGATTAGAGGCAAGGTTTGATAAATAAGCAGGACTTCCGTGCGTGTGTATGTGTGTGTGTGCGAGCTTGCATTAATACAGGGTCAGCGCAGTGGTATCATGTTGAGATCTTCTGTTTCCAAAGGACAGACATGCTCCTTTATCTCTGTCGACAGCTCTGATTCTGCTTAAAAACTACTAATCACTGCTGAGACATTCTTGGCCTCTTGCATAAAGGCCCAGCAGCAGCTTCACGCACACACTTAAGCTACAAAAGCCTCCAGCGGTCCTCCGTGTTGCAGTCTGCTCTGTGTGAATCAGGAGAATTCATGGAGAAGCTATCCAGCTGTAAACGGGCTCCGTGTATCTGACGATTACTCCGACTGAAAGCTGAATCCAGAGCAGTGCATGGGCTCAATCACTGATAGCCGGTGCTCTCACTGAAAAGGACAGGAAGGCGTGACCTTCAGAGAATAAAAATCTTCATGTAGTATCTTTTAATACTCTACTGAATGTATTAGGGCTGTCCTGAATACCATCTTTTGAACTTTGGTAGTAATAAACAGTGAATATTCAAAGCTTAAGTGGCCATATTTGTGTGAGAGCCCTGCAGAGCCCAAGTTTTCTTATTTTAACCAGCACTGGTTTAGCAGCCTGGAAGCCCGCAGACAAATTGCATGAATTGTATGGAATGGAATAAATAAATAAATAAATACTCTAAAAAGAAGTAGAGTAAGAAGAAAAGTGGACAGCAAAAACAAACTATTACATGTTTATTTCTTCCCAGAGGCAGTTTAAAATCAGTATGGCTTATATATTCAGTCTAAGACCATGGAGATTATCGCATGCATTGATATGACGCACCACAAACGTTACGAGACAAAGCTCTGCAAACATCCCCACTCAAAGCTGAAGAGAGGGGGCAGTAAACAAACCATAGAGTCCAAGAGGATTAATCCAGCAGAATCCCAAAACTGAAAACCTAATACCTCCAAACAGAATGAATGTTGGATATCTGGGCCCAGCCCTCAAATGTATGTTTTTGTGTATGAATAGGATTGATAGGTGCCTCTGCAAAGTTTGTGCAAATCATATACCGTATAAAATGTGGAGAGTTGTTGTGAAGATCAGAGAGTGGTGACTGTGGCCATCACCATCTTGGCAGTCCTGTCTCTGCCTGCTCCCAGAGGATCCAATGGTGGGCAAAAAATTGGAGCGTGGATGGAGCCAAGGCAGGCTGAATGAAGCCTGGTTCAAGGTGAAACAAGCAACATGTGACGGCACCCACATGGACAACCCGCTCTACCTCCTGAGCCACAGCCTATGGCTCTCCGCTTAACATAATTTGAACAGGTTTATTTCTGCTGTGAAGTTTTAACATGGGGGTTCAGGGAGACTGACTCACTTTTGCAGCCGGCCTCAAGTGGACGTTTGAGGAACTGCAGTTTTTGGCTTAATTTCACAGAAACAAAAGTCAGCCTGAATTCACAAAAACCCAAACAAAGCCTCATTAATATTACATTTTCCAACAATATATTTGATCAATATTGATATTCATTTATTGATTGATAGTTAGGCCTAAATCATCAATCAAAGTTGGCCATGAGATGAACAGGTGCCAGTTTGTGGGAAGGAAATGGTTTCTACAACATGTTCTACACGGTCTGCGTGTCGGCTCCATGCTGCTGTGTTTACATGTGTTGCAGGTATTTCCTTCCCCTGCTGAAGGTTGTAAACTTAAATCCAGCAAATCAAATATGTGGGTAAACAACAATTCCACTGGGTGTGTGCTACACTACACCCCTCATCCCAGAGCTTTGATCTAAATTGGACTCCAAACTAAACTCAGTCTGGAGGACGTGGCTGTGCGTTGTGTGATTTTTGTCAGCTTTTTTAAAATGCTGCAGTGGCACGTGGAAATACAGATAGAGGTGGATATCTGTCTAAATTCTGTCTGTCTGGATCACATTCAAACCACAAAAAGAACAGACTTGCACTCGAAGCACGAGCATCTGTCTGTTGTGGTGCCAAGGCCGAAGCCTGGATTCAATTTACACCCAGTTATCCACGCAAAGCCCATCACTGCTGTTTTATTTCTTTAATTAAGAACTTGGAGAAGGAGGGATGAAGTGAGGTTGACCCAACTTCTGTGGCAGCGTAGCAAGTACAGGCAGGAAAACAACTGTTCTAAACAATTTCACAGCCCATTAAGGAGTTGAAGGATGGCTAAAAGAAAAAAAGAAAAAAAAAATATCACTAGACTCCGTCTGGCGAACTTCATCTACGAATATGGAGCTATTATTTTCCAAAGCAGACTGGAGGAGAAAGCAGAGAGCAGCCTGACCAGAGGGGAGAGAAATGTTCCTCTTTCAATTGAGGCTTGAGAGCTGATGGTTTCCTCAAGTAAACTGTGGCCTTTGGCTGCCGGCCCAATCATCCACGGTGGCAGCTCACTGCCAGTTCCTCCCTCCTGACTGGATGTGTGGATGTGTGTGGAAAACTCTGGCCTACGCTGGAAAGTAAAAGCTTCTCCTCCGCCAAGTAGTCTTCCTTGCGCTGGAAAAGGATTGCTTTCAATAGACGGAATACAAAAAAGGCCAAAGGGTTTAGTGTGTGTGTGTTTTAGAACATGCGGAGGCCTCAGAAGCTTTTTCGTTGCCCACTTGTGACACTTCAAATTATTGCTACATTTTCACAGCAATCCAAGAGCACATTCCACTAAGCAAAAATATCCACTTTGTGCAGTGTGTGTTCTTCTTTGGAAGATCAAAGCTGCACTCACTGATCTTTTTTTTTGGCCCCTTGGGGGCAGCAGAACAAGCTTAAAACACAAACATGTCTTTTGTTTGTTCTTAAATCTTCTTAAATCATTTGCACACTGTGTAGTTAGATGATGATGATGTGGAATCATGGGAGTTAGTGTCTTTAATGTTCTGATGGAAATCTCTGAGGTGACCACCGGCATTGTGAAATTGCAGCTGGGGAAGCTGCTGGATGAAGCGGTTGCGGTGAATACCACAATATACAAATGTTGTACGTATGGTTTATATTTTTATATATTTATATTTTGGCAGTCAAATGTTGGCGCTAATCGTAAAATGTTACAACTGCTACACTTGAACTGAGACAGCAGTACACTGCTGAAATTAGGGCAGTACACAGTGAACTAATAGAAGTATCCGAGTTGAGACACAGCTTTAGTCACATTTAGAACATGTCCAACATATCCCACGTTTCCCTGGAAATTATAGCAACTAGAGGCAAGTAGGAAATGCACATCATCTTAATAAAATTACAGATTTTCCCGGTTTGAACATCACTGAAAACATTTTGGGATAATGATAATAAATAACTCAATGGAATATGTGACGCAGGTCTACTTCAATGAGGACATGTTAGATATTTTTAAAGCTGAATGTGTTAACAAACAGCTGCCTTAATATACATTTAGGATACATCAACACCCTTAAAACTTGAATCTCATTAACATCATCTCATCTGGAGTCATGGTCAGAGGTCAAAATGGGATATGGCAGGTGGGGGACGTATGAGATGTATAAGAATACGAGAATTTGCTGCTTTTATCTATTTTATATCATCTTAAATTCAACGTTTTAGAAGGTTTTACACTGTTGGTCTGACAAAGAAAGCAATTTGAGGAAGTCATGTCACCTCAGTTGCCCGGTCATGCCGCTTTGCACTTTACAACATCAGAGAAATCAGGCCTTACCTAACTCAACATGCAACTCAACTCCTGACACAAGCTGTGGTCATCTCAAGACTAGAGTACTGTAACACTCTCCTGACGGGCCTCCCAGCCTGCACAGTGAAACCTCTTCAGATGATCCAGAACGCGGCAGCACGCCTGGTCTACAACCAACCCAAAAGGTCACATTACCCCACTGTTCATCGAGCTCCACTGGCTACCTGTTGCAGCCCACACCGTTGCATTCCTCCGATGAACCATGCCTGGCTCTGCCACCCGTTTGCTCATGGCAATCCAGACTCTTCTTGTCTGTTGTTCCCCATTGGTGGAATGCAATACCAGTTCCTACCAGATCAGGGCAAGAGCTGGACATCTTCCGTATGTCCCCAACACTACTAACAAGTAGACACGCTAAATCTACCCTTTATATATTGTATTCATAATTTGAGGTCTGGTTTGGCCTCCACCAGCTCCTTAAGAAAATATGCGGCTCTTCAGCCGGTCACTAACTTTGTCTGTATGTTGTGCAGGTTTATCAGAGATTTTCCACTGAAACCAGCTGCCTGCTGCTGATGAGAACACTGATACTGAACCGAAATAGTAAAGTTGTGGGCTGCAAAACTCAAAATAATAAGCTCAGCGGATCCATCATTACCAGCAACACATCGAACATTACACAGTCATTTGATCCACTGTTTTCATAAAAAGGCTGATTGTAGTGGAGCTTGAAGTTTTTTTGTTAGCTGGTTGCTCTCTTTCAGTTAAGCCACCGTCTTAATCAGGCCTGCTCGTGCTAAAATACACAGCTCTTATATTCGAAACAAACCAGGAGAAGCAATCACCTCGTATGCAGCTGGCACTCACGGGGGAATTGCAGCAGAATGTGAGAACATTTTACAGGCTTCTCACTTATGCCATACCCTCGCCGGCAGAATTATTTCACTGCTATTTTCTCCCCAGTAGCCTCCTTTTTCCTTTTTACAGGAAGGCAACTGTGTAATTGCAGTCCCTGTTTTCTCCAGCCAGTATTTCAGATTCAGCAGCAGAGAAGTACTCCGTTGCTGTCTGACGTGCTCGAGACACGCATCTTCAACAACAGACTAACATCAGGTCTTAATTAGCGGCAGCGCATTCAGATGAACCCAACCGCAGCTTTGCTCATTTATGGCATCACTCATACTAAATACCCCGCCAAATTAAAACTAATTCACAGACGCGAAATGTTGTGGCCTCAGCAGTAATTTGTGGTACTGTCGGTTTAGGAAGTTGACTCCGCTCAGTGTTTGGAGCAACAAACGCTTTCATCAAATTGATTTAGTTGGATCAACTCAATTCAATCAATCAGCGATACAGAGCAGCAAAAACACACATTCATTTATACAAGAATCTCCCCATTAACAGCAGCTGCTGTGACCACAAAATAACTTTCCTTCCCAAAGATTCTCTCAGTCAGATGCTTTTAAGAGATTCATGTCTTGTTGACCTGGCAGTGTGATTTGTATCTGGATGAGGAAAAACTCATAAATGTAGGCGTAATGCAATCAGAGTGGGATCAGATCAGCCAGTCCACATCTGAAGGCGATCTCAGCCAGGTGTGAAATAAATCTAGACAGTGTGAGCGCTGCATATTGGGTGAAAAAAAAGGTCACCGAACTCCACCGCTACCTGCTTTATCGACTTTCCTTGTTAAAAAAGTCACAACACGATCACACAGTGTGCGGCTCAAAAAGTTTACATGTATCTAACACGTAGCATCTTCCCTCAGCTGAGGATCTATATCGCTCAAAAAATGTCATCAGGAGAAGAAAGATTTCAATCCTAAACTCTGAACACAACTCCTCCAGCAGGTTAGGCGTGCACCTTCAGTTATCACGAGCCTGGTTTAAGATGGTGACAACTCCACTCTATGGCAGCTCGCTGCCATCGACCATGCCAGCTAACAGCCAGGTTCTGCTCAAGGTATTTTCCTTGCCACTGTTGTCAAGTGCTTACTCATGGTGGGAACTGTTTGGTCTCGATAGTTTATATAATCAGGATTTGATTATATAAATAAAACTCATTTGAATTAACCACTGACTGGTGACTGTCTTGTAGGGTCAATAACAAACACCTCTGTTAGCAAGGACACTGGAAGGCAGCCTGCTGATGATGTCTGCTGTCTGTCACGAGCCCTCCCCCTCCACTCCCCTCCTCTGCATGAGGTCCCTCGCAAGAATGTATCATGGGCCCAGCTACAAGGGCAACAAGTGACTAAGCCCTCTAGTGGCTGTAGTGATTATGACAGGAAAGAAGTGAAATGATGTTATTACAGAGCAGTCCAGGGAAAGGAGGTCAGGTCTGGATGGGTGAGACAACATTGGACTCAGACTACTATTTGTTTCCGGTTGCTCATAGCGAGTCAACATTGCTTTTTTTAAACCAGTAAAATGTTGCACAGCCCCTCATAGACTGCAGCAGCAGATCAGACACACATCACAGCAGGTGCAGATTCAGAACTGATGCAAACCTATAATAAGTATCTTACAGATACAGAAACACTTCTTGCAGCAGCTTGTACATTTGCAAGTCAGCTGTAGATGAAAGGCAAAGGCGCTACACCTAAACTTGTGTAATTCTTGCTCTGGCTCCTAGCCCCAGAAACAGCTTTCATCATCATCATCTTCATCATCATCACCACCACAGACTGCCAACCTGGTCTTGCTCTCACTGACTCTTATTTTAGCCTCAGCTGGTTGTCACTTTTTCCCCCCTCAGCAGGTCACTCAGACACAAATTGTCGTCCACCAGCATGCCGTCATCCTCCTCTTCCTCCTTATTATTATCATCACTGCCACTCTTCCTCAGCCTGTTCCTACTTCTATTCTTTGTCACAGTGCTATTCTCCTCCTCGTCATCATGTCACCCTCACTGGAGGACACTGAAGGTGATAAGGGAACACAGGAAGGCGGCAGACAGCCACAGAGACAGCTCAGAGGCATCATCATTTCGTCAGCCTGAGCACAGATTCCACTTGATGCTCGCAGAGACGCCGAATCTTCCGGCTGAACCGTGGACGGAGGAACAGAGTACCGTTTAAGAGGCGATGTGAGATGTGCTCGCGAGGTAATCACTGATAACGTCACAGAGAGGAGAAGAGACATGGAGACAGATGATAGCTGAGCTGAGAAACTGGAGAGTTGGTGATATTAAAACAAGTCATATTGGTTATAAAAAAAAAAAGCTCTAAAGCATCGTGAGGAATATTACAAATGAAAATGAATATTGGGATATGTTGGATTTATATCAGGTGATGTGATTTGAGAAGTTATTATAGCATAAATACACACATGTTGACCTTTTAAGGCTGATTCTGAGAGCAGAATTGTTCAATTTGACCAAAATCCACCAACATAAATATGACAGTATTCCTGCCTGTGATGTATGGAGGTCATTATCTACAGAATTTTATTTTAAACTTATTTTTTTTAGGAAAAGAGGGGAATGAAAAGTTTACGCTGGGTTGCACTGGGGGACTCATTATTTGCAGGATTCTGGCTACAGCCAGAAGATCTACAGACAACACAGCTGCTGAGCATCGTCATCCTGCAGATATTAAGGAGCAAAATGGTCCACTCACCTGTTGGAAGGAGACTGAGGAACAATGCACTTGTTTCCGCTGGAGCCGAACAACAGCAGCAGCAGCAGCAGCAGCAGGCAGGGCAGCGCGCACTGTTCATGAAGTGAAGCCGGGAAACCTGCACAGCATCAGCTGAACGCTGTGAACATGTTCCGAGTTTTCTTCCCTTCTCTGAGCTCACAGCGTCTTCTCCTGTACCACATCATCTCTCTCCAAACATCTCGTGGTAAAGCCCAGCGGCGCTGCTCTCACTCTATCCCGGTGGAGGCTGCGCTCCTCGGCGGATCATACCCGGTGGATACACTCTGTCACTTCACTTCCCGCTGAACGCGCGGAGAGCCGGGGGAGTCCAAACACTTCGTGCTGAACGCGGAGGGAGCGGTGCTATCAGCGCGCACTGTGACCGAGAGTCCACTTACCTTTGGCTCTGAAGTCGTGGCAGGACAAGCGGCGTGCGTTCAACAGTCCAGCCCGCACCCGCAAGCTGACGAGCCGCAACCCTCTTCAGTCCGCCGGGACAGCATGAAGCCAAGTGCGCGTCCTTTCCCCGACAGAGCGCGCAACACGCGTTCACCGACACGGTTCTGTTCCAGCACACCTGTGGCTCCCAGCGGCCAAATTATGCCCCGAAAGTACCCGCTCTGGATGCACAATATCAACACACGCACACACACACACAACATGCCCACGCCACAGAAATAAGTCCACGGAGACCTACCGACCTGTAGCATATAATCCACGTCTCGTCCCGCAGCCTGGAGACGCGCAGCTCGGAGCAGTGCAGTGATGGACCGGTGGAGCTGTTAATGTGTCAGCCGGTGTCGGAGCGCAGAGACACGGCCATTCCCTGTCAGAGGCGCACGTTGCAGCGCCGCCTCTATTTACTCCAGCTGGAGGAAAGACACTCCCACTGTGCGTGTGCGTGTTTCCTAAGCGCGCGCGTTTTTGTGTGTGCGCGTGTGTTTTGGAGGGGGGATTCCTAATTCCTTGATTCCTTTTTACAGAGGCGGAGCCAGATTTAAGAAACACTGAGGTCAAATAAAAAGTGATGAACACAAACAAGTACACCTCATGCACAGAGTATACACATGATATAAAAATACAAAAACAAAAACAAACATAAAGTACATATGAATATAAAATAAAATATTCATTGTATATAGCCATATATACAATGAAAGGAAAAATGCTTCTAAAAGAATAAATAACAAAAATTATGAATAAAGTCTCTAAAGTGTAAAAGAAAAAAAAAGATTTTCATGATTTGCTCTCCAACATAATATAAGTCAGTAAACACATCACGTTAGCAGCTAAGTGGCTAAATGAGACTACAGAGGTTATCATGCTGACCTCTTAAAGTTTAGTGGTGGTTTATATGTACCTAATGTTCTGTGTGTCATTTCTGCTTCAAAAAAAGTTGTGAATGTGTGATGACGTTGCTGAACAGAAAGTGTTCAGAAACTTAAAAAAATATATGTTGATGCTACACTGACTTGTAATGAGGTTGTTGTTCAGGTACGATCACTCATAAGAAATATGTAAGTCACAAACCACCAATTATTTGACTGATTTTGGTGAAACTGGATCATATTTTATGGAGAAAATGTTTTCTGGTTTTCCCTCTGATGTCCTCCATCTGCTCTGCCTCAACTCTCTGTGATTTACAGAGTCCTGATGGACAGTGAAGTAAACTGCTGTCAACTGGAGCTACTGTTAGCTAATGTTAGCTCACTTTGTTAGCCAGGTTTTCAGGACTGTAAGCTCACAACCAAGAGGAGGAGGTTTACGGGCCTGAGCATGGGGGAATTCTGAAAGGAAGCAGAGTCAGTGTCATGCCAGAACCAGAGCTGGGCAAGCGAGCAATGTAACCATAAGTACTGAAATCAGAACAAATACAAATGTCTATATTTACCACAGTGGGACTTCACTCTGAAACTGAGGTGGTAGATCACTAAAATACATATTTATATGCGATGTCACATAAATGTTGGATTGTCACACACTTGTATCACTATGGATAAAGGGGAAGTTTAAAATATTTACTTGAGTGTGCCCGTTTAAAGGACTGTGACATTTCGACTTTTCATTTTGTTGGACTCTGTATTATGTCCCCGTGTGTGATGTTTCATTGCATTTTCATTTAATTTAATTTCACTGGTATGAATGTGAGGTGAGCAATATTGCTAGAAAATCTAATTATTGAGAATAATAAAAACAAACCTCTAAACCCCGTCTCCATTTAGACTCTGGACCTTCCATTTCTGATACCAACATCACAGATGCTGCAGTTGACTTTTTCTCAATTTGAACAAATATGTGCAGTCATTAAACTGTCTCCCTGCCGTAAACCTGATTCAATTTTATCTGGGAATGTTCCCTACAGCGTAATAACAACAGCAGACTCATTAAAGGGATGCATTTAATGATGATTTTTTTTGTTATCAGTGATAATAAATCAATGATTATCAATTTTTAAATGAATCAAGTAATTGCAGAAGAGCTAAGAGGAAACTTTTAAATTGTCTGGGTGTAAAGCTGTCCCTTGTGGATTTTTTTAAACAAAGTTTGTCAACTTTATGTGTGTGTGTGTGTGTGTGTGTGATGGCTTCCCAGGCTGCTCTTAAACACAATCAGACTGGGTTGGGTAAGAGCCAAAAGTAATCTAGTATACTGTATCATAGAAGGGAAAATATTTTGTATTTAATTCCAACCACAACTACTTCTAAAAGTCTGTCTGCTTTTGCTGATGAAGGAGTAATACATATTATAGAAAGAACCACTCAACTAGGTAAAGAGAAACAACACACCATCATTACTTTAAGACAAGAAGGTCAGGCAGTCGATCACAAAGTCAATCAAACACACTGACTGTCATGAGGACCAGCCTGGAATTAGCTTTTCTGCAGAGGAGAAGTTCATTGCAGTTACCAGCCTCAGAAATCAACAATTAACAGCACCTCAGATTAGAGTTCACATAAATGCTTCACAGAGTTCAAGTGGCAGACACATCTCAACATCAAGTGTTCAGAGGAGACTGTGTGAATCAGACCTTCATGGTCGAACTGCTGCAAAGAATCCACGACCATCAAGAAGAAAACAACCGCTTGGACCAAGAAACACAAAGAACAGACATTAGACCAGTGGAAATCTGGACTTTGGTCTGATGAGTCACATTTGATTCTTTGTTACAACTGCCGTGTCCTCATGACAGAGAGAGAGAGAAGATGATATCTGCATGTGCGGTTCCCAAAATGAAGCATGGAGTATGAAGTGTAATGGTGGACTATTATTTGTTTTTCAGCGGGACAATGACCCAAAACACACCTCCAGATTATTTGACCAAGGAGGAGGGAGATGGAGTGATCGTCACATGATCTGGCCCCCGCAATCACCTGACCTAAACCCATTTCAGATGGTTTAGGATGAGCTGAACAGCATGTATGGGAACTACTTCAAGATGTGATGTTGGGAAGCATTACGGGTGAGGACCTCATGACGCTTGCTGAGACGATGCAGAGCGTGTAAAACTGTCATCAAAGCAAAATGTGTCTACTTTAAAAAATCTAAAATATGAAACATATTTAGCTTCTTTTTTTTTTTTACCCTTTACTGATTACTACATATTTCCAACATGTTACTCAATAGTTTCAATGTCTAAAGAAAAAACACTGAATGAGAAGGTGTGTTCTAAAGAGTTGAAGTTCTTCATAGGACACTGATTGTTCTTGACAACTGTGTTCAGACAGTTCAGCTTAGCTTGTAGCTCGAAGGCTGGCAAAATAGATTCTCACATGGTCATGTGATTACATGATCTAGCAAGTCCGACTGTCTTACAAGTTTGATAAAGACCTTAGATAGACTTTGACAATGACTTGATCAAACTAACAGTCTTCAGACAATTTTCTATATTTGTCTGCTGCACAAAGCGCTCTAGTTGATGACCACCTTAAGTGGGACTAATTTGCCATGAATTATGGGTAATTAAGGACGTTTTACAAGCTAAAAAATATAACAGCTGTGTCAAATTGTTCAGCTCCCTTCACTCCAGCAGAATTAAAGACATTTTACTTTGTACAAAAAAGTAATTTTTCGTTTCCTTGTTCAAAAGAAAAAGACTGACAATGTTCCCACAGCAGTATATTTCCAACAGGTTACTGCTCTTTAATGTAATAATTATAATGGGTAAAAAGGAAAACGACATGTGACATTCCTACTAAGTAAATCTGTGTAGGAAGGAGGTCAGGGAGGATGAATCAATCAACAAAACATCAGACTCTGAGACTGCCGTTCATTTCCACTTCCACTTGCAAAGGGCAGTCAATGTTTATCATATGCATATGCAAACCTAATCAATTAATTATTTTGCATTCAAACCTGTTACGATAACAGTTTTATTTTCATTAAACAATGCAACTGTTTATTATGTTATTTACAGAACAGCAACATAACTAGTTTTATCAAAAAGGAACATCTTAAGCCTACTCTTAAATCTATCTTAAATGTATCTAAGACTTGGAGGAGAAGTCTTTGTTTGCAAAGACAGCTTCAAAACACTTCCTATACAAAGAAACCCATCTCTCACAGTGCTCACTTGAAGATGCTTCCACACGGTCTTGAAGATTCAGGGGATCCTGCTGGTGAATCAGTTGTTTTCAGAAATGCTCTATTGAGTCTGATTTGGTGATTGACTTAGTCAGTCCAAGATCTTTATTTTGCTCTTCTGGAACCAACTGATACTGCAAGTTTCCTTTGCATCGTCCTGGTGGATGGCTCCATTCATCTTCATCTTCATCTTGCTTTATTTCACTACCATGATATCACAATGCTTCCATTTCCAAACTTCCCTGTATGCATGGTATTTTTAGGGTCAGATGAGTCTTTTCTCCATTAAACATGAAGTGTTGTATTGTTGCTGAAATGTTCGATGCTTTGTCTCATCATCCATCCACATTGCCCAGTTGACTTCACTGTGTAGTGTGGTGATAGAAGAAAAATGCCAGAGGCACAGGGAGTCCAATTTCACGGAAATCAGCTTGGCATGGCTGGCATTTCTTTCACTTCATTAACTGGAGCATGCCACGGTGACCAGCTTCCTTTTTTTTTTCTTTTCTTTTGGTAAACTGCCAAACCATTCTGATAATTCCATTTCTTAATTCATGAACAGTGTCTCTGGCAGCGAGGCACAGGGCCCAGCAGCAGCCATTCATTTTGGACATCTGCAGGGTGACACGGTTGTCACAAAGACTTTAATTCAACAACATGACCTATGTGTTTGTATGTTGTTAAGGTTAGGAGGCTTCCTTTGTCATGGTTACCACAATAACAACTTGGTTAAGATCAAGGAACAACTGTGGGCATAGTTCAAAGATTTGGCTGTCAGTCAAAATGGCAAATGAACAGCAGCCTACTAATGCTGCGAGACAGCTGGACTTTCAGTCACTACCCAAAGCTCATGGCTATTGGTGAGGACTGGAACGTTGTTCGGTTCGGGCATCTGATTAGGATGCCCCCTGGGTGCACCCCTTTTAGAGGTGTTCTGGAAACGTCCAAATGGGAGGAGACTCTGGGGCAGACCCAGAACCTGCTGGAGGGACTGTATAGCCCCTCTAACCTGGGAACATCTTGGGATCCCCCAGGAGGGGGAGCATGTCAAAGTGTCCTTGGGCAAGATACTGAGCCCCAAGTTGCTCCTGAAGGCTGTGCCATCGGTGTGTGAATGTGTATGAATGGTTAGCTCCTCAAACTAATGAGCAGTTGGCACCTTGCATGGCAGTTAATCCCATCAGTGTATGAATGTGTGTGAATGGGTGAATGAGATATGTAGTGTAAAAGCGCTTTGAGTGGTCGGAAGACTAGAAAGGAGATATATAAGTACAGTCCATTTACCATTTACTTTTCTGGATGGAAAAGATGTTTTTGGTCTTATCCTGACTGGCTTCAATAAGAGCTTGACTACCTGTTCATTGGTCTGATTTGTTTAAGTTCCCCCGTGATAGATGGTGATAGACAGATAGAGTGATAGTCAAAGCCGCAAGGTACCTGTGTCCACATCAAGCTGTTCTGAAAATGTGTATTCATCGTTCCTGTAAAATACAAAAAAGTCAGCAAAACAACAAAATGTTCCTGCCAAAGAACAAATGTGTCACATCTGTCCAGTGGTTGATCATCACCAGCTGCTTCATTCATTACTGGATCACTCATCAACTTCTTCACATCCAGCTGACTAATAATGTCCAATCAGAATCATTTTGTCTTACCATGTGGTAAACCCTTTGACAGTATAAAGGATGGATTACATTTCATGGTATCGTTGTCTATACTAAGGTTTGGTTGGTGGTTTCATGTTTCCAGATTTCCAAAAACATCTTTTCTCAAAAAAATAAAACTAAAACTTCACCATCACTTTGTCAGGTTCAATATTTTTATTTTCATCTAGGTCATGAGCCAAACAGAGATCAAGTGCCTCATTCAGTTTGTGTGTGACTCACCATGATGCTGCCACAGAATGGCATTAGATCGGATAACTAAGAGGTGTATTTTAGCTCCCATGGGCGAAGGAGTGAATGTATGACACAGAAGGAACTATTGTAAGTTTGAATGTTTGACTCCGACTGGATGTAAGAACGTCTCATGTTGTCAGTCATAATATTTTGCTGTTTGGTTTTCATCACAGATTCGAGGGGGGGATTTGTGTGGATGTAGTTTGTGTGTGAGTGTGTTTGCATGAAGGTGAGTGTATGTTTGTGTTGCACTTCTTTCCACTTAATTACAAACCTACGCATTGACTTCCTGTGATCAGCCAGATTTGACACTGTAGCTTTAATATATTTCGACATTTAGTTGCATTACTATTTCTGCATCTGTTTAGTTGTTTGTTTTGCTTGTCCTGTCATATATGTTAGTAATACATTATTATTATTATATTATATAAGTTATTACAGTTATTTTTGCGTGTGTTGGTTTGTTTGTTTTGGCAAGAGAATCTACCTGATACGAAATATGAGGAAATGTGAGCAATGGCTAAGACAAATCAAATGAAGTTAGTTGGCTTGGGGAACCAGAGGGTGGCTGGTTCAAGTCCATACCACAGTATGGAGTGTGTACTGTGTAGCTAGAGTTTCCAGTTCACCTCCTGGGCACTGCTGAGGTGCCCTTAAGCAAGCAACCAAAGCCCTAACTGCTCCCAGGGCACTGCCACATAGCTGCCTATCATCCTGCCATCTCTTCACATAAGCCCTGTGTGTGTGTGTGTGTGTGTGTGTGTGTATTTCGGGTGAAATTGAAAGATTAATGAAGTAAATGTTCTTCTTTTGTCACACGCACCATTACATTACAAGATATAGTGAAATTAGCTAAATTTACTATACATATAAGTATATCTGGTGTATTAATTTCATGCTTTAAAGGTCCAGTGTGTAAAATTTATATTCTATATAAATATTTATATTCATGTATATAATGGATAATATTCAAGTATGCTTTGTATACAAGAATCGTTGTGCTTTCTTTACATTAAAACAGACATGTCAAACTCAAGATAATTTCATACGTCTATTATCAATGGCCCACCAGTAAATCGCACTCACACCTCTCATACTATAAATCCCACGATGCACTGCAACAGCCACCACACAGATCAAGATACTGTCATTGGTCAAGACCTGTGCACTACCCCCTCCCCCTGCTGCTTCGACTGTTTATTGACACACTGATCAGTGGTCAGTGGATGAACGCACAGCGAGAAAATGTCCAAATGGAAAGTTGACTTTGAGAACAGGGATTTTCAAAGCAGGTGAGAGGATACTGACAAGGCACACAGGCTTACCGACATAGGAGGTTAACGTGTGTGCCTTGTTTGTGGAGCTAATGTGTCCATAGGTGATTTGAGTTTGACAGCCCTGCGTTAAAATGAGCCCGTTATACAGTATCTACAGACGGAGCGAGTCCTCTTCTACGGAGTCTATCGTGTTGCACCACCATGTTTCTAAAGAAACCCAGACATTAACATTAGCTCTAGATAGGGCGTTCTGCCTTCACGGCCACTTTAGCCACTTTCTAGGTCAGGTCACAGCCACATTCAGTCGGTCGCAATCTGCAGTTTCACCACTAGATGCCACTAAATCCTTCACATCCTTTAAAACCTCAAAAAATCAAATAAAAAATGATTAGCATTCATGTTTTGAGCTCTTAATGTGTCCGTTCTGACCAGAACACACAGACGCTGTGGGTTAAAGTTTAAACCAACTGTCAGTCAGCAGGATGTGAATTACACCCACTGTGCGCTTGTGTGTCCCCATATATATGCACAATTCAAACACGAGACCTTTGTAGGATTAAGAGTGGTCAAAAACTCCACAGAGTTTGCACTGCGCCATAAACCTTTTTTTCTCTGTGTCACAACCTGGTGCAGGTGCAGTGCACTTGGGAATAAAGGAGGGCACTGAACCAAGTGGTGAGCACAGTGCACACCACACAAACAACACCATCTGAGACAATGTAAAAACATGTGTTTACTGTGGACTATGTGGGCAGCATGTTTATGTCAGACGTCTCATATCATATGTGGCTCTCAGCAAACATATCTGACTTAGAAACTGAAGTGATGATTGATTATCAGTTGCAGTTCTAGAAACATACACCCACAACACTGCTCCACATGTATTAGTTGTGTATGCTCTCTTCTGCCAGTCATCACTGACAGCAGGAAGCATCGAGTGTTTTTCTGAAACAGCGTGTTGCTGCCAGCAGAGCTCAGATCCAGATCCGGTGAGGATGGAGAGAAAACCCAGAGAGCGGGCTGCTGCTGTGGACTCACATTGAGCTCCATTCAGCTCCCACCCACTCCTGAAGAGTTTTGTTGTTGTTCCACAGATCAGCTTCCTCCAACAGCCCGTCACTTTTCACATTTTGCCATCCACTAACACTATCACACACACACACACACACTGCAGCTTTCAACTCCTTTCGCGGCTGCTGGTTTTACAACACTGTTACACCCAATTTAAAAAAAAATCCTGCCAGCTTTTCAAATGGTGCTGAAAACAAACAGCTCACACAAATCACTAAACTTTAAAGTGTGTGTACTGTACATGAAGAAAACTGCTACGAGTTTACAGTAATAGCATTTTATCAAATCTAAATCAAGTCTAATGCTGTGGTTCTTTTTTTAAATAATGGGATGCTCTGTCTGGGTTGGGAATGGTTGCTGCCCTAAGCAGAGCAGTTTAAGTATCTTGGGATCTTGTTCGACGAGTGACAGGAAAATGGAGTGCAAGATGGACTGGCAGATTGGTGCAGCGTCAGCAGTAGTACAGATGTTGTTCCAGACCATTGTGGGGGAGAGGGAGTTGTGCAAAGCTCACAATCTTCCTGTCTATCTACGTTCAAACCCTTACATATGGTCATGAGCTTTGGGTCGTGACTGAAAAAATGAGATCACAGAAACACAGCAGCCAAAATGAGTTTCTTCTGTATGGTGTCTGGGCTCAGCCTTAATAGGGAAGCAGAGGTGAGGAGCTCAGACATACGACGGGCAGAGTAGAGTCACCGCTCCCTCGTATCAAAAGGAGCCAGCTGAGGTGTCTCCTGGGCATCTTCCTTAAGAGGTGTTCTGAGCACGTCCAACCCAGGGCAGATGCAGAAGCTACAGGTGGGACTATACAGAACCATCAGGCCTGGGAAGGCCTCTGAAGAGTGGACTTCTGATTAGCTCAAGCTGGGCACTGGATATGATGAAATGGAGATGAATGTGGTGAAAGTTTAAAATGAATCAACGTGAAGTCCAGAAGACTCCTAAATCATTCAGACCTGCTCACAGTCTAACTCTCCTCACCTCCATATTTATGGAGTATTTCTTTGCAGGAACTGAATACAATATTCATTAGTACATTCATAGTACATATGTACATTCATTTCATTAGTTTAAATGGGTGTATAATCACCTGAAAATAAGAATTGTTGTGTTTTGAAAATCTGCAGTGAGAGTAGGTCCGCCATGTTGAACTGCCATTTTTCTACAGTAGCCCAGGACAGACAAACCAAACAGTGATCTAGATATGACCTTTTGCTTTTTATGTCAGTTTTCGCAGTTTCGAGTTTTTCCTTCATGTTTGGAAGAAGAGGGTGTGACGTGACACATAATACTTTTATTTTGATTGCAGCCATTGAAAGGAGAAGTAGGTGGGATTTAGTGGCATCTAGTGGTTCAGATGCATATTGCAACCCCTTGCCTCACCTCACGTGAAAGACATATCTAGAGTTTGTCTGTAGAAACATGACAAAAACATAATGAATTTTATTGTCATGTGATTATACAATAATTAGAAAATGGTTATGAATATTAGAGTTCGTAGAGTTTGTAAAAAAAAAAAAAAAAGCCCCCTAAATCTGATACACTGGACCTTTAAGGAGTCAATTTGTCAATTTGTTAAACTAATGAAACTATCCAGTAAGAGTAGGTGACAGTTTGCACCTCTGTGACAACAGTAAAATGTAGAATTATTCATCAAACCCAAAATGTGGTCTTTAGGTCCCAATTAGTTTGACAGCTAGTTAAGTTAAGCACATATTGAATAATAACTCAATTGAATTTGTTCTTCATGCTCGATGAATATTTTATTTCACACTCACAGACCTGTCAAGGACATTCATTCATGAAACAGGTTATAGCAATGGGGGTCAACCAGCTTTCCCTCTCACCTGTCTAATCACAACCATACCAGACCATTCTGTCTCCTCTGTGGTAAATGCTGCTGCATGTATTTAGCTTTTTTTGTGTTCACTCTGTTCCTGACCCCGTGTTTCTCTCCATCAGGATCTGTGCCATATCTGACATGTTCAGCCCATCCTCGTCATCCTCTCCACTCCTTGTATTTTCCCATCAGCAGTCCTGCACCTCCCTGGACAACTCCTCATCGCTGATGACCTTTAAGAACCAAAAATGACTTAATCTTGGCAGCCACAGACTTCCATAGAAACACAAAGACAGGGCAAATTCACCAGACAGCAGCAGCCCAGCAGATGTTTGCTCACTTCTAAACACAAAGACATAAAAAATGAATTATGACCATAAATTAAAATAAGCAAAGAAGAGAACAAAAGAACGTCCAGCTGCAACCACAGCAATATTAGCAACAACAAAACACAGCAGTTAAAAGACAGAAATCAGGAATGTGATCATTTAACAGAAGAACAGAACAATATAAAGGGAGAAGCAGCATTAAGCTGAGGGTGTGTGTTCATTCAAGCTAGTTTGACCAGACGTATTCTGATTTCTAGTGACAGTCCCCGTTTTGGGTGGCTTGTCCCTGGACAAAGCTGTCCCCAAAAATATCCCCGATTTTGACAAAATGTGCGCAGACTCAAACACCAGTTATTACGGTAGCCATTTAACACATCGCCAGAGAAGACGTCATAAAATGTTTTTTTATTTCATAGTGATAATATTTAATGATTTGTCACCACCGCATTGAAAATGTCCCCAATTTTCATTTCAGAAATCTGGGCACCTTAGTTCAAGACCCATGACTCTCTTTATGAATAACGGAGACATCATTCACCAAATTACAAGTCAGTGTAGCATCAACAGGATTTGATATCTTTTATGAGGGAAAAGTTGCACAATGTTGCTTTAATTCCTCATTAAAGCCCAAAATATGTCGTAAAGAAATATGTCTTTTGATGCCAACTGACTATCCCAGAGATGATTGTGTAACAATCAGTTCTCATTAACTAATAAAGTTAAGCAATATCAGACCCATGTCATATTTATCAGAGCCATGTTCATAAACAGACAGTCTCAAACAGTCTCAGAGCTCCAGGCTCAGGAGTGAGTTCAGAGCAAAAACAGAAACTTTGTAGAGTGTCAAATCTCGCTCGTTATTTAAAGGGGACATGTAAAATCACTTTTCCAGCTCTTCTACACTAATATTTTTGAATTCAGGGTGCCTACAAACCCCATCAGTGTTAAAAACAACAGCTGCCTCCATCTTGCGTAAGCTACAGCCGCACCCCCCTTCTTGGTGCTTGTCTATGAGCACACCAGTCAGATTCTGCTCCGGTTGTGATGTAACAAGCTTTTAGTCCAGACCCACTTCCTGAACTCTCCAGCAGAGGCCAACACCCAGTCTTCACCCGCCACACCCTACAGGTGATGAAAGCGCAGAGCTCAGGTGAAGCTCCGACAGTTTCTGCTTCACGGAGAAGAATGGCTGGGCAAGGCTCAGACCTAGACATGCTCGTTACTCTACTGTTGGCGGCAGTGACCAACCCAAGTCGCTATATTGGCCCAGCCTGAGAGCACCGAAGAACGGAGGATTACATTTACTTTTACTGGAGACGTCCCCACACTGTCTGTGTGTGCAATGCCTTGTGTGTTTCACAACGGACAAATACAATGAACACAGAACAACACAGGACGACAACAAGACCTCACACGAAAGAGGAGTAATACCAACTGTCTGTGGAAAACTACAGATGATGGAAATGTTAGTGTGCTTTGTGTTTCTTTAGATTAGGCGCTAACCCCAACAGCTAGCTAGCGTTATGTTCAGCACACACACCTGCATGTTGACAGGCAGCACCGCCGCCCCGTTATAAGTCTTTTTTTAATCTCTGCAAACTGAGCAGGAACAAAAACTGTTTATCTTACAGGCAGACATTCAACTTACAAACTAGCATTACATTGGTGTGGATCAACTAGCAAGCAAGTAATGCCTGTACCAAATGGCTAGTTAGCGTATCAGCATATCGCTGATATCGTTAGCGTATCAGCATATCGCATATCAGCTGTATTTGCCTGTGGTACACATTAACATAACGCCAGTAGGTTTTTAGTTGGATGTCTGTCAGACGAACACTTTTTGTTCCTGCTCAGTTTACAGAGATAAAGAAAGACGTGTCTACTCACCGCTCCTACATGCAGCTGTGTGTTGAACGTAGCTGTCATTAGCGGTAAGAAAATAACGTTTCTCTCATTCACCTTTCTGTTAACGGCACCCCCTCACTTTATTGCCTGTGTTCCCCTCGGTTTGAGAGAAAGAGAGACCCCTCACTATTTTACAGCACAGTCTGAAGCTAGCTCCAGTCTTAGGGAGCTGGGTACATAAAGTAAACAAAGCTACAATACAAGGACAAAATCAGTTCAGTCCATGAGCTCCATCTGGATATTGTCTGGTTTTAGTGACATGTCAGGCTGCCTGTTCATGCAGGCTTCTGGACTGAAACAATTAAGTAGTAACTTTCAGAATCACTTTATTGGCCAGGTGTGTGTACACACAAGGAATGTGACTCTGGTTATATGTTGCCCTCAATGAATGTATATGTATGGGCAGTTTGTGTGTATGTGTACACACACCTGGCAAATAAAGGTGATTCTGATAGTGAATGAGTACAATGTATATTTATATTTGTGCTCTCAATCATATATCTCATATTTCTGTTTTGTTTTCTTCTCTAGACTCTACCTGGCAGCCCTCCACTTCCATGAAAGTGCTGGGCATCCCTAAGCCACAACATCAGCTGATGAGCCACTATTCAGATTGAACTTCCCAACAACAGCTAAGATAGTAGGGGTGGAATGGTTCACAAAATCCACGGTTTGGTTTATATCGCGGTTTTGGGGTCACGGTTTTCGGTTCAGTTTTTTTTTTTACACTCTAAAAATACCATGTATAGCCTAATAATTAGATTATTTTTTAATCAGATATTCTTAAGGACATGTCATGCAATCATGCAAAAACTGAAATAATGAGGCAACTTGGTTAGGGATTAAGAACATCATTGTAACAATCTTAAATTAAAGCGAAGTGAGATTTTGAAACAGCAAGAGGAGAGACATTGCTGCATTTACACGTTTATATATTTATTTGGCAAAAAGATTAATTAATTAATACTAGAAAATTCCCGCGGAAATTTTGAAGTGCCGAGTGGACTGTTGCCGGGGGTCTTTATTGAAAAAGCACACCTCAAATAGTAATATTTAACATGTTTATTTACACACATGAGCAGCTAGACGCCGCTTAGCCACTAATTCTAGGATTAGCTGCAAATGTTAGCAATTAGCATGTCTTTTACTACAAGGTTTGTAGAAGGTCAGTGTAGTAATGTCCTACAAAACTCTGTAGTACAAAGTTTGTGTAAGTTGTTGGGCGTGTGTGTGTGTGTGTGTGGTGTGTTTGTCTCGCTGTCTCTGCACGTGCAGTTTGCTGTCTCTGTTACTGTCAAACACAGTGGCTAGCGCTAACACGCTAGCAATTAGCATGTCTTTAATTTTATCGGGTTAGAATTAGTGGGCTAGCGCTGACGCTGCGCTTAGCTGGTTTGGGTTGTCTCTGTCTGTCATTTTACACAGATGTTCAAATTAAGTGTCAATAACTGCCAAATGGCCGCCAATGTTAGCAATTAGCATGTCTTTAATTTTTAGTATTAGAAATTATGTTGTGATTTAACACAGTCCTACAATCCACTGTCAACAGATTTAAACACAAACAAAGCAGATTGACAGTCACTACAGAAAATGTCTTGCTTGAGCTGCCTGTGTTATTGTCTGTTTGCTAGTACAGCGCTAACGCGCTAGCTCCTCCTGCTGTCTCTGTCATTTTAGACATGTTCAAATTCAGGTGCCAATAACTGCTAAAATGGCCGCCTAATGTTAGTAATTAGCATGTCTTCTAATTTTTAGTGGCTGTTAGAAATTATGTTGTGATTTAATACAGTCCTTGCTGGATTCACTGTCAAATTAGATGCACTGATATATGTCACATCATAGGCATAGCAACAGCAGATTTAAACACAAACTGTTCGATTTTTTTAATTCAGCCCTCCAAAGGCTTAACAGGAAGCACACTGAAGCAATAACTCGTGGTTTTATCTCTTGGTCTTCTTTATTTTTATTGTAAATGACCATAAAGACCAAATATAACAGGTTACATGTAATTCCATTAATGAAATTGTAACTTATATTTTTATCTTTTACCAAAACAAACATTAACTCTCTTAATATATATTTATCAAATGTTTCTTTATGAATTTAAAGTAATAAATTGCAGTAAACATAGCAACCTCAACCTAAAATCCAGCATCTTGGTCAACATTAGCAGTTAACATTAACATACAAGTAGCCAAGTGCTAGCCTGAAAGCTAATGAGTTAACCAAGCATTTAGCTGGAAGCAGCGGCGATGCTAGCGAGCTAGCACATGCTAAAGGAGCAGCGCGATGCTAACGCGGAAGAAGATGCTACGGAGCAAGCGCGATGCAGCGGAGCTACGCGATGCTAACGCGAAGAAGGGTGATGCTAACGCGAGCTAGCGGCGACAGCACACGAAAGAAGGCTAACCGAAAAGTAACTACGCAGCGCTAAATAACACCTTATTCTCACATCACGCCTAGTTAGTAGTTAGCGGCGCTACGTCCCTCTCTGTTGGTTTTAGACAGAGAAGTTCAAATTAACTGCCATTAACTGCTAAATGGCCGCTGGCAAAGTTACTGCAACCTGTTTGAATGTCAGTTGGAAGACAGGGAGAGAGAGAGAAAATGCTGAGACCATGCCCTAACAGGAAGGATTTGGTGGTGAAAAACCGTGATTTCACCATTGAACCACCTTAATTTTGGGCATCTTGAGGCCTTCCCTGACGTTTAGATATGCAGTTTGTGTGTAAAATGAAGAAATGTGACCTATTAAAATCGACATTCAAAGAAAGTTGCTACTCTGCTTTCCTCCAGAAATTCCCCTTTTTAACATGGGAGTCTATGGGGCTGTGGATGGGTGTTGGTATTAATCTTGTGTCTGACGCCAAAACTATAATACTGACAGCTTTAGCAGGACGAATTGAGTGAGAAGACAAATCTCTTCCATGCTTCTATCTATAAATTGTGTCTGTAGTGTGAAATTTATGCCACAGGAGCAGTTTCCGCTTTATTTTTTGACAGATTTTTTCTCTCCTCGTCACTCTAGCTGATGATGTCATCCACTCTATACAAACATTCCGCAAGTAATACACACCCATTATAAACCCAGAATTGAGCAAAACCTCTCAACGCTGGAGCCGATAGTTTCTTAAAAACAGTAAAAGGTGTCGATAAGTGACGGAATAAATGAAGAGAAGTATGAGTACCCTCCATTTTAAAGTTTAAAATGAAGCTCTGGTGAAAGTATGCCAGAGCAGTTCATTTTGAAAATGTCTGTTGAAATATTTTTTTCGGGTTTTCCATTCATTCCTATAGGAAATTGCAGTTTTTCGTAAGTTATTCATGTAACTTCTATACATTTACAAGCATTGGATTCGGGGGTGAAAACACACGCTTGATATATTATTTGTTGGGGTCCCTGGTTGTCTGGGCCGCATTCTTCGCGAAAAAGGCGAAAATGAATAATAATAATAACTAGAAAATTCCCGCTGAAATTTTGAAGTGCCGAGTGGACTGTTGCTTCGGGTCTTATTGAAAGCACACCTCAAATAGTAATATTTAAATACGTTTATTTATTAACATTGATGAGCAGCTGAAGGCTAACGCCATTTTCAGCCATCAATTCTAGGATTAGCTGCAAATGTTAGCACTAGCATGTCTTTACTAAAAATGTTTAGAAGATCAGTGTAGTAGTAATGTCCAAGCAAAACTCTAGTACAAAGTTTGTGTTGTTAGGTGTGTGTGTGGTGTGTTTGTCTTGTCTGTCTCTGCACGTGTGCTTGTCTGTGTCTCTGTTACTGTCTGTCAGTTAGTATATTACGCTGACGCCGCTAGCAATTAGCATGTCTTTAATTTTTTATCGCTAGGGGAATTAGTGGCTAGTGCTGACGCGCTAGCAATTAGTGTTATGACTTCAACTTTATCGACCAGGGACTATGGCTGCGCTGACGCTACTAGCAATTAGCATGTCTCTTTAATTTTATCGCTAGAATAGTGGCTAGCGCTGACTACTACCTGCTCTGCTGTCTCTGTCTGTCATTTGACACAGACAAGTTCAAATTAACTGTCAATAACTGCTAAAATGGCCGCCCAATGTTAGCAATTAGCATGTCTTTAATTTTTAGTGGCTAGAAATTATGTGATTTAAATACAGTCCTGCTGGATTCACTGTCAAATTAGATGACTGATATATGTCAAGCATCATAGGCATAGCAACAGCAGATTTAAACACAAACTGTTCGATTTTTTAAATTCAGCCCTCCAAAAGGCTTAACAGGAAGCACACTGAAGCAATAACTCGTGGTTTTATCCTTGGTCTTTTATTTTATTGTAAATGACTACAGGCGACTACAGGTCATAAACCTGAAATGAGTAACCAAATATAACAGGTTACATGTAATTTATTAATGAAATTAACTTATATTTTTATCTTACCAAAAACAAATATTAACTCTCTTAATATATATTGACAAATACTTTTTATGAATTTAAAGTAATAAATTGCAGTAAACATAGCAACCTCAACCTAAACCAGTATCTTGGTCAACATTAGCAGTTAACATTACATACAAGTCAGCTGGGCGCTAGCCTGGAAAGCTAATGGAGTTAACCAAGCATTGCTAGCGGAGCTACGGCGATACGGAGCAAGCAAGTATGCTAACGCCGAGCTACGGGCGATGCTAACGCTGAAAGAAGGGCGATGCTAGCGGGAGCAAGCTGCGATGCTAACGCGAAATAGCGGCGATGTTAACAGCTAGTTAGCGCTAACCGGCGAGTGCTAACTACGAGCGCTAACTACGAGCGCTAAATAACACTCTTATTCTCACATCACGCTTCAGTTAGTATTACGCGCTTGCTACCTTCCTGTTATTTTAGATACAGAGAAGTTCAAATTAACTGCCATTAACTGCTAAAATGGCTGCCATTGGCAAAGTTACTGCACCTGTTTGAATGTCAGTTGAAGACAGGGAGAGAGAGAGAAAATGTTGAGACCATGCCCTCGAACAGGAAGGATTTGTGGTGAAAACCAGATTTCAATCATTGAACCACCTTAATTTTGGGCATCTTGAGGCCTTCCGACGCTTAGATATGCAGTTTGTGTGTAAAATGAAGAAATGTGACTCTATTAAAATCGACCCAAAGAAAGGTTGCTTCTGCTTTCTCCAGAAATTCCCCTTTTAACATGGGAGTCTATGGGGCTGTGGATGGGTGTTGGTGGCGAATCTTGTGTCTGACGCTAAAACTATAATACTGACAGCTTTAGCAGACTTAATCTGAGGAGAAGACAAATTTTCCCACGTTTCTATCTATAACTATGTCTGTAGTGTGAAATTTGCGCTACAGGAGCAGCTCGCTTTATTTTTTGACAGATTTTTTCTCTCATTACCTAGCTGATGATGTCATCCACTCTAGCACAAACATTCACAAAGCACACCCATTATAAAACCCAGAAATTTGAGCAAAACCTTCTCAACGTTGAGCCTCATAGTTTAAAAACAGTGTGCAAAGCCGATAAGTGACGGAATAAATGAAGAGAAGGCATGAGTACTCCATTTTAAAGTTTAAATGAAGTCTCTCGTGAAAGTATGCCAGAGTAATCATTTGAAAATGTCTGTTGAAATATTTTTTCGGGTTTTCCATTCATTCCTATAGGAAATTTTTCGTAGTTTTTCATGAAGTTATTCGCGAATTTTTCACACTTTACACATTTACAAGCATTGATTCGGGTGAAAACACACGCTGATATATTATTTTATAGGTCCTCTGGTCGGGTTCGCATTCTTCGCGAAAAGGCGGAAATGAATAATAATATTAACTAGAAAATTCCCGCGGAAATTTTGAAGTGCCGAGTGGACTGTTGCCGGGGTCTTTATTGGAAAAGCACACTAAATAGTAATATTTAACATGTTTATTTACAATAACATGAGCAGTTATGGTTATTATTATATTAATTAGTGGCTAGCGTATTAGCAGGTAGCTAACATCGCCATTACCAATTTAGGATTAGCTGCAAAATGTTAGCAATTGCATGTCTTCTTACTAAAAGGTTTGTGAAGGTCAGTGTAGTAGTACGTCCTACAAAACTCTGTAGTACAAAGTTTGTGTGTTGTTAAGTGTGTGTGTGTGTGTGGTGTGTTTGTCTTGTCTGTCTCTGCACGGTGCTTTCTGTCTGTGTTTCCGCTACTGTCTGTTTGTTAGTATTACGCTAACGCTACAGCAATTAGCATGTCTTTAATTTTATCGGGCTAGAAATTATAATAGCGCTGACGCTACTAGCTGCTCTGCTGTCTCTGTCTGTCATTTTACAGACAAGTTCAAATTATGTCAATAACTGCTAAATGGCCGCCCAATGTTGGGGCAATTAGCATGTCTTTAACTTTTAGCGGCTAGAAATTATGCTGTGATTTAACACAGTCCTGCTGGATTCACTCGTCAAATTAGATGACTGATATATGTCAACATCATAGGCATAGCAACAGCAGATTTAAACACAAACAAAGCAGATTAACGGTCACTGCAGAAAATGTCTTGCTTGGAGCTGCCCTGTGTTATTGTCTGTCAGTTAGTGGCTAGCTACGCAACACGCTAGCTCCTCTGCTGTCTCTGTCATTTAGACAGACAAGTTCAAATTAGTAGCTAATAACTGCTAAAATGGCCGCCTAATGTTAGCAATTAGCATGTCTTTAATTTTAGTGGCTAGAAATTATGTTGTGATTTAACACAGTCCTGCTGATTCACTGTCAAATTAGATGACTGATATATGTCACATCATAGGCATAGCAACAGCAGATTTAAACACAACAAAGCAGATTAACGGTCACTGGTAAAATGTCTTGTCGGAGCTGCCTGTGTTATTGTCTTTGTTTCAGTTAGTGGCCAGCGCTAACACGCTGAAGGCTCCTTCTGCTGTCTCTGTCATTTTAGACAGACAAGTTCAAATTGTGCCACAATCATAAAATGGCCGCCTAATGTTAGCACTAGCATGTCTTTGATTTTTAGTGGCTAGAATTATGTTGTGATTTAACACAGTCCTGCTGGATTCACTGTCAAATTAGATGACTGATATATGTCACATCATAGGGTAAAAGCAACAGCAGATTTAAACACAAACACACCCCAGGCTGATTCGATTTTTTTAAATTCCAGCCCTCCTAAAAGGCTTAACAAGAAGCACACTGAAACAATAACTCGTGGTTTTATCCTTTGGTCTCTTTTTATTTTATTGCAATGACTACAGGCGTAATTACAGGTCATAAACCTGAAATGAGTAAACCAAATATAACAGGTTACATGTAATTCCATACACGAAATTGTAACTTATATTTTTATCTTTTACCATAAACAACATTAACTCTTTTAATACATGTTTATCAAGTGTTTTCTTATGAATTTAGCAATAAATTGCAGTAAATATAGCAACCCTCAACCTAAACCAGTATCTTCGCAACATTTGCAGTTAACATTAACATACAAGTAGCTAAGTGCCAGCCTGGAAAGCTAATGGAGCACCAAGCATGCTAGCGGAGCTGAAGCGGCGATGCGAAGGAGCAAGCGGCGATATAGCGGAAGAAGGGCGTATAGCGGGAGTGTTAAGTATGCTAGCGGTGATGCTAATCACGAGTTACGGCGATGCTAACACGAAGCATACTACAACCGCGAAAAGCACCGCGAGCGCTAAATAACACTCTTATTCTCACATCACGCTAGTTAGTGGCTAGCGCTAACGCGCTAGCTGGGCGCTGCTGTCCCTCTCTGTTATTTTAGACAGAGAAGTTCAAACTAACTGCCATTAACTGCTAAAATGGCCGCCGCTGGCAGTTACTGCACCTGTTTGAATGTCAGTTGGAAGACAGGGAGAGAGAGAGAAAATGCTGAGACCATGCTCTAACAGGAAGGATTTGTGGTGAAACCGTATTTCTAATCATTGAACCACCTTAATTTTGGGCATCTTGAGGCCCTCTCCTGACGCTTAGATATGCAGTTTGTGTGTAAAATGAAGAAATGTGACCTATTAAAATCGATTCAAAGAAAGGTTACTTCTGCTTCTCCAGAAATTCCCCTTTTAACATGGGCCCTATGGGCTGTGGATGGGGTGTTGGTATACTCCTGTGTCTGACGCCAAAACTATAATACTGACAGCTTTAGCAGACGCAATCTGGAGTGAGAAGACAAATTTTCCCACTGCTTCTATCTATAAATTATGTCTGTAGTGTAAATTTATGCCACAGGAGCAGTTTCGCTTTATTTTTTGGATGATTTTTTCTCCTCGTCACTCTAGCTGATGATGTCATCCACTCTAGCACAAAGATTCCGGCGCAATACACACCCAGCTATAAACCCAGAAATTTGAGCAAAAACCTTCAACGTTGGAGTCCCCGATAGTTTAAAAAAACAGGTACAAAGCCGATATGAATGGAATAAACAAGCGAAGGCATGAGTACCTCCATTTTAAAGTTTAAATGAAGTCTCGTGAAAGTATGCTAGAGCAGTTCATTTTTGAAAAATGTCTGTTGAAATCTTTTTTTTCGGGTTTTCCATTCATCTTTATAGGAAATTTTTCGAGTTTTTTCATATTATTCGCGAATTTTTCGCGAATTTCTTATACATTTACAAGCATTGATCTGGGTGAAAGCCACACGCTTTGATATATTATTTGTTGGGGTCCTCTTGTCGGCTCGGGCCGTGATTCTCGCGGTAAGGGCGGAAATGAATAATAACTAGAAAATTCCCGCGAAATTTTATGCCGAGTGGACTGCTGCCGGGGTCTTTATTGAAAAGTACACCCTCAAATAGTAATATTTAACATGTTTATTTATTAATACATGAGCAATAAGGCTTAACGCTAGCCACTAATTTCTAGTGGATTAGGCTGCAAATGTTAGCAATTAGCATGTCTTTACTAAAAGGTTTGTAGAAGGTCATGTAGTAGTACGTCCTACAAAACTCTGTAGTACAAAGTTTGTGTAAGCTGTTAAGTGTGTGTGTGTGTGTGTGTGTGTGGTGTGTTTGTCCTGGCCTGTCTCTGCACGTGTGCTTGTCTGTCTCTGTTACTGTCTGTCAGTTAGTACATGCTAACGCGCTTAGCAATTAGCATGTCTTTAATTTTGATCGGGCTAGAAATTAGTGGCTAGCGCTGATGCGTTTAGCTGCCTGGTTGTCTCTGTCTGCTTGGTTTTACACAGACAAGTTCAAATTAACTGTCAATAACTGCTAAAATGGCTACCAATGTTAGCAATTAGCATGTCTTTAATTTTTAGTGGCTAGAAATTATGTTGTGATTTAACATAGTCCTGCTGGATCCACTGTCAACAGATTTCAAACACAAACAAAGCAGATTGGATGTCACTATAGAAATGTCTTGCTTGGAGCTGCCTGTGTTATTGTCTGTCAGTTAGTGGCTAATGGGCTGCAACGCTAGTTCCTCCCTGCTGTCTCTGTCATTTTAGACAGACAAGTTCAAATTCAGTGCCAATAACTTGCTAAATGGCCGCCAATGTTAGCAATTAGCATGTCTCTAATTTTAGTGGCTACAAATTATGTTGTGATTTAACACAGTCCTGCTGATTCACTGTCAACGATGACTGATATATGTCACATCATAGGCATAGCAACAGCAAAGATTTAAACACAAACTGTTTGGATTTTTAAATTCAGCCTCCAAAAGGCTTTCACAGGAAGCACACTGAAGCAATAACTGTGTTTATCCTCTTGGTCTTCTTTTATTTTTATTGTAAATGACCACATGCACTACAGGTCATAAACCTGAAATGAGTAAAACCAAATATAACAGGTTACATGTAATTCTATTAATGAAATTGTAACTTATTTTTATCTTTTACCAAACAAACATTAACTCTTAATATATATTTATCAAATGTTTTCTTATGAATTTAGTAATAAATTGCAGTAAACATAGCAACCTCAACCTAAACTAGTATCTTGGTCAACATTAGCAGTTAACATTAACATACAAGTAGCTAAGTGCTAGCCCTGGAAAGCTAATGAGTTAACTAAGCATGCTAGCGGAGCTAGCGGGCGATAAGAAGGAGCTAGCGGCATGTTAACTGAGCTAGCGGTGATGCTAACGTAGCTACGGCGACGCTAGCGGGAGCAAGCGGCGATGCTAGCGGGAGCTAGCGGCGATGCTAACGCGAGCTAGCGGCGATGTTAACGCGAGCTAGCGGCGATGCTAACACGAAGCAGCGGCGCAACCGCGAGTGCTAACTACAGCGTAAATAACACTCTTATTCACATCACGCTTCAGTTAGTGGCTAGCGCTAACTACTAGGCTGGCGCTTCGCTGTCCCTCTCTGTTATTTTAGACAGAGTAGTTCAAAATTAACTGCCATTAACTGCTAAAATGTACGCCACGTAGTTACTGCAATCTGGGTTTGAAATGTCAGTTGGAAGACAGGGAGAGAGAGAGAAAATGCTGAGACCATGCCTCTAACAGGAAGGATTTGGTGGGTGAAAACCGTATTTCTAATCATTGAACCACCTTAATTTTGGGCATCTGAGGCCTTCCGGACGCTTAGATATGCAGTTTGTGTGTAAAATGAAGAAATGTGACCTATTAAAATCGACATTCAAAGAAAGGTTACTTCAGCTTCTCCAGAAATTCCCCTTTAACATGGGAGTCTGCGGGCTGTGGATGGGGTGTTGGTATGACCTGTGTCTGACGCCAAACTATAATACTGGACAGCTTTAGCAGACGATCTGAGTGAGAAGACAAATTTTCTAATGCTTCTCTATCTATAAATTATGTCTGAACAGTGTGAAATTTTATGTCACAGGAGCAGCTCCGCTTATTTTTTGACAGATTTTTTTCTCCTCCTCGCCACTCTAGCTGATGATGTCATCCACTCTAGCACAAACATTCCGCTGCACACACATCCATTATAAACCCAGAAATTTGAGCAAAAACCTTCTCAACTTTGAGCCTCGATAGTTTAAAAACAGTAAAAGGTGTCGATATGACGTGAATAAATGAAGAGAAGGCATGAGTACCTCCATTTTAAAGTTTAAAATGAAGTCTCTCGTGAAAGTATGCCAGAGCAGTTCATTTTTGAAATGTCTGTTGAAATATTTTTTTTCGGGTTTTCCATTCATTCCTATAGAAATTTTTCGTGTTTTTCGTGAAGTTATTCGCGAATTTTTCACACTTTTACACATTTACAAGCATTGATTCGGGTGAAACACACGCTTTGATATATTATTTGTTGGGGTCCTCTGTCGGTTCACGATTTCGCGAAAAGGGCGGAAATGAATAATAATATTAATAATAATAAACTGCCATGAAATCCACAGAAGATTAATAGTTGCTCTGATGGTATTTAGGTACCTACTCCCATAGCTTAGCCATGGGAGAGGTGCCTCGTGGTCGTAGGCACTCGCACTAATAATACAATAACAAACCGCTACGAAATCCTACAGAAGATTAATAGTTGCTCAGGTCGTGAGCACTGGCACTAATAATAACTAGAAAATTCCCGCTGAAATTTTGAAGTGCCAAGTGGACTGTTGCCGGGTCTTTATTGAAAAGTACACCTCAAATAGTAATATTTAACATGTTTATTTATTAACATTACGAGCAAAGAAGCGCTAACGCTACAGCTACTAATTTAGGATTAGCTGCAAATGTTAGCAATTAGCATGTCTTTACTAAAAGGTTTGTAGAAGGTCAGTGTAGTAGTAATGTCCTACAAAACCTGCAGTGTCAAAAGCCTGTGTAAGTTGTTAGGTGTGTGTGTGGTGTGTTTGTCTTGTCTGCCCTGCACGCGGTGCTTGTCTGTGTCCTTCGTTACTGTCTGTCATAGTGGGTCAGCGCTAACGCGCTAGCAATTAGCATGTCTTTAATTTTTATCGGCTAGGGAATTAGTGGCTGGCGCTGACGCTTACAATTAGCATGACTTTAATTTTTATCGGCTAGAATTATAATAAGCGCCACGCTACTAGCAATTCGCATGTCTTTAATTTTTATTATTAGAAATTATAATAGCGCTGACGCCGCTTAGTTGTTCTGCTGTCTCGTTCGTCATTTTGCTACAAGACAAGTTCAAATTATGTCAATAACTACAAATGGCTTAATGTTAGCAATTAGCAAGTCTTTCATTTTAGTGGCTAGAAATTATGTTGTGATTTAACACAGTCCTGCTGATCAACTGTCAACAGATTTAAACACAAATAAAGCAGATTGACAGTCACTGCAGAAATGTCTTGCTTGAGCTTTTCGCCTGTGTTATTGTTCTGTCGTTAGTAATAGTTTAACGCCGCTAGCTCCTCTGCTGTCTCTGTCATTTTAGGGACAGACAAGTTCAAATTCAGTGCCACAATCAAGCAAATGGCCGCCTAATGTTAAGTAAATTAGCATGTCTTTAATTTTTAGTGTGGCTGATAAATTATGTTGTGATTTACAGTCCTGTTGGATTCACTGTCAAATTAGATGATCAGATATATGTCACATCATAGGCATAGCAACAGCAGATTTAAACACAAACTGTTCGGATTTTTTTAAATTCAGCCCTCCAAAAGGCTTAACAGGAAGCACACACTGAAGCAATAACTCGCGTTTTATCCCCTTGGTCTTCTTTTATTCTTTATTGTAATGACCACAGGCTGACCACAGGTCATAAACCTGAAATGAGTAACCAAATATAACAGGTTACATGTAATTCTATTAATGAAATTGTAACTTATATTTTTATCTTTTTACCAAAACAAACATTAACTCTTAATATATTTATCAAATGTTTTCTTATGAATTTAAAGTAATAAACTGCAGTAAACATAGCAACCTCAACCTAAATCCAGTATCTTGGTCAACATTAGCAGTTAACATTAACATACAAGTAGCCAAGTGCCAGCCTGGAAAGCTAATGGAGTTGTCCAAGCATGCTAGCGGAGCTAGCGGCCATGCTAGCGGAGCTAGCGGCGATGCTACGAGCAAGCGGCAATGCTAACGCCGAGCTAGCGGCGATGCTAACGCTGAGCTAAAGGCTGGCGATGCTAGCGGAGCAAGTTTTCATGATGCTAACGCGAGCTAGCCGGCGATGCTAACGCCGAAGAAGGCGATGCTAGCGGGAGTGTTGGCGATGTTAGCGGCGACAAGTTAACGCGAGCTAGCGGCGATGCTAGCGGCGATGCTAACGCGAAGCTACGCGATGTTAACATCGAAATACGCGCAATCATGTAGTGCTAACTGGGAGCTAAATAACACTCTTTATTCTCACACATCACGCTTTCAGTTAGTGGCTACGCTAACGCTGGGCTAGTTGTGTTGCCGTCCTCTCTGTCATTTTACACACAGAGTAGTTCGAACAATTAACTGCCATTAACTGCTAAAATGGTCACTACTGGCAGTTACTGCACCTGTTTGAATGTCAGTTGGAAGACAGGGAGAGAGAGAGAAAAACTGAGACCATGCCTCTAACAGGAAGGATTTTGTGTGAAACTGATTTCTAATCATTGAACCACCTTAATTTTGGGCATCTTGAGGCCTTCCCGACATTTAGATATGCAGTTTGTGTGTAAAATGAAGAAATGTGACCCATTAAAATCGATCAAAGAAAGGTTACTTGCTTTCTCCAGAAATTTCCCCCCTTTTAACATGGGAGTCTATGGGGCTGTGGATGGGTGTTGGTGGCGCATCTTGTGTCTGATCAAAACTATAATAATAATTGACAGCTTTAGCAGATCGAATCTGAGTGAGAAGACAAATTTTCCTAATGCTTATCTATAAATTATGTCTGTAGTGTGAAATTCCATGCGCCACAGGAGCAGCTTTCCGTTTTATTTTTTGGATGTAGATTTTTCTCTCTCGTCACTCTAGCTGATGATGTCATCCACTCTAGCACAAACATTCCGCGCAATACACACCCATTATAAACCCAGAAATTTGAGCAAAAACCTTCTCAACTTTGAGCCTCGATAGTTTAAAAACAGTAAAGGTAATTTATATGACGTGGAATAAATGAAGAGAATATGAGTACTCCACACTTTAAAGTTTAAATGAAGTCTCTCGGGTGAAAGTATGCCAGAGCAGTTCATTTTTGAAAATGTCTGTTGAAATTTTTTTTCTTCGGGTTTCATTCATTCCTATAGGAAATTTTTCATAGTTTTTCATGTGTAAGTTATTCGGCGAATTTTTCAATTTCTTACATTTACAAGCATTGATTCGGGTGAAAACACACGCTTTGATATATTATTTGTTGGGGTCCTGTCGGGTTCGGGTCAGCATTCTTCAAGCAAAAGGGCGAAATGAATAATAATAATAATAACTAGAAAAATTCCAAGGAAATTTTGAAGTGCCGAGTGGACTGTTGTTGGGTCTTTATTGGAAAAGCACACCAAATAGTAACATTATTTAACATGTTTATTTACACACATGCAGCTAGCGCTAACGCTACAGCCACTAATTCTAGGATTAGCTGCAAATGTTAGCAATTAGCATGTTCCTTTACTAAAAGGTTTGTAGAAGGTCATGTAGTAGTGAATGTCCCACAAAACTCTGTAGTACAAAGTTTGTGTGTTGTTAGTGTGTGTGTGGTGTGTTTGTCTTGTCTGTCTCTGCACGGTGCTTGTCTGTGTCTCTGTTACTGTCTGTCATGTTAGTGGTTACGCTAACGCCGCCAGCAATTAGCATGTCTATAATTTTATCGGGTTAGAATTAGTGGCTAAGGCTGACGCTACTAGCAATAGCACATGACTTTAATTTTTATCGCTAGGATTAGTGGCTAGCGCTGACGCGCCAGTACTAGCATGTCTTTAATTTTTATTGGCTAGAAATTAGTGGTTAGCGCTGACGCTACGAAGGTTCTTGCTGTCTCTGTCTGTCATTTTACAAGGTGACAAGTTCAAATTAAGTGTCAATAATCATAAAATGGCCGCCAATGTTAGCAATTAGCAAGTCTTTCATTTTTAGTGGTATTAGAAATTATGTTGTGATTTAACAAGGTCCCAAGTTGATCAACTGTCAACAGATTTAAATACAAATAAAGCAGATTGAGTCACTGCAGAAAATGTCTGTTTGAGCTGCCTGTGTTATTGTCTGTCAGTTAGTGGTATTGAAGTAACGCTACTAGCTCCTCTGCTGTCTCTGTCATTTTAGACAGACAAGTTCAAATTAGTTCAAGTTAGCAATTAGCATGTCTTTAATTTTTAGTGGCTAGAAATTATGTTGTGATTTAAATACAGTCCTGCTGGATTCACTGTCAAATTAGATGATTGATATATGTCACATCATAGGCATAGCAACAGCAGATTTAAACACAAACTGTTCGATTTTTTTAAATTCAGCCTCCGAAAAGGCTTAACAAGAAGCACACTGAAACAATAACTTGTGTTTTATCCTTGGTCTTCTTTATTTTCATTGCAAATGACTACAGGCGACCACAGGTCATAAACCTGAAATGAGTAAACCAAATATAACAGGTTACATGTAATTCTATTAATGAAATTGTAACTTATATTTTTATCTTTTACCATAAACAAACATTAACTCTTTTAATACATGTTTATCAAATGTTTTCTTATGAATTTAAAGTAATAAATTGCAGCAAACATAGCAACTCTCAACCTAAAACCAGTATCTTGGTCAACATTAGCAGTTAACATTAACATACAAGTAGCTAAGGGCTAGCCTGATATTAATGGAGTTAACCAAGATAAGAAGGAGCTAGCGGGCGATGCATGGAGCTAGCGAAGCATGCTAACGCGAAGAAGGCGATACAGCGGGAGCCAGCGGCGATGCTAACGCGAGCTAGCTGCGATGCTAACACGCAGCCAGCGCGCTAACCGCTAGTGCTAACAATCGCGAGCGCTAAATAACACTCTTATTCTCACATCACGCTTCAGTTAGTGGCTAGCGTTTAACGCTGGGCTTAGCTGCGCTGCTGTCCCTCTCTGTCATTTTACACAGAGAGTGTCTCACCAACTGCCATTCACTGCTAAAATGGCCGGGCAGTTACTGCACTCCAGTTTGAATGTCAGTTGGAAGACAGGAGAGAGAGAGAGAGAAAATGCTGAGACCACGCCTCAACAGGAATGAAGAAACCGTATTTCTAATCATTGAACCAGCTTTCTAATTTTGGGCATCTTAGGCCCTCCCCGGACGCTTAGATATGCAGTTTGTGTGTAAAATGAAGAAATGACCTATTAAAATCGACCAAAGAAAGGTTACTCTGCTTTCCTCCAGAAATCCCTTTTAACATGGAGTCTATGGGGCTGTGGATGGGTGTTGGTGGCGATCTTGTGTCTGACGCCAAACTATAATACTGACAGCTTTAGCAGACAACTGGAGTGAGAAGACAAATTTTCCTGTACGTTTCTCTATCTATAAATTATGTCTGTAGTGTGAAATTTGCATTACAGGAGAGTTTCCATTTATTTTGATGATTTTTTCTCCTCACTCTAGCTGATGATGTCATCCACTCTAGCACAAACATCTCGCAATACACACCCATTATAAAACTCCAGAAATTGAGCAAAAACCTTTCTCAACTTTGAGCCTATAGTTTAAAAACAGTAAAAGGTGTCGTATAAGGTGACGGAATAAATGAAGAGAAGGCATGAGTACCCTCCATTTTAAAGTTTAAATGAAGTCTCTCAGAAAGTATGCCAGAGCAGTCTATTTTTGAAAATGTCTGTTGAAATATTTTTTTCGGTTTTCATTCATTCCTATAGGAAATTTTTCGTATTTTTCACATGGGTTATTCGCGAATTTTTCGCGAATTTCTTACAGTTATCATAAGCATTGATTCGGGTGAAACACACGCTTTGATATATTATCGTTGGGGTCCTCTGGCTGCTCCGCCGCATTCTTCGGCGAAAAAGGGCGGAAATGAATAATAATACAACTATACCCCGCGGGAATTTTGAAGTGCCGAGTGGACTGTTGCTCGGGGGTCTTTATTGGAAAAGCACACCAAACAGTAATATTTAACATGTTTATTTACACACATGAGCAGCTAGCGCCAACGCGCTAGCCACTAATTCTAGATTAGCTGCAATGTTAGTAATTAGCATGTCTTTACTACAAGGTTTGTAGAAGGTCAGTGTAGTAGTAATGTCCTACAAAACTCTGTAGTACAAAGTTTGTGTGTTGTTATGTGTGTGTGTGTGTGTGTGTGTGTGGTGTGTTTGTCTCGGCCTGTCTCTGCACGCAAAGGCTTGTCTGTCTCTGTTACTGTCTGTCGTTAGTGGCTACGCTAACGCGCTTTCAGTACTAGTATGTTCACTTTTTATCGGGTTAGAAATTAGTATTAGCGCCGACGCCGCTTTGTTGCTCTGCTGTCTCTGTCTGTCATTTTACACAGACAAGTTCAATTAATCGTCAATAATCAAGTAAAATGGTCACTTCAATGTTATAATTAGCATAAGTTCTTAATATTTAGTATTAGAAATTAGTTGTGATTTAACACAGTCCTTGCTGGATCCACTGTCAACAGATTTAAACACAAAGAAGCAGATTGACAGTCACTAATGAGGTACAACTGCTAGATTGCCCAGGCAGGTTACTCTGCTGCTAGTGGCTGATACGCAGCGCTAGCTCCTCTGCTGTCTCTGTCATTTTAGACAGACAAGTTCAAATTCAGTGCCAATAACTGCTAAATGGTCACTTTCAATGTTAGCAATTGCATGTCTTTAATTTTTAGTGGCTGGGCAAATATGTTGTGATTGAACACAGTCCTGCTGGATTCACTGTCAAATTAGATGACTGATATATGTCACATCATAGGCATAGCAACAGCAGATTTAAACACAAACTGTTCGATTTTTTAAATTCAGCCTCCAAAAGGCTTAACAGGAAGCACACTGAAGCAATAACTCGTGTTTTATCCTTGGTCTTCTTTATTTTTATTAAATAATACAGGCGACTACAGGTCATAAACCTGAAAATGAGTAAAACCAAATATAACAGGTTACATGTAATTTCTATTAATGAAATTGTAACTTATATTTTTATCTTTTACCAAAAACAAACATTAACTCTTAATATATATTTATCAAATGTTTTCTTATGAATTTAAAGTAATAAACGCAGTAAACATAGCAACCTCAACCTAAAACCAGTATCTTGGTCAACATTAGCAGTTAACATTAACATACAAGTAGCTAAGTGCTAGCCTGAAAGCTAATGGAGTTAACTAAGCATAGCGGAGCTAGCGCGATGTTAAGAAGGGAGCAAGCGCGATGCTAACGCGAAGCAGTGGCGATGCTAACGCCGAGCCAGCGGCGAAAGAAGGGAGCAAGCGCGGCGTTAGCGAGCTAGCGGTGATGCTAACGCGAAGCATGGGCGATGCTACGCGATGCTAACGCGAAGCTAGCGGGTGATGCTAACACGAAGCAGCTACATAACCGCGAAAGCACCAAGTAGCCGCCAAACAACACTCTTATTCTCACATCACGCTCAGTTAGTGGCTGAAGCGCTTAACGCGCTTAGCTGCGCTTCGCTGTCCTCTCTGTTATTTTAGACAGAGAAGTTCAAATTAACTGCCATTAATCACAAATGGCTGGCAAAGTTACTGCACCTGTTTGAATGTCAGCTAAAGACAGGAGAGAGAGAGAAAATGCTGAGACCATGCCTCGAACAGGAAGGATTTGTGGTGAAAACCGTATTTCTAATCATTGAACCACCTTAATTTTGGGCATCTTGAGGCCTTCCCGGACGTTTAGATATGCAGTTTGTGTGTAAAATGAAGAAATGTGACCTATTAAAATCGATTCAAAGAAAGGTTACTCTCTGCTTTCCTCCAGAAATTTCCCTTTAACATGGAGTCATGGGGCTGTGGATGGGTGTTGGTGGCGAATCTGTACTGACGCCAAAACTATAATACTGACAGCTTTAGCAGACGAATCTGAGTGAGAAGACAAATTTCCTAATGCTTCTATCTATAAATTATGTCTGTAGTGTGAAAATTTGGCGCCAGGAGCAGTTTTCCGCTTTATTTTTTGGACAGATTTTTTCTCTCCTCGTCACCTAGCTGATGATGTCATCCACTTAGCACAAATATCTGCGCAATACACACCCATTATAAACTCCAGAAATTTGAGCAAAACCTTTCTCAACTTTGAGCTCAGTTTAAAACAGTAAAAGGTGCTGAGCAAGTGACGTGAATAAATGAAGAGAAGGCATGAGTACTTCCATTTTAAAGTTTAAATGAAGTCTTTCGTGAAAGTATGCCAGAGCAGTTCATTTTTGAAAATGTCTGTTGAAATATTTTTTTTCTGGCTTTCATTCATTCCTATAGGAAATTTTTTCAGTTTTCATGGGTTATTCGCTAATTTTCGACTCCCACATTTACAAGCATTGGATTCGGGTGAAACACACGCCTTGATATATTATTTGTTGGGGGTCCTCTGTCGTCCGGCCGATTCTTCGCCGTAAAAGGCTGGAAACGAATAACAATAATAATAATAAACTGCCATGAAATCCACAGAAGATTAATACTGCGCCCACGGCACGGAGGCATTCCACTCCCATACTTTCTAGCATAGGGGAGCAGGTGCTCGTGTCGTAGGCACTCGGCACCACACAATAAAACTGCCATGAAATCCAAGAAGACATTGTTGTTCGCGTTCACGCATCGGTGGCACCTACCCCATAGCTTTCAGCTGCTATAGGTGCCCCGTCGCAGGCACCGGCACCACACAATAAAACTGCCATGAAATCCACAGGAAGACACAGCTGCCTCGTGGTCGCAGGCAATCGCACCAATAATAATAAAACCGCGAAAATCCACAGAAGATTCATTGCTCGCGCTCACGGTGACGAGAGACGACCCAGCTTCTAGCTATGGGAGTAGGTGCCTCTGCGGTCGTAGGCACTCGGCACCAATAATAAACCGCCATGAAATCCACAGAAGATTAATAGTTGCCTGCTCACGGCACCTACCCCATAGCTTTCTAGCTATGGGGAGTAGGTGCCTCTGTCGTAGGCACTCGCACTAATAATAAAACCGCCAGAAATCCACAGAAGATTAATAGCCGCCTCTCGCGGTCGCAGGCACCGCACCAATAAAACTGCCATGAAATCCACACAGAAGATTAATATTGCCTGCACCTACCCCAGCTTCTAGCTATATAGGTGCCTCAGGTCGCAGGCACTCCGCACCACACAATAAAACCGCCATGAAATCCACAGAAGATTAATATTGCCTCGTGCCCATAATAAAACTGCCATGAAACACGCAGAAGATTAATAGTTGCCTCGTGTCGTAGGCACTCGGCACTAATTATACCGTGGCTCAAGCACTTTAATCATATGCTGAAATCCTGCATCCTCCACCACAGCATAAGGCTGCATATCTTTCTCTATAAACACCCGTTCAAACATCTGTTATACAAGTGAAAAATAAATAACATAAAACATGGCTCTTAACTGGACAATTTCACAAAGTATACCAATTTTCTCCCTGAAATTCTGTGAAACCTAAATGCTGACCCAAACTTTTTCAGACTGATGTTCTAGGTAGTATATCAAAAGTTGTGATGTTTGAAGGACAATAAAGGTTAAATCTATCTGAACTGTTTTGTGTACTTTCAGTGTATGTAACATGATAACAAGTAACAAACATGACAGATTGACAGTAAGCAATATAAGATAGAGGGAACAGTATTTTATTGTACTTTAATCCTTACTCATTTATACAGTATTACAATAGTAACAGACTACGTCTATGCATACAAGAACTTACTGCTCTATTCTCCTCAGCTGTAGAGGCCCATAGTCTGCTCTGTAGATAGATTACACACAGGTTCAAGGCAGGCTGCTGGTCAACCATGCATGTTGGTGGGATGGAACCTGCTGTAGTCTTCTTGTAACCTAGTATAGTGGAAACGGTAAGTCACATTAGATTGTAGAAATTATGAAAATTATTAAGTACACAGGTTACAGAATGCAACAATTTATTCAAGCTGTCCATGTTAATAAGTACATAGTATCTATGCTTCGATATCTGGTAAACATACACGCTATTTTGACCAAAGGATTTCACAGACATGTCATTAAGCTGCCTGGGAAGTGTGAACTTTAAGTGATATGGTGATAAGTGACTGGTGGATAGATTAAAAAAATAAATTCTTAGTGTTTTTTTTTCGTTTTGTTTTTTTTTAAAAGTGATTTATAGATAGAGTTTGCAGCTCTGATCTCCTCTGGCAGGTCATCCACAGTCTCTGAGTCATGGCTGTAAAGGCTGTGTCATCTTTTTATGAAGTGGACTGTGGAACAACCAAGAATGACACATCCATGGACATCAGGGAGCGAGAAGAGACAATAAAGAGAAGAGAGAAGATCTGCTGAATAAGTCAGGTGAGGCCTCTCAGGACTTTACAAGTGACCAATGAAATGGTCAAATCAATTCTAAATGGAGGGTAGGCAGTGAAAGGAAGCCAGGATGTGTGTGATGACATCAAGTCTTTGTGTCCGAGTCAAACTCCTGGCCACAGAGTTGTGAATGAGCTGCAGACAGAACAAGCAGAGCTGTCTGGATCAGTTTGTGATTACTGGTCAGTCTGTATGTAAAAGTGCTGAAGAAAGGCTGTGACAGACTCATGTCATCAGTGCTGTATGTGGTAATATCTTATAGTCTGACAGAGTTATTGCATTATTTTGGAAATGTTTTTTTTACAACTTTTATCTACCACCAACTTCATAATTCAGATTTTTCTTTCGTCACTAGAAGCAGCTCTTTATACGAGAAAGCTTTATGAAAACTGTTTTTCAGTGCTTATGTTAACTGTGAACAGCTGTGTCCCTTCTGTTACGTTATGTAGTTGGCCGATCCTCTCCTTCATTGCTCTCCTGTTTAGTCTCTTAACTCTCAACAGTTATCACTAATGATGGCTTTTATCAATACAAGTCAAACGTCTGTGTCCTGATCGGTTCATAGAGCCAAATATACATTTCTCACACATCCACATTCATGACAAAGTCACACCTTATCCTACCCTTAACTATTACTATCTAGTGTGAAAACATGTTAAGAGCATTGGTCAGTGGGATTCTGCAGGTTAGTAAGTTACACAAAACCAGCTTGTCTCTGGTTTGTTGTTTGGAAGCTGATTTATCTGTGACCTAAGAGACATCTTAGAAAACTGGACTCATCTTTTTATATCTGATTTATTGTATGTGGCAGTAGTCTGTCAGTCGTCTCAATACTGTGTATTCACTAAAATGCAGTATTGAGGAAGAGATGTATACGTAGTGCAATCACTACCAGTGAACAAAGGAAATGTATTTACACAGAGGGGATGTAACAAGGAAGGAGAATGATGTCAATGCGAAATTAAGCTACTTGAACACTACGACACAGACACCTTCAAGCTGCCTTGATTTGATTAGCAATGAAAGATTTTATGCAGTGTGAGCTTTACTTGATAGCACAGGGTTAACCCCGCAACAGGTAGCATTTAAAGTTTTAATGGCCTTAGTCTTAGGCATTTAAAAATACATCTATGATTAAGTCGTGATAATTAGAAATGATCAAAGGCAGACTGAAGATGAGTCAGAGCCAGGCTGGAGTAGAGCTCACCAAATTCAGCAGAAAAATGGAAGTTAAAATACTGATTGGGGAGAATAATGTTATATATGTAGTAATATAAAGTAATGGGCCCATAACAGACTCCTGTGGCACCCCATTACTGTCAGGAAAATGGCTTGATTCAGCAACATCATTGTAAGGTCTCCTCATCTAAACTGCAGCTGTTATTGATGTGCTGCCCAGACGGGAAGCTCTGACATTTGGTGGTTGTTTGATCACTAACATCAGCACTTTTGTACGGCAAGTGTGGACAAGTGATGGAGGCAAGGTTACCTGTGCCAATGGATTAGCAAGCAGCATAACATGTGGACTGCTTTGTTAACAGCTACCCTCCGTCTGCTAGGCAGTAATGATAAAAATGTGGCTAACCTAAACAGACCTAAATGGAAGAGACAGAACAACATGTAGCTGCTAATGAACAGGTCTATAAATGTGTATTATCTATTAGATAATAGTAATAATAGATGCAACAACCCTTGGAGAAATGGACAAAAGCATGCATAAATATGACTTCATGATTTTCTGATACCGGCCTATATGTTCACAAATACGTGAACAGTGATTTTATTTTGAACTTTCGGCACTGTGCAGGATGACATCACCAAATCAGACTCACCTGTCAGTCTGTAAAATGTTTACGGCTTTTGGTTGCAGAGCGAGTGTGAACAAGAGTCACAGCAAGAACTTAAAGGCAAATGAAGTAAAGTGCTGATGTGAGACTGAGAGGAAGTGTCAGTATCAGTGTTCAGTATCAGTTTGTGCTACGACTCACTGGTGCACACATTTCTAATTATCTCTGTATAGAATCCAGATTGTTTTTTCCTGCTTTCTACAAAATGTCAGTTTCATTTGCCACAGATTTGTTTCAATAAAATAGCAACTTAGAACAAAGGAATCATTCCATATTTCCCTGACTGCTCTTTGTGGACAATTAAATAGATCTGTAATTCACACTAATGCACTTTTCCAAAGGTCACAAACACATTTTTAAGAACTATTTTTTGAACTGAATCAAAATTTATAAATCAAAGAGCCTGAGCCACACCGACAGAACAGCAGCTCCTGTCTCATAGTGCAATCTCACTGAACTATGATGGAAATAATTATGTAGGTAGGTTGGTATCAGGGCTCACAGTTAGGGCTGGGTGCACTGGACAGTGTATGTGTGACATCACACACAGGTTTTTGAAGAGCCAGAATATGTGGCTTGACTTGGCAGTTCTGCTTCTTCTGCCTCCCGACTAATATAGAAATTGGCAAAGACATAGATCATCAGCTGACCTGAGGCCAGGTTGAATGACAGCTGGTTGCTCAAACAAGCCATCTGTAACAGCACCCACTCCCACTCTATAATATCATTTGAACAGGTGAGTTGTATATAAATTCACCCTCAGTACAGTTGTCATGAACGGGGAAATTAGCTATAGAGACCAAAGCTGTTTTTTGTTTATTTCTGCTGTGAAGTTGGACATTTTAACATGGGGACTTATGGAGACTGACTCACTTCTGGAGCCAGCCTCAAGTGGACGTTTGAGGAACTACAGTTTTTGACACTTGCTTCACTCCATGCCACGCAGGATGGGCGTCAAACAGTACCGCCATCAAATGTCTGGATATTTTCCTCATTCTTTGACTCATTCTCTTATTCTCATTCTCAATTAAATTAAATAAAAAATAAATTGACAATTTTAGTTTGCTAAAGTTCTTGTACACCTGCTAGGATTTAACATCTGGGATCTTTGACTCATTTTTTTATTCAAAAAAAAAAAAAAAAAAAAAAATGTTTTATAACCAGCAGTACATTTAGACATTCAGACTCACACACATACATTGATGCTGTAGGTAGATAAGATTTTTTTTAAAGGGTCAATTCACTTTTTTTTTTCTTTTTAAAAGCTGGGAGAACATTTGGCATCCCGTTCTCCAGACGGACATGCCTTTAAAGATGTCCAAACAAACATGAGGTCAGACACAGACTCTTCCATGCACCCTTTATTCCATTATAAGCATTAAAACATCCATTGTGTTGCTTTCTTGCAACAGCCATCACATGTATGACAATCTGTTTCACGGCATGTTTAAGGCTTTTTCTTCATCTCTTTTACACACGATTACCAAAATCTGATTCTAAACAAGCTTCGTCTGCCTTTCATTTGCATATTGTGATTCCAGTGTTAAATCAATGAGACTAGACGGCCCTATTTAAGAGCTAATATGTATAGAGAAGATATTTAAGTACACTATTACAGAGGATTATCGTACAAACCAGCTTCAGAGACAGTGTAAATCTATCAACATTTAGACTGGAAAACCTCGTAAAAATGTCAGTATCAAAACAATAAGGACTGAAGCAGGTCTTGGTTTCCTTTAAAAAGAGGAGCTTGAGCAAATATACTAGAGATGATCGAGGGCTCCTTATCCAAAAACATCAGCCCGACATTAGCTAGAATCAGAAAACATTAAAACCCAACTGACAAACCACTTGACAGCAATACACAGACCAATCAAACCATCAGCACAACAATCCTTTTTCGGCACTTACTTCTATATGATAGCTTTTTTTTAGATTTACTTCAACGTTTAGTGTTTAACTTCATTCTTAGTGTTTCACTTCAGTTTGTTTTCATTAGCGGGGGGGAGGGAGGGGAGAGGGGGGATGATTCAAATACAGCTGATACAAGCTGAAAATGTCCGTGACTATGAGAGGTGATTGGCATGCGTTGCTTGCTCCCATGGCATCCAGCTTCAGGTGTCTTTGGAGTTTGAGCAAACTGTCTCAGGGCTCAGCACAGACAAACAGTGTTGGTAAAAGAGCGGCATCCGTGGCTCGTTCCTCTCCTGCTGCAGGCAGGAAACACGTGGCTGACGAGAGGGGAGGGGAGGGCGGCGACAGTGGTCAGAGTGAGTTTGGTCTTTAGTACCTTGCTGTCATTTCAGTATTCCCCAGACTGTCTGGCTTTCACAGTGATTGACTGATTGATTCCTCTGATGGATAGCAGCAGTTATCAGCCGCCCCTCCTGAAGACCACGAGAGTCCCCGCTGCAGTCGACAGGACTGGGTGAAATGTCTACGAACGTAAGGCTTTTATTTGTAGTGTGAAAACGGTGGACCGTGTGTTCACCTTGAATACCTTCAAAACGGAGTTTAGTTCACAGTTCAGTGTTTTCTGTCTGCAGGTGAACGCAGCGCAGCGCTCCCTGGCTTCAGTTTACAGTACTGAGTGGAGTGTGCTTCTGTCTCATCACCACATGATCAGCCCTGATACCTGCTGCTCTCTCTCTTCTGTTGAGGTAAGCTTCTGTATCGCCCAAAAGGTGGGGATACTCGGTGCTGCATGGCTTAGCGACACAAAGGAACACGCCTGGTGTGACATGATAAGTGACTATTTTGATGCATAGACAAAATCCTGATTGGACTGAGGGTTACAGAGGCGTCAGCAGGTGCTGGGTGTCAGTATGTTTGTCTTAATGACCTGCTGAGCCGTTTACAAATCCGTCATGCCTCTGGGAAACTCAGCATTAAATTCTACACATAGATGATCCACCAATGTAGTTCAGTAGTATGCTGAATTCACCAGTGGCTCCAAATGATTCAAGAACTTCAGTCATGTTCTCCCAGAATTCTATGTACGTACGCCAAAGTAAGGCGCAGTGGAAATTGCTAGATTTCTAAATGAGGTTTGGCATTAGAGCATGAGAGAGAGTAGCATGCATCACGACTACAAAGATCACAGCTAGAAAAGGCCGGACGTGCAGGGCTGCACTCCAGTTAACTTTCAGCTTTGAAACACACACACACACACACACACACACACACACACACACACACACACACACACACACAGACAGACAGACAGAGGGAGAAAAAATAAAGTTCCACCTGCAATTAAGAAAAACATGGAATGTCGATAACAAAAGCAATCAACATGTACATCATCCAAACAGAAAAAAAAAACATTACCTGAAAATATCTGCACATTAAAAAAGTGCAACTGTTGAATTAACCCTGAATGGTAACTTAAAAATACAGAAAAAGTAAAAAACTTCAACAGCATCTGGAGGTGCAAAATTCATACTTCTTCACTTGGTATAAAAGAATACAAAAATCAAGCTTTAACATCGCAAAGACTCTCAGTCCAAAGAAAAGCAAGGGATTGTGGGAAAACAGAGGAGAGAAGAAGGACATGTGACAGACTGAAGCTCACAGTGAGACACTGATGGAGAGTGAGGAAAGGAAAGGGGGCAGGCTGAGAGCTGAAGGGGGGGGGGGGGGATGAATCCAGATTGAGCAGCGAGTGCAAACACCGTCTAGGCCCGGGGTTCACTGGCAAACACGTGTCCACATGTCAGAGCACCAGCCAGGTTTTGGGAACACTACACGTTAAGCTTCACACCTGGCTGGTACCGGCCCTTAAACCCTCGGCTGCACCTCAACAATCTAAAACCACCTCCTCTTCGAGTCCACTACACATTCCCACCCTGAAATGGCTCCGAGGACAGGGGGAGAACAGTGTGGTCAGTTAACTCCAGCCCTGCCTCTACGCTAAGAGAGGAAGTTGGGAGATGATAAGGAGGAGGCCTCTGGAGTGTGTTGAGATGAAACCTGGCCCGTGTGCTGAGCTCCCCTCTCAGGAGGTGGGAAGCTCGAAGGAGATGAACTGCTTGAGTCTCTCCAGGTACTGAGCGTACAGTTCGATGTCGTTGTGGCCGGCTCCCTCCACCCACAGGGGCTCCACGGCGCGGGGGCAGCGCTCGTACATGGCCAGGCCGTGGGAGAAGTCGATCACCTCATCCTCCGTACCGTGGATGACCAGCACCGGGGACGCCACCTTGGACACCTTGTCGATACTATGGAGAGGGAAGGGACAGAAAAGGATTATGGGTAACGATCACAGGTTGTATATTCACGATAAAACAAAATGTAACATCGTACATCACACAGCCCGTTTGTTCATTCTCTGGACTCCACAGAGCCTGTTTGATATTTTAAAATGAAAACATGGTAAATTCAATCTTGAGCTTTACGCTGATATCTAGGATGTTTTTTAACAGCGGGACTTCCTCTCACTGCTGGTGTCCAAATTAAAGATGAGGTTTTTTTTTTTTTTTTTTTTAAGATCTAGAAGAGCTAGAACAAATGCTCATATGTGTGACAGAACTGCAGCAACATTCTAATTCTACTGAGGTGGAGAGTCAAATACATTTATTAACTGATTAATGGACAGTCATACAGTCTACAGTTCACTGACAACTAAGCAAACTCTGTCTGCTGTGACATGGTTTGAAACTCAAAGCTTCATTTGGTGGCATAAGAGAACAACTCAACCGTTCTAGTCAATGTTTTAAACCCCACCACGTCCCCCACCTCTGCATTGAATACTGTTCAATGCAGAGGCAATACCGCAGCTGTTCCATTTTTGACGGATACCATGAGCAGCCCACGTTATTTACACTGAGCACCTCAAGCTCGGAGACGGAAGCCAGACACAGAGACAGTGAAGAGAATCCAGTGGATTTTCAAAATAATACCCCGTGCAAAGTGCAGGTCATAAAAACAGACAAAAGAGAAACATGAACTACGTAGCATATTTACACACGTAGAAACAAATTTAGAAGCACATAAACCAGGAAAATGACCAAATCTGAGCAAGTAAACAAAGTGTGGCATAGGGCTGAACAATATATCGTTAGTGTATCGATATCGCGATACGAACATTCACGATATTAATATTGCAAAACCAACGTTATCGCCCTGCATGTACAGCTCAGGCAGTCACAAATATCATTTGCTTGCCCTCAAATGTACAGCTCAGGCTAGCCAACCACAAACCTTATTTCACCCTTGCCGTGGATCGACAGCTGAAGCCAGCCAATGACAAACATCCGAGGGAGGGAGACAGAGACACACACACTACACAGCGGGGAAATTAGAAAAAGAAACACGAGTGTGGAAGATAAGACCAGTGCAGAATGTGCAGAGTTAGTGGGAAAAAATAAGTCATCCTCCATTATTTGGAGGTATTTTGGATTCAAAAAAGAAGACGTCAACCAGAGCGACACATTGTGCCGGTCCTGCTTAGCAAAAGTTCTGACGAAGCATGGCAACACAACAAGTATGTTCCACCACCTGAAGCAACACCACCACGTACTGTACGAGGAGGGATCACTGGTAGTGTGGCACTGGCAGTGGATCTTTTGAAGAAGCTTGCCACCTTCCACCAGCTGCAGCATAATATATTTTTTAGTTATTGTTAAAGCAGAGCTGCAGTAAAATGTTTAGTTAATTTAGTTCCAATCAATAAAACTGCTCTTTCCACATCCCTTTGTATTATCATGTTTTTATTTTTCTGGAAAAATGCTTAGTTTTCACTGAACCCATACTCATATCGTATCGTATCGATATCGAGATATCTGACATGAATATTGTGATATGAAATTTTGTCCATATCGTTCAGCCCTAGTGTGGCAGGCTAAACGCTTCAGAAATGCTGCCGGTGGGGTTTGGAGTCACGTGCAGGACGGACCAAAACAGCGTTGCAGCCACGACGTGCCCTGTGGGGTTTCGGGGTAAAACGTGACAGTATTGTTGACAGAATCAACACCGCGCTGTATCTTTTTCAAATTAAAATACATCCATCATAAATGCTTACAAGTCTTGTATTGAGAAACAGTTGTAGCAACTCTCTCATTCATTATGTTCCACTTGGGAGTGGTGGAGTCATGAGCGACAGCTGGGCGTAAAATGATGTATTACTGGACTTTTGACATGGTTGATATTACCAGAAAGAATCAAATGTAACCACAGAAGACTGAAATTACAACATATTAAAGCCACGACGTGAACCGTTTCATCACTTTAAAGCCCATCAAAGACGCTGGAGATGAAACAAGTGTGTGGCTGCATCACTGTGGTGAGGACAGACGGATTAGTGAACATGCCAACAGTGATGTCCTCTCCAGACTTGTCAAAGTCAAAATATTTGATGTGAAGCTGCTCTGATCATTAATGGTGGCCTTTAGGAGCTGGAGATCCCCTAGTTTCTATATCGATGTTCAAAAAGTCAAAGTGTGTAGAGAACCTGCTGAGTGTCTTATTTCAAACACAATAACATGCATGTGTAAGTGTGTGTGTGTGTGTGTGTGTGTGTGTGTGTATATAACACACACGCACTGAGTTACATAAATGATGAGCTATGTTGTGGCTCTGGTTCCTGCCATACATACAAATTCCTGACTAATCATTGTGGTCCATGAGTAGGTGTGGCAGTCGGCCTCCGTGCTGTTCAGATGGAGGTTAGCTGGAAGATTAACGCGGTTAAATCATTATGAGCTAATTTCATTCCAGATGGAATAAAAACGGACTGCTCGCTTCACAGCTGGGGCACACACACTGAATTATGGCAGATGTGGCACATAATCTCTCCCAACACTGGAATGAATGTGAGCTCACAGCTACACCGAGCAAACACTGACACAGAGTGAATCCCTGATTGAATCTAATTACGTTCAGCCGCCAACATTTGCAAGTAACATGCAGTTTTTAGAGACACAAGCAGCAGTAAATATGAATTATTGATTGAATATGTATCTGACGTTAGAACAACAGCTGCTCTGATCACTTGTAGTGATATACAGTATGTGATATATTATTCACAGAGACATACTGGGTGAACTGATCAAATGATCAATCAATCAGGACAAAGGTTGGTCTAACTGGACTGCAAAAACAGTAATGTCACACAGTAATGTCACACAGTAATGTCACACAGTGATGTTTCTTTTTCCTCACAATCTTCAGTCTTCAGTCAAGTCACCAGCTTGCGGAGACGCAGACAGTTTCATTTAGATCTTTAGTCGAGATATTTATGTATATATATTACATCGTTCTTAAAAAATGTAAAAATGTGTCATATTCTAATAATGCTGCAGTGTGTTTGCATTATTACATCATACCTACACACAGCAGCAGTGTGCAGGAGTGTGGTGTAAAAGTGGATGGATAACATTAACCTTCAGAGAAAGAGAACACTTCATTAGCTGCTGCATCATAAAACAACGGCTCCCTAAAATCTCCAATAAAAGTGGGCCAGTGTCAACAAATAAAGGCCAGGTAGAGTAATACTGAGGGTGGTGGAGTGACCTGTATCCTACTACAACAGTTCACATGGTAATTCCATCACCAACAGTCATGCTCTGAGTCTTGATGATGATGTTTCCATATTTGAAATAATTCAGATCATACTCCTCATCGACGTTAAGCTACCACCTGCTACATCATATTAAAAGCCTACAAAGAAAAGCTGCAAGAACCTGACCTAACATCATTCATGACAGCGAGTGCTGTAGCCAAGACCAGCAAACCTGACACTGAGTTAAGACCAAGAACCTAACATGTAGCTAATATTCACCAAATCTCTTTGTGTGAGTCCTCCCAGCCTTCTCAGTAAGTCCCACACATTTCCTTTCATACTGTACATTTCCAAATATAAAATATTATGGTCACTATCACAGCCCCCAAACTGAACTGGTTCATATTCATTCTTTTTTTAATGACCTGCTTCATAAAATACTGAGTTTGATTTGTTGGAAGAACTTTGCAAGTCAGACATCATTTGGTGATTAATGGGAAACACTGGTGATATCCCCACAGCTGTGATCTTGACTGGTCTTGAAATAAAATCCTGAGTCTGAGTGAGTCTTGTCCGAGGCAAGTTAGACTAAAAATGATTCCAAGACCGAGAGCTTCAAAAAGTCTGATCTCAAATACAACAACACTGGTGGACTGCATTACATTAAACTTGTAAAATTGTATGACTGTATTGTATAATAGTTACTGAAAGGCTGTTTATGTAATGTTACTGCAACAGCATCTTGTCCTCTTTACAGCAGAGTTGAACCCAGCTAACAGCTAGTCAGCAGCTTCCTTCACATGTCAGTGTAGGAGAAAATAACGATTCACTGACACTGAAAAGAATCGAATTCTGGGAGAAACGTATCATTTATAGAAGGATCAATCCAAAGACATTTGTGTCAACCTTGAAAAACAACTCTACAACTGCTACGTGCCATCCAGAAAACACAAAGTAGGCCAAACCCCAGCATCACACTTGATTGGAGAACTCCTGATATATGCTGACAGAGGCTCTCCTGCTGCTTTCTACAGAGGTCCAGCTGGGAAGCTTTGACAGCAGACATCTTATCTTTTTTGTCAGACACACAATTAGAATTCAGAACCAGGAACCATTGACAGAAGAACTGTGGTATGCAAAACATGCAATGAGAAAAGTGGCGACACCGACACCAGCTGAGTTCAATAACTTCAGCCTGCCCTGTGCTAGTTCTAAAACTCTTAGACTCTGAACTAAAACTGCATGATTTGACATATCCATGCCAGGTCCGCCTTTAAAGTATTTTTCATGATGTACATTCATACCCACCTGATCTCATAAAACCTTCTCACAGTCTTACACAGACGTGTAACACAAAACGTGGGTCTCGGTCCGCTTGCAAGTGAATCCTGGGGCGGCTGTTTACAGTGGGAAAACAAACAGACTAACCCGTGAACAAAAGATCAGAAAGCCAATCGATGAGCCGGGTTTTCTTCTTCCTGGTCAGTTCTTGTTTTGGGCAATACCACCCTCAAACAAGCAGCTGTTGTAACTGCATGACGCTGTCCAGGCAGTTTGGTCCGCTTTCAAAAGAGATCTACATCCTGGTTTCCTGAATCCAGGAGGGTAGAACAGGCTGAATTGAAGTCACTAGTTTTCACCAGGCTCTGTTGCAGTCATGAAATGAGCCAGGAGCACAGGAAACTGCTCAGAAGGTGCAGAAAAGCCTCCCAGTACGAGTAGTAAAAACAGCACAAACTGCCCTGATATATTGGTACGGTGATTTAACAGATGGGCTATAAAGTGTCATGACAACATCTGTGTGTATCAGTTATCAGTTAGAATTATCAGTGCTTACACATAATGAAAAACAGTGCTTACAGAAATGTGCAGCAGAGGAGCAACTGAACTGAACTGATGATGATTATGAAGAATTATAATTCCCTCGCTGTCCTCTCACAGCCCTAACAACTGCTTCAAACACTCAGCACACACACCTGTAGATCCTGTCCAAATGTACTAATGTGCAAATGTTACCACACTTCTCTGAAAGCTACACTTAATATTCCTCACCAAGCCACACTGCAGACTACAAATCTGTGGAGACACAGCAGACTCATTAAATTTTAACATGCTCCCCCTGTTCATAATTTGGTCACACAAGCGGTAATCCCTTGTGTGATTGAATTATGAACCCAGTGTGGTGGCATGATACTTTGATGACAATACTATCATAATGCCACTGCTGGCTCTGAAGTGGCTGAAGCAAAAGTTTGAGTAAAACCAGAGAGCGGCTCGTGCTGTTTCCTTTGTGCCTGGTACGAATGAACACGATTGAGCAAGTTTAACTGCATAAACTGCACTGACACATGGCTGGGATGAATAATTATGCCAGATAAAACGTCAGATATTTTTCCTTTGTATCGCAGATAAGTGTTGCATTTAGTTGAGATGTTGAGATGTTACATGCTGTGTTCCAGTTTAATGCTTGCTCAAGTGTGTTTCACCTACCTCATGTAACTGACTACCAATGCATTCATCCACCAGATAACATTCTAAAAGTCAGTGCCACCATTAACATATCAGAAAACGTACATGTGTCTTTTAATTAGTTAATTGCAAAACAGGCATTTACTTGTTAAGTTCAACGTTGGACAGAACCCTTATCACTAAGTGTAACTGTGCAGAAACGTGTTCTCCTCTGCATCTTGCACAAAGTCAGTCATTTAAATAATCTTTAATAGGCTCATTGTCGTCAACCAATCCTGAAACATCCAATAACATCATGTTGTTAGTGATCAAAGTTTTAGCGAGTACTTTTATTCCCTCTGAGTCCCTCAGAGTCCTTCATGTACTGCAGTGGTTCTCAAACCATGGGCTAGCTCCTCTGGGGGGGCATGAAGGCACTTAATAAGGGAGGGGGAAATATGGTGTAAGCATTAATAAGATTTATTTGGGGAAAAAAAACAAGAGTTGGCTATCCTACCGACCTTTGTTTCACTAAACAAAACTTGTATATATGTTTTTATTGGTTGCTTCCTCGATCCTTGTTAGTGATTAATAAAATTGCAGGGTGGGGGGGCCTGAGCTTTTTTTGGGGGATGCCTTAAAAAAGCTTTGTGCACCACTGCTTAACTGTACTCTGGTGTGCTCTGGCTTCTCCGGCTGTCTAAAACACCCTGATTCACTGTGTTAAACACTTCTTCACATGCAGCACCGTGAGCAACAGTCCCGTATGGATGTGTAAAAAAAAAAAAAAAAAAAAAAGCTGCTTTCCACAAAAAAAAAAGAAAAAAAAAGAAGTGGGTGTGACGTTGATAAAATACGCTACATTAGGCTGTCTAACACCCACCGTTTTATTAGCACTAATTTTACAGATGGTTTAACTGATGCAACCGATTAGAATGATCAATCCACTTCAATATTCTACTTTGACAACACTTAATACGCAGTAATGGCATGCTCCCTTTGCTGACTCTTAAGCAGGAGCGGTAAGACAGGCCATCTGCAGCAAGATGGATATAATTGAGCAGCAGCTCCACTGAAAACTCTGCATATTAAAAGCAATTACTTTGTCGCATGTGGGCTGTAAATTCTATAACTGCAAGTTGGTGTCTTTTTCAGTCCTTTAAAAGAAGAAATCACCAGCCTGCAGTCTGTAAGAGTTATTTAACAAAGCACTCACAGGAGTCTGTTTTTCTGTCATTATGAATCATTGCTACACACTTGAATGCAAATCAGGGGTGCATATACAGTTAGAGTTCTGAAACAAGGATACAGCAGTGTACTTTGTGCAGTGGGGCTGGAAGATTATGAAATGACAGGATAACAAAATCCATCAGATCACGGTGCAGTGAGAAAAGAGAAATGAACTGTGCAGGCGAGAATAACTCTTTATGGGAACATGGAATAACAGAACTCACCTGTAGGCTCAGCTCTCAAATGATCCATGTTACTGTAAACTCTACTGTATGTGAAGATGATGGTGTTGATCTTTATTCTTTATGCAGGTGCAATAATGAGACAAAAATGATGACACTAATCATCTACTCCAGCTGCTTCAATATCTGTGCTTGTGTCACTTGAAGGTGAAGCTCTTAATGTACCAGTCCAGCTCTACAGTACGCTCCAACCGTCTGAACAGTGACCTGAGGCTGTAAATATGAGGCTAAAAGGAGTTTCCTTGGCAGGGTGTCTGGTTTCACTCCTAGAGACCGGGGTTCAGACATCAACAAAGAGCCTGAATGTGAACCACTGCTTCCTCACATCAAATGGAGTGAGGTGTGGTGGTTGGGGAATCTAACAAGGATGCCTCCTGGACGCCACCCTGCAGAGATATTCAGGGCTTGTCCAACTGGGAGGAGTCTCCGGGGCAGACAAAGATAAACACTGGAGGAATTACAGATCCCATCTGGTTTGGGAATGCATCGAGATCCCCCAGGAGGAGCTGGAGGATGTGGAGAGAACGGTGTATAGGCTAACTGCCTACATTTTATTAAAGACTTGAAAGTGCCAACCTTCAAGACTTTACAGGGACATGGCATTTCCATCTGGTTGCCATCAGTGGCAACTAGATTTGAGAACATGTTTGCTAGTGGCCCAGGTAAGCGCTGCTGTGGTGTGCATGTATTATGCTGTGTGTGTGTGTGTGTGTGTGTGTGTGTGTGTGTGTGTGTGTCTCACCTGGGAAAGGCATCAAAGCAGTATGTCTTCCGTGTATCAGGGAAGGCCACCCTCAGCCCTGACATGAGGGGCGAGTGGAGGATGACGGCAGCACATTCATAGCGAGCAGCCAGGTCGATGGTGGGCACGGTGCCGATGCTCTGACCGTAGAGGATGATGTTCTCAGGTGTAACACCATACCTGTACAACAACACACACACACAAGCCAAAGTCATGAGACTACAACCTCCCTGTACCCAACTGTGCTTTTTTTTTTTTTCAAGCCCAGTGTGCTCTACAGACAGACAACACTGCCGTACGGTGAACAATAGTCAGAATCTTTTCAGTTAAACTTAACATTGATGACATTTATATCTCAATTGCCTTATTGAAGATTTCTGGACCATTCAGAGCTGAGCAGCAGCTTGTTCTGTCGCTCTATAACATTAGCTCACCACATCATCACCTATCATCAAATGTGAGCTACAGTAAACTGCTCTGGTTTTGCAGTAAAATTCTATAGCTACTACTAGAAATACTAGAAACACTCCATCCTTTCCCACCAAGACTACAGCAACACCTACATGAGAATGCTGTTTATTGATTTCAGCTCAGCATTCAATCCCATCATCCCCTCCCATCTGGTCACCAAACTCAGTGACCTGGGCATTAACACCTCCCTTTGTAACTAGATACTAAACTAACCAACAGACTAATCTGTTAGGTTAGAACAACCACACCTTCTGAAAAATGGCGTCCCACAGGGCTGCATGCTGAGCCCTCTCCTGTACTCCCTCTTCACCCAAGATTGCACATTCCTACATGGTTCCAATACTGTTATCAAGTCTGCAGACGACACAACGGTGATTGGCCTCATTACTGGCAATGATGGGTTGGCCTACAAATAGGAGGTCCAGCACCTGGTGACATGGTGTACTGAAGAACATGGCCATCAACACCAAAGAGATCATTGTGGACGTCAGAAAAACGAATGGTGGCATGCATGACTCGATTCACAGTGTATCTTTAGCTTCAAGTATTTAAGTGTCCACATCTGAGGACCTCTCTTGGAACATAAACATGTTAACCCTAGTTAAGAAGGCTCACCAGTATCTCTTCTTTTTGAGGAGACTCAAGAAGGTTCACCAGTCTCCTCAGAGGAGAACCTAGCACTGCAGAGGCTGGTGAAAACTGCCCAGGGCATCACCAGTTCTCCACCCCTCACCAGTGAGGGGTGGAGAACCGTCCGGCTCAAGTGTCTGTGGAGGGCATGCAACATTGTCAGGAACACCTCTCACACAGGTCACTGACTGTTTATCCTCCTCTTCTCTGGTAGGCTCTACAGAACTCTCCATTCCAGAACCTGAATCAGCTCTCCAATCATCCTGACATTTTCTACAACTGACGAATGGTGCAGAGTTTTCAGAAGTATCATGAGTATTTTCAGAGTATCATGATTCAGGGCACAACTGTTGGGTAGTTTTAGAGGGTTTAAGACACACTCTAACATCAGTCTTTCATCTGACCAATGTGCTTGGCACTTGCTTACTGCTGTTTCAGAAGGTGCACATCATCTGATGCAGGAACCAGACTTTGGGAGCAGTCTACTAATGAATACTTGGAATCTGATCTAAATGTTACATTACAATCAATTCAGGTTAAGGGTTCACTGTACTAAATCAATGCGATACTTTACTCAGTGCAGTGCTACTCAATTATGATATCATTACACATTAATACCAGATGTGGACAGCACTCCCTGGTACATTTCCTATTTTTAACAAAAGGCTATCTGTCTACTCATAGAGGCTGCACAAGCCTAAACACAGATAACCTGATATCAGAGCTCTAGGAGGATACAAAGGGAGTGGGGGGGCATTGTTGTATCACAGTGATGACACTATTCCAGCGTCAAGACAGAGATGATACCCCCTGATACTCCTGCGGCAGCTGTCCACAGATATGGCTCTATACCGCCCCAAACAATGAGCCATCTGACACTGAGTAGCAGATTCTTCCTCTCAGGAACATAATCTAATCTGCACCAAATCAACAGATAGATACACGTGATGCAACAGGTACTGGTACCTACACAGTATCTGTTAAGATCTCGACGTGCAGTAAGAAGAGACTGGGGTGTTGGGTGTGTGAGGTGGATGGCGGGTCAGAGGACAGCAGCATAAACAGTCTGCATTGTGTCTATACTGTACTACTTGGAAAAAAAAAAAAAAAAAAAAAACACGAGTAGGTCAGGTTTGACAACGGTCCAACTTTTAATATTTCTGGCGCTCTATAAAAACATTGAATGAGGTACAGTGAGACAACCCTTCAGGCTGTCAGACAACAGTCAGCTGAAACGCGTCATGTGGTCGTTCATAGCAGTTTTTAACAGCCAAACTCTGCTATAACCTTCTCCTGGCTGTGTCCCAAAAACAGCACCGTGGAATGATTAGCATCATACGTATGTATGATGCTAATCATACAAGCAGTTACAGCTCACTGACATGCATTAATTGCATGTCAGTGAGCTGTAACTGCTTGTATATTCATGTCAAACCGAGACAGTGCAAGGGTTCATGGTCTGGTGCATGCAGACAACACAGTAGCTAGACTGATGCACATATTGCAGAACGAAAGATCACAAGTGTGTTTCCCTCACAGACTTTCTGCCATATGACACTGACAATGCGTTGAGGTTAGCACAACAAGCTAACGGCAGCCTAGGCATGTCAGTCACATTATGGCGAGCAAAGTTGTTTGGGAACAATTCAGGCTCCAAGTCAACTACAACAGCAAGGATAGTGTGTTGGAGTTGGTGTATGAATGGACATACACTGAACATTCAAACACACATTCAACAGCATCAGCCAGCTGAACACAAGTGCAGTAGGCTACTGAACTCTCAAAAACTTAATGAACTCGGTTCATAAAGCAGGCTATGAACTTCTGAATATATATAGAGTATAGTAAATATTTAGTAAATAACTAATGAGGCAGCGTCCTACCTCAGCTTGTTCATGTCAGTGTTCACTTTGCTGTGCAGCTAAACTCAATATCTGGAACAGATTTGATCTAGTTCTCTGTGGTTTTAGCTTGACTGGATCAGCGTATTTTACACATTTAACACATTATTAGTGCAGGGCAGCTGTTGTAACCAGACTAAAGAAAAAGTTTCCATGTCTTAAGCAAATAAATTACTTTGTGCAGACATGAGAAATCACTAAAGCTGGAAAAATGTCTTAAGTGGCTAAGACTTACCCCGCAGCCGTCCCAAAGCGGCTCAAAATAAAACTGTCCTGTAGTAAATGTCGGTCATCAGATGAATCAAAATTGGTGCACAGCATCAATAAAAGACCATGGAAATAATACAATTATAAATCAGCTGATATTTTATTGCAGTGTGTTCTGATGTGAGAAAGTTATGTAGGCTTTAACTAGTTCACACTTTTAACATCCCTCACTCCATGAGAGACAGACCAGTGTAACCATTATCAAAAGTCTTGGAGACTCCTGGAGTCCTGGAGAGCCACGAGAGCCACGAGAACTGCTGCAGCAACCTGCCAGGAGCTCCATGCTCCACGTGGATAGTAATTAATGTTTAATAATTAAACATTAATTATTTGCTATGCATTTGTACTTCTTGTATGTTTATACGTTATACTACTCTTCTACCTTCCATAGCCCTTTTGTTCTCCATGCCCCCTCCAACACTGACAGAAAACAGGCCTGTCAGGGAGGACGACACGTTCCCCTGCCAGGACTCATAATATGGGGAGGAAGCTGTTCGCAAATCCTCCGTTCTCCTGACAGTGCTGGGAATGCAGAGAGAGAGGCCGAGCGGAAAGGTTCAGCAGCCCTCTGCCACAAACACACAGCACGGAAGGATTAGAGTCTTGCTTAACAGATAACCATGACAAAGGATTTGGACAAGAGGTGCTGGGCTGTGCCCGATGAAGTGATGCCATCATAAGAGCTCTTCAGATAACAGCTTGGGTGCGACTAATCTGTCGGTGTAGACAAATCCTGCCGCTGATAAGCAGCAACTGAAGTGAGCGGTCATCCTGATAGCAGATTATGAGCCCACACATGGATGGACACAGTATCCACTTGGCTGCCACCCGACACAAAACACTAAACTAACATCTTACAGCCCGCTCTTAGGACTAGAGACTCACTACACAACTCTGAGCAGCATTATGGCTGATCAGAAGATGGACGGTCATATAGTCAGATGAGTCAGTCAGTTGTTCTGGTAATAAGAAGGGTTGAGACTTTACAGTGTCATGATTCCACTGACATCAGTACAGACTACCCTTAGTTCGCATCTCATTCTTACATGACAACATGAAGACAAAAATAAATACTAAATCATCATTGTGTCTGTGTTCCAGCCTTTGTCTGCCACACGTCCAAATGGCCTGGTGTTCAGGCCAGTCCAATTGGCAAGAGACCCCGGGGCAGACCCAAAACTTGCTGGAGGATTACATAGCCCATCTGGCCTGTGAACGCCTCAGATTTCCCAGGAGCTGGAAAACATTGCTGGAGAGGGGGACGATTGGAATGCCCTGCTTAACCTACTGTCACTGCAACGTGATCCCAGATAAGCAGAAGAAAATGGATGGAAAATTACAAAAAAAAACAAGTAATGTAATTGGTGTATGCCCGAATGCCATGTAACACCTGTACCACCGAATACCACAGCAATCAAGGTTAGATAAAGTTACCCAAATACAGGAAAGGGAGAATAACCAGGGGATGAAGGGAAAAGCCTCATGAGTCACAGATCAAGCTGAAGAGACTGAGCACCTTGTTTTATTACCGTTGGTTCTGAATGGGCTGAGCTAAAGCCAAGTGTCAGCCGTTTATTCCAACAGAGAGGAAGTCAAGATGGTTGATGGAAGACTGCCTGCACATGAAAAGATGACTCAAGACCATGAGGAGTCAGGTGTACGGCTGGCCTTTTGTTGGTTCTCGGGCACACATGGGGATGTCTGTTGCCTCTCACGAGCCTGAATCCAGCTGGTGTGTTAGTGATTTGCTGGTAATTTACATACTCCACAAAGGTGAGTGGCTCTCATTCTTAAATTAATGTAACTCATTAACCCAGTAATTGGGGCGGCCCACCATAGTCTAATTTGTCCCGCCACAATTATTTAATTTTTAATTTTATTTAACAAAATGGACACTCGGCATCTCAAAAATGAGATGAAAGCAGTCTGCTTACGACTTAACCATACGACCACAATCCAACAGCTGCAGAGTCCCTCCACCTAAATCAAATGGTGAATGGACTGTACTTATTAGGAACCTTCCTAGTGTTCCGACCACTCAAGGCCCTTTTACACATATGAGATTCACACATTCATACACTGATGGTTGCTCATCAAAAAGTAATCATGTTTACACGCCGATGGCACAGCCTTCAGAAGCAATTTGGGGTCCCCAAGGACACTTCGACATGCAAACTCAAGGAACCAGGTATAGAACTGCCAATCGTCTGATTAGAGGAGGACATGCTCTACCCCGTGCCCACGATCAAACTCACATTTCGTAAAGCAGCTTGGACAGTCGTAATGACAGGAAGCTTAAAATCGAGGGAATAAATGATCCCCCGAATAGTTTGAATGACTTTTATTCCCACTTTGAAAAACATGATATTCCTGACAATATCTTCCTTTAGAGAGTCTCTCTAACATCTTCTAGTGTGACACCTGTCCCAAAGAACACCAATCTTAGGTAACTTCATGATTTCAAACCAGTTGTGCTGACATCATTAATAATAAAAAAAACATTTGAGAAAATTCTTCTGGTAAGTTCTGACTGTGGATGGAAAACTTGGAAAAGGTGTGGAGGACGCAACACTTTTAAAACAACCAGGCACTTCAAAAAGCAGCAAGCCCATGCCAGAACTTTACATCACACTGAATACGATGCAGGGGCATCTTTTAATAGAAAGGTTGCCATGTTATTTCATTTTGCCTCAGCTGCCTCCATGATGAATCTTGGGCTTCTTGACAGAGAGCAGAAGTTTCTGTGAATGGTCTCTGTAGCTACATGGACTGTGTCGTTTCACCCTTACTCTTCATTACAGATGGACGTAATGAGCATCCAGCCATGGGCATACTCCAACATATTATCTCTTGGTGTGATAAGAACGTCTTGGACTTTAATGTATCAAAAAACAGATGACTCATTATTGATTTGTAGATGTAATGGAGAAGCACCCAAAGAGTGCACCATCATGAAAATGAAAATATTTTTGGGTACTATATTTGATGACCACCTTAAATCTGATGTGAACACTGAGGTTAACGGGAGCACAGAGAATTCATCTTCTTTGCAAATTAAAGTCACTCTGTTTTTAATCAATCTTTTGAGTCTCCAGACTTTTTCCTGCTGGTTTCACAGCCTCAAAGTAACTCACAGAAACAGCTTGAACAGTATTATTAAAATCTGTTTTCAGATCACTGCAGTGAAATGTGACATCAATTCTTTTGTAACCAACAAACACAGAAAGCAGTGAGTATTTTGGCTTCTTGGATGAATGTTCTCTTGCTGTCAGGGTGGCATCACAGTTTACCTGCTTGTTATCTGCTAAATGCTCTGTAGAGATTTTAAACCATCTGTGTATTCTTTATTTCACCTTTTTAAATGGACCTTCACAAGTTTATTCATCAAATTATTAATATTTATCAAACTGTTTTGTGTAGCCACAGGTTGAGTTTGGTTTGTTCAGTGTTGTGACCGCCATGGTCTGTTTCTGAGAAACACTTTGGACTTGTTTTCACTCATTATAAATTCATTTTCTCTGTGGAGGCAAAACATTAAATGAGTCATAAAAAACTCCTGTAGATTAAGCTGGGCTAAAGAAACACACTCTTAAATACACGCTATAAACAGTCTTTAGAAAGAGTGCAGTGCTGCCTGTTAAGAGACACTTTCCATTCAAAATCTAATCTGATGTGGTTAATAACTAATAAATAACGAGGAAGTGCCAAGTCTTTAATAGATCTGATAGAGGTATGTGTTCAGTTAGTAACTCATTACTCGTCTCTAGCATCAAGCTGAAACCTGCCCATGCAGCAGCGACCTTTCTAATGTTTGAGTGAGCAGCACCAGCATCTTTTTCAGGCTCACTTCACAATAAATGTCTAAACATGGACATGGTCTGTGTGACATCACCCAGCTGAGGAGCCTGTGAAGATCAGTGTGGTGGCTCAGGCCACCTGAACACACCTTTACTTCACGGTCAATGTAAGCCAAAAGCCCACACAAAGCTCTTTGACTCATCTCATTTGATATTGATTATGCTTTTAGTGCTTGAGTAAAATACAAGTGTTCTGGCCAGGGTTGCAAAGGGGTGGAAAGTTTCTAGTAAATTTCCAGAAACATGTGCCTTCAATAGTCTCTGTGTGCTCTGGGTTCTAAAGTGTGGTCCAGGTACAGAAATCACCTGTGCAGGTAGGGGGCGTGGCCTCAATAGCCCTGCAGTAAGCAGTATGCTGTGTGCATGTGATTGAGGAAGGATAGCAGATATTCAAGAGTACCTGCATGAAATCTGGTTGTCTTAGTCAAGTTTATGCTAAAATATATTTTCACCAACTATATAGAAGTTCTCTGTTAAGGGCCAACCTTCAACTTTGTAAATTCCTGGTTTATTCCCATAAATTCCTGTTGATTCCCATGGAATGTGTCCAACTAGGAAATTTCCCAGAATTTTGCCCTAGGTATGGGATTACAGTCATGGTCCTTGTTGTCTGAGACAGCTCAAATGAGCATGTTAAGTTTGTAACAGGCTGTAACTTTAAAGGAGTTAAAAGGAGCTCCACTTCTTTTAAGTAGAAAAACAGGAGCTAGTTAAAGAGTCCAGGACACAAACAGATTTGATTAGAACGAATGATAATGGCACAGCATCAGTTAAAATGAAGGGAAGGACTATGTTTAGTGAAACAAAAATGCATGGGATGCTACTGCCAAAGAAAGAGAGAGAGAACAATGTTTCCATATGCACACTCAGCCAGTATAAAGGAGCCTGTCCAAAACATACTGTGTAGAAATTCCATGGAAACATCCGAACTGGCATGGAAACCTTGAAGCCAGAGCCAAGGCAGAGCAGAGTCCAAAGGGAAATAGCTGTATTAAGTCAGCTCAAGTTCAAGAAGGGCAGCCTATGTAACGCACAGTGAGGGTTAATGAATAGACGCGTACGCGGGTCATAATGAATCACCTAAGTGCTTCTGAAAGCAAAGAGGCGCACGGCATCAAGGCGATTGATCCATGTTTAGCGGAACAAGCCACTCTGTCAAAATAAGCCAGTGTTAGCGACAGAAATCATATCTGTCTCGATACAGACTTACAATCTGACCAATCAGGAGACAGACAGGAGCTCAGCATCTCTGACTGCACTGGCAGGTCTTTTATATCTGTAAACAACACTTTGTTGATGTTGATAGAAAAAGCCTCTGGAGTCGTTTAACAGGAGCGAGACATCTGTGTCTTAACTTATTATCTCTGCTCGGCCAAACTCTGTGGAAGGACACAGGAAACGTGGCGAAGGTGAAATAAATAGCTGAGTCATTTCAGGTGAGGATTGGTTCAGCAGACATGATGTCATTTGCTTCCTGATCCCGCGCTGATAAAAATCAGAGGTGTGTTACGCAGCTTGGATCATGCTACATCAATGAAGCCTTGTGGGACACTGTATGAAAAGGCAAAAGAGACATCCAGCGTTACAAATCACTTTTGATTAAGGTGAGTAAACAGGCCTGTGGGGTGGCTTTGCCCACACTGGTGCCTGAGGCTATTCGGGTGGACTGCCAGAGGCAACGATATGAAGGATGAAAACAACATCCACATCCTGAGACGTGAGCCCCGCTGCAAATTGACTTGGAACAATCCTTTTTAAAAAAAAACATGAACAAAACAGCCAACAGGTGTGTCACAACAACACGCCACTAGATATGTTAGAACTTCAACTTCAACTTCATTAACTATGGCTTCAGAGAGGTTTGTTTTCCCAGGACGGAGAAGTCATAACCCGCCCTCCTCTGTTCCAGTGTCACAGTCTGTTTAATCAGCATCTCCATGAGCCACACCTGTCAGGTGGATGGATTATCTGGGTGCAGAACAAAATAAACCTTCTGTGCGCAGAGAAGAAGTCTCTGATATTTTGCTTCAACTCTGTGCAGCATTTATATTCTGTTGGGTGTAGTTGAGAGCAGTTATCATTATACCCACACAGGAGGAGGAGGCACTGTAGTACAGAACATTTAACTTCATCCAAAGACCTTTATTTAAGAGTTAACACATTCCCTGGAAGGTGTTTCCTCTATTAGAGGACACATGAGACTCTTCCCATATTTGTGTATACTGTTTTAGGAGATGTGTGTGTATACCTATAATGTCCAAACATGTGCTGGTTAATGGAGCTTTTTCACAGCAGCCATTTTGGCATGAAATAGTAGGTGAACACAGGTGTTACCAATGATACTAGGTTCCATTCCATTCAGGGTGCTGATGTGGTCTCTGCTGCACTAAATGGAACTGAACCTTAATTAGTATCACTGGTAACAGCTGTGATGACCCGACTATTCCATGTCAAAATGGCTGCTGTGGAAAAGATCTACAGATGACTGGTAATTGTCCAGGTGTTAATGTGACGGTGAGTGGTTGTTGTTTGTCTCCATGTGTCAGGTATGTGATGAACTGGTGACCTGTCCTGGGTGATGCCTGCCTCTTGCCCAAAGTCAGCTGGGATATCATCCACCTGTGACCCTGATGAAGACATGTGGTTATGGAAAACGGATGGATATCTATAGTGTATGTTATTTAGGATGTAAATAAATGCATGTATACAAAAATAAACACGCACACAGGCGAGGCCTTTCTTTACTGACCTCAAGATCTTTGATAAGCTGCCCTCAGCTACTTGCTTATGGAGGAGGAAGGTGTAGGTATACACCACACTGACTGACCCTCATTGCTGAATGTTTGCACCTGTTGATGTTCACCCTTTGTGAATACGTTTGTGTCACCACCAAGGAGCAACCTCTGTGGCCATGAAGTGAAGCCTATGTGAAGTGCTAAAAAACTGCAGTTCCTCAAATGTCCACTTAAAGCTACAGAACAAGTCATTCTCCAAAAGCCCCCATGTTAAAATGTCCAACTTAAATATAAGAAACATGTTTACAGCCTGGAACAGGGAGATGGGGGGAAATTATCTATAGAGACCAAAACTGTTTTTTGTACCAGGCTGTAAACATGTTTATTTCTGCTGTAAAGACATTTTAACATGGGGACTTATGGAGACTGACTCACTTCTGCATCTTGAGAAATTACAGTTTCTAGCATCATCTTCATTTCCAGCCTCGGAAGCTGCCACTTGGTTCTACGTTTAGAAGTTGCCAGTTTAATAAATGCATTTTATCTGTTCCTCACAGAGTTTATTGGTTTATGATTCGCTCAGGCTCTCCACCAAAGACTCAAACACTGTCTTTTCTGTTCCATAAACAGTTTCAAGAAGCTTTCCAGCTCTGTGATGTTTCAAGTCTAAGTATGCATTGAAGCCATTTGAGAGAATCTCACATCATCAATGCTCGGTCACACTGTCTGCTCTGCCAACACCAGCCACATCAGACACAGAGTGATGTCCAGCATGGACCGAGACAAGCCAAAGCTCAGAGGCAGAACACATCCATGCTTCATTTACATCTCTCAACAGAAACCGAAGAATGTCAGTCTGGACTGCTTCTCAACCAAAAACACAAAGCCACTAATGAAAGAAAATCATGCCAATAATTAGTTTATAGGAACATCCCACCCAAATGATGACAGGGTGACCCATTACTCCACTTACTTATGGTGAGACGCACTCCCTTTTGATTTTGTTGTTGCAACCGAACCCCCAAATTGCTTTCCTCACCCACAGTGGTATTCTGTCAACCGTGGCCATGAAGAAACTGTGTGTGTGTGTGTGTGAGAGGTGGGGGAATGTAATTTCAAAGAGGAAGGACAATAATTTCATTTAGCAATTATCAAAATGTTAAGCCAGCTGATCTTTGTGTAAACAGATCTTTATCTTCAGAGAAGCCTGCAGGCTCAGCACCACCACTAAGAAATGAGTCTTAATGATTCCCCACAAAATGTAATTAAAAAGATATTGAATAAACATAAACCTCGTCCTGCTCAGGTGCATATCTCCCCCAAGGAGAGCCGAGTGATCAACACGGCTTCATGCTTGGGCGGATTGCTCTCTAAAGGGTCGAAGGACAACTAAGTGTTTCATTTCAGTGCTGCAGGAGACTTTCAGAGACATGCAGACTTTCTGTGAAGCATGTTCAGAAAGACAAAATCTACAGGTGTGTTTAATTTGATATTAAGTAATGAGCAGCCTTCGGCCTAGGTTAGAAAAATGACAGTAAGGTGACAGTAACAATAGCAGAGGAACGCTGCTGGCTCTCTATCATCCAATCTGCAGCAGCATCCAATCAGCTGAAAAACTGTCAGAGTGGAGCAGAGTAAGTTTGTTGTTTTAATACATGTGAAACTTTCAGTCATACAAACTACATAAATCATTTTACCACTGCTATGTTCAACAAAATCTTCAACATTTGACAAAACTCTGCTATATAATATTGTATTAATGTTATGCAGCCACGGCACTAACAGGAAGTACCCCCTCCTCCACCCCATTTATAGAGATGTCATCGTTGTCCCTCTTTTCAAGTTACGTTATCGACAGTCTAACAGTCTGCTTTGGGATTCTACCAGCCTGATTTCACTCTAACTTCAGACAACACATCGATCTGAGATGAAAGTTTCCAGGGAAAAGAGTAACAGTATGTTGGAACTGTCACTGAAACTAATAAAGTCATTCATGACTGCATAAACAACAGTGACAATATGCACACTGCTTTGACAATACACAAAGTCATGTAGCAGACACTAAGAAGAAATTCACCAGCCTCTCAACGGTAAATGTTGTGCCTGAGCGTTTGACTGTTGGCTGCTGCCAACTCTCCACCTTACATCAACATGCTGGTCAAACAGCAGGACTGTGACAGAGGTGTGTCTTCACCTGTCACATTAAAAGGTCACTCTGAAACACCAAGTATTATCTTGAAAAGACTTTTATTGGTCACTGAACTATGGCTATTTCTCACAGGAGTACCAATGTGTTTTTCCCAGCAGGGCAAAGTCATGACCTGCCCCACTGCACTGTGCCTCCAACAAGATATTCCAACAAGAGACACAAGTACGAGCTTTCAGAGTTTGATAAGCCACACCCGTCAGCTGGACGCTCACTAACAATGACTATTAAATGTTAACTTATGTCAACAAGATGTGAGAGAATTAAACCTTTGGTGGGCAGAGAAGAAGGCTGAGAATTTTAACTTCCACTCAGGAAAAACGGGAGCAAACAAAAACTTGATGCTGGACACAGTTCTGTTACTTAGAAGTCTCTCTGTGGACAGAAAGTTATGCTCAATCCATGTGTAATAGTGCTGCAACTAGCCATCACTTGATACCTCGTGTCAACACTGATAAGACTAATGACTAATGTCGATCGCATGAAAAGAGACGCCCAGGCAACAGAGCAACAGGCAACAGGTGTCAAACAGAGCATCTGCACCAAGAAATCATGAAGGTGAAGTTCAAGAAAAGAAACATAAAATGGAATTTAACACAACAGAAAGACAACTTCCATAATGAGTCTCCTGCACCTTTAATGCTCAATGTCAGATTTTGGGATTAGAATCAAACACAAATTCACATTTTTTTCCCCTCAAATCGATTCAAAGAGAAACACCACTTTAACACCCTAAGGTGGACATCTTTAACACGGCTAAAGTGTGTGCACCTGTTTCCAATGAATGTGAAGCATTTGTGTGCTGCCTGGACAACTGAGTGATTTATAAGCACTCACAGCCCGTCTTCAGTTTGTGGAGGATCGCTCTGAGCAGAACTTCAGCACCCGACGAGAACTCTGATGCTAAAGAGGAGACTATAGTCTACAGCCATGCTAGCTAACACAGTGGATATGTAGCAGTGAACACAAAGTACAGCTGAGGCTGATGGGAATGCTACAGGTATAACAAGCTGAAATGTTGATCAGAAGACAAATGTGCAGTGTACCATGGGCTACTGACGAATCCATCCTCACATCCCTCTCACTGAAGTCAGCTGAGAATAGTTTTGAATCATGGACCAACAGAATCAGGCCATGATACCTCAACTCAAATCAAGTCGGCCTGTATCATGAGAATCCCAAACATTCCCAAACTGACGATTGAGTGGACCTTGCGGTCAGAACAATGACAGTATAAAGAATGGACAGAGACTGAGTGACCTCGCCCGTATGTTTTCCAAAGCACCGCTTTGAAGCCAAAAAAAATGCAGAGCCGGCGGCCGCCATCTTGGATGTGCTGCTTCTTCCACCTCCCGGCAAATATAAATATCCGTAAAGACGTACATCATCAGCTGACCTGAGGCCGGGCCGAATCATGCCGGGGTGCTCTAATAAGCCATCTGTATCAGCACGTACCTGTCAATCAAAGCAGCAACATTCTGTATAACTTTAAGCCTTAATATCATCTGAACAGGTGAGTTGTATATAAATTCACCCTCAGTACAGTTGTCATGAACAGGGAAATTAGCTATAGAGACCAAAACTGTTTTTTGTACCAGGCTGTAAACATGTTTATTTCTGCTGTGAAGTTGGACATTTTAACATGGGGACTTATGGAGACTGACTCACTTCTGGAGCCAGCCTCAAGTGGCCGCTTGATGAATTACAGTTTTTTGGCACATCTGCATTGGCTTCATTTCTCAGCGCTGCTTGGGTCAGACTGGATTCCCCAACAACATGTTCTGACTTGAACTGTGGACTTTAAAGGTTTAAGGATTTGTTCTGCCTCTTGTTTGACAGGTCAGCCTGTAAATACATTTTAAATGAACTCAAATGTGTGCACAAAGTTTTGGGCAGTACCACAGAGAAAGATTTACATCAGTGCTTTTGAAGTTCTGTCATTACATTCTATATTTTATTTCTGATGTTATACCCAAGTACTTATCTGACTCTGTGGTTAAAATGAGACAGGGAAAGGGCTTCCTCAGTATGTGCATGCTGATCCACCATCCTCTCATCTCTCCTGGTTCATACTCACTTGTTCCTCAGGACCTGCCAGGCCGCCTCGATGTCTGCATACAGGTTCTTCTCGGAGGGCTTGCCCGTGCTGACCCCGTAGCCTGAGTAATCGTAGGAGAACACATTGCAGTTGATCCTGGAGCCGAGGCCGATGTAAAAACTGCACATCTGTCCCAGGTCCACGGCGTTACCGTGGGAAAACAGCAGCGTGTACCGGCTGTTCGGGGCGCAGCGCACAAACATGCATCCGACCCGGTTACCTCGGCTGCTCCTGGTGCTAAAAACCTCGACCGCGTCGAGCTCCCGCTGGGAGTACTGCCAGTCCGCCCGCTCGGTTAAATGTAAGCTAGTCACGCCGTTAGCATCGGTGTGCATCGAGTACGTTGGCTCCGGTGGGAGGAAAGCTAGCTTTGCCGCGATGCGGCTGGGACAGGGTGGACAGCAGAAGAGCCAGCACAGCTCGCCCAGAGAAAACCCGTTCATCCTGGGACCTTGTTCGGGCATTTACGCGGGGTTACCGGTTAGTTAGCTGCTTGTTCTCTCGCGGCTGCAGGTGTTATTTGTTTCCCATGAACACACTCTAACAAGCGGCGTTCACTGACAGCTGGCTCGGTCTCTCGGCTAACGATAGCCGGCTGGCAGGTAGCTAACAACAGCAATCACACGTCATGGAGCTCAAACATGAGCACAGCGTCTCACTTCCTATCATTCAGCGGCACGAAACACTGCAGAGACCGGCCTCGGTACAACGACGTCCTCGTAACACATCACCGGTTCCGAGTCAAGATTTGAAGTTAACGAGTGCAGCCATTTCTCTGGGATGTAGACAAGCCAGGTTTCCGGTACAACCGGACATCCGGTTTGGTTTTTCTTTTGTTTCTTTAGTTTTTGACGTCATCTTATTTTATTCATTGTTTTATTTTTGGATGGGTCTGCTATAGTTAACAAGTTTTAGTTGTTTTGGATCTCAGACTTATTTATTTTATTTTATTTTTATTAAACTGTATTAATTATAATATATAATATAATATTACATATTGAACATGTTATAATCCCTTACAGTTGTTATTTCCTTTGCTTGAAATCCTTCAAAGTAATAATAATAATAATAATAATAATATCAACCACATCACATTAAATGTAGATTACAGTGTGTAATGTATGACATACTGTAATATTTACTTTTTGTATCCATTTTGTCATGACTGCCTGACTGTGACTCTGGCTGGAGGCTGGGTATATACACTGCCCGTCCAGAAAAAAGTTGCACTCTGATATTTCCTTGGACTGCCTTTAGCTTTGAGCATGGCATGCATTTGCTGTAGCATTGTTTTGATAAGCTTCTGCAATGTCATAACATTTGTTTCCATCCACAGTTGCATTCATTTTCTGACAAGATCTTATATTAATGATGGGAGAGCCGCACTGCGGAACAAAGTCTTCTCCAGCACATCCCTCTGTGGTGGCCAGTCCATATGTTAAAAGCGTGCCTCATACTCTCTGAACCACTCATTTACAATGTGAGCCCGATGAATCCTGGCATTGTCATCTTGGAATATGCACGTGCCATCAGTGAATAAAGACCTGGTCATTCACTATATTCAGGTAGTCAGCTGACCTCATTCTTTGGGGACATAACGTTGCAGAACCTAGACCTGACCGACTTGTACGGTGGGCAGTAGATGTGCCCAAGATGATGTTTCACCACTATTCTTCCAGGTATTAATAATGCATCGCACAGTTCTCAATCAGATTTGTGTATTTTCAGCGAACTCTTAGCTCTTCAGCTTCATGCAGATGCACATCCTTCCCATGACCACAGGATATGTCTTCTGACATGGTTGTTTAAGAAAGGAGAAACTACTCACAGCATCAGTTGGGGTTAAATAACTTGTTGCTAGCTGAAACATATTAATATCACTACAGTTATCATCCATGGAAGGCTTTTACCGATTTGCTTAGTTAAATCCAGGTGGTGATTTTTTTTTTGGGCAGTGTATATGGGTGTATGAGTGACGTTTGTTTGGGTGTTTTTCTGTTTGTCCTTTTTCCCCCATGTATCCTGGAGTTGGTGGGCGTGGCCTGTGGCATGCCTGCACCCCATCAAGCACCTGCTCTTCAGTCACTGCACACTATTTAAGACCTGCCCAGCACTCCAGTCCTCGCTGGATTGTTGTGTAGCACCGTATGCTTTACACCAGCCTCTGACCTTTGTTTTGCCATGTATAGTCTGCGTTCCCATTTAGCTTATCCTCTCTACACTGTTTTTGCCCTCAGGAAATTTGCTCTGTCCTCCCTGGTCTACCTGTCTTCTCTGCCAGTCAGCACCATCTTTTGGATCCACCTTGCTCGCTCTGCCAGTTCCCCCACTTCTCCGTCCTCAGCGGAACCCGGACTCAGCCTCAACAATATTTCTGGTGACAAATTCAGCTGCTTTTCTCTCCTCCTCTGATAAATCTGACTATCTATATTATTTATATTAACTCTTCTAGATGTTAGAGTTAATAACTATGAGTGCTTATACGAGCTAATAGTGAGTGTATCTGTCATATTTAAAACGTATATTTCAATTGAATCTACTTTGAAATTGGATGATAATACATCCAGACAGTGACTGCTTTGGTTAAAGAGGCATAGCAATAATTAATTACATGTGGAAGAGCAAAGCAGTCTGAATATTCTAATCATTTAAAGATGTGTTTATGCATGTGGACTGGCATGTTTTGGGATTAAATGTTCATTTTTGTAAATCTTATTTAAATTAACTATGAGTTATATTCATAAAGTTTTCTTTATCAGTGTTCAACCACTTCAGACTCTCAATGATAAATAGATGCAGTGCACCATTATCTTCTCTTAGAAATAACCCTAGAATAAGCAAGAATGTCCCTCTGATGAATAACATTCATATGTCCTCACATCCTTTCCTTGTATCCCCGTCTCACATCTCTGCTGGGGGGAGCTAAGATGTGAGGAAGAGATGTGAGTAGCGAAAGCAAGTACAGATGTTAGCTGAATGGAAAGCATCCAATGAACACTTTACACTAGCTATTCAGTCTGGAGGTCTTTGACCTGCCAGTGTTGCAGACTCACTTCAGCGAAATGGTTCTTGGGCCTAGAGTACTACCTTGAGAGCAGGAACGCTGGCCCAGAAATCCAAATAGCTCCTGTGGTCAAAGTGAGGTCAAGAATTGTAAGCAAGTTATACTGTACATTTTAAAAATATATTGGATGAGTCCAACAGAGGTACTAATAAGTCTTAAATTAAACTTATAAACATGTAAGTCATTTCACAATAGCTGCTAATACTTCTTCAGTTACTTACTTATTTAATCTGTTGTTTTGATCCTCTGGAAATATGATATGTTCCCAACATTTATAAGTTATGCAGCTTTTTTTGTGTCTCCATGGAATATAATTCTTGTTCTGTCTTTGACTCTCTGAATGTGTCTCTGACCTATTCATTAATATGTTGTTAGTATTGTCTTTACTATGTCATGTATTAGCTTATTCTGTGCTAACAGTGTCTGGGCCCTTGGTCCACATATATTAATAGTTCTGCTTGGCAAAAATGAGTGGCTTTTCTATTTGTTCTACATCTCCACTCATTCCCTGCCAGCCTCTGTCTACCTATACTACAAGGCACTTACAGGAAGTTGTGCCCACAGTTCTCCCCTCCCGGCTCCAGAAGGAGATTTCAAGGGATGAAAATTATTCCCCATAGTGCACCCTCCACATCATGACTGGGCCTTTCATTTCTTTACATTAACAAATAGAAGAAGTCAGTAAGTAAACCGGAATACTTCAGGGATGGAGAGGTTATCATTCATTGTCCATCACGGCCTGGATGGAAAGTCTTGAGCCTCCTCTACTTTCGTCCTGTCTAGCATCATCCTCTGGCCAGCCCATATTAGGCAAGATTCACCGTCCTGAGATCGATAATCAGTCAACAGTGAGAAATGAGAATCGCCCTTGGCCAAGACTGATCCTTTAAGTGTTTTTAACTGAATGAATGAATTATGCTTGCCACTGTAAAAGTTCACATTCAAGAACTAAAACAGACCTGACAGCACTGAATGTTACTTTAGATTAGCACGAGCATAACTTTTAGAAGACTTTCTTCACAACAACACGACACTTGACAGGCAGTTCACTCGCAACGCAGAGCACAGACTGTCATCACTCTATTTCAGTAACAGCTTAAGCATGTACACTCTGATAGCTGAGGCACTTCAGAGCCACCTGAGAGGGAGAGGATCATCAGCTCCATACACACATTTCAGCACTGTCACTAATAACCATATGGAGACAGGAGTCTGCTGCATTTGTTATAGCCTGGAGGAGGAAAGACATTACTAGATAGTGTAATGTGTTCAAATCTAACAGACTGCGAGAGTCTGTGCAAGCCTCCAATACAAATACAACAGGAAAAAAAGTGCCAATCGCTCAGCACCATATGTGCGATATTCAGAACAGATAGGGAAAACTTGTGTTTTTCTCAGTATAAGTAGAATATTTATGAGTGTGATTCCTAACCTAAGAGGTCTCACCCTTACAAATGTATTCAATAAAAGAGTCTAGAACAAAGCCTGTGCGCAGACATGTTCCTACGCCTGTGAGAAACACAATTTATCTAGAAGAAAACAAGACAGTATGGGAGCATGAACCCGGCAACATGAAAGTCCAATCAAATTCAACCTATCATCTTGTATCCCGATGATTCATCTAAATGTTGAGCTGAACAGTTGTTATTTTTCTCTTTCTTGCCCTCGTTGCGTCCATGCAAGTGTAGCTGAAAACAAAGAGATTCTTTAGGATGACAGAAAAGGGTCACTACAACGATGAACAACAGATAAAAGTCAACTCTGATCCTCCACCTCCACCTTTGTTTTTGGGTGAGAGCTGGCACTGATATTTAAAGAAAAACTTTAAAATATTTAGTAAATTATATACGTTTACTTGATTAGACAGTGTAATAGGTCCCAGCGGCACTCATCACAATAGTGAAAACCAGGTAATGCTGCACTCCAAATCAAACAAAGAAAAAGAATACAGGTGTTGGAAGAGGAAGATTTAATTAAGATTTAATTTATTAATCCCTTAATGGGAAAAATCTTTTTATTTTTTGACTCAGGTCTTACTTATATAGGTCCAACACACACACACACACACACACACACACACACAAATACACACAGAGAGCTTATAGCTATGCAAATGTGGAGAGATGGTGGAGTAATAGCAGCCACATAGCATCACCCTGGTTGCAGTTAGGGGTTTGATGCAGTGCTAAGGTGTTCAGGTGAAACGGCCTCTCACTGCCAGTTCATACGCCACACTGTGGTCCAAGCTGGACTTGAGCTGCTCCCCAGATGTAGAATTTCTGTTGTTAATAATCTCTTCAATGCTGAAAATGTGCCTCTTTTCTTTTCACATAAGATGTGTTTATCTTGTGTGTTGCTGTAGTTTCAATTCAGAATTGTTTTAATGCAAACGTTACCACAGTGTTTATTCAGACAGAAGACAGACAGAAGAGGTCCAGTGTGTCAGATTTACAGGCTTTATTTACAGAATGTGTCAGAGATTTAACGTAATATTCATAGCAATGTTTTCATTTGTGTATAATCACCAGAAAATTATGTTTTTGTTATCTTAGAATGGAACTTTTATATCTATAGACACTGCAGGTCCTCTTCTATAGAGTGCACCATTCTTTTCTTTACACTAGGAAGGAGTGGGTAAGGCGAGGGGATTGCAATCAGAAACTACACAACTCTATGTTACTAAATCCTACACACTGGACCTTCAAGCTCAGATCAAGAGCTGACAGATACAATTCTATATAGGATTGAATATGGAAACATTGGTGGCTGCCTCCAGTGTGTAACATGAAATAGTGTCCAGTAGTTTGGGGGGTGGGTGGGCTTGTATGGTGGAATGATCTGTGAAAAAAAAACCCACTGAATGCTGTAATTTTAGCTGGACAGGTCATGGCTGGGGCTTAGCTGTAGGTTCTACGGATCAGTTATGACAACTCCACTGACTCAGGCTTGTTTAGGTTTGCCCACCTCTTTGCTCACAGGCTGACAATCCATCAGTGTCTGGGGGTAAACTGTATCAGACGAGAATGCTTTTAGAGATTAGATCCAGCTCAGGATGTTTCCCAGGCGGGACAGCTACTGGGAGTCAGGATGCTGGGTTCCCTGCAGACTGGTTTATCTGGAGGCAGGGACTTCTGAGAGCTGGGGGCTGGCTGCAGGCCAATTACTCCAGAATGAGAGCCTACATGTGAAGATTCCTGTCTGCCTCACATCGAGCTCTGAAACACATTCAGAGCTACAAACAGAAATTCATCCTCCTCCTCCAGTTAATAGAGTTTTATCAAATGTTCATTCATTTCTGATTTCTGATGAGCCCTTTGTGTGTGTGTGTGTGTGTATGTGTGTGTGTGTGTGTGTGTGTGTGTGTGTGTGATTGTATTTTGGGTAAAAATGCATGTAAAAAACTTGAAAAAAAGAATTTCCTCTTGAGGGATCAGTAAAGTATCTATTCTATTTGATCAACAGTTTGGTGCACATTCAGTGCAGCAAACATTACCTCTGTTGGAGTCTTGTTTCAAGGAATGCAAGTCTAGTAATCTTTTAGATCAAGTTTGGTCAAGTCAAATATCTCTTTCAACAGCTAGTTTTTAACTTTGTCTGGTTGTTGTGTTGCGCAGGTAGTGTAGCCTACATTGGGTTTATCAGGGTTTTGCCTGCTGCAGCTGGGAACAAGGTTAATGTGAGCCATGTTTGTGGGTGAAAACCCAAAACAATCAGCTAAAAGATGCTAAAACGCTGTGTCTAGTGCTGAAGTAAACTGCAAGGTGCTGATAACTCACTGATAAACAGTCATCTGGTTATTGTTAAGGGATGAAGAACATCTTGTAGCACATTTGCACTCTGTGTGTTTGTATACATTGATTTGTAGAAATAACTGCACAGACTGAATATATTTTAATAAGATTGTTTATTTCTTTGTGATGTTCAGCAGCTGCTGCCTCTCGGCGGGCAATGACTGGAGTCCCGTGGGTGCTGATGTTATGTCTGATACTGGAGCTTCCAGGCGGGTTGCACAATTTGTAAGCAGCGACATTCAAAGAGTGAATTTTATAACTGCAAAAAAAATAAATAAAAATAATAATGAAATAAAACACTGATGACATACTTGGGGGTTTGAAACCAGTTCGAACTGCTGTGGGGCTTTTTGTTGTAAGGTTAGCTGAGTCAGGCTCTCTTGTCTGTAGTGGTGGAGCAAATACGTTGTCATCACGATTGTACAAACACAGTTAATAATAAAGTAGTTCGTTACAGTATCTTTGATGTGTCTATATTTTAGATGAACATTGAAGACATCAAAACTATGAAATAACACATATGAAGTGTAACAACAGTCTTCACTAATGTGTCATTGTATGTCTTGAGGTCACTGCAGGAACAGTGTTAAATCCTAGCTTGTTATGGAGACTCTGCCATCTCTCCTTGAGATACAGAGCAGATGTTCAGCAGGTTTAGAAAAGCAGGCGCCATTCCCATCCCTTACTTTTTCTCACCAGACACAACAGACAAAAAGCTTGGTCTTATATCCTATCATCCCACTTTGTCTAATTCTCACATTCAGAGTACCCACAGTCCTGGAGCTGAGAATTCATTTACCTGATTTTGACACCCAATTTCATAAACTTGTTGGATATTTTTAATCATTCAGATTTGGCTATGTGGTTAATAACACTTTCTTCTTTGGTCTGACAAACTCGACGAACACATATATCCAAAGGGGCTGGTCAAGGATGTCTTACCTCTAGTCAGCCCTTCTTTATTGGATATGATTAATCTGTCTTTTTATTATCAGGATATGTACCACAGTCCTTTAAAGTAGTCAATTAAACCTCTCTTCTCAAAAGCCCAATTTAGACTCCAGAGGTTTTAGCCAATTACAGACCTGATATCAAACCTTCCATTTCTCTCTAAGATACTTGAGAAAGCTGTAGCTAAACAGCTGTGCGACTTTCTCCATAAGAACAGTTTATTTGAGGATTTTCAGTCAGGATTTAGAGTGCATCATAGCACGGAGACCGCACTAGTCAAAGTTACAAATGACCTCCTAATGGCATCAGACAAAGGACTCATCTCTGTACTTAACTCTGTTAGATCTTAGTGCCGCATTTGACACCATTGGACTCATCAAATTCTTTTACATAGACTGGAGCATCAAGTTGAGAATAAAGGAACCGCCCCTAAGCTGGTTTAAGTCATATATTTCTTAGATCGATCTCAGTTTGTTCACGCCAATGATGAATCCTCCATGTAATACTCAAAGTTTGCTCACTTAAGTGTCTCCACAAGGTTCTGTACTAGACCACTTCTATTCAGTTTATATATGCTTCCTAGAACATTATTAGAATCACTTATTAATTTTCATTGTTATGCTGATGACACTCAATTATATTTGTCGCATCGCTTCCGATGAAATCCAACCCATTAACTAAACTCAAGCATGCCTTAAGGATATAAAGTTGATGACTTCACAATTTTCTGATGCTGAATTCAGACAAAACTGGAAGTTCTTGCATGGACCTAAACACCTCAGAAATTCTCTTCTTCCCGGAGAATTAGTTACCTTAGATGGGATCACTCTATTTCCAGCTCCACTGCAGAAGAATCTTGGAGTTGTTTTTGATCAGGATTTGTCCTTTAACGCCCACATAAAACAAATTTCGAGGACTGCATTCTTCCACTTACTTAACATTGCCAAAATCAGACGATCGCGGTCTCAAGCGGATGCAGAAAACTAGTCCATGCATTTGTTACTTCTAGGCTGGACTATTGCAATCCCTTTGTTATCAGGCTGCTCAAGTAAGTCTCTAGGTCTTTGCAGCTAATTCACAGAATGCTGCTGCACGTGTTCTGACAGGAACCAAGATCAGAGATCACATCTCTCCCATTTTGGCTTCCTTGCACTGGCTACCTGTTAAGTCTAGAATTCGAATTTAAAATTCTTCTCCTTACATACAAAAGCTCTTTCATGGCCAGGCACCATCATATCTTAGAACTCATAGTACTCCATTACCTCTAGACCACTGCGGCTCAGAATGCTGGGTCTCAGGTTCCTATAGTTTCCAAAAGTAGACTGGGGAGCCAGAGCTTTCTCAGCTATCAAGCTCCTCTCTGTGGAACAAACTACCGCTCTGGGTTCGGGAGGCAGACACAGTCAACACTTTCAAGAGTAGACTTAAGACTCTCCTTTTGAAAGCGCTTATAGTTAGGGGCTGACTCAGGTCATCCTGCTAGTTATGCTGCCATAGGGACTAGACTGCCGGGGACTCCCGCCTGTCTCTTCAAGCCATGCCTAGCCAGGCACGGTAATGGTTGAAGATGCAGTCACATCTCCCTTTACTGAAAACCCTCTCTCTCTCTCTCTCTCTCGATCTCTCAATCTCTCTCTCTCCCCATCAACACATCACTAACGATGTTACTAATTCAAACTTCTTCCCCGAGTTTCTGTGCTTTTCTGGTCTGTGCAGGTTCTTCGTGGATCGCGGGCTGCTGCTGTGGTCTGCTACTGATGTCCACTTCATAGCATCACTGTCATAATTGCTACCACATCTCTCCTCAGTTTATAGTCTGTGCCACGCCACTGCTGCTGTGCATCTGTGTCCTCTAACTCTATCACAAGTTCCACTGCTACTGTAATCATACTATCATTTATTGTATTTCATTGTAATTGTACAATATGTTTGTGTTGATTTGTTCTTGTACACGTGACATCCATTGCACGCCTGTCCATTCCTGGGAGAGGGGATCCCTCCTCTGTGGCTCTTCCTGAGGTTTCTTCCACCTTTTTCCCTGTTAAAAGGGTTTTTTGGTGGGCAAGTTTTTCCTCAGAGGGTCTAAGGACAGAGGGTGTCACTCCCTGTACAGATTGTAAAGCCCTCTGAGGCAAACTGTGTTTTGTGACTTTGGGCTATATAAATAAAATTTGATTTGATTTGATTTGATTTGATATTTATTCTTACTTTACACTGACTTATACTTATATAGACTATACTAATGGACCACTGCGGACACAAACACACAATTTCAGCTTCTCATTTATGATTCATTTTCCATGTCTCACACCAAGTGAAGGCATATTTTCCATTTCAAGACATACCTACATTATGTATTGTAGGATTTTCACAGGAAATGAATGCAAATTAGTGGCTGCCAGGAAGGCTGAAAAAATGCTGCTGATGAGCTGTGGATAAAGGTCTTAGAATAAACAAGGTTCTAATATAGAAGAAATAACTGTCTTTGTTGAGAAATAGCAGGTAACAACAACTCGACAATGTGTAGCTCACGATATTTGTTATTTGTTTTTGCCTCCCATAATCAGACTCAACTGTTCTGTGTTTTTCCATTGTCATTCTGGTGGATGCTTTTTGTTCTCGGCTCTGTGTTGAACCAGCGGTCATGATCTCAAGGAGGCTATTTGATAAAATAAAGCTGAAATCAAGAGAAACATTCACTATATCAAATATCTGCCCCGGCAGTCATTTCGGAGCCACATACTTGATCTAACTATCAAACACAATATTTTCACATGGCAGCATTTGAATTCTGGTTCCTCGCTCACAGACATAGCAGTGGTGGATGTGACTCAGGAGATTTAATCTGCAATTCAAACAAGCAGTAAGAATCAAAGCAAGCTGAATATACTGAACGTAAGCAGAATATATTTACATTCCTCTATTAAAGCCTTCTTCTCAATTAAGTGGTCATGTCACAGCTGAGGGATTTCATTACAACCCTCCTGCATGAGCAAATGTTTCAAGGCCAACTTTAGGAAAAAAAAGTTATATATTATATTTAAAAGTTATATGGATGTAAACATGACTCTGACAGTGGAGCCACAACAATCATCACAGTCAAATGTGTCTTCAATTTGTCTTTCATTTTAACAAATAAACACAAGAGTCTACAGGGAAGAGTGATGCGATATGTTGCAGAGTTCATTCAAGGCTTCCAACATACATACATAAAGTATAAAACATAATACAGGAGGTCTTATGATTGCCACATATTAACCAAGCAGCAACCTCCATATTTATGAAGTGAAGTCAATGCAGAAGTGCCAAAAACTGCAGTTCCCCAAACATCCACTTGAGGCTGGCTCCAGAAGTGAGTCAGTCTCCATAACTCCCCATGTTCAAATGTCCAAATTCACAGCAGAAATAAACATGTTTACAGCCTGGTACAAAAAACAGTTTTGGTCTCTATAGCTAATTTCCCCGTTCATGGCAACTGTACGGAGGGTGAATTTATATACAACTCACCTGTTCAAATGATATTAAGTTATGCAGAATTAAAAGTGTGACCCCTTGGATTGACAGGTGGGTGTTGTTACTGGTGGCTTGTTTGAGCAACCAGGCATAATTCAAAACAGTGGAGGCCACCACACTGAGCTTCACAATGGTTCTTCAGAAACTTGTGGGTGACTACGTGTTTTTATACAGTTAAAAAATAGGTATGTTGAGTATGTACAGCCATGCAAGTCATAATCTATTCTCCAACCACATAACTATGGTTTTACTGTCTTATTTTATTGATATTTATTTATGTACAATGGTTTCACTGTCATATAGATAGTACACATACATATACATTACTGTATTGAGGTCTCGTTTGATGTCGTAACAAACTAAGGCAACATGATGGAACCTGCAGGTCTGCCTCTCAAATAGTAAACAATGAAAACATTCATACAAAGACTCCAGTGTTGTGTGACAGTTTTCTTGTCCTTGAATTTTCAATAAATTGTGAGATTGACAGAAATCCAGATCAGATTTCACAACCTCTGACAAACAAATAATGTCTAATATGACAAACATTACAATAAAATCACTGGAGAGGAATGCTATTATACAGCAGCATAACTTTTAAGTATGGATACTGTTTTCTCAGCGTTTACAAAAGTGCATTTGTTACCTAAATCGAACCACACGCAGGACTCAGGAACAATTTCAATGCCCAAAATCCATCCCAACGACCTCCTTGTGACTCCACGCAGTAAATAAAAGTTTAAAAACGATTGTATCAGAACATAATCTAAGCAGCGACTATGTTTCATAAAACATGGAGGTCAGTTCGTTGTCCGTAAAATTTTGAGAACTTTGAATGTGTCTTCAAGTGGAAAGAAAGGACACTTATGTCAGACTGCTATTCATAGACTTTAGCTCAACATTCAATACCATCCTCCCCTAGCAGTTGATGGGGAAGCTGAGCCAGCTGTGTCTAAACACCACCCTCTTCAACTGGATCCTAGACTTTTTGACAAGGAGACCACAAGAAGTCCAGGATCTGAAATAAGACCTCCAGCACCCCAGTGCTGAACACAGGAGCCCCTCAAGGCTCCATGCTCAGCCCCCTGCTCTTCACCTGCTACCCCGATCCTGACCACCTTCTACAGAGGGACCATCGAGAGCATCACAGCGTGGTTCGGCAACTGCAACATCTCCAAGGCCCTACAGCACATTGTGAGGGCAAACGAAAAGATCATCAGGGTCTCTCTCCCCTTTGCCTGCATAGGGCCAGAAGCATTGTAGATGTACCACCTCGCCCCTCCCACACACTGTTTTCCCAGCTGCCTTCTGGAAGAAGGTACCGCAGTTTAAGGACTAACACTGCCATGATGGGAAACAGTTTCTTCCCACAGGCAGTCAGACTGTTAAACAGTAAAATGTAAACGTGTACATATATGCATGCACATTGCACCTTTTTTACCTGCTGCTACTCAGTTGTTAATCTAATATCTACCTGTCTACTGTACCTAAGATAACTATACTGTATATGTAGCCATATACATACAAAACACACACACATCCCAGTGTTCTTTTTCATGTCTCATTGTCTTGTCTAAATCTATCCTGCGCTTTATGTAGCCCTTTTTTTGTACTGTGTGCACTTTATTGTAGTCCTGTCCGCACTATGTTCTATGTTATATATAGCACTATAGTCCTTAGCAAAACACTTTCTTGTTTCGCTGTGTACTGTGTATATGGTTGAAATGACAATAAAACCCCTTGAACCTTGAACACTGAAGTGGAAAGAAAGACCAAGAGCCTCAGATATCAGCAATTAACAACACCTCAGATTAGAGCCCACATACTGTAAATGCTTCACAGAGTTCAAGTAGCAGACACATCTCAGCATCAACTGACTGTGTGAATCAGACCTTCATGGTCGAAGAAACCACTGCTGAGGAAGACCAACAAGAAGAAGAGAACTGCTTAGGCCAAGAAACACAAAGAGCGGACATTAGACCAGTGGAAACCTGGACTTTAGTCTGATGAGTCAGATTTGAGATTTTTTTGGTACAAACATTGTGTCTTTGTGAGACAGAGAAGGTGAACAGCTGATATCTGCATGTGTGGTTCCCACCGTGAAGTATGTAAGAGGAGGTGTGACATGTGGAGGTGCTTTGCTCATGAAGCCGATTGAGAGAATGCCAAGAGTATGCAAAACTGCCTTTCTGACCATTGTTTTGTTTACCATGTAGTTTCATTGTTTTGGTGTCTTCAGTGTTAATCTAATCTAATGTAGAAAGCTAAAAATGATTAAAAATAAAGAAAAATCATTGAAGAAGGAGAAGGTGTGGTCCAATCTATTGACTGGTAGTGTGTGTGTGTATATATATATATATATATATATATATGTATCAAACAACTGAATTTAGTAGCTGAAAAATAGACATTTTAAACATTAAAGTTCAATATGTTTTATATGAAAAACCAAAAAATATTTTTACTGTTTATATTCAATATAAGCATCTCAGGACAAATCTCTAACCTCAACCTGACAGTACAGTAACAGTCTCTTTGACATCAGGACTTTTTTCCAACATCTTATGTGTCATAAGTTTCAGTTCAGTTCAGCTCAGAGGATGCTCTCTGTCAAACCTCTGCTGTCCTCTAACACTGACATTGACCTGCAGTCCACTTAGTGAGGCAGTTTGTTAATCAGTCATGAGTGGACTTCATCAGTTTGCATCTGAATGTCTGAATGCTGGCTGCTAACACCAGCATCAGGTGTTGCTTCTCATCTGCCTCCATCATGTTTACAGAGCAGGTGTGGGCGGAGCGTTTCGCTGACTCAAAGGTGGCACCAGCAGATACCATGCAGCCTGATTCTTCTTCTTTTATTTAATGGCGGATGGCAACAAGTATATAAGGTGCATTACCGCCACCTACTATGCTGGAGAGTGGGCTGAAGTTTCCTAATTCCACTAGTGGACGCAGCCCGATTAATCTGTGTTATTTTTATGATTGTGTTATTTTTTCTAGAATTAATTAATTAAACTTAACATGTTAATTTATATATATATATATATATATATATATATATATATATATATATATATATAAATATTAAACACCTGTGGTGGTGTGCTTAGCATTGAGGTATACACATTACCTCCTCTGCAGTAGGACTAAAACATGAAAACACAGTGGTGTGACCCTCTGAGGTGGCTCAGTGTGGTTTATCTTCATTATCCTGACAGCAGCTGTGCACAGGACATCCAGCTCCACACACTTCCCTCTCAAACGTGATGACTGTTTCCCCATCACTCAGGCTACAACAATCAGAGAGTAAATCAGCTTTTATTGCTATAACCCCAGCCTCCTGTATTAGCATAATAAGATAAAAGCCAAGTTAGCCAGATGCTGCCATAAAAGTAGCTTTACAGAAATGGCAGCTTGGCACTCAGTGACTTACGGTCATGATCCAGCCAGGCACACGGGCTGTTTTTGTTCACAACAGTCACAAAAACCAATAACAATGTTTCTTCGTCATCATCACAGAGGGTTAGATCAACATCGGGGGAAGACAAATATACATGACTCACTGTGCCGGGAAAACTCTCCTGCATCAGACACTGACTGATGTAAGGAAGACATTTGTAAAGCTCTTGTGATTTTAATGAGAGTTTATTTCTGCAGGCAACAATAACAATCTATTCTGAAGGACTTAACTTGGCACCAGACCTAGACTTGGAAGTGTTTGTCAGCTCTCAATGTCTCTGCTGGAGGAGTCCGACATACCACAAAGGAATGTCTTCACGGAGCAACAAGTGTGCTGGCTTTTTCCAGCCATCATTATCCTCATTCAGTTTTTTTAGAGTTAAAAGGTGTTGCCAGTAGTACCCACAGAGAATGGTCACAGAGATTTTCATGAACCTGAACAGCAGCATGCAGATTTTTTGCCAGCAACATTAGTTGCAGTCTGTCAGTATCTTCCATAGTTCCATGATCTATACACTTTGGAAGTGTTTGTTTTGCACCTGACATTTCCTCAGAGCTCTGACTCATGAAGTTTCTGTAGCTGTAGCTACTTCCACCATAAAGAGTATACAGCGCTTAAATATTTAAATTTAAAGACAAGTGATATATTTTCAAAATTGGATGAATACTCTGAGACCCTTACTTTCCTACTTAGAATGCCATATATTTGTTTTGTTTTTTTTTAATCTCCAGATGGGTCCTGAGGGTTCAACTCATCTCCATCTGCAGTGGAGCCCAAAAGTCTTCAAAATCTCATTCATGATCATGTAAACCTGGAAGTAATTTGAGGATTCAGAACTCTGAGTGTAAGACTCAAAAGTGAAGCAAAGAGGGACTTCCTCAACATCACGGCTAGACTCAAAATTACTAACATGGAACTCTAAAAGCCTTTGCAGAAACTGGAACAGTTGAATCTAAAGATCAAAAGTGACCACACCGTCAGAAGATCAACATGTCAAGCTTAGTTCACTGAGAGACAGCAACATCATTACAGATACACAACTTTCTAAATAAAGAACACCAATCAGCGAAAGTCCTGTCAAAAGAAGGTCTTGTAGGGGTCTCAGAGAATGAGCAGCAGGTTCTAAACAACTTTTCAGGAAATACCAAAGACCAAACACTTGGAGTAGACTAGGAAATACATGGTCAGGTGTTTATAGTCCATTTCAGCTCGAGTGCAAAAGGGGGGACAAACTCTATTCTGAAATTCAAGTACTTGATTGTAGTATTGCTGCAGCCTTTGACATTTTATTGACCTTTGTCTATTTTTTCCCTGTGTTTTATAAGACTGTCTTTGTGTGAGAGCGTATGCTCTTTGTTTTCTCTGAGGATCTATGAGGTCTCGTCCTGACTGGCTGGATGCGTGGGCCTGACTTGCCAAGTGTCTGCTGCCGGTTGACTCCAACATCCTGCTGTTTCAAAGAGTTTTCCAGAACTCCAGTGACAGAGATCTGACAGCAGCATGCCACTTCTGTCCAAACCTAACTTTTAACTCTAGACCTCTGAGTGCCTGTAGACTGTGAGCTTCTTTTTATACATAAAACTGAATTTATGTTAGTTATGTTAGTCATGTTGTTGTAAACAGGTGAACTGCCATTTTCTTTGGAACTGTTTTCTCCTGTTTGAGCTCCAGGGAGCCGGGCTTAGAAAATGTCTTTTGTTGTGTAATTTCACCAAGGATTTAGTCAGCACAGCACGGTTCACTCTGAACTCGTTGCTTCAAATTTTTGTCATCTGTTCGAGGTTGTAGTAATAAATGTTCTGACTTTGTTGATAAATGAATGTTCCAACTGGTTTGGGGAGCAGGGAGGGAAAGTCTTCTGGTACTTTGCTCGTACACCCCCAGACAGAGGCTTCAGAGCACAGAAATGTAACTTGAGTTGACATGTGCACTTGTGCTGCATAACATAGAAAGGTGTTTCTAATATATTTGAATATTTTGTCTGTGTCACATCTCTCAGTATAATGCACTGTGATGGATTGAGTTTCGCTTGTTAAACAAGGCTTAACCATTGGAAGTTTCACAGAAAACAAAAAAGTGCTGTAAGCTGCTAAGTGAGAGACAAACACTGAAGAAGAACTCTTTGTCACTTTGTTTTTAGATGCAAGACAAAAGATCACTGACATGACAACATGAGGTAATCAGACAGATAGAAGTGCAAATTGACAATAGTTGTGTTGTTATTCAAAGCCTTAAAGTCCATATAAAGCACAGGTGTCAAACTGTTCCACAAAAGGGCCGGTGTGGCTGCAGGTTTTTGTTCCAACCAACCAAGAGCACACAATTTGACCAATCAACCGTCTGAAGACTGAGATCAGTTGATTAAATGGGTCAAGTCTGGTGTGCTGCTGCTTGGTTGGAAAGAAAACCTGCAGCTACACCGGCCCTTTTGTGGAACAGTTTGACACCCCTGATGTAAAGTAAGAATAATTGTGTGAATATGAGTTGTCAGACCAAAGAAGAAAGTATTATTAACCACCCAGCCAAATTTGAGTGATTAAAAATATCAACAAGTTTATGAAATTAGTTGTCAAAATCAGGTAAAAATGAATTCTCAGCTCCAGGACTGTGGGGGTGTGTCCTCTGAATGTGCTGAAGCCACGCCCACTCATCTGAAACGTGTCAGGTGAGTTCAGAAAATGACATGACTAACTTTAAAACACTCTGAGAGAGATGAATTCATCTCTATCTCTCTGCTAGGGGTGCAGGGGTATGCTCAGGGTGGCCTCAGTGTGTCATCGAGCCACCCTTTAAGGACCGCCCACAAAATCCTGGACTGAAAACTGGTGAAAAACTGTTTGAACCTCTAACTCCACATTTCAGTAATATATCAGTCAAAGTCTTTTCACGTTTTTAGCAGCTGTGTCTGCACCTCTAACTTTCTCTGTGATCACTCATTTTAAGTATCGATATAGCTGATGATAGCACAGCTCTTGTCATTCACCTGTATGTGTTGGTTTTGTGAGATGAGTTTGATTTGATCAGTCACTAGATGTTGCTATGATGCAGATTTTTGTTTCCCAACTGAAATGTTGTATGTAGTTTCTCTTTATCTGATCTGAGGGTTTAAGGAAGGGTGGTGTATAATGTTCCCTTGAAGTAAATTATGAGTTTCTATATTTACAGTGTTTAAGTCCACGTCACAGGCCACACTCATGCATTTTAAAATAGTGAACTTGTCATCAGGACTGCAGGCATTGCACTGAGCTGAGCCTGAAGGTTAAGCTCTATATCTAAAAGAAATCAATACTTTCCAGCCCTCACACATGGTCATTTGCTTTGGGTAGTGATCGACAGAACGATGTCATGGAAACAAGTGGACGAAAATAATCTTCTTTGCAGAGTGCTCAGGCTCGAGGGATGAGGTGAGGAGAAAAGACCTCCGGAAGGGCCTTGAAGTAAAACCGCTGCTCTTTCATGTTAAAAAAGGAGCTGGATGAGATTGTACTATGTGATCCTGAAGCTTCGAGGAATTCCAGGCACAAACAAATAAGACGGGATGTCAGGACAGACCTAAAAGGAATGTGGAAGGATTATATACCTCATTTAGCCTGGGAACACCTCAGAATATGTGTGTGTTTAATGAAGTTTTAATATTCTGTAGGGACCAAAGGACTTGGGGCTGTGAGCTTCAGATGTTGTAAGTCATAAAGTACTGAGAGATGGACTAACGCATTGCTATAATACCTTTAAAGACCATATGTTAGTGTGAAACCATAAGACACAGATACACAATACTCAATAATAGACAAGACAGTAATCAAGAGAATAATCTTAGTTATTAATGTAAATTCAGATGTGTTCAGAAGTGCTTTGTGAAGGCTATCTAAATGAACCTGTGTACTAAATAAATGTGGAAATGAAATGGACTTTTCATTTCCCAAGAAGGACAATTACTGAGGCTGCTGGTAGATAGCAAACAGAGCATTCATTTAAAGAGAATGTGTGGGCTGACTCTAAAATGCTGCTAATTGTTATTAAGTGTGATCTTTGAAGTAAGTATGACACACAGTCTTTTAATTCACAGCTAACCTTCTTGTGCATGTGTTGGTGTTGTGTTTGTCCACCAGAAACTTTGTCAAAAAGTGACTTTTTATCCAGTTATCCAGTGAAAACATAATACACATGTTTACATGTGTAGAAAATTTTAGTCATCTGACGTCTGGATCTGGAGTATCAATCTAAAATATCAACTTTGGTATCGACTGGTATGATCAGTGCTTGCATGATGAGATCGATACTTCCAGTTTCTCTTCTCTACACAACTCCTGTTGCAAGTGTGATTGTTCACCACAGTTGTAATTTTAGCAGACTGATAATAAATCTAAATGAATTATTTTACTGGAACTAAAAAAAATGTATTCCTATGTAAAGACGTATACTTGTTTGGACCGCTGTCTCACAGGTATATCTCGTATGTAGTGTTTTTCTTGTAAATCCAGGTGTATGGTCACAGACGCATGATTGGCTTCTGCTGCCGGAGGCGTGGTGCCCTGATTCAGCCCTTCCTGGAGCGGCACCTTCCATGACCCGCCAATCAAAGAGGCCCAATTGTCTCTCTAATTTAGAGATATTTCTGTTAGACACACAGTTTAGGTTTTATGTTACTTCCTGAAACCCCTTGTGATGAGTCGCAAAAATACCTCACACCTGAAATGTGAATATGGTTGAATAGAATAACCATTTTGTGTTAACTGTCAAAGGAACATTAGTATTCCTATCTTTGCATTCCATATTTGCATATTGATGATGCATTGCTCTCCCCTACACAAAAGTAGATAAGTGATAAGTAAATAGTATCAGTATCGGTAATACTGTATTTACTTGGTAATGGATCGAAACCTAATTTTGTAGTAATATTAAGCGTTTAATGACACATGGCTTCCTATGAGGATGCCATTCTTTAAAATAATGGTATTATTTTATGGCATCATTTATTTATTTAAAATAAATAATAAAATGATAAAACCACAGATTCTCACTCATCTCAGTGGGCCTGTAACAGTAAGTGTTTCACTCCTAAACCTGCTTCTGTTTCTGCCTAAACCATGTCACTGTGGAGTCCTCACGTGTACGTTTAAACCCTCTGCAATCAGTATCTTAGCCAATAGTACTCATTCACATGTAGAAAGCCCTAATGTTACCATTCAAGACCTATAATGACACCATGGGCCACAACTCCATGAATAAATATCATAACAAGATGAGCATCATTACCTTTACCATCAGGCTTGAGTGGTGAATTTAGCAAATCAGTTTTTGTACTGTAGCAGCTAAATGAGTTATAATTACAGTGAAAGGCCATTAGCACCTCAGACAGCCTGTACTTTACAGCGCTGGTTAAAGGAGAGAGCGCTGATGATAACTGAAGGTTTCATGCTGAGCAGGTGCCAACGTGAACTTCAGAGCCTGCGTGGGCACACAGCAGAAACACAATGGAATGTGACTCATAAGGCATGATTACCACAGGACCCGAGAGTCCCCGCATGGTAACTCCATAGACCTAGCAGGCGTAGTCCTGAGGTGTATTTACATTTATTAAGTAGGCACACTATGGTATAACCTCAGGGTCCACACACATAGCTGCCTCAGGTACAGCTGTGTGACTCTCTTTGTGGCCTTGTGTAAGGCCCTGAATCTGAATCCCATACTCCCAGTATGAATTAGGGGTGAATTAGCCAACAAATACACAGCGCAGACATCCAAAAGATATTTCTTGGCTCTCCGTCATTCTGTTTGATCAAAGCACTTTTTTTAATACACAGTAAAACTATAAACAGAGCACTGAACATCAAACTGCAATCAAATAATACAACCCAGCAAACACAAATCATTATCATTCTAAAATATTGTTGTGCTTTTATGTCTCACATTAGGAAAAACAAACGGTAGATAGCCAGCCTGGGAACTAGATGAATCTCAGGCTCTTGTTTTATTTGCTTTGGCAGATGCGTCTGGTCCCCCATCCCGTTCAGACAATCACAGCCGTTCATCAGGTTTGATACGATGACTGTACAGAGCAGCACCATTGAGGCAAGAAATACAGCTGTCACTGATGTGGAACGTTACAGCCCCTTCTCATTCCCAGCACATCAAGTGCCCACGTCGTATCATATGTGTCATCTGTAAGAGATGTCTTTTAACCTGAGATGGAAGTAACAAGCATTTCATCAAGCCTGTAATTTGACTTTAACTTATAACTTATAACTTAACTAAGTATGTTTAGACTATGTAACCAACTTTTAAAATCAAACCTCTTCTGCATTTTTGTAGTGGACCAGAGGCATATTACGATGATGGGTCTGGTTGTCTGTTTTGCTCAGGAACCTTCCTAATTGAGTGAAATGAACCGGATTTTAACGTAGCCGCCATGATAAGAGCTGTTCGAATTCTCTGAATGTTAAGGAAAGGAGCTTCAGTGCTTCCTTTCCTACCTCCTTTAGCATAGTATACACCGGGCCATCCTTTACCAAAGGAAAGGAGGTAATGCCATCCCAACATTCCTTGTGACAGCAACAAAAAAAATTAACGCACCCTTCGGTCATTCACAACCGGACATTAAAAAGAAAACATCAGTTTATTTACTGTGGAGCTGCGTTCACACACAGAGGTGTTCACGTTTGTTTGCTAACTCTCAACCTACCCCTGCACGATCTCCTCTGCTCATCAATAACTTGTTTAAACTGTTCTAGATCTGTTGGCTTGTGTTCGTGTAACCAGCATGAAAAATCAGGTCACTAATCCAGTATTTGTCATTTAAACAGTCCCGGTAAACCCCCAGTAGGTGGCAGTGTTCCCCTCTTAGTGATATATGATCCCTGAACCTAGCTCAGGTACCGCGTGAAGTCGTCACCTGAGAGACGCCATTTTCTCCCCGGACGGCAGCAGACCAGACCGAGGGAGTCGGTAGCAAAAAGTGAAAAAAAGCAAAGCAAACACAAAGAAAAGAGTTATAAATAGCTGCGGACAACGGCAGAACCGTCCGCCGAAAGACCCGGTAGCCACAGCCAAACTCAGGTTCACCCCAGTAAGCCGTGAGCCGAGGAGGAAAAAAAACCCTTGTAGGAGTAATTGCAGAGACCCTGGTGAGTTAGCATACAGTTAGCCTGTTGTCCAGTAGCCATTTAGACGGAAAAGATGCATTTATTGTGTCATCAACTTGGTTTAAGTTGGTCTGTATTGTTTAAAAATAACTTTTGTGCACTTTTTTACCGTAGTTTATTGTTTGGAAAAAATTTGTTAGATTGGAATGCTAATGCTAATATCGACCGCAACATGCTAAGCGCTAGCTCCAAGTTGTTAATCTGTCTATTGTTTATGCTTAGTCATGCTAATCGCTATGCTAATTATTAAGGTAAAGCTAATTTCCATGTGGTCTGCAATGAGAAGATGCAGTTTATATTATTTGTGCCATTTGAACTGCCTGTTTGTGTTGTTAGCCATTTGAAAGGAGTAACAATACCATTTAAGGTGTGGTATATTTCATTTTTGACGAAGGAATCTGCATTTGTGTATAAAAACTGTAATTCATTTGATGTTCAAGAGTTAAATAATTAAAAGGGTGAATTAAAATAGTTAAAAACTAATGATATAAGATAAATAGTGGTTAAAAAGAGATGCATAAATAATGTGTCTGTTAAAAAATACTATTGTTGATATTAATTCATGAATAATTGAATACATTTATGGTTAAAGCGAATTGTTTTAATTCATAATAATTCATTTATTGTGTATTAATGTATTTCCTTGATTTTTGGTGATATATTTCATGATAAACTGAAAAGATGAGGTCTCATAGAACATGACAGAATCAGATTTAGGTCTTACACCTATGCGGTTTCTGTGTAGGTTGGTTTTTGTACTTTGCTAGTCTGAACTACTGTCCGAGAAACAAAGAGAGAGAGAGACGATTGAGATGGCGAGCCCAGCCCAACGGATCTGAGAGAGAGAGAGAGTTCGAGAAGCAGTGTGGCCAGCTGTAGAGCACGGCACACAGCTCTACGGTGGACTCGTGATCTAGTTTTGCCGTCTGTTCTGTTGTTTTAGAGCACTGTGAGAAAATGTGGTGAGAAAACACACTGCAGGCCAATGAAAACCATCTTCACCAGGAGAGTGCTGTTTGTGTCCCATGTGAAGCCAAAAGTCCAGAATGACTTATTATTTTTGAACCGATGTATTATCCAACATGCACAATACAAAGGACACACAGGAGGAGATGCATGCAGTTACACTTGTTTTAGTCACTGAACCCTGGTGCAATATATGTATTAAACCCTGGTGTGTCCATCTGTCATCCATCCTGTGTCCATAATAGACGGTTAAACATGTTGAGTTCCTGGAGTTTGGCAGTTTTCAGGTCTTTCTTATTACTGACCATCTTGTCATTGTTCTCCTGATGCAATCATTTCCTGAGTCTCTTCAGTGTCAAAATGATTCCAGTGGTACATTTCCTCCCACATCTGTCTCTAAAGTTCTCCACATAAGTTGTGCTGCTCGCTGGTACATTAAACCCTCCCTCCTCTTTCAGGCAAAGAAGTGTCTTTTATTTAACTCTAGCTACTTTTATATTTCCAATGAATTGATTGAGTTATATATGTTTCCCATAGTTGTTTCAAATAGCTGTGATGTGACAGGAGTCATAATAATACAGGATCTTACTCCTCATACTGGAAGATTTATAGCTTGTTATAGTATCAGATATTTCCTGTAATTAAACTGCTTGTATTATTTCAGATGCTTCCTCTGCCTATAGTGATTGTAAACTGAGTTCTTAAGAATGTCTGTTATGATATTGGACTCTGCATCATTGTTTTCATGTAGTTTTTTTTTTTTTATAATATTCAGTGACAGCTTCATCTGTCTCTGTTGGCTTTACCATAAATTGTTTGGAATCATGGTCTCTCATTTTTGTTTGAGTCTTTCGAAGATGGAATGCTAATGAACCACTCATTCTATTGCTCATCTCATAGTAAAACATAGAGCTCCTTCTGCTTTGTATGTTAATAATCCATCTAATCTATGTCCGATTCTTTTTTTTTTAGTTCCAGCAGTATGGAATTATCTGATGTTCTTTTATATTCTAACATGAAAGCACATCTTGCATGTTCTTTATGTTCTAGACGAGCTCTTAGAAAAAAAAAGGTCTGTCTTTGAATAAGCACTCTGTGGATTTGGGTAAAGATTCTTGAATTATTCCTTCCTGGGTTATTGTTTCTACATGGTCAGTAAGACCTAACTCTTTGATAACATTATTTAATACTCTTATTAGCCGAATTATTACTATATATGTCTAATTAATACAGCTGCACCTTCAGCTAGGTGTTCTTTACATGATGATTTAAACCATGGACATCATAGGACAGAAGATTGAGAGGCAGCTGTGGCTCAGGAGGTAAAGCAGGTCCTCCTCTAATCAGAAGGATGGTGGTTCGATGCCTGGCTTCTCAAGTCTGCATATTGATCTGTGTGATTACTGTCTTTATTGTCAATGACTGAATGAGATATGTAGTGTAAACCTGCTTTGAGTGGTTGGAAGATGAGAAAGGTGCTATATAAGTACAGTACATTTAGCATTAGCATTTAACCTATCCATATAAATTTAACCTGCAGCTTAGATGAACTGAAACTGTGCAAGTATCTCCTTCAGAACTAACGTACAATAATGTTATGTAGAATGATGTATGCAAAGACCAGTCACAGACCAAACACACAGGGCTGAGCGTGGCAGGTGGATGACGATGATATCCTAAAGCACAGGAGATCAGAGCAAAATCACAAATAAGTTCACTAAAAAACACTGAGCTGGCTGCAGCATTTGTTGTCATGACGGCTGAATGATCTGTTGGCGTTCGACAGGTTGAGCCGGTCTTTTGTTTGTTGCGGTGATTGATCAGATGATGAGAAACAGCTGGTGAGGTGATCAGACAGGTGAGAAGGAAAACCAGAGGCCATGTCCAGCAACACACACAACAAAGAGAAACGTGACAGAGAAATGAAAGTGAAACCAAATGAGAACCTGACAGCCTCATCATAGCAAATAACAGAAGAGTATGACTCCCCAAAGTTACATGACCAGAGATGTGGTTCTCCTTTGGTCACTTTCACCTTCAAAGCTGTTCTGTAAAGTCACTGTTTACTGTAAACCAGTGCTAGTCAGTTCTGATTTCAGGAGGTCTGACTCCAAATCACAAATGTGATTTTGCCCAATATAACCAGTTGACATGTATTAATATCTTTAACCAGCTCTGTTTATATCCAATACACATTAGTAATAGGTATTCTGATATGTTTCAGGACCTCTACTTATTCTTCATCAAGATGACCATAATAATCCAAACTGTCTCTCCAAGTCTTTCTTCATATTCACTGCTTGTTGCTTCGATATGGCTTTCTTTCACTTTAGTCTGAAAGTCTTTGTCTTCACCAGAGCAGCTCCACCAACATGACCGAGTTCTGACTGTTTCACGTTTCAACATTTACAACAAGTTCAAAAGGATTTTTGGCATGACAGCAGGATCTGAGTGAAGAGTTGAATGTTCTGTTTTATGAAATGATCTGGACTGAAGAACAAATAACTGTGTTTAATGCTTTTTGTTGATTAGAAAGATGTGTTTGCTTTCTGTTGTTCTGTCACACATTTAGTTCCTGTGATTGGTTGTAATTCTAACCAGATGTATTATTTGGGCACCTGTTGATAACGCCCCATGGAAAGAATTAACATTTGCAGATTGCTCTGCTAATATCAGTGTAGGGAGTAAATGGCTACATTTATACATTGCTTTTATCCACAGTGCTTTAATGGCTTTTGTAACTCTTTCATGCACACACACTGATGCAGGGTCCTCGCCTAGGGACACTTCGATATGTGGGTCCAACCACCGAACCAACATCAGTGGACGACTCACTTCACCTCCCTGAGCCACAGCTGCTCCGGGTCCAGCACACATCTAGCACAAAGTTCAGGAAAGCTCAGGAAGCATCTGCAGCGTGGGCAAGAGAGGGCTTGAACAAAGGGGACGAAGGAGGGCTGAATTCCCTCCAGTCCTGCCAGCTCACACACCTGTTCCCAGGCAGCCTGGACAGAGGCAGAGCACACACACACACACACACACACACACCACTCCACATAACAGGTCTCCAGCTGGTGTCTCGGCCGATGCATCACTCGTGTATACTACTGAGCCAGAAGCACTACTTTATCGGCATTTTCAAGACGCCACATGTGACGTGTGAGCTCTGTGTGGGTCAGAAGCTAAAAAGCCAAAATGTTCTTGTGACAGCTTCTGTAATGACGCTGATGACGGGAGTCGGTAACACTGGGTGTAATTGGAGGCCTGAGGAGCAGTCATTTGAACAAAAGAGTCTCAGTGCTTTAAAGCAGGTGTCGGAACAAAGTGGGCACGGCCGGGCTTTGTTGCTTTTCTTCTCAGAAAGCGTCAGCCCTCTGACAGGAGGCCTGTTAATCTCAGCCAATTAGCTCTGAAGGCTCTCGGGGGACGGAGAGAGAAACAAGCAACTAATGCCGCTTCAAGACGCTGTCAGTCTACAGTCTCGAGACTGCTGCTTACATTAGCTGTACTTTGTAGCAGCAGAACTGCTATCAGTCACTCACTGTCTGCAGACCAGCAGTGCATGTTCAGTCACAGAGGCTCGCAGGCTTTTCATTTTTAACCACAGTTTTCACTGAAGATGAATTACTGCTGAAGGCAGAAACACGCAGAGCCCTGTGGATTATTACACTCACCAAAAGTGACTGCAGTGGAAAATATGCTCGCCCTGATTGGTCAGCTACCACAGGCCGGAGCAGGCTTCGCTCTCCACCATTCAAGTATCCTACCCTGCACTGCACTGAGCTGTTTGGAACCCATTGTGATGTTTGCAGCTCAGCTCTAATGTGTGCAGTCAAACAAGAACTATTTATTCAGACTTAGAGAACTGCTGTGAATCAGAACTGCTGACAGGAATCTGGACCAGAATCACAGTCTTATTGTAAGTTGCTGGATATTTTTTTTTGAAGAAATCAGATTTGATCGTTTCAGAAGACCCACAAAATGAAATGTAATATTCCAAACACAGAGAACAGAAAAACAACTGGAGAAGTCATTGAAATGCCCAACTGTCATCATATATCACTTCAGAGTTAATGAAATGTTATTTCAACGTTGCATATATGTATATGGCGTTATTTTCCGGTGACTTGAACTCATGAGGTGATCACAGCAACAAACTGAGCTCACTGAGTCCATCTCTTCTTGTGAAGCCCTGAGCTTTGTTCCATTCAGTATGTTTATGATGTGATTATGATGATCCGCACAAATCACTCAGTGTTTGGAGCACACTCTGTGTTGGATGTAATCTGTACGAACATTACACAGTTCCAGTCATCATAATGTCACATAACGTTACCGACTTAACCAGAACATTTCTGAGGTCGGCTGCAGAGACAGCGAGACAGTTAATGTTACATTTCAAGCTCGATTACAGCGTTTCACCTCCTCCCACCCTCCGTGTGCTGACGCTCTTCAAGATTGTTTACAGTCAGATGCACATGATAAACCCTGCGACGTCCTCAAAAAAAAATCTCATGAGGCTTTCCAAACCCTCATGACAGTGATGCCGAGCGGTTCAGATATGACCGCGGGACCATTTGTGTTTCTTCACGTAAGCACGAGCCACAGAACCGATGCTGACGTTACAGTATGAATCCAGAGTAAACAGATTTCACTGTGATTTGATTTCAATAAACAACTTTTGAGATGTTCTCTGAACTGAGTTCAGACTGATGATTGATCTCCTTTGCCTAAATATGAAGCAGTATCATCGTGCCCACAGACAGCTACAATAATAAGTAACAACAACAGACAGTTGATGTCTGCTGCTTTTTATCCCAAAATAAAAAATAAAAAAAAAACTCCGAGCTCTCTCTCCCACAGGATCCGGATCAGAGGAGAATCTGACGTGACGATGAGTGTTTAGTCCTCAAGAAGCTCCGGCCCTGGCCCCGCTGTCTCGGCATAGAGCTCCCCCGGGCCTGTCTGTCTGTCGGCAGGCAGCAGCTCTGTCCCTTGTGGTTGGACGGTACCCATGATTTGAAAACTCTTATGAGATTTGTATACGTTGTTTCAGCTTTAACATATTGTCTCGTAAAGTTTGAAGCACATCTGTCGTCATACAAGAAGAAAACCAAGACTAGATCTGTTGGTGTAGAGGAGAGGAAAACTGTTCAGGTCAATGCTCAGAGTTGAACTGTCACCATGGCCACGGCCATTTTCCCTCTTGTCGCCTGTTTTCCGCTCTGTCTGCCTGCCTGTCTGTGACTGGCTCTGCTCTCTCTGCACACCTGCCCATCATCAAGCCGTCAGCGATCAGCTCTGTCTACAGGAGCTCTGGACAAACTGTCAGTCCTTACTGGATCATGCTTGTATGAAGCTACTTTATGTTTACATCAAGTTAGTCAGTTCACCTGTCTGCACCTTTACACCCGTTTTCTGCCTGTCAGCAGCTCTTATGTCTCTGGCCCAGTCTTAAGATGGTGTCCAATATGTGTATCAATACGTCATAATTCATGTATGCCTTTCCTGTTGTACAATGTGGCACTATCACATGTCAGGAAGTGGTTAGATGCTGTTGTCTCACGCTCATCAAATGTGTTGTTTCATCGACTCTGAGAGTGACGTCGGAGGAAAATGTCCGGCGTGTGAAATCTGGTGAATCAGCTGAGCCTTCTTCATGACACAGCAGTTTCTTTTGACGTCATTAAGCTGGAAGTCCTCCACCACTGTGTGAGGATGGAAATACATTAGTCATTTCTGTTGTGATTTGCTCCATACTTACTGTTCATCCGCTGAACTCTGAACTGAAGACTGTTGCAGCTCGTCATCGCTCACAGCACCCGGTCTCCAGAGGACATGGTGGGAATATGAAGTAAGGAGGGAGCTGGGTGGAAAATAATAAAGTTATGTGTGTGTGTGTGTGTGTGTGTGTGTGTAAGTGCAGGTAAACAGGCAGCAGTGTTGAAGAGCACTGTGGGTTGTTTTTTTTTTAAAATTCTGTTGTCACTGTGTTTGGAGGAGATTCTCAGCAGCATGATTTAAGATAGACCTGTCAGCATGGAGACACACTGACTGCAGACAAGCATGCAGCTATGCTCCGCCAACCACAATGCACACACACACACACACACACACACACTGCACAACATCTCAGTGGCTTATGCAAATTGAACACTATCTTCCGCACACACACTCCCGACACACAGAGCACAGCGGAGCACCTCGGTGATGGTTTCGGGGCCCGAGGCGACGCGCTGTAAAGAGACCAGATGCCACGCGAACGCTATTTACAACACTCGAGCTGGGACTTTTTTCAAATAAGCACCATCTCGGCAGTTATCAGCTAATGACAATCAGGCGAGGAGATGTGGAGAGGAGCCAGACGACGGCAGCATGTAGATGCAGAATGAAGACATCCTGAGAATGAAATGTTCCCTCCAACCTCCACCAGCTCCACCAGCTCCCCTCCCCGCCAGTCCATCACAAACGCTGCAGAGCTTAGCAAATGTCAGAGGGGAATTTAAGAGGCTAATCGGAGTGCATGTCATGTCAGGAAGGAATGTGGGAAACTATTTCTTTTCAAATCACCTACCAGTTTGTTCAAGAGCCCAGACTGAAGAAAGGTGTTAAAGTGCCAAGCAGGAGAGATGCCAAGAGCTGCCAGGATGTGTTTATGAGGGAAAAAAGAGATCTGAGCTTTGGCATTCCACACACAAACACACACACACACACACACACACACACACACACACACACACACACACACACTTGACAAGCTTCAGAAAAAGTTTTCATGGTTTGTGTGGAGCTGCTATAGGCTGAGTGGGAAGATGAAATGTTATATACGTATACATATTCAGAGCATCACTGATGCTGCTCAGGTGAAAAACAAAGTTAAAGACTAACATCCAGGCGTGTGGTTTGACCTTTCTCAGCAGGTTGCCGTGTGTTTTATGAATGATGACTCTTATAATAACACAATTTCCATAAAATATTCATTCCCTCTTCATACAGTCACACCAGGCCACACAACCCGATACAGTTACCGTAAAAAACATGACTTACTCAGCAGCTCTGCCCAGCAGTGATGGAGGTGGCTCCTTTATCTTTGTTGTCTGCTTCTTCCTGTACCCATGCTCCTGATGGTTTTAATTTAGTCTTTTACATCACTGAGACAAAGTTATGTACTTCATTTAATGGAAGTGTAGCACATAATTCATGCTACAAAAAAAAGCCATTCTACTGGAGTAAACGTCTCATTATCTGAAGCTATGAGACGAGACGCTGTGCAGGAGTCTGGGGACTAAAACGATTTCATTCAAGTCCTGGCTACCCACAGAAAGACTGTTAAGACTGTCAAAGCAATGCTGAAAACAGCTGAAGAGCCCAGTTTTGCAGTCTTTAGACTGGTCTCAGAACAACTTTCTGAAAGTAAATGGTAAATGGACTGTACTTATGTAACACCTTTCTAGTCTTCACTTCAGACCACTCAAAGCTCTTTTACACTACATATCTCAATCACCCATTCACACACATTTACACACTGTTAACACACTGACTGCCATGCAAGGTGCCAACTGCTCATTAGCTATTAGCTTAGGAGCTAACCCTTTACACACATTCACACACCGATGGCGCAATCTGGGGTTCAGCATCTTGCCCAAAGACACTTCGTCATGAAGACCGGAGGAGCTGGGGATGCTGCACCTCCTGAGCTGTAGCCGCCCCTGAAGTTCTTGGTCTCATCTGCATGTTTGTCTCAGTTAAAGAGGATTTTACCTCAAGGCCATGACTACAAGGCTATCACTAAATGTGCCTGTGCATTGTTGGATTTATTTGACATCTTTACTATGATCACAGGTCAAACTTCCTGCTTCAGATGAAACCAATCACTTGGAATGGGTTTCTGTTCCTGCCCCCTTCAAATGCAACCCAAGAAAGTGAAAGCAGAAGACTGAGAAGAAGCTGTGCCTGTCTGGAAGGAGATAGACCACAGCTCACCTAAAGAGACTACATGGTAGACTACACAGTCTGGTCTTGGTCTCGACTTGATCTTGGTTTAGGACTACACTTTGACTACAGCACTGGGAGAGATTGTACAGACACTCCTGGCAACACTATGAGGAACGCTATGAATGTCTTCCACAATGCTCACAGTGAACTGCTCTCTCACTCAGCTCTGACAGTTTATCGACTCATCGATGGACATGTAATCCACACATTTCAGTGCAGAGTTGAAAATCTGTCTTCATGCTGCCGCTGCTGAATCTGGTAGCTGAACTTATTTCACATCTTTGTTCCCGTCTCCTGCAAACAACTCCTCCTCCTCCTCCTCCTCCTCCCTGTGCCCTTTTCAGCTGATTCCCAGGTTATGTGACGCAAAGCGGCTTTCTCAGCAGCAGTTTGTCGAAGCTGCGAGGATCGTTGATGAGACAACGTCAGAGTTCTGATCTTTTCTGTTCTCGCAGTGCGACCAGGCAGGAATGCTGCACTGGAGCCAGCATGTCGTACAGCAGCTGAAACACAGCGTTATGATTGGTATCTGTCCACTTTTTAATGTCAACCTTTCAGTGTTTGCTGTCCTCACTCATCTGCAGGTCAGATGTGCACAAACCAAATGTCATCAGCCCACCAGTGCTGGTTCTATACTCAGCCTGAAGGTCTTCGCTCAGGTGGGGGACCTCAAATTTTAAGATTTGAGGCTTCACTTCACACATCAGATGAGTATCAGTGCTGCACACGTCAGGAGAGTCTACTTGACTGTGGAGCAGTTTTGTTCTGTAACTCTGCTTTGTCCCAGCAAGCAGCACACACACGCACACACACACACACACACACACACACACACACACACACACAGTGAGTACATCACACACACAGTCTCTGTGTCTGTCTCCATGCATACATGTCCACACATGCTTCTTACTGTATGTTCATATGTTTTCATGTAATAAGTCTGCTGAGTGCTTTGGCAACACAAACACGTGCATCCCGCTGACAGAGCCGTTCAGAGATCAGCGCAGCATGCCTCAATGTCTGATGGGAAACTTTCTAAACAAAACAAATAGGAACAGGAAGCTGTCTTGGCATCCTTTCTAAATTACAGCTTTTTACAGTTTGGACAGATGAGGCCTGACCGCGGCTCAGTGTCAAATCCATCAAACTTCCCCAACAGAAAAAAAAGGACATGCTTGTGCTTTGCCACGGAAACTGGCTCCGCGGGGTCCTCTGTCCTCTGTGAGGCATTCAGATGCCTTTTCAATTTCTAATGAACCATAAGCATGAGAGTCATCTGCTGTTATTAATGTTAAGAAGTCATTAATATATGACTTTATACAGCAGTCAGTCCATGAAGTCTGCAGCTCTAAATGTTGTCATTAGATTTACTTTGGTCCAGAAACAAAGGGGATGTCATCAAATGGGCCATTGGAGAGCATCTAAAAACATGTCTAAAACATGGACGTCCACTACATATATTATTACTGTCATTATTGTTACCATATCTCTACTACAGTTTATAGTTCATTAATGATTTGCTGCTGCTGTGCATCTGTGTCTCTCTATCTCTATCACAGCTTCTGCGGCTACTGTAATCATTCTATCATTTATTGTAATTCATTGTCATTCTATCATTCATTGTAATTGTACATTATGTTTGTGTTGATGACACAACATCCATTGCACGTCTGTCCGTCCTGGGAGAGGGATCCCTCCTCTGTGGCTCTTCCTGAGGTTTCTTCCACCTTTTTTCCCTGTTAAAGGGTTTTTTGTGGGCAAGTTTTTCCTCACTCGAAGCGAGGGTCTAAGGACAGAGGGTGTCACTCCCTGTACAGATTGTAAAGCTGTAAAGTTGATTAGATTTGATTAGATGTAGTTCCATGACCTCACCCTCAGGTTTCTGAAGAGTCGTTGTGGAGCTGTGTGTGGTGGCTCTGACTGCTGCTATCATCAATCAAAGTGGCTGCACTCTGCATTTGAACAGGTGAGTTGTATATAAATTCACCCTCAGTACAGTTGCTATGAACGGGGAAATTAGCTATAGAGACCAAATCTGTTTTTTGTAGCAGGCTGTAAACATGTTTATTTCTGCTGTGAAGTGAAGAGAGAGATGGGGAATGACATGCGGGAAAGAGCCACAGGTTGGATTCGAATCCCGGGCTTCCGCAGCAAGGACTGAGCTTTCACACATGGGGGGCTGCTCTACCAACTGAGCTGAACACCGCCCTGGGAAACACTCTTTCAATTCTCTATATGTCCTGTACATGTAGCATTGACAATAAAGTTGACCAGACTTGAAAACTGTGTGTGGAGCGACAGAGATGGAATACATTGTTTCGTTTTTTTGTTTACTTTAAACTCTCCAATGCTCTTCCATGACTACTGTTTATATTGTTAGTTTGTTTAATCTGCAACAAAGTTTAGAAGATGATCATATTTTTCTTCTTTCTTTTTATTAGATGGAGACAGTACAGAGATACAGTAGGAAAGGTGGAGGACAGAGTGGATGACATGGCTCGAATCTGGACTGTCCACCACCACGTCAATCCTGTTTGTACACTTGAGACCAAAGAGTGTCTAATGACAGAAAACTGTTTGAACCGTTTCGTGTCCGTCACGTCTGACAGAGGACTGAAAGTTTAACTGGAAGCCATGTAACCAATAAGAATTTATTGTCACAAGCACAATTTGTTACACAAAAATAATGGGTCACATTTACACAATTTATACAGGTCTAGAACTCAATGTACAATTAACAGACTAACTAAATACCGATAGTTAAATATGTACTCACATTACACACAATATCATTAAAACCTACACAAAAAACATGTACTGTGTGAAAGTAACACGAGTCGACATAAAAATCACATTATTTACAAAAAAACATCGATTGGAGATCTTTAGCAAAAGGACTCTGATGTCTGTTCAAGGTTCTCCCGTCCGTCTGTCAGAGATATTATACAATCTATCATGTAAAAGCTCCCCCGCTACAAAGTATTATTCAGTCTCTTAATAGTTGAAAAGATTATAAAGTAATAAAGTCAAGTAGCCAGAGCTGAAGAACACCAAGTACACTAGTAAATACTACGCTTTGCTTTGACGGTATGGCGGTTTTTCCCTTTTAAAGCAGGCTGGTGAGATTAGCATTAGCTTCATGAAGTGCACTTTAAGCCTTAGCTTAGCTTAACTGTCTGCGATGATTTTTTTTTTTTTCTTCGTTTTTTTTTTTGTTTCATGTGTACATAGAATCCTTCTATACTCGCATCAGGGCGTCACTACATATAGGTTACACATTAAGGTGGATGGAGAGCATGAGGACAGCAACTTCGCCTCCTCCTCCTCCTCCTGCTGCTGCTGCTGCTGCGATGGTGTGCAGGAGGCCGCACGAGAGAGATGGAGGCAGAAAAACCCTCAACGCTCACATAAAACTCACACTGTGGGTGAGGAGCGTCGAGTGTTGGGACTTTCTGACATGAACGTCAATAGGATCGTTGAGTGGACTGATGCTCTCTACAATCAGTGCAGGGTGTACCAGAGGAGGTGATCAGTCATCTACTGCTTTATTGGACTTCTTGGACTGTGAGTGACATCCTGGACAAGTAATTAAGATTCAGAAAGCAGAAAGCTGACTCATGGTGCTGTGTGTGTGTGTGTCTTTTCTCTGTTATTAGCTGTGTACCACAAGTTTCAAGTCAAAATGTGAATGAACGCTTGTTTCCATCCACTACTGTGAATGTTTGGAGTGGGTTCATGTGATGAGAGGTAGGTGGCGCCGAGAAGAGAGCGTGACAAAATGACGTCATTAAAAGAAGGTGTGACCAGGTGTGAAGAATGATGCAGAACACACGGTGTGAATCAGACGCTTGTGTTTGTTTCCTGTGTTAATTTTAAGTTTTATCGTTTCCATCGAACTTTTCGAATGTGACACATTATTGTTGGAAACTATACTACAGTGAATTCTGTGCATCTGCACTGCATGATTGAATTATTCATGAGCAGATGTCAACATGACTGTGCTGAACATAAATCAGACACAGGTGTCACGTTACACGTAAACTGTGACGGTGTGTGGCTGTATGAACTGGGCTGACTGTATATTATAATATAATCATACCTGGAGGTTACAGTGGAGACTGATGAGACCTGCAGCAGTGTGTGATGACGCTCTGTGCTCTGCAGGCTGAGTGTGAAGTGTGGTGAGGTAGAGCACACACAGGCACTCCACTGACAGCTCTGAGGAACTTTTCTGCAGAAGCGCACACCTAAACTCATCTGCAGCTTACGTCATGGTTAATAACGATGGTGTCACTTCTCACAGCGTGCAGTGGAAATGAGTGTCAGCTCCACATCAACACATCACTGACACTGAAATGTTAAATTATCTACGAATGTACTTACTGTTAAGTCTACAAATGAATATCTGGGTCCAGAAACGTTCGCTAACGTAGTTGAAACGTCTGACAGGATGTTGCCAGAGACACTCCGGGCTCGTCTTTAACTTAAGACACTACTTTATGTTCAACAAGTACTGATACTCGTGTCCTACGTGACATCAACTGGACCGTGGCGTTAATTAAGGTTGAAAGATGAACATTATTATGATGTAAGATGGAATTATTCCTACCCTGACACACACACACACACACACACACACACACACACACATGCAGTTTGTGTACATCACCAGGTGTGTGCATAAATTGGGTCGTGTGTGAATGCTCGCAGATAAAAACGATGTCACTGTCCTCTGGTTACTCACACTGACTGCAGAGAGCTCAGCGGTGTCAGTTCTGTCCGTCAGAGTTGACGGGCGTTCCCTCCATCTGACGGCGGGGTTCCTCTTTGCAGCAGCGATGAGGTATGTGTACGCTCACAGGTACGCACTGTGAGCCTGAACATTAGTGGACTGTGTGTGTTTGCACGTGTGCAAATGACAAGTGCACCCAGACATTCACCGTGCTGCACATCAGCTGTGAGGATCCAGCAATGTAGAAAACAAATAGACAACATGAGAGATGAATGCAAACATCAGTCCGGTTATGAGAGAGTGATGGAGAGAGAGAGAGAGAGAGAGAGAGAGAGAGAGAGAGAGAGAGAGAGAGAGAAGACAGGGGGCGGAGTTACTCAGAAAAGGGCGGGAACATGCCCAGATCAGCGAAGTCCTCGATGTTGTAGTTGGCTGTTCCCTGGGTGGGATCTCCAGCCATGGGCAACATGTCCTGCAGAGACACAGGGAGGGGAGGGGGAAGAGGTCAGGGGTGTGCTGAGGACACAGACATCTGACGTGTGTGTGTGTGTGTGTGTGTGTGTGTGTTGTACCTGGAATACTTCTGTCTGGCTGGGGTTGGGGTGTGTGTGCTGCTCCCCGGTCTGCTGGGAGTGATGCTGGTTCTGCCACTGGGACCAGACCTCGCTGGGACGACCCTGGAACTGGGCTCCACTCTGACTGCTCTCCCCCGACACATCTGGAAACACACACACTCCAGTTAGTGACTGATAACAGATCTAATGGCTTATCACATCATTCAAAGAGACAGATTGTGGACTGTTGGGGTGAGAAGTCTGCTGTGAGTCTGAGTATGACACATACTAATTCTTTAATATTTCCCAGTGGAGGATCTGGTAGCATTCTGTGATGTAAACAGATGATTGTTGAATTTCAGCACATCACAGACGTGGGAGGTTTGTCAGAGAAGCGGCAGATGTTTTCCTCCCATCAGCACATCGCTCTCTGTGGAAGATGTTTCTCTTCCGTGCTGCAGAAGAATCCGTCTAACACTCAAACACTGGCTGCTCTCATGCTTCGTGATACCCACAGAGGTGGTTTGGTTGGGCTCAGACACAAAAAACGACTTGTTTGAGATTAAAATAAGTAAAAGGGTTCAAAAGAAATCAACACAGACTTTTGGTTTGACTCGACATACAAACAGTGGCGTCCTGAGTTTGAGCCCTGTGTTTGTTTGACTCATCTTTCCACCTCAGTCTGCTCCATGTGGACACCACGGCACGTCAAGATATTACGCCAAAACGATGTGTCGGCGTCAGCTTGAAGCATAGGGAAACATCACACATGAATAACCCTGATCATAGCATGAAACTATCAGCGGTAGTAGCAGAGTTAGCTTAGCGACGGCGTCACACTTCAAGTGGCTCTACAAAACCTCTTCGAGTCACAAAAGTAAAAATAAATGGAGGACTCGTGACTTCTGTATGTCTTAATTACAGAGTACTCTGTCAGGTTACCACTGTGCATAATTACAGACAGAGCTTTAATTAGCTCTTAATGAAATGCAATCTGTTTACTCGTTGTCTTGTTAAATTCAGATTAAAGTGGAGAAGATTTTGCAGCAGTAACTCCGTCGGCACGCTCGCAGTCATGTCACGTTTTGACAGATGGACTATTTCCATTCACTTGTTAGTCACCAGTCACTTCTGCTGTCAGTCAAACTCCACAGTTCCATTACAGCACATGGTGGATGTTGTTTGTTGTTGCTGCTGTGGATGTGAAAGATCTGCATCGACTGTCGACTTTCACTGACAGCAGCTTAAAATACATTGAACACGTGGAAACAACTGTGAGTAATTAGTCAGCAAGCTGAATTTGTGAAGATGAAGGTAACCATGGAGAGAAAAATTTGGGGTGAATGACTACTTTTTTTTTTCAAGCTTTATTTTGATAGAGACAGCTGAAGAGTGACAGGAATGTGGAGAGAGAGAGAGAGAGAGAGAGATGGGGAATGACATGCAGGAAAGAGCCGCAGGTTGGATCTGAACCCTGCGCTTCCACAGCAAGGACTGAGCCTTCACACATGGGGCGGCTGCTCTACCACCTGAGCTAAACACCGCCCCAGGTGAATGACTTTCAACGAGCTGCAGCATAAGCTACAGGTGTGGTTCAGTTCGCCCGTGATAGACAGATGGTTCATCCAAGCACACGGCAAGTATTTTTGGAAAGCGCTCGCCCTCTTGCCACACAGTTCCCAACGACGACCCTGACAGTTCTGTGTAACAAATCACGTGGCGCAGTCTTGTTAGGCTCCTGACTCCTGACCAAAATACAGACAGTGTTTCCAAAGAAGCAGTCACACTGTGTAAAATGCAAAAGGAAGTGAAATAAGATGAAAAACATTCTAACTCCATATTTCATTGAAAACAGCCCAAATGTTGTCCACAGGAGGCGGTGCTATTCTGGATCTGGTTTCCTCTTTGTGTGGTGGTGGAGTTTGAGCTGTCATTCACTGTGAGATGTTCCATCAGCTGCCATCGAATTCAAAATGTTCATATCGTTTTACGAAAACAATCACATTTCTCAGCTTGGACATCTGATAAGTTGTCTTTGTGCTAGTTTCAATAAAATCTGAGGCCTCTGTTGTTCACATCATCACACTGAGTCTCTGTTTACATTCGAAGCAGCCTGCCAGCTTTTTTGGGAAACAGGCTCACACAAATGAAGTTGGCATGACGTGCGTGTTTGATAAGTGTGGACTCTTTCTGCTTGGCACACAGCAGCGTGCGCAACGTTCAGGTAGCTGCTTCTCGTTTTCAGCCGGCGGCTGATCATATCAGCTCTCTGTAATTAACGTTAATCCTGCGTGTAACTCGATGAGAGACTCGAATGAAACCTGGCTGTTGTTGAGTTTTTCGCGCTCTCCGCAGGCCCGTGTTGATTTTGTGAATATTAAAGGACGTGGATCAGAGCCAGGAGAAGAAAAACTTGATCAGGACACACCTCGACTTGGTTTCTTATTCACATATCGATTACACTAATAAAAAAAATATCAACCTGTCACATCAGTGCTGTTCCTGAGTGAATGGTAGCTGAAATGTACATAAAAATGTTCGCTGTAGGCACTTGATGAACACAATCTGATTTGATGACTTTCCTCTTGTAACTCTCTCTCACTTATACAACCAACATCTACATGAACACACACGCGCACACACACACAGAAACGCTCTGGCTGCGAGGTTGTTCTGAGAGTACATTACAGCAGAGCAGATTGATAGGCTGCCTGCCTCCCCTCCTGCAGAGGAACATTCTTCGTGTTTCACAATCATAAACAAAACGCTCATCTCATCCGATGCTGTCGGAGAGAGAGAGAGAGGGAGGAGAGCACACGTGAAAAACACACGGGAAAGTAATTAAGCAAACACGAAGAGCGAGATAAGGAAGAAGAAAAACAAACAAATGAAAAGAACAAATGAAGGCTGCTGCCTGTAACTGACACCATCCTTCAAATGTTCTGACAGGAAGAACGAGAAGGTGGAGAATGACAAAAAGTAAAAGAATGAGCCTGAGAGAACAAAGGGAGGAAAGAAAGAAGAAATAAGTGGGGCAACATAGAGAGAGAGAGAGAGAGAGAGAGAGAGAGAGATAATCCATTTGGTTAATGCATGTGTCCATTAAAAGGCCATCAAGTAGTCGCTGCATGCTGGACATGCTTCATTCTACAGCCATGTAGACAACAAACAGCAGCTGGCCGATGAGCCGGCACCATCTGAAGCTAGCGGTGTGGCTGCAGGAAAGCAAGATGTCGGTCAGTCGGTCTGTCTTTGTTTCAGACTGAAACGTCTCAACTACAGAAACTCTAACTCTCACTTTCATCGACAAGTTATCTTCATTATGGATTTATCTGCTGATGTTTCTACTCTGGTGTGCAAATTCACCATCCACCAGGGACAGAGTGAGAGCTCAGTGATGTACGCTGCTGAACGGACATCAGTCAGAGTAATGCAAACTAGTGTGAGATGAGTGTGTGTGTGATTAAATGAATGGGTTCTCTGGGGATGAAGCAGCTACTGTGGTGGACTTGAACCAATAAATAAACGTAAATAAATATGAATAAACGCTCCACACTACGGTCTGATTCAGACACAAACACTCAAGGAAGATGGTCCTTAAACGCTGTACGAACAAATCAACAAATCTGTAACTGGTGGAACAAACTGATATCAAGTACTCCAAAATCAATAAATCCTTGCATCTTTTCTGTGAACAGCTACATCTCTGGACGCCAGAGGCTTTGTGTTATGTCTAAATTCGGGCATGGCTGCAAACATAGCTGCTGGAGCTGTTTGCGCCATTTCCACACATTGACTGTGATTCCACCAGAGGCAGCGTGGTACGTTTTGCAGAGTCTGTCCTATTTACCGGATACCGGATACCGGATACTGGACACAGACTCAGAACCGCCACAGAGAGAGTCATCTCGCGATATTACTGTAACGCCCTCCTGATGGGCCTCCCAGCCTGCACAGAGAAAACCTTTCAGATTGAGGTTGACTGAAAATCCTGCAGCTCACTGACATTGAGCTCCACTGGCTATCTGTAGCAGCCTGCATTAAACTCAAATTGCTAATGCTGACTACAAAGTAGTCTAAGGTTCTGCACCCACCTACTTATGCAGACATATGTTACCTCCACTGCTGCCAACTCCTCAGCAAGGTTCAAGTAAAGCAGCTATTGGCTGTCCTGAAAGTTGCTTAATAACGCCATTGCCTAGTTTACATAACTGGCTATGTGCGTGTAATTGGAATGGACACTGCAGGAGAGAGGAATAATGCTGTGAGAGAGACAGGACGCAGGACAAGCCAGCCTTTCTCCTCTGGTGGAATGTCTACCTTCACAAACATCCTAAAGACCTCCAGCTCTTCAGAGAGGACCTCCTCTACAACACTACCAACAACTGCACGTGATAAATACAGCGATGATGCATTCATGTGCAGACTGAAATCGCAAATTCGCTAAACACCAGTGTGTCTGTGAACGCAGCGTTGATGATGTCAGAGTCTTCCAGCAGCACACTCATTCACGCTTGTGTTCGAGCACAACAAATATATTTTCTACAAACGCTGCCATTCAGGTTCTGAGCAGGCCGGCTGTGAAGCAGGATTTAATGACGCTCAGCATTTTACTATTCACTCAGTGCAGGCAATCTGACATGACTTTTTGTGCCAACCTGTCAATGCAGAAAGACTTTTTTATTAAGTAGTGTTCAGAAGCACTCAGATGCAACCTCACTGTGTTATTCATGAAACTCATAAAAAAGGCTGTTAGCACATTGTGAGGTGAGAAGAAAGCTTTGAAGGCCATGGAGAATGATGTATATTAATGGTGGATGGAAGCGTTAATGACTGACTTTGACTCTGACTGCTTTGCTTCCCCATCCATGTAATTACCTCCACACCAGGCTTGAGAGCAGAGAAACATCTTTCCTCACTGAACTGAATATTTGGCATATAACGTGGTGTCAGCTGAGGTCTGAAGATACCAACAATCTCCTCTTTCTTCTCCTCTTGTGAATATTATTCATTATATTTTGGAAGCACATTGTGTGGAAGTTGATTGGATCTTTCATAACTATTAAAAACTCATTCTGCTAATCGCATCATTTCTCAACACTCTGTAGGCATGACAGATCACACTTTGATTGACAGCTCCTACATGAGTACTGACACTGAAGCTAAGCAGTGACCTGCTGTGGATGGAACAGCAGCAAAACTCATTTACACACCAAACAAATCTATATCGGTGCGCTATATTTACAATATTTTCACCTCTTTACTCTGCCTGCTCTGACTGAACTGAAGTGCTTCTCCACGCTCTCTACAGAAAATATTTTCACACCTCACTCTGTCAGGTGAGGATTTATATCAACCAAACCAGAGCTGCAGATTTCTGGAACAGTGAAAAGGCAGTTTGGTGAGTTTGATTTTCGAGGCGCCCTCTGACCTCTGTATGACCTTTATTTACCATATATGGTCTATGCTTTTTAACTATGTCACTGTTTCGAGGTTCCCCCCTGACCCTTCAAAGAGCAGCAGGTGTCTGTCCCTGTGGGAACCTGGCCACCTGTGGTGGGAACACAGACTGTGTCGAGGCCCCTCTGACCACTCAGAATGGAGTATTCAACAAAGCTGTGTAATAATAATAAAATTTAATTGATTACTTTGGATCACATTTTGTAAACATTTGCAAGATTGTGATATATACTAATGTATAATATATATAGTTTGAGTAATATGGTGGTTGGATGCTATTGTCAAGCCCTGACTCATAAGATCTTCTAGTGCAGTGGTCCTCAGCCTGAGGGTGGCGATGCTAAGAGGTTAAAACCATAAAAACATACAGGTGCATGCATTATAACAGATCACCCAGTGACACATGAGAGCTCACCAAAAGCTGTGCTGCGGTTTGTCAGTCCTGAGTAGGCGTTGCCACTGGGGGAGGAAGTGGCCGGAGACGACAGGGGACTGTAGGAGGCCGGGTCAGTCTGGTAGCTGTGGCCAGATCCGATACCAAATGGACTGGACTGGGCTTTACTGGCCTAGAGAGCACAGACACTGGTTACATATACGACACCTTCAGGGCTGTAACTGTACAGTCAGTTGAAGGTCAGTGTAATACAAAGCAGGCTTCACAGGTCAGTACACTCACATCACAGCAGGTCTGAATCTAGCTTCCATGTCTTTGCTCATGTGACTTTTTCCTGACAGTGTGAAGATCATATGGAATCTGATTTTTACTAATCTGATTGGGCAATCCAAATCAGATGCAGGTGTGATTACTGCGATGTGACCTCAGGTTCAGTGAATTCAGGCGACGTTTACGTCACACCTCTGCACTGCTGGGAGTCACACAGGGAGAACCTGGAGGACAGCTGCGATGAGTCAGTAGTGTCAGTAGTAGTGAGTCATAAGTGTTTGCTCTGACTCCACACACACACAAACACACACAGCTCTGTACAGAAGCAGCATACACTGCCAATCAGTAAAAAAAATGTGTCTCTGTCTCCTCGTCCATCTGCTCATCAAATAATAAACAAAAGTGTACACAGACTTACAGACACTGACTTCAGTGGCCTTCATGTTTACTTCTGTACAGCAGCGTGAATGAGAAGTGAGCAGTGTGAACGGAGCCTGTGGTGACTTATTAATTCCTTCATGAAAAAACATCCTGATGACTTTCTGCTCATTCTTCTTTCATTCATTTAAACAGCTCAAGTGTTTTCCAGAATATTTTGACCAAATTTGGCTTTTCCAATATTGGGAAAGCGTTTGGCAGAGTTGCAGGTTAGTCTGTTTTTTTCCAGGATGCATGACGAGCCTGTGTGATGTTAGCTCTTAACGTCTGCTGTGTTTACAGCTGCTGAAAACATTAAATCTTCTTTTCCACTTGTATCATGTGGCTCACGTTACTGTGATGCATTTAGAGGTGACTGAACAACAAAGAATTCAGTCCAGTGGAATGACCTGACAAGCGCGGCAGTGTGTGTGGGAGACAGATGAGGTGCGAGGTGAGATGCTCAGAACACACACATGCGCACACGCATGCATAAAACATGGCAAATAAGACAAGTCCATCTGTTAACCGGCACCAGAGGTGGGAGTCTGAGGTGCAGAAGAGCCGATAAAATGAGTTTGGCAATCACAGCAACCATTGAGATTTTATTATTGATGCAGTGGGGGTGCAGCAATGGTTTGCATGCATGTGTTACTTTATGTGTGTGTGTTACCTGTCCGGAGAACGGGGGCCGGTTGCCTGACCACGCCACCTGGCCCGGGTTGAGCTGTCTGGTGATCTGAGCTAGATTCTGATTAGACGAGCCCGATGGCTGGATGTCGTTGACGCCAGGGACGTGGATCACAGAAGAACTGCGTGCACAAATACACAAAGCGAAAAGAATGACATCGAGAACTCAGGCTTCACATTTCCCCACAGACACACTGCTATATATAGATGCAACATAGAAAAATGCCCATTGTTTCACATTATGCCGTCATTTATGTCAAATCAAATCTTTATGGCAATATATTCCATCAGTTTCGCTCTGTGTTCCACGTCATAGATGCAGACTGTGGGCAGAACATTTGCTTTGCAAACAAACGAGGAGGAGCATGAACATGACACAGAGCAGGAGAAGCACTCCTGCCACCCTCGCACCTAAAACAGTGGCTCACTTCTGTCACGTGGATGTGGTTTGGGTATGAAAAGTGTGACGTGGAGAAAACCATAGTGTTACACAACACAACACACCGCTAACCGCCGACACAAGAATCATGTCAAACAGTGCAGAGACTGTCTACAGATGAGAGCCACAAAAGCACCGTGGAGTGCTGAAAACAAACTCCAGACTCAGGCTCTGGAAAGACTTTTGGCTGTGGCGCACCATGTGACAAAGATCACGAAGATGGAAAGAGATGGCGGCTGCTAATGAGACATATGCCTTTCCATGTGGTCATTTCATATAGACTATTTAAGATAAGATATACTTTGCTGTCCTGAGAGTAAGTTTGTCTGATTGTCTGATTTGAGCAGTACATGCACTGACACACATGACTGACGTGTACCTGAAGCTTTTCCCAGAGTGTCCCTGCTGGAAGGGAGAGTTCTGAGAGTACAGCTGCTGTCCTCCAGCTGTAGAGGAGGGAACCATCATCTTCTTATCTCCAGCTGCGCACACACAAACACAGACACCGAGGTCAGCATGATAGAAACAATAAGAAGAATGTATCTATGTGGTGTATGCAGATGTTTGTGTGTTTGTTTGTGTCGTACATCCGGAGATGCTGGTGTACATCTCAGCGAAGCGGGGGTCTCTCTCCTGAGAGAACAGGGCATCTGTCTTGTCGATGTTCTTCCCTGCCTCGTGGACTCCACTGCTGACGCTGGCCACGGGCACCTGAGGGTCAGGGTGAAGAGAGAACACGAGAAAAACACGACCACAAACAATCAATGTGTCTGTACACACGTCCAAAACATGTGTCTCACAGCTGGGATTCTATCCAAATACTGTTGGTGTGAATTCAAGGGTTAGTTTTTTATCCAAGTATCCAAGCAAAGAGAAAGCCTAGGGGCATCTTTCTAAGCGGCTACGCTGTGAAGTGGTTGTAAAGCAGAGAGTTACCTGGGAAAGATCGTAGGCAGTGAGTCCATCTCTCTGGTGAACCTCCAGCTCTGCCTGCTGCTGCTGCTGGAGCTGCCTGCAAAACACAACACCATATACAGCATCAGCACCTCAGACTACATACTGACACACACAACAACTACATCTGAAGCTACCTACAATAAATGAACATTAAGTTAATAATAACCCGACACTGAATCAGCATCTAATCAACATTGAATCAATCAGTACGTTTACATGCAGCAAGAAATTCGAATTTCTGATCGTATCAGATAATGACATGCTCCGTTACGCTAGGTGGCGCTGTAGCCCTCTCAACAAAGAGCCACTTTCGGTTGACCTCTACTTATCAGCGACAACAAACTATCTGAAGGCATTCAAACAAAGATTACATACGAGGAGATTGACGATGCTACAGCTGCGGATTAAGGTGTTTGCAAGCACTTTGAAAAGTCCAAACTAAGTCCGATACGATCAGAAATTCAAATTTCTTGCTGCATGTAAACGTACTGAATGTTGATGGATCAACAAAACTGTCATTGAATCAATGTTGCTCAACACTGAAATATAACATTGATTTTTCATCAGGTTTGCACCCTGAAAAAGTTATTTCAGTGATGAAAAATAGATCAAGACAGACAAATTCAACGTTAGTTCAAATTAATCACTGTTTTATCACTGAACCAACACTGAAATAACATTAATTAAACCAAACCCCAGATAGCAGACCAACATTGAATCAACACTGATTCAATATTTCTCTTCTCAACATTGAAAAAGCAAAGAATTATCAACACTGATTCAATGTTATCTAGCCTTTAACCTCAACCAAAATGATGATTCTGATGGAATTTGAACATTGAATCAATGTTGAACGGATGAACGTCATGAATGTTTGTGTAGAATATCATTCAAACGTTCACATCAGGTCACTTCAGTTCATCAGAAAACAAACAAACAAAAAAAAAACTACAGTGTTTCTTTAGTTCTTGCTGACTTCTTACAAACAGAACAGTAGTTATAAACATGGTCTGACAGGTGACTCACTCATTGGACAGTTATAGTGATGTCATCCTGCATCATCAGTGCTAAATGGATCCACATGGGGAAAATCAAACCAAGACAAACAGACAGCAATTTACTGAGCAAGATGTACAACTAACAATGAACTGAACTGACCTGTCTGTCTGTCTGCCAGTTGTTGTTTTGTTGTATTTATGGACTTTCTGCTGACAGTATCTGTTCAGCACTTTTGTGTCAGATTTATCACTAAATCTCAAACAGTTTCATACAATTTTTCTCATTTGGTGTATGACAGAATATAAAATGGCTTCTACATATAAATGTAGTGTTCATATAAACCCAGTGACAGGTGAAACCTCTGTGAGTGGAGCCTCAGGCTAGAGACTTTAGCAGCTGCACATTACAATGTGCTCCAGAGGTGCATTGCAAAGGCTGAGCACTGTAAAGTAATCCACTCAGCTACGTCCTCCTGTTCCTCCTCAGGGATCTGAAGACATTTCCAGACCAGACAGGAAACCCTCCAGAGTGTTCTGGGTCTGATCCGGGGACTCTTCCCAGTCAGATGTGTCTGGAATACCTCCACAGGGAGGGAGGCTAGCCTGATACCTGAACCAGCTCTGAGCTCCGCACCCTGTCTGCCAGAGATGAACAATGATGTACAAAAATCTGATGTAGAAAAATGTCTAAAGGTATTTACACCTTGAGCAATGACACTTGAAATTGGGATGAATGCTAACACGACAGAGGGGTGAGACGTAATAAATCGTATAAATATGGATAATGATGCACATTTTCACACTCTCTCACCTTGAAGGCATACGTATTTACACTTGGTTACACAGAACCATCTAATTTTGGCGTGGACAGTGTGTTTTGAATGCCGTAGGCTGGAAGTATATTTCTGTGGGAGCTTGGTGAAATGAAACACCCCGCATCACTAATAGCTCTGGATCGCTTCACTTCAAGACCAAAACAGTCGACACGTGGAGTCCGAGAGCTCTCACTGCATACTTCTTCAATTTTCTATTCATCAGAGAGCACAAAGTGGACCGTTTCTTTAGTTCAAACACGCCATGATAAAACACTTCCCCTCCCCTCTGTTCCCCTCTTTTCCATCATTTTTGCTGATTTATTATCGTGGAGGAGACACCCGGAATTAAAGATGATGTATAAAAAATGAATGGAGTGAATAATAGTACATTCAGACTGACCTTTCCTGCAGTGCACACACACACACACACACACACTCTGCTCATAGTGTTATGAAATCCAACAGGACAACCAAAATCTATGAATTTATGATTCAAACAACAACCTCTCAGGCTATTTCTGAAGGACATGAAATATTAAATATTTGCCTAAATACACTTGAGCACAGCTCCTTCGAAATAATAGAAGGGGAAGTCAGAGGAGAGGAGCATGCAGGCCTCCGTCTCACCACCACATCGCACTAACAGTGTCAGTGTGTCTGGCTTCAACCTACATCCAGCAGGAAGAAAGCAACGGTTTTAACAAACACTGTCATGAGAATAAACACGGCATGCCACAGACGTGAAAGACAATAAATGGACAGAGGGTGTCACTCCCTGTACAGATTGCAAAGCCCTCCGAGGCAAATGTATTTTGTGACTTTGGGCCATACAAATAAAATTTGATTTGATTTGATTTGAATGCTACACAGCTGTTCCAACTATTGGCAGTAATGTTTTGAGATGTGCCCACTGAACGCTCTTCACAAAGATAACGGGGCCGTGGGAGCACAAAGCGCTGCTGTCACGCCCACACAGGTGGAGCTACTCTGGAACAATGCTCAGTGGCAGTTCAACGCGACACCTACACCCTGACACGAGAGAGACGACATGGGAGGAGTGTGTTCAGAAAGAGAACGTCAACCTGGAGAGTGAAATAATCAAATATTATCGACCAGCTATTTCTGCTGCTCATTAACAGATGACCTTAATTATGTTGCATGTTTATGAAGTCAGGCAGGGGTCAGGGCTCAAACAGTTCATTGGAGAACATAAATTACTTCATTTGTGTTTATTAATTATTAACTTGAGTGCACAAATTTCTAATTGTAGAGTATAAATAATTGTTTTCACCTCAGGCACTCATACACGTGTACATGTTATATTATTATATTATTATCTTATAATATTATTGTCTTATTAGATTGCAGTAAGCCATTCATGTGACTGCTTTCAATAAATGATGTAAAAAAGAATGAATACTAAATATTGAAGGAATATGGAATATCAGTTAAAATGGGGTTTATGATCATGAACAGTCTGCCTGACACAAACTGCTTCGTTTGAACATTTGAATGAAGGACAATGTCTAGTTTTTGTTTCAGTCCCACACTGCAGCACACACAGGCACATTTCTGATGTGAAAAACAGTTTGAAAATGTGATAAAACCTTTTTTCTTCGCCTGCAATAACAGGGATAAGTCAACTCAACTCAAGCAACAATATTAAATATCCTGTCCGTGTATGAATCAGTTGGTGTGTGTGTGTACACTCATACCAACATGTGCATAATGTACAAAGATGTGACTGACAGACAGCAGTGAGGGCACAGGAGCAGGCTGTTACGTCCTCACATTCACTGCAGCAGGCTCTGATGGAAATGAGCTCCATGCTCCGGCTGCTCACAGACCAGCACGACAAGTTTGGTGGTGGCAGCTGGCTGTCGATGGGCTGTGATCAGCTGCTGCACAGAAACATAATGGAAGGCGCACCGGACACACCAGCAGCACTATTTACCACTGACACCGAGCTTTCACACCAACAGCTCGCTGCCGGCTCAGTGTATTATTAGGCAACCAAATGGTCCCATTTCTGACTGAGCGAAGAAATTTAACAGGCTAGAAATGTTGTCTGTGACTGGAATGCTGTCAGAGATACATTTGAGTTAAAAAAAATAAACATTCAAAATCAACTGACCAAACAAAATAGGAAAAACGCCATAGATAAATCACATTTCTTACTGAAGAGTCCAGATGGAAGATCTGAAAAATGTCACTGCACAACAAGACATTATAAGTGTATTTATCAGAGCAGATGTGATGAGACATCACACAACTATACTGTCATTTCTCAACCACATGAATAAAGAAGCTATTTGGTTCAGAGAAGAATCCAGAAACAGAGTATATCATGTTGACTCTGTGCAGTCAAATCATGATCAATAATAATTCTTCATATTCAGCATGAATGAAATGATGAGAAGTGATGATTCACGCGATGAGAAATATGCACCGCACAGAGGTGGCACACGTTCAACACACAGTTCACTGCTGCACTGTGATCTCAGCAGGATGAGGGACGTCAGTCTCTATGATTCCATGTGCTGATGACAGCTGAGAGCAGGAGGACCTGGACACGCGGTGCCACCAGGGTTAACAGAATCCATCGTCAGTGCACCCTTACTCTGTGAATGCACATTGAACTGTTGACTAATGCAACAGTGACACCACTGCCCCCTACTGCCACGAACTGTCACTGCAGATGTTCAGTTCAGAGTTGTCATCTCATGTGTTCTACCAACAGGAGATGACCTGATGACCTAGATCTGCCCTGATCTTTAACCTGGAGTGGTGTTATATCATCTGCCATTTGATTTTGTCACTATTGCTTATCTCCTGTCACACTACAGTAACACATTGATCCTCTGGTGTAGTATACTTGTATTTCAGAGCTAAGCAGCAGAGCAGCCAAATTAACTGGCACTGTGACTCCACACCTTCCATTTAAGACCTTGTTAATGACACAGGAATCAATAAAAGCATGTAAATAGTATCCCTGATTTGTGGAACTGTCTGGGGACTCACACTGCTTCTTTTCAAAAGTGTGGATAAGGTCAATATTATTCCTGACCGCAGAGTGTTGATGTTGGACGCAGAGCGAGGTGAGAAATGGCAGTCGCTGACATCTCAGGTCAAAAGAGAACAGATGAACTCCAGGATCTACTGAATTTAGGTTCAAATGTGTGTACGTGTCACGTCATGAACAAATGACAGCATGGACACCCTGGAACAAACTTGTATTGTTCAACATCTCAGATGACCGCCCCCTTGCTCAGGAAACCTGTGTCAACAGTCAACAGTTATTCTTATATTGTAAGATTCTAACACTTTATTCAAACTTCAGAAACAACAACAAAAAAATCACCAAAATCTTGGTTTCTCTTTCCACTGTTCCAACAATTGATTGAAAGAAACCCTTGCCTCGCCTGCATCACCCTGTCCAGGTTTGTTTAGCTGTATGTTACATGCATACATACCGTACATCTGTTTGTGCTACACCTTTAGTTAGCAGCTTCAAATAGCTTTTAATAGGGCTGGATAATGAGCCCAAACACAGCTCAAAGCTTTGCAAGAACTACTTAAAAACCAAAGAAGACCAAAGGAGTCCTGACTGTCATTAACTTTCAGTCACCTGACCTCAACCCCACTGAACAAGTAGTATCATTTGGAATACAACAGCTTTACATTCAAAACAAGTATCTTCACCAGTGGTCTCAGACAGTATATGATGACATTATAACAAGGTGACAGCTACATTTTTAGTGTCACATAAAAAAATAGATTGAGAACACCAAAAATAACAAAATTAAAAAATGGGGGGTGTGTGTGAGTATGAGGAACTTACTTGACATTGGTGTTGGTGCAGATGATGTACTCTATCTCATCAGAGTATGGGTTCTGGAAGGTGAAGCTGCTGGTCCGGATCAGCATCCACTCTCTGTTCTTCATTCGGAAACGATACATTACGGACAGAACCTGACCCTTCAACTTCACCACCTGCAGAGGAGAAAAAACACTGTTAATATCACTGTTTCTAATATGCATTAATTATCCCCGCTGGGTCTACTCTGAAAACTAGACGACCATTTCCAGTGTGTTCACCTGACAGCGAAACACTGAATTAGTTGTGACCATAGAATGTATAAAACATGGACTGATGCACATTCTAGCACTCAGCTTATAGTCACAGATACTTGATGTCAACATAGGGGGATATTTCTTGACCATCTGTGAACAGATTTATCTGACCTGTCAGCTTGCTGTTGGATTATTGTCTTCATAGTTGTATATTTGGGGATTTATCACCAGAAGAACAGTGATCCCTGAGCCAAGAACAGAGGTTTTACAGCTTCACCTGGCTGAAGGGAGAATTTTAATCAGTGTAATTAGCAGCTCTTTACATTTTAGTAACTATGGTTTCTAAGTTTCAGCTCTATTACATGCTCTGTGTAGCAGAGTTAGTACTAACACTGTGCTCCTGAATGTCCTCGTATTAACCAGTCACTCTGCTGGCTGTCAGCATGAGTAATGAAATCGCTGCCCTTCTTCCCAATGTGAAATACATCCAGAATGACTAAGAAACTTCTGAGGATGATCACAGACATGGAGAACTTTTCAGTCAACACAGACAGCCGGGACCACAGAACAGACAAGGAGAGGGAGGAGGGAGTGTGTTTAGCCATGAATTCAAAATAAAGATGTTTTTCTGATAAATAGGTCAACAGGCAGTCTCTCTAACTACAAAACAGATAGCCAGATCAAATAAACTAGATAACCAGAAGACCTATAAACTAGATGAGTTGAGAATATTACACACTGTCATGTGACCTGTAAGAGAATTGCAGTTGACCCACTTAGAATCAAAATAAACTAAACAAAAAACAAAAAGCATATTCTGTGAAGCTAATCATTCGGCACTCCTGTCAATCCAACCAAACTCAAAGATACTTGATGAAGCAGCATGTCTGCTAAGAGACAAGCTACTAGTAGAATATAGTTGAATAACAAAAAGTGTTGATGGGTGGTCATTTGTGTATGACCTGGATGAGAGACAGAGGTTTCCACAGTGAGCAGAGAAGAAAAACATTCCTGGTGTTGGTGAAATTTACCACCAAGCTGCGTTTGGTGTTTATCAAACTTTGTATTTGTCGGTGATGTGTTGTGTAGTATCTGTGGAGGGGAGTGATATGCCAGCTCTGGATTGCATGCACTGCACTTCCATGTTGATAAAAGTACAGATAATACACAAATTTCATTCACGGAGCTCATTGATCATTTGATGTGTGGAGCACCATGTTTATTATTGGTTAATGTGCTCTCTGCAAACTATTGTCTATACAAAAGATAGTGAATTTAAAGGACCACCGGCTTGCAACAACACTGAGTGAATGGTGTGGTTTTCTAGCTCAACAGTGAACAACATCAGTCCATCTGTGTCACTTTCAAAAGTTTCAATCTCCTAGTTTAACTTTTATATATCTTATATCAATAATTTAAGCATATCAACCTAATAGTAATAAGAACAAAATGGGGATGATACATATTTCATTTAATTTGTTAATGAATCTGAATCATTATTATTTCATATTCAGGTTGTATGTATAGATTGTGAATATTAATTAATGTTTCCACCTTTGCAGCCAACAGACTGTGATAACAGATTAAATATTTGGTTGCAGTTATTTTAAATATTTTATGACTCTAATTAGAAAGGATGTGATCCTGGAGCCACTTCTTTTTTACTTTTACAGCTCGTACTAAATGAAGCATCTCTAATTAAAAGTTTATAATTGTAAGTTTATAATTATAAGTTTTAAGAAAAAAAAACACAAAAGCAGCTAATTTATACTTTAACTGTCTCCTGTTTGTATCTGAATGTGCACACAGTCTGTAGCCCTGAATATCTGCACTTATTTTCAGCCTCAGCTTACTTTTAATAACTGAAATTATTTATAGCTAAAGCTTCTTATTATCTTCTAGTCAGGCTATTATGTTCTTTACATTTCACTTTGAACTGCTGCTGTGGTTCTACTTTATCTCATCTCATTACTTCATGCTTCTGATTCTATCTCGTAACGTGGCGATTAACAAGCTGTGAAGCTCAGTGTTAACAGAGAGTGTTCTTTTACCAGTACTAACAAACTACAACAGAAACCACAACACTTTTGGCGCCTCGCCTACAGATTGTGCATTCATATGCCTGTTTGTGTGTTCATAGAGATGAGTCCACACAGGTCCTCCAGGTCATCTCAAGCTGATGACCAGGCTTTCCTGTCATGGTTTGTACACTATGTAACAATCCCCCACTGGGGAGCAGATCAGCAAGAGGAGGCCTCATGTGGCCGTGAGTTATTTCAAAGTTCATTAACTCATTTGCCTCCTGACTAGTTTCCATAAGAGTATAGGAATATGTCTGACTATACTCGGGTCTTACCTGTTGGAAACTTTCTCTCAAGTGACTCTGGTCCTCAGGATGGCAGAACTCCAGAATATCTTTCCCCAGCAAGTCCTGCAGGACAACACGGCAGTCAGTTGTGAAATAAAGAGTTCGCTTTACTGAATAAGTAAACACATTTCATATTGCAGGGTGCATCCTACCCTAGGAATGCAATGTTTTCTTCTGTTAACTTAACCATTAGTCAGCAACAGATCTTTAAAATGTAGTGAGCATTTGTAGTAATGGTGGAAGTACTTGTAGTAGTTGTAAAAGGCTAGTACATTTACTCGCTAAACCATTTCCAAATTAAAGATGCTACTGGAGCCTCTAATATTGCTAACAGATGAGGCTGAATTGTTTTGTCATTTTAAATGAACCACCGTGACTTCCAGCTCTTTTTCTTTTTCTGTTTTCATCTCATTCTGAAATGAGACGAATCGTCTCTACAAGATACGAAACGCAGGTTAGCTGAAGTGAGAAAATGATTCAAACACCGAGTGCAGACCTTAAAGGTGAGAGGTAATTGCGAGTGTTGTGACACGAGTGATATCATAAATGAAATGCCAGCTATCTCATTTGAAAACAGAGATAAATGTGTCAGTAAAAGCAATCTGCAGGAAAACAGCGAGTAAAGCTTGAGTTTGCTCTTTCAAACAGGACATGTTTGTTATGAATGATAATGCAACGTGAAAAAATAATTCTTTGACTCAGTTTGTTCTCGTTGAGTAATGAGCGAATCGCTCCAGCCACAGGAATGTGTTTGATATACCGGAGCATGCAACCAATGTTTTTCATCCCGCTCTGCTTATTTCCACTGTCAACACAGTAACTCTGTGCATAGCTGATAATGCAAAGTATTGCTAAGTCATGCGATTTGCTCCTCATGTTCCACATGAGGAGTTCATCTGAGAGCATTGCGTGACTGGGTAATTGTAACAGAGCTTCGGTGAATGAACTTAAGGTTAGTGTCAAAGTGGTAAAAAACAAGCTTTTGTTTCACATATGAAGCCTCAGAAAAACGGCAGGTGGACACACAGAGGAACCTGCTACTTTTATTACACATTTTTATTGAATATATTTTGGAATAGATCACTTATTTCATTATGACAGGATTACTGTCATGTTCAAGGAACAAGTAAAGGTTGGTCAGGTAAGAAACATCGAGCAGAAGTCGAGGTGCCTGTACCCTGTTAGTTTACATGGTAAATGAACATTATTCATATTCCATCCTTTAATTACTTCTTTCATTTGATCACTGCCGAGTCACCAAAATGTTTCGCAAGCCAGGAAGGGGAGAGATTACGCCTTCGAGCAACTGGAAGGTTTTTAATTTGAAACAATTGTTCAGGAAGTTGAGGTTCACCGATGACAGAAGCAACCCAATAAATGTCAAAGTTTTGAGGAGGGTGGAATTAATTAGTGAATATTTGTGTTTAAAGAAAACCGTTTATGCTGAATCCATCAGGACAACAAGTAAACATGGGAATGTGTTGAGTTTGCATCAATAACAAATTTAAACAGGAGCAGATCAGAAAACAACAAACTGAAATCTGATGAAATATTCATGAAAATGAGGAACATTAGGAGTGGATAATAAACTCCGAGCATGTTTCAAATCATGTCCAGCATGTTTTTTTTTCCACTTTAAAACAGAAATATTCATCACAAGCTCAGGAAAGTTCTCTGTCATGAACTACACATAGATGTTTGTTGCATGAAACCTAAAAACAGATAACACTACCATCGCCGTTTTGAATTATGAAACGAACCTGAGGCTGGTAACCGATGACGTTGATGCAGCGCGGGTCGACGAAAGTGATGACACCATCAGAGTTGTGACGCGACAGAAACTCTGTGGGCACTGACAGGCCGTTCATATCCATGGAGACGGGAGAGCTGGTCACCTGAGAGACAGCACACACACACACACACACACACACACACACACTGACTGAGACATTGAAGGAGGGATATGGAGAGCTGGAGCACAAATAATACTAAGACTGGCATCACAACTATCCATGCTCAACCAAGGACAGTGGCACGGTGTCAAGAACTCACTGAAGCTGCATGTTGTAGTTGTTAGTTGAGTTTTAGTTTAGTTTCAGTGGACTGGCAGACGTTGAGATTAAAAACAAAACATTTGGGATGAATTAATAGTGGACAGTGCAGAATTCATGATAGACTTTTGCTGCAGTTTATAATAGTGTTTACCCGTATAAGGGAGGGAAATGAAAATGAGATTGAACAGAACAGAAAATAATGTACTGATGAAAGAAATGAAAATATCAAAATAAAAATACCAAAAATAAATGAGCAAATCAAAGAGACAGTAATTCACTGAATGAATATGAATAATAACAAGATAGTCTATTTCCTTGGAGTCTAACTGAGACATTTGGAGTAAAATGGTCAAACTGAATTCACCTCAGTTTGAACTGATTCCAAAAGTTTTCCAGTGAAAATCAAATGAGACCTCCTGCAGTAAATCCACTTCTTCATTTGTGTTCAGACAAAGTGTAAATCTAGGTAAGATCGATGTCACCTGTTGGTTTGTGGACATCCATTTTGAAGAATCTAGTTTGGCATTATAGCCACTATATGCCTTTTTTTTTTATAGTGACCATATTTGGACAAATGTGTGTAGCTGGTTGGTGACTAGGGTTGCACTATTCTTGGTAATTTTTAAAGTTGGAAACTTTCAATGGGAATTACTGGGAATTAATGAGAATTTATGGGAATAAATGGGAATAAACCAGGAATTTACAAACTTGAAGGTTGGCCCTTAACAGGGAACTTCAATATAGTTGGGGGAAATATATGTTATCATAAACAACCAGATTTCATGCAGGTACACTTGAATATCTGCTATTCCTCAGTCACATGCACACAGCACACTGCTTACTGCAGGGCTATTGAGGCCACGCCCCCTACCTGCACAGGTGATTTCTGTACCTGGACCACACTTTAGAGCCCAGAGCACACAGAGACTATTGAAGACACGTTTGAGCTTATGGACTACAAAATATTGTTCAATAAAAGAATTCAAACTTGATGAAGTTCTGCTTTTTTTTGCATTGATGTTCCCATGGAGTTTCTGATTTGGAACATTCCCAAAATTCCCGAGCTTCACTTTCCATGGAAAGTTGCCAGAAAGTTTCTGGAAATTTACCAGATACTTTCAAGCCCTTTGCAACCCAATTGGTGATGTACTGTGAGTTGTGTGGTGTTTGATTTTGACAAAATGGTGACCTTCTTGTGTCAGTTAAACATCTGAGAAGAGAAATCTGCAGAACAGAATCTGGATTCATATTTGATCAGCACTGCCTAGTCTGAGCACTGAGAATGACTGAATGGGATATCCACGCCCTAAAGCATATCTTATCTTAAGCATATCATAGCTTTATTGTCTATTGTACTCTGAATTGAAACAACATTTACAAAATGCTATCATCATGCTGTGTGGACCAAGACTTGAAACCAGAGACTGAGACCATAAACCACAGGTGTCAAGCTGTTCCACAAAAGGGCCGGTGTGGCTGCAGGTTTTTGTTCCAACCAACCAAGAGCACACAGTTTGACCAATCAACTCTCTGAAGACTGAGATCAGTTGATTAAATGAGTCAAGTCTGGTGTGCTGCTGCTTAGATGGAAAGAAAACCTGCAGCCACACCGGCCCTTTGTGGAACAGTTTGACACCCCTGCCGTAAACTGATGATAAAACTGTGAACTGAGGTCATAAATCAAGTGAGAAATACAGTCATTTTTACTTAATACTCAATACAAATGGACTTTTTACAGCCAGTGGTGCTGCCCCCTGCTGGTCATTAGAAAGAATAGAACATTTTTCGCAATGGCTTCACTTTTCAGAGCTGTAGCTCCGTCCACTAACATATCCATATACCCATATCCACATATCCAGCAGGTTCTCGTGGATCGTGGCTGCTGCTGTGGTCTGCTGCTGACGTCCACTATATATAGCATCACTGTCATTATTGCTACCATATCTCCATTACAGTTTATAGTTAGTTAATGATTTGCTGCTGCTGTGCATCTGTGTCCCTCTATCTCTATCACAGGTTCCACTGCTACTGTAATCATTCTATCATTTATTGTATTTCATTGTCATTTCATTGTCATTTCATCATTCATTGTAATTGTACATTATGTTTGTGTTGATTTGTTCTGTACACGTGACATCTATTGCACGTCTGTCCGTCCTGGGAGAGGGATCCCTCCTCTGTGGCTCTTCCTGAGGTTTCTTCCACCTTTTTTCCCTGTTAAAGGGTTTTTTGTGGGCAAGTTTTTCCTCACTCAAACCGAGGGTCTAAGGACAGAGGGTGTCACTCCCTGTACAGATTGTAAAGCCCTCTGAGGCAAACTGTGTTTTGTGACTTTGGGCTATATAAATAAAATTTGATTTGATTTGATTTGATATCCTGTCAGTGGTTCAGACACTTTTCTTCAAAATATGAATTTACAGCAGGTCCAGTTTTCTCCTCCTTGAAGCACAGACTCATATATATGTGTCATAATATGCTGAAACTGAGCCTACAGAAGTACAGATGATAAGTGGATGATACTGGAGGAGCTTTTATTATTTATTTAAAGCTTCTATGGACATTTTGATCTTTATAATTCTAAATTTTCTTTGTTTTCATGCTGGAAAAATGGTTCAATTAACTGTCAGCACGCACCTGCAGTCTTCCGATGGCCACTAAGCAGTATTTTCCAGTCTGGCCTGCTTCTGTGTCTTCATCTGGTATAGTCATACCTGAGAAGAAGAATGACAGAGAGAGGTGTGTGAAACATGAGTGCCATTTAACAGACATTTCTCACAAAGTGTAACCACTTATTTTTCCATTTGCTACTTGAACTTTGCAGCAGTGAGAGGTAATCTACTGGCTGACACAGCCACTGCTCCTCTACAATGATTTATAAGTTATGTTTTTACCATTAGGCCTCTGCGCTGCAAGATAGATTTCATCCACAATACCAGACTCGTTCAAACGAATATTCAAACTCGCTCCTCGCTGTCAAATAATACAAATAATTCAGCCAAAGAGGAGGAGAAACAGACAGACCCAGACACACAATCAATTCCATTTAGATGGCACCTCTCCCATCAAACAGCTGTGAGTTTCAATCACAGCAGCAGTGCCACCGTGCATCAAATCAATCAGAAATCGTACTCATGCTGTGTTTTTCAGCTACTGAAGCTGGGTCAAGGCAGCTTCTGGCTTTCCTTTACGTTCAATATAAATCACATTTCTCACATGATCATGCTGGAGTACGACTGCTTTTATTAAGCCAAGGAAAAAGATCATGGAAAATGTTTTTGTTTTACAATTGAACTGAAAACACAACACACAACTTTGCATGACACACTTTGATGTGAGAGAGAGAACTCATTAGCTACATAAATGTCCACAGCAACATGTCTGCAAAATACATCTTCAACCACCTCTATTCAAAAGGGAGACAAGGTTGAAACCGCTGACATGTAAGGTCAGCACAATACTGTTCAGAGAAGAGTATTAGGAATAGGGTTAATAGGAAAAGTTGGAAACTTTTCATGGGAATTAACAGGGATTTATGGGAATAAACAAGAATAAACTGGGAATTTACAAAATTGAAGGTTGGCACTTAACAGGGAACTTAAATATAGTAATAATAATAATAATAATAATAATAATAATGATAAATAATCTTGATTAAAACAACCAGATTTCATGCAGGTACACTTGAATATGTTTTTTTTCAAATGTTTTTAAACTGTTTTATTTTGCATGTCTGCTTATGACAAAACAAAATGTTTAGATTTATGTTTTGATATGATACAGTTTGTTTACATTACACACAATTTGCAGTTAACTCCCATTAATTTCCATAATTCCATTGACTTTCCAATTTGGAATATTTCCAAAATTACCAAACTTAACTTCCCATCAAAAGTTTCCAAGAGGTTCTTGAAATTTACCGGAAACTTTCCACCCCTTTGCAAACCTAATTAGTAATAATATTGATCATCTATAGAAAGCGCTGCACATGATCAATGTTGAAGATATATTCTATGTTATGCATGCTGGTGATGCAATGCACATTTCTGTCATCGCTTTCATGAAAAAAAGAAGAAGAGAAGAGCCATTGTCCTCACACCGTGCCAGCTGGTCTGTGCTGGACATAAACCGCCCCATAAAAGATATAATAGGCAACTACAGTGGTTGGGAATCCAAATGGCAGTTAAGTTATGGAAAGAACACTGTGGCTGCAAGCCATCCAGCACCACAGTGAGATGGCTCAAGTGTGGCTGCACTTAAAAACATTTGCTTTATCCAAACAGCGCCCTGACCACACCCCCAACTATGACAAGACATTGAGTGTATGCATCGGTACAGGTGAAACTTGAACTTTTGGGTGTGTTTTTTTCACCATCAAAAACTTGCACAGAGCGGAAGTGTCAGAGGAAAGGGAGATCGGAATGCAGCATGAATTTAAATCAGCTGAATACAAAACAAATTCAGCTGTAATCCGTTCAGGTCTGGTGAGGCCGCCGCTCTTCAGTCTCTTCGATTTTGAAGAGTTCAGCAGTGAGCAAGGTTCTCCTCTAATGAACAGTGTAATGTCAGTGACACGTACATGCACATTTTTACTGTGACAGCTGTTCGAGCGCACATATAATGTTTAACCTTGTTTCCAAACACAGAGCAATGTGGAGCTTGTTTGACTTGGATTGTTATATAATCATATTTGAGGGATCTTTGCAAAAAAAGTGTGTTTTTATATACAAAGAATATCAGTATCAGACGGGCTCTCTGCTCGGCAAAAAACCTGACTCTAAATTAAGTTTCCTGCAACCTGGCCAATGTTTTATGAGGAAGGAAATGCAGTTAGTGTGTTTGTCAGGCCTCAGGTGAGTAACACTGAGTGTAAACAGAACTTTCCACAGGGCACTATTAAATAGCATTTGATGTTGATTCAGACTCAACGCTCCCTGTAGCTGCCTTTCAAAGTAAAAGCCTTTCACTGAAAAGTTTCATTTGAAAGTAGCTCTACAGTTGAAGATAGAGTTCAGGTGGGGTTAAGAAGCATGGGCTGAGCATAGATCCACTGTTTTTCATGCTAGAGATCTCACAGTCTGCTGCACTGATTCTCTTCTTATCTATCTATAACTACAAACTCAGATTATAAAACAGTTTTACGATGACCTTCAAAAACTTATATATATATATATAATTATATGTACAATTACATAGAAACATCCAGTTATCTAAAGATGACAGGGGAGAGTCTATAAAAAGCAGACATGTTATTTTGTCCAAATTCTTGACCAGTTAAAAGATTAAAAACAAAAACCATGACTCCGTCCTCCTCTGTGGTCACATTCCTCTCTCCTAACACACTACAGTCAGCACAAGTGCTCAATGTGCAACGTATTTGTGTCTGCAGCGCGTGTCTCCGTTATGCATCTGTTATTTATGAGTGCTATCCTCGCCTGATAACCGTTTGCCAGCAGTATTGTGTCCACAACATTCCAGAGGAGTATTTTTAGTGCGAGGAAGTGAACCATGTGCCGGTAAACTCAAAGCACAGTGTGTGTGTTATACCTGGAAATATTCCACATGACCTTAAAGTTCTGAGTGGGGAATTAGTCGTATTTGACTTGATGTTGTTCAGTTCCATCACCTCACTTCACCTTCTAGACATCAGGTTTGAGACCGAGGGGGTGCATTCCAATCCCCCGTCTGTGTGAACACTGCATAGTGTTGAAGTCACCGAGTGCATCTGAGGACTGGTGTATTCTCAGAACTGGTGCTAAGGCTGAGATGTACCTTCAGCATACAGTCCTCAGAGACTTCACAGGGAGGCAGCTACATGACTGACTAATCATAAAAACATCAGAATAATTTACACAGCACCGATGACCCATGAATCCTCATGTGATCATGTTGCATATTAAACCAGGCCTATGTTTTATGGTATTCTATACAACAAGCAGGTCCGTCCGTTTATAATGTGCTCAAATCAGCACGACAGCACACCTGACTCATCACTAAAAATATTGTTAGAACATGTAAACAAATATGAATAAGTCCACTGGAAGTACTTTAATAAAGTAATACATCTGAATTTACAAGTTCAGCTTTCTTTAATATTGTGAGTGTTATGGAGCCTTTAAAACGCCTCGTTAATACGGGTGTGTACTTCGTTAATACAGGTGTGTACCTCGTTAATATCGGTGTGTGACTCGTTAATACAGGTGCATACCTCGTTAATATTGGTGTGTACCTCGTTAATACAGGTGTATACCTCGTTAATACAGGTGTGTACCTCGTTAATACAGGTGTGTACCTCGTTAATACAGGTGTGTACCTAGTTTGTGTGCAGCACGTTGGAGATCAAAGAGTTCAGTGAGCTCAGAGAAAATATTTTTAAAGACTAAAGGTGGACTAATGTGGACTGAAGAGGAAAATTTGGTTAGATAAAAACATGTTCATTTTGTTCACGGACTGAGGAGCCAAATGTGTCCATGGAAAAATCTCTTTTACAGCAGATATCTTAGTCACTACAAGACTGAACTAGCAGAGCAGTTTAGTGTTTATATGGGTGCTAGTTATTCAGTTTGGGAAACTCCACCATCTCCATAAGCTTTGACGGGACTAGAAATTGTCTCCGTTTCTAGGTCGTTACCAAGGTGCAGGCTACTTGCTGGAGTAGTGAACTGGGTTCCATTACATGTAGGGGTCTACTGCTGTGACTGATTGTTTTCCAGGTATTAGTCAGACCCCGTGTATCTCCATAGAAACGATGGTCAGAACAGAAACGGCGAGCAAAGAAATATTAATTTTGAAAGCAAACTGCCCCAAAACATTCAATTATACATTTTATTTGAGTTGGTAATTGTTGTATAATCACAATATTACACTCAAGGGTGAGCTTTAACATATTCTTATTACTGACCACATCACTGTTGGGCCAATAATGACGTTAAAGCACAGCCTCTTGTGTAATATTGCTTAATTAAATAATATATGCATTAGGGGTCCCTTCTCAGCGACAGCGTTCTGAGAAATCTAGACAAACCCTGGCATACAGGCAGGTAAATCTGTATCTGATACATCTGAAAGTTCAATCTAACACGCCTAATCAATAAATTCTAAAATGTGAAATGTAAAACTGCTACAAAGAACTCTCATTTTGTGTTGATTCTGGTGATTTTCCACCGTCTCGTCACTGACAGACTATACAGAAACAATCGATATTCTCGCTGATGATCCTGTTTGTTTATGTAGGTCACATAGAAGCTGTTTCGTAACCAGTTCAAATCTCCTTTATTTTGGACGAATCACACAGGAAGGCTTTGCTTGAGATTTGGAGAACAGTCAGTACTCCAAACCAACAATGTGTCAGTCTGTCTCAATGACTTCACTCCCCTACCTGTGACTCCATCAGCTGTTCATTCCATCTGATGATGTTAATCTTCAAAGATAAATAGACTAAATTAAAATAAGGCTCAGTAATTTCCTAAAACAGTTGGTGAGTGACTGTATTTTTGTTTTATCATTGTCTAGATGGATGAGTTCACATTTGGAGCCCTGTCGAGTTATTTCCAGGGCCAGGACGTGTGATCCCAGTTCATCTATACCTTTATTTTAACTGGAAACATCATTAAGAAGCTGACCCTCATTTACAATGATGTCGAGTACCATGTCACACTGACTCAAATTAAACTACAGTGTGTGTGTTCATGCTAATGAAGGAACATGGCGCCTGGTGCTACAGTGTAGCTCACTGATGTGTTTTTAATGGAGCTCTGTGGCACAGTGGAATACGATACATCAGGTTTTGGATACACACACAATACTTACAGATACGTTCATTGAATAGTTTGAATAAAGAATATCACCAGACATATGCTTTAAATATAGATCTTCAAGGACAGCGACCCCAAACGTGGATTTTTTGTGGCCACTTTGACCAGCAGGGAGAGTGTATTAGCAGTGAAGTAGTAAATAAAATAAACTTTGTCTGGGGAGCACATTGTTTGGATTTCTATGACGTGCAGGTCAGTGAGACAGGGACCAGTTATCAGAGACCTTTGAGAAATGTCTTCTGATATTTTTAATCACAGTGAAATAACAAACGTGTATCCTGGCTGACCACATCTGCTGGAGCTAACCACAAACCTTTTGCAGCCAAGTTTCAAACCAACAGGGAGTGTTTCATTGTCCAAAGATAGATTTCTTCAGAACATATTTCAGGGTGTGGATTGGAAAACAATTGTGCGAGCGGTAATTTTCCTGAAATCCACTATGCGTTAGTAAATGTGACGAGCGCTGCCCCGCAGCTCCATTTTAGGACATAAAGTGATATTTAGAGACAGTGGATCAATCAGAGGGAAAATGTGAGCTGTATGTGTTCCAGAGCGTACAGGTGGGAGCAGAGAGGAGAGCGGAGCACGAGGAACACCTGGACTTTGTGAGGAGTTCCCGGCAGGAGAGACATAAGCCTGTTGTTACAGCAAACATCTGAACTTTCAGTTGGGGAAATTCATCAACGGAAAGACAGGCTGCAAAAACACTCCACAGCCACAGTCACGCAAAGACAAAGATGTGAAATGTTTGCTTTGCTCTGCATCTGAACACGCTGCTCTGGACCCTGCTGCTCCGCTCACACACCCTGGATAGAACCCAGAACCATGCAGGATTTGTGGTTCAATCCAGGTCCTGATCCACAGCTGTGCAGCTGCTGTAGGTTAGACCGGGCCATACTAGCTCTGAGCAGGGGACTCGTGCGGTGAGGTGACGTTTGGGTTTAAGCAGCGATCGAGACAAGAACATCGAGAGTGTGTGTGTGTTTGTTTACCTGCAGGGGGCCAGGCTTTGATGTAGCCAGTGCAATGCACCACAGAGTACTGAGCCTCTCCTTCTTTTGACGGTCCAAGGCCATTCCTGTCCAACACACACACACACACACACACACACACACACACATTCACACACAGACACAGACAGCAGCATGTCAGGTACTCGGACACAGCTGTGGTAGGGGTCAGCACCAATACAGGCCCTCTTAGACTGTATATTAAGGCAGTAATGCTAAGCTATTATCTCTGATTATCTGACTACGCCGCAAATATATCTGTATATGGATTATAATGTCTGTTTCACCAATAAATTCTGCAGGGTTCAGTGACCAGTTCTGGTCCATTCTTTGCACTGGACCAGCATTTTCCCGCCAAGCATTGTTACATCTTTTCCTCTTTTGTCTATTATACATTTTATTTTGAAAACTGATAGATATGCCCGACTTCCACCCAGCTCGACCTGCTCTGTGCGTAGAGCTGCTGCTGAGGCTCGCTGTGGCTCTTCTGGTGGAATCACGAGCATTGTCTAGCAGCTGAACTCGTTGCAGCTGTGACCAGTGGAATTTACAAGTCTTTTTCTGTGAGATTAAACAGAGAAACTGAAAGCAGGAGATGAGAACAGTTTCTCTAAATATGGGGTGTATATAATGTGAGGAGGTCCAGATGAATGTAATGATGGTCTGAGGTATCTATGATAATAAATGAGAGAGCTTCTGACAAACAGGCTCTATTGTTTATTTTAAAAGACAGTCTGTTTGAAGTTTTGATACAAAAAAGAGGAAGCTTCATCGTGGCGTGTGGCGGGAGAACAACTGCAAAAGTGTTTTTTGTGTATGTCGTGAGTATGGTCCATGATGAGTCTATTTAAATATGACAAAGATGCTTGCATAATATTTGACATCTGGTACGTGAGACGAAGCTTTGGCACTGCTGAGAATAATTCTGATTATAATCATAGCATGTGATGGATTTTACAACTTGTTTTGTTCATTTCAGACAGTCCAACAGCTGCAGCACAGCCAAATATAGCACCATCATGTGATCTGCATATGTGCTCACATCAGCTATGTGAAACATTTTGCTGGATATTCTGAGATTTCAATCCACATGACTGTTGTAGTTCACCAGAAGTCCAGAAGAAGTTCATGATCTGACAGCTGAGGAATCAGACCGGCTCATTCGTTTTGTGGTCATTAAACTGATTTTGGGATGATCATTTAGATTTCCCTGTGTAGATTTAAACTGGAGGTACCGCAGTGTTTACATTAACCTCTTCCGCTCCGTCTCTCTTTAGAATAACAAACATTTTTAGGGACTGATAGCAGGTCGACTGTTTATGCCATACAGAATTATCAGAACTTAATTTATGATGCAGCTTGACATGTGTGTTTGTCCAGTCTTAAATATGAAATAAACATTGTGTCTATGAGAGGAGACTTGTGGGTACGCATACTGTAGACACCTACAGTATGACTAACCTCTACTTAAACCCCTTCCTGACAGGCTAGCATGACATAACATGTATTATGTCTTCTAGTTTCATATGAGCTCCCTTTAGCCTCTAGAAGACAGTAATGTCAGCCACAGTATATGATATTATGACAGCACTGGTTATCATGCTTTACATAAGAATGGTAGTGTAACAAAGAAGTCTTCAGTAGAAATGGCTACATTTCTTTTAAAGCTCTTTATTTATCAGTACGTCTCATTTAAAAAAACAACAACTTTATGACAGCATCTGGCAGCGACTGGATCTGAAGACTTATGATTATTATCATTACATTTAATTCATGCTTTTATCTGCTGTTAACACAGACTGGAACACTTTGGTGAATAGTGACAGGAATATGTCCCCATCACTGGTTTAATGTTTGGGGATATGAGGGAGGAGAGGCAGAGTGAGGCCGTGGCACAAAGGGTTCACAGTGGATCATGATGATGTTTGGAAGAAGTTCCTGTACCTGTATCTCTTCCTCATGTTAGACAGACGGTTTAGGGAGATGTGATCCAGAGGAGCACTACCGCACCTGCACACAAACACAAGACAAAGACAGCAGCATACATTACACTCCAGCGGTACGTGATACCAACAACAGGCACTGTAGGAGGCAGGACACACTCATGTGCTTATGAAACATTATCCACCACCATACCCATCATCCCATCTGTATTGAAATGACCAAATAATAAAGTTACTTGATCTCTGTGGTGTCATTCTTTAGTTGATTCATAGAGCACACACTGAAAAAAAAAAAAAAAACTGGATGAGTGAGGATGTCCTGTGACCGTGAACTAAAGATGACACATGAAAAGTCATTGACAGAGTTTTGGTAGATGTTGAAAAGGAATGTCATAAGCTGGAAAAATGTGCATTAAAAAAAAAAATTGGAGCAGGAACAGACTGAATATGGAGAACAGCTTGGTAACAGCTGTCGCCACGCCGCCCACACAACTACCAAAGCTTAGAAAAAACAGACAAGCTTAAGTGTCCCATTGATGCTCAGGTGACCGATGAAAAGTTGAAACTGCTACTGAATGAGTGTGAATATAATGTTCACTCATAATAAGTAAATGTCTTTGTATTAAAGGTTAAATCATTTTCCTTTAATAATCAGTTACATATATTTATTATGAGTCTAACAGAACAAATTTATCATCAGCACGCATGACTGAGGGGTACTATCAGCATGGCAAACAGCACTAGAGGTACAGGAGACAGAACAGGTTGGGAATCACTGTTCCACAACACACTGTTGTATAACCCTACACCCTTTATGCCACAAAAAGACATTTATTTATGGTGGAGTGTGGAGGATGAGCTGAGGAGTCTCACAGCCTGAGGAGAGAAGCTGATCTGTGGGATACTTCTGTATCGCTTGTCAGATGGCAAAGGGGGAATGAGGTGTGGCTGCGGTGGTTATTGTCTTTTATTGTTGTTAAATTTTCTATAATAAGGGCTGTGATTGTCATTATTATTAACCAATTGTCACATTAGTAATCAAACAGTTTTTTCTGTCAATTGTTTCAACTCAACTCGCCAAGTGCTTTCTCATGGTGGAATTGTTGGGTCTTTGTAGATAATAAAGATGCAAAGGGGTCGAAAGTCTCCGCTAAATTTACAGAAACTTTCTGGAGATTTTCAATGGGAAGTTAAGCTGGGGAATTTGGAAATATTCCAAATCTGAAACTCTATTGGAATTATGGAAATGTATGGAAAGCAGTTATTCACGTGTATTTGCATGAAATAGTTGTTTCAGTCAATTTTGTAAATTCTCAGTTTATTCCTGTTTATGTCCATAAATTCCCATGAATTCATAGTTCATGGAAAGTTCCCAGAATTTTGCAACCCTAGTAATATTATAAAGAGGTACAGTCTAGACCTGCTCTGCATGTAAAGTGTCATGACATAACTGAGTTGGCGCCGTATAAATGAAACTGTACTGAAGTGATTCAAATAATCTTCACATTGTGTATGTTTCTAAAGTAGCGGTAACCAAGTAATATGTAATTCTGTGGAATGTCTGGCCGTGGCTGCAGGTCCCTTTTGTTCTATAGTCAAGAAGAGGCCATTATCACCTCGGCTCAGTGTGCAGAACTCTGCAGGCAGCGATTGCCTCCAGTTGAACGGTACAGTCAGCGGGTGTTTTTTTGGAAAGGCCAGCTTTGAGACTGAACATTACATAAGGCCGCCTGGATCTAATAATCGCTTCCATGAAATGTTAGCCTGCAGATCATGCTGCGTTCCTCTCAGCCATGTTTATGTATGTGTCACAGAAGTAGCTGCGTTTCAACTGTCTGCTTGCAGCCTCTCTGAGTGTCCCGGCAGCATGTTAGAATTATGCAGAGCCTGGAATAGCAACAGAACAGAAGAACATGCCGGTCCAACAAATTTCTCATAACACAACACATTATGGCTCTCGTGCAGAGAGAGACTCATAGACCTTTGTAACATATTCAGACAGAGCAAGGCTAAAGCAGCCTCTGGTGATTCAACACAACCACGGCAAGCCAGGAAAAAACGGAAAAGGTGCGTTACTTTTTAAACTAAACATGAGCTCTTCCAAGCCCTTGAAGCAGTCAGAGCTGCTTTGATGTAGTTTGTGACCAATGAGTAATGAGGCCTGTAGGGCAAACTGGGTGATATTCTGACACAGAGCACACGGAAAGAGACAAATGTAGCAAGAAAGTGGGTTTGTAAAGGGTCAGAAGCCATCCAGTCCAACAGACGGTAATAATTATTAGAATATAGATGAAAAGCCAGTTAAGTCTAATTATCTGTGAGGTATGGAAACATCAGTCATTTCAGCAACAGAAATATTAATGCTGTCATGTCAGGATAGAGCAGTTTGAGGTTCATTCTGTGTGAAATAGGTTATGGGTCCATGAGCAGCTGAATTTAAAGAGCAGGTATGCGTCATATACTGTACTATTGTATATCACAGCTGTCTAGGTTTTAAGAAGAAGATTTACATTTTATCAGTCCTTGAAGATGTCATCAACAAAACAACCTTCTAAACTGAACTGAGAAAAATCTTTCATTTTATCTTCATGCCGTCAATCTCAATCAACGGATAATTAATGCAATTATGGACGATAACAATCTAGTGTAGTCATGCTGTGCAAACAAACTTTGTTCAAATAGTTTTATCTAAGATTCCAGCGAGACCCCAAACATACCAAATCTGTGAGGTGGAAATGTACTTAAAAGACTGAAAGTTGATTTAAACGAGCAAAATAATCTCACCACAAGTTTGTGAGAGCTTGAAACACTTTTCCACGTTGGCTTAGCATGGAGGAGAAGTTCTTTAAGGACTATAATTGATATTTTCAGTTCTGGAAAATTAGCCAACACTTTGTCACGGAATCACGCAAACTTTAAACAACCAGTGTCTGTTTTAGTTTAAGCATCAGGGTCACATGTGAGGAAAAAAGTAATAAAGTCAGAATTCTGATGTATTTTTCTAACTTCAAACTGAGAACTAATACATTAATCACATGTGGCCCTGATCCTCTTCTGCTGCTGAATGTTCAGTTAGTTTTACAGTTAGTTTAAAATGAATCCAAGGCAAACACTGTGTGGAATCAACTGACTAGATTTAATATTGAAAGTAATATTTCAGGAAGGTTTGATGATTATTGTGACAATTCTATATTCTGTAATATTTCTGCCCACAGAACAGCAGAAAAGCTTCAGTGGATCAATGGAATAGTGTGACACCAGGAGTGTGTGCAACACATGTGTGTGCACACGGCATAAACAACAGAGACCCGGTCATGGAACTCCCTCGTGCCAGTCGAGGTCTAAGACTCTACATGGAACATTTAACATTTAGGTTTGTGTAGTAGGAGAGTACATCACAACCTCTGGCAGAAATGGGGATACCGCACACAACCAAACAGGGAAGAAAGTGAAACACGATTAAACACGATTACAGAGAAGTAAAAGCTGCATGCAGTGGATCAAACTGAAAAAGTGATTTACCGTATTTTCCGGACTAAAAGCCCCTACTTTTTTCCCACGCTTTGAACCATGCGGCTTATACAAAGATGCGGCTTTTCTATGGATTATTCTTCAGCCCTCAGGGGGGCGCTCTAGCAGGAAGTGCAAAAACGAGACAGGCAGCGGAAGTCAGTGCAAAGAAGAACGCGCCAGTTTTTATTCTTAGCACATTCAACCCAACAGCAAAATTGTATTTTCACACCCTCACCCCCTCATCATGGAAAACACAGAAATTCCTATGATCAGTCCCTCCAGTTTTTCGCGATCGCGTGGATTACCGCGTAATCAGCAATATGCCGCATATTTTCGCGAGGCCGCATATTTCTTACTATGTTGCATAATTATTGCAAAATAACCAAACATGCCGCCCCTTCCCCACGACACATATGTGTCTTCCACCATAGATCAAATAAACGGCTCTGCCAGAGATGTGTCTTCCACACCACCTGGTGGCACACGCAGCCATTTTCACACACCACGCAGTCCGCCCGGGGGATTCAACTCAGCGGGTCAGGGACGACCGCACAGTGCGGGAGGATCCCCTCGTGGGACCTCTCCCCATCGCCGGGCGCATTTCCTCCGCGGCGGTGCACCGCGACCGGCTCCGGGTCGGTTTGGAAAGGCTCGGGCGCCCCTCTGCCCGGACCTCGCCGCTTCCCGGGGCCGTGGAACGATTGCCCGCTGCGCCCTCTTCGGGGGTTCGCCGCCGGGGACGGGAATTAATCTACGGTGAGACGTCGGACACGGCAGCAGGAAGAACTGATTCAGTGCCAAAAGACAAGAAAGGCTTTCAGAGGACATAAAAGCAGGTGGCCTGAACTTTCTGTGTAAATATCTTATTTCTCAACCTGGATATCGGCGGCTTATAGCCCGGTGCGGCTTATATGTGACAAAATATATATATTTTTTAAATTTTAGCGGGTGCGGCTTATATTGAGGTGCGCTCTATAGTCCGAAAAATACGGTAACATGCTGGGCGCTGATTTGAGTCAACAAATCATCAATCAACAAACAGCTGCCTGCAGTGGCATACAGTAGGACTAACCAACAATGTGACTGTGTGACTGACCTTATTTTAGTCATACCAACAGGTTCAATATCTTATGCCCTAATACAAGATACCACTTACCAAGAAGTCTACACTTTGGCTTCAGTCAACACGATTCAGATAAAATGAAGCTAAATGGAAATATGGTGACAAACAGCAGAGTACTGCACTGAGCGCTGCAGTATGGGGTGTATCAGAGGACAAAGAGCTCTTTGTTTAATTGGTAAATTCCTGCATTTGTTCTATAAAAATAATCTTATTACTTTTGTAAGTTTGATTTAAAAGCTGCTCTTTTTTTCATCCAGCTTCTTCCTCTGACTCTCATTCAACCTGAGTGTTCTACACAGGTCTGACTATCATGATTAATTGTGGATATAACAGCCTGAACGCTGCAATCAATCACATATGAGACACTATTGTAAAACTGTCTGTAGGGGCTAATTAGAAACAGCTCAGCGGGAGAGCAGAGCAGCTGAAAGAAAGAGACGAGCCATTCACGTCTCTGTGAGTGTCTAATCGTCACTTTGTGACTGCTTGTCACGTCACCTGAACCCCCGCTGTTCGCCCGTGTACCACGTCAGCTCGCCCCCCTCGTCAGTTGAACCGAATTTACTGTTACAAACCTTCAATCAGAGACTCCATTTGTGTTCGGCATGCTTCTTTTTATCCACATCTAATCCATTTTAATGAGTCATTATCTAAATCTATTACAGACGCAGCCAACGTGCTGAAAAATGATCTGTGGAGTGTCCTCATCATCCTGTGAGCTCCATGAAAACAACAGTATTAGAATTAAATGTGACTGGACTGATCCCTGACCTAAATATTTCAGGAACACATGATATGGTTGACTTATTAAAACACTGTGACATTTACAAAAACAAGATTATGTAACACGTGGCATTTTAAAGAATAAAAACACACACACACACACATAGACACACATATACACTTTGTCACACAGATACACACACCTCATGCGGCAGATGAAGGAGCGTCGGGAGCCCATGCACATCCTCATGGAGGACTGCTGTCCCTCCTTCTTCACTGTCCCCGTCTTCAGGTCCAGAATGCGTCCTGTTGACACACAAACGACAGATCAGGTTAAAACAGGGCGACATCGGTGGACTGATGACGTGGACATGGAGACCCGTAAAGACTAGTTGACCACGAACAGCTTATTTCAGCTCACTTCTTACTTATTATAAACTGCAGGAGATGTAAACGGTCTCATACAGGTGTTAATGGACCGAGAGGAAAAACAGACTGAAGCAGAAAGACCGGTCCAGTCTATGATCAAAGCTCAACGGATTTTCACCTCTGCGCGTTTCATCAGGAACAAGAGAAAGAAATTAAGCTGTGCAGTGTTACGCCTTCAGTTCTGCATACATGGCAATAAAAACTAACAACACAACGTAATTAACAGCTTGAGTTTTGCTTGATTTGGGTATTTAATTTGTTTTAATTATAAAAGACAATAACCACCCCAGCCACGTCTCATTCCCCCTCTGCCGTCTGACAAGCGATACAGAAGTATCTACTGCCATAATTGATCAAATGTGTAGCATCAACTTTTCTCACAGCTCGTTTGAGAAACCTCAAACTCTGAGACTGTTGGCCTCCCCTCAGACAAAGCCTGGAAATAGGCGCAGCCTCCCTCTTTTCTTGCTTGAATTTGCCTGATCCCCTGATGCCTCTGGGATCACGATTGTGTTAACTGATCCCACAGAAACGCAACAATTGAGCTAAGTTAGTCTAATATTGCTGTTCGACATAACTTCAGACTACTCCACTGCTGAGGCATTTATTAGTTCTTCACTCTGGGGACCTGACAGAAATAGTCAAATTCCCCACAACAACCAAATATTTATCAAAATCACTATTTCTATATGTGAACTCATTCTGATGACTAATGTAACATTTCTTCACCTCCATTCCTCTAAAAACCTCTAAAGTATTCCTGGCTCAAATGAACCTCTGACACTAGAACATATTTTGGGTATTAGTAGATTGGCCATGAAGCAGGTGACAAGGACGTGGAAACAGCCAAATCTAGAAAAATCCAATGCATGGCATCAACAACTGATGTGGAAAAATGAACCATTACAATGAGAGATCACAAAGAAACTATAATAAGAGTCACCCCAACAACAGAACCCATCAAATATTTTTTATTTCATTATGATCCAAGATATTTGCAATAAACAGCTAATGTCTTCTCCTCTCTCCTACCGCACCCCTGCTTTAGTTGGCTTTCTGTCTCTTAGTTATTTTCTGCTATTTTTTCATTTAGCATGATTAAAAATGACAAATGCGCAACGTGCACAACTAAACCATTGTAGGGAAGATAATGAAGGCAATAAAGTCAAACTGTGTGACCACGGATGGACTGAACCAAAACCAGAAAGGCTCAGCTATAAATTCAAAACACAGATTTATGAATTCAATTACCACAAATTAGTATTTTCAAACAACTCACTGCTGATTTAGCAAAAAAGTACATACAATACATTTACGTTAACACAACCACACTCTGTGCTGGTGATTGCAGTACAGTTGAGATGTACAACTAATATGTATGGTTAAGTGTAGAATAATATATAAATATATATATAGTATAGTTTTGAGTTATGATGTCAGTAGGAGAAACATCTTTTCAGCACATGGTTGTAGTTTAATTGGTCTATAAGAGTTCACTTCTGGAAAGTCTATCACTTCTGGTTGCTGAAATTGTCAAGCGTCTATCTTTAGCTGTTTATAATCCGCCCTTTTTAATTTGGAACTGAATTTAAGACTAGGATAACTGAAAAAGAATGACAGATAATTCAATTTTGTTTTCGATTAAAATCAACATGTCCCTGAGCCTCTAGGCAGTCCTTGGGAACTCGCTGTGGATCAGAGTTTGGACAGACTGACCTCACCATCTCACTGATCCACATCCCAAATATCTTATTCCATTATCAATAACTTAATATGTGCACCAAAGACAGATTGAAGACAGATTGTTTAGTCGGTTTATCAGACTATGACTAACATCAAACTGCCATTGGTGTGAGCTCAGTGAATTCCATAGACCACTTCTATTTACTGGCATCAAGGCGGAGATGAGAAGAGAAAGGATCCTGTGAAGACAGCTGATCAGTGGAGCTGCCAGAGGAATGCATCAGAACCCACAGAGCTCAGAATGACCCTTTAAGACTTGAATTGCTGTTTCAACATTGGACTGTCAACACTCGCACAGAGCTGACAGTGAAACAGTAAAAAAAACTTTGAATTAGAGTCTTATCTTTCCAAGGGACACAGAATAAATCCTTCAAGGACCCCCGAGGGTACCATTCCTCTCCATGGTCACACGGCTAAAGTGGTTTGGTGTAGCGTGAGGGCTTTTATTCAGGCTGTGTTTGTGCAGGATGGAGGACGACAAGAAGGTTAGACCCCACAGCATGGCTTTGTTCCTATAACCTGCACATCAATCAGTCTCCATCATTACTAAAACAGGGCTGATCATTTCCAGATGCAGGAGGAATTCTCAACATTCCATAAATATGAGGATGACTGGAATTTGACCACAGCAAACACACGACACACGTTATTTATACAAAACCTTTCTGATCCAGCGACGACTCAAAGTGCTTTCACAACACGCACTCACTGATGTGGAAGTTGCATGCAAGGTGCCCCATCAGCACTGACACTTCCATACATATGACACCTTGCTCAAGGACGCTTTAACTGGACTGGTGGAGCTGGGAATCGAACTTGCAACCTTCCAATTACAAGACAACCTGCTCTACCACCTGAATCACAGCACATAACGTAACAGATCAAACAACAGAGGAACAGCACTCGCTATTCTCTCTCACTCAGGAAATTTTTCAGCTGCATGAGCATGTGTGCTGCATGTAAAGGCTGTACTCAGATCAGCGGTGTTCCTTAATGAGAAACTCAACCAGGTGAACCAATTTTACACATCAGCATTAGCATACTGGCCATGGTTTGTGCTAATCTGTCTGTGAACAGTTCTGTGATGCCTGACGATTTCAGCTAAATATCTAATTACACATTTTATCACCATTATTGTTAATTACAAATTAAAGTTGTCTCTCAAAAAAACTGCAGTTCCTCAAACGTCCACTTGAGGCTGGCTACAGAAGTGAGTCAGTTTCCAAGTCCCCATGTTAAAATGTCCAACTTCACAGCAGAAATAAACATGTTTACAGCCTGGTACAAAAAACAGATTTGGTCTCTATAGCTAATTTCCCCGTTCATGACAACTGTACTGAGGGTGAATTTATATACAACTCACCTGTTCAGATGATATTAGGGCTTAAAGTTATGCAGAATTAACATTGTGCACAGTTTGACTGACAGGTGGGTGCTGTCACAGGCCTCATTCAGCTTGCCTTGGCTCCACCCATACTCCACGTCTTTGCCCATTTTTTAAAATGGCTGGGAGCCGGTGGAGGCAGGACTGCCAAGCTGGTGACATTCAGAACCACCGCAGTGAGCTTCAGACAGCTCTTCAGAAACCTGTGGGTGATGTCACGGAGACTATGTCTATATTTTGCGCAGGCTAAGGTTCCAACGCTAGGTTAACCACAATCTTAAACACTGGCAGTGTTAGGAAGCTGCTTTAAAACCCGAATGAGGTGTGAGTTCATTAAAATAGCTTTTTAGAGCTCAGAACAGAGACTATTTTGAGCTCTACAAATATAAGAAGCAAATGTCAAGTTCCAGTTAATCTTTTTTCCCCCCGAAAAAAGCATTCCACCATAATAAATGGATCAGTAATTATTCCCACAGTAAAATACAGGCAGCAACAACTGGTATACAGGAAACAATCACTTGTTCCACTTCTGCTTGATTAATGATGTTTGGTCGCTCCACGTCAGCAAGCTGGAAAAACACCTAGTCCTGCACCAGACGCAGAATAAAGTTCAAACTGTGAGAGCACAGGACGGAGAAAGAGTCTCCAAAACATACTGCTTTAGTTCCACTGGAGGAAACCCAACTCTGAGAAACGCTGCACTTCAAAGCTTGTCTATGTGTGTGTATTTTCATCTGTCACAGCTCTACATGGAGATTACTGCGTTATGTGGATTACCGCTGGGTATTCAGTGTGGTTCAAAGGGCCTCCGGGGTCAGACAGAAAGGCCGACCCATTCAAATACAAAGTGAGTCAGAGTCTCTGCTGACATTCTGTGGAGCCTCCAGAGCTCCGTGGAGAGGAATTCACAGGGTTTAACAAGGCAATGTTGCCCTCTAGTGAGCACAATGAGACATTCTTGCATTTTAAATGTCACTTTCAGCCTTAGTGCTTACAAAACAATCACTGTATCTCAAATTATCATGAAAGATGAAAAATAAGACATGAAGGAGTAAATTAAACACTTGAGAAGAAGGCAGAGTCTATAATCTGATGTGACCCTAGTCTGAGTTCCTATTCAGTTTCTAATTCTATTAGTTCTTACATTGTTTCATCAGAAAGGTACAGTGGTGTAGTATTATGCTTCAATTAAGAATCCAGAGGCTGAGATATCCAGACTTTTATGTCACAGACATCATACAGCTGGTTTCACATGTGGGAGCAGTTTAGGATCCAGATTTGCAGCCCTTAACGTATAGTTTTTCAGTCACATTTGATTTCAGAATCATACCATATAATAATAACATATGATATTTGTCATGAGAATTTTAAAGAAAGACCCTTCAATAAGGAAGACTGGATTCAAAGTATCAAAGTTTAAGCTGAATTTATTATTCTTGTACAAGAAGGAGCGTTTAACAGTGCAACACACAAAAGGGGTTACAGAGAAAAGGCTCCTCGTGGGGCTCTAACAGTTGGTTTTTAATGAGCTGTCTCGGACACCTCCCCACTGTAACGTCCTTTTTTGGTTTCCTGCTCAGTAATGAGCAGGGCATTCCTTATCCAAATGATACTTCTCTAATCTGTCTCTCCTGTCCTTGTACTATTAATTTATAGTTATCTCTCCCTGCCGGGCTCAGCAAAACACACAGCAAATAAGGGAAGTGCTCGAGACATGCAAAAAACAAGATATACACACACACACACTATATGAGTTAAAGCATCTGAAACCCCAGTATAATCCTAATTTTTATAACAATATTCAGAATTTCAGCTCAGTTAAGCTCGACAGAATCTGTGTCAGTCAGGTCCAGCTTGGACCAGTCAGTTCCTCTCCTGTTATGTGGAGGCCTACCAATGACAGACAGTCCTGTGCATTCAGTTTATCAATTATTAATTATCAGAACAATTCAATCAGTCGACGTGGCTCATTTAATGTTCAGTGCTTCTACCTAAAGCGTCCTGTTTGCAGACTGTCCATCAGATGGAGCTGTTTCACCAGCTGACATTCACAGCATCGCACAGCGGCTAAGAATGTGCTCCGTTACATTTCCAATGACTCCACAGACCTCCACATGTAGTCGTCTTTAAAAACAGTCAGGAGGAAGACGCGTTCATGCTGATCGTGTTAACACTAAATAACAGCCACCTGCAGAGGGACTGATCTGTGTTCACGCTGTGACAGATCATTTTCTCTTTTCATTCTTCAAACCTCGAGTCATCTTGTCTCATTCATTAGTACAATGTTCAGATGCTCAATGTAATTTGTTGTTTTTTTCCCATAATTTCCATGAACTGTCATGAATAAAAACTAATTATGTACATATAAAGTGCACATCCTTCATTTAACTTTCTTTTTTTTTTTTTTTAGCTTGAGTCTAGACAGGTGTTACGAGGTCTAAATGGGAATTCACACCAGATGTGAGACTTCAGCGAAGCCTAAGCACTACTAATGCCCACCCATTCACTCCACACTGTGTGTGCACCCCCACCCACTGTAACTCTATAGGCCAGGTATTAGACCCTGTGCTAACCCAGCTGCTCTGTCCACACGCTCTCCGGGGAAGTAACAGTGTAAGAATGTTACAGCAGAGTATCAGTGTTACAATTAAAGTCGAATAAATATTTATGATACTTTCACTCCTCACAGGACTGCTGTGTTTTAACAGTCTACCTAAACAACTGAGCGACTATTGTTCAGCTCAACATGTGGTCAAGACAGATTTGTGTGATGTCAGCAGCTGCCTGCCAAATATTACAGAGAGACAAACAATGGACTCAGATGACCAGCACAGCACCAGCACCTGTCACCTCTCACACCTGAGTCCATGTGTGAGAGGCGACATGAAAAACTGTGACTGTGAGTGCTTCCAAACACGGTGTGTGTGTGTGGATTGTCTGCTGATGGTGGATAACGTGTAACAGTGCACTATGGGAAAGACCCCACCGGGCACGTCTCTGTCACGAGCGGAGGCTCGCTTCTGACCCGGATCACGGCGGAGCTGGTGGGGTTTGAAACAATGACGAGAACGGCCGCGTATCACTGCGGCGACCGCCGCAACAGCTTTGTGGAAAACAGCTTTTGTGCCGCAGGTCTCAAAATATGACTACTGTCTGAACATGGTTCACTCACACACACAGTGTCCATGAACTGTCTGATGGTAGTTTTGACAGTCACAGAGCGTTCACACAGGTGTCGCTTAGAACATGGCTGCTTTCCTCTTATGTGAGTTACTTCCAGGGTTGTGGTGTGTTGCATGCTGGCTCACTGGATTACCGGGACATTTGTACTTGCTTTTTGACCACACTGTTTCATAGACAGCAGGCTGCATCACAAACAGAGTTATGCCACTAGGGGGCACATGACACGGCAACACTTGAAGAGTGTTAACTGAAGTGTGGTTAACTGGACTTGATCCATTAGCTTGTCTTCAAAATGTTCTGCCAAGACCCTGGCCCTGCCACATCCCCATACTGCCCCTACAATAAAAAAAAAAAACGTAACCGGGCACGGCTCTGTCCCACCAGAAGCGTTTGAGAATCTGAAGCCTGCCAGACCATGTTAACTCGCTCAGATTTGGTCAGTTACTGACTTCCTGCCAGCTCGATCTGCTTGCTGCTGCTTGACATCTCATCCCTCAAAAATAGAACAGCTGCTTCTGAAACTCGCTGCCACGCCTCTGGTGGAATTACAATCATCTTGAATGGACATGATCAACTGAGCCGGTCATGGATCTTGACCAAGATCCCCCGCTCCTCCAAAAAAAAAAAAAAACCTTTCACTGAAAGTTAGACTGAAGGAGAATTCTTTGCGACCTCTACCTGTCATGGAGTTTTCTGAAGTACTGAGCTGTTCCCTCAGCTTGTCCACGTCGTCAGGGTGGACCTGTTCATACAGAGTGCTGCCAAACCACTCTGACTGGGGATGGTTCAGCACCGGTGTCACAGAGTCCGACACGTAGATCACCCGGCCCGTCTCTGCAGCGACCACAAACAGGAAGCCATCGGCGGCCTCCAGGATCAGGTGCTTCAGTTCCTGGAGGGAGAAGAAAGGTAGACGAGGACACAGATGTGAGGACGAGGTTCAAATATGAACGGTGGACTATTTGGTCTGTTTATGTTCTCATCAGGAAACATCTAGCTTCATTATCTTACGACCTAAGCTTGTTGAATGACGACAGAACAGGCTGTGAATTACAGGTCTGATTCGTCTCAGGGTGTGTCTCATTCTCAGATTAGTGGGTAGTAATTTACTGGGAGATTCACTTTTCCGGTTTCCCAGGGCCAAAATTGTTTCTTGGAAAATTCCCAGGAGCTTCCAGCTTTGGTCACTGACTGCTCTGCTGTAAGCAAAGTCCACTTTCAACATGCACAACACTGAATCCAGGCCACAATGTGGAAAAGGATGGACCTACATTGAGCTCGTGGCCCTGTTATTGTTGTTCTGCTGCTGAGTTTTATCACAACAGAAGGCACATCTTTTTTTGTCTCCCTTAAAGTAGAACACCTCTCCCCTTCGGAGACCGTCCCTCCCCTGGGAGACGTGTACCACATGTGGAAAAGTGTCACACACTTGTAAATGACAGAAAAAACACGTCTTCACAGAGGAACATTTCTGGATCTACGTCAGATGGTGGAGCAGGCGCAGAAATAATACAATACAATACATGCACACCAGTTATGATCAGGTCTTTCATATATCCTGGTTATCATGTAAGCATAATGGCACTCCTGCCACCTTACCCAGCGGCCACTTCTGCAATGACAGGAGGCCAGGGGCGAGTTAATCGAACAATAATGTTCATCAGATACGATGAATAATCATTAGGATCATGGATGTGGCAGAAGAAGAGGCTGTCATAGTTGTAATCTTGGGAACGCTGCACTGAACCAGCGTGATATTAGCAAACGTAAAAAACAGTGTTTGTCATCTGTCAGGTTAAACACAGGAGGTGAAATCATCTGCCCACTCGTCATTGAACTTTTCAGTGTTAATGAGGCAAACCCAGTCTGAGCTGCACAAACTGAACATTTTACTGACTGATCTGGAAACCGGTCTGCACGCCACCTGGCACCTGTCTGCTCTGCAGACTTTAGGTACGATAAAGACGATGCCGTCCAAACTGAGCAATTGTTTTGAGTAGATAAATTATTAAACATGTGATTTGTCTTTGATAGCACAGTAAATTTCTGTTGATCAGTGCCGTCTGCAGTCAAATGTGGTTTTCTCTTTGTATGTCTGCTACGATATATAGCTCCGGGTCTCTGACGGTACAGTACCTGTTCAGTGAGAAAGGAGGGCTTGTAGGCGCCATCAGTGGACGTGTTGCCGGTGCCCCTCATGGACTTCATATGGGAGACGGCCATGCGTAGAATGGTCAGCTTATCAGGTTTTCGGGCCAGGGCGCTGCAGGTCGGGACCATGTCTGACAGCTCGGTGATGTACTGGGTCATTTTGTTGCGCCGGCGTCGCTCGATCTCACTGTGGTTCTCTCTTCAACAGAGAAAAGATCAGTTAGTTGCTTGGAGAGGGTACAGAATGGAACCACCAGCCAGCCTCGCTTTAACCAATGATCAACCTGCCTCTGTTCACTTCACCACAGACAAACTGTGATCTGCTTTAGTCTAAACTGAAATGCCACAGGGGAGATTACCCTTGCAAAGTGACAGTTTATTGTCTGGAATCTATAATTAACCGTCAGGATCAACATTTTGGAAGGAATGATGCTGCAGCTGCTTGTCAGCTGCTCATTTTTTTTTTTGCTTCGAGATGCGTGTCTAAGTTTGAGTTTTTCCTCTGAGAGAAAACTGAGTGTGCTGATCAGCCAGCAACGTCTCTTTATGAGAAATGTTCCTTTGATTGTTGGGGAATTTCCTTCTGAGGGCAGGAAAGACACAAGGTCATGCCAAGAAAAGCTTTTAGACACTGCCACAGTATTTGAGAAAAGATTGCACCTATTTGTCTGAATCCACTGCAGAGCCTTTAATATACAGACTGACTGTTCACTGTGGTCTGAAGCTGTGCGTGCAGTTTTGTCCTGATATATAATTTGAACAAATGTTTTTTTTTTCTTATCAGGGGGAAATCCTAATGGAACTTGCAGTTGAGTCAGCAGCTCAGTCCGGATTTAACAGGCTGACACATGACTGCTAAAACAGCAGAATATTTGTACATATATTGCATGCCCCTGTACAATATATAAAATGTTTACAGCTCAGAGAGAGTGAAGAAGTTCATCTGAAAAACAGTGTCCACCGTTATTTTTGATGGGTTTAATCAGTAGGGATATGGATGAGGATGATTGTTGGCTTTGTTGGAGGGGTCTGTTGACCTTCTGCTTTAAAAGACAAAGTCATGGCCATGGCAGTTTTTTCCTCTTTAAAAACAATATGTGATTCTTGCTGTGTGTTTGAATCACTGTCATGCTGCCAAGCTTATTCAAACTGAGTCACCTTTTTATTCAGTGTTTGAGCACACAAACTAGCATCCATGGCGTTAGATAAATGTCATCATCCTCGCACCTCTTGCACCTGTGCACGCTCATATCTCCTTGTTACACAGTCAGCACTGTGATAGTCTTAGTCAGGTTCATGTGGGACCACATCTGATCCAAACACAAACATTTGCTTTGCTGCCAATATTCAGTGTGCTTCAAAGTTGATCAGTGGTTGGTCACAGAGTTTTACTTGGAGCAATGTCCCCTGAACTGTCTGAGCAGTCACTGAAACTCCAATTTCACAAATTGTCCTTGTGCCAAGTCTGAAGCAGCTGCCTGTCTGTTTTTCAAGACGAGGTCACATAAATAGAAAATTCTGCGTGGCATCTTTGTGCCATTCTTTGAGGGCGGCTGCTGCTCTTCCTGCACCTCACATCACTGCTGCAGCTGGATTTCACTTCATGTTCAGTGATGCTCATGTGCTGTCTTCCATCCCTAAGTCTCACAATCTGGTTGCTTTATTGTCCGGACCCGTCCAGGTCACACATTTACTCACTTTTGTTGCACTGTGGTGACAGTCTTTTTATACATAAGCTCAAATACACACCACAACTATAACATTTTAGTGATATTGCACAGGGGTGCACTTTGTTTCGTTTTATACTGAATATCATGATACAAATAAAGTCAACATTTCTGTTCAACTTTAAGATTTTTTGAGCTTTGTCTCTGGTCCTTGATTCAGTAATGAATGTCCACAGTGGGAATGGTTAATGATCAGGGAGCTGATATCTTGGGTCAATTATCTTCATGTTTTATCATTTCAAAATAGAAACAGCACGTCTATAATGTATTCTTTTAATGGTGCAGTTTGTTGTTGGGGCATTTCTCATACTTCGCTCTAGGGGCTGTGTCTAATTGCTGCTGTTTGACTGTCTGGATCGTGATGCTTCAGGTGGTATTTCCCGTCTTCACTGACACAGATTGTTGGCAGCTCTACTATCTATCTATCTATGTATCTGCCATCTGACACCAAAACAACATCATCTTGTGAGTTTAGCTGACTCAAGCAACCCTGCTATGCCTGTTTTCCTAAAAGACTACCATATGATTGGTTAGCTGAATTCTTGTGATGTCTGATAAGAAATGTTAAGCATGTTCAACAGGCTAATAAATGAATTGTTTCTCATATACCAATATTGACCTGGTATATTGGTATACAAACCCTACCACCTGTTGATAGTGTTTCAATATATTCAGATCAGACTTTACAGCCTGCTGATCCCTGAGTCAATGGAAAATCCTCTGTGGCCCCCAGCTGGCTAAGCCTACCTGGCGTATCTCTCCTTATCCCCACCAGGAATCTGATCATCATCATACCTACAGAGAAGAGAGGACACAGCATGTAACACCATGTACACACACACGCGCGCGCACACAAAAAGCATCATGTAGCAGCTGCACTACCCGTGTCCCTCACATGCCATGGCTGTCACGTGTTGATGCATGTGTCGATGGTTCAAAGTTTGATGGTAACAACATGATCAAAAGTGGACAAAAGAAGGAGCTGATGGCTGGTGAGAAATGTTCTACTGAAAGAAGAGCTTACAAAACCATCTTCTTCTTTCATCATGAGTTTGATGTTTTTTTTTAGAGCTCGAACCTTCATTCATATTGGTTACATGAACTAACTGCAAGCATCAGTGGACTCAACTAGAGGCATCGATCAAAACACTGACTTTCATTCCACTGTGACAGACATGTGGTGAAATAACAGCCTGTTTATAACCTGCATGTTGCCTGGCCACTGCTGAACTACATTTCAGTATTTTGACTGGAAAGCTTCTGTCTGAATTATCAGCTGATGTTAGAGTTCATATGTTCAGATTCTAGTGTCTAATGTTTCATGAAAGTATATGTCATTTAATCAAGTTGCTATGATTGGTCTTCTTCAATTCAGACAGTAAAATTCAAACGAGGCTAACTTTATCATCCAGGCAGATTAGACACATGTATCATGAGTGAATGAATAAAAACTGAGAGTCTAGTAGTCTGTTGCTTCTTCTTGGTAGTCACATTGCTGTTCACGTTTGATTGATTGATTTTTTTTTGTCTTTCGATGTCTGGATTTTATCAGATCAGAATTTGACTCATTTCATTTAAACAACTTACACAATTGTTTTCAGTATTGGAAACTTTGTAGCCTAGTAGTTAGTGAGCCTCAATAAAGTATTTAGTACATGACAAATAAGCTAACCGCATCAGATGATGAATTCTGTGATTTGTGTTGATCTCGTGTTGAAAATCGTGTTTTGAAAATTGGAATTTTTATCAGATTATTTCAAATGTGCAAAGAGAAAAATTCAAACCGTGTGAATTCAGATCAATAGTTTAAAAAAATATGTATAAGTATAAGTTAGATAAGTATTCATTTTACAGCTCTTATTTGCCCTCTATAATTAGTTCCAGTAGAATCACAGAATTACAAATATTTTCGTTTAACCTGTCTATTAAAGTACAAGTGTGGAAAACTTTAAAAAGTTCAGATTAGAGGGCAAATATCACTAAATGAGGGAACTTTCAGTATGAATAGGAACACAGCCGGGGGTTTTTGGAAATGGAGAGCGGGTTACAAATTGTCCACTCTGTCCTCCAGTTTATGACTTCCTTTTATCGATTTGAACAGTTGTGCGTTCACTCATGCGTCCATGCTGCTGGAAAGTTGAAACAAGAAGGAGTCATGATGGAGAAGAAGAAATGGTCCAAAACATGGCTTCATCTCACACAGAAGGACCACAACAGTGCTCACTGTAATGTCTGTAATATGATCATTTCAAATAAGCAGTAGGCTGAAATATCTTTCTCCACAATGAGGGTTTGAATTCTAAAATTTCCACGCATTTTAATCTATGCAGCTCATCCGCTGTTAAGCGTTATAATAACATTAGTGCCACACAGCATGAGTCACATGCATGCCAGTTTGGCGACTGCACTGTGTTCACAGTCAGAGAATTCATCAGGAATCCATAATGGAATGGTTTGAGTCAGATCTGTTGTACAGGAATAAAACACGTATAGGTGTATGTGCAGTGGCAAACCCTTTCATAGTACTGTATGAATACGAAGCTTTCCTGATCCAAATCAATCACACATGGAACGCTACTGTCCATTACTAAGCGGGCAGCTCCTCCTGTGTTCAGCAGAGAGATGCTCCTCCTCCTCCTCCTCCTCCTCCTCCTCCACACTACTTAACTGGGCAGCAACAAATCCACTGCTGTCAGCTCAGACATAAAGCACGTACTGTACATCCTACAGACTTACACACTACACAGTATGAGAAGGAAGAAAAGCAAAACAAGTTGAGATAAATTAAAAGGTGAGGACAGCTGAGATGCAGTGACTTGAGGAATACAGAACAGAGCGCTGTGCTTCAGATGGAGGGAAATAAAAAGTCATGAGGTGTCCACGTGACAGTCAGTGTTAAGAGCCCGTTTCCAAAGAAGTCATCACGCTGTGTAAAATGTAAATAGAGACTAAATGTGATGATGTGCAAAATATTGAAACCTCATATTTAATAGAAAACAGGACAACTTATCAAATATTAAACAAGTTGGACAGGGTCATGTTTACAACTCTGTTCATCAGCTCTTCTTCTAACACTGTAAGAATCTGTGAACTGAAGAGACTTTGCTGTAATCTGAGTGTTCTTGATGTCACATTTTAGCTGCTCAACGCTTTGTTTCATAACACACCAAACATTTTCAGTAGATAACAAGCCGCCTTGCTTTGCCTCAGTTCATCTTAAATGAACTGATTGAAGGCGTCTGCGTTTCTGGATCTGGTTTGTTTACACTGTCCTCAGTGCATGGTGGACTTTGAGCTGTCGTTTGTGGATGCAGAGATTAAGTGCATTCACAGACGACAGTTTTTGGATGTGTTCCCCGGCCCATGTAGCGATGTCCTCGACAGAATCCTGTCTGTGTTTAATGCAGTGACGTCTGGAGGCCTGAAGATCACGGTCAGTGAGGAGGTCAGTTTTAATATTATGAACTGTAGATTTGCCAGCACACCTGTTGACAGTTTGCTGTGAGATCTTCCACCAGGAGTTTTCTTTCTGCATTTCACAACTTTTTCAGTATTTTGTTGCCACTGTCACAATTTCTGCTGATATCACATATCTGAGCTGTAACACTTGATAAGTTGTCTTTGTGCTATTTTCTATTAAATACGGGGTTTCGTTGCTTATTCACATATTAGGCAGTGTGCCGGCTTTTTGGAAACAGGCTTGTACAAACATAAGACAGTTGTAATACTACCTGAAAGACCAACTTTTAAGTTTTCAGTTTGATCAGGTGCATGCATACTGTATTACTAACCCATTCTTGAATTAAGAGTGCAGTAAAAACTGAATTTGAATACGTTAATTTCAACATCTTCAATTGATCTTACCTGCTGATACCCTGAAACAGAGGACTAGTTCTAAAACATTTCAAACAGGACCGGTGCTGTCTGCTTTCGGTGGTCTCACCTTGAAAATTTGCTAGGTCCTTCTCCGTCTTCGTCATCAAAGTCCATTCTGAGAAAGAACCACAGGAACACATTTCTATTAGACTGACAGCGCTCTCTCATCATTTTTCACAGTGGTAACTTTAGACAACAGTCAGTTTGGAGTTTGTCTTCATTTGGTCCTGCTGCTGCTGAGAAAAAGCTAAACTTGCGTCTGCTGACAGATAAACTGATGCATCACTGTGTCTGTCCGGCAGTGGATGGCTCCTCGTTACAGAGCTGATGCTTCCATCTCAGCATGTCACCACGGACACGAGTAATGAGCCTGATCACCGATCATCGAATCTCTGTGAGACTCAGATTGAAATCTGTGAGCCACGGTGTCATGAGGATGGTCTAAAAGTCAACATCAGTGTAGGCATGCAGGAGACAGGACATTGTTGACTGTCTACAACAGTGATTCTCAGATGCTGGCTTGTGGCACACCCCTCATTTAAATAATCATGATATAAAAAGCTTCATAGTTCAATGAATAATTTTTGATCTAAAATACTTCATCATCTTGTGTTCTGTTATGGCTGCCGTCCACCCGCCTTGTATAACTTTGTTTGCTGTGGTTGATTGTGTATACAGATCTAGGTGTGTGGTTCCCAGCTGAGGAGGCGTGGCCACCATCGTCCCCACAGACACTGACTAGCAACATTATTTAAACTAGAACTGTCTGAATGTCGGGCAGCTTGTGTTTTTGTCTTGTGCTCACTGACTTCTGTGTTAACTTGTCTTTCCTTGACAATTTAGTTGCTATATGCAGACTGGGCTACTTTATTTTACTCTTCTCCTTTTGTTATATTTATTTGTTGGTTTGAACAGCACCCGCTCACCCTTTGTTCCTTTAGAGTCACCTCACCTTCTTTTGTTATAGTGATATTTAATCTTAATTCCAAGAAAATGAATAACTTTGTTCATCAAGAACTGGATTACATTACTTCCTTTTCCCACACCAGCTGAGCAGTAAAACAAATCTGCAACTTTCACTCCCACCAGCCAAGCATGGATTGTGCATATCCTGAAATATTTTGAATACATGTCTGAGATCTCATTTTCTTTCACATGACTAGTCTGTAGAAGTGTAAATAAAAATAGGCTATGTCGAATGATGATGATGATGATGATGATGATGATTATTATTATTATTAAGAGACATGCATAAGGTGATCTTGTAAAGGGTCCTTATAAGAAGAACCTCAGTCCATGAAGAGCATTATTAGCAGGAGTGTTGACACAGTATAACAACATTTTACAGACACAGTCTTGTACAATAAACTACAGAGCTGCAGAGTGTAATGGAAACAGAAAAGGCCGATGGAAATGGGAGGCAGAGCAGCGTGACACGGAGCGGCTCCATGCACGCCCTGGTTGTGCCTCTGCATACATCGCCCTCATATAGACAGCACTATTAACATAGAAATGCTCAGGCTGGTTTAATTATGCAGCCGCTTGTTAAGGTTCAGAGTTTGTGGAGAAATTATCCGACGGGCTGTGACGTGACTCACCCTCAATTTGTTTAAATCTGAAAACATTCTTAACAAGTCTGCCACATGTTTACAGCAGTGATGTCACCGCTGCTCCAGCTCCAACACTCATCTTCAGTGACTGCATGGACACCGTCAGGGCCGACACATCCTGATCCTGTGTGAGTGTCTGAACTCTTTAAACATCCAACTGACTCTGAGGCTGAACTGCTTCACTGCTCATAAATCCATCTACTAATACAATTTTTGTTGTCGCTAGGATTGTCAAATTCTGGGCACTTTTAAAGTTGGAAACTTTCCATGGGCATATATGGGAATTAATGGGAATTTATGGGAATAAACAGGAATAAACTGGAAATTTATAAAATTGAAGGTTGGCCCTTTACAATGAACTTAAATATAGTTGGAGGAAATATATTTTAGCATGATCTTGACTAAAACAAGAGACTCTTGAAGCCACACAGTTAATTCCCATATATTCCCATAAATTATCAGGGGATTTCTGATTTTGAATATTTCCAAAATTCCCCAGCCCCATGGAAAGCTTCTGGAAACTTTCTGAGCCTTTGCTACCCTAGTTGTCGCTATAAGTGATTTTTCCTGCAGGTACTATCACCTGAGTGTTTGTTCTCATCTCAATACTTAATCCATGGTTGTGTGCTGTGTAACATAGCAGTTAACCTGTAAACCTCAGTGTTACGCAGGCAGCTGATAACCAGCATGTATGAATGTGCCGTGTAACATAAAAGCAACTTGAGTGGTCGGAGGATTGGAAAGATACTATAAACGTCAATACAACAGGCGATACGCTGCCAACAATACTGTTCTGTGAGCGTTGTTTGAGTAACACAATGTCTCCCATCGGTCCACTCTCTGTGTGCCTCTTTATCAGCAGGTGTGTGTGCACACATACACATGCAGGACTGTTTTTTAGTGTTACATCACTTCCTTTAGTGGAATGAATGCTGTTTCTACCTGACTGAGTATGATTAAGCACAGAAAACTCTGAACAGTTTTTTGGGGGGATTTCCGTTAAACAGGGAGGATAATTATGCACATGGTTACTGAAGGTCGGTAACTCTGACTAAAGCACGTAGTTTTTAGTTTAGTCGCCAGGTTTATTTGGTAGGTTAACACAGGGTCAACAATACAATGAAATGTGCTGGATGGAAGGAACCGCTCAGCTCCGCATTTATTTATTATTTTTGCACTAAACTAAACCATTACAAAGAACTGACTGTTTTGAATGTCTATCAAGCTTGTGAAGCTATGTTTTAAAGATTGTTGTACTGGTGCACAGTTATTAAATAAATAAGTAATTCAGTACATTTCTATCTGTTTATTTGTTTTTAAAAACAAAGAAAGAAAGAAATGTTTAAGTCCAGTCTAATGTTGCACAAAAGGCCACACAATGAGACATACCGTTTGTTACTGTAATTCTGTGCTGTTTTTCTGTGCAAGGTGCAAGTCCCTTTTACTTTTCAATGTTGCTCCTACTCCATCACAATTTATGTTATATTGGTGTCACCTGTTGGTTTGTGGACTGACATTTTGGCCTTGCCTCACCATCTTGGATTTTTGGTGCCAGGAGTGGGGCAAACTGGGGAGCTCTCTATGCCTGTATCCTAACTGGATGTGACTGAGAACCTGAGGACACACCATCAATCACAACATAGCCTCACTCCCGTCTATTTCACTCTGAATAGGGCCATGGTTAGCAAAATGAACACCACGCTGCCTGGAAGAAGAATTAAATTAAATAAATTCATGAGTAAAATGTTTACTAGGGTTTAGAAATCAGGTGTTTTCCTTCAACAGTGCTGTCTCTAATAGTTAAAGCAGTGTTAGGAGACTTTGACTTCTTCACTATAACTGTCAATTTTCAGTTTCAGTGACAGTGAAGACTTTCAGCAGATGCAGTAACTTTACATTCAAGGATGCATCGCTCCACGTATCCTTCGTTCAGCTGTTACTTGGACTATCTGCAGTCTTTTGTCATGCACATGCGTAAAAGTCAAAAACCACGCAAACACAAGAAATCTGAGTTCTTCAGGCCAAGTCCAGCAGGGAAACCAGGTTTCCTCAATTCCCTACCCCAATGACCAAAATCTGTGTTTCAATGACAGAGAACACAGACTGGAAGCTGCTTATTTAAGGACATGTAAACACACTGTATGCTGCGTTCACTGAACCCCCCTCTGCTCTGTCACTACTCTGTTTGTATGCATGATCTACCTGATGGCTTCATGCACCATGGGAGCTGTGTGTCTGTTGTTGTCTTTGGATCTACACAGCTACAGCCTGGCTTATCTACACACACACACACACACACTTGAGATAGATCCAGGTCTGTATTATTTATTCATGTTTATGTAGGCCTAATGCATGTGCATGGGTTAAATGCATTGCTTTGGCCCCTGAGGATTAGATTTACAAGGCACTGAACTCATGTAGTCCCCACCCCCCATGTTTAGCCACAACCCTTCATTTCTTTTACTAATACAGAATCTGAAAATCCCATTTAAATGTCAAACAGAGTTTGAAATCAAACTCTGTCCAGACTGGAACACCAAACCGGAGACAAATGCTCTATATCATCGTTATCATTAATAGTTTATCATTATTGGATAAGAAACCTATCCCTGAATGTCAGTCAGTACGCTGCTGAGATCTGCTCACCCACACAGCTACCAAGATGAGAGCTTCAATGATCAGTCAGTGAATCAGGTTCACTCAATCAAGTTCTTTAGTTATACATAATAACAAAGTCTTATTAGAATGTCAGACAGGCAGTCATGCAGCAGCTAAAATACAGGAATACAATACAATGGTGAGTAATAGTACAATGTAAAAGCAGTCGGTGTGCAGTTAATATGTTGTACAGGACTGTAAACATGCATATGAATATATATACTGTGACAGATATATAACAACGACCATGCAAAAATGTTGAATATTTTCAGTTAGTTCTAAAATGAGTAATATCTGTATAATTAGACTATGTAATGGTCACAGCTCTAGTTAAGAACATTATGACAATGTTTCAATTTTTGCCTTTAAACATCTGTAGTTTGGATTATCATTTGTTGTGAGTTTGCACTTGCCACTGTAATCCAGACGTTCTGAGATTGTCCAGAACGTGATGAGGACTGGACAGTGTCCAGTGCAGACTGAATCTTTCCAGTGAAGCCTTTAAACTTCCACTGAGAGGCAGAGAAGCAGGCAGAGATCTAACTGCCATACAACAGATCAAGGTTTTTAGTGTTAGCTCCATTATCATACAGAGAGCAGTTAATACAGCAGTGCATTGTGCAGTGCATTGTTACGATTCATTTCAACATAATGCTGGTGGAAATAGACTCAAAGATTGAGGAACTAAACATTCCTGTGATTTGTTTTCTTTTCTAATAAACATCAGGACATGTTGGAACAGGTCAGTGTGGAGGGAAGTGTAGTTCTGCGTCAGCATTTGATCCTTCATTGTTCATTGTTAATCACAAACATGTAAACATGAGGTCTGTACTACATATTGAATTACTGAAAACGTGCACTAATGTTAACTTAGCATTAGGTTGCAAAACGTGTGATAGTCTAAACAGCTGGTCACTGTGAGGACAAGTGGTACTGTGTGCTGTATCAGAATGTGTGTGTGTATTCTGAGAACAAACAGCAGTGATCCAACAATAGTCAGTGTTAGTGTTCACCAGAATCAAAGTGTCTGCTGTTGGCCAGTTTAAGGACTTGAAGGGCAGAGAAACAGAGAGACACAGCAGCTGCTGTGCTGCATGACTCTTTAATAGTGAACTGTTTTTGACACATTCCACCTGTTCTGGGCAGCTGATGTAAGATAGCAGAGAGAAAAAACAGACTAGAGACCGCCATCTTCTAAATATCTCTGTCTTGTAGAACCAGGCCTAATACAACTCTGTGTGACTACTAATAAAACACTGCTGGGTCGATCAAAAATGACCTCAACAGGATGCTTGATATGTGACAAGCCAGAAGAAACATTTGGAACAAGTAGAATTTGGAACCTCATTTTGTAACAAACGGGTTAGCTGCAGAAAGAGGTACAGAAATGGGATATTTTTGTTGCCAAATATTTTAGTCACTCAATAATTACCCAATGAGAAAAAGAACTGATGTGGAAACAGAACTGTTACTGACCCCCAAATTCCAACTGACGCGCAGCATTGCATGTGCGCCGCAACCAAAACAGTGTCGCAGCCACGACGTGGCAGAGACATGCCTGGTAGGGTTTCAGGGTTAGCTTCTAGGACCCTCCCAGAGATGTCAAAAATATCTATACTTTGACACCATGTGTTAAAAACCAGATGGACCAAACCATAAAAAAACAAAACAGATCTACATTCAGAATGAGGACAATCAGAATTGTTAATTTAATTTAAGAAAAAGAACTTTTCTGTTTTCGCTGTGTCATGGAAAAAAGTATCCAGTATTCTAGTATTCAGTGATAGTTTTATATGTATAATGTACTTAATCTTACTACTATGAGATAAATACTACACATGTACAACTTGCTCTCACAATGCTCTCACCTTCAGAAACATTTGTTTACACCTTGACGAAGTTCAATAACATGAACCAATCAGAACACAGTACACTTCACGTGTTTGTTACTCACCCTCCTGATCTCCTCTTGCCCCCGCGGCCTGGCACGGTTCCTCCCATCCTCACCTGACCGGCCCCCACAGCTCCCGGCATCGCTACTGTCCCCGGCAACTCGCTGCCCATCTCTGGAAGATACGAATATAACAGCACACCAGCAGAGGGGTTAGTTAAGTACTATCACATCAACAGTTGTTTCACAAAAAACATGCTATTAAAATCAGCATTACTGAATCTGTTTCGTTTTATTAACACTGTTTCATTCATTTCAAACATCTGACTAATTATCACAACACATTGATTAAAAGATAATGTTGTAATAACTAGTATCAACAGCTCCGTTGTGCAGATCGACTCGTGACGTTGTACATTCCCTACAGAAAACAATCAGATTATTAGTTATTTTCATTCTAGATTTATCTGTTGAATTTATTTCTTTAAGATATTCACAATGTAGCATCTTCAAATAACTTGATTTGTCCAAAGAACAATTCAAAACAAGATATTTGACTAGAACCAGCAAATACTGAATGTTTCACTTGAAACACGACCGGGTCACAAAATTAGCACCAGCCAAATGCTGGTAAAACATAAGTGGCCAAAACACAATGGCAATGTATTGAGTGGCATGAGCCTGGAGTGCTGCACAAGTGAAGCCAACACAGAAATGGCAACAAAGAACAGTGAAGTGAGTCAGTCTCCATAAGTCCCCATGTTAAAATGTCCAATTCACAGGAAACAACAGTTTTGGTCTCTATAGCTAATTTCCTCGTTCATGACAACTGTACTGAGGGTGAATTTATATACAACTCACCTGTTCAAATGATCTTAAGACCTAAAGTTGTCCCCTTTTTGGATTAGATTGCATCAACCAGAGCCACCACACTGAGCTTCACAATGAAACCTGTGACATTACGGCTCTTGACATGATTGAATTCAGAATAATTTCTCGATCCACTAGTCTAGCTGGTTACTCCACAGAACTGACATAACATACCTGGATGACTTTCGACTGTTTGTACCTTACATCTCAAAGTACAATATTATTGTTTAAAAAGAATGAATATCAGGCCCTTTAAACTTAGCGTCGTACTGACAGAACTCTCTGGTTCTGGTCTGAGACTGTTGTCAGCACCAGGTTCCACAAGAAGACTGGGATCTGTAGAGCAATCAATTTACACAGACCTACAGCAGTGTAGCCTGAGGCTCTGTTACACAGCACATGCTTCTGACTGAGCTTTTATTCACAAATATGTAGTAATAATTACATTACGCTGAGATTTAAGTTATACTTTTTGAGTTATGAGTTGTTGATTTTTTGAGTTATACTCTGTGCCAGCTGTCATATTTACCTCTCTCCCTCTTGCTCACTTTGGGTGCACTACTTTCCTCCTCGCTCATCCATGAGTCCATTCTGTTTGCCTTGCTGTTTACCCTCCATCTCTCTGCTCCATCCACTCATTCACTCACTCATTCAGCTGGATGCAATGGATAGGCCAAACAAACCCTCCGGTATGCCCTAGCGCACCCAGTAACATAGTTAATATTTGATACGGTGTGCATTCACCTCGCCGTCTTCGCTTCCAAAGAGACACGCGCTCTTGCTGTGCAGTGCGTGGCCTTTCATCACTCATTCATGAAGCGACTATGAGTAACACAAGGCTCTAAAGCAGCATAATCTGATGAAGAGACGGCTTCATCTGACAATCAGTGCAGTCATCCAGCCTGGCAAGAGCAGCAACAGTCTAAATAGGCGCTCTGTTGCACTGTCGACTAATCTATGACCCATGGTCCATGGTGTTCATTCACAGTGTTACACCTGGGCCATAAACGGATACACTGGCTGTTTAAGTGAGTCCCACTGGTCACCTTTCCTGCTAAATATCAGAACACTGAAGCCAAAATGAGCCTTTGTGAACTTGAGGTATGTGTCAAATATATGTAAAAAAAAAAGATCATTCTGAATATGAATCATCACTGAAAACTGTGCACGTTGTGTCCGTTCAGGTAGCAATGTCTGTTGTATGTATGGTTGCTAAGGAACTTTCAGGTTGATAAGAAACTTTCTGGAAACTCTCAATGGGAAGTTAAGCTTGGGAATTTTGGAAATATTCAAAACTGGAAACTGGAATTTATGGGAATTAACTGAAAATTTGGGGTAATTTAAACCAGTTTCCCATAAATTCTGGTTAATACCCATAAATTCCTGTTAATTCACATGGAAAGTTCCCAACTCTACTGTATGTCATCCCACATCTCTCCCTGCCATTATTTCCTGACACATTTCAAATGTAATCATGTCAAAATGCCCAAAAACACTTTTTAAAACTGTCCAGATCAAATTTGATTTGGGGCAACCAGCTGATATAAAAGTGCACATTATATTACAGTATGTCTGCATGAGGTACGTCAGCAGTCCGTCTAATGATTCACTTCTATTTTAAACTATTGTATTTTTACTCATAGACTGAGACATACCAAACCACTCCCATCCTTTTATGGACACAACTATGGTGACCTACACTCAGAACTGAGTCTGAACCAGGCACCAATCTCTGTGTCTTTGAAGTGAAGCCAATGTGGAAGTGCCAAATACTGCAGTTCCTCAAACATCCACTTGAGGCTGGCTCCAGAAGTGAGTCAGTCTCCATAAGTCCCCATGTTAAAATGTCCACAGTTGAAATGTCAACAGTTTTGGTCTCTATAGCTAATTTCCCCGTTCATAACAACTGTACTGAGGGTGAATTCTGGTCCAGAAGTTTGTGTTTGCTATTGGCAAAAACTTTGAATGTGCAACTGGCTGAAGAGCACAACTGTTAACTATTGTAAGCTGGCACCAGACCATTGGCCAGATTGTTATAAATCTCTTAGTTTTGTTTCATTTGGACAATGTTCTTGCACGACTCATAAAGTCTGGCAGGTACTGAATAGCCACTGTTTGGCATCAACGCTGAAAGTTGGCAGCAGTCTCCCTGGTGTCCAAATGAAACAGAAATAACTCTTGTATTGTATTATGGTCAGTGTTTTCTCCACACCTTTCCGGCTCCCTTCCCTTACCGGCTGTTTTATTACAGCGTTGCTGATATCACAACAATGTGTAACAAATCAGCAGCACATTGATTGTGTCAAGCCTGTATACAGTCAAGATTACAAACTCTGCCCGTGTGCTGAGCAACACTGAAATGCAATACACCTCTTCGCTTTGTGTCTGAGCTGTGATTTCATTTGAATGTGACATGAAAAAAATCTAAAGATTCAACATTCATATGTGAGCTCTGCTTTGGTCTCCACCAAATATCAGTCTCTTCAGCTGCTACTAGCTCTGTTATGTTCACGAGTCTCTAAGGCTGGATTCAGACGGGAACCGGCGCTCTAGCTAAAACGGAGATTTTTCCATTCATTTGAGTGAGGGTCGTCCATTTCGGCACTGGCAGTCCGCACCGTGGGAGTGTCAGCGAGGGAGAGGTTGATCCATATCCAACTTTTGGGAAAATGGAGCCCGACATCACGCTCTGCAAGCCAATCAAAAACTGGCAGCCAGACAGGAAGACGGGAAGAAAAACCTTGTTTACTATGTTGTGCAATGTTGCTTTCGGCTAGCAACCATGGAGGAGGGATTGATCGCTGCAATCCACACTTATCCCGAAGTCTAAAACCCTTCAATGAATCGCAGATAGGAAATGAAGGAAAAGCTCCTTGTCAAAGTTCTTATCAGCGTCTTCTTATTCTGTTTTTTGTTGTTGTTTTTGGTTGATGTGGGTGGGGAAACTGTTTTAGGTGCACTACTGTCACCTTCTGTTGGGGCGGTAATGTCACCAAAATAACATCTTGCAAAGAGTGAGCAAACGCCTGATCCTGTCTGAATACATGCTTACTGTGTGTGTGTATGTGTGTATGTGTGTCTATGAAAGCTTTTCCACTGCAAACAGCTGCAGCAGGTAAACATCATGAGCAGAGAGAAACCAAACAGCACATTCACAGACTGGACAGCTAAACAATGAAGTGAGACTGGCTGTAAAGCTCTGTGAGCAGATCTTTTCATGTAGTCATTCCTTCATACATATTGGTTGTTTCATTTAATCTCATGTAATTTGATTATCATTTCATTTAAGATGTAGACACTTACAGAAAACACATCTGACAGCGTGTATCTGTTTATTATATCTCACTTTCATTTGCTTGTTGTCATTTCAATCTTCCACAAATCAAAAGTGACTCAATGAAACCTGACAAATCTCTCATGTTTCAATCAATATTCAGGATTTACACTGTACTGATTTGACTTCAGCTGGAAAGACTGAATGATTCCTCAATAATATATATATATGTCATCTGAAAATAAATTCATCTAAAGAGTTATCCTGAACCCCAAAGAGTTGTCATAAAGCATTAAACTGAGAATTCAGGTTGAAGGGCTTGTTGCTCTGCTTCTTTGTACGTGATAAACTCTTTTTTAAAAAGTGAAAAATCATTTTCCTGAGTGGAGGTAAAGTCCAAAGACTTCTTCTCTGCACACAAAAGCTTCATGTCTCTCAAACTGTGGCATCTCCTTTGATAATCCAAATGAATCCATACAGACATTTGTGACATAATGATTAAACATGGTGACTATGACAGGCGTGTCTTGGACTGTCACAATAAAAGGACACTCTGACTGTTTTCTATTAAAGAAAGACATGTGACTGAACTGTAGAGCTGCAGATACACATTTGTTTTCCCCAGGAGGGCGAGGTCATTAACATTAAGTGTTCAGACCAATCTGCGTCCTGTGAGGCACAACTGCCAGCTACATCATGACATACAGCTGTGGTTTAACACTAGGTGTGTGTGAGGTGACTGCTCAAAAATGGCGGCTTCTGAAGAGGACAGCGTAGCTGCTGCTAGCATCACTTACATCAGGACTGTGGATGGAAAAGATGTTTCCACTCTTCTCCTGACTGACTCAAGAGTTTGACTGACCAACTCTGCCTCTGACTGGCTCACCCTCATCCTCCACAGGCAACAAGTACGAGTCATTCCACAATCTGTTGCTCTGTTTAATTACTGCGAACGTTCAACGTGATGCTCGATCAATCACTCTCACCTGAGCTGAATCACGTCTTGATGAGCCTGATTTCTCCATGAGTGCTCACGAGTGTGTCGGGAGTGTTGCAGAGTGCTTCTGCTCTCTTTCTCTAAAGCTTCGTGTCAACAAACTCCTTCCACATGACTCAAGTCCATCCAACACACTCCTCCACAGCGGAGGCAGCAGCAGCAGTTACATTCACATTCAGCTGTGTTGCTGCTGTATACAGCCATTATGTAAAAACTTCAACATGTCACGACAGCATAACAATGATCTGAGTATTTGTAATCACGGTAAGATCCTTCCAGTGTTATTAACGATACAATCAGACAACATAGGCAGGATGAGTTGATAACGTCTACGTTCCTTTCAAAATGCACACACAGCAAGTGTCTTAAAGACACTGGGTCAGAAGCTTGGTGTTCACTGCAAGCTAAAAAAAGCCCCGAGGTCAAACGCATTAATGAGCCTGTTGGGAGACGAGGGGGAACATTGCATATATGTTCTCCTTTTTAATCATTGCTCTCTCCTCTCTCTGCCATCCTTCCTTTCTCCCGTTCAGTCTTTTCCCCGACCAGGAAGTCTATCAAACAGCCTCAGGACATTTACCAAAAAAATCCCAAGAGAAAACTGCCACATATTCAAAGTAGTTTCTTAATTACAAAAAATGTAGGATGTCACGGTCTACTTAACCCTCTCATGTTGTTTTTATTTGTTTATGGGACTATGTTGGCTGGTTCACCTTGAGCGTATATTCTATAATCTTTGATCGTTGTCTGTTTTTGTGTTCATTGCACGGTTCAACATTAATGTTTCTGACCAGCCGGGCAGGTGAGTCAGAAATCTACTTGCCCAAATAGTATTACCTGTCCATATACAAATAATTTCATTTATTTGTGATTATCAAATAACAACAAACATTAAGAGTGAAACTGTTTTCCTCAGCGTTTCGTACAAGCACCGTCCGGGCCCCAGAGGAGGGGATGTCTATCTTAGCAGCCATGTAACAAGATGCTGCCAGCTCTCGTCATGACATTTTTGAGGAATTGGACATTAACGACGGCGGATTTTGATGACGCCATTACAGTCTGAGGAAAAATCTTTGTTGCACAATTATAATGTATTCACAGAGAGTTTTTATTGTTTGGTATTATCAGTAAAAATGAAAAGAGGAAATTGAGAATCTCTCATACAGGTGTTACGCCCTTGAGCACACCACATACTGGTATAATGCTTCCTGTCCTCCTGAATGCTGAAAGATCAACTCTTAAAGCAATATTGTGTAACTTTTAGATTTGAAACCATGTTGATGCTACACTGATTTGTAACCATGTGGTGTCTCTGTCAGTCATACACCTCATCTCATAAAGGCTTTGGGTTATCTTTGTGCTATTCTTTCATCAATAATCATTTCTTTAATTAAAGACTGCCTAGGCAGTTCCACTTTGTGCTTCAGACCTCCTGGGTTAAGTATTAGGACTGTTTTTCAGACCAAGTGAACAGTTTCAAGACAGCACATTAGATGTTGAATTTACATTTATATATATATATATATATATATATATATATATATATTTTTTTTTTTTTTTTTTTTTTTTTTTTTTTTTTTTTACACTACAACTAAAATTTTGAAAAACATTTGACAGAACAGCACAAGCAAAGGTGAGCTCATGAAGGCAAAACATCATCACACAAACGCACCAGAGGACACCACAGGAGTCTGACTAGAGGCAACACAATATTACAAAACTTGGCCTAATTAATACATTTAATTTTCAGTTTAATAAACTAATGAATTGATTGTTTAGTCAGGAAAACGATAGAAAATAGTCAAAATGCTCATCACAATCTCCCAGAAGTCAATGCACCATGTTTGGATGGTTTATCTTTGATCAATTATTAAAACACTTGTGACTAAATTTTCTGTTGATTGACAAAAACATGTGACAGATGTGTGAAGTGTATACTCGATGTCACCTTTGTCCTTTTGTGCACATGCAGCCCTCATCAGTTCACTTCTCTCATCATGTTTCACATGCTCTTACGCCAATTGGATCTGGGTGACAGCCAGCTGGAGATAATCCTTCAGTGACACAGCGTTCCCACGGGCCCTGGTATCTGGTCTGAGGTCACCACACCTGACTGTGGTGCCTCGCCGGGGGAAATGGTAGAGCTGATCACAGATCAGCGGGCTAACTTTGTCCTCCTCTGGCTACAGCAGCAAAAGCAGCAGCATTAGGCATGACTTAACTCTAACTGGGTGTCATTGCTGGGTGGAGGAACGGCACGTAGCTCTGGCTGCATGCTTCCACACATCTGAGTGGGTCAAGCATAACATGCAGGGGGGCTGGGTATAAAACAGTAGGCCTGGTGGGTTAGGTGCTGCTTCCACACAAGATGTGCAACAGGACAAAAAGGATTGAGGGATTTTGTCTTCTCACTGTGTCCTCCCTTTAACTGACAGGGTTTTTTCCTCCTCTGTTCATTGTTCATTCTAACAGCGCCTCATCTCGATACTCTGTATGCAGCCGAGGTGCTAATAACCAGCCGATTCTTTATTTATATTCCCTTTTCATTTACATTGCCAATGAAGTGACACCGAGCCCGAGGCAGAGTACGGCTGACCTGTTTTCATATGGAGACTGTGTCCTTTTCACTGGAATAATTACTCTGCCACTCGAGCCACACTTGGACAGATCCTGTTGGTGTTCTTTCTTTTCACACAGACACTTCAGGTCCTGTTTGGAGGCACTGCCACAGATCCTTTCCAACAGCGCTCGATAATTATAATAATGACAAGTTAAGAGCATATTCACTTACAGTGAGTACATGTGTTTAATGTATTGCAAAGGCAGTTGGCTCAGGCCATGTTAAAATGATAAACTGCATTCCTCAAATACCGCCTTAATTATCAAGCTCGTTAGAAACAAAGCAATGACAGCCAGATGTGTTTTATTTTCATGAGAAAGTTGCCCCTCCTCAATGAATCCATGAGCTCGCTGACAATGACACTGAACATGCAGAACTTACAGACTGATGAGAAACGGACAGTTTTTATCTGCTCTCTTTCGGTAACATTAGCGACAGCTCGGCTACGTAGTGATATTAGTGACCGATATGATGCTGAACAAGACAGTGAGGTCATGACAGGAGATCAAAGACAACAGCTAGAAAATCTGCACAATCCCACATAAAGATAAAAATAAAATCCATCTTACTCCATCTTTGTAGCGCATGTCAGCTTCACTATCCGCATACTGAGTTTTGTCGAGCGACAGTGGAGTTAGTTATGAGAATAACTGCTACTGAATGAACTCTGATACAACGAGGCAGAAGATGATTAACTCTATTTCACACATGTAAGCCCAAAGTACAACCTCACACACTCACAAATGAAGGGTTTATAGACATTCAAATGTGGCGAGATGGTGGAGTGATGAGCTGCCACACAGCAGCAAACTGGGACCAGTTTTCATGGGTTGCTCAAGCAACTAGTCCAGCTGCCAGTCCACCCTCCATACTGTGGTTCATGCTGGATTCAAACCAGCCATCTTCCAGTTTCCAAGCCAGATCCTTATGCACTGAGCTATCTGTGCATCACTTTAGAAACATCACTGTATGTGTTTTTTACACAGCTGCATAGTTTTGACCTGGTGGAGTGTCACGTACCCGAGTAGAGAAAAAGAAATTTGACAGTGTAGACACTGATCTGCTGCTGATGTGATTTGACTCTTCAGCTGGTCTGGATGGACTAACCTGCCATTTTTTTAATGATAATTCAGGAACATACTTTGCCTTGACCCTCCATGGTCGTGTATTGATCTCATCGCCTACTATACATGCTGTATTTTAACTCTGATCCACCTGTTGTGCTCCGTTAACTAACAGTCTCTGTCACCCCTCAGGCTGTGTGTGTGTGTGTGTGTCACAGTATGTGTGGTATGAGTGTGCCTGATAACAAGAACAAAGTGAAATCGCATGACTAGTATTATCTATTTATATCACATTCCAGTGTGCGTGCCTTCATGTGTAAACTCTGATATACACTGCAATAAAGTCCTTGCACATTATACAATATCAACAGGTTTGTGCAGTTATAGATTCAACTGTATCTATAGTTTATGGTTTTATTTCATGTTTCTCTGCTCCATGCAAAGTAAACAACGCACTGCCCGTCATCTGGAGTCAGGTCTGGTTAGGTGGTCATGTCAGGCTGTATGAACCTGTTCCTCCTGTTCAAACATGACGCCAGCCTCTCCTTCAACATTTAACACTTTTCGCTTCCTCTGGTTACCCGGAAATGTACAGAGCACTTCAGAGCTTCACGTTAGGCTTGTTTCACATTAACATCGAATTCAAGTAAATCGGCTCACATATGACCCTGAATGCACCACGTATTCCGGTGAAATACCCAAACTCATATGACAGGTTCACCCATCTCTCTGCTGCTGAGGCAGCAACACAAAAGTTCATCATCTCAGCCGTTACTCGGCGTGATGGTGGATGAATGCCGGATTGTAGAATGGATTTAAATGAACTGTGAAAAGTTATATTGTCTCCGATATATGCCTGAATCCAACAGGAAACACCACAACGTTATTACAGTGGCAGATTTATTGAACACGGTTCTGCTTTCCTCTCTGTCCGTGAAAGCGGTTCACGCCAGGCGAACATATCCGAACCGTTCCATGCCAAAAATACAAGTGACGCTGTCAAAGTGCTTCCTCTTTTACAAAAAACACTAAAATGTCTCCGGTTAACACACACACACAGCCCATGAAGGGCAACGCTGTAAGGCAACGATATGCAAAATAACCTTTTGTATCACGGCGAGCAAAGCGAAGGCTCGGTGAAATAAACGCATTAGCCTAGCTTTACCGAGGAAAAGAGCGGCAGAAATACAGCAGCAAAGAGGCTTTAGTACATATAATGTCCTAACAGTCACGTCGTTTTAACGTTTGTGCACATAATTTGGTCGTAAAGCTGTGGAGAATCGCAGTGTTGTGAGCGGCGGCTCGGTGGGGGAAGGGGGGATGGATGCTGAAGCCAGGCTCGGCGGCCTGTCGGCGCTCTCCGTCCTCTTCAGCAGCAACAGTCTAAACAAAACCCAGCTCCGTTTTTTTAAACATTAACATAACGAACAGCTAACGTTACAGTTTCCTTCTCCGCTGTTAGACCACGGTGTGACTTACCGGACGGGTTGACCGCGGCGGGAGTTGCCATGTTTCCTCAGCGGAGAAAAATAACAAAACGGCAGCGATGGAGATGACGCACAATACGGCTGGAGAGAGCCCCGTGAGAGACGGTCTAAACTCCGCGGGATTGGCACGCGAGGCTCGGCTCCAACTGCCTCACATCCGTTAAACACGGAGGAAAAAACTAATGTGGATTCAAACGACAAACAAAAGGCTGTTTGTGTGCAGTGTTTATCTCTATGTGTATGTATATGCTGTGTGTTTAATGAAAAAAATCACCAAGAGCAGACTTAATAAAATGCAAGATGTCTGAATGGTAGCACCGCGAGATTTTAGGCTTGCTTGAATAAATTAATGTTATACAGTGTGACTTGTGCAGTGATGGATGTAATGTATGTGTGTCCTCTGAACGGAATGCTACACAGACGTGTGTTTGTTGGCTCGTTCGTTAAGTTGTTTAAAATATATTCACTTTATAATCTCACGGTATTCGGTCCACTGCTCCGAACACTAAACGCTGCCCGGACATTCGTGTGGACCCTCTGTGTGTCCCCGTGAGCTGCTGCCAGGGGCGGACTCAGATTGTCTGAGGGGCCGGACAGCAAAACTCGAAGTGGGCACCAGTTGTGGTGCACTGAATAAGATTAAAATAGTTTTATTAATTTATGTGAGTATAAATAATAACTATAACAGCAGTCCCCATGAAACAGTCCTCATGGTGCTTGTTACGGATATTGAATGGCCTTTACAATAGCCAATAGCAGGTGTGCATTACATCCCCACCACTATGTATTGCAGGTAGTGATTTATTGTCAGCATCCATCCTTCCAATAAACATAGAACACAACTTCTGCAAGCAGAGGTGGCCAGTCTAGCAGGGATAACAGTATTTTATCCAGTGGTTTTGGTTCAATCCATAACAATGCATCATGTTTTATAAGATGATCAGAATTTTTTATGTAAAACACTAACAGTAATAGTGGAGCAGAGGTTTATCACTTATGAAGTGATAAACCATAAAATGTATATAGAATTGTACAGTAATTGAGTAAATATTAGCTGCTTTATAAAATGTTAAGAAATAATTGAATAATGCTTCATAAGACATCAGTAAGAACAACTTTGGGGTACCAGGTTGTGACAATTCTCTCTAGTTAATGGTTGTAGGCCTATCTGTTTTATTTGGAATGTTGCAGTTATAAATGCTGGTAGGCTACATAAATAATGTATGTAATCTGGGTTTCATACTTTGTCTTGAGGCATACGCCTGCAGTTTTAGATGTTATTCATTGTTAATAAATGTATCTTTGGTTTGGATTCTTCACAGGTTTTTTCAGAAGTGGTCCACTAGAGGGTCGTCAGAAGAATTAAAGAGCCTTGATTACATGTGTCCTTGTGGTTGTTCTTATAAATGGCACACATGTATCTGCACAGCATTAGTAAATGGTCTATTAACCATCAAATAAAGTACTTTGTATTCATGTTTTTATTAATTGTATTTATTAATACTTCTTATTGCAATTTCTAAACACTAAACTTCATATTTTCCATTTATGTTTGATGTACAGTATTCAGGACTTATTTTTGTTCTTTGTGTTGTGCTTTACATCCATACTGTTATACTCTAGTCTATCTGTGACTCTCAGCTCATCCCATTCATCATCAGATTCCTGCTAAAAAAATGGGTAGTTAACTACAAATATGTAGTTAAATAATTACATAAAGCAAAGATTACTTTCATGAAAGGAAATACTCCATTTGTTAGGGACTATTTTCAGCAGCGAATTAGCACACGTGAGTCCAGGGACTATTTCAGGCCAGTAGGCTGGCGTATGTGAGATTGAGTCCAAACACAATGTGTTCATGGTGATGAAGTGTAAACGTGTGGCTCACTGATGTAAATTTAACTGATTTTGGACAACAATGGAGACAGGAGAATAAGATCAGGCTCCAGATAAACAGACAGTACAATAAATTGCTGGTTTGACATTTTTTTCATGGGAGGTGTCAACAAGAAGAAAGACATAAAATATTGCCATATTTATCCTTTAATGCAGGGATTCCAAATACCTCCTTAGAGAAGTGCAGATGCACAACATGGGACTGTGGTTATCTCTACAAGACTACACACACGTTTCACTGAGATATCTCACAGTCTCAGTTGGCAGTAGAGCAGATATGATGCCGTGCACACTTGCTGCATCTTTCTTGTGAACACAAACGTGCAGCTGCACGCAGACACAGGGAGTGAGAGTGGAGCAGGAGCAGGAATGTGTGCGGCGCTCTGCTCCACTCTGTTTGTGGGGCTCAGTATGCAGAGAGGGGATGCAGCAGCTACCACTGACTCTTCCCCCTCCACTCTCCATCCATCTGCCCCCTTCTTCCCATCTGCCCTCCCCATATCCAGCCATTCCATTAACTTGCCACCCTCCCTCAACTCCTCACCTGCCTCCCTCTCATTCGCAGTGGTTCCTCAGTGCGGACCGGGAGCTGTCCTACCTTCATCTGCCGTGCAGGATGTGAGGGAAGCAGGTAAGAAGCCCTCAGATTCTTCTTTCTTGCTTTCTTTCTTTCCTTCTTTCTTTCTTTCTCTGCACTGCACAGGCAACAGTTCTCTATTTGTCTGTGCATGTTGTGATACAGGCTGTGCTGGATGATGATTACAGTCACTGATGTTCTCCAGTGTCTGTGAGGATTTTCTAGCAGATACATAAGAGGCTTTGACAAGTGTGTATCATGTTCAGATGGGCTTTGAGGTTATTCGATTTGTGTATCTGAGTGTGGAAGTAACAGTGTAAGTACTAACTGTGACTGTAATCTTCTGACTGTTAAATCCTGGACTGGATCAGTGAGACGTTCTTATGTTGGAGAGCAACTTTCTGCTGATGTTTACAGGGAGATCAGAAACACGTGATATTCTTGTATATATTGTATATTCATAAAGTGGAATGTTTATAATACACACTTAATTAGCATAATAATAACAAAGGACGTTATACATTCATTTAGAGCTAGTATGTCAAAATCTTTACTTTTGCTGTCCAATATGCTTAAAACTGCATTCATTTGTTAATATTATTTTAATTGCTGCATTATTATTGGCCCATCTGGTGACAGTGGAACAAACTGTCAACACAACACTGACACATTTAGCATTCATTTGTGTCCACCTGATGAATTTATGTCGTCCAATTTTGCTGGTTTGGTCTCCACCAACACCTGAGAAAACTACCAGGCTCTTTAACTTCTGAATGCTCCACTGAGTTCATCAGCTTTGACTGTCTGCTGTAGGCTGTAAGGGAAAAACTAGCTTGCTAGAAGTCACTGAAAAGCTCTGTAGAAAAGAAGGGAAGTGCACATACACACAAAGTCTAGTAAGTGAAGGCTGTTCCTGAGAGGTTTTGTAGAACTAATAACAAAGCCGTGTCACTTCCCCCTTTGCTTCAAATAGCAGTCATAAGTTCTCATGGCCACTAGAGGCCCTTGTGAACGTGAACACAAGTCGTTTTGAACAAATGGCCAATGCTGTCATTTTTTCTGGGAGAACAGTCTCCAGAAAAAACGAACTAACAAACAACAACAACTACTAACAAACAAAAAAACTATTATTGAGTACAAATGATACACCTAGCTTGTAGTTGTTGTTGTTGTTGTGACCCAGGAAGTCCAGGTTCAAATCCAGATGTTGGCGAGCACTGACTCTGCTTTGCTTATCAGACCAAAAGCGAGGCAGGGGGCTGTGTTAGTGCGGAATATGAACCAGGAAGTTGAGTTGTTTAGTTATGTTATTTCTCCCACAAGAGCTTCTCTCACCTAAAACGATAACATATGTAGTTTGATGAAGTTATGAAGTAGTATGGGATCATGGGAGTTGTCTTCATTGGAAAACAACCAAAATCTCTCTGGCGTGACTTTAATCATGTACTTGGACATTCACATTCACTGATGAATCTCACTCTCTTACAGTTATTCTGTGTTATTTAAAAAAAGTGCTTTTTCTGGGTTTGGGACATTTGGGATAATATAAAGTACACAACACAACAAAATATGTAAGACAGGTCCATTCATCTTTAGACATTTTAATGTTGAAACATTACATATTATACCATTTAAACAGCACCAAAACAATAAAAGCAGTCACAGTGATCACAAAACAGGAATATAGCATTCTTGTTGCAAAGTTATCTACCAGGAATGTGTGCTTGCTGCTTTGCTGGGAGTTTGAACTTTTTTTGCCAGATGATGATGTTTTTGTGTTGGCACCCCCACTGTGTGACTGGCTGCTGTGTTTTTTCATGCAGAGCTGATGTCTGAGTGTGAATTACCCTATATTTATGTCTCATGTATGTTATTAATGTGATTCCAGCATCAGACAGATTCAGAAAATGGAGGCATGGACTAGAGTACGACAGACTTCCAGTACAGCCGCCCAGGAAGTTTGTCGTACTCTAGAGATGACAGCCCATTGTGAATGACAAAGTTGAATAGAACGGTTTTATCATTGCAGTGTCTGCAATTTAGTTTTCATCTCTATGTAGTATCATTAAATATGCTTTTACACTGCCTGCTACATTATCTGCTTCATTTAAACCTTTTTGAAAAGGAAACATGCTGAGCTTCAGCAGAAGAGTCAGAAAAGTGAAGAGCGGAGACTTTCAGTTTTCTGTTATCTGTTGCTATTCTCATACCTCAGTACTTTTCCACTTTATTTCACAGCACAAACCAATAAGAGGTGTGGACTGTGACTTGTAGTCTGTGCACTGCGATGTAGATGTTGACATGAGAATGTGAGGTTTGACTAAAAAAAAAATGTATTAAAGATAAACCAGTGCATTTGATTGCCAGTGTACGATATCTGTTTTCATTCACATTTGGTAAAGCCACACTGGCAGCCTCTAGTTCATTACATCTCAGAGTCTTAAAGGGAGTGTGTAGGATTTAGTGGCATCAAGCAATGTTGTTGTGTATTACAACCCCCTAGCCTCACCCACTCCTTCCTAGAGTCAAGAAGAAACTACCTTTAGACTCATACTAAGATCACAAAAACATAAAAGTTCCTCATTTTACACAAATGAAAACATATTTATTTTACAATATCCTGTGTGCCATGTCGACTTTTAGGTCTGAGGCTGATGCTATAGTTCATCTCCTGAAATCCAAAATGGCAAAGGTCTATCCTCTGTGATCGCATATCATTCCAGCAAATTTAGGGGGAAATTAAGTCATTAGCTCCTAAGATATATGGCACTGTTACTTAAACTGGAAAGCAGAATTAGTTGGCTAAATTAATAAACTTTGTTCTAGCAAACTCAGTATGTTCATATCACAGCAATAGGCAACAGCCCGAGTTGCATTCATCCAGAACCACCCTGTGACTCGTTGTTTCAGAGGATCTCCACATTGTCTTTGTCATTGTCACTGTCTAAGTACCTCAACAAATCCACATGCTAAATTTCTGATGATTCTTACCTTAGTCCACTTTGTCTTCTCTGATTTTCACACAGTATGTTGACTTGTCTCAAACCTGCCTGGAAATCATGGAATTAACATGATTAACATGGTTATCCAATGTTTCAGCTTTGCTACATATGTATGACTTTTTTGTGAATATGTGCTGTATGTCTGCAAAGAAAGAAGTCAGACTGTAAACCTTGTGACTGTAAACCAGAAGCAAATCTCAGACTTCTACTTGAACTATTAGACAGTGCAGTGGACAGTGTGGAGAAAATCTGAGAAAAAAAACATTCTAGTGAAAAATAATTTTATATTCACCATCTATCATGATGTCAGCAGAAGTAAAAAAAAAAAAAAAAAAAAAGAAAAAAAAAGAATATTTATTTTAAGGCAGTATGAAAGATGCTGGTTAGAACCATCCAATCAGTGTGTGCTTCCAGCTGGAGTATTTACAATGAGGTAGTAAATTATTAAAAATATTAGCCTCTCCTACTCTGAAATGGACTCAGTGTGTAGCAGGCAATTCATCATATTTGTAGACGCAGGATGTCACAACTAATGTTGCTTCAACTGGCATCTCATCCGTTTAGTGGTCGATGTTTGATATGGTGGATATAACTTGGCTCAATCCTAACATACCAGACAGCACCATTCAGCCAGGTCACTGTTTTTCTGTACATCGATCCCACAGAACAGAGGACAGAAGAAAAAAAGGAAGAGGTGTATGCTTTATGCTTATTAAAATACTATCTTGTTCTTGCTCAATTAAAGTAGAGTTATTGACAATCAAATGCAGGCCGCACTTTCTGCCAACAGAATTTAGTGTGTGTTCAGACAGGGACAGGGAAACCGGCAACCGGTAGTGGGGGAGTGCGGTGTCGGGGCAGAGGGGGGAGCTGAGGTGTGTTGCTGTGGGCGTGTCTATACCTGCTGAATGTAACCACTGTCAAAAACAATCAGGAAATAACTTTTTATTTCGCTGATTAATAACAGCTTTATCAAGGCTGGTGCTTGCTCTCTGTGTTCTTACTCTATGTCTCCCGACCAAAGCGCTCTCTCTCACACTCTCTATCTCTCTCTCTTTCTCTCTAATCATCGGACACACATCAAATTAAACTTCTTCGTGTAACTATTTTGCGGCGTAAATTGCGTGTCGGACTCAGATTTAGAAGCTGGTACATGAAATAAACAAAGTGAGATCACACACAGATGATCAGAGTTTAGTCCGTGAATCCACCTGGATAGTCTCTGCTTCAAAGACATGTCAGCTGTTGAAACCACAGATGTCAGTTTACTAGTATTTTGTATGTGGAAAAACAAGATCTGTTCAGCTGCCAAACTATGACAAGAATTGATCAGATATTGCTCTTAAAGTCCATGTAAAAGCAATTTAGAGATTTCTTTCAAAACACATTAAATATGTTGGAAAATAGTTGCTGAAAACACGTGAAAAGACTTTGAATGATATATTACTGAAATGTGGAGTTAGAGGTTAAAACAGTTTTTTACCAGTTTTCAGGGTGGCTCAATGACACGCTGAGGCCACCCTGACCATTAATTCATATCGCTCAGAGTGTTTCAAAGTTAGTCATGTCATTTTCTGAACTCATCTGACACGTTTCAGTCGCTTCAAAATGGCTGCTCGACTGCTTCCACGGGTGGGCGTGGCTTCACAGAGGACACATTCAGAGGACACGCCCCCACAGTTTTTTTGACACCTAATTTCATAAACCTGTTGATATTTTTAATCATTCAAATTTGTCTGGGTGGTTAATAACTCTTTCTCCTTTGGTCTGACAAACTCAGAACACATATTTATTCTTACTTTACATGGACTTTAAATTATGCCCTGAACCTTAACACTAACACTATAACCCTGAATTATGCAGTGTGCAGCAGAGGAAAGAGGCCCAATACATTGTGTGATCATAGGGGCAGCCTTTTCTGGAGCAACAATCACGACTTCTGTCTTTTCAGCTTGTCCCTGACAGACTTACTGTAAATTATCGGAAGCAGAATGTTCACATTTAGATTTACATTTAGTCATTTAGCAGACGCTTGTATCCAAAGTGACTTAAAGAAAAGGAAAAATCAAGGTATCGTGTGATAACAAGCATTAGTACAGCAATAAGTGCTAGTGACGATTCTTTAAGGTACAGATTTGTCATAGTGCTCTAGGAGAAAAGGTACTCTCTGAAGAGCTGGGTCTTCAGAGAGTAGGAGAAGAGTTTAGATTGCCACCCATTGAATGAACAGAGGCAGGCGTCGTTCATTGGAGGAGCGCAACGGTCATGAGGTGGCATATGCCTGTATAAGGGCATTCAAGTAGGTAGGTGCAGTACCAGAGACAACTTTGTAGGCGAGCATTAGAGATTTGAATTTAATGCGGGTTGCAACAGGAGCCACTGGAGCTCGATGAGCAGTGGGGTGACATGTTCAGAGCCAAATCTCAAAATCAGACCTCCAGTATTATCTGCATGACTAAGTACCATTGTATCACAAGGATGATTCAAGGTGATTCACTTTGCAACATGGACAAAGCTCACTAAAACTTTGAAGCAGCATCATATGGTAAGACGTGTTTACAAGCACATGACTTCTGCATGTTACCGCCTAAAGACTTTGTACGGGTTTTTGCTTTCTAACAATTCTCTAATTGTTGCCACCAAGTTGTAGCAATCTCGAAGAAAGTCCTCTGTCTCTACTGAGCTAACTTGGCTAACTTGGGAGTCTAATATAAATGGTAGCCTGGACTTCTGCTGAGGTGTGAATGACTTTCGCAACACCTAAAGTGGCTGCCTGCTGTGTGTCAGTGTGTTTTCTTTGCTTGTGGTGAGTAGGGAGGTCCAGGATCATCAGTGACAGTGATAGTTGCTGGCAAACACACGGTGTCAATCCATTGGGATCAATGGCCTATTTAGAAATGATTGCCAGCATGGGTACAGGAGTTCCTGGAAGACACTGACAAAGACACAATCACAGCATGAAGTCAGTCCAGTTTGTTTGAATATCTCTAAATGACTGTGATATATCAGGAGAGAAAACAACCAAATGTTTCAGCAGTAAATCAAGCTGTCGTATATTTATTGTATTTCTTCAGTTCCACATTCTTTGTGTTATGGAATTTTCTATCCTTAGGTTACACAAAGTCATGTGTGAGCCTTGAGGTCCTCGGCAGTATTAATTGTTTGGCTTTGGTTGATAACAGTAGGTGCCAGTCTATCTCGACACTGTGGTGGCCAGGGTCAAAGAGACCTATTGCTGCCTTCCTAGATATAATAGATAGCTTGCCATTGACATTCCAATCTGTGTAAACAGACACCAGTGTCTCCAGACTAGAATATGCTGACAGTAACACCTGCATGAGTAAAAACATTCTCTTTGACTAATTCTGGGCGTATAGTATTTGTGGTGTTATCTAAAGTCTGACCACCAGCATGAGTTGGGCAGAATGTGAGACCGACTCAGACACTTCTGATGAACTTTGAGAGTGTCTCTAATTCTCCTCGATCAAGCATCAATAAATAATACAGCATAAGACATCAGAGGCTCCTGAACACTTTCTTCTTCCTGACCTCACCAATTTACCTTTGACTTCAGGAATTTCTCCACAATACTTTGGTTGAGACTTTATTTAACTGCACAGCTGTTTGAAAATGTGCTCTGATATCCCTCTATTCAACTGATTATCACATCACACCTTTTTGTGATGGCTGGCTTTTGTGTATGAACTAGTTCTTTCTAAACATAGCCTCAACTTTAGGTGCACTATTCACTGAACCTTCACATTCGGGGTCTAAAACCAGGGTCTAAAAAAAAGTATCATTATCCTGATACTTGACAGACTTCACTCTATTCCTGTTCTTTGTAGCATTTCTCTACTTGAAAGACTTCAAAGGTGCATCTAACTTCACACCTGTACTCTCAGATAGTCTCTGTTTGTGTACTGAACTGCTGGTATTTATCAGTGTCTGACTTCATGATGACATTTTAACAACAACCACACAGCTCACTATCCTATAATTACCTGAAACTGAGAGCTGGCCTTACACCAAATAACTTTTCAAATGATTTCACTGCTGCAGTTCTTTGCTCATAGTTGCAGCTTGGTCCCATCATCTCAATTGTTTGGTGTAAAGTGGACTTTCTCATCTTGAGGATGCAAAAACACTGAACATGTTTAATTTCATCAGATACTTTTAGATTTGGCTCATTAATATAATAACGTTCAATTCAGTTCAGTTTTTATTAGCACCATCAGGACACATCTGAGGCGCAGGAACATCTCATCTTCATCATCTCTTCTTTTGGACTGTAGAAAACAGGGAGAAATAGGTGCAGTTGTGAAGTGTCTGTACCACGATCGAGTCGAGAAAGAAAAACATGGACAGAAATTGCTGCAGCCCTCCAAATAGTTGCCCAAGGACAGCTGTGGCTAAAAGCTGCTTTTGTTTCTGCTCCACTGTTCAACAGTTTTCTTCTTGTAAATTTCCACCAGGTGCAGGATGGGAAATAACCTCAAAATGAATCAAGCTGTAGCTTGTACCAGCAGTTACCTACATATGTTGATGTTAAGAGTACCACCTGGACACCTGACTCAAAACTGCATATTTGGACTGTGTTTGTCTGGTCAGATATTTAGTTGTGGTTTGAAGTTGAGTCTTAACTATGTGTATTTGACTGATTTAATCAAGTGAAGCTTGAAATCAAGCAATATCTGAGCCATACAGGTCATTCAGTAATCAAACTTACAAAGTTAAAATTTGTTATTAAAGAGCAGTGGTAAACTCTTACAGTCCTCTGGATTGCTTCAGTCCTGAGGCCATCCATGTCCATGTCCCCTCATAATGTCTGGAGATATCATATGACTACATATATTACATTAGAAATGTCATTTGACATGGATCGAGAAGACAGCACAATGAGAAGATCAATACCAGGGTCACCCATAAACTTCACTGTTTGTTCTTTTTGGCAGCCAACAAATGTTGTTAGTCAAATGAACTGAAAGTTATATGGAAGCCTCTGACTCTTCAGGTCTGAAGATCCAAAGATGGATCCAGTCCTGATCTGGGACAGGGCTAAATGCTGATTGATACCATTGAATGTAATGCAGATATCAGTCACTGTGTGAGCTGATCAGTTAAAGAAGAGACGTGAAAATAAAGAAGTCAGTTTGACTCTGCATTGATAAATATACTGAAAGTTTTGCACAGAAGCAAAGACATTATCTCAATGCCCCAGTGACGGCTTCTTTTCTTTTTTACTGCATTCTCTGATTTAGTATTTCATCACAGAAAATGATCAAGCTTCTCGGAAAACAGTTTCCACAGTGTGGAGCTGAACTGATGGAGTGCGTACGTCACGCCCACTGGTCACTCTTCCACCCCACTGTCTCAGTCTGTGTGTGTGTGTGTGTCACTGGATGAGTCATTCTGACTGAGGAGAGCTTAGCGACACTGCATGCCTCAACGTCTGTGTGTGTGTGCAATGCATGGCGCTTTACCATATGTATGTTTGTGTGTGTGTACAAATGCATGTGTGTGTGTGTATCTCTGAAAACGTAAAAACACTTTTTCAAAGTCAGTGTTTGACCTGAAGGAGGCCACACTGTTGCTTTTTGATGTCTGACTGGATCTTAAAGCAACATTCCAACATTTTATGGTTCGATTAATTAATCCCATTGTGTTAATGCTCTTTGGTTTTTGGAGTGTGTGAATACACAGATTACATTTTCCATTTCAGAGTTTAATCAATATTGTTACAGTGCAAAATGTTACTACAAAAATGTCAAGATGACGGGGGTTTGACTTGCAGGATTCCATATCAGGATCCTTGCAGGATTCCATATCACCCATGTTAAGCAACCCCCTCCTATGATAGTAGCTGTTCTAGGTGGTAGGCCTGTTATGAGTATGGTGCTCTGCAGGTTACCAGACTGCTACACTGTTAGTTTAAAGATCCAGTCTGTCACATTTAGGAGGATCTATATCAGGGGTAGTCAGTTCTGATTTCGGGAGGTCTGGACAGAGAAAGTTTCCTCATGTTCAGGTCTGCAGCATCATCATGTTTAAGTGGCATTATACTTTACTTATACATTACAATTATTATATATATATATATATATATATATTATATTAAAGCAGCATTGTCATTGTCAATATCAATATGTGCACTGTGTGAAGTCAGCGACTCAAATCAAGTAAAAAGCTATAATTCAGCGTCATGTTAACAATATTTATTTTCAGTGCCACTCTGGACTCCGGAGAGCTACATACAATAATAAATAATACATCAAATAAAAGAACAAAGAAATAAGCAAAGTAAATTTGACATTCGACTCAGAATTATAAATAAAAATGCTAATAACAATAATGATAATAATAATAATAATTATTATTATTATTAGTGACATTCTTCCCTCACCTTGACCAATCTCAGTCCTTACACCTAAACCAACCAACTCAAACCCATGAAGGCAGTAGTATCAGCCGGTCAGAGACAGGTAGGATGTCCTTTGGCTGAGTAGCGGTAGAAACAGAGAGTCAGAAAAAGAGTGCTTGGTCAAAACCCCCCAGAAAAACTGAGCTCAAAAGAAGATATGTTATTTCCAGCTCTGTGTCTGGATAGGACAGAAAATGGGTCTGGTGAAGGAGGTGAAGCATCACTGCTAGATACAACTAAATCCTCACACTGCTCCTTTATAATGCAGCAAATCAACCACTTCTCCTTCTGTCTCTTAGGTGCTTTGTGTAGCCCAACTTGCAGTAGTTATTAATAAGCGGTGTAATAGTCTCATGAAACACTTTGAAACCTGTACCTAAACCCTACATCTGTAGGCATTATGCATGTGTAGTGCAGACTATATTCTTAATAAGGCCAGGTTGTTACTTCCGGGTTGACAGATGAGACTTTTGTTGGTCTTGGGGAAGCTGCAGTGTTTATGAACGATGTACTGTAACATACACTGTGTACATTACTGCCATTCACTCTTACACACTGTATGGGGTTGTTTATGGGAGACTAGAAGGATACAAGCTTTGAGAAAAGGCTCTGTGCAACAAATCAAAAGACTCCTGAGAGAGTGGGAAATCCTACATGAGAGTGCAGTGGTCTGCAGTGTTCCAGCCTAAGCCTCACTGTTCTGATTTGTGTGTTAGGTACCTCGATTGGAGTGGTTGGGGGTGGAACCATCATCGTTTGACCAGTGTTAATTTTGTCACCCATTTTTTCAATTTAATCTTAGTCTTAGTCTTGTGTCAGTGTTCATTCTTAGTCTTAGACACTTTTAGTCACTTTTAGTCTTTCACAAATCATTTTTGTTAGTCATATTTTAGTCATTAAAAGTCTCAAGAATTTACTCTAGTTTTAGTCAAACGTGACACAGGGTGTTTTAGTCCAGTTTTAGTCAAAACATTTTAGTCTTTTTCTATTTATTTCAGGAATATTTTTGTTGTTTATTAATTCCAGTTCACTTGTGTTCCACAGCTAACATATTGATTAAATGTCTTGATTGAAGTGAATGGAATGAATTCATCTTCAATGCAAGTTGCTCTTGTCTGATTTTTAATACACACATAATATGCACTTGATTTCATTTTTTATATTTATACCCCTATACCAGGGGTGTCAAACTCATTTTCACAGAGGGCCACATCAGCATAATGGTTGCCCTTGATGGGCCACATTAACAGTATGAATGTAACAAAATGCGATAAATAAATTAAACTACACCTTATGATATTGTTAAATAACTGTTTCTGTATTTATTATGTATTCAGCTTACAAATATTACATATGCATCTGCATAGATGGAAAAAAAAAGTTCAGTTTGAAACCAACATTACTTGAATCAGTGTTCAAACTATTTAAGCTGTTCTGAGGGAAGCTGGATTACATTTTCCAATACCTTAACAAGAACTGTTGATATTGAACATTTAATGATCATACTACTCTTTATGATGCCTGTGTCTATAATGCATTATAATGTATCATAGACACATATTTATATGGAAATATAAAACACAGTTCTTAATATACTTAATACTTGTAACGTTAAAATATATTAAAACTATGTGAGTTATAGAACACTGTTGTGCTTGCACGAGTGACCATCAGTCATGAACTGCTTTGATACTTGACCTTATAAGTCATTTTAAAATTCTGTATAATGTATTATGATTATTGTTATAAAAATGATAAATATTTATTAGCACTTATAACTTTAATTATACATGGCTATAAGCACATGGTAATGCATTATACCTGTAAGTATGTTTATAGTGCATTATAATGCATTATAGACATGGGGGTCAAGGAAAGTGTCAACAGGCACATTATCAAACATGTTCAGCACTCATGTTATTGAACATCTTCAAAAAGTCACATCACCCTGACTAACCTAACATAAACCCACTAAGTGTTTCTTATTGTGTCTACCCGACCACAGAGCTGACTCTCCGTGGAAGTCGTTGCCATGGTTTTAGTATTTCCTATTTTATGTTGAAAGAGTTTTCCCTCAGAGGTCTTGTGTTATTTTACTTCCTGTCTCTTTTTCCCGCCTGTGTTCTGTGTCACCTGTGTTTAATTGCTTAATTAGTTCCCTTTTATTTAGTGTTCTCCATCTTTCACCAGTCAGGTCCTGTTCCTGCTCACAGTGTATCTCAGTTCTCTCTCTATTTTTCATTTCATCACTGCTGTTGATGGGATTCTTCTTGTAGGGACGGATTCACTTTCACTTACCTCCTCAGCTGCATTTTCCGTTGACTTGCCTGTTCAGTAATTTCTTAAAGTCACCTTTTGTTCATTTTACCTACTGGCGTGTATTTGGATACACAGTGATGTGTGAAAACCTGACACTCTGGTGCAAAGTTACATATTTTCTACACCCACCAGTCACCCCGGCCACCATGACCACCTAGTGCTTCATTATTTATTTGAGAAAAATAGTGCCTCTGAACATAATCCAGTCAGTGATAGAGTTTACCACCACAACGAAAAATTTTAGTACTATAATAGTGTAATATCTAGGAGACAGGGTTGCACACTAAATAAAGCAGTTGTAGTTACAGTATGTACACTACAAACCTGAATGTATGCTCCCATAACACTGTAGGATGCTGCTTACTTTGATTTTACAGCACTGTGTTTAGCAGCAGGGTTGTATCTGACACACACACACACACACACACACACACACACACACACACACACACACACAGATCAGACCAAAAACAATGAGGTGTTTCTCTCTGTTCTCTCAGATGTCTATATTAACCATAATTAAGTTCAGCATGGCCAAAGCAGATTGGACAAATGTTGTAGTGTTGTATTGTTCTTGTTGTTTTTTTTTTTTTTACTGTTTGTTTCACACACTGCTTCACTGCAGTGATACGGTACAGGCAGACTGTCCAGGCTATGGTACCCCCTCCATCCCCGCACCCACCCACCCTTTGTTCACACTGCTGGTTGAGGAGTCTAAGTAGCTCAGCAGAACTCCACTGTGCTGTTGCACCACACAGATCTTTTGATAAAACTGGGACAGTTCCTGGAGCACAGGGTGGCTGTAGTTTATTTTTTACCTGCCCAGAGGGAGCTGCCGGATCTCCACACCCTGAACCCTCTGGGTCTGTCGACATGCTGCTGTTAATTCTATGATGGTTAAGACTGTGCGTCATGTTCTTAATCCTTCAGTGTGCTTAAAGTGAAGTTCTTGTCACATCTATGAAATCCCCTTTCTGATAGCTCAGGTTTTGAATCAGACCATCTAACGAGTGCATGTTGGTTGGATGAATCCCAACCTCACCTCCCTCCACCACAGCCTTCCGACCATTCGTGCCATGATTGGCTGAACTTTGCTTTCTATCTCTCTTTTTTCATTTGTTATACAGCAATTTATGGCATGTGAATAACGGCATGTGAAATATGATCGTGGCACAGTGGTGAGGTGTTTAGCAAGAAGGCAAGAAGGTTCCTGGTTTGAACCTTGGCTGGGGCCTTTCTGTGTGGAGTTTGCATGTTCTCCACGTGTCTGTGTGGGTTCACTCCGGGAACTCCCACAGTCCAAGACATGCACTGACTAGGTGAATTGGTGACTAAGTTATCTGTAGGTGTGAATGTGAGTGTGAATGGCTGGTTGTCTCTATGTGCTCTGTGATGAACTGGTGACTTGACCAAGATGTACCCCGCTTCTCGCCCAAAGTGAGCTGGGATAGGCTGCAGCCCCCCCATGACCCTGATGAGGATAAGATAATGGATGGATAGATAGCGTGATATGACTCATTACTTGTTTTTGCATCGCACATGTACCAGAGTGATTTTATAGGATGACTGCTCTCAGATCAAGGATTAGAATAAGCATGCATCACAGTCCACAGGATCAGGATTAGGAGATAACTAATTCATTAGCAGCACTCTTTTCCACATACACACACTCTCTCTCTCTCTCTCTCTCTCTCTCTCTCTCTCTCTCTCCTATACACACACACATACAGACACACACACTCACACATACATACATTCACCATCTCTTGCCTCCGTTTGTCTGCTCCAATCCACCCAGACAGGCAGTGACATTCAGCCCAGTTTGCTTGAATGAAGTGAACATTTCAGCTGTATCCTCTTAACAGATATATAATTACTGAGCCAAGACTGGGATTCAGACTTACAGAGACTAAAAGTCCAGCTTTTTAAATCACAAGATATATAAACATCATGAGCAGTAACCAATGACAGTTCTTTTCACTCAGAGATCGACTCTTCCACTGGCTGACTGGTCTTTAGTTTTCAGGATTGACCCATTAGCTGTTAATGGCTGCCCATCCACATCTTCTTTACACACCAAAGGAAATGAATGAAATTTCCTTTGAAATGAATCTTTTGAGTCGGCTCTCTGAATGCACAAAGATTCACCCAGACCAATAACATGATGGTTTTTAAACCAAACATCGGTCATCACATTTCTGTACATTTTTATTGGCACCTTAGTCCACTTATAAATATGTAGACACAGCTGCTCAGTGCATGCACATGTTAGTTCTGCTGATCAACCTCAGCATGTGCACAAATCATCAGTGCTTGCTCCTGGATGGATATTCATTCCAGTGGGGGTTGGTACCCATGACTTCAGAGACAGTTATCAGAAGCTGAAACATGTAGAGGCTGTTGAGCTTGCAGACCTCCCTGTCGGTCTGTGATCTACTTTGCACTCATGCTAGACTGAGGTTCTGTAGCCTTTACACTGAAGCCTCGTTTGAGGGAATTACGGGGCCCGGCTTTGTCATTTTCCTCCCCAGCTCCCACTTGAGCTGTGTTCAGCCTGTAGAAGAAAAGAACGAGGGAGTGTGAAAGGCCGAATCCGAAGGTCTCTGGAGTGCAAAGCAAACACAGAGCGGGCAGGAGAGAGGGTGAGAAAGAGGGAAGGGGGGGGGGACAGAGGGAGAATGACACCGGTTCTGCTCAAGGGTTATCTCTTCTCCCATCTGGCTCTGCTGAGCACAATAAAGAGTCGATGAATGTGACAAATGCAGCAGATGTGTCTCTCGCCATGCGTCTTCTACTTCTTATATACACTGTACCACAATGCCAACATATACCTTTAAAACATGATTTAAGATTCCCCTGCTTTTGTACTGTTTGTTTCCTCCTTCATGGATGTAAGACATCAACCACACGTCCATATTTTCCCACAGCACTCAAACCCTCATTCTCAGACTTTGTTCCAGTTCCCTAGGTTTCATACCTTGATGTTCTAAAGTGCCAATCAGATATTTTGGGGGATTTTAGCACCTTAACAGAACTTTAACAACTGACATCATTCTGAAGCTGGAAGTCACTGCCCATTTTTCTGGCTGAAATTTCACCATTTCATACTACACCTCAACTCCCAACAGCAGCAACACACATGACATCCGACCCTTCTGAATTTGACTTTTTGTGGTTACTTTGGACAAAAGCATCTGCCAGATGTAAAGTCATTTTTCTTATTGTCAATCCCGTGCACACCACAGACATTTTGTTGCATAGATGAGGTCTGGTATTTTTCATCTGGATGTTTTTATTAGCAAATTCAAAATGATTAAAGTTTAAAATGTTGGGCGTACAAATAGGTTTTATTGAGCTGTCTTTGCCTCAAAAGCCTAGTAAAGAAGGCAAGATGGACTGTGAACTAATATTTATTCTGGATGAAATGTTCATGTTTATGACGTGGACATAACCAAAAAATTGATGGTTAGAATAAATAGTCTCTGTTTGGGAACTTACTTATATACGTGTCTGGCATGGGCATAGTTATATGGAGAATAATTCAAACTTCACCCACTGGCAATGTGTTAGTCCGTCTCTATCTGGATCAGCTGCCAGGGTCTGAATTCTGATCCCATCAGTGAAATCTTACAAATCATTCTGATGCTCTATCATTGATGTGTTCTGTTTTTATTGGAATTATTTTTGATGTTTGTATTGAGTTTTTTTGTTGTTGTATTTCATGCTGTATAAACTCAGTACCACCAGAGATCAGTTCCTGTCTGTCTTAGTATTCCAAAGCACAGAGGGCATATTTCCATATGTCCCTCTCAGCTTTTCAGCCCCCGCGTGTACCCCCCCCCCCCTCCTTATTTCTTTTCCCTGGGCTGGCAGATGGGCTGTGATGAATGGGAGCGCTGGCCACAAATTTTCACCCCCGTGAATCACAAGAGAACCGGTCGGGGGAGGGAGCAGATTACTGGAGCACCCAAAGGAGCTCGGCTGTGGTAGACTTTGAACTACATAATAATATCAGTTAATATTCATTTTGCATTTCTGAAAACAAACCTTCATGCTCCTTCAAATCCCTCAACAGTTTTGCTGAACTGGAGATAAATGCAAAAGTCTATTTATGATATTATAACTGCATTAAGTTATGCACATAGCAGAACAGTTTTCTTCTGTCAAAGTACTTCACAAGTCAGTTTAAACACTTCATTATTCTGTGAAAGGCAAGCAGTGCCTCACGAAGGCAATGTCACAGCCTCAAAGTGCTCCAATCTAATTATATAGATAAACAAGATCATATGAATTTAAAATGGATATGAATAGAAATAGAAATGTGATTTATGGTACAGGGGCCCAGTGGGTCGGCACTGTCATGTCACAGTAACAAAGTCCTGAGTGTGCCTGAGTGGATTTCCTTCCAAAGCTCAAACACATATCATCAGTTCAAAACAGAAAAGAAAACAGAGAACTGACACTGTTATCCACAGAGCAGTGCTACTGCTAGCATGGCCATCGTTGTTTGACAAGTAATAGAGACAAGTTTGACTTCATACGACTACAAATATAAAAGAAACTGTTAAAAGTCCCTCCTTTCATGTTTGTCTACATACAAAAGCCTCATTCTGAACATAAAGAGTATAAAACATGGACATGGAGTGTCTGTGACATCACCCACAGGTTTCTAAAGAGCCAATGTGAAGCTCAGTGTGCACTCAAAAAAAGTTTTGGACAAAATGCAGGCCTTATGTATTTTGATTGCATATAAAATTTCCATCCATTTGACTCACATATTTATTTTTATTAGTACTATTACTGTACATGAATCTTATCACATGCTTTAAGTTAAGTTTGTTAGTTAATTTATATTAAAACTATGTAATTCCAGTGGATGGTCATTTGTGCAATTGAAATGCCTAAATATTTTTTGTTTTTTTGTCTTTGAGTGTTCACTCAGTATTTAGGCCAATATGCAGAATGTATGCATTTCAATTGCATCCAAGCAATAAGATTTATGTAATAAACTCAAAACGATTGCACTCATTTTTGCTGTTGGGTTTTGGGTTTATTGTATGAGCCTGGTTATTATGAATTTCAAACAAATTGACTTAATACTGACTATTAATACTGAATGCATAAACCTGGCTACTGTGTAGTGGAAGCACATTGAGTTCATTAGTACTACATAAATCTTATTACTTGCTTCACATTAAGTTAATTAGTTAAACTTTAAGTCTTAATATCATTTGAACAGGTGAGTTGTATATAAGTTCACCCTCAGTACAGTTGTCATGAACAGGGAAATTAGCTATAGAGACCAAAACTGTTTTTTGTACCAGGCTGTAAACATGTTTATTTCTGCTGTTGTACATTGTACACAAGTTGGACATTTTAACATGGGGACTTATGGAGACTGACTTGTTCTGTAGCCAGCCTCAAGTGGACGTTTGAGGAATTTGTTTTTGGCGCAACCTCTATGGCTTCACTTGTGCAGCCACAGAGGTTGCTGGTTCACCCTGACAGACCAACCAGTTATGGTCATATACAAATTCAATACAGACATTCAATCAATGTGTCGATGATCTTGATCTAAATGAGGAAAAAACAACTAATTTCATGGAGGAAAAGATCAAGTAATGGGTCAAAGGAGGTTTAAACTGCCACCCCCGTCCCAGATTACTGCTTCAGTCAGGATCTTTAGGAAGAAGTGGAATGGGACCAATCTCACTCTGGCATGCATACAAAGCACTGCAATGGTTGGTCACGTCTATCAGGCACTGTCTGTGGCTGTAACAAACTGAATAGAATAGAAGAAAAGTTTTAGAGAACAGATAGATCCATGAGTGAGCAAAGGTAACAAATTGTTAGGTTACCCATCTTAAAGCAGCTGAGTTTATTGATTTTCAGAGCTGTGCTGTAATAAATCAAAATGAGAAGCTGATCAGAGCATAGAAAATCAATCTTAAAACTTATATTATGCTCTTGTGAATATTAAAGAGTAATGTACCAAACTTTTGTTCTGCTTTCAAGACCTCTAGATCAATGTTAATCACACAATAAGAAACATTACACTTTTCTTCCAGGACAGCAGTGTCAACCGGTTGGTCCAATACTTTGGTCCTGGAGTTCTATAAAATTAACAACAAGCACTGGCAAAGACAAACTTCCTTTAAGCGGCAGAAACCTGGAGCAGAACCCGGATCATGGTGGATGGCCGGTTAAGTTTAGAGAGGGGAGACAAAGATGCAGAGCAGTAATAATAACTAGAAAAATTTCTAAAGAAATTTTGAGTGTGCCTGACTCTGGCCCTGTCGCCTCCATGCATTGAATAGCTGTCAGCGTGTTTGTGCGTGTTTGTCTTGTGTCTGTTAATGAGAGAGTTTTACAAAGTCTTTTATTTTGAAGGGACTCTTATTTTGAAAGAATTTTGCCGTGTGTGTTTGTGTGTGTGTCTGTCTGTCTGTCTGTAAGAGAGAAGGATAAAATGGCCGACAGTCTGTATTTTCCTATCTACCTATCTGTCTGTCTGTCTGTCTGTCTGTCTGTCTCTCTCTCTTTGTCTGTCTATGCTTGTGTCTGTTAATGAGAGAGTTTTTCAAAGTCTTTTATTTTGAAAGACTTTTGTCTTGTCTGTGTGTGTTGTGTATGCATGTGTGTATTTGTCTTGTCTGTCTATCTCTGTATCTGTGTTTGTCTAGAGAGAGAGAGAGAGAGAGAAGGATAAAATGGCTGACATTAAAATGTAGTCTTGATTAGTCATTGATATCATACAGAGACTTCAACAAAGTTAGTCAAAGGCAGGCTTGAGGTTGCCAAGCAACCAGGGTCAGCTGCAGGTCAGAGTAATTAGTCGCAGGTGTGCATAAGCACTCTACAACTATAATTAAAATAGAAATATGACTACTTGTAAAAAGAGGTGTAGGTGTCAAGGTGCTGCTTTTCCCATAACATACAAAACTGCTTGTCCCAACAAATACATATTAAATTCTGCAATATAAACAAAAATGCTGTACATTCAAAAACAATCAATGAAATATACAACAAAAAATATTTACCTTAATTACTGAAATCTTTCCACCTTTTCCATTAATTATTATTACCCAGCTCCTTCTAGCCTCCATAAAAGGGTATGTATTGACTGCTCCCTCTTTAAGCACATGCCCAGCTGCACAAAGGACTGAAGACATGTGATTCAGATTCAGTCTAAACTGTTTCTTTTGCATTATGATTGAATTTTTAATATGTTTTTACAAATAAATTTAACTCTGATGACAATGCTGTATCTCTTTTATCCAATATAGTGACTCAGTTAAATAAAACAAAGAAAATTGTAACATACTAAGCAAAGATGGCCCAGCAAACAGTGAGGGAGTTGACACTTCCTCACACTTGTTGTAATAATGATAATAATATCAAGTATTTGTAGCAGGTGTCAGCAGGACAGAACCATAGTCCTGGATTAATGGGAAGCTATGAAATGACGAAGCACAAAAAAGTGAGGAAACAAATGAGTAAAAACTACAACTGGATCATTTGAAAAGTCAGAGTATGCTCATAGGACGGGGAAACAAGTGTCACCATCAAAAGAACCCCGAGCCATTGTGGTCAGACTTCTGTGGTTGAAGGATAAACTTGCTGTCCTGTATAAAGAGACCTGAGGCCTGAGGTGTCTTCATCAATGAGGACTTCACTGAGGCTGTCCAACGAAGAAGGAAAGAACTGCTCCAGGAATGAATTCAGCTCTAGAGAGGGGACACTGCTTATTTGAGATGCTACAAACTTGGGGATTCTGTTCAATTGGATGGTGAATGCCGAAAAATTCCACCCCTTCCACCCCCTTTTGAAAGCGGACCAAACTGCCTGTACAACATCATGCAGTTACAACAACTGCTTTTTTTGGGGGGCCGAGACCCATGTTTTCAGACGGACCAGAGTTCAGATGAGCTTTCACACCTGCCCAAAACAAACCGACATTGATACTCTGTAGAGTTATATCTGTTGTGTCTATGTAGTGAGACAGTCCTGTCCTCTGACCTCAGTCTCCATAGTAATGATCAGACTGCTTTCCTAAATACAAACATATAGCTGCTCTCTATCTCTAGGTGGGAAGTCAGAGTTTCCCTGACAATCTAAGATTTAACACTGTGACCTCAACACATATGATGGAACCTTTGTAACTTCATGTGGCATGCTGGAATAGAAAATCCCTCTGCAGTTATATATATAATGAAACTCAGTTCAATGATTTATGTTCGTAATATATTCTTTACTTCCTCTTTCCTTCCTTCATCTGAATATAAGAAGTGTTCCCAGCAACTACAAGAAATGATTTTATTATTCTTAATTAACCAGAAACATAAAGAGGCCTACAGAGGAACCCAGAGAAATCTGGAAGCTGTTTTATGGAGCTGTTATTGTTAGCTTTATTTATTACCCACCTGACTGTCATCAAAGATTTCAGTCAAAGTCTCTTGACTTAAGAAACATGGAGGATAAACTATATCACATTTAAAACTTTTTAATATAAACCTCTTTGAATCACAACTAGACAATAATGCATAAAAAGTTATTAGTTTCATTTTCAATGAATATTTTCCAATTGGCATTTTTACCATGAAATACAGCCAACGTTTGACTAAGCTCTGGTTCTTACAGTTAATTCACTGAAGCTGTTGAGGAAAAAGAGAAAAACTGTACAGAAAATATGTGTCAAATATGCTCCCCTTACCCACTGTGCTTATAAATCTTACAGAAATAAATATATTCGTTCCATTAGATCTGCAAAAACATCTAATGCAGTGAAAAATGTAAGAGCTGTTCGAACCATATTAAAACGATGTACTGTAGATAGTTATAAGTCAGTTGCTGCAAAGAGAAAATACTACCTTCATTTCTTTGGGATGGGGGAATACGTCTTAACAACAGATTGGATACAGCTTAAACAATGTAAATGTAATGAATTTCTGCTAACAGTGGTTCTGAATGATCTTCCTTAAGTTAAATCCACTTCATTTTATAACTCAAAGAAATGTTCCTCTTCTTTTACCTCTTCTTTTAATCCCCCTGATGTTGTTGATACTTTGAAATAAATAAGAGATCTGATGAACTAAAAACATCTTCAGCTGGTCATGATGATATTTCTGCATCACACATCAAACAAACCCTCTTTTTTTATTATTATCTTTCTTCATCTTAGAAAACAGTTGGAGCGTCAGAGGATTTCAAAGTTTCAAAAGTCATTCTTCTCTGTGTTGTGTATTAGTAAAAATCAAATACAAATAGGATTATTTTTCACATAGATTCTAATTCGATCCACACAAACACCAGTGCAGTTTCCGCTTATATATGGCTTTGCTTCACTAAAATAACAAAGTTACCTCTGTACTGCTGTATAAATGTGGTTTTCATGATACTATGTTTAAATTGTTAAAAAAAAAAAGATCTCCAACAGAAAACATTTTGTGTGTGTTGAAGGTTGCTATTCCAATAAAGCAAATACTCTGCTGGGGAAAAAAATCATATTCTAAAGACCAATATCAAATTACAATTGAGTTTCAACCACACATAGGCAGTAATAGGCCTGGGTTGCACTGGCTCACCCAGCCAAGTTTGATTAAAATATATTTTGGTACAAAACATCTAAAAATTAATGTAAGATAAGATATATGACAGTATGTGAGCTTATTCATGTCTTTAAAATGGAACTGTTGGAACAAGAACCACGAAAAATGAAGCCTTCAGAATTGGTTGTTTTGGTTCTCACACACAAAATGTCTTCAGCCAGCTTGTTATCTGGCTGTTCAACCAATGGAACGTTACCAAACAATGGCTGGCTGACTGTTTCCAGCAGCCAGGTGAAAAGACAGCTAGAAAGACTACGCCGGAACAAAGCTACAGGCCAGGATGGTATCAGCCCCAGAGTCCTGAAGGCCTGCGCGGACCAGCGGGTTCAGCTGGGGAGAAGGTTCCGGTGCTATGGAAGACTTCCTGCCTTGTTCCAGTACCCAAGAAGTCGCATCCAGCTGTGCTCAATGACTACAGACCAGTTGCCTTGACGTCTGATGTCATGAAAGTCCTGGAGAGACTGGTTTTGGCTCATCTGAGGTGGGACCTCAGGTGACCACCTCCCTAGACCTGCTACAGTTTGCCTACCGCCCCTCAGTTGGTGTTGGTGTTGGGGATGCGACCATGTGCCTGCTTCAGCGGGCCAGGTGACAGCAGCCCTCTGTCACCTGGATAGAGCTGGCAGCACTGTGAGGATCATGTTCTTTGATTTCTCCAGTGCCTTCAACACGATCCAGCCTACACTGCTGAAGGAGAAGCTCCAGGTGATGCAAGTGGATAAAGCTACAATCTCCTGGATAACTGACTACCTGATGGGCAGACCACAGTTTGTGAGGCTGAAGGGTTGTGTGTCTGATTGGGTGGTTAGCAACACGGGAGCACCGCAGGGGACTGTACTCTCACCTTTCCTCTTCACACTGTACACCTCAGACTTTCAGCACCACTCTGAGATTCTCAGATGACTCTGCAGTTGTGGGGTGTATCAGTGATGGGGTGGACTCTGAGTACAGAGATCTGGTTGACCGCTTTGTGGCGTGGAGTAGAAGCAACCACCTCGCCTTGAACGTGGCCAAAACAAGGGAGATGATTGTGGACTTCAGAGCACTAGGTCTGACCTGAGCACAGTTTCCATCCTGGGTGAGGAGGTGGAGGTGGTGCAGGACTACAAGTACTTGGGCGTGCACCTGGATAACAGACTGGACTGGAGATGCAACACTGAGGCTGTCCACGGGAAGGGACAGAGCAGACTCTACTTCCTGAGGAAGCTCCGGTCTTTTAATGTGTAAGAAAGACCGCTACAGGAAGTCATTCCTACGAACTGCCATAACTCTGTATTATGACTCCCTCTGTGCAGAGAGAGGGGACTCATTCTGGAACAGTTGAACTGATGGACATATTTTGCAGTTAAGTTATTGCACAAGTCCATATGTATATTTTTCTTATGTATATTTTATAATGCTGCTGCAACAAAAGAATTTCCCTTCGATAAATAAAGTACTCCATCCATTTTCTTCCGTTTATGCCACAGGTGTCAAACTGTTCCACAAAAGGGCCAGTGTGGCTGCAGGTTTTTGTTCCAACCAACCAAGAGCACACAGTTTGACCAATCAACTCTCTGAAGACTGAGATCAGTTGATTAAATGAGTCAAGTCTGGTGTGCTGCTGCTTGGATGGAAAGAAAACCTGCAGCCACACCGGCCCTTTTGTGGATCAATTTGACACCCCTGGTTTATGGGGTTGGCTTGTGGTGGCAGCTGGTTTAGCAGAGTGCTCTAGACGTCCTTCTCCCCAGCAACACATTCCATCTCCTCCTGGGGGATCCCAAGGCGTTCCCCAACTAGATGGGAGAGATAGTCCCTCCAGCGTTTTCTGGGTCTGCCCTAGGGTCTCCTCCCAGTTGGACAAGCCTGGAACACCTCCAAAGGAAGGTGCTCAGTGGGCATTCTAATCAGTTGCTTGCCGAGGAGCAGTGGCTCTGCTCCGAGCTCCCTCTGGATGTTCAGCCCCTCACCCTATCACTAAGGCTTTCACCCTATAGAGGAAGCTCATTTCGGGCTCTTCTTACCCTGATTTCATTCTTTTGGCCACTCCCAAAGCTCATGACTATAAGTGAGGTGTAGGTAGATGGACTGGAATAACTTCCCCACAATGCTCTGGTAGAGTGGCACTGCACCAACCAGCCAGTGCTATGAACATTTAAACAATAACAGATAATTTCTTATCCTTTGTAATACAAGATGTTGCAAAGTAAAATTAAGTTTAGCTTGGCCCACCCAAAATTATAATTTCTGCCCACTGTACTGGTGTCAACTACAAGATTCCTGGGAGTTTTTGTCAATGAGAGTTTTAATTGGAGTCTCAAGGAACAAAGTCAAGCTTCATTTCCAGCTCTGCTTCTCTGCCTAACTGACACAATCTCCACCCTCCACTTCCAGAGAAGATACTCTATCACTCTCTGTGTACGTGTGTGTGAGGTAAAGTACTCACAATGATTGCTGCTTGTTAATCACCACAGTCAATTACAGGAGGACTGTTGGTTGGGTGTCACCATATATTACAGCTTAAGTGATAACACAGACAGACAGCATTTATCTCAGCCCGCAGCACTCCACTTCACCATTTCACCCCCCTACCTGTCTCTCCTCTCGCGCCTTCACCACCAAATTGGCTTTCTACTTCACATTCTCATCTTGGCTTGGATTCATGCATCAGCAAATTTATAACCCTGACAATCAAACGCTCACATTGAATTACATGGAAAAATACAGCATAAACTTACTTTGCTTGAAGCACTGGCTCGAGTGGCTATAACTTCCAAAATCAAATCAAGGCTCGGAGCGAGTGGAGCGCTCACCAATCTACTTCAAAGTTATTGGAATAGAATTTTGAATTTAAAGGTCCAGCGTGTCACATTTATTTACCGAATATTGCAGAAATGGAATACTATATGCACGTATATGTTTTCATTAGTGTATAATCACCTGTTTTTGTCACCTTAGAATGAACCTTAAATATGCCGCAGGTCCTCTTCCCGGGAGTCCACCATGTTTCTACAGTAGCCCAGAAGAAACAAACCAAATAATGGCTCTTGATGGGATATTTGTCATTTTTTGCACACTTCATAGCCACCATAGATAGTACTTCATGCTTGAAACAAGAGGGGGACTGGAGGTGGTTGCAATCTGCAACTACACTAGATGTGACTAAATCCAACACGCTGGTTCTCTAAACATCTTGAACTGCAGTAAATTTAGTTGGTTGAAACACAAAACACAAGAAGAAAAGAAAACAAAGTACACTAGTAATTGTATAATTTAATTTGGCACAGATGACATTGTTCCTAATCTGGGTTCAGTCTAATCTAATCTCCCTCTAAATGTAGTGGAATAGAAATACAGCAGCATAAAATGGAAATACTGCTGTTCACCTCCTACACCAACTTCACCTCAGGAGACTTGTCTGTTAAACAGATGATCCAACCATTAGCTTCACCCAGGATGGTGATAAGTCTGCATACAGACAGAAAGTCTGTCTGTTGTGGCAGCATTCAAGATTTTAGATTTTAGGATCTATAATATCCCAGGACGTTAAATGGGTTCACAAAATCAACCAAAGCATCCAAAAGGCCCAGCAGAATATGTATATCCAGCACCACCTCAGGAAGTAAGGAGCTGCAATCATCCAGCCTGATTTCAGAACATCTATCAGTTTCTGCTCTGGATCAGACACCAAACAAGACAGGAACAGACTACAACTGACAGTCAAGACTGCAACCTGTCCTTCATTTAAGACTTATACAAGTCCAGAGTCAAGAAATGGGAAGGAAACATGTCTTCAAACAGCCACTTGAAGCTGGCTACAGAGTTGTTCACGTCATCAGTTCACGTTGGGTTTGGGAGGCAGACACGGTACTTTTTGACTTGTCTTTACCTTTTTGATAGAGCTTATAGTTAGGGCTGGTTCAGGTCATCCCTTAGTTCTACCATTCTACACAGCATCACAAACTAAAACAGAGTAGACACTTGTGGAGAAACAACAAAAGTCATTGCAAAACTCCTGTTTTCTTGGGAGAAGTTAGTGTTGTTACTCCCCATACCCTCTGTGTTTTGATGTGGGCAGTGCCAAGTCAAATACTACTGCTGCACATACTCTACATTCACTAAATAATCTCTTCCACATGAGTGGACTGAACTAATATTAGTTTTCCTGCCACATCAAAGCACATGATTGTTCCCTGAGCCACAAATATAGGAGGGAGAGAGTTCATCTCATCACCACAGGCCACTCCTTTCACCTTACAAACAGTCATTTGGAGATTCATCGAGGTGTTGTTTAGTGAAACTTGGTGGAGCTGCCAGAGCACCATCAGCTGCTTCTTGTCTGTCACATGGTATTGAGGGAATACATCCAGCAAAGACGAAAAATTATTCCCTTACCCAGCCAAAATCATTTTGTGCCAAACCTATAAGTCACTAGAAGCTTCCCATGTGTCCCTGCCTAGTGATCTGAGCAGAATCACTGCATTATAAGGCCCATTCATCAGTTTAATTAGAAGTCCATAGAAGAACCATTACCATTGATCACTACATGACACAAGAATGGCTCCATCACTCCTCTGTTCTTTTTTCTTGTGCATGCATTACTGCCCCGTTCTTATGTCGACAATGCTTGGACGTTTTCTCAATAATAATGCAGCTTTAATGTCAGACTGCCACAGAGGGACTGAATCCAGAATCCGTATGATCGTAGTTTCTGTTTGGAGCGTCCTCTCCTGGGGTGAGTCTGAACATTGATCCCAGAGAGCTGACAACCAACTGGCTCTTCCAGTGATGAGGAGATTTAATGAGAAGAGGCATGAGTAATACAGAGTTATTTCAATCTTATTTCAACCAGATGGCCTGGTGCTATTGATCCACATGGGCAAATAAGGTTGTTGCAAAGGAAAGATGAGTGAAATTCAGCAGGGTAAAAGATTGGCCTACATAATACACATGGTGTACATAATACAGCTAAAACAGGAAAAAGTAATAGACATTAAGTAATTATTGTATAGATCACATAGACATAGACTTTTTGCCCAGGTCTCCTTTACCCCTAAATTCCACCGAGCACAGCTCTGTGACATTGTGGCCACAACACTGATTTGTTCCGTTCTCCATATGGTTCCATGTCCCACCAGGAACGTTTCAGAAGGGTTTTGCCTGCCAGACTTAACTTGATTTTGTAATTTATGTTTGACTACCTGTCATCAAAACAGGTATGGCGTCCATCAAAAAGAACACGTTACATTAAATCAAAGAACCCTTGCAGTGCTGGTTAGCTGGTTGCAACAGCATACAAAGTCATTTTTTTCTCAATCTGGGTACAAAAAAAAGATGGAGTTTCAGTACAATTTGGTAATGGGTTTTTGGTCGACATGCTGAGGTTGGTTTCAGGCATACAAATCAGTCAGTCAGGATGTGAGCTGCCACAGACCGGTAGCTCAGTGCTGCCACTCAGTCTGTCTTAGTTTGCATACTCAGACTTGTCAAAGCTGTGGTTCATGTCACCATTCAGACAAACAAAGGCTGTTAGACACAGGTTGATAGAACAGAGTTTTTACCCTTAATCAGGAAGGCCACAGTGAAGACAAGGTCACAGCATAAAGTTCTCTAATGGGAATCAAAGGATTCCAGTTACACGTTATGTGCCCTGACCCATCTGCTTTATTTCTTTGAGAACAGGGCTGAAATGAATGTGATATAATTAAACCTGACGACATCCTCATTTCTCCAGAGTCCTCTCAGTTTCTAGGTCTTTAGCAGAGCACCAGTGAGAGTGAAACTTCAAATGTCACTTCATATCACAGGATGGAGTTTTGGATATGAAGGAGAGACATTTTGTTGTCATGGTAACAATAATAAACATGCTTTGACATGGTTGCAATATGGTTAGGTTTAGGCAACAACTACTTTAGGCTAGGTTGAAGGAAAAATGTTACATCAACTTTGACTTTTAGTTTCACATGAGACATGAACTGCACTTGTTTGACCCATCCATCCATCCATCCATCCATCCATACATACATCCATCCATCCATCCATCCATCCATCTATACTTCCATCCATCGTCCTCATTTATTTCCTCTTCAGTTGTAGAGTTGTGTATTTCTTGAAAAAAGTGTTTGTTCGGTTCAGTCAGTTTGTGGAGTCTGAGCAGAGAAACATGCATGTCTAAATCCATTGGGTGTTTCCTCCACTCCTTCACAGGCAGCAGCAGCAGTGGTCATTTTAAGAGACTTTGCAGTCGTCCCCTCTCAGAGTTCAATCATTAAAAATTCTAATTTACGTTAGGAAACGTTAACGCTAACTAGTGACAGCTGTCAATCACAGACCCAAGGGTGGTCACTTTTTATTGCCCCCTGGACCATGGTTTACCACTGAGGTGAAAAGCGGTTCTTCATCTTTGGTTTGTTGCACTGAATCCTTGTTTGTCCTTGGAGGTTTGAGCAAGCACTTTTTAAATGAAGTCTATGAGGGCTTTATGAGTCAGGCATACTGGTGGCATACTGCTCCCTGTGTATTTGACTTGACATACTGTTGGATGTACAGACCCAGTCCAGTAGCAATGACGTAGCTGGGCACCATTTAGTATAAGGACACATTTATACAGATCAGATCATTTCTTTTAGCATGTTTCCTCTTCTGAAGGCAGCACTATAAATTAAGTGAAAGATTAAGACTCAGTGAGGAGACAGTTTTTTACTTACTTACTTACTTTTTGACTGGTGGAACTAAATTCATTACCAATGTTGCTCTGAGTCACCAGATTACTGATGAGGGTAGAGAGAGGTAGCCTGACATACCCGAGGGGGGCGGCTTAGACACCCAGTGTGCTCGTTTTAACAGAAATCACGTCCAGTTTAGCCTGCAGCTGAGTTTTAAAGCTCATATAGCTTGATCCTTTTTAAGCACACAACACAACTAAGCTAGTCAGATGCAAGTGACAGAAGTTTGATGTGAGATACATATGGGCTTGCACTTCTAAATGACAGAATATTTATTATTCGCAGCATTCTCTCCAGAGAGCCTCTCAGTTTCATTTTTGCTTTTCTCCAGTTATTGCTACATTTTATATTTTTATTTATTTTCTGTGGACAAAGACAAAGCAGAAGGGCAAACTGAGTAAACAACAACAACAGTGAAGGTGGAACCCCTCGTGCCCTGTTCCCTCCTCTCCTCCCTTCAGTTCCTCACTCAGGATAATGTACAGGCTTATCTCTGTGCAGCAGCACGATGGATTTATGGAGCTCTCTGGTCAAGAGAAAATCACCATGAAACAACAAGACGTTCTGCAGATTTTCCACACTTACATGCACCCTGAATATTGATGGTTCTTTATGTCAACAGATCAGCTTCTCACAGAGAGTGTCTTCTGTTTCATCATGTCCACAGAGAAACTCAGCTGGTGTTTCACCAGCCGAAGGCATATTTTACTGCATCCACAGCGTGTTGGCTATTTTATTTATCAAATAGAATTTGGCTATTTGATTTTCTTCTATAAAGAATCTCCTGTTTCTTTCTGTTCTTACTTTGTGCTTCACTGTGTAACTGTCCTTTTTGTACACTTTAAGGTTACAGACTGTCTCTGCCTCTCGATATATGCTCATATTTTGAGTGTGATTTATTATTTGCACACACAATAATTTGACTTTGACTTTCAGTGTTTCTGTAGATGCTGTGATAATATCATTATCATGAATTCTTTTGGCCACAATAATGGTGTAATCTGATACCATAACAGCCCTAAACCACAGTGAGGTTGCCATATTTGATAAAACTGCAGACATGACATATGATAATAATATCACTTGCCAATGTTAATTTGCTGAAGTTTGATTAACCAGTTGTACAATAAAAGTGTAATGCTCTCTGACATGTGTAAGTAGAAACCAGCAGCTTCATAGTGTAGAGGTGAGGAGAAGTCCTTGTTGATAAAAGTTGACGAAGAAAAATTGAGATGGTTGTTGGAATCCAGGAGGCAGGGCTTGTAGGCCAGCTGCATTAGGCCCACGCGACGCCCCCAGTAGCATGAATTTGGCCCCGCCCCCTGTCCACTTAATTGACCATTGAGTCACAATCTCAGGCGCTCAATTGGTTTCTCCAAAAAAGATATTTATGCCTGTAAAACGGTTAGTTAAGTGAAACTTGGCAGATCATTGTGTCACAGCAGCAATAAACCCTTCAGGGAGAGAGTATAAGTGTGATGTGCGACTAAAAGTCAGTCACAGATATACTCTTGCTTCTTGCTCGCTCACTCTGTCCTTTTCTCTTCTTACCTTCCTCTGTCAATGTCCTCTTCAGTCTGTTCTCCTCTGTCATGATGTCCATAGAGGCTGCTGAGCCCCAATTACATTGCTGGCTTACACAGCTCTGGTTCTGGCACGACACAGGCTCTGCTCCCCTGTCAGCATTCCCCAGAAAACCTCCTCCTCTTCTTCTTCCCGGTGGTCCAAAACACCTGTTGTACAAACACTAACAGTCCCCCGGTGATCTGAGCTCACAGTCCGTACAGTGCAGGTAACAAACTGAGCTAACATGGGGTGTCGATTAGCTCAGTTGGTAGAGCATCCATCCCATGTATGAAGGCTGAGCAGCGGCCCAGGGTTCGAATGTGACCTGTGGCCCTTTGCTGCATGTCGTTGCCCATCTCTCTCTACATTCCTACATTCCTGTCACTCTTCAGCTGTCTCTGTCCAAAATAAAAAAATCTTAAAAAACAAAACAAAACAAACGGAGCAGCAGTTTATGAAAAGAAAAGTTACATCATGTTGCTTACACAAGGATGTTAAAATACTACTACTTGAAGAGTGTGGGAAAAAAGGTTCCACCTCTAAAAGACATAGGAATTTCCATGTTTGATGTAATTATTCCCAAAGTTCTATCAGTTTCTCTTCTTTGTCCAGGGTTGCTATGACTTAACACATTCTAATAATATAATGAGGCTCTTAAATCTCTGGTTTCTCATTCTCAGTTAACAGGACTGTAGCTTTCAGTCAGCACAGCTGTCAATGTTTTTTGGGTCCTCTCACCTTTGAATTTATGTTCCACCAAGACGTAGACTGTAATAAGACTTTTTGTTTTTTTCCAGCCCCTGCTGTACTTACTTAAACTATGTTACTATGCAATGCACACAGTTCATCATAATAATAGCTTGTGCCAGTTCCCAAATTCAATATAAAATTGTGACTATTTGAATTTATCTCTTCAGTGGACATGCTTCCTTCTTCTTCTTACTTCCAACGTGGTGTTGAGACTGAGGAAAACAGAAAGCAATCCACCCTTTGGGACAGTGCTGCAACCAACACTACCACTTGGAAACTGTGGGGAGTTGACATTCATATTTTTTATTGTGGGAAGAGCTGGTCTGGAGCATGTTTTCTTCAGGCTATGGGACACAGCGTGAAGGAAACCCAGACTAGTGTAAGCAGAGTGATTAGCAGTCCTCTAACATCTTCTGAAACCAGCAATGACATTTGAGGGAGATTATCAGATTTACAGAAAAACAGCTGTGATGTGGCTGTGGCCTCTGACGTGTTGGACATTTTGTCATGGCTTCATTCTCTGTCCTCTACATGACTTAACATGTTCATCTTCTTCCTCTCTCTGCGTGTCTCCAGTCAGGTTTTCAGGATGGTAGCAGGGCGTGTGGGCGTGTCCGAGGACAGCAGCAGCAGCAGACAGCAGCAGTCATGGAGGTGGAGGGCACTGCGGAGCCAGCCTTCGTGGACGTGGACCAGGGCCTGACTCTGGCCTGCATCGCCTTCCTTTGCCTGCTGCTGGTGGCCATGATCATCCGCTGTGCAAAGGTCATCATGGACCCGTACAGCGCAATCCCCACCTCCACATGGGAGGAACAGCACCTGGATGACTGACACGCTCAAACATACATATACATATACATGTATATATGTGTGCTCCTCCAGGAAACCACACATGAAACATCAGCACAGGGAAGGAGGGTTCTGTAGTGAGGCAGGGTTCTGTTTGAAGATGACTCCATGATGCGTTTCATTTCAAGAATTTCAAAAATAATGAACAAAATAAATAAATATCTTCTTCAGTTGTAGCATTTTAGAGCTTTTCAATTATTCTCAAAAGATGAAGAAGTTTGTCTTTTGCTTGAATACATATTCTAAAATGGTTCTGTTATTCCAAGAACCATTTGTTGATACTTTCTCAAATCTAAAGATATCTTTATCTTTATCAACACATGGAGCAAGTAGTAGGAGAAAGAACATGTGGAGCTTCTGGGATTCTGTCTGCAGACAAAGCCATTGATGGAGTGACACTAGTACAACAGAGTAAAGCACATAGATTTGGCTTTTTGTATCTACCTAGAGATGTCTTCAGGAGCCCCAGGGTGGCCTTACACATTCCTGTTGGACAAACAAACACAATCAGTAATGGCAAGCTGGGCGCCGTCCTTGATCGCACTTTCCCTTTACATCTGTACAGACTGGAATGACAAATTATCAGAAGATGAACATAAAGAAGAAAAGTCTCAAAACTTGTAAAGTTCTGAGGCTTTGTTCTTACAGCTTGCACACATTTGGAAAATAGAACAAAAAATATCAGTGGTCCATATGGAGACAAGCCTATCATGACAAAATCCTCATCCGTAAATTGTTGGTATAACTTGTTAGCTCAACTTTAAGTTTATTACAACCTGGTTCATCGTAGTTTTGGTTTTTTTTTTAGCTCTGTAGTATTAGCATACTCACCAAATGTTGAGATCTGGGAACATGGTGAATGACAATAACAAAACATTACAATTATAGAAGGACCTCCCGGTCAGAATGACTGCACTGGTCTAAGTGGTTTTGATAATCTAGCTAAACTATTACTTTGTCCTATTATTCCATCACAACCATAACAATTTATGTTTTCATTGGTGTATCAATAGTAATGGTGATCAAAACTACGAAAATAAGATCCACGTTGTGAGAAACTATGATGGAATCTACAAAAATCTTTTTGATCAAGTTAGCCGTTAAGACAAAACACTGCATATGTTAGCACCACTGTGCTGTGATTGACAAGGTTTGGGTCAGTCAAACGTTAAAACGTTAAATGTTGTCATCACTTGAACAAAAACCACAACTTGATGATTTCCATGAGACAAATTTAAAGGGGCACTCTGCTGATTTTACAAAATCAGGCTGCCACTCATCAAGAGCACTCGTCTATTGTCACATTCAAGCTAGCTGCTGTTCCACTAGCCTCTGTAACTCAATGCAGTCTCTGATTGTGTTTTTTTCTGAAGAGTGAGACGTCCCTGAGTTTACTGCCCATATTCTAAGATAAATTACTACCTTATACAGTACTTGCTATTAAAGGTGAAACATCTGTGGTTGATCATCCGATGGTAGAAAGGCACCTATGGCATTGTACTTTGAACCACGGGACCACTGACCAAGCTGCAGCCATTTTTTTGATGTGGGGGTTGTGTGTTTCCGACAGTAGACAGCGGTTAGTGCGCTCCTAATTTGAAGATACAGAAAGAAGTCCCAGCATGCAAGCACAGCAAAGCACTGCTGTGGACAGGGTCTACAAGAGAGGTTATTAAGTTGCATTATGGGAAGTGTAGGATCCTGACCCATACTAGGATTAAAAGATTTAAAAGTCAGAAGGGAGCCTGTGCTGTTGTTTCTGGAAATCACTGGAGTGTCCCTTTAAATCAGGCGAGATATTCATGAAATGTAGGGAGGCCTTCGTGGGTTGATTTCATTGTAAGCCTCACAGGCAGATTTTGTATGTTTTATAAAGAATTATAACTTTCTTATAGGACTTGATTGACTTGTATTTGCTTGAAATTCAATGTCTGAGTATCTATGAGCATTGAAGCTCAGACAATCTGTAGCCATTCAGCCTTCACAGTAGCAATGCTTGATTCTGTGCTGCTGCCACAGCATGTTGTCTCCTGTTGCTGAAAAATGCACACACACACACACACACACACACACACACACACACATGCACACACGCATGCACACACACACAAAACATAAAACAGGCATCTTGTGCTGTCTAATATGTCCTCATGGCATTATGATCTATTACCCAGAGGCCATTGCTTCTCCTCATAAATCTGACTTGTTTGCTTTGCCTGTCTCAGCCATTAACAAACTGAGGTGTTCTTATTGCTGTTAATTGAATCTGTCTCTGACTTATGTATCTGCATAGACAGCATTTATCATGACTGTCAGTTGCATGTTATAAAGTGCCTACGCTTACAGTAAATCACGGAGCCATTTAGCACAATGCTGAGTTCCACATCAGCCCCTGAAGTCCCTTTACTTTAAACTCCTCGGACAAACGAACATATTTTGGATGGGAAAGTGGCACATTATGCTTCTCTTACGGCAGCAGGGTTCAATAGATAGCTGTGCTTATTCCTTTCCAGTGATCTCAGATATCCAGGACTGTGGTGGCAGGGGTCAGTGTGGAAGTCAGCAGTTTACCGATACGCTTGACTTAAATATTGAGTGGAGGTTATGACATAAGCTGTTTAATATGCTGTATAACAAGGCGGAGCACCCTATAGAAGCTCAGCAGTATGGCAGAGTAGAGAGTAGTGAAAAGCACTGCTCACTGTCCACTGGACACGGCTGCATCATGTTCCGACTACCTGCATGCTCTGTGGTCCACTCCACTGTTTGTATGGTCCAGTTTCTACTGAAGCAGCTTGTAAATCCACCGTGAACAGAAGTGAACGTCCATATTTGATTTATTTTACATTTATGTTTCATCTGTTACTATCTGTTTGTGAACAAGTGGAGAGAAATCAGATTGAGTACAAACTAAAATTGTTGTAACATGATTACAAGTGTAATCTCACATGAATACTTTCGGATTATTACAAAATCAAACTAATATCTTGCACCTCAAACAAAGAAATAGATGCTCCCACAAAAATTGAAGGTCTTTAAATATTCTTTATTCTCTTTAAAGATCTCAAAACATTTTAATGCAAAAAAACAAAAAAAAAAAAACACACTGATCCTTTCATCTTGACTCAACACCTGTTTTCATTTTTCCTTCTTTCTCTGCAGCTCAGTGTGGAACTGTTTTTCAAGTGTGTCACTTGAAAAACAGTTTCGTCATTATAAAGACATAATCAAAAATCTGACAGACTAATTACTGATATTGCGACTATAATCTAATTGCACATTTTTTCAAATGTATTCTTGGATGATTATTTTTGAAATCTGTCACTATTTAGCCACACAAGAGTAACATAACAGTAGGAAGAGAGGAGGGATCCTATCAGTCAGTCATCAGTCTGAGCTGTTGAGTCTCAGCCTGGTAAACCTTTGTTCAGTCTCTTCTCGCTCTGAACACCTTCACTTTGAATACAGATAAATTCACTTCACAGTTGTTGTTCTTTTTTTCTGCATCTTTTTGTTTCAGTTTCAGATAGAACATGTAAAGTCCATCACAGCTGAATGACTTGTTAGCAGTCATTTCCAGCAGAGATTAAAAAAAAAGAAAAAAAAAAACATTTCAAAATTGATCCAGCACAGCTACCAAATATCAACGATCACCTCTCACTGAGCTGATCACATGTATTTATACATGCTGTTAAAGAGTGGACATTGTAGCCGTGTTGTAACCATGAGGCAGCCGGATCCCGTGGGAACGTGAGGCATAAAGCAGCCTACATTCAGTGTTGACTCTGCAGTCTCCACAGGGCACATGACTGAACGAGTGAGTGAATGAGAATTTTGGAATCTTGAAGTGTTTCACACTTTAAAATAAGACTGACTGGACTGCAGGACAATAAATATGATTGTGAATTACTGCCAAAAGTGCCTGTCTTTTGTCTGCTTTATAAGCGAACATAAATTAAAGTGGAAGCTAATCTCACATTCTTTTGGACATGTAATTGGGTCGAACTAAAGGCCTGATGAAATTTCATTCAGCGCTTATCCATGGGGAACCGTCTGCAAGCCCAGAGGCCTTTTACATCAACTTCTGTCTCACATAATAGGCCAATTGGTACTGAGATGAAAATCTCTAGTCGTGCTTTGAGTCAAGGGTATATTCTGCACATTCACCCATCCTCCAGGCCTTGAAGGTCAAGTTCAAGGTACATACAGTATATTATGTTAATGAGGTCTACATTGCGAGAATGTAAAACAGTGATTTAATTTGCCTTGACAGTTAAACTGTGTCCTGTTTCTCTCTCTTGCCTTTAACCTTGGCTGCGTGCTGGCAGCCTGCTGTCTGTCTTCAGCCCCGTCTATGAAAAGGTTGGCCTCCCTCTCATGTCGAGCATGCTTAAGGGGGCACAGGGCACCGTTTACACCATTCACCATTCATGCATCTTGGTGTGTGAGTGCCTCCTGCTAACATCTCTCTGGCATTTACATCTTGCTGAAACTTCTGCATGAGTGAATATTTCACATCGAGTCCTGATCTCCATGGAGACAGACACATAGAATGGACATATTATTTATCCATATTATTTATGGTGGAGGACAAAGTTATAACAAATTTTGCTTTTATTGGTTTCAGCTACAGTGAGTTCATATCATATAAGTTATATGTGACCAGGTGTTACCCAAACAAGAACCAGATGCTGCTATGCCAAAACATAGATTTTATTTACAATATATTCAATGAAATACTGAGCTCTGCTCCACTTGTTAATACATAAATCAAATCATAGAAGAAATGAACAAAAGGAAAACAAACATGGGGCCGCAGTAGACCGCACAGTCAGGGGAACTAGAGTGGACTTATTTATAGAGGAGGAGGAAACACTCAGTTTACCTCCTCGCAGCAAGCTAAGGTGACTCAGACCACACAAGAAAGCGCACAAGCAGGATGGCAACGCTACCACACTAACACTCAGCTCTCCTTTAAAACTACACTAATCAACACTAATCTCCAGCACCAGGAGCAGAAAAGGCGATACAAACCATCCGTACTGTCTGTTATTAGTGTTAGTGAATGAAATTCTCTCCAATCAGATGGAGGAGCTAACGCCTAATGGCACTAACCAGGCTACAGAGGGAGTATCGAAGCTGACATCCATCATGAACGCCTCTCTCCCCCTGCATGAGACTGTGGTGGGCTTAAGAAGCTCCTTCAGCAACAGACTGCTACTCCCACCATGTAAGAAGGAACTCTACCACAGGTCCTTCATTCCAACAGCTGTCAGACTCTTCAACACCAGCATGACTTCATGACCTTTTCTGTATATTTCTTACCTAATAATTTATTATAAACCTTGTGTATATGAGCAACTGTGACAAGTGAATTCCGGTGTGGAATCATTAAAATCTTATCTTATTTTATCCTATACCTGTTTCTGGGCTGATGAGTCTAAACGTGAACTCACCAAACATGACGAGTTGAACAATTAAGACATTTTTATTTAAATACTATAAATAAATATTCTAAATATTGAAATACTTGCGTCGCACTACAATATTAAAATCAGGCTTTTAAACATATTTTAAAAATATAGCCTACCAAATCAACTGTCACACCGTTTACAGACTACCTTTGTCTGTTAACCTCCCATGACCAAAAATAAAAATGTTGGGTACATCTTTCAGACAGTAGTGAGAGAGAAGTGTTCAATATTAAGGAAACAAAAAGGAAACTAATCATATAAATTGTAACACAAAACTCCCTCATATTGTGTACCAAGAATGAGTCCCCTTTCCTTCTGCTGCACTGTCAAATGATAGTGGTGATGATGATATGATAAATAAATAAATAAATAAACAAACTAAAGATAACAGACAGCTGATGTTGTCGCTGTCAGACTTTAATGTAACAGCTGGAGTGGCAGGAGGATGACTGGAGTGATGCATGATGTCATCATGACCTCATACACATGTGACAGCTGTGGAGATCAGTGAGACCGCGATGACCCTGAACAAGAGACTGAATGAACAGCAGACCAACACGTCTCACAAAGAGCACAGTGGGAAGAGGTCAGAGGTCATCGACTGAAGGACGGCCGGAGAAATATCATGCAGGACGTCACATCTGACACCAGAGACATCTTTGAACAGACAGGAGCTCCCATCGCTGCCTGTTATCATTGTATATGTCTATTTATACAGTATGTTTAAACACAGTTTCATACTTCATGGAAGGTCATGTGAGAACACGTGAACCTTCTCCAACAAAAGTTCAGTCGGGCATGTTCAGCCTGGAGTCAGTAAATCTGTCAGCAACACACCTAGATAAAGTGAATGAAGTGCAACACACCATCTAGACAAAACTACTACACAAGCGTCTTGTGCCTTCTAATATGAGCTGACTCATGGCAGAATGAACTCCGCTGTCCGCTGATCATCTCACTGCTGTCTTTGTAAATACGAGTCTGTCTCTCTGTCTTCAGTATGTTCATGCTGCTTTTATGGTAGATGGACTTTTATTTATGGAGCTATTTACATATTCTATATTTATCTGACTGCTGCACAGGGCTGATGCCCCTTGTAGCGCCACATTATGTAATAATGTAATACATTTTCACTTCATTATTCAATAACGCCACATTTTGTAATAATCTGCCACATTTTGTAATAAAATTCTTGAACGCAATATGTGATAAACTTTGCTGCATTTTTGCAGAAGTTGTTACATATTGCATCGGTAATTACAAAGAAAATGTAATAACTTGGTGCATTATGTAATACAGCACCAAAATGGATGTCTGAATTAGAAAAAAACATTATACCATCAGAATGACTTTAAGCATGCCAGCATGAGTCGTAAACATGAATTAGTTTGAAAAACTAGCAGGACAAATTGGTCAAATCTAAATCAAATATGACTGTTAACCATTGATTCAGACTGGATCAGGCGCTGTGGTAGTTTGGGGGCTGAGGTGGGCTGCTGCGGCTGGTGCTGCTCTCTGAAGCAGAGACTATCCAGGTGGATTCACAGACTAAACTCTGATAATCTACCTGTGTGTGTGTGTGTTTTCACTTTGTTAATTTCATGTACCAGCTTCTAAATCTGAGTCCGACTCGCAATTTACACTGCAAATTAGAGTAACAATACCAGAGAGTGAACACTGGCCTGGATAAAGCTGTTATTAATCAGAGAAATAAAAAGTTATTTTCTGATTGTTTCACACAGGTTACATTCAGCAGATATAGACACACCCACAGCAACCCACCTCAGCCCCCCTCATTCTGTTCCATATTTGTTTTCGTGTTTTGTCTGCTTTCTATCACGTATAATATTTGCATAACATAATCCAGATTGCATGTGTGTATGTACTGTATTTCCAACACACAATGTTCATGCTAGTAACATTCATTTGGCACAGTTTTTGTCTCTATGAGTGTTCAAGCACATTCTCTATGAATACAGATATTTGATTTAGATTTGACCATCCTATTCTGTCCTTAGTGTGTGTATCTGCCACTCTAAAAGTAAAGAGATCATGTTTGAGATCCCAGCTGAGTCCTAAGCTACGTTGGATGCAGACTGAGCTGTCATTGAAGTCCAGATTCTGAAGACCCCTTGTATGGTCTTCTGGAAGGAAGGCCTCCAAGACACCAGAGTTGACGCCATCTTATGGAGCCGCAAGTTTGGAGCAGCAAGCATTTGTTGTGTTCTTTTGAGTCGGTCGATGGCCTCAGCAGCTGATGGGAGGGACTTAAGGCCATCATCAACATAGAAGTCTCGCTCTACAAAGTGTTTGGCCTCCGTGCCGTATTCATCCAGTGTTCGTGTGGTGCATTTTAACATGTTGCATAAATGTTTAGTTTAGTTACATGTAACTGTTGCTAATGCTAAATTAACAGCGAACAACAACCATTTACATTATTTATAAGTTATGTACAGCTATTTACACCTGTAAAGGTTGTAGTGCATTTCAGGTGCATTCTGAAATTTCATCCGAACGCCAAATATCCTGAACTTTTTGTGAATGTATTTTAAGATTGGTATTGAGGTGTTCTCTGCACAAGAGACTGCAGCCTTCTGCTGTTGAGTCTAAACTCAGTGTAGACCCTACAGTTAATGGGGTAGTGTAAACTGATAAATCATCACTGAAAGTCACAGTTTTATTTGAGGTCATTCATTACATGATTGGCTGTTTTAAATGCAGATCACAATTTGTCTGAGTGGCAGTGTCTGATGACTATTAATGTAGTTCCACATTCATCTTGTTGTTTGTGGGTAAATGATTTATTGTTGCACATTTTTTTCTGTCACATTGCAGAAAAGGGAAATCAAAGATGTCTCTGCCGACCCAAAAGTAAGGATCGTAATACATCATTTAAACTGCGGAACATCCAAATCAATTCTCATTTTGTGTCTGAGGAGCCGCTCAATTATGTGCTGTGTTACAGAACCTGCCTTCCTCCTGACTGGCCTCTGATCAGCAGCCACATAGGACCTCTCTCCCCAATTTACAGGCAGTCTGTGAGAGAAAAACTGATGAAACATGATTCAGTGATTGATTTTCATCTAAAAGCTGTTGTTAGATACACAACTAAGTGGCTAGAATCATTTGCAACACCACTTCATAAAAGCAGCCAGCTCTGTGGTCAAGTTATCAATATTAACACACCCTTTGCTCTGAATGCTTGTGCTCACAGTGTTAGGTATTTGTGGCAGTTGTTGCAGGTCTATGCTTTAGCAGGGAGCCACACAGGAAGCTGTGTGTCAGCTGACATAGTCTAAGTCCAGTTGTGCTTCTGTTTGGCAGCAAGACTTGTAGCAGCAGCCAAGACTACTGACTGAAAAGAAGGTGTAGACTCACCGTGGTACCAAACCACACCTCCAGGAACATCTCAGCCTGACCATAAAAGAAAATCTTCAACCTTTTTCCTTTTAATTGCTTTATGTAACATAATGCAGCCATGATTACATTCATTTAAGCATTTTGTTGCAGGCCAAGTTATTTTTATCCCTGTCCAATAAAATCAGCCCACGGTAATGAAGATAATGAAGTGAAATTGAACTGAGAGATCCCCATTTCAGAGTGCAATCTAGCGTCATAAATATAGATTATCGTACAAGTGTATTTGTTATGATTACATTACTTATGATCAAAAACTAGAGAGTCGACAACTTTGCTCAACATCGAGTCAACAACAGCTAAACATCAATAAAGTGCAACAACCATCTCTATCATGTTGTGGCCACAAAGCTCTTTTGGTCCATCCTCCACATGACTTTAAACCCCGCCAGTTTGCCTGCCAGACTTTGTTCACTTCCTCTGTAAATATGTTACAGAGTTGAATTGTTTCTGAGTTGAGAGTTGGCTGTTTTTACGATGGGCAGTTTGTAAGGATGCAATTCTCTATGCCATTTCTGTATCTGGCTTCTGCCAGCTCCATCAAAAATAGAACAGTTGTGTATTCTCTGCAGAGCAGAGTAGAGTCCTGCCTCTGGGACACTTCTGTAGGAGACCACGGCTGGGCTGGTGTGGTTTGAAACACTGACTACCTTCCATTTCTCTCTAAGATACTCAAGAAAGCTGTAGCCAATCAGCTGTTTTACTTTCTCCATAAGAACAGTTTATTTGAGGATTTTCAGTCAGGATTTAGAGTGCATCATAGCACGGAGACCGCACTAGTCAAAGTCACAAATGACCTCCTAATGGCATCAGACAAAGGACTCATCTCTGTACTTATCCTGTTAGATCTTAGTGCCGCATTTGACACCATTGACCATCAGATTCTTTTACATAGACTGGAACATCAACTTGGTATCAAAGGAACCGTCCTAAGCTGGTTTAAGGCATATTTCTTAGATCGATCTCAGTTTGTTCACGTCAATGATGAATCCTCCATGCACACCAAAGTTTGTCACAGAGTTCCACAAGGTTCTGTACTAGGACCACTTCTATTCAGTTTATATATGCTTCCTCTAGGGAACATTATTAGGAATCACTGCATTATTTTCATTGTTATGCCGATGACACCCAATTATATTTATCAATCCAGCCTGATGAAACCAATCAGTTAACTAAACTCCAAGCATGCCTTAAGAATATAAAAAGTTGGATGACCTACAATTTTCTGAGGTTAAATTCAGACAAAACTGAAGTTCTTGTAACTGGACCCAAACTGAATGCACTGATGAGAATATGACTTTCTATTCATCTGATTAACCAGCTTTAATTTAATGTAAATTGTGACCCAGAAAATCTGACTCCCTTCCTTTTTTCCTCTCTGTTAACACTAGTTACAAATAATTTAATACATAAGTAGCCACAATATGCCAGCAGAGTGAAAATGGTTGGTGTTACTTATTTATTGTCCCGCATGGAATCTGTTTTCAAAAGCCAGTACATATACAATAACCACACCAGGCTATACAGAATATACATAAACCCATAACATTTCATTCCCTGCTTGTCACAACACACGTAGGGTTTCACTCATGCAGTGCATGCACATTTGCACAAAGGAGTCAGATTCTGAGGGGGAAAATTACACAGCACAACTCAACACTGGAGCTCACTTACTATCTATGTCTCTCACCAAAGCTTTGTCTGTCTGTCTGTCTATCTATCTGTTGTCTGTCTGTCTCTCAAACCATCAGATAAATGAAATCAAATTAACTGTGTTTATGAAATAACCAAAGCCAGAACACAACAGGCAGAGTGTCACAGTGAAAAGTTTCACGTTATAATGTGATCAGCTGGAGGGACACCTAGGGCTCCACGGGCCTGACGTCATACTGTGGCCTCCAATCAGACACTCAGATCGGTCAAACCTCCACAGTCAGCATGAAATGTCTCTGAAGCAGAGACTATCCAGGTGGATTCACAGACTAAACTCTGATAATCTACCTGTGTGTGTTCTTCTCCTTACATACAAAGCTCTTCATGGTCAGGCACCATCATATCTAAAAGAGCTCATAGTACCTTACTACCCCTCTAGAACGCTGCACTCTCAGGATGCTGGGTTCCTTGTGGTTCCTATAGTTTCCAATGGTAGATTGGGAGCCAGAGCTTTCAGCTATCAAGCTCCTCTTCTGTGGAACAAACTACCATTCTGGGTTCTGGAGGCAGACACGGTCAACACCTTTAAGAGTAGACTTAAGACTTTCCTTTTTGAAAGAGCTTATAGTTAGGGCTGGCTCAGGTCATCCCTTAGTTATGCTGCTATAGGACTAGACTGCCGGGTTTCTGTCTGTTAAAAGGAAGTTTTTCCTCGCCACCAGTCGCCAAGTGCTTGCTCATAGTGGAATGGTTGGTCAATGGTTGGAATATTAAAGAGTACGGTCTAGACCTGCTCTTCATGAAAAGTGTCATGAGATAACTTTGGTATGATATGGTGCTACATAAATAAAATTGAATTGAATTGAATTGACTAGAACAGCTGGCCTGGTGCACAGCTGGCACACATGGAATGCATCACATCTGTACCTGGTGGAACTGAGGGGTAAAAATCAGCCCCACATTTACTTTAGCTTCCTCCATCCACTTCCTCTTCAGTCTCTTTGACATTAGCTATGTAGATAAAAGCTCATAAGCCTGGTTACATTGCTCACTTGCCCAGCTGCGATTCTGGGATAACACAGGCTCCACTCCATGTCTACATCCGGCCAAAACCTCCTCTTCAGCCCGGCTAACAAACTGAGCAAACTTTAGCTAACAGTAGCTTCACTTGGCAGCAGGCAACTCACAGAGAGTTGAGGCGGATCAGCCGGAGGACATCAGAGGGAAACCTAGAAAACATTTTCATATGATCCAGTTTCACCAAAATCAGTCAAATAGTTGGTGGCGCGTGACTTAGTGTCATAATGTGAGAACAGACGTATGAATGACAGAGACATGATTCACCTGATTACAAGTCAGTGTAGCATCAACATCATTTATCAACATCATACTGGTTTTCCAGTCACTCATCTAATTTAACAGAATGTAAGCTGATGGAGCGAGGTCTAGTTCTCTTCATGTGTATAAATGTAGACTACAGTACTGCAAGTGAGTTTTACAAACGAGCTGAGTCATTATCTTTTAGGCAGGATCCACTGTCCCTGGAGCTTCGTTTCACTCATTTTGCACTCAGCACACAAATGCCACATTGCCACCATTAATTGCCAATGAATTTGGCAGCTCTATAGTCTCCTTAGACTTTCATCACGAGTGAACTGTTTGTTGAGATTGTTAAAGGTGGGAGATGCTGATTAAAGGCCACTGAGGAGCAATGGAGCAGTTGTAACACAGCCCATAATTGACCACCGGTTCAGATCAAGATGAGAATTGATTTTGATGTTCTGCACTTAAATGGTGCAATACAATCTTCACTTTTACTGTTGGCCGAGACGTGTTTAATTTCCTCTTCCAACAACGCAGTGATAATGTGAAACAATAAATCATTTACTCATAAACAACATGGATGTAGGAGCACATTCACTGACATGTTTATCTAACGATATAAAAGAGTTCAATGTGCTTAAAACAAACAGGCGGAGGAAATGAATTCTTTAAAATGTTCACAAATCAATGTTTTTCATTATTAATGGATGGAACAACTGCATGTCAGCTCTTTGCTTTGATTTTACAGCCCCTTATTTGTCTCTCGGCTCGCATCAACCTTGTTTTCCAGCAGCAGCAGCAGTAGCAGTAGGCAGCTGCTTTCAGTGACAAAGCTTTGATAAACCCACTGTACACTACCACACCAAACAACAGACAAAGTTTACAACCAGCTGGTGAACATAGGGGAGCATTATGCAGCATTACGGGCTAAAACAGAGCTATAACTCCAACTGAATACTGATGCTCATTCCTCTACGTCTGCTGCATGCACTGATAGGTTTCATATTAATATATGTGTTTACAGCTTGTTCTGCTGTCCCCAAGTCAGGCAGAACCTTCATGCTGTGAGGCAACAGTGCTAACTCCTGCACCACCCACTGCCTATAATGCAAAACTGTGCTTTATGGTATTAAGTCCATTACTTATCACTTTATGCTTTCCTTTTAAAATTTAGAGGCTCTATTTACAGAATATGGCAGATATTGATGATAAGAGATCACATCTCTCCCATTTTGGCTTCCTTGCACTGGCTACCTGTTAAATGTAGAATAGAATTTAAAATTCTTCTCCTTACATACAAAGCTCTTCATGGTCAGGCACCATCATATCTAAAAGAGCTTAGTTATTAGTTATGCTGCCATAGTTAGTTAATCTGCCATAGGACTAGACTGCTGGGGACGAATTTATATTTGTACTTGTCTTTACTATTATATGACTGTCCACCATGAACTGGATTCTGCTCGAGGTTTCTGCTTCTTAAAGGAAGTTTTTTCTTCCCACTGTCACTTGCTCATTGTGGGAATTGTTGAGCCTCTGTAGATAATATTATAAAGAGTATGGTCTAGGTCTGTTCTATGGAAATTATCATGAGATAACTTGTTATGATATGGCATTATATAAATATATTTGAATTAAATAAAGTGTTACAAAGCTTCATGTTAAACATGTGTTGCTAACTGTCTGCATTTGCAATTACGATTGTGTGATTATACTTCATGTTATTTTTCATACATGCCACAAAAGTGTTGAATACACACACACTTCCACATCCTCTCTGGAATGCCACAGTTTTTTAGCCTGTCAAATGTCTGGTTGTCTGATCCTGCACCGCCAAGGCTGAGAATGTGACTGACAAAACCACAGTGACTCAGGAGCTTTGCTGCTGTTATCTCAAAGATATCTGTCACATGGTTCCCTCTCAGGTGTGAAATTGTCCTCTAAATTCTGAAAGCAATTCACAGAGAACTCACCGAGAGCGCTGGAGCACAGGAGGAAGGGAGGGAGGGGTGTGAGGTCTAAAATCCCTGTGGGTCTTGGAGAGCAGAAAGTGCCTGAATAATTACACTGACACGGGTTCTCCAAAACTCTATAACAGCCAGGAACGTGACTTCCAGCCAGGGTGGGGCTGTGGCGTGGGTGGAGGGGTTTAAGGCATGTGGGAGGTGGAATGGTTGCAGGGTGTTCAGACTGAGGTGGAAAGAGGACCAAAATATCCTGGTCATGTTGCCTTGCTGGCATTTTACTTGAGGCTGAAGGAGTAAACATCTACTGCAACAAACTCGCTGACATTTTGGAAAATACATTTCAGATCAATATTCATTTCCTCTGTGTGTGAAGTACTGAGATACTGTCCAGGGCCAGGACGTGTTTAGCCTAGCTTAGCATAAAGGCTGGAGACAAGTCTTTGACTGGTTGACCATATTCTATTTTTTCTTACAGCCATCAAACCTCACACGCAGTCCCAAACCAGTCATCACTGTCTCGACTAACAAGTACTGTGTGTGTATAGAGGACTGATGGATCTTCTTCCTCTGTACCATGGAGCTCTATTGCTGTCCAAAAACAACCAAAATCACATCAGTAACCCACGCTGGTCCTTTACCATGAACACACACTGACACCTTTCTAGTCTTCCGACCACTCAGAGCACTTTTACACTACATATCTCATTCACCCATTCACAAACTTTCATACATATATGTAATAATCCACAACTGAAATCTGTTTCCTCCTGAAGAACTGCTCGCTAATTCAATTATTGAGTCTTTTTTATTTAAACTCCATATTTGTGAGCTCTTTTCACAGATGTAGAGATATCTTCTGAAGGAAAAGATGAGAAGAGCCAGATTCAACCTTTGGAGGAACGCAACCTGATATCACGCTACAGTGGCCAATCTGATGATCAGACTTGTCAGCAGTGGTCAAGAGACATAGACAGTGAATGAGAGCGGTATTGAAGAGGTACTGAAAAAGTTGGTGAATCAGACAAATAATAATTTCCTCATTGTTTCATGGCGCTTAAATTCATGACAAATAAACACACCCTCACCCGCAGCACCACCCCACACACTGCCACACAACCCTCTGAATATAGTTCAAGAGCTGTAGATCTTGTCTTTTTGTTTGGCACTGTAGAACCTCTGAATTCTCACACAAATTGTGCACTGTATTACACCACAGGTCAGCTGTCTGAGTCAGAGTCAAGTTTGAGTTCAGTGTAGCCTGCAACTTTCTGACCCAAACAGCTGTTGAGTTTGGGTCCACAGCAGTGTACAGCTCTGCTTCACTGCTGGTCCTCCTGTCTGCTTATACAAACTCAGGGCACGCTGACCGCCGTTCACTGCAGGTAACACACTGTCCATGGATGAGTACCTCATACACCACTTCAAAATAAGAGAACTGTTATGGTAAAGTGCACATACATATGAACCCTGGCATGTCCTTTTAATGTAACTATTAATAATAGTGCAAAGGAAGGCAGCAATAAAATATAACTACAGGATGAAATAAAGACTCTGCCCTGCTCCTTTACCTTCAGGCAAAACATAAATTACAATACTCTCTCCCTTATCTCACCAAATATCCCCAAATCATCATTTTCACTGATAACTATAGCACCAACATGAATGAAAAATGAAAACTACTATATCTGTAGTCTATGCTGTGCACAGCAGAGCACAGTGAGACAAAATCTGATAAAACAGAAGCTGATCTATCAACAACATACTGAAGAGAAAGCTCCCACATTAGTGAACAGGGTTTTGTTCAGTGAAAGTCTTGTTTTCACGGTCTGGTTAGAGAATCAGCTGCCTCCTCTGGTTAATAATCTGCCAGCTGCTTGCCAGGGAGTGGTTCATTTTCTGTCACACAGCCTCAAATAATCAGGCCAAGATCCATTTCCAGTGTCGCCGTTCCACCGCAGCAGTCTGTCAATTTGTTGGCACACCATACACCACCAAGTTTGGTCAAACAAACTGGTGTGTTAGTTTGTTTGGATTGCAAATTGCATTCAGCGGTGATGCTATAAAGATTTCCATTTCCCCTCTCCTCATTTTCCCTCCAATGAAAACATGATGCACTGTGGACTAAATACACATTCGCACAAACACACACAGACACACACTGTCCTCTGCTTCATTTATTTATTAACACTTTACTTACATGTCATTCTCAGAGTGAAGGTCAGCTGTCAGTCGGTTTTTATGCTCCAAATTCTCTTCTCCTGCTCTTAAGTAAACCTGCTGTCCAGAAATGTCACACAGCACAGGCAGAGCCAGGGGCGGAATTACCGGGTTTAAACCCAAAACGTTTGAGTTCACGGTGTTCTGCCTTTTCCACAGATCATAGCTGAGGAGAAAACAATGTTTTTAAACAGAGCAAAGCACTGATGGGATGGAGAGCAGAACCATCCAGTCCTCTCTGCAGTGTCTTTGTCTCTGTCATTGGAGCTCTCAGTGGGCAGCCTTCATGGCCTGACAGTCAGGCCGCTAAAATGAAACAAAAACACGGCCACATTTACTGTACAAGAATTATATCGTAAAAGCTTTTAATGCCGTTCACTCAAATTGATAACATCTCCGGTGTTACAGTTGGTGGCACAGTTTGTGTGCACCCCTGGTGTGTGTCTAAAAACCAGAAAGACATTAAACTGGGCGTCATTAGTTTCAGACAGCTGAACAGTGTGACAGGAGCCACCTGGACCTTTGTAATGATGAGAGTGATAGTGGAGTCACAGCTCTGTTAGCCAGTCTGGGTCCAACCTGCAGACCACCTGACTCAGAGCCCTCCCAGCGAGGGCCTTAATACATAGCTTTATCTAATTATTAATTATTAATCTAATTATTAAGACTCATCCATGCAGCCCTAACGGAGCATGGAAGTTCATTCTTGACATTGGATTCAGTCTTTCTAGATTTTGAGTCATGGGTCATAAAATGTAACTGGCTGAGCTATCATGTGACACAGTGTCTCTGAAGCTGCAATCTTCACAGGGGACAGACTTCTACAGACCTCTCACATCTTTCCAACATCTCTACCTCACAGGGAGGTGATCAGATTTCAATCAGTCTCTGAAGCGTCTCCGTCACATTTATACATGAGATTTTAATAGCTAGGTATCAAAAAGCTAGTGAGCAGGCACACATGGAGTCAGAGCAACATTAGCATTCACTTTGAGTCTGTTTCTGATGAATATATTTCCAGTGTTCACTCTCCTTTTAGCTACATCTGACTCGAGCTGATCAATGCTCTGGAAAGAGCTGCATGCTGCAACTGAGACGCAACCAAAAAAACAACCCAGAATTCCAGCAGAAACACAAGCATCAATAAGAGATGGATGTTCTTGCCCATCTCTGGTTGGATGAGATGAACCAAACGACAGCAGACAGAGCAGAGTCTGCAGGTTGATCTTAAAGGAATCTTAACATTTTACCAATTCACTGAGTTTCACTGCTGCTTTCATCTCTGACTCCTCTGCCCCGTCGACCTTCACAGCCTGCAGGGAGCCGGCTTCACAGTGGGAATTCCACCTGTTCCATCAATAACACACACCTACACACACACACACACACACACACACACACACTGCACTTATATCCACTGCAACTCATGATGCAAAGACCAGTCTAAAATAAGTTTTTCTTCATGCACTCAAAAGTCTGACAAGTCTACCTGTGATATATGTTCACATATCAACATGAATCATTAATTCATTCATTTTCCATAACTGCTCATCCTCATCAGGGTCACAGAGGGCCAATCCCAGCAGCCACTGGGCAAGAGGGAGGGTACACCATGGACAAGTCACCAGTTCATCACACTTGGAGACAAACAGCTAATGACACCCACAGTGACAATTAACCTGCATGTCTTTGGACTGTGGGAGGAAGCCGGAGAGAACCCACAACATGTCTGATTGGTTTTATTTTAATGTCTCAGGAATCAGAGTAATATTAGACAGTGCTCTGCATCACTCACACTGTTCTTTACTTCACCAGCAACTATGAGCTCAGTGGATCAAGTTCAATTTCTGTGTCAGTTCTTTGTTTTCTGTTGTTTTCTGACAGACTAACACTGCTGAATACAGTGTTAACATCCACAACATCAGAGCAGCCTGCTGTTCTGTGAAACAGGATGACTGCAGAGGAACAGAGCACTAACAGGAGCAGAGCGGTGGAAATACACAGAGCTGTTCATCTCATCTGAACACATACAGCATGCTGATTACTTATTTTACTGCTACAAATGATAAAGTCATTATTGATTCTGCTTACCAGTCTGATTCTTTATTGATTCCATTATTGATGAATACAATTAATAAGAGGGGGTTTAGAGAATGCTGCTTAGTTGGGAAGCAGTGACACTTATGCACAGAGTTTCAAAGACACGTAGAGGGCACAGACAAACAAAATACTTTGAATTTAAAGCAACACTGCCTGACCAGAGTGTAAGCCCACTGTGCTAAATGTGCAAAAACAGCCAAATGTCAAGCAAGTGCAGTGACACAAGACATAGCAGACAGCGATGTAATATTTCTTACTAGTCCAAAACCAAGTCACTCTCTTCTCTTCTCAGCTTCCTCTGTCAACATCCTGTTCGCCTCTGCCTTTGTATCTATAGAAGCTGCTGAGTCTTGTTACATTGCCTGCTTGGCCAGCTCCCATTCTGGCATGACACTGACTTCACTCCCTGTCAGCATTCCCCCATGCCAAAGGGCTTAAAACCTCCTCTCCCTGGTGGTCCAAAATACCTGTGGTACAAACACTAACACTCCCCCTGAGCTAGCTAACAGCAGCTACAGTTGGCAGAAGTTTACTTCACTGTCCATCAGGAAACTCTGTAAATCACAGAGAGATGAGGAGGACCAGGCGGAGGACATCAGAGGGAAAACCAGAAAACATTTTCTCCATAAAGTTTCACCAAAATCAGTCAGATAGTTGGTGGTGTTACATACTTCTCACAACCTGGAGCCCAAAGTTACATAGTGTGAGAACAGACATATGAATGACTAGCTGCAAAGAATGAACAAATTGAAACAATTTAGATATTTGTTGAAAGAATTAAATCCGTAGCAGTATGCATCCAGTATCCAGCATGATGTCAAGTTTCTAGGTTAGGTGCAGATTCAATTTTACATTCACTTCAGGATACATTAGCTCACTTCATCTGTGATGTAGACATGAGTCATCGGGTACACGCAGGTTGGGCAGATGCAAACAACATATACACTACTGGGCTGACTAGTGGAGGTGGGGTGCAGGTGACAGAGTGGGCGGGAAGGTCAGGTGGTGGAACAGAGGAACAGTGGAAAGAGGGTACTGCATGGCAGGAGGGAGCGGCTGGATCTGCAATTACAAAATTACTGTGTCAGAGAGAATGGAACAATAACCAGATTGAATGTTATGATCTGGCTACAGTTGTGACTGAAAAAGTCTACTGTCACCATTACTACACCAGCACAAGCCAAAACATCCAGGGTCTCAGCATAGAGTTGTGGGTTTGAATTAGAATCAGTCACTTCACTGAGCTACTGCAGCAAATAAAATTTGCATCTAGAGTGCTGATGACTTTTAGTAAGTTGAGTAAATCTATCAGTACACATCCATACACATCATGCAGAGTCTGAAACATCCAAACAGCCTCAGCTGTCATAAACAGTTTGACTGACGCTTTTTCTCCGCTCTGATTATTCATTCATATTCTGTTTAAATGTGGGTCAGCCTGTTGTTGCAGGTTGAGTAGGTCTAAACTGTCAATAACTTCCACAAAATATCTCCTTAGTCCATCTCTCAAATACTTTAATTGAATCAATATTTCTGACTGCTTGTATCTGTCTACCTCGCCCTTTGTTTACTGAAGCAGACGTCCATGTAGGTGAGCAGTCAGTCAGCAGGTTTTATCTGGTGTTTTTCTCCGTCAGGATTTATTTTTTGCCCTTTACAAGGAGGTGATGGCATTACGAATATGGTTGTTGGGAGCTATTTTTAACTGCAAATGAATCCACATTTGATGCACTGGTGATTATTTCTGGCATGGCTATGTGAGTCAAAATAAACAGTGTGTGTGTGCATGTGTGTGTTCATGATAGGGAAGGAATATGTCACGTCACATATCACACAGCGATAGACTGTAAACATTATGAATAGGGGAAAGTTTGTGCATGGCCCAGGACAGGAGGGCTCTGCAGCGGGTGATTAAACCAGCACAGATACTCATCTACTGAACATCAGTGATATGGGTGAGGTGAGATGCCTGCATAGAGAAAAAAAAAAACCTGACCCAGCCACAGTTCAGTTCATTCTATTTATAAAGCATTGAATCATCATCATAGCAATCTCATGACACTTTCCATACAGAGCAGGTCTAGACTGTACTCTTTATGATATTATCTACAGAGGCCAACAATTCCACCATGAGCAAGCACTTGGTGACAGCGGCGAGGAAAAAAAGAAACCTTGAGACAGAGCTCATTGATGACGGCCAGATGATGACAGAATGAGTTTAAAGAGACAAAGTTTCACAGCGGTGATAATGTTGATAACTATGACTATAATCCTTCTAAAAATATGAATTATTGTAGTGATAATGATAATAATAATAATATTTGTAGTGGATGTCAAGCAGGACCACAGCAGCAGACTCAACCACAATTCCCAATCTAGGCATAGAGATAGTGAGTTCAGTGCATCATGAGAAGTCCCCCAGCAGTCTATGCCTATAGCAACAGGGATGGTTCTATCCAAAAGGAACGTCATAGGACTACTTTAAAAGTTGAGAGGGCATCAGGTCGTAGAACGACAACCTTGACTTCAGTATATGATTCGCCCTGCTGATTGGCTACAATCTGTCATGCTGTCAGGACCTGTACTCCACCAGGAGGTGAACAGGAAGGAGTATGGCTGGCTGGAAAGAAACCTTTTGAAACGCTCCCTTCCTGCAAAGCTGTAGTTCATCAGGACAAAACCAGATGCCAGAAAAACCTGATGTTTTTCTGGCATCTGGTTTTGAACTGAAACGTACTTACTGAAATTGATTCTATCTGACCTCATGGACACTATGGTCAGTGTTAATAGCATAGCTCAGTATCACAATATGCCTCATAGGGCTTTACAGCCTCTATCCTCAGAGCATTGATTCAAATTATACATATTGTTTGTACTTCATACTCTGAACATTTGGTCATTCTTTCTTCATTTTAAGCACAGTACAGCTCTTTTCACGTTAAATTATACTGCATCTATTTTGCATATTTTTCATGCAAATTTCTGTTTTCGATTCACGTTTTTTCTGTAGTATTTGTTTTTTTTCTTTGTATAATTTGACAGTTATGTCCTACGAGGCAAGCACCTTGCATGTGAAGACCACATTGCTGTTACCAGACCAACTCATCCTTAGTTTGAATCTGCATGTGGGATTTGTAAACAGAAGAAAAACAAAGAGTATCATCAGACTTTAAATGAAGAATTAATATTTCTAACTTAATGAATAAGTCATTTCTTGTGATTAAAGAGCACAGATGACAAATTAGCCGACAGGAAAACAAAAGACGTAAACACAGTGAGATTAAAAATGGATGCTTTCATTATAAATCAGGAGGCAACACCCGTAAAACATCAATAATACTGATCCTGGTACAGCAGTAACACTGTGAAGTGAGGTGGGAGAGCCCCTCTGCTGGATGAATATTACATGATGAGGATTTCAATAACGAGACCACAAAACCACAGAGCTGTGAGACTACATGGACTGAGTGAGAATATCTTGATAGTCGTCATCATTCATGGATAATGACCATCAAAACAGGTAATGTGTCTTCCAGTTATTTACGCTCCACTAAAGGATTCCCACATAAACAGTACATAAAGTGTGCTTCAGTGCTGCAGGGCCGGCAGGATGGATGCCATACAAGGACCGAAGCCCACCCTGTATCCATCTCCTTGACAGTAACCTAGACAGGAAGAGAAAGGACATTAACATCATAATAATCTTATGATTATGGACATGACTGTTAGTATGATCATATTTAGTAAGTGCATGAGAGGTCACGCTCATTCTATAGCTTGATGTGACTTTTAACTTAAAATAACAGCTTCACTATCATTTTGATTCTACACTGACTAATCAGGTGGTCATTGTACCTGTTGTCACACACCACCAAGTATCTGACTGATTTTGGTGAAACTGGATCATATTTTATGGAGAAAAATGTTTTCTGGTTTTCTGGTGAATCAGCAGTGCTGATGGTTCAGGCTAACCTGTGATGGTGACTTGGTCTCCATCCTTCAGGAAGGTTCTGGTTTCTCCGCCTCCCAGATCGATGCTCTTAGATCCCCTCCATGACAGCTCCAGCATGGAGCCAAAACTCTCCGGATCCTGTTGAGATTCAGAACACACAGTATCAGCCCTGTACACTACACATGGACTGCTCATGTAGCATGAGACAGAGAGGCAGACAAGCACTGTTTTAGAGATCATGTGCTGCATCATGCAACATGTAAGTGAAAGTATTTAAAACACAATTCAGATAGCATTGTCCATACAGACACTCACAGGTCCGCTGATGGTACCAGAAGCCAGCAGGTCTCCTGGTCTGACGTTGCAGCCGTTGACTGTGTGATGGGCAAGCTGCTGCTTCATGGTCCAGTACATGTACTGAGTGAAGAGACGCACTGTTATGACTTCATACTGACTGACCATGTTCATAAAGAAGACTGCAGGTCAGACCAGCTTCTGCAGTGTGGTGTTGTCAGAGAGCACTGAGAGGGAGGCTACTAAACTGAGAGATACTGGCTAGTTAATTATTAAGATGTGTTGCAACTTATTAACCAGGAAATATTTTAATAATTCAAAATTGATATAGCCATAATTTAACAACCTGCACAGCCCTCAAAAATAGTTAATGTCTAAGTAAAAAGATCAGGAAAATGTCCAGATGGCCCTCATTGTCACACTGATGCACACTGTGACTGACATGAAAATGGAATCTGGACAATGAAAAAGGCAACCATGTATTTTTTAGAAACTGAGACGGACATTTCTAATAATTTGATAGACTAAACAATAATTCCATTAACTGAAGAAGTAATCAGCAGATTATTTGACAATAAACATAACTGCCAGTTGCAGACCTACAGTAATCTTTCAGGTCCACAAACAGTAGTATCACTATGTTCTTATCTTAAATTGTGTCTATGTGCATTGTTTGGGTGTCATGTATGTTGTTTCATATACAACTGTATACAGTACAATGGTGTATGATGGTGCTGATGTTTGCTTATTCCGCCCCTTTTTGCTGCGAGCTCCAATCACAGTTGAGTAAGTATCAGTCAGTACCTCGGTCGACTTTCTCCTCTCCTGAGCTTTGACATGCTGCATGTCAGTTTGTTTCTGGTAAAATACAACCACATGTCGAGGATGGTTAAAAAATAAAAGTGAATGATTGTGTGGCTATGTTTTTACCCTTTAGCCATCTTCAAAATGTGGTTGTCTTTTTAACATAGACAAACATCACAGCATCTCAGTACAGTACATAAAAGAACACTGTCGACTGATTTTCTCACTGAGGCTTGCTCCACTGCTATTGGAACACAGAGTGAAAGGGGGCGGGACTTGGGACTGTTTTATCAGGCCACACAGGCTTAATGAAGGCTCATCTGAAGTCAAAAATAGAAACAAATATAACAGAAAGCTGAGGAAAGTCAGATATTGTCACAGTCTCGCTGCGATACCATGAAGTATAACTGTGTATGCTGTACAGAGTGTTTGCCTCAGCACAAAAGGTTCTTACCCTGAAGTTTGACTTGCAGATGGTTGCTGCCTCTGCCATGTCCTGTCCTTGAAGAACGAAAACATCACTCACATTAAGACACATATTCACTCCATAAAATATTACTGTATCCTGTCCTGACACAAAGCAGTGGGTCGTAGCAAAAGTGAATTAAGGTTTTGTACACCACGACATTCAGCCATGCTGGAAAGTACATCTACCCAAATACTGTACTTAAGTACAATCTTTTAGTTTACTGTAGTACTTCCATTTTCTACTATATCCACAACAAAAGGTTTATCACTCTCCACCTCCCTGCTTGTGCTACTGTACTGTCCATGTAGTGTGTGTTTGTGTGTGTGTTTGGGGTGGGCGGTGATCCTCACCATCGATCACCACAGGACCTTCATTGCTAAGCAGTGTGTGTACAAGGCTGTGTGCGAGTGCTTAACTACAGTATGCAAGTACACAGTGAAACTAGTCCAGCTGACATGACAGTCACTTTGTACCTTGTAGCGACACAAACAGGTTAATGTTGAACGTGTAAGCATCCTGGTGCTGCAGGTAAGGCAGGGGCTCAGGATCCTACAGGGAGAGGAGGAACAGAAACATTTTAGTATAAACATCAGTACTTTTACTCTTTTACAGTTAATAACTGGATGAAAATGTTGTAGTGTCAGTGTAGTGTCAGTGTATTAGTGTCAGGACAGAAGAGTCATCATGAGGATTATTTAACTTGGCTGTGTAACTGTGTAACAGAAGCAGTTTAACGGGAAAGTTACTTGAAGTGGCTCCAGACTTGTTGACTTGGATTCTGAGGTCTCCATTGGTGCCTTGTACTAACCTGGATGGAGTTGGGCACTGCAAAGGGTAAGAGCGCCTCCATAGGGACGACCCAGGGTGAGATGGATGTTCCGAAGTTCTTCCCCAGGAAAGGACCCAGAGGAACATACTCCCACGCCTGGATGTCCCTGGCTGAGAACAAACACAAATATTACTGTACAAAAAAAGTAGAAACTACCAGGATACCTTTCTGCTGAACAAGGTGATCAATATATATGTATATATATTTTTATATTATTATAATATTTTATAACATTGCAGATACACATGATTCTTGAAGAAGAGAGTTTTTTACTTGCATTTTACCTGAAATACAACCGCACACACAGAAAAATGTGAGGGTGTGGTGGAGGGATGGGCAGCCACACAGAACGGTGCCCTGGTTAGCAGTTAGAAGTTCAATACCTTGCTCGAGGGCAGTTCCCAGGAGGTGAACTGACACCTCTCCAGCTACCAGTCCACCCTCCATACTTACGAACTGGCCACCCAAGCCAAGTCCCCAAAGACTGAGCTACTGCAGCCCCAAAACCAGTCAGACTAAATCATTTACAGGTGCATTTGATACTAAAGTGTATTTTTAGTATAATAATCTGTCTGTTGGTTAGTGTGGGTTATTTCATCTTCTACCATCTGTCTGATTCATTGTTGTAATTTGTTAATTCATAAAATAATCTGACTGTTTTCACTATTTCTTTTTATTTCATTCAGTCACATGTTTGTTCCTTTCAGGCTCATTCAATTTATTACATAATTTCTTAATTTACACTCATGACCTGAATATTATTTCATTTAAAGTTTTAACATGTTCACACATCACACTGTGATTGCTCCAGTTTTATGACAAATCAATGAATGAAAAAAGAACTTATTGCATAATCTTTGTGTTAAACGGGGAGATGAATAGGATGCAAAGCGATTCACTGAAACAAAGTTTGGCTTGTGGTCAAAGGCTGGTGTGTATGTTGGCAGTGTGTGCTGCAGGAGGTCATCTATCTCTGTCTGAGTTCACAAAAACATTCAAGTCTGTGAACTTGGCTCTGTCAGGTTGGAGGGCCTCTTTATTCCTTGACATTTTTAATGACATCAATGGGCGTGATGACTCAACTTGCAAGAACTATTCACTTTTGTACTTAAAACTAAAAACAACATCGTTTCAGCTTGATTCCTTTCAGATCTTTCATCTGCACAAACTGTCCAAACCCTTTGCTACAGGAGGCCAGCATTTGTTCACTATCACACAGTGGTATCAGTGGTAAGTCAAAGTAATACTCAAAGAAGAAATCAAAATATATTTGAAGCTGCAGTTGGTAACTTTTATAAAAGTAACTCTTTGTCATTTTTGCTGAAGCTGTCACTTTATATTGACAGTAGCAGATGAAGCAGATGAGCTGTGAAGAAATCACATTCCTCTGCTTCTCATAGTGCCGTTTGCAAGAATCTACCAGGCCTGAGCGAAATCAGCCAATCAGAGCCGAGAAGCACGGTTAATTGTCAAATTTCATTCCCAGTTTGTCAAACCAGGGTTCAGTGTGTCAGATTTTTGGGGACTCTATTTACAAATGATACATATATATGTATAATTATGTTGTTGATAATGCGTAATCACCTCAAACAAAAAAGAAAAAAAAAAAAGAAAAAAACACTATATTTTTGTTATCTTGAGTGAGTCCGCCATCTTGAATCATGTTTCTACAGTAGCCCAAAATGGACAAACACTGGCTCTAGTCTTTCGCAGTTCTCGTGTTTTGCAGCCATCATTCATTCACGCTAGGAAGGAGAGGGTGAGGCGTGGGGATCGCAATCAGCAACTAAACTGCTAGATGCTAAATCGTACACACGGGTCCTCTAAATACACTGCCATGCTCATGTATGTCAGCAGACTAAAGCTGATTGCCTGGACTAGCTGTTCAGATCTGTACAGAGTGTGTTACCTGTTTGTTTCTGAATGCTGTAATCTCTAGTAATAGTTCATACTGTATATGGTTAGTATGTCGTATGGAATTGAGACATACCTCAGAGCGATGTAATGTAACTTTGAAATGCTCAGTTATGTCAGAATCCCTCTACTCCCCTGTGCTCCCATAGATCTCCTCCACTGTGAAGCTAATGGACCAACAGTGAGATAATCTTCCACTGTAAGAGCTTTTAATGCCGGTCTGCTCTCATTACCTCCATCTGTCCTCACACATGGACACGGCTCATTGGCCGAGCCTTTCTGCCTCACCCACCGTGAGCCTTTAAGAAATTACTTTTCAATTAAATCACCACTGCATCACCGAGATCAGAGGGGAAGAGGACGGAGGCATTTCACATAGTGTGCAAGCTGTATGGGAGAAAAATTTGGGATGGCAAATATTCATGGAGAGCCTGCGGTGAACTCTGCACAGTGATCTCCTGAGGGTTTTAGCAAGTACAAAATGAAAGCATTGTCAGTTAGCTTTGAAGCTGCACATTCAGCACAAATGTCACAGACTGAAAAATCTCTCACATTGTGCTGTGGTGAAAAAACCCACAAGGGCCGACTGTACTGTATCCGTGCACCAGTCTGATGTGTGTCCTTGAAATATTCTGGTGGAGAATGTGTTGCATCATGTGCAGGAGAACATTTCAAAGGCAAAACACAAACGCCACATTCACTGAATATTCATTTTAGATTCATCTCCAGCTTTCTAGAAGTTGCTCTGCATGTCATGTTCTGTATTCTGTATGTAATGAATCAAAACACAGTTCACATAGCATTAAAATATCATGTCTTTAAAGTCTGTGTAAAGGCATGAAATGTGATGAAAGGATTTTGTGGGCGGTCCTTAAAGGGTGGCTTGATGACACACTCAGGCCAGCCTGAGCATACCCCTGCACACCTAGCAGAGAGATAGAGATGAATTCATCTCATTCAGAGTGTTTCAAAGTTTCTGAAATCATCTGACACGTTTCAGTCACTTCAAAATGGCTGCTTGACTGCTCCCACGAGTGGGCGTGGCTTCAGCACATTCAGAGGACACGCCCCCACAGTCCTGGAGCTGAGAATTCATTTTTACCTGATTTTGACACCTAATTTCATAAACTTGTTAACATTTTTAATCATTCAAATTTGGCTGGGTGGTTAATAATACTTTCTTCTCTTGTCTGACAAACTCAGAACACATATTTATTATTACTGTACACAAACCTTAAAGACATGCATGTAACACAATCTCTCTCTCTGTGGAGACGAAAAGAGAAAAGTTGAACTCACTCTTTGAGCCTTATCTAACAAGCCTCTGAATTTTCAGCATGCAGCAGTTTTGAATTATTTCAGTATAAGAAGTTTGTCAGCTCCTTCCACACTGTGGAAGAAATACAGTCTTTGTTTCATGAATTCATTTCCCGTCACTGATTTAGATTTCTTCATGAAGGCCTGCTTTTTTTTTGGGGGGGGGGGCGTTTGTTTGATTTCATTCATGGTGTGTCATCAGTCAGTCCAACAAAGCATCTTTTACAATAAACCTTTCAAACAACTCTGCAACTGTGGATCATCAAAACAGGAAGTAACAGCAAACCAAAGGCAACAAGTTCATGTTGTTAGCTAACAACCTTAGACAGATATTTCTGTCTAACTGACAGCGCTGACTCTGTTCACTGACTTTATGGCTCTTGAACTTGTGTCCACAGGTGGAACTGCAGATCACCTGACACTGTCATACTGTCCCAGACACAAAAGAAGCAGCCACTGAGCTATTAAAATGTTTTTTAATATGTAAAAAATATGTGTTGTTATTATTATCATCATCATTATTATTATTATTATTATTATTATTATTATCTATTTTAGATCATTAACATTATTATAAGAATTTGATCTATTATGTTTAGTAACATTTTAATTGTATTGTGCTGTGCTGCTTATGATTTGACGTTTTCATTGTGAGAGGAGCAATAAATTATTTCTGCCATCAAAATGTGTAAAATATGCAAAAACAAACAAACTTATGTGTGAGTGGACCTCCTCACATTACACTGTTCTCACTGTATATACAGCAGCGGTCATCAGATCTGAAAGTGTAGACTCAATCTTTAATGAAAATGCCACTCTTATTCCTTATTCCTTCTCACGCTTCACTCTGTCGTGGGCCATAAAGCAGTAATAGCTTCTGATTCTTCTGTGCTTCCTACACACAAAGCTAAGGTGGTCTCTGCCAAAGAACTAATCAAAGAAAATAAAAGCTAGTTATGTTGAAGTGTTGCTCGCTGTACGCTCTGAATGACCTGCTAAATCACAGCCTGTCTATCTTGGTGTTGGTAGCTTAGTTTCATTCATTCTGACTCTCAGCTGTCATGTCAGACGGAGACACTCCCTCTGCCAGATAATCTTCATACATATGCCTTAGCTTGCCATCGTCTCATATTTTCCTGTCAGTTTTGATGCTGATCTTGTTGTTTTGACCCATCATAAATCACTCTTCACTCCTCAGCCTCAACATTTTTGGACCTTGTTTGCCTCCTGAGTTGTGCATTTGGGTTCTATTGTGTTTTTGGAGGGTCAGGCTGTGGCAGTGTAGTACAGTGCATTACAGAGTGCTGCCATACTGGGCTGACATGTAACCGTGAGGACAGGGAGAATGGAAGTGAATAAACATTTATTTTCTTTCCACTGACAGTAAATGGAAATGAGAAAAATCTATCAGCTACAAGTAGTGTGCCAAAATGACTTTCTGAATGATTCATATTGCTTCAGATAACTTATTATTGATCCTGAGCAAAACATATTTACTTTAGTTGAAGATTAAAGTTTGACAGATACAGACCCTGGGCTGGGTCCAGGTTACAATGAATGACGTCATTTGTGTTTGTGATGTTTAGGGGTTTTAAAACAGATATTCATTTTTGTCTAGTTTGTCCTGGTGTCATTTTGATCTTTCAAGGCCCACTGTGTTGGATTTGGTGCCACCTAGTGGTGAGGTTGAACTGAATATCCCTCGCCTCACTGTCTGTTTACAAGAGAGAACCTGCAGTGGCCATGAAACTTCTGAAAAATGTGTAGGCCTTATTTAGAGCCAGTGTTTAGTTTGTCTGTAATGGGCTACTGTAGAAACACGGCAGTTCAAAATGGTGGACTGTGTGGAGTGTGTGTAGATAGGAGGTAGGCTCACTGTAACACAACATTCTTTCTGAAAATCTAATATTTAATGCTGCTTTTAATTAACTTCTGCTGGCAGAGATGGAGGACTGATGCATGAGTAAAAAGGAGATATTAGAGAGTAACAGCACCACACATATCCTCTCCAGAGATTCCAGCTAAATTAATAATACATATTCCCACTCATGTTTTGATGAGGACTGACTCTGCCATTTAATCTAAAACCATGTCCATGTGACTGAATCTGAAGTGACGGCATCATGTATAACATGTATAATGCAGAGCTAAATTAAGGAACAAGTGTGCTTCTAAGTGAAACTTCACTGCTCATTAGTGCTGTTGGTCTGGCAGCGTATTGTCACATTCATCACGGAACCAGTTCCATCAGAACAGTCGCATTTTGACTAGTTTTATTATGTTTATATATCACATAATCCCAGGTTTGCCAAGGAACCACAAAATGATCTACAAGCGCATACAAAAGGATGACGTTGATGATGTTGGTGTGATGTGTTTGTGCAGAGGCTCTTACCACTCCAGTCATTCATGAGCACCATGCCAAAGATGTGTTCATGGGCTTTCTGGATGGGAATGGGCTCCCCGAGCTGAGTCCCTGCTCCAACAAAGAAGGCCTAATCAAAAGTAAAGAAGAAAAGTAAAGGCAGTGAAATACTGGCTTACAGTATTGTGCAGCACTGAATGTCACACAGACTAACAAAGGGCAACTCAGGCCATTCTCTCGGGCAACTTTGATGTTGAAATAAAGTTATTTCAACATCTATTCAAACACCACAAACATACAGGTTGATTAAATGGAGTAAACACTATAATCACCATCTCCAGCTCAATGTCCAACTGCTTAGAAGGGCCAAACACTGGAGGCTTTGCTACGAGAAAAGAAAAGCGCAAACATGGTTATCACCACCTGTAAGAGCTTCAATTCTGTCTACTTACGTCTTTTTATTACATTGTGGACTAAAATCTGTTGAAGGATCAACATTGTGTTGATCACTTCATATTTTAGGACAAAAAGCTGGTTCTCACAGTCAACTGGTAAATGTTTCTACATTATAGCGAGTGTGAGCTAATTTCTATCAGCTGTCTGCTCCACATCTTTATTGTTTTGGTTCACTTCTGCACTAAAGACATAGTTTTTGGCTTCAGCAGGAAGCTGTTTTACCAAAAGAAGCTCTAAAGACTCACTGTACATTACCTGACTGACACCAAACAGCATATCACTGTTGATCTATCTAAGATCAAAATCATTTATTCAGCAATACTAAGATAGAGGATTTGATGTAACTGCGCCAAACATTGAGCCACAAAGGTCCCAGTCGTAACATTTTGTTTGTAACAAACACATGATGAACAAAGTTTTAAACTCAATGACTATTAGAGCCCATTCACTCATGACCACTTCTCCTTATCAGGGTCTGGGGCTGGAGCCAATCCTAGCTAAGACATGGGCGGACGAGCTGGCAACTCCTCAACCACAGAAAGGTCCCAGCTGGCCTGAACCTTCTTGCCACACTAACAGAGCCCAGTACTGGTAAGGAGCTTACTTTGGTCAGGTCTCATCTGGCCTGAGGGGCGGCGAATGGGAGTCCCAGAAACAACCACTGATGACGCTCTGCCGTGGTATCCCACAGGAAGCCTTAACCTGCAAAACACAACATCCAAGTTAACGCAAGAGGGAACAGTGACAAAACAGTTTTCACAACCCACCGGGTTAGTTTACACACTGTGTGTGTTGAATATGGATGGGGTTTCACTGGACGGTGATTACATTTCTATTGCAACAACATTTAGCATGGGGTGGTGGGTACAAATGTGCAACAGAGGCGTGAGATCACTCAAACATTGCTACACATGCTACACTGATGGATGTATTACTTAAAAGAGAAAAACACAACATCCAAAAGAGGAAATGTACTGTAGGGATTGGATTAAGTACAGCAGATCTTAAGATGGCCCCTCCAACCACCCAGTCAGACCAGCCAGACCAAATCAAGACCACCCCAAGGATGAGAGCTAAGCTAACCCATCTTGGACCTAATGCTACTCCACCATCCAGCCTACTTATGGCCATTGTTGAGTTTCAGGGAAATAAAATGGCTGGAATAACACCCATCTTTACAGAGCCCTGGCTCCACCATAACATCCCAGAGCAGGATATTGCACAGGACAGGAAGCCTGTGTTGTACGCTGACAAAATGCAAGGTTCTTTTAGGACGAGGAGGGCTGGACACAGGTGAAGCTTCTTACTCAAATGTAGTCATAACGTAGTAGAAGTGGATGGATGATGATTCCTAGATGATCAAATTTGAATAATAAGATGTAGACCATATTATCTGCACAGTAAATGAATCAAACATTTATATTACCCATATGCAAATTCAATAAAATGCACTGCAGGAACTGTGCGAGGTCAGCAGCAGCAGTCACAAAACAACTTCTCTCAATGAATAGACAATTTTATGAAAAAAAGATCTTTTCAGCTGTGAAATACGCCTTTGATCACATCTGTAGTTGTCTTTCTGTCCACCTGTCAATATTAATTATTTCTAGCTGAGTTAAACTGAAGCTCTAACAACTCCTGAGGGAAATATCTGGCTCTTTAGCTGCTACATACTCCACTCGCTAGTTGCTAACTGTGTCCGTATGCCTTTTGGTGCTGTGTGCTTCAAATTGCTGCCTGCTGCAGCTGAAAACTAGGCCATAAGCTGAAACTTGCTATAAAACTCCTTAATGGTGATGGGAGCTACTGATTAGGGTGACAGTTTCCTTTCTTCTTCTTTAAGCCTTTTAAGCCTTTCACTGCCATGAGCAACCCCTTTAACTTTAGCACACTGTTCTCGCATTTTAATTTGATATATTATAAAAATATTGATTTCAGGGGTTTAAAGTCAACACTTTTTTTTAAATTTATTGGGTTCAAGTTGTTTTTTATTTGAATATTTCGTATTGGGTTCTAATTTCAGTCCCATGAAGACTTCTGTAACTATTGTAACCCGATATATAATGGTCTATCTACATGATCCATAATGGCCAAATTCAAAAACTTGTGCTCCATCATCAAAGAACTATTGCTAAAAATGACTCTGATCCCTGATCCGTGGGGAGAGACTCTGACAGCTGGGAAGAAGAGCCTGCCAATCACCTGCTTAACCAGAGAGCAGCGTGTCAGACACGGAGGGAGACAGAGTTGCCCCAGGCCACCTTAGCATTCCTCCCACGAGGGCCTTGGAATAAATGAAGGCTGTCTGTGGTGTGTGACCGAGTCGTGCTGCAGGGATGCTCCCAGAGCCATGCTGCAGCATTTAAATGCACACTGATGCTCCGAGGCCCAAATCAATTAGGGAAACCTTGTAGTGTCCCTCCACATATCACTGTTTGCAGAGAGCCTTGAACAATTTGTTTCGAGCCATCTCTCAGTATCTGCCCCAACACTGGAAATGTATCAAGGCCTCTCAGTAAGCCTTTTATTAATTCTGTGAACAGCTGTTAGTGTCTGCTGCTGCTTCTTTGATTGATAGTGTACCAATTTGGCATCAGAGCGTTCTCCTTCCCCCGGAACATGATGCCAACGTTGGTGGCGTGATCTCTGGAGGAGTAGAAGTCGGTGTAATCGCCTGTGAAAAACAGAAAGGAGACTTCATAAGAACAGGCTGAAATATTCACATCTACGCCCGTACCCTGCTTTTATCAGTGAACTCTTTGAGCACAGACCTGACTGAACAGAAACACAGTAAGTTGTTGAACAGTGCCCCCTGCTGCTCATATGCTACACACTGTATTTATATCTACTAAGCATAGAAGAAAATGACTCATTTGTCATTGTGCCAGTTTAAACTAAACAAAATAAAATTTTAAATTAAGACCTGACAATCATAGATCACTTACATAACAAGGCCAAAAGTGTATGGACAGTATTATTCCTCTTAGTTCCAGTTAAGGCAAATCTCTATTATACAGAATATAATAATATCTTAGATATTAATGTTCTTCCGACTTTGTGTTTGGTTCTTCACTTTTTCAATGTGACCGTGCACAAAGACATTTTTTGGGACAGAAAACATCCTTTTTGTTTTGGGGGACTTCTTTTCTGTGAGCACATGATTACAATTCAAGGCCACCTAGATATGTAAATGTATTTTTATTGTAGAGAGTTAAATTGTATTGTGAAGTGCACTTGAAAATGTGACGGTGGAGTGTGTCCCCATCCCCTCAGTGGCTGTTGACATTAACACAGAGCTACACGAAACAAGCTGTGCATGTCAAAAGGTGAGACAGGTCTTGAAACGGAAAGCCCCCTATTAACTCAAACACATGCATTATTCAGGGGGTGTGATGGGACATCCATTTTGGAGATGATGCCAAGTGAGAGGTCACATCTCTGGGTGGATGCAAAACCCCGTGGCCTCGGATGAACCCGACAGGAGTTTTTTTTAACCCTCAGGAAAGGCTCACCGATGTCTGCAGGAAGGTGCATGGTGGCTGCACTCTGATGGACAAAGGCTCTGCAGAGACGAGGACAGAAAGACAGAAAAGCTCTCATGCAGTAAACTGTATCAAGAAAGGACAGAAAGTCAACCAGCAAATAGAAGGCTGGAAGAGATTTAGAACTCTACAAGAAAGTATTTTCAAGAACATTTCAGACAGACATTTCCAACACCTCATGCCTAAAATGATTATTAAAAGACATTATACAAAACTGCCTTCACAATTAAGTGGCTGGTATCACCACAATACATCTGTCATGAAAGAAATGTTCTTTAACACACTCCTGTCTCCACTCTGTTCAACACAGAGCGTCAAATAACCACACAGACTGTAGCCTCCTCGTTAAACAGATCCTTTGCATGCTGTAGTCATTCAGAAAATGCGCACTTAAGGCAGATACAGCTAAGCAATCACTCCGCTGTGTGCAGTTTTTCTATGTCCAGCTGCAGAAACAGTTTTAAATTCTTTTAATAGTTCATAATCACGAGACAAACAGACACAGTTACACAATTTGGTAGCCATATACTCCAAATCTAATTAATTAATTAAAGCAATTCCACTTCATTATATATATATTTTTTAATGTATGTTTCTTTTTCATCATATTGTGTTCTTGTTGTGTGATTTATTATTATTGTTCACCTCAATGAATATTACTGTCTATAACGACCTAATTTGATTGATTGAAATTTTTATTTTGCACATGTAAAGTCAAAAAAAAAAGTGAGAAAGAAAAGGAAAAGAAATATACAAAGAAAAAAGAAAGGTAAACAGGTCAAACCTGTACACGCACCAACTCATTAAGTTCTCTTAACCAGTGCAAATTAAATGAAATGGTACATGTTCAAAAGGGAGTAGGGCGAAGTATACATTTATATATTCATACCCCTTCTCCTCTACTTAATAAAAATTCTTACTGTTATTACTGAGATATAATTTCCCCTCAGTATTCTTTTGTCTCATATCATATTAAATGCTTTTGATGTGCTGATAACCAGCTTTGTCAAACCAGATACTAAGAATTGCTTTAGTGAAGCCAGTGAGACTAACATACTATCTGTCTTAGACCAAAGGATGGAAACTCTCCACTCTAGCCGATCATTCATAATGAATCATAATTAAATAATTGGGCCTACGATATAAACAGTAAACCACACAGGGCAGAAAGGTGTGGCTGCTCTTTATTGCAGGAAGCTTTCAAGCTTATGCGCAGCTTTTGATCACGCCCCCATCAGTGATGTCGCAAAAGGTGATTTGTCTTTAACAGCTGATGAAAGTGACCTGCTGTGAGCACACTGACTGACACATGACTTGAACATAGCCTGATGAAGACTGACCTGCTCCGAAGGCTGACGTCGTCTCTCAGTGTGCTCTCATTGGCTGACAGCAACATTTGCAAGGTCCTCCTGGCCTCCCGCCAGGCCTCGTAACCGAGAGCCATGAAAGCATTCAGTGTGGGCTTGTAACGAGACACCGATGACAATTAAAATATGTTACATAAAGTAGCAATCACTTCACATCTTTCTAAATACAAAATGTTGCGAACACAAAACTGATGTAACAGGCTGGAGCACAAAGCATGTCTCAATAATTCACATAGAGGTTAATGTAATGATTTGACACAGTGCTGTGTTAAAAAATGGGCAGCGAACAACATGTGAACATGTACACATCTATAAACTGAACATCTTTCTCTTGCTCTGCAGTGCAGTGAATATAAAAACATGATCATCACTTCACAATCCGGTTCAACCTGGCTTGAGTCTTTGCGTTGCTCCACAGATGATCTTTTTCTTATAGAGTTTGGACTTGAGGGTGTCATGTGACCTGTAGTTCCACATTTGCATCTTGGAATATATATTTTTGCTTGCACATTTCATGCTAATGCTAACAATCGAATATAATGATATATAAAAATTCAACAGTGTAAATGTGTTGTTGAATGATTAATACCTTTTATCTTTGACTCTTTTTTTTGTATTTTTGTTTCAGTCACTTGATGTATCACTTTGATTTCATTGGACTACAAGGACTATTTATTGTTATGAAACAGTGAATTTAATGAATAATCTTCATAAACAAACAAGACCATCATCAAGGTGCCTCATCATTTACTGCTGAGCTTTGAAGCCTCTCTGATTCCCTGTGTTTATTCCCTTAATGCACTTCAATTTACTAGTTTTTGCAGCACAGAACATCTGATTTATGCCAGAACAAAAAGGTCAACTGAGTTATGGTGCCTCTTCCTTGATTACTAATATTGATTAAACTTACCTGGTCAAAGACATCCTGATGTTTGGAGATCGCAGGCCCTCGAAACAGAGACTTTATCACACTGAGGTCCAGTATCTGGTCTCCAATGGCAACACCAATGCGATGTTTGGCCTGAGGAAGTTAAAAGACTGAAATAAGAGATGATCCACAGTACACTTCCACTACTCTGGTTCTTTATATGTTCTTTCAGTATTTCGTCCAGTAAACCACACATCAACCTGAATGACTTGAAGTATAATAGTTTTACCTTCAACAACAAGCAAATACTTTTTTCCAAATCTATGTGAAGCTTTATTTTGAAAATTAGGACCAGATGTCCTCAGTGTGTCTGACTTGACAATGCAATGTGCCAATAAAACGTTTTCAAACAGAAACACAGAAATCAGACTTACATTGTCAGGAGTGGAGAAGACTCCATACGGGAGGTTGTGGAAGGAGAAATCAGACGTTTGGTCTACTTTAATGAAGGACATCTTCTCTTTGTCGGTGGTATTCTTCTCAACCTGCTCAACCTCACTGAGTTACTGAGTGACTGAACAGCTTCAGAAAGCACTTCCAGATGTTTAACTTTGGACAGGCCCGCCTCCCAGTGCACAGCCAATCACATGCTGCCTGTAAAATCCACCCCAATCCAGACCTCTGAAAGTTAATGAGACCCGGGCTGCTGAATGACTCAGCAAAATCGTAGTTTAGGTCCTGATCTGTTGTTAGAAAGAGTTGAGAGAAGTGACCAGATTCATGTAAGGAACACGTTACATATTTCATAATTTACAACATATTTTAAAACATAAAGTGAAGGGATGATGGAGCTGTGGAGTAGTTTATGGTATGAAGGTGTAATATGAGGGGAAAAAACAGGTGGATTTAATAATTTCATAGAAAGAAGAAGGGTGACTGTACTGTTTAGTTTAAGCCATAAAATAATGAACATAAAAGATAATTCAATTTAGTGTGAACGTGATGAACACGTCTCTCTCACCAAACAGCAGTCTCAAACACACAGGGTGCACAGCGTGCAGTGCCATGCCTTTAGACTGAATATCACGTGTCCGCATAGCTCAGAATGATTTGTAGATTGAACACAAACATCATCAGACATCTATCTTATTCTTTTATCTTGTGTGTTACATTCAGTGTTGTTAATGGAGCACATAAACTGTATCATATGAATGAGAAATGATTTCAAAGATTTGAAGAAAACTTCTGACAAGAACTCAACAAGCGGATACAGAAGTTCAGTGAAATTTCAGATGGCAGCGTGTGAAGGAGGAACTGATTTTTTTCTTTGCATTCACATTTATGTTAACTGTGTTTACTGGCAGTTTTGCTCAAAATTCTGAATATTACCTTTGTATAAACATCAATATTATGTTTTTGTTTTTTCTATCACAATGAATGAATTTACATATCATTGTTATTGGCTGTTAGTTCTGATTCTTTCTCTGAACAGCTGACCTGTTGAGATGATCAGAGGAGGAGACAGTGACATGTTTAGTCAGCAGACTATTTGACATTAGACTGTGGATTTAGGTAAATGAATCAGCATGAACTGAATCTGAATCCCTTCAAAACCTAATCAGGTTTTAGCATGCAGTCATTTACATTTGTAAATGACTGCATGCTAAAATAACATTTTATTTTTTATTCTAAGTTCATGTGAGACATTTTCAGAGGAGACTACCCGCCTAAAGAATCTGTGGATATGGATCAGAACCAAATCAGTCAAGGACAGAACGTGGCATGCTGCTGAGTCTCCTCCATGTGGAACAGTTGTGGTATATTCTCTTATAAGCATTTCATACTATCTCACTGGTCTCTCCTAAGGTTACAGTTGAATGTGAAGTGTATGTCTGTAAGAATTTGCAATGACCTCTTAAGTGAAGACTTAACATTCTATAGTTTTTATGATCTGTGCATGAAGAATAAACATTCATTAGTATCTATGACCTCTCTTGGAAGAACGGCAGGAGGTTTTGCTGACTTTTTTACCTTTCTCTACCTGAGTGGCTCTGTGTCAAGACCTTTTGCCATCTCTCTCTGAGAGGTAAAACAGACATGGCAAAGTAAGTCACAAAGACAATGATAGAAGCTGGTTCCTTATAAGGACATTTTTCTGAATGTTTTGTTCGGGTTTTTCCTGTGGGTATAAAAGCTAGCCCGGGAGAAGTTACAATTGCACATGAAGATTTGAAGGTTTTTGGATCAGGAGATGCTTCTCAAACTCACTTGTTTCTTTGAATAAAGTCCTAATTATTCAAGTCAAGATGAGTTGCGGCTCTTTTCTTTTCAAGCAGCCATGGAAAAGTCACAACACAGTCTTCTGTGAGGCGAGAGGATGTTGCAAAACACTTGCTCAGCAGGACATCTGGTGCCGTTCTTCTGCAGTTTTCTACATGAGAAGCCACAGAGTGTCTCTGATAGGAGGACGCTGCAGAGTCACAGTCCTATTCAAACTGAGGCTGCAGCATCTGCAAAGACAGTGAAGAACTGCAGTGACCCTGAACTTAATTAAACTTAATATTAAAAAAATCACACTATCATATACTGTATATTATTAAGTTGTTTGTATGATGTTATGTAGGTTTAAAACTGATGCAACACAGCATAAACTGTAGCTGATTTAAAGACAGTTAAATCAGTGCGATAAAGAGAATTATGCTAAGTTGACTGTCACGTAAAATATTGTGAATATACAGAAACATTTGGTTAAAAACTACAAACTGTGCCTTTATGTCCTCAACTTCCGGCATGCAGCTGACGTCACGGACATGCGCACGGACGTAGACACGCTGTGGCGCGGTGTCTGCTGAGTGAGCGTGTGTTTGTAATTGTTGATTTAACGTGACAGTGACTGCTGTCGCTCACGGTCGTCTGTCTCGTGTTGATACACTCGTTAATGTTTAACTTACGTAAAAAAAATAAAAGCCCGCCACATGTCGACGTCTCTCCTGTTCTGTGCACACAGTCTGTCATACAGTCAGCGGTTGTCTGACTGAAGTTCAGTCTTCACTGCAGTCACATATATGAAGGTGGAGGAATGGCCGCCCTGCGAGCAGCTAAACAAGCTCTGAGGAAAGAAATCAAGCGGCGGGTCGCGGCGGTGACAGAGGAGGAGAAACTACGACAGTCTCTGGTGCTTTCACAGAAGGTAAGACACTTCAAAGACTATAAGACAGTATAAGAATAAAAACTGATAAAACTTTGCTAGCTGTCATTAACGGGACTGAACGTCAGCCCAACTCCGATAAAACGTCTTTTAGTTCACTGACATGGACGTGGCTATATACATGTATGTTTGAATGTGACTAAACATATTTAATGTCAGTATATAGCTCCAGTCTTTCTTAATTCTGCGAACACAGTGACATGGAGCTCATAGTTTGTCTGATAGTTTGAAGTCTGTTCATGTAACAGCTGATAACAACACTCACTGCACTGGCTGCATACAGTGCATATGGTGAGTCTAGTCTACATTAATATTACTTATCTAACAGTCATAACATGTCCTAACACAAGGAACAGATGTGGGACAGATGCTAACACGTGACTGATCTGACATCAGATCAACAGTGAAAACTGCAGTGTGAGTGAGTCCAAATGAAATGAAGGATCATTTGCTCCATCATCTCTATCAGTAATACAATTTGCCTGAGGGGTCGAAGGTCACCCACATTCAGTGTTGGTTTTAGGCCTGGTCCCGTACGTGCAGAGATTTCTCTGACTCTCTGAATCTTTGAATGATGTTCAGTAAAAAAAAAAAAAAAACATTCAAACTGTGTGCTGACAAACATTCTACTAAACTTTTTTGGAATCTGATTTGTACTTACACAGAAGAACAAATCCTTGTCATCATGACTGAATCTGAAGTTTCTCTTCTTTGTATTTTCTTGTAGCTGTTCAAACACCCTAAGTATGTATCCTGTAAGCGGATCGCAGTGTTTGTGAACATGGATGATGAAGTGCGCACTGAGGAAATCATCAAAGACATCTTTAAGTTGGGTAAAAGCTGCTTCATCCCCAGATATGAGAGCCGCAGCTCCCACATGGACATGCTGAAGATGAACAGTCTGCAGGACATCCAGACGCTGCCGCTGACATCCTGGAACATCCGACAGCCCGCTGAGGACGACCACAGCAGAGAAGAAGCACTGGCTACAGGTACGCATGCACGGTGTTCTTTAATATTATTATGATTACTAAAATAAACTCAATAAATGAAGCTGGCTGTAAAGGTGTCCCAGGCAGATTTGCTGGATCCGATGTGTGATCCAGAACATTCACCAGCAGGTAGAGCTGTTGTTCCTCTGAAGAGGTTCACCCACTGCCAATACAGAATGTTCATATGTCCGCTGCATTTACCAAAACATCAGTAACCCGAGGGGAGATTCCCCTGAAGGATCAGGTTTGATCATAAAGTTAAACTTTAAACTCTGTTAAAAAATTTAAAAGTGCAGCAGAGGACAGTCACTGTAGCTATATATAGGCTATATACTGACCACCGCTCAGTGTAGCAGGAGCAGATTCTCTGTGTCTTGGTAATGAAAGCTGCCTCCAAAATTGTGAAATTGTAATAGCCAAGTTTGAACCAGTAGAGGGAGGTCACTTCATGTTTTTACACACTATCCACCCATCCATCATCTGTAGCTGCTTATCCTCATCAGGGTTACGGGCTGGAGCCTGAGAGGCGGGGTGCACTGTGGACAAGTCACCAGTTCATCACAGAGAACATAGAGACAAACAACCATTCACACTCATATTCACACCTACGGACAACTTAGAGTCACCAGTTAACTTGTTAAGTTCACGTCTTTGGACTGTGGGAGGAAGTTAGAGTACCCAGAGAGAACCCACACACACACCTGGCCCCAGCCGAGGTTCGACCAGGAACCTTCTGCTGTGAGGCGACAGTGCACAGTGTAACCACTCCCCCACAATATGTAGAATTTAAATACTTTATATGACTTTATAATATTTTATGTCACAGTGTCAGCCTAAAATGCAGATATCAGAAGGCCACTAAACCTCTGAGCTCTGATCTTTGATCTCGTATATTTAGATTTCAGTTTTATTTTTATTTTGTCTGACTAGTTTTGCCAGCTAAAATTAATAAACGGCTTAAAGGAGCAGTGTGTATGATTAGTGGCTACTGGTATTGTAGTTGCAGAATTACAGCACCCTCACCTCACCTTTTCTTTCCTTGCGTAAAGGAGAAACTATGGTGACGGCGACCGCTCAGAAAATGTAAAAGGCCCTGTCTAGAGCCAGAGCTTTGTCCACTCTAGTATATGCTACTGGCCCATTTCGATATTGTCTACAGTTTGTGCACTGTAGTTTCATCATCAGTGTTCTAGATGAACCCGGTGTCCCAGCAGAATGAGCAGCCTCTGTGCAAGAAGTTACCATGGTTACATATTGAGGAAAAAAAAGCAGTGTCCTGACAAGGCAACTGTCAAATCAGTCACTTCGAACAAACAGCAGTCGAGAGGAGTGCAGGCAGATGAAAACACACTGACATGTACAACACAAACATTTAAAAAGTTATTTTTACCATAAAGAAAAAAAATTCCACAGGAGCATGTTCCCCGACCCAGAAACAGTAACCACAGAAGACATGTGTACCTCAGGTGTGTGAGAGGATTCCACAGGGGTAGTTATTACTCTTTAATTTTCTCCAATGGTTGTGTTAGACTCCCGTGATCCAGTGGATGTTTCTATATTTCACTGGGTAAGTGAAACATTGATCTGCTGGTGATAAAAATTCAGTGGATCCACAGAGATTCATCCTCTGGATGAATAAACACCAATATGATGCACCATGCTGCTGCTGCTGCTGTGTCACTGTTGATAGGATCATATGTAAAGGCCTCAGAGAGTGACACCACAGCTGCAGCACAACATCAACTTAGAACACAATTTATTAGAATTTGTTATGGTTAGGTCCAAAACCCAAGAGATCCTCTAAGTACATTACAACCACTGCACCAATGTGAGACAGACCGAGATATTTCTGGATTTCCTGTCTCAGAGGGAATTCACTATTAATCGTTTCATTAACTGCAAAACCTCATTTGTGATCCACAGAGCAGAGTGTCCCAGTTGCAAAGTTCGGAACAAAAAGTGCCTGCAACAGGGAGCGGTAACTACCCTATGGACTAGCATAACAGTAACATGTCCACATTACAGGGCCCATATTCTACACAAAAAGGAATCAGACAAAGGAGACTTCACCAACAGGAAGTCTTTTCCCAGTCTACTAAACAAAGGGACCTAGATTTTACTGCTGTTTCATAAACATGTCTGAGTTTTGTGTAAGTAATTCACTTTTGATGAACATTGTAGTTTTTTATGACCTCCACGTCTCTAGGCCACACTCCATGTTCAAGTGTAGAATACCATTCTAAAAGAGCCTTTTATTCGATGGGATCTGTTTGACCACAATGCATTGAAATTAGTTTTTAGGGCTAACTTGACCACCTTGGAGTTTTCTTTGATGTTTAATGTCTCAAATTTTTATTGTTATATTTTGAAGTATTACCTCAGGTACACAGTAACATCTTTAGCTCTTAACTGTCCATATTTACAGACATTTATCAGTGAATACACTCTGCTCTCTCTCTCCAGGGGGTCTGGACCTGATCCTGATGCCAGGCCTGGGTTTTGACCAGTCGGGCAAGCGTCTGGGACGAGGGAAGGGCTTCTACGACACCTACTTGGAGCGCTGCATCAGACACCCCAAAGGAAAGCCCTACACCATTGCCTTGGCCTTCAAAGAGCAGCTCTGTCAGGAGATTCCTGTTGATGACAATGACGTGCTCATAGATGAAGTCCTGTTTGAGGACGACCAGTAGCCAATCTATCACGAGTGGTGGTCCATGAACTGGAAACTGTCTGTGTTTCCATGACAACAGTTTTACCTGGCCTTTCCAGGCTAACACCAAATGACTCTTTTTGACTCAACATAGCAGAAAATTAAATCTAATGGTGTCAGTGTCGTCCATGTCAGTGATTCCACCTGATGTTTACCTTCACTGTTCATTTTTATCATTATTGTAAACAACATTTTTTTATCACTGATGAAAATGATAACTGAATAAAACCTAATTTATGATGAAAAAAGTGAAGAAATGTGTTGACAGATGTTTGGGAGTGATGAGTTAAGAGATCAAATCAGAGCTAATCTGTTTTCATAACGTTTTATCAGCTAAGCTCACCCTGCAGGAACTTAAAAACATTCACAACTCTAAAATCTTTAGTCAGCTAAACCTAGACAAACAATTCAACACTAAATAACATTTTAATGAAAAGACTTTGACAAAAATAAAATCAAATTTTGCTGCCGTGCTGTGATACGATAAGTTCCGGTGGTGTACAGGTTAAGCTGCTCATCCAACGCCTGTGTTGATATTTGTGTTGGAGAGGATGAAACTGATATTTTGTGACGTATTCTGTCATTCTGGTGTTGCTATGCAGAGCAATTAAAAGGTGAACAACTTAATACTTAAAATGATTTTATTTACTATATCAAACATTAATGGACGAATTAAAAAAAATGAAAAGAAGTTGCATTGCATTGGGGAACATGATGACAACTGATCAACTCTATCATCTACTCATAAAGGCAGGGAGTGGACCTTGGGTTAAAATTACTGTCAAAGTGGAGTTTGACATGAAAAGACCCTGAGTGCTTCACACACTGCAACTTAAAGCACATACAACACACATACACAAAACACATATAATATCATAAATACATCAAGCTCACTGTCTTCACTCACTACATGAACTACTCCTTTGAAACTATTTTGGCTTTCCATAACGTGATTCATTAAAACTACACAAACAGATCTGAATTGTGAATTTGCAGGTGAAATGTTTCTACACTGATGCAGCAGTTCAGGTTTGAACTTGTCAGCTGGTTCGGGAGTTTGCATGTTCTCTACCACGGCTTCCTCCAAAGACATGCAGGTTCATTGGTGTCTCTAAATTGCCCGAAGTGTGTGAATGTGAGCATGAATAGTTTTTTTTTTATCTCTGTGTGATGAACCGGCGACTTATTCAGGGTGTACCCCACCTCTCACCCAAAGTCAGCGCGACCCTGATGAAGGATAAGCGGTTATTAAAAAAAATTAAGAATAAATGGTAAGTGGACTGAACATAAATAGTGCCTTTCTCATCTGACTGCTCAGAGCACTTTAACACCACATCACATATTCATACACTGATGGCAGAGACTGTCATCATCATCACAAAGTAACTCATCACATTCACACTCCATTTAGGGTGCTTCCCCAAGGACACTGTGACATACAGACTGGAGGAGTCAGGGATCAAACCACCACTCTGATTACTGGATGACCCGCTCTACCTTTTAAGCCACAGAATAAAGTTCGTTGTTTGTTTTTACTGGTTGTTACTGAACACACTGTCTTTAAAAGCAGCACATGTTCAGAACTGTTCTTCCCCACATTTGATGTTTCCTCACATGAGATGGGGTGATGTTCCATGTGTCCTGATGTCAACATCAAAATGTGATTTCATTTAAAGAAAATGAAGAAGAATTGCTCCCTCAAGGGGTCGAGGGATGGAGGGATGAGGGTCGAGGGACAGGGGCATGAGAAACCGTATCTTGCACTATTCATACTGTCTATTCACTGTTACAGTACATCCTGCTGGTACAGATATTTGCACTATTCATATTTGTCTGTTCACCGTTATAATACATCCTGCTGCTATGTATAATTTTCTGTTAGATGCTACATTTCTGTAAATAAGTCACATTTTTTTTATTCTGTTTCTGTTTCTTTTTATATTTTATTCTATTTTATATTTCATATACTTTATATTTACACTGTTTTTACTTGTCTTCTGTTTTATTTGGAGCCTTGTAACGTAATCTCGCTCAAATATTGATTGTGAATGTGCTTTTGAATGACAATAAAGTCTGTCTAAGTCTGGAGGTAGAGGGATGAAGAGGTAGAGGATGGGAGGAGAAAACAGGATCGATGGAGGAGTTCCTAGGTTGGCCGATGTCGGGAAGACAGGAGGGAACATGAAAGGGTTTGAGACTCTGGGTGGGGGAACCATCTCTTCCTGAGTTTGAATGAAAGAGAGACAAGAGAAGAGAGAACAAAAAAAAAAGAAGAGGGTTTGGGAGGGAGGGATGTGAAAACTGAGAGGGAGTGAACAGGTAAGGTGTGTTGAAGTAGTTGAGATATGGAAATAGGATGAGTTTGAGGCGTGGCCCTTGTTCCTGAACCTAGTTACAAAACTCCTTTTCTTGAAATAGTTTGGAGGAGGACTGAAAAGTTAGTGTGTCTTGCTCTGCCTCGGGCTGTAGGACACAGCAGTTTAAACTTCTTCACAGATTTATTGGACACCTGCTAAACTTTATGGAGTTCAGCCATGAAGAACTGATGTTTGGTGGAAATGCCGGGGCAAAGATGGCACACTGCATACGTTCTCCAAACCTTCAGGCCTTCAGGTTATATAAACACGTTGAACATATTGTTAATCTCTCAGTGTGTGGTTCTTGTGTTTGATCTTCATCTTCTTTTGGAGCTGTGTCTGATCTCTGGCATCCTCATCTCAGGGACAATGTCTCACATGATGAAGCTTTGTCTGGGCTGAATTATAGTCTGGCTCCTGATCCTGTGAGGCGAGAACATGCTGCACAATGATTCACCAGCAGATAGAGCTGTTGTTCCTCTGAAGAGGTTTCCCCACTGTCATCAAGGGCATAACTCTGTGCGAGGTTAGTCATCCATACAGTTTATTCATGTGACCTCTGCATTTACCAGAACATCTGTATTCCTGTATGAGTTTGCCCTGGAGGATCAGGTTTGATCACAGCAATAACAAAGTTAATGAATGACTACAGCCACCATTCCTCAGCCCAAAGTCAGACTAATGCAGATATTACAAGGCCATTAAACAGAAACACATTTAAAACATGCATGAAAAATTCTGATTAAAACACATATTCACAAAAGTGAATATGAGCTGGTAAAATAAACAAAATGACAATATACATTTTATGGCTGACACAAATTCAAATTTCCCTCAAAAGCTCTTCTTAGTCATTATTCAGGGACAGATGCAGAACTGATGTATTGAACCTGGCTTTAGCATGTTGCGTGGGTCAAGGGTACCATGGTCAATGTTGGACTAATGTTGTAATACTGAGTTATTGTCAAGAGAAACAGCGTGAATGTTGATTAGCATTGATTAGCAGCTAGCAATAATAAAGAGATAACAGACATTTTTTTGACAATAATTTTTCACATCAACCATTAAATTGACTAATCCTTTGTGTCTCTGCTTTTAGCCAGTGGAGGTTAAGTTGCAGACTCATTCAAGTCTGATGTGGTTTTTGAACTGAATCTACGTCATCACCAAATTGAAGTTGAGCAGTCTGAACTACCTTTTACACATTTTTACCAATTCTGGATAATTTCCTCCATAATAATGTGTTTTATGAATGAAAATACTATCATTTACTCAAAACAAGTTTATATATTTTCTGACTATATCTGAAGACTCAATATGGCTCCAACAACCACAGGTTGGTTGAAGAGTTGGTAAAATTTCAGTCAACCAAGATTTTCTTTAGCTGAATGCAGCTCTAATATATACACTGATTGTTGTAGGTATAAAGGAATAATGTATACGTTATCACAATTGCATTTAACAATTGAGTTTAAGAAATCTTTGAGTGAGGCACCTTTTGAGTGTGAAATGCTTAAACAGCTGATTAAACAATATGCACTTGCACTATTATAAGTTATAGGCTAACATGACTCAGCAATGTGACCTTGCATGTATCTTGCAGTATTCATCAAACATGGAATGCCTCTTCCCTTCCACTGTCTAACTCACTCATTTACTTCAACTGTTGGAAGTACACACAGACAGTATAAAGAACAGATGTCATATCTGTGACGTCACCCAGAGCTGAGCTGAAGCTCAGTGTGGTGGCTCTTGTTGTTGCCATCTTGCCTGGTTGCTCAAACAAGCCATCCGTGACAGCACTCACCTGTCAATCAAAGCATCCACACTGTTAATGCCAAACTGGGCTCGGAGGTAGAGCGGGTTGTCCACTAATAAGAAGATCGGTGGTTCGATCCCCTCCAGTCTGCATGTCGAAGTGTCCTTGGGCAAGATACTGAACCCCAAATTGCTCCCGAAGGCTGCACCATCGGTGTGTGTGAATGTGTGTGAATGGTTAGTTCCTCGAACTGATGCCACGAACGAGGAAATTAGCTAAAAAGACCAAAACAGTTTTTTGTAGCAGGCTGTAAACATGTTTATTTCTGCTGTGAAGTTGGACATTTTTACATGGGGACTTATGGAGACTGACTCGTTCTGTAGTCAGCCTCAAGTGACCGTTTGAGTTTTTAACTAAACTTTTAGTTTAGTTTTAACTTTAACTGCAGTTTTTGGCACTTCAGCGCTGGCTTTGCTTCACAGACCCAGGGGTTTCTGCTTGGTACACAGTACACAGTAACAGCGTGAACATATACAGCTTCTGTATGAATGAATAAAAATTGTGACTGACAGCTTATCCAGCTGTGCCTCCATCATCATCATCGCTTCACTTCAAATGACGTTCAGAAGTGAGTACATCATATGTTTCCTCGATCCTCTCTGCTCCCAATTATATTTTATCGATCAAGCCTGATGAAACCAATCAGTTAACTAAACTCCAAGCATGTCTTAAGGATATAAAAAGTTGGATGACCTACAATTTTCTGATGTTAAATTCAGACAAAACTGAAGTTCTTGTAACTGGACCCAAACACCTCAGAAAATCTCTTTCTAGAGACTTAGTTACTTTAGACGGGATCACCCTGGCCTCCAGCTCCACCGTAAAGAATCTTGGAGTTGTTTTTATCAGGAGAGTACTTTAAGAGTAGACTTAAAGACTTGACTATTTTTTGATAGAGCTTATAGCTATGGCTGGCTCAGGTCATCCCTTAGTTATGCCATAGTTAAGCCATTAGAACTAGCTCTTCACTTTGATGCTGAGTAATGAATGAAGCTCACAACCCCACCCAGCCAGTTAGACGGCTGGGTATGTAGCATGTGCAGCCTTGTTAAGTAAAATAAATAGAAGGAAAGTGTCTGAAGCTGTGTTCTGTTTATCTGCAGCAGCAGTTATCAAGCTCTTTGATCAAGAGGAAAGAGGAGGCTTGTTTTTGGCTGAAACTTCCACAAATGATCCCGGCCAATTCATCCTGAGGGGAACATGAATGTCGATAATAAATGTCACGGCAATCCATCCAATAGTTCTATTTCACTACAAGTAATACTTCATTTGAAACAGCAAATATCGACTCACTGGTGGTAGTAGAGGAAAAACCAGAGGAACATCAAACACATCAGGATTCATCAACTCTACAAGTCTATCCATGCAGCACACGTGTGTGTGTGTGTGTGTGTATGCTACTGACCCGTTTTCATTTTGTTCACAACTCGATCACAACTGGACTCCAGTTTCATCACTCTGTGTTCCAGTCCGAGCCGCTCTCCTGCTGAAAATATAATGCTGCTGAAAACAGCAGAGCAAGTAGGCTCTGCCGGATGTTGCCATGGTTACCCATAAAAAAAGACAAGTCAACTATCAATCACTCACTCACTTAAAAGAACAGCAGTCAAGAGGAGTACACACACACACACACACACACACACACACACACCCAGATGAGCATGTCCCCCGACTGTCATACCTTTTCTAGGTTTGCTTCGGAGATGGTAACCTCAGGAGAGACACCTTGTACGTCTTAGATACATTAGGTATGTGAGAGGATTCCACAGGGGTAGTTATTACTTAATTTTCTCCAGGGGTTGTGTTAGACTCCCCTGATCCAGTGGATGTTTCTATATTTCACTGGGTAAGTGAAACATTGATCTGCTGGTGATAAAAATTCAGTGGATCCACAGAGATTCATCCTCTGGATGAATAAACACCAATATGATGCACCATGCTGCTGCTGCTGTGTCACTGTTGATAGGATCATATGTAAAGGCCTCAGAGAGTGACACCACAGCTGCAGCACAACATCAACTCACAATCTGTATTTTTAAAAGCTCACAGAGTTTAATGTCTCATGTTGTTTTATTTATATTCGTTCTTGTAAGATGGAAGATTCTGAGGCATTTGACATTTTTTGGTTTTTAGCCCACGATAGTGGTGTTAGTTTGCCTGTGACGTAATATACGCCTGAGGAGAAAATGCAAAATATATATATATATTTTTTTCAAACATAAAAAAAAAGACTTTTAGTGATTGCTATGAAAATGAGCACATTCATGATTCCAAGGGGAGGGACGAAATGTGAGATGTGTGTGTGTAAATTATTAAGCTCTGTGGTAGTATGTGCTCTCTGGGAGTATGTGTTTGGAATTCTTATATTTATATTTTGCTACATGTTTTCCTCATTTATTCATGAAGTCTTACAGTAACCATTCTTTTTAATTTTTTTTCTTTCAAACACAATAAAATCAAACTTAACCTCATTGACTCAACTCCTCCTCACATGCGCTCTCACGCAACTGTTGTGTGTAGGTAGGAAAGAGCAGTGTGCACTGTGCAGAGACTCTGACAGTGTTATTCAGGAAAGCGCATATAAATGGCCGATCCATATTTTTACTGGAATCAGAAACAATTAGTCGAACATACCCAAAAACTATGAGACGAGACTCAAAAGTAAAACTGGGTCACTAGGTCATCCATACTTTACACACGCCTACACAGTTACCAGTTCAAAAGGTTTACCCTCTCTTAAACTACTGCTGTCTATCACAGCACTCCTGCAATCAATCCTATGAAGGATCATGTGCTGCAGACAGTATCATCATCACTGGAGTCTGAGCACGCTCTGCTGCTGACACTGTTTCTAAATCAGACCAAGTATTGTTTTCTGCATACTGTTTAAAAGCGTTGCATATCAGGAAACATAACTACCAATATTATATGTATCGTAAATATATCATACATAGGAAGCTAAAATCTGCCGACCAATAGATGTGCATTGTGTTGGTTAGACATGACTCCAGGATCTCTGGTTGACCTCTGACAGTACTGCTGCGTCTTTTGCACTTGTTAAGTTAGTTGCTTGTAAAGTTGGAGATCTATGAAATCTGAACAACTAACAGAAACCACCCAGCATGCACCTCTAAATCCACAGCTTACCGCCAACATCTTGAATGACCACCTTAACGTAAATGTGGGAAATTAGCATAGTTTATCTTTTCATTGTTGGGAGGTTAATGGTCGAGTATGTAAAGATTAGCGACCTGTTAAATTTGTACTCCAAACAACTAGGAGGAAGCATATCACCATGGTAATTACTAAGTGCTGTTAATTCTAGCTGTGATTGGCTAATAGACCTAGTGGCCTCCCAGTGAACACGGCCAGACTGGGACCGAACACAGTACAAAGTGGTAGTATGAGACAGGACGGGTTGAACCTAGCTGCTAAGTTAGCATGTTATCTTCAGCAAGACAACACGCTCAACTCACGATTAGACCTTAAAGACCAGTTACTGCATCTTTAATGTAGTTCAATCAAAAAGCACACACTCCAGTTTGACTTCCAAATATCATGGTCCTCTCAGACAAATCTGAATTCACTAGACGGATGACCCCTTTATAAAAATATCTAGGGTTTGAAATGGACCTGCATTTTGAGGGTCACTTGTCAATATGTCCCACAAACTGGAGTTCAGCATATGTCAGTACATGACTTAGATTCAGGATACAACTGCATGACCCTGAGCAGATGAGTATCTAGGTTTGAGTAAATCAGGCCGCTGAACTTACTCTATCCTTACTCTAAGGTTGTCCCACAATGTTCCCTGACTTTTAAGGCTGTCGCAGAGGTTTTTCAGCTTGCGACTCAAAAGGTTAATCAGAATTACAAATGTGTCTAATCATCAGCGTGCGGCTTGTAATCACCTATAATTAATCCCACCTGTGCATATTGATTGTGGAATTGCCAGCACCTGCTGAAGGGCGCCTTGCCCAAAACGTTTGTGTGACAATATTAAAAAGTTAAATTGCAGTGCTGTGTTTCATATTGATGCAGTGGATGAGCAACTATTTGTACCTTCTTTATTTGTACTGGGGCCCAGCTCGCCCAGTCATTTGTATAAAAACATGTCACTTGCGTGTGTGTGTGTGTGTGTGTGGTTTTCAGGTGAATGAGTTTCATGAGTATGCTAGTAGTAAAGTTAAAGTACAAGTCCGTGCATGGCAATTCTGAATCATGTCCCTAACGACGTCTCATAAAACTCCCACACTCTCCACCTAATAGTGATTAGTCACATCCAGAACAGGCTCCCACACGGTAGATGTGTCAGAATAACTTTTAATAACCCAGGAATAACTTTAACGTTACGCTAAACATCAATCATACCACAGCGCGCTGCTTAAAAGACCTAGTGAGGAGAATTCTTGATGACTCTGCCTGACTTGAGATGTTTTGTCTGAACTTCAATAGAAGCTGCACAGGATGGCAGTAGATCTGTGAGCTTAGATTAGCCATAGTAGTATGTACAGTATATGTAGCATTATACAACAAGTAAGTCCGGCCAAGCAATCTGATTGGTCAACTAGACATTTATAATGTGCTCAAATCAGCATGACAGCACACCTGACTCATCACTAAAAATATTACTCCTCCATCTCCACATTGTCACATCCTGAAAATATAGAACATGTAAACAAATATGAATGAGTCCACTGGAAGTCAACTTTAATAACTTTATCTAAATTTCAAATTTCAGCTTTCTTTAATGAATACACCTGTTAATACAGGTGTGTACCTCGTTAAAACAGGTGTGTACCTTGTTAATACAGGTGTGTACCTGGTTAATACAGGTGTGTACCTCGTTAAAACAGGTGTGTACCTCGTTAATACAGGTGTGTACCTAGTTTGTCTGCAGCATGTCAGAGATCAGACAGTTCAGTGAGCGCAGAGAAAATGTTGTTTTTGAAGACTAAAGGTGGACTAATATGAACTGAAGAGGAATATTTCATTAGATAAAATGAAAATGTCTTCAGTGCCCAACTGACCTCAGATAAATTGTCCTTACAGTTGTCCTTCAAAAGTTTGTTTGTTTGATGTTCAGTAAAAGATCCAGAAACAGTCCCTTTCACACTGGAGTGAGTTTAACTCTACATTATTTTACACATTGTGGTTAAAAGTTGACCCAGACTGTGCTGTGATGAAAATGGGGGTTGAGTAATTGCACTCTTCCTTTTTCCTGCCAATTTGAATTCAGTGCATATTTCAGAGTCTTCATCCAAGCTAACAGGCATGTCTTTGGACTGTGGGAGGAGAGTAGAGCACTTTTCTAACACCGAAACAGTGATAGAACACACAAAAATGACTAGTATCTTCAACTGCGCAGCCTCAGTGCTTTTCTTTGAGCCACCATGAAATGCCCATAAAAAGGATGAATACAAACGTTTTCTCTCACAACACTTGATATAAAGTTCTCAAATGTTTTACTACAAAACGTTGGTGTAACATGTTGTATGCTTTACAGCAAGAACGTCCTCTTCATCCAGGAGACAAAACCACACGAACCAGTTCTTCCTCAGTTCTGTGTCATCCACATTGTTGTCTCTTTAAAGGACAAATGTGTATCATTCAATAGCATCTAGCAGTGTAGTTTTAACTACCCTAGCTAGGCTAGTGTTTAGTTTGTCCATTGGGAGTTACTGTAGAAATATGTTGGTTCAACATGGTGGAAGAGGATCTGCGGCTTCTGATATAAAAGGTTAATTCTAATATAACTAAAACTTAATGATTCATATTTTTAATGAAATGAAACCATATTCCGTAACACATTCTTGCTACACTTGAAGGCAGAGACTGTTTCACCTCAGACACTTGAGGAAATTCCAGGCATCCTCTCAAATAATGAGGTATTTCTACTCCTGCAGCATTGAGGCTGTCGTGACAGGGAGCATCACAGTCTGGTATGGAAACAGCACAGAACACGAGGCTCTGTCCCTGTCCTACCCTATTACTGTTGTTGGGGCTCACAGAAATATGTGTCTCTTTGATTGTACCTGTGTGATTATATGTGACAATTAAACTGAACTTGAAAATGTAAAATCAGACAGCCTGTACAGGAGCTGCCTGCTGTAAACATGACGTAAAATAAGCCTGTGATCAATCTCAGCTTTTCAGTCAACCATCAGAGTCATAAATGTTTATTAGTTCATAGCTGCGGGGGTTTACTTTATGTTATTAATATTTATGATACATCACAGATGATATTAATGTCTCATTTTATAAGAGCACCAGCTGTAACAAACTGTCACTGTCCACCAAAAGCTGGTTATGTCACATGTCACATGCTCCTGTGTTGAATGTTATGTTTTTGATTTTAAATCACAGAAAATGACACATGGCCAGCAGTCAGGAGGTCAAAGTTCATGTCTTTATGGCCCTTTAAATATTCTATGCAACATACATGGAATCAAACTGGAGCTTTGGCTCCAAAATTAATAAAAATATTCAACCCCAAAGTTGTAGCCTACTATGACACTATGACATCTTATTTATTGAACACCAGCAGAAACAGAAATCATGAGGAAAACATGGTTTAGTTACTGATAACTGGTGTTGGAGACATTTTTTGAACGAGCAGCGTGTGTGTGTGTGTGTGTGTTCAAATGAAGTATTAAGAAAATTACTTAACAAAGGTGATATCATCCTCCAAAACAAATGGAGTCACTCTGTCCATGTGTTCTGCCTGTTGATGATTTGATAAACAAAATAAATTTGGAAGATCTGGAAGAGCTGTGTGGGAAGCCAACAGGACGTTGGCCAGTGAAAGTTTCAAACGTTCATTCTCTTAACTGGCTCAGTTAGAAAATGACTATTGGCGCAAAAACATGGAAGCATGCAAGTTTCTTGTCCAATGCGCTCAGCCAGCTACTTTCATAGGAACTCAGGGGGCAGTTGATTTTTTGTGTTTTGGTCTGTCACCATTATGGTGAGTGTGCTGAGTGATGTTGTGGACTGTTTAAATGGGAAACACTTTGTCTTTCTGTGCGTGGGCTTGTAGTGGGCTGCCAGGGAAACATTACCTTCATGTACATCACTGTAATTACAGTGTGTGTGTGTGTGTGTGTGTGCGCGGGGGCAATTTAAATTAAATTGACTAAAAAATATCTCATTAATTCATCTGAAAGCTCAGTAGCAAAGGCTAAAAGAAATCATATTGTCTTTTTCTGTATCCAGGATCATTATTGTTATTTTGATTCAAATATTAAAATGCATGTTTTCCTCCTGCATGTATTTCAATGTGTGCCGTCTGCCTCTTTTCATTTGCCATATTTGTGTATTTATGTGTATTTTCATACCATTCTGAGTCTCTGAGTGTGTATGTGTGCATGTACATGGAGGAAACCAGTGTGGGAAATACATTCAGACTCTAACATTCAGAAAACCCTGATTAATAATGACACATTTGGTGTTAAAGTCCTTATGATAACAAATTTGATGTTGAAGTGTTCTTATCGCATCTATCTTCTGTCCTCCAGTTAGGATTTGCTAGGTTTGTCTGTTTTCCCCTGTGTTTTCCTGCCCTTCGTGTTCTGTATCTGTTTTGTCTAGTCTCCCAGTTGTCTGCAATTCACCTGACTTCTGTGACAGGTGGACAATATTCATTTATTATTTGAATTCTGAAGTTCAAATAACAAGTTAATGAAGTCACCGGGTTTTCCACGTTTATATTTCCTGCATTAAACTACATGCTAAGAGCGCACAGGGAGTATCTAGTAAGTGTCTCAGATGAACTGTTTTGTAGTCCATCTTCTGGACTTTGTAGTTTTACCACAGATCACATCAATAATGCAGTAATTGCATGATGACGTAGTCTACTGTAAGAGCAGTCAGATTCTCTGAACACCGCGGTCATCTCCTCCTAACTCCTGATGAATTGTCCTTCTCATCTTTCCTTGACCTTGTGACGTTTTCCATCAAGGTCAAGGAAAAGTGGTTAGGAAAGGACTTAGGAGCTCATTTTTTTGACCAATCGACTGTACCCTATGAGTGATTCTGAGGGCTGCTACATCTATGGCCTCACTGATTACTGTCCAGGTTCAAGCACAACCTCTGCAGCCTATTCCCTTCCAGACTGACCCATTGTGTTCTGTTCTGACTGTAGAAGGTACACACTAACTCATAGTACTAGCTGTAGTGCATAGTGGTGGGATGTCACACACACTCACTATTGGCTATTGCCAATATTCGCAATACCCTCCCTATCTGCTTGCTTCTATGGGAAACATGTAACTATGCAGAAACAAATAGCACTCTGCTTTCTGTTTCATGGGGACTTTAAGTGAACATTCATATGTACATTTTATTAAGTTTGGTTGAGTTTCTGTGCTCTCTCGTCCGGCAGGTTCTCATGGATCGTGGCTGCTGCTGTGGTCCTGCACAACGTCCACTACATATATTATTACTGTCATTATTGTTACCATATCTCCATTACAGTTTATAGTTAGTTAATGATTTGCTGCTGCTGTGCATCTGTGTCTCTCTATCTCTATCACAGGTTCCACTGCTACTGTAATCATTCTATCATTTATTGTAATTCATTGTCATTCTATCATTCATTGTAATTGTACAATATGTTTGTGTTGATGACACAACATCCATTGCACGTCTGTCCGTCCTGGGAGAGGGATCCCTCCTCTGTGGCTCTTCCTGAGGTTTCTTCCACCTTTTTTCCCTGTTAAAGGGTTTTTTTGTGGGCAAGTTTTTCCTCACTCGAAGCGAGGGTCTAAGGACAGAGGGTGTCACTCCCTGTACAGATTGTAAAGCCCTCTGAGGCAAAATGTGTTTTGTGAATTTGGGCTGTACAAATAAAATAAGTTTTGATTTAATATGTGGAATCTGGTTAGTCATGTTCTATCCCTCTTTAAACATTGTGTCCAAAAGTTAAAGCTAAAGGTTTTTAAAAATCCCTGGGCATTTCTTGCTGGAGGGTCCTTCCACAGAGCTCACTGGAAGTCCTGCTCCACATCACATCCATCCAGATCTTCAGCCATTGTTCTCCACCCATTACGTCAACCAGCAGTGTTGACCAGGGCAATGCTTGTGTACAGCTCATGGCATTACAGCCCCCTTATGATGATGATAATAATGGGGTCTATCAGCCATAGTCAACTGCATTGACAGTAAACTAGCATGCACAATAGTAGCAGCTATATCTGCTGAGCAACTGTTCCATTAGAAACAAAACAAAACTGACCTGGAAGACATGAACTGATAAAAAACTGTTGAATATCTTCAACAAACTGTAATCTTTACCTAAAAAAACAAGGCCATGAAAACACAGTAGCCTCCAGGCATTGTTGTTTGAGGTGCTGGAAAGGGAGAGTTGAAGAGAGAGGAGAGGAGTGGATGATACATGTTGGATGCTGTGATTTCATTAACACTTCCTCCTACAAACCCTATCACCTTTCTCCACCCCTGAGGAAGTGGCATCTCACGCACCATGTCATCTTCAACCATCATACCCAGGTCATCAAACTGCTTATTACAGTCATATTCCTGCTCTCCAGCTCTCATATCATTCACCAGGATCATTCCAGGATAATAAACTGTTCCAAAGGTAACTAAGCGCATTTAAAGGCTTATAAGTAGACAGTGTATACTGTGTGTTTTGTGGATGTGTAGTACATAATTAGAATCTCTATCCTGATATGAGGGAAGAATTCCTGCTGATTCTCCATTTCATCTCACCAGTAAGTTCCTGTCAACCACTCCCTTCCTATGATCTCTGTCTACTCACTCCATTCTCACTCCCATTTACTGTCTATGTCGCTCGACCACTCCTGTGTCTCTTTTTGTCTCTCTCTCTCTAAATAAACAGACACAAGCCAAAGGTAGCTTCTTGGTGTCATTGTTTTGCAGCACAGACTGCGAGCCACACATACTTGGGTACACTGGGTACACCAGATAAACCAAGCTAGAATACAACTGCGAGAGTATCATAGTCTAGTCCAGGGGTGTCAAACGTTCCGGCCCGCAAGGAGGTTCAATCAGGCCCGCAGGATAATTTGAAAGTGAAAAAATGCATAAAAGACATGAATTTAATTTTACAATTCAAGAATTATGTTTTGGTCAGAGTAGAAGACAAGCCGCATCACTGAGACAGACCAAACAGCAGACGGTATCAATGCGCCATCTGCTGTTGTTACGACGTTGTTTCTACCCTGTTCTCTACCTCCCCGCTACACCCTCATTAGCCAAAATGTCGTTACCAAAACAGAGAAAAGTAGATAAAGAGTGTAGAATTTTCAAAGAAAAATGGACCACATCCTATTTATTTACGGAGATGCACGGGAAACCTTTGTGCTTGGTGTATTTGCAACAAGTTTCGGTATTTAAGGAATATAATATTCGGCGCCACTACGAGACTCATCACAGCGAAAAATATGACAGCTTGCAAGGACAACTGAGAAGAGATAAGATCAACGAATTGCTGGCGGGTCTGAGGAAACAGCAGTCAACTTTCACCCAGAGCCGAGAAGTCAGTGAAGCAGCGGTAAAAGCCAGCTACCTAATTGCTAGCAAAATAGCATTAGCATCAAATGAATGATAAAAGTAAATTGCACGTTTGTCTAAGGAAATATGAGGTGTTTCATGAAATGTTTTGTAAAAGGATTGTTCATTAAATGTCAAGATTTTCCTAATGTTCTTGTGCTTCTTTACACCAAAACAAAGGAAAGACATGATATTTTGGTTATTTATAGCTGAGTATGCTATAATTTTAATGGTCCGGCCCACTTGACATCTACCTAGGCCGTATGTGGCCCACGATGTGAAATGAGTTTGACACCCCTGGTCTAGTCCATGAGTTCAGCCTGGATATCACCTGATTTCACTGATATTATTGAATATTTGATGTCGGATTGTGTTTCTTAAGAATTCTCAAAAGTTGGTTCTAGTCTCAACTTTCCCACCACAATTTGCTGCGTTTTTTTCTTTTCTTTTTTTTCTTTCATTTTGTGGCAACACCTGTGTTTTTATCGCAGCGTCCTCATACAGCCATATGTTACCCTTTCCAGTGAATGACGCCTGGCTCTGCCACCCATACGCTCAGGGCAATCCAAGCTTTTCTCGTCTGTTGTTTCCTATTGGTGGAACCTCTTACAGCTTCTACCAGATCAGGAGTGTCCCTTTAAAAACCTCCCGAAGACCTCCAGCTCTTCAGAGAGGACCTCTCTCCTACACTACCAACAACTGGACATGATAAATGTATCCCCTCTACAGCTGTCACAGTACTTATTGCAGCACTAACATGCCCTTGTCACACTGTAACTTGATTTGGTTGTTTGGTTTTTCTTTTTTGTAAGTCACTTAAAGCATACAAGCATAAAGCATCAGCTAAATGACTAAATGTAAATGTAATGCAATGATATGGCCTGAATCTGCCTCATGGCCGTGGAGTTCCTATTTGAAGAGGTAATGTGATCTACTGTTATTATTACAATTACAATAGCAACAGTAAAAAAATGATCTTTACTCTGACACCACCATCTGTTGAGGATCATGGGCAAACTTTTGACTTCAGCTTTTATGTTTTACAAATTGTTTCCCTCAGAGCCCAGCTGTTGTCTTTTCTGTCTGCTCTTCATTTGTCTCCCCTCGCCTCCCTCTCTTCTCCTCCTCCTCAGTGTCAAGGCAGTGTGTAGTGTCCATATTGTTCAGCACTGATAGCAGCAACAGCAGTTAGCTGAGGCCAGTTTGAAGCCACAGCATGGGCACAGTGGTACAGATAAGTGTTTCATGAATACATGCCAGACTAATCCCACTACTGGTTATATTCCAGTTCCAGTTTTAATTAGGTTCATCTGTTTACATGAACCTCTGTGACTGAGTATCCCTGTTGTGATTAATAAACCAATTCATATTAGAGAACTGGCTGATGGAAGTCATTATGAGGTTCATCAGTCAGTTCGATGAGTTTTAGAGCCTGCGCCTGGGGATCAGTCTGTTGTCCATCCATCCTACGCAGATCGCACAAATATTTTTATTCCACTGCCTTTGACCATTTATTAGTAATATGATTCTTCCAAGTTCCCCAACTTGTAGGAAATGCAATACTAAATCGCTGCAGTATAAAACTCCAACATGCATGTTTGATGAACCTAAAGCGAGATAACCAAAATATATTCCCTGCAATGACAGAAATGTGACTCTCCTTAGGAGCCTCGCTTTATATTCTAACTGTTATTGTACTACTGGAATCAGAAACCCGAGTGTCTGCGTAGAGGGCGATAAGGACATTTGCATAGGCAGAGCAGCAGGTGTTATTGGGACATGTGATTTTTGCATATTTGACTCATATTGCCCAATCCTAGTGAGCAAATGATGGGACCGCTATCTGGGCAGTGATGAATAATTCATAGCCCTCCATCCCCATAGCTGAAATCATATTTATTTCTGTTTATTTCACAATATTGAGTGTTCTGAGTTTCTGTTGCTATGTTTGGAAGCCAGCAAGGACGCCCATGATCCTGCACCAAGTATTCTTATATTATTATTTCAGTGTTGCAATAATAACCATCAACTCTAGGGTTTTAAGTATGGCCAGTGTGGAAATGTTTAATAATGTTACCAAACCTGTTTCATAATGAAGGAAACTTCTCCTCAGCGATGCTCCTCTCCCAGTCCTTCACAGCTCAGCAACATGTGAAGTGTTCGCTGAGCATACAATGGAGGAATCCACAGAGCGGTGTGTGCACACAAGTTTTATTTATTTTATTTGTTTTGTTTAGAACAGTGAATAAAATTATTATAAAACATACTGAATGTGTGGCTCAGGAGAGCGGGTCGTCAGGTAATCTAATGAGGTGATCGGTGCTTCCACCGCTCCTCCAGTCTGCATGTCGAAGTGCCCTCGGATGAACCTAACCCTAAAGTGCACCAGGAGGTGTGTGAATGTGTATGAATGTTTAGCTCCCAGAGACCAATGAGTAGTTGGCACCTTGCATGGCAGCCAGTGCCATTGTGTTGTGTGTAAATGGGTGAATAAGATATGTAGTGTAAAAGCTGCTTAAGTTTTTGGAAGACTAGAAGTGATAAATACAGTCAATTTACCATTTTAACGTTATTTGTTTATTATTGTTTTTATTTTGTCTTTAAACCATTATTCTGTGTTGTCCATTAAAGGGATAGTTTGAAGTTAATCCAAGTTAAACTTTGGAAATTCTATGCTAAAAAAAACACATCAATATCACCACTGTTGTGTACTCACTAAATATAATATGTTGCATCTGTTTGTGCACTCAGATGTTTGCTTTTACAATCATTCATTGAAGAACTTTAATTAGACTCAGTTCAGTAAAAACAACACGAGGTCAACCACTCTGCAGAAGATGAGGTGAGATCATTTTGTACATTACTATGGAAGCCCTAAACACTCGTGCATACATTTTATTTCTCCAGTTTCTCATGATAACTAGTTCATTACATTTGTTTTCTCAATATCTTGACTTGTTAACGCCAATATCTTGAAATAACAAACGTTGTTATCTTGAAATAATGGGATACTTCTCGAGATCTTGAGATTAAAAGACTTTGTTTTCTCAAGATAACAACATAATTATTTCAAGAAAACAAAAGGATAATTTAGTATATTAAATCATTGCAGGAAACACTCAGTGTAGCAATGTCAGAGGAACAGGAGTATACTAATCAGCCTGTCATATCCATCAGTCAGTATGAGGTCAGCATGGCATGACGTCATGTGTGATGGAAATCTCAGGCCTATCGCATTTAATTAATTATCTTGAGATCTCGAGAAAACAAATTAAATTAACTTGTTATCATGAGAAAATGGAGAAAACAAAATCTATGCCTGTGCGACCGCTTAGAGCGTTGGTTGGTAGATTAAATGGTAAATGGTAAATGGACTGTACTTATATAGCGCCTTTCTAGTCTTCCGACCACTCAAAGCGCTTTTACAGGACATATCTCATTCACCCATTCACACACACATTCATACACTGATGGCATTGGCTGCCATGCAAGGTGCCAAGTGCTCATCAGTTTGAGGAGCTAACCATTCATACACATTCACACACCGATGGCGCAGCCTTCGGGAGCAATTCGGGGTTCAGGACACTTCGACATGCAGACTGGAGGGGATCGAACCGGGGATCGAACCACCGATCTTCTGATTAGTGGACGACCCGCTCTACCTCCAAGCCACAGCCACATCTCTACTTGTTTTATATAAGGTTAAAGTTCTTTGTACATGGTCTCTGTTAAAATAAAGGAATTCAAATTCACAGATATACTCTAGACATGTATTATGTATTACCTTGTACTGTAGTGAAATTTGTGACCAATTAACAGTGCTAGGATCATCATCCATCTTCCCAGTGTTAAATGAAATCATACACACATCTGAGGGAAGCAGCACCCTGGGGATCCTGGGAGTCAGAGGAAGCTAATAGAAGCAGAGTAGCAGAGGTATGGCAGCAGATGAACTTTTTCTCCTTGGGTAGCTTTATTCCATTACTACCTCTCTGTCTTCTTTTCTCAGAGGGCATATTTAACTCCCCACAGGGTGAATGGGGGGGTACAGCCTTGTCTTTGATGTGATCACATCTAGCCTAGCCCTGCATCTCTGCAGGGCTATGAACCCGCTTGCAGCCTTAAATCAATGGGACTAAAGCCTGCAAGCAGGTTGATATTGACTGTCTCAGCAGTGTGTGTTAAATGTACTACAGTACAGGGGGAAGAGACGCATCGCAGGGAATGTAAAACTACATTATGAGAATGAGAGGCTTGCTCTCTTGAGAGAACTGAGGGACTGGATTATGTGATCTGTGTAAACACAAACACACACAAAGAGCCGGTGCAGGATGTGGTTTCTGTGACTCCACCCTATGATCTATGATCCAAACAGAATGAAAACCGACACATCAGTACTCCCATAAAATATTGAAAACAGTGATGGGGTTTGTTTCACTGATCCATTTTCAGCTCACATTCTTCACTTTCCCAGACTGAACTGAGTAAATGAAGCATTTTCTTTCTCCAAGTAAAAGTCATGAGAGAAGAATAAATAAATTATTTCTCACTGCTCACGTTATAATGGCCAAGTCATTCCTTATATCCTTTTCTTATGCATTGTCAGATTTCCTTGTTGGGGTATAGCAGAGAAGTGTCAAATATGTAAACCTATGAATGCTTTTATATCTACAAACGCTGCAGGTCCTCTTCCACAGAGTCTGCCATGTTGTACCTCCATGTAGTCCTGATAGGCAGCCAGCTATCATCAAGCTTGGAACAGGATGGCAAGTGGAGGGGGTTGCAATCTGATAGCTACACTACTAAGTGCCTGATCCTTTAATATCACCACCATTTAAATTAGGAGAGTCATTTTTTTCTATTCTGTTCCTCTTATTGCATTCCATTATGGCAGTTCATTCCATTACAGTGGTTCATTCCATTATGGTGGTTCATTCCATTACAGTGGCAGCTGCAGGTCAATCTGGACAAGCAGCTGAAGCTTCTACAGCACATCACAATAATGTCACTTGTCACAAACATGATCAGCGCTGAGGTGATAAAACAACTGCTCATCCTCTAAAGCACAGCGCCCTGGGATGAGCAGATGAAAGAAGCCAATGAGTAGAAATGCATGTGTGATGTAATGATGTGCCAGGACAGGGGCTGGAACATCCTATAAGGTGATAGAGGTGGGCTGCAGAGACTTTGCTTGATTCTTTGGTCTCACTGTGAAAGTCTTCTACTGATTGGTCATTAAAGCAAGGTGGCTTTGGATCAGTGGGGCTGATCTGTGGGCGATCATGCTGGGACGGGTGAGTTGCCCTGGTAGAGGGGTGTCAATGTTAAGAGACCTCAAACACCTGTGGACAGCAGGTCACATCACTGATGATGGTGTCCCGGAGCACTCATGTGTCCTTTACATCCATTATCCCTATACAGTACAGATGTGAAAGTGTACTCTGGAACTACATATGGCATATTTCTGGGCTTCATTGTTACTCTGCATTAAGTTTTACTAATGAAAACTGTGGGAAATATTTCTCCTCTTCAAATGTCATAAAAAGTATAATGCTTCATTTACCAGTTATTCAGTGTTGGTATGTTTTGTTGCCTTCGAACAACAGGGTTGATTGTCCATATTTATCATATTTATTGCACTTTTTATTTTTGGTTCATCATTTGTCACATGACATGTCAGGTGACCTCTCTGGATAGTTATTTGTAAGGTGTGTCTCTGCATTAGTTGCATGTCTGAAGACGTGGTAAATGGTAAATTGATTGCACTTTTATAGCGCCTTTCTAGTTTTCCAAACACTCAAAGCATGGCGGTATATAATAAAAATCTATGGGAGCATTCCATTCTCCTTTCATAGTGGATTAAACTTTGGGGTTAGATGAGAGTTCTATGGCAGAATGACTCAATTGTTGCTTATGAAGATGCCATCTTGGTTGCCTTTAATCCAAATATACCACTGAGGTCTTGAAATCCTTCATTGGTTGAACTCTAATCTAAAGGTGTCCGTTGGGAGTAACTGAAAAAGATGTTTGCGTGAAAAGAAACTGATAAAGTTCATGGATGGCTTCTATTTATGACAAAGTAATGACTGAGTTCAAACTGAGCTCTCTATCTTAGATTTGCACTCAAACAACTCTCTCTCACACACACAGCGTTTGCTGTCATGCCTGGCAGCTCATCTCAGCGGGGCAGCAGGCTGTGGAGCATTCACAGCCAACAAGATTAACCTTCGGCCCTTACACACAGACGCACACACACACACACACACACCACTGGAAGGGAAAGGATAACTCAGCATTTCTGAGATAGATGCAGACTGGCGTGTGAGTCAGGACAGAGAGGGCCTCCTGAGTGGATGATCGAAAATATGAGATATTGGAGTAGATAAACAGTTCATTGCTCCTCTGTCTCACTGGACAGTTGACTAGTGGCAGGTTAAAGGATTGGCAGAATTAATCTGGAGATTTGCTCACACTGCCATAAGATAATACATCACATCATGTCTGTGGGATCAGCACCCGTCACACTTTCTCCTGTTCTGAGGTCATTGATACTTTTTAGCAGCGGTGGAAAGAGTACTGACAATCTGTACTCAGGAGTACTGTTACATTATTGATGCATTACATAAGTACAAGTAAAACTACTGGTGTTAAAATAGTCAGTTAGTATTAGTATTAGTATTAATTACTTTTTAGTCAATGACGACCTGATTAAAACACAAACACTACAAACAAACGGCCAAAGGAAATGCAGATCAGTGATATATACTAAGGATTCTTTTACTAGTAGCAAAGAAAATTATTACGATGAACTGAAAGAATGTAAAACAAAACAAAAACTATAGGTCAATGTGTCCAGAGACTGAAAAATGTTTACATGATGGAGCAAATGACTGCAAGTCTGCAGTCGACTATACGAAGAGTAAGTATAAGATACGCAAGTATGGACTATTTCAGGATATTTTGGTGTTTGATGGATGGGATGATGACATTTGAATTCCTCTGTGGTTAATCTTGCTTAGCCACCGTCTATTTATACCATCTCCTCTGCCTGTTGCTGTTGTTATTATTTATTATTTTATTTCTTCATTTGTCTTAATTTTTTACTTCTATATTCATTTTTATTGTATTTTTTTATATTTTTATTTTTATTTTATTTTAATATGAATATGTTTTTAGTATTATTTTATCTATTTATATTTACTCTTAGTATTTAACTCTTTTTTTTATACTTTTTTTTATTAATACTGTAACTTGTTATACTGGCCGTCATTTATTACATGAAGTCCTATGTCAGGAAATGTTATGTAAAGGCCACAGGGTTCCTAATCTGTCTCTCTGTCTACAGTATTTGCTTTTTGTTCTTCAGAAACTAATCAAATCTTCAGTACTCCTGTGCTGTTCTGGTCAGTGTAGTACCTTATCAAACCTCTGCCTGCTGCGTGGTATTGTGTTTTTTTTTATTTATTTATCTTTTTTTTTTATTTGCCTGCTGTGTGTTTTCCTGCCAGATTCACAGATTCACAGGGTTAACATTGGCACAGGCTTTGTGGCGCTTCTGTCTCCTGTGTGTTAAATCAACAACATTTTTACAACATTTAACATTTAAGATTGAAGGTACAATACTGGTAACAGAGTAATATCATAAATGACTGAATTGTATTGATGTTGGAAGGCTATTAAGTACGTTGCTCACTCTATAATCACTTTAACTGTACCTGATATGTCCTGATAAGTCCTTGTTATAGGAATGCCATATGGGACTTAAAATGAGTGGAAATTTATTAAGGTCAATACAAAACCCTACTGCTGCCTTCATGAGATATATTTGGCATAATCAACAACACATTCCATGTTCAGGCTTGTTATTCTTCTGTACAGAGAAACTGCATTTGCTTAATTATTCCATTAAATTAAATGGTAAATGGGCCGTACTTATAAAGCACTTTTCTTATGACCACTCAAGGCACTTTTACACTACACATCATATTCACACATTTATACACACATGTATACATTGACAGCATTGGCTGCCATGCAATTGGTGCCAACTGCAGTTTAGTGTCTTGGCCAAGGACACTTTAACATGAAGCCTGGAGGAGCTGGGAATTGAACCATTGATCTTCTGATTAGTGGAAAACCTACCTCTACCTACCTCTACCTCCTCTACAATGGACACATCTGATTAAGCATTGATCATATTTCAATCCTGCTTTGTTGTATTTGGCTCAAAAGTGCTTAATGAGAATAGAGAATATAGCGTAGACACACAGTTCATGAAACACGCATCTGTTTTGCTTTTGTAATGCATGCACAGTCCGCATACATGCACACGTAAGGCCTACAGCCCTGTAGTCACAAATGTTGGGCCAACCTCTGTATGGACATTGATTGTCAGGTCTGTAATCAAACAGCTGGACATCAGATGGGTCCTTGTGTTCAAGAAAACTGCATAAGAGTTCATCATCCTGATGGTCTGAGGGAAGAAGCTTTTCTGACCATTGATGAGTCCTGCAGAGTGCGAAAGGACAGAAGATCTAATAGCACACTCGCCTTAGTGGAACACTCTGTAAGGCTCTACATACTGTACCAGCTGGTGATACCACCTACTGCTTTACACAGCATCAGAGAAGAAGGCACCCCAGACAGATTTTTAATTTCCTATGCTGTCATAAAGTAGGTGTAAAAATAGCACAGATAGGATTTACAAGAGCCGCAGAGAAGTTTGTGGTGGGAAAAGAAACTTTCTTTCTACAAAAATCTCATCCACTGAGGCTGTACTATTCTGAGCAGTTTTTCTGCTTCTCATATTTGGAACATACTCTGAAAAAACTTGGGTTCTGCATGCTGACATGACCACACTGACAAAGTTAACACGCCTATGGCCATGGCCAACAAGTGTATCACAGAAATAGATTGGTCAAAGTATTTAAAAAACTGACCTGATAGATGGTACTAGATGAAAAGTCAGGGATCACCGGTCATAGGGTTCCTCTACTGGGGAACATGAATGTGTCTACAGAATTTCATGGTCATCAATGCGGCAGTTGTTAAGACATTTCACTGTTAACCAAAAATGTTGACTTCATGGTGATGCTAGAGGAAAAGTCAGAGGATTATCAAAAGCAGTAGAATTCATCTTCTGGGAAGCATGAATATTTGTAGAAAACTTTATACAATGTATAATTTAAAACTTCAGAATCAATCTTCTGATTAACATGTTGTCCATCCAGTGCTCGTGTCCAGTATTGCCCCTGAGTCACAGTGCAAAACATGAAAAAAAAAAAAAAAGAATAAAGAATAAAGAATTTTCTAATATCAGATTTCTGTTTGTTTGTTTGTTTGAATAGCCCAAATTTGAAAATGAAAATGAATTTGATGAATAAATGGATTCAGAAGTGCACATTGGAAGACATAATGTGATACTGAAATGACTTGAAACTCGATACAGTGACACAATGATGAATATGAATATGACTGAATTTACTGTTACTTTTTGCTCCCTAGAGGAAACTCTGTCAACACATTCTAACAATAGCCAGTGATATTATTGCACCTCAGTCAATAATGATGCTGCTGTCATAGCCAGCAATGTGTGCTGGACAATTCATCCATTATCTGTATGTCTTCTTGTCCAGACATTGTATGAGAATACAGATAAATCAGTTGTGTTGTTTTTGGAAGTCGGTGTTGAATACTTGCTGTTGTGATTTTATTTTGTCATTTCCACAACCTGCAGGCTGCACCAGTGCAGAGGGAGTTCAGGTTGGTCACATGCCTCATCTGTACCTCTTTTTCAGAAACTTCAGATACTTACTGTTCATAATACCAATATCTCTGTCTTTTTATTTATGAAGTATATTCAAGTCATGAAAACTTTCCAGAGCACTTTAAGGCTTATTTTAAATTTAATTTACAGGTTCACTCTTATTCAGCCCGACAATCTTTAGATCTTCATCCTCCAGGGTTTCTTACGTGCAGAGGTCAATTTACTATCAAATTTAGGGGTTCTAAATTATGGAATAGCTTTTCCCATCTAGCAAAGAACTCCTCTATAAAATGTTTCAAAAGATGTTTAAAAGCCTGTTTAACTGCTGTTTTGAAATTCTAATTCATACATGTAATAACCTGATTCATATCAGTTATTTGTTTCATTTAATTGAAAGTTATTATTCATGAGATGTTTGACTGTCCAGTTGATGAGTTACAGGAAGTTGCATACTTAAGATTTTACATTTAAGCCTTGGTATATGGTTCAAAATGAGCTTTCAGGGTGTAATAGAAGGTGTGATAATCGTTTACTTTAAGATTAATGACCTTGGGGTTTTTTATTTCTTGGTTTGTAACTGAGATCACGCGAGAAGTGAGAGAGAGAAGCGAGAGGAGAGAGGGGAGAAGAGAGGGAAAAAAACAGTGAAGAGCGGGGTTTTGTGTGTGATTTTTGATTATAAGTTTGAATAACTGAGTTGTACTTTGTTTAATGAGTGGGAAAGTTTTTGTTGTACACTTGCGAGAGAGTGGTAGGACATTTCGCTGCTGCCTCAGTGTGTTTTTTAAAGTCCGGCGAGTCCAGCTAGCCGGAGCTAGCTTAACTTCGTTGCTTTCCCTGGAGAGACGCCAGCCTTGCCTCTTCACGGGCGAGATTGCAGATGGGAGGAGTTTCGACAGCGGTGGTGGACTTCCTGTGGCTCCAAGGTGCGGTGCTGTTGCTGGCTGAGACGGATCCAGGTGGGCGCCGGAGGCTTTTCTACGACCGGAGGTATTGGAAGCAGATCTGTTTTTTCCATCACGAGCTCCAACGTAAAGTGCGCCAACTAATATCTATTGCAAGCTTGCATAACTAAACTAAACTTACTTACTTACTTACTTAGCAAATCCATATTTTACCCTAGTCTCTCATCTGTTAATATAGAGAGTGTGAATCATCACGTTACCCTAGACAGATTCATTTCGAGATGTATCTCCCACCATTTTGAAGCGTATTTTGGGAATTTAAGGTGCATATAGTACTCTGCATAACACGAGCAGACTGGTGGGAGGGTTACATACACAAACACACTTTTATATCTTGCTCATATTTTTGTTTTTATCTTGCTATTTTTGTTATTATCATTATAACTTGTTGATGTTATACATATGTTTTTTTTTCTATTATCAGTTTGTTATTACTTCATGTAGTTATAATATTCTCTGTATGTCAGTTTTCTGTTCCTTGTAACTATGAAAGCCCACCTGGGTTTTCTGCCTCTCCCTGCACTTTACATTATTTGTTACCTTTGTCATTTTTATGTAATTTCAACTGTGCAAATCAAAAATAAATAAATATCCATATTCCCCCTCAAGGCAACACCTAGTAATGCTGAATAAATCATGTGTTGTTAACAGTGTCATAACACTACACATTACAACATTCATTAAAACTCTAATCTCTTTACAATCAATCTCACACCCAACACCATCAAACAGCCTGCTCTTCATAACCATCTAGGTGTTTGTGTCCATGTTTAAACAAAGAGTTCATTTGAAAAATCAGAATGAACCAACAGATACACATACACACACATGATCACAACAACCCATTTGGACTGATATTCCCTCGAGTACACACATACACACAGAAATGTGTATGCAGTCACATACAGTTAAACTTAGACCATCCTGATCGAGTCTCAGTAAAATCCTAAATGTAGCCACGACTGTTGTCATGCAAACAGACCTCTTGTTCCTGCTCCAGCTAACATCTTCATGTCTTCCACTCTCCACAATAAGAGTGACCCACAGGATGGCTGGTGTCTGTGTCTTTTTCTCCTGAGTTGAACTGAAGAATTGTGGACATAATGGACATAATGGACATAATGTAACGTTGGTTCAGCACGTCGATCAAAGGTCTGTAGGTGTAAAGCAGAAAGCCCTCCACAATAAGGATGTGAGTTTCTTCCTCCTCTTTATGGTCAGACTTTGGGACGGTCTCACTATCCAGGGTATTAATGCCATCAAACTTCACAGGGCTAGATAGTAGTCATCATGTCATTCATATACAGAGCAGTAATGACATTGTACTGCTTATATTTGAATAGGTATGCAATGATGTGGAAAATTTGACATCTCGATGATAGTGACTAAATTATCACGGTTAGAGATATTATTGCATATTCTTAATTGCTGTACAAATGTCCAAAAAAGCTGTGAGCACAGCTCCTGTCTGACTGGAATATTGTTAGCCCCTTCATAGTAACACCGTCATTCAGAATGGCGGAGTTTAGCCACGTCTCAGTCAAAATTATGGCATAGAAGTCTCTCATCTCACGATTTGTTGTTAAATCCAGCTTCAAGTAATCCACTTTGTTCTCCAGGGAGAGGAGGCGAGCAGGATGGATGGAAGTGGAAATCACAATACTATGTAAACAAGTGCAAACATTCAACTTGACAGAACAGCACTGATTGATTGTTCTTTCCCAGATAAATAAATAATATAGGCCTACTGCTGCTGCATCATGTATGTATCATGTTGAAAAAGTTCACCATATTTACTTTGTCTGGTTTTATAAGTGATCTCAGAGGAGAAGGAATGTGCCCACTGGCGTTGAACAGCCTCTCCGAAGGCACACAGGTTGCTGGAATGCACAAAAACCTCTTGGCAATCTTAGCAAGATGGGGCAGCACACAGGTACAGCCTCTTCCACCACACCAGTGGATCATCTTCACTTGCAATGGAAGGTAGAGACAAGTAGACCTGATCTCCTCCTTCGCTCTAGCTTCTGGTGTGCTAGGAGTTGAATCCTCTGTAGCTCTCTGCCTCGTTGAAGCACTTCTTCTCAGCAATTCAGCCAAGCCTTCCCCCTCTGTGGAGGCAGTGGCACTACTTGTGCTTGCTTGGTCCTCCTGGACTGCAGATGTCAGCCTCAAGGCCTCTTGAACACAGCGCTCAACTATTGCAACCTCATCTAAAAACCTGACCTTGAATCTGGGGTCAATGTAACAAGCCATCTGCATGGCACTCTTTGCCTCCTCGGTATATCTGCTAGTGAGATCTTCCCTCATGACCTGTTTCATCTTGGTCAGGTCATTTTCCTGTAGTACATTGTCGATGATGTGGTTAAGGACAGGCTTTGGTCTGGTCTGGTCTAGAGGTCAGTGGTTGCAGCAAAATAAGTACCCTGACTTCATAACATCAGCTCTTACCTCATTGTACAGCTAATTTGTGTTTTGGAAAATAAAGTGTGTGATGGCACTTTGTACTGAGGCACGGCTACATTAATTAGCCTCAAAAAGCCTGGCTTCTCAACAGTTCTGAATGGCATCATATCTTTTGCTATGAAGTAAGAAATAGCAGCTGTGAGGTCTTGAGCACTCTTTGAATCAGGTTCATAAGATGTCTATTTTCTGAAGACCTCCTCAACTGTCTGCTGCTTTGTGCTGGAACCAGGAGCACTTGTACTTGGTTGGCCCACTGCTTTCCCGCTCTGTAAAAAGGAAACAACAAAAAGGTAATTTAGAATTCATAACCTTCATAGACTAACAGTAATATAGACTTTAACATGCCATCTAATGGCAATCATTACACAGGAAAATTCACACATAAGTAGTGTGCCGGTGTAAGTGAGGAGTGCCTGTATGAGAAAATGAGTATATGTGTGTGTGTGTGTGTGTGTGTGTGTTGGGTTGTGAATTAAATTCACACAACATCGTTTTATTTAATTTCCTGGAGCTACAGTTACAGACAGCATAACTCACTGTCAATATCGACTCACGTTTTTAACTCACTATTACAAATATCATGGTATGTTCTTCCTATTAGCATTAATCAGAATCAGAAATACTTTTATAATCTCAGGGGGATTATTTTTGTTACAGTAGTCCAGGTATACAAACAACATATGTTAAACAAGTAAACATCTATTAAGAACAACTTATTAACAAGTTACACAATCTTTCTAAAGCCAATGTCCCTCACATAAGGTATTTAAACTGACTGACTTACCTTGCATTGGCTGTAAAGCTGTGGATGATACTCACAGAGATGGGCCAGTAGATTTGAAATGTTACTGCCTTTCGCAGCAACTTTTTTTCTTGCATGCTCTGCAGACAGGATAATTGTCCTCCACCAGCTGCCCCAATATGCCCAGACCTCGGATTTGTCCTTTTAGTGGGGTGGAAAATGTCCTGCATGCTGCCAGCACTTTCCACCATGCCTTCATTCTTGATGCCTATGTTACAAGCTATGCATTCATGCAACGCCTTCATCGCTCGCAAGACTTGGATGAGGAAGTTTACTTGACAAGTACAGTATAAGGTGGAAGAATAAATGTCTACGTGAAGGTACAAAATCGTCAGGCAAGAATCGTGGTCAAAAATCAGGCATAAGGTCAATAATCAGGTCAATCAAAACTAGAAATGCAAGACAAAGAAATGCTGTACTGGACAGGACGAACTGGTGACAAACAAAGGGAGCACAGAGACTAAATACAGAGGGAAAAGGGGAGGGGAAACACAATCAGGCACAGGTGGAACACAGTGAGGGAGGCAGGTAATCAGGGAGCAGGGATGACACACAGGGGAAGGCGGAGACCTAAAAGACAAGACAGGTGAGACATGAGAACTGAGAAGATGATTTATCAAGACACGACAAGATCACTGACAACCTATTGACAGCTCTGTTCTTATCTTTATTTGACACCATGCTAATCTGTTATGTCCACAGTTATTTTGGAGTGTCTGTTTTTTTAATTGGCATATGTGGCAGTAAACAAATATACAGTAGGTACAGAGATGAAATGTATATGGAGAGATTAAATACATCTAAATAAATGTATTCAGAGATAATAATAATAATAATAACAATAACAATAATAATAATAATAATAATAATAATAATTGCACTGAACCCCCCAAATTACTCCTGAAGGCTGCCATGGGTGTATGATGTGATGAATGTGATGTGTTGTGTAAAGGTGCCTTGAAGGAGCTTTATATATGTACAGGCCATTTACCATTTATTGTGTAATAATGATGATTAAGAATAAGTCTAAATATTAGGATGAAAAACATGGAATCATAGTGTGTTTATTGTGGTCATTGAGTTCATCTGCTGTCTGCACAGACAGTTATTGTTCACTTGAGAGGAATGGCAGATTAATGCAGGGTATACTGTTTGATTTGCAGGTGGACTGCAGATAGAGGCATTGACAATGAACAGTGTTTGCTGTCTATGGACATTCTTGTATGTGACTGTGGATGGGTGAGTGGATATTGTGCTGTATATCTTCTACAATGGTGAGGTGTCTAAGATTGATCAGAGTGTAGAACTGATGAATGGACCTACTGATGATTTGACTTGATGGTTTGTTACTGCTTCCAGTCTTTCCAGTGTGGAGCGACTGTGGTGCTGAGAGATTGTGTCTGTTTCCAGCCATGTCAAGCAGCACAGAACAGATCAAGCTGGTTGGAAGTCAGACACAGAAACAGCACAGAGAATCCAGACATTTTAAAAATAGAACAGACTGTGAAGAATTCTGAATGTAAAAACAGGAAAAGTGAAACAATTTAACTATTGTGTAATGAATAGTGAATTTCCCCGGCGTGGGAAGTCTATTGTTTCTTATTTAGTCTCCTTACTCATGGTAGAGGCAAAAAGTGGTGAAAGTGAAGCATGAATGATCCAGATGTATCTGAATTTTGCCTTAGTGACTGGTTTCAGTGAGTGCTCTTCAAATAAATGTCCCAGATGTGTAATGCCTGATTTCTTCAGTTGTAAGTTTAGGGTTTATTTTTGAAAGTCCAGGTTATACCACATTCCTGTAAATGTATGTGGGGTCAGTGGGTGTCCTGTGATTTGGTTACATTTCACAGCTATGGAATAATTTTTAAAACAATTATGATTTTTAATGTGAATGTTTTTGAACATGAAAGAAATCTGGTAGTTCCTGACATTCATGTTGTGAAATATCCAGCCACAGGTGTTGTTTTTGTTGGGTCTCTTGCAGCCATTCTGTTATGTGTTGTAGATGGATGACGAGATGATAGAATCTGAAAGTTGGGGCTGGTAGACCTCAGAGGTCTTTGTGTTTCTGCAGTGTGGGTAGACTGATTCTTGTTCTTTTATTTTTCACATTAATTTGTCAGTGATGGAGTTCAGTGTGTGAACCAGTGTGAAGTGGGCAGACTGGGGTCACTGAAAAAAAAAAAAGCTTGGAGTGGATGAAAATTGTCTTGAAGCATGTCATCCACCTGAAAAGCAAAGAGTGAATATTTCAAGTGGCAGAGTAGAAGAGGCAGGAACAGAAATAGCTTTTTAATAAGGCATGTCTGAATGGTTTAATTTGTGCAGACAGCACCTCTGAGCTCCTCACGATCCAGCTCCCACTGGAGTATTTAGGTGGCCTCTGTTTCCTGAGGTCTTGATGATTCATAAGCGTTGGCATGGTCTGCACGCACATGAAAATGTTGCAGAATGTAGGAGTCAGTGTAGAGAGAAACACATTAAAGGATAGCTTTTGTATTTTTAAACCTGAACAATATTTCTTATGTTTTTGTGTCAAAGTGACTAATGAGACTAATGAGTTTTGAATTTGGTCCAGTATCGACTGAGAACACTGCAGCCTGCAGCCGTGAAATGGACTACAACACAATACAGCAAAGGTCATCAATTTAAGGTTGAAGACAACATAATTATTGTATGAATACAATAAAGTGTTTGCAGTGGAAACATTAAGATGCACTGAATAATTAATTAAGAACAAGGAAAAAGAGAAATCACTTGTGTCCCTGTGCCCATGAGTCCATGAGGCTTTTCTGTGAAAACAATAAAACCAAGTCTATGTATCGAAAGCACAGGAAGGAAGACCAAGAGTTAGCTCTGCTGCAGAGGAGAGGTTCATTACAGTTACCAGCCTCAGATATCAACAATTAATAGCACCTGAAAAATGCTCCAAGAGTTCAAGTAGTAGACACATCTCAACATCAAGTGTTCAGAGGAGACTGTGTGAATCAGACCTTCATGGTGGCTGAAAAGAAATGACTGAGGGAGACCAACAAGAAGAAGAGAACTGCTTGGAATGAATGGACATTAGACCAGTGGAAACCTGGACTTTGGTCTGATGAGTCAAATGCCTTGTTTCAACCTCTGTGTCTTGTGTGTGAGATGTAGAAAAGGTGAACGGATGGTATCTGCATGTGTGGTTCCCACTGTGAAGCATGGAGGAGGAGGTGTGTGGTTGGTTCAACTCAAAGTGAACAAAACTACATGACATATTTTAATAGATGTTATATTGGTAACAGCCTACAACTTTGTTGGCACCCAGTACATATAGAATAATGACAAGATACAAACTACCAACAGACCTGTTTCTTTATAGCTGTCGTGAAAAAAAAAAAAAACAGATGACAAGTTATATTATAGCAGCAAACAACTGTTTTCTGTGTAGTGAAGTGTGAAGTCGCACTCCCTCTGTATGTGCTGTACGTAAGTGGAGCTTCTTCCTCACATGCATGTCAGTGAATGTGAGTCCAGTTGTTTGCTAGCAGTGTCCCAAAGATTAAACTGACACCATCAAACTTTAACTACAGTGAAGCATATTTCACCTGACGTTGCTCTAGCAAGCCAATAGTTGCATTACATGCATTTAGGTCACAACACAGATCAAAGAAATAACTCCTTACCAAGCAGAATATGTTACTAGAGTTTCTAAGATAGCTCTGTGAACTGTGTTACACATTATTTGAGTTGTTTTAATTATATTTTATGAATAATAAAAAACGTATTCAATTTAGTCAATGCAATTTCCCAAACACATTTTGGAGATACATCAAAATATCACAATAAATGATGCAACACTGTTACTTTATTATTTCTGTCTTATTATGAGGTGCTTACTGAGTAATAATACTCATTACTAAATAGGCACTTAGTAATTACTGGAATACTTTGTATAATTAATAAAGTCTAGCTTAAACACTCTTATTCCCCAACCCTTTTTCCTCTATCCAACTTTATTTCCCTGTGTTTTCCTGGTGTTTCCCTGCCCTTTGTGTTCTGTTTGTTTTGTCTAGTCTCCCCTGTCTGTGCAGGCTGAGCATGGCTGACCTATTCCTTCAGCCACTCCACTGTTGATCCTCACTCTTACACCTGCTTCTCATCATCTCATCAGCTCCTGCAGTATTTTATCCTGCCGCCAGTTTGTTGTTGTACCTTTTGTGGTAACGTCGGAAACTTATTTGTTGAAGATCTTTTGTCGTTTATTTTTTGGATGCCTGTTTTTGATGCCTGTTTGTCTGCTTCATCCTCTGGCCCTGCCACGCTCACCTGTTCTGCTTGCCACACTCAGCCTGCCTTTGTCTGCTCACCAGTCTCCATCATCCTGCTCTGAAGATTCCCCCCTGGACTTCACCTGTGGTGTTCTGTTCGTGTTGCACCTTGTAAATAAAACCTTCAAAGCAATTCCTGTCTGTGGTCTGCTTCGTGGGTTCAGTGTTCTGCTGTAAGCTCAACCTTAACATCCACAGTAACTTGCAGGTAGTAAAAAAGTTTTTACATTGTCATGTGACACTCTTTTTTTTTTATTTTTTGGTTTGATCCAAGGGAGTAAAAAATTGGGCATCGCTGTGATAACACAGAAAAGAAATGAAAGACTCTCATGAATTGCAATAGCTGAAATTCAGCTATTTATGCTGTACACATTTTCCAGGGCCAAAACACAATAAAGCAGAACATTCTGCAGAAAGTAGAAAGTACTGAATCAATAATTGGATGTGGTGGCAGAGAATTGCTGCCTGTTAAGTAGCAAACTGCTACACTGCACTCTGACAAAGACTCGACGTTCAAACTGACTGACTGTTTTTGTGATTCGCCTCCACCTCTCACAGCAAACAAACTCAGAGTTTCAATCAGAATATTTTAAAAAGGCACCGTCTTCACTCCTTCTGCTTTGTCAGCAGCTGGTGGTGGTGGTGGTGTCTCCATTTCATGCATGGGTGAGGACACTTTCACATGTGGCAGTCCATAAAGTACCTCATATCATGTAGTCTAGGTGTCCTGGCCATCACTCACTAGCAGAAAAGCGTACTGCTGTACACCCACACCTTCAGCAGATCTGTTTCAAATAAGAATACAGACGGTTATGCAGAAAATCCTTCAATGTAACACCTCTGCTGCTAAGCTTGGCTGACTCCCAGCTGAAATGGGCCTCGAAGGCACATAGTGTTTCATTATGAAGCAGTCCCAGTGCTCAGAGGGTTGTCTGCACTCTTTCCTCTATGCTACTTCTCTGCCTCGATTTTCACTCAGACCTCACTGGCTGACCTTGAAATAGAAAATTCAAACAGCTTCTTCTTTTCCCAGCCAAGATTCCCTCTGAGTTTGCTCTAGCTCAATGTAATTACTGTAGCTGGTGGGCGGGCAGGCAGGCACAGGGTGGAGTGATATCTGGAAACATATGTGTCTGTCTTTGTAGTTTCTTTTCCTCGTGAGGATAAAAAGTCATCACAAGGATTAGTAAAAGAAAAATCCTGTAATGTGAGGATGATGACAAGAATTGTAGAGCTTTATTTTAGGAATAGTATGAGGTTAGGGTTGCAGTAGTGTTAGTTGAGGTTAGGCTTAGAGGATGAAAATTTATTGAAGGTTACAGTATGGTAAGGACAGTAATATGATTAGAGCTGTTGTGTCTCTAGATGTAGCTGCAAAAGAAACGAACAAAGCCAGCCTGCTGTCACCGAATGGTATATGAACCCTAACTCTATATGACATATACTTCATAATCAGATAACCCTCTCGCCTTTCAGCTGTTCAGCAGGTGTACATTTGGTTTCCACAGTCTCCTCTACGAGGACTAATCTGTGTTAAATGACATACAAAAAGCTTCAGATACATAGTATGGCATGCAAACTGTGCTTAAAATGTTTGGATCTGTTGTTATTTTTCTATGACTTTGACAAAGCACTAAAATGACCAGTTTAAACCTGTCTTCTGAAACTGGGTGTGTGGAATGTTTTAATTGTAGTTCAATTTTCTTTTTGATAAACTACTTCTCATCACATATACAGCAGCACATGGCACAGCTCCATCATATATTAATGATGAGATAATTCACCAGTCCTCAGAGTCAGTGTTATTAATCAAAGGTTTTTTGAGTTGTCAATTAGATCATGTTATTTGAAATAAAGCCAATGCTTACATTACCTCTTTATCGCTTTGTTTCCAGGAAGCTGTCTTTTATGGCAAGTAAATGATGAAGCAGGTCGTTAACAAAAGAAGTTCAACCCAATTATGTAAAACGCCAGACACATTCCAGCAGTGTTGTCAGAGAACTGCTGGCTGCTAAAGAGCAAACTTCTGCTCTGCACTCAATGTTCAAACTCTTTAATTAACTCTTTAATTAACTTGAATTCATTAGTAATTCAAGTCTTTTGTCAGGGATACTTTTTACAGGTTCATGGTTTCTCTGGAAATTAAGGCAGCTGTGTCTTGAAAGAGAGATGTAATGTAGTGCTGATCAAAGGGGAAGTAGCAGAGTGGAGCAAAGTCATTGTCACAAGTCAAGTTTTAATATAAGTCCCAAATTACACTGTCCTCACCATGAGTCATCCAGTAAACACAAGGAGTAACTCTGTTTTTGTAAAAAAGTAAACAGGAAATAATGAGTCACAGGAGCAGCAGTGTTCACAGTTACAGTAATGCTAGCTATCAATGAATGTACTATTCCCATATTGTCCCACTCAGATGAGATATTGGTGGTTTTAATCTTAATATATCTCATCTGTCTGGAGCTTGAGCAAGAACAGCGTGTTTTTGAGTGATGGCGGCCAACTACAGACTGTAGTCTGGAACAAGTGACTATACACAGTGACTATATACTGTAGTTGTGACATCACAACCTGAGAAAGGTCCTGACGGCTTGTTTAAAGGCTGTGTGTATTTCTAGAGGAACAGAAATACAGTACCTAAACCTGCTTTATATTATTAATAATAGAGAAAATGGAAACCTTACTTTCTATAACCTGGGACCTTTAAAAAGAATTGTTCAGCTAAACAAACATATAGTAAGTATATTTTCCAAAAATATAATATACAGAAAGTACAACAAAATGTTGTATCCCAGCTTTGTCTTTCCAGTCATAAACATCTAATGTATTTTAAACAGGATTACAGAGTAATGTTTATTTCTAATATAAGCAGAAATAAATCAGGGCTGTGTTGGTGTCATGTGCTGATACATTTCTGAACTTCATGTTTTGCATGTTGCTGTCTGATCTTTTTTTCTTTGGTCCACAGCAGAATCCTAATGTGTGTCTGTGATCATCTGAGTCTGTCTGCTGCTCTGTGACACACTGTCCCTCCTGCTTGTGTACCATAAATTGGCTGCTGTCAGATTAATTCAAAGTATATCTGCTGTCAGGGAAAGTATAAATCGCTATGCTGAATAATAGATAATTTTCAGGGTTTGGCCTCAGTTTATTAACTTTATTAATGTGCGCTTCATTTCAGAGCAATGTCCAAGAAATGACAGCTAAACTCTCAATGACTTGTATTCTGGATTTGTCAAATGGATCTTGGATAATAACTTCATGTTCATTACATGTTCAGCTGGCCTGCTCTACAATGGCTAACAGTCTCAATGTATTACTTAGCATTAATTATTTATAAGAGAACCAAGACTCCATTTTTCTTAATTAGAACCAAGTGACATTGTTTTTTTTTTTGTTTTTTTTTAAATGAACTTAAATATTATTTTTTAGGAAACTATGTGAACCATGAAATATAGTCTGACATGCTGTAAACTCATTTAGATGTTCTGAACAAAGTCTTGAGATCTTTTGTTCTCTGACTTTTTCTGACTTTAACAGCAGCTCAGGTCTGAGGTTGTGAGTGAGAGTGTGATGTGGGCCAACAGGCGTCCAGTGCCTGTCACCACAATGAAACAGCTGCATGATTTATGAGGGAGTGATTTCCAATCTTGGCTCTTAACAACTGTCCGGGCCCCTTCTGATTCATTTATTCATTACACACACGCACCTACACACACTACACACTTTCACCTCAATCCCTAAATGTGCAACCAACTTCAGAGACTGCTGCAGGAGAGCTGGGCTAAATTGGGCTGATTTATTTCAATTAGCAGCACACTCAGGTCCAACACATAAAGAAATGTCACCAGAAGCACTGGAAAATAGGACAGAGGGATTGTGGAAAAAAACACCGGCCATGTGCTGTACAACCAGAGTTGTGAATAATTTAGTGAGGATGTATGCAATGTCTCTGGAGGAATCTCTGAGAGCTGTTTAATGATTGTTTGGTAGGTAAGAGAGGATGGATTCATTAACTACAGATCACATAAACGAGGGTGGAGGCAAGAAAAGATTTCAGGTTTAACTGTGCTCAAAATGTATGCTCTAATCTCTGACACAAGTCAATCTATTCACTTCATTCTCACTTACTTTTGAATTCTGAATTGATAGACAGTATGTTCATGAGTGTCTGTTCCTCTGCTTCACATGAACCGATGAAGACCAGGGGTTCCATCAGCAGCTCATTCTCATTCCCAGGTTATCAAATACTGATGTTTTGCACACTTCTCTGTGTCTCATCCAGATGCACAAGGTACAAAGTCCACATGTTCAGTAGCTGTTGGTAATTGACAGATGAAAATACAACCCAAAATTGGTGGAAACTGAATAAAGCTGTGTGTACAACATTGGATTCTAATCCAATTTAGCAGTGAAGACGCGCAACTTGTTAAGTGCATCAGGCCAGGCCTTTAAAAGTTTCATAACCAGTTACAAACAAATGAACAAACTCATAAGTTTTGTTCAGCTTCTTCTAACTGTAGTATGTGTTTGAAGATGAGATGACATTTGCCAAAAACATGCAAATACATGCATCAAATTTTGAATAACTGCAGACTTTGAAATATATGAACACCATTTGAAACATAATATCGAGTAGGAGAGTGTCAGTGTCCATTTTGAATAAACAGTTGTGAAAACATAGATATTAATTGATTTTGTATGATTTTGAGTTTTGAGTTTGACTTCTGAAAGATCCAAAATATTTATTATTGACAGGTTAGCTGGATCATTATTTTGTAATTCCTGCAACCCAATTTAGTATAGTGGAAATACATTAGTATCTAATAGAATTAGACAGGATTGTCTTCACCAGAACGTTCTTGTATTGAGCATACTTTTTAGTGTAAAAAGATCCTTTAACATCTCACTGGGCATTAACCCATCATCAACATTTATATGATAGGCTGACTGCTGATCATGTTATTGCAGTTACATTAGGTAGGTGTATTGGGATGTCTCCCAGCATGCACTTGGGTGTTTCTGTGTTATTATGAGTGACATTTTGTTCTTGAATGTCAGATGAAATGTTCTGGCTCCAATGGTCCATTAGTCTGAATCTTCTAGTTCAGTTCATGTCTAAAATTTGTTTTGGTTGGTGGTTGTTTCTTTTGGTTAACACATTTTATTTTTGTTTAATCGTGTATAAATATACATAGTCCACTCCTCATTGTGAAAAATGTAATAGTGATAACTACACCAACGGATGTCCTGATTTTATATAACCTGCATGTTCTCACTTAAAATCATAATTACAGTATATCAGCACTCTTTCAATATAAATCTAAGGCCCTTTTAATTTAGTCAGTTCATATCTTCTTGGTCATAATCCAGCTAATTTGTCAATAATAAATATTTTAATTTATTGAAAGCAGGCTGGAACTGGACTGTGCTCTGTATGAATTACTGGACAATCAAGGCATTCAAAGCTTTTTTTAATGATTGTTGGTCTGCTGGTGTTTGGACCAGATGTGTGTTTACCAGATATTTGCTAAGAAAACTCCTGATTAGGAAGTCTAAATCACACTCTTACCAATTAGCAGTATTTATCACAGTGAAAGAGCAATCAACACTTTGACTGAACACAACAACATCTACTGAAATGAGCCTCAAACAGGCAGTCATCTGTGTCCAAACTGCATCCTGATCCCCTTTTCTACATTCATTTAAGCAGTATTACTGCTAAAATGAATATCTAGGAAAGAAGATAGAAATGACATGTTATGCTCTGCATCCATGACTAACAGTTTTGGATCTTTTCAGAATGACAAAAAGAAAAATATAGACTATCACTGAACTTCTAATACATTTTATTTCTAAGTGCATAAAAAAACATGAAAACAACATAAAACAGTATACTAAAAACACATTACACTAAGTTAAACATTAAAATCAGTTTTAAAAAGGTGTGTTTTTGTCAATGTTGGAAAGGGTGCTATGATGTTGCCAAGGGGAAGCAGGTAAAATATGAAGAGAAGAGGACCAAGCACCGAACCCTGGGGGATGTCTTGGGACAGAGGAGCAGTGGAGGAGGTGCAGTTGTTGATATGAATTGTTGTTGGTCTGTGCAGTATGATTTGAGCCAGGAGAGTGGAGTGCCAGTGATGTTGAGGGAGGATTCAAGGTGGGAGAGAAGAATGGTGTAGTTGATGGTGTCAAAAGCTGCAGTGTGTTATGTAGGAGTGGGAGGGATTGGAGGAAAAGGACACAATTGCAGGCAGGTGACAGTGAAAAAGAGCTCACTTTAATTTAACCAAAAAAACGTAAAAGAAACACGGAGTAGTATTCCAAAAAACAGATGAACCAAAAGGCGACTGGAAACCAGGCAAAAAACACAAACCAAAAGGCAAATAATCCAGCAGGGACAGGAGGTGCAGGGACAGCCCCTCTGGAGGCCGGCAGAGAGGATGCTGGGGACGAAGATGGCGACCCTCTAGAGGCCAGCGACACTCTGGACAGAAGAACAGGAGTCAGCCAGACCTCCAACGGAAGAGCAGGAGTCGGCTGGCCCACAGACAAAAGAGCAGAAAGGCGCTCAAACCGGGCATCCAACGCAATCATGTCTTCCCTGGGACTCCAGCCGGAAGGGGAAAAGGTGGTGGTGACTGGCACTCCAAGTGCCATGAGGAGATCGGATCCATGTTTGGCCACATGGGTCCAATAGTGGTCTGTCTGTTCTGTCATGTGGGAGTGGGAGGGTTTGGAGGAAAAGGACCTAATTGCTGGCAGGTGACAGTGAACAAGAGTTCACTTTAATTTAACCAAAAAATGTAAAAGAAACAAAGAAACACAGAGCGCTATTCCAAAAAAACAAAGGACACAAAAAACAGATGAACCAAAAGGTGGCTGGAAACCAGGTAAAAACACAAACCAAAAGGCAAATAATCCATCAAACAAAAACCAGGAACAGGAACACAAGGATGAACACAGAGAAATTGGGCAACCAAACAACCAACTGACAGACAAGGAAACAAAGGAAACACAGGAACTAAATAGACAGGCAAGACTAATTACTGTAGGGACAGGTGAAACAAATCAGGGGGAGGTGCCAAATCAAAAATGGCAGGAAACAAAACAGGAAGTGGAATACGACAAGAAAGACAGGGTGGAACTACAAAAGAAAACAGGTGGAATTACAAACAGGAGGTACCAAAACAAACCCAAAACAGTAACACAGTGAGGTCCAGGAGGATGAGGATGGTGAGGAAGGAATTGATGATTTCTGTGTGTGGAGATGGCTGGTAAACAGTCCTTGATGAGGTAAGATGGGATGGGATCCAGGACATATGTAAGTGTTTTCATGCCTATCATGATTTGTCATGAGCAGTTCCAGAAATTCAGTGGCAGATTTGCAGTCAGTGTCGATGTGGATGTTGAAATCTCCCAGAAGAAGAAGAGAAGGTGAGATGGCAGATAACTGGGTTAGGAAGTCAGAAAAGGCAGAGAGGAAGGGGGGGGGGGCAGTAGATGATGGCAGTCACCAGAGGAGTGGGACCAGAGAGCTTGAAGGTGAGATGTTTAAAGGAGTGAGCAGCAGGGATGGAGATGGTGGATGTTTTAATGTCCTTTATGTAAACTGCAGCGACACCACCTCCCTGCCCCTCAGGTCGGGGTTTGTCCATATAGGTGTATCTTGTGGGTGTGGTCTGGTTGAGTGAAAAGTAGTGCAGAGGATTGTGCCAGGTCTCAGTGATACAGAGGAAATCCAGGTTATTGGCAGTTATGAATTCATTAAGAATGAGATTTTCACTGTTGAGTGAGCAGGCATTGAGCAGAGCCAGTTTCAGGTGACGTTGCTTCATGATACGTTGTGAGGACTGAGGAAGGGGGCGGGGATTTGATAGGTGCATATGTCATTTATTGTAATGATAAAATGGCCTGCTAGCTGGCGGTCCCGGTGAAGAGAGGAGGTTGTCAGCCTGATGTGGTGGTGGCCAGCGGAGGAAACCAGCCTAAGCCTGAGAGAACCCACCACACAGGAATAGCAGGGAGAGACCGCAGGAATGGCCGCCTTGATGGTGGGCGACAAGGCTGTGCCAAGAATAAGTCCTAGGAGTCTTGGAGCTCCGGGTCTTCAAAGAAGCCGGCATGAGAGAGAGTTTGGACCATGAAGAGTTAGCAACACAACCAGCTTCAGAAGACTATTGAAGTAGACAATCTGATGAGGTGAGGCGCAGGTCTCACTTTAGCCACTTTGTCAGAGATGGAACAGCAGCCAAGGTGTGCCAGCATCCTCCATGTTCTGCCACTTCTCTTTTAACACCAACAAACAAACTTGTTTTTGGAAGAGGACTTTTGCAAGACAACTTCAGTCCCAATTGAGAATGGACTTGTGTTAGGGATGTGTTGGGGATCATCCAAATTTAATAAAAATACAAAAATACAACAATACAATCAAGTCACATTTATTTGCATGGCTTTTTATAATTACAGTTTATTTACAGGAAGATGAAGCCAAAGACAAGTTTCCCTCAGGAGTATCAGTATCAGAAAAAACTGTGACACCTTCTTTATCAGTGGGTTAAGCTGTGAAAGAAAACACTGTGAACACCATGAAAACACAGACTCCTCTTCAATTTCTCACACCAGGCTCACACCAGAGTTCTGTGCTGCTTCTTCTCTCAGGCCTACAGTTATTATGATGATTTACTGTAAACAAATGAAGCTTGAATGGGTTAATGAAGCAACATTGACACTTTTATCACCAACATGCTCCATTAATTACCTCTGGATGGAGATGTCTTTGAGGAATTAGAGCATCTCAAGGACAAATATTCATTTTGACATCACTCATCAGAAGTGGTTACAAAGAGAAGAATCTCCAGCTGGGGAATGTAACCGTTCTATCAAATGTGCTGAGAAGAGGAGTGATCTCTGCATTGCACAGTCTGATGAGCCATAAAAACAGGCTTACAGGAAGTCTTAATGATTTGGAAAGGTCACAACCTTTTGTTTCAGACATAATAACGGCAGTGAGAAGAGGAATGGGAGGAAAGGGTGGGTGGTAAAGCCGTATGAGGGCTAAATTGGTGGCAAGACACATGAATAAAGATGGAGTACCATCATCTGGTGGCTGGGGGAGCGTTGAGAGAACCTGAATAGAAATGCTGTGCAGTGCACAGACATTACACAGCATGTTGCATTTAAATTGAATACCACCTCGCATAGAGTAGACATGTTGGAGGAGATTAAGGAGGGAGAGAGAAGCTGAGACATATTGGTAAAGTAGCAATTGAACCATCCAGGGTGAGGTATTGCTTCAGAGGGGTACAGCTGAGACATTTTCTTTAAGAAGTTCGGGAGTTTTGAAACATCATTGATTTCCCCAGAGTTAAGAAATTCATGCGCTTTCACACAAGTCTCTCCAAGTCGACATGTGACACAGTGAGCTGTACTGGGTTCAATTAAAGAAGTACATCTGGAGCAGGTCTCTGGGGAGTTCTCTCTCGTCAGTGTTCCGGAGGTGTGGAGGCATAGAGTATAGGTTTTTATAGCAGCACTTCCTAGACTTACTGACCAAATGAAACCAGGGCAAATGATGATCTCCTAAGTACAATCTGGAAGCAGCTGCATGAGGATAAACACTCAAAGGCAAAGCCTAGCTCTATTGTGGGCTTGAGATGGAGTTTCACCCTTGTTATGACAGATCCAAGACACATATTGTACATGTTATTTAGGTAATAGGTCTATAAAAGTGTGAGACACTTGGATTTTGTTGCTGCTATCAAGATGCAATCAATGCAGATGCCTCAATGAAATGACTGCTTCAATTATTTCCTGGTTTGCACAAGGAATTAGCACTATTTTGCCTCCCTACAATGGTTCCCTGGGCCTGCTGCTACTGCCAGGTGCAAGGCCAGGACTGGGGACAGGGTCTTCTGCTGATGCCACTGCTTCCTGAGTTCAGAGTTGCTGAAACAGCCACTGCAATGGCTGTGGCTGAAACAGTTCCAGGGCAAGACCTATCGAGGCAAAACAGAGCAGGTCTGAAATAGCCATGGGTGGCAGAGCCTGCAGACACCAGTACTTTGCATAAACAGCAGTGCTGGTTTTATTACACAATTCAACTAGGGTGGAAATGACATGACAAACTAGATGACTGAAAATCAGTCTAAGTTCACAGAATACAGGTGAAGAAAAACAGAGAATGCAAAAGAAGAAAAGAGGAGTGTCTGGAGTGCATTGAGTTTGTCATTTTATGACATTTTATTTTAATTCAAGATCTTTTTATTAACATTTTCAATCTCACCATGTACACATAAAGGAGAAAAAGAAAAACAAATCAAATGAAATAAGATAAAACATCGAACAATGTACAAAATAATCCCTCCCATGTCATTGCCAGATTACTAGTCATAGGATAAGATAACTGTTAAACCAAAAGCACAGAGTGTATAACAAATGTGCAGCAAAGCTGAGCTGTACTCAAGGGCCAAGCCTTTAAAGAGTCTGGAATTGTCTTAGAAAGGGGCCCCACACCTTCTGAAACTTCTTATTTGAATGCTGAAGGGAGTGTCTAATTTTCTCCAGTTTTAAGCAGGACATGACATCTTCTAACCATTGCGCATGAGTAGGAGGGAAAGTATCCTTCCACCTGAGCAGAATTGCTCGTCGAGCCAGAAGGGAGGCAAAGGATAAAGTGCGTCGCTTTAATGTAGTTAACTTTTTCTCCCCTCCCATAATCCTGAACAGAGCAGTCAATGGGTTTGGTTCTAATTTGATGTTTAACACCTGAGAAAGTGTATGAAAAACCTCTCTCCAATATTTCTCAAGACCTGAGCAAGACCAGTACATGTGGATGAGAGAAGCTTCCACAATTTTGCATTTTACACAGTATGGACGGATATCCGGATATATGGAGGACAGTTTTGCTTTTGAAATATGAGCCCTATGCACCACTTTGAACTGAATTAAACAGTGACATGCGCAGAGGGAGGTTGAATTAATCAGTTTAAGTACGGAGACCCAAGTATCCTCTGATAGATTAAAACAGTTTTCAGCTTATCTGTTGAGGCACTTCCAAGCTCCAAGAGCTTGCCATATAGAGCTGAAATTAGCCTCTTTTTAAGTGGATTAATAGAAAGGACGGTGTCAACTATAGTCGAATCTGCTGTTGTTACAGACCCGATCTTCTGAGAGAGGATAAAATGTCTTGCCTGAAGATACCTAAAAAAAATTGACTTAGGGAGGCTGAATTTTCAACTCAGTTGCTCAAATGGTGCCAGATTGTTGTCTATGAACAGATCTTTGAAACGTACAATCCCTTTCCTGTGCCACTTTTGAAAGGCGGAGTCTTGGCAGGATGGTTTTAAAAGGTGGTTTGATGCAATGGGGCTTAGCAAGGAAAAACTATGAAAACCAAAATGTTTCCTAAATTGGACCCAAATTTTTAGAGAATGTTTAACCACTGCGTTTCTAAGTGATCTAAGTGAGGTTAGTGGTCCACCCAGTCAGGGCAGTCAGGCTGGCCATAACAGGAAGACCAAAATGCAAGGCAACACAAGTTAGCAGCCCAATAATAAAAACGAAAGTTAGGAAGGGCCAAACCCCCCATTGCCTTGGTCTTTTGGAAGGTGAATCCTGTTCAGATGTGGTCGTCTACCCCTTCATAAGTATGCAGAAATAACAAGAAGTCGGAAAAAGGACTCGGGGATAAAGAGTAGTAAGGCCTGAAAAACGTATAGATATTTAGGTAGAATGTTCATTTTGATTGAGTTGATGCGACCCACAAGTGACATTGACAGGGGTGACCATTGTGTTAGAATTTGTTTAGTTTGATTTAACAAAGTGATAAAATTCTCTTGGAAAAGATCTTTATGCTTCCTTATCACGAATATGCCTAAATAGGAAAATTTGTTCTCAATTTTGAAAGGAAAACTGCTAAGGTCTAGTGCACGTGCTTTACTGTTGATGGGAAAAAGCTCACTTTTATTGAGATTCAATTTATAGCCTGAGAGTTTACCAAACTGACTGAAGTATCGACAGAACAAGGGGCAATGAGACTGTTGGATAAGAGATGAAGAGCAACAGGTCGTCAGCATAATATTTATGACATTTTATGAATCTTTGGTCACATGATAATAGGCTGTTGTATATGTGAGGGAGATGGTAATGTGGGATTCTTATCATCTCCTCCTTGTACCTGTTTGCCTGAAGTGCCCTGATATCTGCTACACCTCCCTCTCTCAGACAAGATCAAGGTGGTCCGCTCTGTGTGGGAGGATGCTTACTGCTGATTTTTCAGAGGAAAAAAGCTGGTCAGAGAACCTTGAGCTTCTATTCCGAAATAACAACTAAACTTTTCTCTGCAACTAGAATGCAGATATATCGGTGAAAACCTCTACTTTTCTTCTTTTCTATGCTTTAGTTTCAATGTTAACAAAGGGAGACGCTGACTGCTGTCACTTCTCACTATATTTCCCCTGATATTACTCTTACACATTAATAGTAATATTAGCATTAGTAGTAAGAGCACTAATTGTGTCCATAGTAGCAGTATAAGTAGTAGTTATAGCAGACGGAGTAGTAGAAGTAGTAGCAATTGCAGTAGTTTGTTTCTGGGACTGGGAAGGGTTTAGTATAGTTTATAGAGTTACTGATTATATATAGAATATTTCTTAGATTTATTAGTTTAGGGCTGTTGTTTTTGATGTGCTTTTTGTTATAGAGTGTTAAATTAGAGTTTTTTTGTTCTTGTTTTGTTTAATGTAGATATAATAGGCTCTGTCTAAAGACTAAGATCCCCCCAACTATAGGGGGATCACACTCCTCAGCCTCCCCGGGAAGGTCTTTTCGGGGGTCCTGGAGAGGAGGGTCCACAAGATTGTCAAACCTCGGATTCAGGAGGAACAGTGTGGTTTTCATCCTGGTTGTGGAATTGTGGACCAGCTCTATACCCTTAGCGCGGTCCTGGAGGTGCATGGGAGTTCGCCCAACCAGTCTACATGTGCTTTGTGGACTTGGAGAAGGCGTGCGACCGTGTCCCTCGGGGAGCCCTGTGGGGGGTGCTCCGGGAGTATGGGGTTCCGGACCCTCTAATACGGCCATCCAGCCCCTCTACTCCCGGTGTCAGAGCTTGGTCCGCATTGCCGGCAGTAAGTCGGACTTGTTTCCAGTGGGAGTTGGACTCCGCCAGGCCTGCCCTTTGTCACCGATTCTGTTCATAACCTTTATGGACAGAATTTCTAGGCGCAACCAGGGCGTTGAGGGGCTGCGGTTCGGTGGCCTCAGGATTGGGTCACTGCTTTTTGCGGATGATGTGGTCTTGTTGGCTTCATCGGAGCGTGACCTTCAGCTCTCTCTGGAGCGGTTGGCAGCTGAGTGTGAAGCGGCTGGGATGAGAATCAGCACCTCCAAATCTGTGTAATCAGTACAATTTATAAACTAAACCCTGCCCAGTCCCAGTAACGAACAAAAAGAACCTCTACAAACAATGAGTTAACCGCTGTTAACATTCACAATCTTTCATTAAGCAAGGTGAGCTCAACACACAAAACAACAAACTGCCCCAGGTCTCTGGCAATAACCGTGATGCCTGCCATTGGGCCTCTCCGGTGGGCGGCTCATGGAGGATGCCACACCGATCCCGGTCCTGCGCACCTCTAGGACGTGCTGTCAAACGTGACCCAAGCTGAACAATGAATTAATGAGTAAGTAAATAAATAAATAAAACTGCCTGTTTGGGATTGAGAGCTATTGTTGTACTACATTCACCAAAGATCTGGTTTAATGTAAAATAACTGGAATGAATGTCAGATGATTGAAGCAGTCACTTGTGTGATGAAGTGGACTAAAGTCACTAAAATTTTGTATTTTTGCAGACTTGTGAAGACTGGGTCTGCATGTGCACCGTACTCAATATTCCACTATCAAAGACGGACCATCCCCTGGTGAGACTCTTCCTGTCAGAGAAAGTAATAAATGGAGGGAGCATTCCAAGGTCTCACGCTGCAAGAAAAGTACCTGGGAGATCTTTATGCAAAGAAGAAGGCCGAATTAAAGAAACAGGTATCTGGGAAACCTGTCGCAGTCATATTTGATGAGACACCTGATGTTGAGGGAAGGTGCGTCCTCAATATTTTGCTTGCGCCCCTGGAGAAAGACCCCTCTGGAAGAATTGTAGCTTACCTGGCCAACACCATTTTTTTGGATGTGTGCAACCATTCCACCGTGTCCATGTCTGTGGTCAAAACACTGCAGGAGTTTGACATCGCCAACGAAAATGTCTGTTTGACACAGACAATGCAGCCTACATGCTGAAAGCCTATCGCTGAAAGCCTATCGCTGAAAGCCTATCGCGAAGCTTTGAAGTTTCCTCAGTCCATTCACATAACCTGCATGGCACACATCATGAATTTGATCGGAGGTGCTTTCCGCAAGCCTTTCACTGAACTCAATGCATTAATGATGTACTTTAGTCAGGTGTTCTACATGGCAGGAGGACAAAAAAGAAGATACCTGTCCCACTTGGCAGCCAATATGGGAGGCTCCAAGGCAACAATGGCACGCAATCCCTGTGCTACCCGTTGGAACTCCTGGTTCTGTGCAGCAGAATTCCACCCAAGGCACTTCTCTCTCTACAGGGAGTTTCTTCAGTCAGAAATGCAGGTACGCACAAAAGTGAATTCATCCTGCTTGTGTGTTATGTCCCAGTATTAATAATCATAATCATAATCATCCATCAATTCCATAGGCCCTGGCTGCTCCCAATACTCAGACAATAATAAAGAAACAAGTGAAATTTACATCAGTTATATTTGTTTAATCTCATCACATCCTTTTGTCTTTTTTCCTTTTACTCCTTCAGGTTTGTGGTCGTAGTGCCCCACTGTCACTGGAAAAACTTCACTAAGTATTCGAAGATCCTGTCCAAATCCAGTGTCTACAGGTCCAGTTGAGAATCGTTTCAGACAAGTGCAAGGTGATGTTGCAAATGTTGGATGTTTTCCAAAGCAGATGCCCCGTCACAACGAAGGCCTTTGATTCCCTCGAAGACTTGCAGATGAACCTAGCAGCAAACAAAGAGCTCCGTGAAGAGGTTTGTGCCGACTACTTCTCTCAATTTCCCTTGCCTGGGGAACAAAAATCAAAAGTTCTTAGGCAGGTTGAAGAAGCATTCGGCGCAGCTGGAGAAAAGGTGACTAAATACATGTCCAATGGACAACCTGGCATTGAGTTTTTGAAACAGGTCAGGGTCTTCCAACCAAAATGCATTCCTTTCACGCTAACTAGCCCAAGCAGCTACGATGCCATCCCTGGCTTCGATTCAGTGCCACCTGAGGAGCTCAGCAACTACTTCAACAAGTTTGGTCCAGAAGCACTCCAAGCTGCTGACAGTGGGACTGTCGAGCTTGATGTGTTTTGGCTTGGCCTGCAAGAAAGGCTCCCGAGCATGAGCCATTTGGCTTTGAAGTACATGAATGCTGTGTCAAATTCAGCTGACGCCGAGCGCAGCAACAGCATATACAAACTCGTTCTCTCCAGCAGGAGGCGGTCAACATCATGTAGTAACCTGAAGGCTCTAGTTTTCCTTTACTACAACCAGAGAATTCAGTGTGGTCTTTTTGAGTCAGAGGAGCCAATTGAAATGTAAATGTAAATGGGACTGTCTGTTTTTTTGTTTTGCTAGACTTTCCCTTTCAGAAAATGTGTTCATGTTTCTTCATTCTTAATGTGTTTGTGTTTCTTGATCCTTTCACAATGGCCAGCTATGGCCCTACAAATTTTAATTTGGGCTGCCCCTCTGAAGAGTTCATGCATGATACCAGGTGTGTGCCCTCTCTCTCTCTGTCTCTTTTTTTCTCTCTCTGAGCTAACATAACTCATTGGCTATTTCATTCGTGCACATTGTAACGAAATGTATTTAGATGAATACAGTAGTGGCTAATCTCAAACCCACAAGACCCCTATCTTGGGTAGCAATTTTAAGAATGTTGGGTGAGAGTATCAGTTTGTGTTTAAAAGTTGTCTTTCTTGTGAAGGCCCTGTAGACCAGATGAAATGGCTCAGCGGGCACCATGTGGCCTCTGGGCCTTAGTTTGCTCACCTCTGTCCTACACACTCTCAGGTCCTCGGGTCAGTTCCTGCAGTGCTAAGATGTTGTTTCACTGTGTTTTGAAGTAGTTGAATGGGCCTGCTTCTGTTTTTAAAAAATGGGGCCTCGTACAGATTATATAATTGATCGTTGGAATCACTTGTGCATTGTATCTTGCGTCTGATAACCATTTTGATTGTTTGTGTTTGTTTTGGTTAATTATCTCGTACTGGGGTAAATGTGTTTTTTACGCTCCAGTACTAATATTAACTTTCTTACAGAAAATAAAACAAAAAGGAAACAGTGTTTCTCAATCTGTCTGCCTTGTTTTTGTCTTATTAAGCCAGACTTTTGATGCAGTTTAAAAGTAAAGAAAACAACAAATAAGGGGCACAAAATTCTTCACAAAAAATAAGAAAATGCTGCCGCAAAATCAAATCATCATTTTGATCGCAAAAATCACAAAAAAAAATCGTGAAATCCTGGTGGGACTGAATAGTAGCTGTAGTAGTGGTGGTGGTAGCAGTAGAAGTAGGTACCATGGTGAGAGTGATACATGCAAATCCAGCAGTCAGTAGCTTCTATAAAGTTCTCTACACAGGAGAAGAGGGAAGAGATAAGAGTTACAGTAACCCAGTGGTGACCTCAGGACAGGAAAATAAAATGAATGAAATAAGACTAAGCTGTCATAAAGGAGTCAAAGCAGAGACATCAGAGCAGACTGGAGAGAGAGACCTCAACACCAACAACACCAAAGATATGTGGTAGGAAATCCAGGCTGTCACCGACTACACAAGCAGGCAGCTTAACACATTCATATTGATCTCCTCATCAAAGAGTCAGCTGTCAAATCCACTCTTTTCTGTTCACATCATCTGCACCGCCAGAGGACTGGCCACTGTCAGTATTGAGAGTGAATTTAAGAAAACCCTGATGAGAGTGAATGTGAGTAAAACTGCCTCAATTTTCACTATTTTCAATTCAGAGATCCATGGCAGTTTGTAAGTTGGTTCTGGGGCTAATTTGGGAGACAGAATAGAGAGGTGTGTGGGGCTCCGAATCCACTGAGTATACTAATGAACACGGTGAATATGTCAGTTTCCACCCATAGACACATAGCTGGTAATGGCATGTACCTTCTCTGGGTGCACAGGGATTCTAAAAGCGACTGCCTTCAGTTCTACCACAGAGGGACCGAAGTCTCTGATGATATTTTGAACAACAGGTTCAGAAGTTGGTTGACATGAAAAGAGAAATTGTTTTGCAATATTTTCAACTCATGACAATTATTTTTTTTTTTTGCTTATTGCAAGACAAAATACAAAGTACAATACAGTGGAAGACAAAAAATAATGGCTACAGGAAAATGAAAACATTTTGATGGGGAACACAAGAACATGGTGGGTGTTACTTGTTGTGTGTCATGCAGTCTGGGATAATACTAAGCAAGGTGCCAACTGCTCATCAGTTCGAGGAACTAATCATTCACACACCGATGGTGCAGCCTTTGGGAGCAATTTGGGGTTCAGTATCTTGCCCAAGGACACTTCGACATGCAAGAGATCGGTGATCGAACCACCGATCTTCTGATTAGTGGACGACCTGCTCTACCTCCGAGCCACAGCCACCCCATATGGAGGAGGATGTCAGTGGGAGGTGTCATTTAGTTTATATTCACAAGTTTGTTTGAGATTAGTAACAATACTGGGGAGCAAAGGCCAACCCATGTGGTCTGATCCAACAGACGAGTTTTAGCTCAAACTGCTGAAAAAGTTCATATTGGTTCTGATAGAAAGGTTTCAGAACACACTGTGAATTGCAGTTTGGTGGATACAAGACTCCATAGCTGCAGACCAGTCAGGGTGTCCATGCTGACCCCTGCCCACTGCCGAAAGCGTCAACAATGGACATGTGAACACCTGAAATGGACCATGGAGCAACAGAAGAGAGTGGCCTGGTCTGATGAATCACATTTTCTTTTACATCACGTGAATAGCATGTTCGTCACTTACCTGGGTAAAGGCACCAGGATGTGTTATGGAAAGAAAGGAAGCCACTGAAGGAAGACCCATTCATGTGGATGTTACTTTGACACGTACCATCGCCTAAGCGTTGTTGCAGACCGTGTACACCCTTTCATGGATATGGCATTCCATGGAAATGGTATTCCCTGATGGCAGTGGCCTCTTTCAGCAGGATAATGCATGCTATCACCCTAAAATAAATAGTTCAAGAATGGTTTGAGGAGCACAACAATGAGTTCAAGGTGTTGACTTCTGTTGACCCAGATCTCAATCCAATCGATCATCTGTAGGATGTTCTGATCCATGGAGGCCCTACCTCCCAACTTACAGGACTTGAAGGATCAGCTTTGGTGCCAGATACACAGCACACCTTCAGAGGTGTAGTGGAGTCCATTCCTTGGCTGGTCAGAGCTGTCTTGGCTACAAGAGGGGAACCTATACAATATTAGGCAGGAGGTCATGATATTATGGTTCATACAAACTCATTGTATTTGTTAGCTGGGTTGTCTGAACTGTGAGCTCAGGCTCACAGTGAGTGTTAGTGTTTGTATCACAGGCGTTTTGGATGTGCTTCACATGAACAGAGACTTGTTTTTGGGAAATGGAGCTCAGAATATTTGTGGAACTTTCATTGAAGGTTCTAAAAATATATATCATAATAAAAACACTTAAGGGAACGTTAGTGGAACGAACAAGTTTGCTGGGGAGTAGCTTTTTTCTATGTAGTGTGAACAGGAACATGATCACAATTAAATATTTTCAATATCAACAAACCATTATCTATCAGCAGCTTCAGAGTTACACATGTGAGGGCTGATCAGGATCCTTGACTCAGAAAATCCACCAGACAAACAAAGGAATTATAGTCTGTTGAACATGTTGGGTAAATCTCTCCGTTCAGATATGTGAGGTGTGATGGGAGCTGGGCTGTGTGTCAAATATTCTCATAGCATGGGACAGTCCAGTCAACATAACAGAACCTGTCCACACACACACACACACACACACATTGTCCATGGTTAGGAAAGCTATTATGTCCCCTTCACAGTCTACCAAGTGGTTTGAAAGGTCACACTGTGGCAGACAAGCTAATACTTGTCTAAATATTAATTTGATGCACGAGGCAGCACCAGAGATGATGCAGCATCAGCAACATATTCAATTTGGTTTTTAAATATTTTAAGCTGCACATTACTCACCCTCTAAGCTCACTGTGTTGGAAACCCTGCTTAAGTGTCACCGTGGCATTTTAACACCAGGTAGTTTAGCATTTTGCAGCCCTGATTCATGGTTATTACATAGAAATTATCACAAGTGTTTTCAGGAAACAAGTCTCAGCATTAAACAATTTGTACTGTAAGTTTTATTGTGAAACAAAACAAAAAGGTTGATAATAATGCTAATAATATTAATATGAAAACATCAACCTATATTACCTCATTATTATCAGGTACAGTAGTTAACCCATTAAGATTAGCATATTACCATTATTTTTTTTTTATTCCAGATATGTATTATATCGGAGCCAACCAGGGGTCCCAGATGCCAAACAACAGACTGAATAAAATAGTGACAGAGTTTCTGTGATGTCACCCATAGGTTTCAAGGAGTGTGGTGACTCTGGCTGCCACATGGAGCATGGGTGGAACTAAGGCGGGCTGAACAAATGAAGCCTCAAACCAAGCGTCTGTAATGACACCCACCTGTCAATCAAATTGGAGTTTTTTTGTACCAGAATGTAAACATTTTCTGTTTCTGTTGTGAAGTTAGCCGTTTAAATATGGGGCTTACAGAGACTGACTTGTTCTGTAGCCAACCTCAAGTAGACGTTTCAAGAACTGCAGTTTTTGTCACCAGCATGGGACCTCAGTTTAAGCTGTTTGACGAATAAACTGGACATTTGTTCATAAAATGTTTGCTGTGACTGTACTTTTGAGTGTAGCTTGCATTCAGAGGTACAATTTCTTTTCAAAGACTTGAATTTAATGTTATTCTGAGGTGTGTTTGCATGTGTAAATATCATTCAGGACGCCTTCTTTAAGGTACTTTACCCTGCATACATTTGCTGCTTCCTCTGTGAGCTGCCTTGTAACACAGCTTTACGCCAGCTCCTCCTCTTTGTGCTGTATCTAATTTAATCAATGTCATTTCTGTCGTCTCATGCCTGCTCTTTTCTTTATCCCACAGAGGGTCTACACTGCTGCTCTCCCTGCCTTAGGCTTTCCACGTAGGTGTGTGGCAGGAGGAGGAGATCGCACAACAGAGCCAGACTGCCAAGTGTAACTCTCTACAATTGTAAATAAAGTTTCTCTGACTGAAATATTGCTACGCTAACATACAAATTGTATGTTTGTGAGCCTAGAATGCTTCTTGGGGTGAAACTATAATTTGTTTGACATCTAAAACAACAGAACAATAACCATGCCACATATCTTTCAAATGATTTGACAATGAAATGGTATTTTTCAGACAGACTTGTCAGGAGAAAAATAACTTTAAGACCTATCACAACACACTCTATCAACGCAGATATCTCTTCTCTCTTGTCATGATGATCTCTAACAACTGATGTAAAACTCTGAGAATGTCCTGAACCATTACTGCTACAGTCCAATTTACTTTCATCCATCCACATACATTTCCAAATACAACAGGGACAAAGGGATCACATTGTAGTGTAAAACTGTATATGTTTTGTTATAGGTTCATGTTTTAGCATGCTAGTATGTAGATGGAATCCCTTTTATCCTCATAATATCAAATATAAAATTGCATGGGTTTTTGTAGCATTTTAGTTTGGGATTATTATCCTTTTTGTAGTAGATCACTTGTTTGTAACGGAAATATAAGGAACACAATCATAGCCCTAAGCCTTAACTAGTGTGAATTAACAAGTGTGAAAGTATGAAATCATGGAAATACATGTAACCTAAGAGTGCAGCATAAACGTTGAAATTTAATTGTGTGGGGAAGAAAACAGAAAAAAAAACACAGACAGGAGGCCTCCACAGCCTTCGTTCCAACTGTGGAGGGTGGTTAAAGTCATGCAAAAGGTGAAATAAAGTTGAACAAGGTATGGGCAAGGGTGAGTGCATGCTGTGTCAGCAGTTGTGATATATGCTATGCTAACAGTTCTAGAAAAGCCAGCCAATCAAAAGTTTTGATTGGATACTAAGAATCGTGTGATTTTAATATTATTGTTGTATTGACGGAAAAATGTTGAGATTATACCATTCTAAAAGATGTTTTGAGCTAAAAAACTGTTTTTTTCATGAACATCAACTCTGAAGCTCTCTGGCACCTTCCTTGAAGATAAGATTGAATTTACAGTATGAACAAGTGTTGCATCCACCCAAAAGACATGAAGTGTACACGCCACAAATACTCAGTTGTCATTTTATGATTTTAGTGTGGATGTTTGATGTAGTTTTGATGTTTCTCTGGCTTTCCACTGACTCCTACCGATGATCTTTGACCTCTTCCTGCAGGTGTCTGTGGCTCAGAAGGTAAAACAGGTCTATCAGATAATCAGGGGTTTGATGGTCCTCCGGTCTGCATGTCGAAGTGTTCTCGATCCCAGATACTGAACCCCAAATTGTAACCTGCCTCCACTCTGACACTTCCTCACATTAGTGTGTGTGAATGTGATTAGTTATTTGATGAGCAGCTGGCACCTTGCATGGCAGCCAATGTGTCAGTGTATGAATGGGTGAATGTAATGTGCAGTGAACCTTGAATGATCGGAGGTCCATTTATTCCATCAATACAGCTGTGGAAAAACGTCTGGACTGCATTGCTTGATGACATGCACATATCATATATAACAGTCACAAATGTGTTCCTAGTGAAAAGTCCAAAGCTTCAGTCCACCTGATGTTTAGAATCTGACTGCTCATGGATAGTTAGCCCCTCAGCTCTGACTACCAGCTCAGCATTCTGTTGCTCACTCTGGATGGTGTCAAGACCTTGCCCACCACAGTGCTGAGAGGGAGGGAGCCAGCAGAATATGGTGGTGCAGTTACACTAATAAAGACCGTCCTGCCGTCACTCCTTTTTAGCCCATTTCTAGCTATCGTCATCTTTGATCCAAATCACGGCAACTTCTATATCTTTAAATAAGCCACATTTTAGGTTACACTTGTCACTTTCTGGGCCACTTGCATCCACATTTGGCCTGCTCAGTGCCCCTGATAGCCTAAATACTGACACATAAAGTGGGACACAGCACACAGAGAGATATTGAGGAGAACTGTATGAAGGATCTGTCAAAATAATGCTGTCTGTAGTGAAAAGAATTATCAGAGAAATCAAGGTTATTAAGGTAAAAACCTGAGAATAGTTAATGATTCAAATATAGAAGAAGGCAACAATTTTCAGTGATTGATTGTCCATCAGTTATACATTTCAGTTTGACAGAAGTGTTCATCTGTAAGAAGGAAGTGATCAGAAAACCACATCCTCCTGAAGGTGTCTCTTTAGTTCTTTGCTGCTGTGTTATATTGCTGTTTCTCTGACAGCCCACTTCTTTTTCCTGACTGTCAGCCCCAAGGTGCGGTGAAAACAATCGATGTAACTTTTTGATGCCGTAGCTGCGAGCAGCCAGAAAGTCTTGCAATCTGCTGCAGAAAAGTTACACCCTCAAGACCAAAACACAATTACAGCAAGATGGATAGAAAGGAGACGCCAAACCGTATCTCTGTCACTGCATCACCTGGCAGCTACAAGTTTAGACATGCCTCCAAACATCTCAACAAACTCAAGAACCAGGAACTGGAATGACACTCAAAAAAGGAACAAGAGCCCTGCCCCTGATCCACCTCTGCCACAGTCACACAATACATCACAGTTTTATTGTTGAGGGTGTCATTAAAGTGTAACTGCGCCCCCAAATTCTGTTAGCTCCCTCTCTTTCAGCAAATAAAATAAATACACAGGAGAGACCTGCACAGGCGGACGTGTCCTTGACACTGAACGGAATGAGTGACAGACTGACCACAGCTCAGTTCAGCAGGAACAGCGAGCTGATAGTCAGAGCTAACAAGCTAACCATGGAGTTAGGCAGCCATGAGGAGCTGCTGTCAGATTCTAAAGACAAACTACTGCTTTCATCTAGTTCATCACACAACTGGGAGTATCAGCATCATCAATAGAAAAGGCTTAGGAGTATAGATAGAGACTATTTCTTTGGCACCACAGCTGGAAATGTGTTAACTTAGTCTTGAATCAATGAGGCTTTGACTGAGGTTCTCTCCTGCCTTCTCTTTTCTCATCACCAGAAACATGATGTGCTCTTCTCTCTAGTCATTTTGTCCTCAAAGATACACTTCATCAAGTTTGGTCTGTAGAATTTCATTTCTGTTTATCTTTCAAGAATTCCAATTTGCACATATATCACAGCATGATCAAACATCACATTAGAGATTATAGTTTTAATACCCAACAGTACAGGATTGACATTACACTAGGATTGAATTTCCAGCACCAGGCGTTTTAAAGTCAACTTCATAACAGACCTCTTATGAACAGTGTTCTGAGATAACTTCTGAAATTCACCAGAAAACTATTCAAGATTTTGCAGCTTTACTTGGAACAGGGAGTATTGCTTGGTGTCCTGGGCATCTACAGAAATCAGAGCTAAGAGCTACACTGAGGATATCAGCCATCATGAGCCATGCTGATCATGTCATCCCCCACAACTTTATTTGTTGATGTGAGTAAGGTTTAAACCACTCTGCATTGTGAATATTGATGTATTCTGTATATGTCTTTGGCCCTGGAAGCCCGTTCTTTGCAGACTGTGAATCCTCTGTCGTCTCGGGGTGTTCTCTGAGTGAACTGCATGATAACAAGGAAGGTTGACCTTTTTCCTTTTTCTCTGAGTTTACTAAGATGATGATGATGGAAGTCTCAATTGACAGATTTATCATTATGTACCAGGTTACCAAATGACCTAATGAGGCCACATAAAAAAACACACACACACGGATCCATTAACAGTCAGAACAATACGTTTTTATTATAGTAATATTCCAGATAACACCTGCTCCCACAATGTGCCTCCAACCTGAAACTATTTACAGACTCCTCCAGTGTGCTGCAGCTCACATTTCCTGTACTGAAGGCAGATCCAGTGCAGGGGATGAATAACAGTAGCTCTCTGCCTACAGCTGGGTTCAGCATCTCTCTTCATTACAGACAGCAGATGGACGTGGTTTAGATTCACAAAGCAAATCTGAACGTGTATTTAGTATGTGATTAACACGAGGAAAGCAAACTGATGACGTTGACATTCTAGTTATTGACTAAATCAAGTCAGAGATCTGTTTGGAGAGTATCATTTATTTATCATTTCACAGCCCTTTCCCATCAGCCACCACAACCTGTTCCTCAGCTCATTAAATCCTCCCTACAGCAACCACATAAGTCTGTGTTGCACTACTGAGGTCTCGCAATGACATCACCATAAGGCGCCAGGCACCATACTGAAGGGCAGAAGCAGTGTACAGGTGACTGAGCTGTTGCTTAAAGTCTTTAGTGATTAGAGATATACTGTACATACATGTGACTTATTCTCTTCCCTGCTCAGAAAACAACATTCTGAAAAAGGCTGTGTGTGGTTGTTGTGGTTATGGCACACGACTTCCTGCACTGGCACTGAGAGTTGGCATTGGACATACAATGTGAGGTGCAGGAATGTGGACATAATCCCTCAGAACGCTGGGCCGCTAAAAATAGTAACATGTGCTGCCATACACAATCTCCCCTAATGCACACTGCCAAAGTAATAAAATAAATCATGAATATGATATGTGGCTCATCCCACACAATGAGCCTCATCTGTTTCTTAATTAGCTAATGAGGCTATGGCAAACACTGTAACCTGCTGGAGGATTTATGTGGACAAAGACAGCGGGCAAACGCTCTCTTTAACATAATCACACTTGATTCTATTACCTATACCTTCTTTTACTAATACAAATACTCAAGTTTCAACAACATCTGCAGTGAGGTGTAGACAATATAAAGTTATCATCTGTAACATGATTACTGATGACTCTTGTGAACTATGCTTCAAATTTTAAAACAATCATACTAATTGAAGGAATAACTGTGATTTATGATCAAGTTAAGTTCGTTAAGTTTGATACTTCTTTCAAATGTGCATTTTTTTGTCTGCCATGGTGGACATAAAACTAGCAGTCAGTATTAATGCATTTCCACAGACAGCAGTACTCAGAATAACAATATAATACTAGAATTAGTAATGCAATTAGCCTGGTTTTATTATTATAAAGTAATAATAATATTATCTGGCCGCCAGTATGGCAGCTGTTACAGGCTGTGATGTCGCTGAGAGAGAAACCAGACCAGTGCCTCATGACGGCCACAAGAGGTGCAGATCATTCTAGAGGCTGCAGTTAGTGGTGGTCATGGTGGACTTTATTCATTTCATGCATTTGTGGAGTTGATAAATAAAATAAAAATAAAAATAAATTCAAAGAGAGGCCAAAGTGTTAGCTGTCATAATCGACTGGAAATGACTGAAAACATAAAAATGTGACATCACTATAGGATGCTAAGAATCTCTCAAATTACAATGCGTTCTGTGTTGTTCTGTTGTTCCAGACATCATCTACTGAGAAACAGTGAAATACATTGAAAAATCATCCATTGAAGCCATAAGAATTATTGCTAAATCAAATCAAGACCTTCCTAAATCTGAGTTTATGAACATTCTGTGATCCAATTGATTTTAGTATTGCGCAAAAATGATGTAGAAAGCTCAAAACTTTGCAAACAAGAAGTATTCAAAACACGTCTGCAAACACAGACAGCGAGTATTCTATGTGTTAATCCACATCCTGTCCTCTGGAAAAACAAGCCCAAAATTCAGGAACAGCTCCTCAACCATAAGGCCTATACACATGTTTTTGGTCTGAAGTTAAGGAATATGAATCTGTTGTAAGTAAACTTATTTCTATTACCATTCCAGAGTAAATGGAGATGCAGCAAGGTAAAAAATAAGATTTTTATAGTATAAAATCTAGATTTCAAAGGCAATGTCACCATTATAACAGTTCTCATCTATAATGATGTCACTCCTCGACTACAACTGTAACTGTAAATTTGATGAAAACAGTAAAATACAACATTTATGATACATTCTATGAAGATTTGCTCAGGTGGTCTCCGTGTTTACAGTTTAGATATTTGCTGGGAGTTTTACTTTAAAACACTTTATTTCCATATTGCATTGTTACAAATGACAATAAATCTCCCAAAAACATTGAAATATTAATAAACAATGAGTATAGATCAATATTCTATGAGGCTATACAGGCTGATAAATATAGAAATCAAGGGGCTACAGAGATGTGTTTAGTGTCCATGCTGTTCTCAGTCAATATTTATTTCCATCAACTTGCTCAGCTCATTTTCATGGCCATGTTTCTGTCATTTTCATTTTTCAGCCAACATACAAAGCTCTGATTGGTTGATTGTTTCTCCAACAAGGCTGAAACACCCATCAATGACCACAGAGTCAGACCTACTTGAATCGCTGAACATATCAGAGTTATGGATGGCAATTCAGGGCTGTGGAACTAGTCTAATCTTGTTTGACTTTGATTCATGACTTTACGGCTGTGTACATTTCTGTTTTCTGTCAGAACGTTTCTCAACATAATGGAGTCCAATACAACACCGCCGCTCACGAGATGACCACAGAGTTGAATAAAGTCCTCTCTGGTGAACATTACAGGATCAGATTGGATTTAGTGCAGACCTGTCATGTCGAGCAGCTGTACATTTTAGAGGTGGACTAAATGAACAGTGTGAAGAGGTCAAACTAATGTTAACTGGGTTATATAGAGAATAAATGATTGGTTTCAGTTATATGGGGCTTAATGGATAAGGCTGGTAACATGCTGTATCTTTCGTATTGTCAACAAATCATACATGCAAACCAACAACTTTATCTACTAATAAGTAATGTGTGTCTGATATAACTCATTTTCAGAAAACTGCTTTTAAATAATAAAATTCCAAACATGTTGCAAGACACTGCAGGTGAATAGGGTAACTGATAGATATCAGCATGAAACTAAAGTTTTCTGGAATTTCATGTTTAAATATTCGAATGAGGCATTATCTAATGTTAACTTTTGGTGAATTTATGAGAAATCTACAGACACAAATAGACAAACTGTGGTAAAATAAACACCCGAATGTGCATTTATGCATTTTTTGGGGCATTTTCTTCACACTAGTCTGAAAAAATAGCAAAATAGCCCAAAATCTCAAAATTGAGCAGAGCACGTGGTGTCCTGCCTTAAACTATAAAGTTGTGATAAAAGATTTATGTCCTTTTTGAAGAATTTTGAAGAATTTGTTGTCAGTAAGAAAAATATACCAGTTCCACCAGCATTAAGAAAACTAATCTAAAGGCTTCAGTTCTGTACTGAGGCTAAATGAAGGGTTGTCTGAAAAATGTGCATGGTAATGGTTAGGCTAATTGGGCTACAAAATATTTATACTTTAAGGCATTTAAGGAGACTGCAGCAATGAATAGATGGACAGACCTGCTCTGAGAGGGACACTGTTCTCTTTAGATTGTGCGAGTGAGTGAAGCTGGCTCAATCAATAGTGATGAACCCTACCATCCTCCTCCCATGTGAGCCTCACTAGTCTACAGTGATGCAGAACTCCAAGTGTTGCAAAGAAAAGAACAAATCCAGTGTTTGAGGAGGAGGAGGAGCAGGTATGTGCGGTTGGCTGCTTAGAATTCAGAAGAAGGAGGAGGAGAGGGCAGCAACATTCTCAAGGCATTCATTTCCAAGTGAGTAGGCTAACATTATCGATACATTCACTTTGGCTGCGTCGTCATACTGTGTCTGCAGTCTATGTACAAGTACACTTCTGTTCAAACTAAAGTACTTTAGTAGATTTGAATTAGAAAAATGTGTGTGCACAAATTTCCTTACTTAAAACACTCGCTGTTATTGAAGAAAGATAACAAAATAAAGATAAATTCTCACATTCAACCAGATAATTCATCAAAAATAACTTTGATCAAAATACACTGTACAATAATTATACGAAAAATAAAAATATTCGCTGGCTACAATAATCAATTTATCCAATTTAGTTCTGTGATCATCTGTTGTAGCAGTATAAGACAGATAATTAAATCAATGAGCTTCCAACTGTCCTGCACAGTTTAGAACAATACAATAAAGTACAACTGTTAAACCATTAGATATACAGTATATATTATGCTCTTGCTGAATTTGTTTCTATTGTACAGGAGCTGTCCTAATCATTGTATATAGGCGAGAAAGACCACCAGAAGTAAATACTGTGATAAAAACAAAAGACTGACAGTCCTCCGTCCAGGTACTCTCATGTTTTCATGGTGCAAATTGGCACAACGATGACCAGGATCACAGTGCAAGTAGCTGCTGCGATCAGTGCCCCAATCTTACACACCTTAGCCCTCCTGAACTCTGCCTCTTTCCTCTTGAGCAGTGAGTCATAGCCTGGTGTGTAGATGTCCTCCATCCAGTACTCCAGGTTGTTGGGGTTTAGGGAGTCCTGGGTCTGATGAAACAAACAGAGGCAGTGAGTAATAGGATGCACATACACATTTGATAAAAACTGATACTTAGCTGTGAAGACACATGCACTCCCTGACTTCATCACCAGGAGCGTTAGACCTTTATCTGGTTTTGACCAGAGGAACCAGGGCCAAAAAACAGGCAAGGTTCTACATTGTGTCTACTTTGCATCTTGCCATTAATCTATTAGTAAGAGTTGAACCACAGTATAAGAACACCAAAGGACATCGTGTGGTTACATTATGTGGTAAATTTCAAAATGTTTCACTGATCTAAGAAGAAATTCAGGAATTTTTGATTTAGTGTACACCCTAAAAAAATGAAGGTTCCAGTTAGAATCTGAAGCGGTTCTTCAGCTGTAAGGGAAATTTTTTCCCTGCCTTTCCAGAAGTTAGTATAAATAGTAACTGTCCATGAGTTCATTCAAGGTGCAGTATATACTCATTTGAATCAAAATATTTAATTTTAAATACACCACTGGGTAAATTGCTAATTAGTTACTAATTAATTACTTAGTAATTCAGTACAGTAATTATTATTGCATCATTAATTTCTCTCTCTAAAACTAGCTGTAGAATATTACCCTTTAAAATAAGAAATGACACAATCTTTTGAGCACAACCACAAGTCAGTTAATAGGTTAGGCATGTAGCAGCCGTTAGTTAAAGCTATCTGTACTTCAGGTTCACAAAAAACCTGTTCAAACTGTCCCATTGTTTGTTTTTATTAAAACCAGGTCACACTGCTGCAAAGGGTCGACTTTAAGGACCTTTAAAAAGGATAAAAAACACAAAAAAGTTTCTTCAAAGTGACTTAAAGAAAAACTTTTTTCTAAAAAATATCATCCTGTCTTTATGTGCTCACTCTACACCTCCAACCATGCTCTCACTTGACAGCGCCAATATGGTTTATTTACAAATTATTTCCAGACGTTTCCACGTTCCTCTTTTTTGTAAAGCCTTCCAGCAGGACATATCTCTCCCGTTCCTAGCAGTATTTATATTTGAACCATCAGCATGAAGTATTAAGTCTCATGACAGTTTAGCAGCCCTTGAAAAAACAGAGTTAATTAGTGAATGCAAGCAGAGTTTGGTACAAAAAGAAAACTATTGTTCTGTTTGAATTTACCATGTGATACAAAGTTAATCCCTGCCTTCAGTGGAAATCTGCCTTTATTTGAATACCAGCTTTATTTAAGAATTTACAGTATCAGTATTTACAGTATGTACAGTATCCATTGATTATACAAATAGTGAGAGGACACACACTGGAAGTGTGCTTGATTGCATGTTCTGGTATTTGCTGAGCTTTTTGTAACTGAGAGCAAACAAACGGTGATGTGCAGACCAGTGTGAGCTCCACTTTAAGTATAATGAATCCTCTCTCCACCATCAGGGTTGTGGCATCACTCTGATGAAAGCAAATAAGCTAAAAAGTTAAAACAATTAACCTAAATGATTGGCTACACAGAACCACATGGGCAGGAACTTTCCAATAAAAGCCTAGGTAATTGGAGCCAATCAGCCAATCAGAAAGAAAGAAAGAAGAACAAGTCAAGTTGTTCTTCACTCTTCTGTAATTCTGCAACTGATGCTTGCAGCATTTACATGTATTCTTGTTTTTTGAGCAAACAGTCACTTCCCACACACCTAGAGTTAAACCACGCCCACTGGATGATGATTGGTTCATACACCATGGACACAAATAAATAGCTTGAAGCCTGGCAAGATGGTTTCTAACATGATCTCATGATTTCATGAGTCTTGCTTCATTAATAAACAGAGCAGAACCAATCCAAAGTCTTCAGGACAGTCCTTGACAGCAGTGATGTGCAGAGGTTGTGTACTTGGAGGATGGAGAATGGACAGGGGGACATTGTCCTGTTGTTAGCAGCTCTACTGTCCACTGTTCAAGCAACTAGCTTGCATTTAGAAAGCCCCAGATGACTGGTAGGTGGAGAGCTCTCGACCTCTGCTATCGCAGCATGGAAAGTCCAGATTTTAAAGCTTCTAAATGATTCCCTCTACTGAAATCTCAAAAACAAATAAAAAAAAATTGTGGGCTAATGAGAGAGGCAACAGAGAGGAGTCAATGTGACTGACCATAACTGACCCTGAAAACAACCATGTAACATGGTTACCCATGGTACCCAGGATGGAATCTTCATGATCCCCTCCTCTCTTCACGTGTGCCCCAGCAACACCACCAACCATCCTCTCTGTGAACTCGCCATGGTACACTCGACAGCACTTTGCATCTTGACTAAAAACTAGGGAGTGTACACAGTGTCAGCAGGGAGCTCTTTTTGTTGTTGTGTTTTTAGAGGGCTGACAGGAAATGAGGGGAGACATGAGGGACAACATGCAGCAAACAACAGAGGTCCCCAGGAGCAACCGAGCCTGGCTCGCTGCCACCACAACGTCAGCATCTTCAACCCTGAGGCCACTGGAATGACCACAGAGGCTCTGACCGAGGTGTTTCAGTTAGAGCTGCATGATAACGGCCTAAATGATCAGCATGAATATTTAGATGAATATTGAGACAAAATATTTTTATTGCTCAGGCAACAGAGCTTTGCTTTTATACTGGATAGATTCAGTGACATAATGTTGTTGTGGACGTCTGAGCTGAAGCTGGACAAGGACAAGGATTCAGTGCAGTGTTTCCCAGAGAAATGTTATTTCACCATTTTGTCTCTACTACCTTATTTTACTCACTGATTATTTAAATCTGTTTTTGCTTTTTTAAAAACAAGTTCAAAATCCCAAATTATGAACTAGTTCACACTAGAACTTGTTAAGTTTTTTTTAATGAGCTGCTACAAACTACAGACCACAGGTCACTAATAGACTAATAGTCAGAGTCCGGACCCACAGCTGGAGTTAACATATCACTGAGTTCAGTTTTTCAGTTTTGACCGGTGACTCTTTTTTCTGGCAGTGTTTCTACTCCGCTTCTCAGCTAAAGGGACATCCTACCTGTCTCCAGATGGTATTGATATTATTGCTACAAATATACTGGAAATACTCACATGTCCCCCCTCCCTGTTTCTCCCTGCCTCTCTCTCTCTCTTTCTTTCTCTCGCGACGGGGTTGTGCTGGCTCCACGGTCATTTAAACTTGCTGCAATTTTTGTTCAACGCGGCTCAAAATATTCTAACATTTTCCCCGACTTATCTGCTTCCTGACTCTGATCCTGAGCCTGTCATCCATCCTCTTTGCTCTTAAAAGTGGAAGCTTGAGCATAACTTTGTTGCATTATATTGAAACTGTGTTACAGTGTTTCAGATTAATTCAAATGCCAGACTGCATTGTTGTGATTGTGATTATTTTATTATATGTGTGTTCTGGTCACTTTAATATTTTTATTTATTTATTTAATAGTAATTTTTAATTTTTTGAATAATTTTTTGAAGGTGTGGGGGATTGGGGTGCGTCAACCTGGTTGGGACATAGAAGGGATTGCGTGGCTAAAAAAGTTCGGGAACCGCTGCCCTAGATACAATCCAGTGCAATCAATTGCCTTCAAAAGTCATCTAATTAGTAAATTGACTCCACCTGTGTGTAATTTACTCATAGTATAAATACACGTGTTCTGTGAAGGCCTCAGTGGTTTGTTAGAGAACACTAGTGAACAACAGCATCATGAAGAACAAGGAACTCAACAGACACGTCAGGGATAAAGTTGTGGCGAAGTTTAAAGCAGGGTTAGGTTATAAAAAAGTATCCCAAGCTTTGAACATCTCAAGGACCGCTGTTCAATCCACCATCCAAAAATTGAAAAATTATGGCACAACTGCAAACCTACCAAGACATGGCCGTCCACTAGTGATGGGTAGATGAGGTGTCATGAAGCGTTTCGACACATTGCCAAACTGAATTGATACTGTGTCACTGAATACTGACACCTGCTGGACCTTACAGGCAACCTGGTTGACAGATTCAACTGACACTGATTTGATGACCTACTATATACAATAAAATAACTTAAGTCATTGTATTTTATATTGTATTATTTCATATCTTCACTTAAATTTAAAATATCTTTGATATTTTTAGATACAGTCATATAATATGAACATGTATCATAACGTGAAAAACAGTGAACGTGTTGTGAATGAGGATGCTTGTGGACTGGGATTTCTTTTTTTTTTTTTTTTTTTACAAATTTTTATTCCAAAAATTTTTTCCAACATTTTGAAATTGAGTCTGTTACGTTTTTTTGATACAACTTCTCTAGCTGTACAAAACACCCGCTCACACGGCACAGATGAGGCTGGAGTGCAGAGAAATTGTAAGGAAAGCCAGAAGAGGTTTGGATAGATTGTCTTTTGGTTGTCCCAGTATCTCATAGGATCCTGGGACCTGGCTATATTGCCCTCTGCCAGGTATCTCTGCACCTCCTGGATGGCATCAGCTGTGGCACTTTTGGTCTGCCTGCCCCCTTCGATGTCGAGATGTTGCCAAAGGTTATCTAAAAAACAAATTGGCATTTTAGTACATGATTTCCAAACAACAACAGACAAATAATGCTGAATAACATGCTGAAGTTGGTGCAGACAGCTGTTTGAGCTGAAGACGGTCCTGGCTGGGGCTCATTTTTGCGTCCAATTACACACGCACATTCTGACTGCAGTCTAGCAATGGCCTCATTGCAGTTGGAGGAACTGCGGAACCCGAGTGATTTAAATCTGGGGTCTAGAAGTGTTGCTGGGGTCAACACACTTAATGACTCCAGGTTGGAAGCAGTGTCTGTGACTCGACACTTCAGGTGTTCATGTAGGTGTATGGATGCCTGTGTGTGTGTGCAAGGTTGAAGCATTATGCTCTAGTGCAAGATAGAGCATTTTCATCATCGGAATGACCTTTGACCCTGACACTTGCCTCTCTTCAGACAACTCCACTGTAGCTTGATGGAAAGGAGCAAGCACAAGAAGTGCTTCTCCTATGATGGTATACTCATCAGCTGTAAGTGGAGTCAAATCTGTTTCTAGAGTGGCCAGAGATACCCACACTGGTTCCCTCTCATCATGTAGCCTTGACAGCATTTCATATGTGCTGTTCCAGCGTGTTGGCACCTCATTGTTAAGTTTCAGGGTTGGTCGTCCCATCTGTTGCTACACTTGAGCAAGCTTCTCCTTGGCTGTAGTGCTTGATCTGAAGTATGTGACAATGTGCCTAGCTTTGTGTCTGATGGATGTAAGTGTGGGGATCTGATCACATGATTTTCGAACTAATAAATTGAGACTATGTGCAATGCAAATTGAGTGCTGAATTTGGAGCTGTCTAGTGGATGCAATCATGTTTGGTGCTGCGTCGGTCACAAGACACTTTATTGGTTATGGCCCAGTCCTCCATCATGCCCCTTTTGACTTGGGCCAAACTGTCAGCAGTGTGACTTTGTGGAAAGTATTGCACTCCCAACACAGATGTACACAACTGCAAATTCTCATTAATGTAGTGACAGGTAAGAGCCAAGTAAGCCTCCATGTTCACAGATGTCCACATGTCAGCTGTTATACTCACTGCCACAGCTTGCTGTACTTCCATTTTCTCTTGTTCCCGTTCCTCCTCGTACTTTTTGGCCAACATTTGTTTGATGGTCTGAAAATTACACCAAGTTGAACCAAAAGCAAATCAATACATTTAAATTAAAGATTAAATAAATTGGATATATCAACTACTACTTTAGATCATTTCCACACAAACCTTTCTGGTTGGCAAAACATATAAGGGCTGAAGGACCTGAACCAGTTCCCTGAACCCTTCACTCTCCACAATGCTGAGGGGCTGGCAGACCTTCAGGATAAAGTTCAGCACAGCCTCATCCAGCATCTGCTTCCTGGAAGCTTGATGGTTAAAATGAAGTAAAGAATAAATTAATAGGAATTATCAAAGCAACTGTGAGTAAGTTGTAGAATGGCTGTATACCTGAGTTTATCCTGGGTGTATCTGGGACTTCATTTTCGTGTTTGGCCCTATAATGCCTCAGCATTGAGGAGGTGGATTTGTTTAAATAAGAAAGTTCTGTCGAACAAATGCAACATTTAACCTGCAGAAATATATGAATAGTAAACTAAGACGCTTTGAAATGAATTTGACTTCAGATAGATCGAGTGGAAACTCTGAGAGGAACAGGATGAAACAACAAGGAAATGAAAACAAATACCTTATTTTCCGATATGAGATCAAAATGGTCCCACATGGCTGCTCCATAATTCTTGATGAATTTGACGATGAACCGCAAAAGACCAGAGATTCTTTTGGCAGATGCATCCTGTTGACAGATGCGCTTTCTTATAAACACAGTTTGGCGCTCATTGTCAGTTCCTGTATCGGTCACATGACTTTCTTAAAGCGATACGCACACTGGCACAGGGTTTATGAGCTTGACACATGCGCCGACGCATCAGTGTTGCTGGACCCATCACTACCGTCCACCCAAACTAACAGAGCGAGCGAGGAGAGCACTGGTCAGAGAAGCAGCCAAGTGGCCCATGGTCACTCTGGAGGAGCTGCAGAAATCCACAACTCAGGTGGGAGAATCTGTCCACGGGACAACTGTAAGTTGGGCACTCCACAATACTCAGTTAGGGCACTCTTTATGGAAGAGTGGCAAGAAGAAAGCCATTGTTGAAAGGCATAAGAAGTCCTGGTTGCAGTTTGCCACAAGCACTATGTGTGGCGGAGAAACTAACACTGCTCATCACCCTGAACACACCATCCCCACTGTGAAACATGGTGGTGGCAACATCATGCTGTGGAGATGCTTTTCTTCAGCAGGGACAGGGAAGCTGGTCAGAGGATGGAGCTAAATACAGGGCAATCCTGGAAGAAAACCTGTTGGAGGCTGCAAAAGACTTGAGACTGGGAAAGAGATTCATCTTCCAGCAAGACAATGACCCTAAACATAAAGCCAGAGCTACAATGGAATGGTTTAGATCAGAATATCATGTGTTAGAATGGCCCAGTCAAAGTCCAGACCTAAATCCCATTGAGCATCTGTGAAAATTGCTGTTCAAACGCTCTCCATCCAATCTGCTTGAGCTATTTTGCAATGTTTTTTTGCAAAAATTTCAGCGTCAAGGTGTGCAAAGCTGGTAGAGACATACCCAAAATGTGAAAAAGTTCAAGGGGTATGAATACTTTTTCAAGGCACTGTAGACTATAATAACTTTATGACGTTCCACTATCATCTGTCACTCTTCAGCGGTGTGCCAAGGTGTCTATACTGGAAAGTGAAAGTTTCTTTATTTCTGCCTTAAGTAAAATATTTTCGGTTCATTGTGGCACCCTTGGTAATTTATGGAAAACACTACAGTGATGTGATGGTAATGATGATATTCATCTTGGCCTTCATGTATTCATCAGTTTGTGGTTCAACAAGTGAGTTGTTGCTTTGGGGTGCAGACACAAGTCTCATGGACATGATTTATTCTTGCTTCACATCACCAGAATCCCAACAAAGGATGATCCATTCAGAGGGAGTAGTTCTTCACCTTCTCCTCCAGACATCTGATTTTCCTTTTGCCTCGCCTGCTCTCTGTTATCTCTGTCATCTTCTACGCTGGACTACATTTTTGCACAGGCTGCTGCTGCAGGGCAGCATGACAGCTAATCCAAATGTGGAGCCAAAACATCTCGATCATGCCCGGTGGCTGATGCATTTTAAACTTAAATATGGCTATCATGTTCTACCTTGTGGGAAGCCAAAATTGTGATCATGATTAATATTCAATTAATTGTGCAGCCTTAGTTTCAGTGGGTGAAGCTGGACTGTCTCCAAGTGAACAAAGTGCAGCTAACATTTTCTTCTTCAGGCTGAGAGAGAAGAAACATTCTCTGGAGTCTGAATGTGATGAGAACACAGTTACTGCAAAAAACCTGGTGCTGCAACAGAGAGATCGATTTTGTTTTCCAATCTGCTCTGTAATGACTTTGCTGAATACAGTGCAGGAGGGACATTCTTCATTGTAAAGCCTCCAACTGACAGTATATTGATATTTGAACTGTATATACTATGGAAAGAGCAGTAAGCATACAAAGCAGACAAACTAGAAACACATTCCACATTATTATGATGGATAACAAACTATCAAACTATGTAAGACTTTTCAGTGTGTTCCAGTGCTGCTTCTTTGGTTCTCTTAATCACATGTGAAACAGTAAAGTTGAGGATTGACGCTGTTAATTTGTTCGCTTCAAAGGAGAGACTCAGATACATAAAGTTGATGGATGCAATGATTCATCGCATGTGAAGTCTCTGGGTCTTTATGAGTGAGGGTGTGATGGAGTCTGATGCAGACAGGCAGGTCAATGACTGTTGTGTGGGCCAAGTATGAAAAGCTGTGGGATGTGTCAGTGGTGGGTGCACTAATTGTTAATTAGTATAATCTTTCTTTTTACTTGAAAATTAATTTTGGGAGGTAAAAGGAAAATTTCTTTATGTACTACTACGTACTACGTACTAATAGTATGTATAGTAAATGGACTGTATAGCACCTTTTTAATCTTCTGACAACTAAAGGTACTTTTTTTTTTTTTTTAGACTTATTCACACACATTCATACATTGATGATTGGCTACCATGCAACTGGGAGCTAACCAGTCACATTCACACACCATTGGTTAGGGTTCAGTATCTTGCCCAAGAACACTTCAACATGCAGACTGGAGGAGGCGGGGATTGAACCAGAAATCATCTGATTAATGGACGACTAGCTCTACCTGAGTCACAACTGCCATAATGTTCATTATCCATCCATCCATTTTGACATTATATAGTAGAGTCAACACAGAAGTTTCCAACTAATGGTTCTGTTCTATTTCCACAGCAGCAGTCCGACTCTGTTTGACCTGAATGGAATGGAACCTTAATTTACACTATTTACACTCAAAATGGCTGCAGTCTCTTGTCCTTTTTAGAGGGTTTCAGCTGGGTGGAGCCCTCCCAGCTGACATTGTGAGAGGCAGGGTCAAAACACATTTCAGTGTAAACTACTGGAGCCAGGGTTAAGAGTCAGATTTCCTGCCAGTGTTACATGTCAGTTCTTCTGTAGATGCCCAACTTTCTGACTTGAACTATCAAGATGATAATGTTTTTTTTTGTTTTGTTTTTTGTTTTTTTTAATTGTCATTTTCTTATATTATCCCATAAAACAATAACCATACAACAGTTTAAGACAGCCACATTAGATTATACACACACACACACCTACACACACACACACCTAACATGCACCAATCTGGGAAAAAATACAAATTGATGAAACAAAATGAAATATCCATCCATCCGTTATCTGTAACCGCTTATCCTCTTGGGGGGTCACTATGGGGCCGGAGCCTATCTGGACAAGTTGCTAGCTCGTCACAGGGCGGGTAAAGACTACATTTCCTTTCATAATCATATTCATGTGTGGTTCTCAAAGATGGATAATATCTTCTTTGCTTTCTCTTAGCAATGTAAGTTCCTGTATCCACATTCACAGTGAGTATGTCCATACTCGTCCAGCACAGTGCAATAACCCTTTTTTAAAATTTGCTTTCCAGACCTGTTTCTTGCACATATTGTCCATTCTGTCCTTGACTCTCATTCACTGTTACAGGCACAAGTGGGACTTGGCATATTTCTCCAACAACATCAAGATGCCGGTCTCACCTTAGGTCAGTGTACTACATTTTGTGAGCTGAGCTTTATTTACACTCAGTGGGGGCATGTGGTGTCCACACAGGCAGCAGTTTGTCTCAGTGCTGGGTGATGAAGACAAGCTAGCGGTAGCAGCAAGTATGTTTATGTGCATGTGCCAGATTTCTGTTTACGAGTCTATCTCTTTGCAGCACAAGTCGCCTTATGTTGTTTTAATAAATAACTCAATCAGACAGTCGAAGAGTCATTAACACGCTAATACTGAAATAAGAACTGAATGCTGTCCTCTGCATCGTGTCATGATGTGTTCTCAGCGAATCTCTCATGTGTGGGTGTTCAGTTTGATTTCCATGCAGGCGGTGTGGCAGGGTGTGAATCCTCCTTAGCGGTAAGGGGAGGGACTAGTAACAAATTAAGTACACCTGGGAGCTGGGGGAAGAGTTTTTTTTTTTTTTTTTGGTTTAGTGAGACAAAGGCAGCATGGAGGAGACTAGGAGGGAGTGAGAGGAAGAAAGAGGAGAAAACACAAATTATCGCTCTGTGGGGGAAAAAAAAAAACACGGTGAAGGCCTAGCAGCAACCCTGGAGTGTGTGCCCAGGCCATTGGAGGTCCGGTTATGCGGCACTTGGAGCAGGTACCAGCAGTCCAACCTATCCAGCAGATAAGTGGTCTCGGCCTGTCCCTCTCCAGGCTTCCTCACCCCTCTCAGCCGCTGTCTTGTCCCCCACCGGATTCCCTGTCCTGTTCCCTTCTACCTCTCCATTTACAGTCATACATACACCATACTTACACCAGACTGAACTGAACTTTTGGATATTTTTCGTTTCCCATAAACTGAATTGATTTCACCACTATAACCCCACTCCATACACACCCACCTTGGCACACACACTCACAAATTTGGACCTGCATGAACTCAATAGGACTGAACTGAATCTGCAACCATTCACTCATGTTTTTAATGGTGAACGTGTTTTTTGTTATCAAAATGGTATGGACTTTGGGACTTGCATTTAAATTTTAATTATTTTTGTTTTTGGGGAAATATGGTAATTGTGTGATCAACTCTTTTTGCCCACAGTGATTTATATGGTTGATTTTTGATTTGCCTGAGACTGGTGAATAATTTTTTCATTGTCAGACATTTTGTTGAGCAGTGTTTTGTTGGGGTAATTAGCTTTTGTAGCTAGGGCTTGAGCTAGCTGGTCTTTTGAATTTGTTTTGGCTTTACAGATGCTTTCGGGTTTACATGTTTGTTTTTCATATTTGAAGAAATAAACGACATGTTGACGTTTGCTCCTGTCTGGCGCCCAACTTTAACTTTTGGCAAGCATTTTTTTTTTTTTTTTTTTAGCCCCTATGCTACAGTGTAAGCTCCACCGCTAACATCTTTGTCTCTACTATAGAGAGATAACCACAGAGTGCAAATACATTAACTGTGCACTCAGTACCCTGAGCCAGAGTCAGCTGACAGGACAGCTGACAGTTACTGTAGCAACAAATACAGTTTAGTTTTATAAATAATTTTAACAGAGAAAATGATTTAAAAAAAAAAAACAACAAAAAAAAAAACAAACATTTATCAATGAGCCTCATTGTACAGTAGAGCTGGGAATCTTTGCCCGAACCCGTTGGGACCCATCAGGACTATCGGGCATCATTTTTATCATTTGAATCGGGGCCGGGCCGGGCTCGGGTGTGCGGTAAATGAGCGATCATGTGATGCGTTTCAATCTGCACGAGCCAAGTGCAAAAATGGATGCTGAGGAGGTGAAACGGAGGTTAGCCTGCGGTGACTTCGTGTTGGTTGAGCCAGCGAAAGCAAGATCTGAGGTGTGGAAAAACTTTGACCATGTACACAATGAAAATAATGCGCACATTTGAATAACGTCGGGCTGCAAACGGGTTCGGGCTCTACAAAGCTGTCAATCAAAACGGGCCGGGCTCGGGTCGAATTCTATCAGGCCTGGGCTGCGTCGGGCCTGACTTCTAAGGCCTGTTTCATGCTCTATTGCACAGTATGTGTCTTTGACTCATCAGGAATGTGTTGAACACACTTGAACACATTAATAATAATGGATTATATATACTGTATAGTACTTTATCTCAGACTCAAATTGTTCAATATTTGGGAGCAAAATATTTGTAGCCAGATTTTCCAGCAGAACTGCAGCACACTTGGGTCAGAAATGAACATACATTTCAGAGATTGGAGCTCTCCTCCTCATGATGCGCTGACAGTTTGGCATCACCTGTATCATCAATCATAAGTTCACCTTTGAGGTAAACGTGTTATTGAAATACAAGCAGCTCAAATCTACTGCCAAGAGCACATGATGTCACTTCAAGTTGAATTCACTTTTAATTTTTCCTGTGGTCATCATGTTTTCTGTGCATAACAGTAAAAAACTGGACTCGTCAGCACAATGATCCATACATTAACCATCTGTGCGGATAAAGCAGATACCTGCTGCCTTCAGATGACCATAAAGAGAGTCAGCAGAGTAAAGGAAAGGCCATCAGGACAGCGGACGACAGATGCTGGTAAGAAACTCATTAATTCCATTTCTGGCTGGCTGGCATCATTGTGTGATCACATATCAGCTGGTTGAGGATTGTACAATAAAAGTGGAAAGATGAATGTGTGATGAGAGGTCCATACTATTATACCTTCACCAAGTAAACCAATTTAAAAATGAAAAAAACACAAGAGCACTGAGTGGTGAACCTGTTCTGAACAAACTCTGGAGCAGAGGAACTAACCTCAGAGCAAAATGTACATTTGATGCTGCAGTTCATGGCATACACCAACACTGTACAACAGACCCCTAATTCTTGATAAAAACTTATAAAGGTGACATTAAGAGTGTGAACAGATAATGAAAAAACAACAGTTACAACCTCTGTGGCTGTGAAGTGAACATGGAAGTGTCAAAAACGTCTCCATAAGTCCCCATGTTCAAATGTCCAACTTCACAGCAGAAATAAACATGTTTACAGCCTGGTACAAAAAACAGTTTTGGTCTCTATAGCTAATTTCCCCGTTCATGACAACTGTACTGAGGGTGAATTTATACAGAACACCTCTTCACCAACATGACATAACGTTCACTATTATGCATCACTCTGTACACTGCACAAATACATTTTCCTTCTATTTATTCACACTGTACAATTACCTCCTATTGTATTCTCTGTAAAATCTGAATCATCTTTTGTGGCAATATTTCCTGTCATATATACAAAAGCATACATGTGCAACATAGTATAATGCTACACATGTATTCAGCAGAAATATTTCTCTCAAATAATCTTGGGAGGTGTATATAATTAGTATTTATTTTTTCTACTTCTAGTAGATTTTTCCTATTTAATTGTATTTATGAAAACTTTTTTATTTACCATGTATACTCTGGGCTGTACAGTATAATTCTCATTGTGGGATCAGTGAAGTTTTATCTTATTACTTAAAGTTATTCAGAATTCACGGGCCGCTTTGATTGAGAGAATCCAATTACAGATTGTATTTAATTACAGAAGGTACAGAAGGTTACCCCCGATTGACATCACCACCAAGGCTCTTTCTCTCTATCTGTCTGCTCTCTCCTAACAACTTATCCTGAGTCTTTAGGAGGAGCAACGAGCCGGGGTTAAACACTGTCCCTTCAAGTTGATCACCAGAGAATTAGAAATCAATCACTTTGAAGACCTGCCAGGTTTCTGTGTTGGCTCCTGTGGAGCTGAATTTATCCCTGTCTGTGACAAATCTGTCAGTTACATCATGAATGAAGAGCTCTCTCCATCCAGCTACATATTACACATGCCCCTACCTGAAAGATGATGTGGATAATTATTTAAGTCACACCACACAGTATGTGCATGCACAGGTATAAGACAGGCGTGTGTGTGTGATCATTTTGACTCTGTTTGTTGGGGTGGAGATTTTCTATTGTATTGAGGATTTACATTTAAGCTGACGCTTTTTATCCAAAGCAACTTACAGGGAGCAATTTGGGGTCCAGTATCTTGCCCAAGATCACTTCGTCATGCACACTGGAGGAGCTGGGGATCGAACCGCCGATCATCTGATTAGTGCATGCCCCGCTCTACCTCCTGAGCCAAAGCTGGCCAGATATAGGATACCGTCTCCACCCAGTTACATATTCCATACATACAGGGACTCTGAACAGTCGCAGGCTTTCAATCACGTACACACCCTGATGAGCACACACTGCATGCTACAAATAAATGGCATACACATGTACAACTAGCAGGACAGCCAGGCACTTTCTGCTACTGCTGTATGCTCATGCAGGCACATGGCACTTTTGCACCTAATGCAGGACTTAGGGGAGGATTACAGCCCATGACTTGTGGAGGAGCTAGGGCAAATTGCCTACATGCTCCCTTAGGCTGATAAAAAGCAGGCAGAATGCAGCAGTGGCTGCATTGTGGTTGGTGAGGTCCCTCCAATATGGACTGCAGCTAACACTCTGATCTGTTGTCTAGTGTCTACCTTCCAGTGAACATAGTTGGACCTGGGACCAAAATATGACCTCTGAAACCAACAGTGGCAAGTCCGAGGTGCTTTCCTTGCCAGTTTTGGCTCCTGGCACAACAGGGCTGAATCAGTTTGGTTAGCTACCTGGCTGACTGAACTAACGGCAGTTTGTGGTTCTTCATTTCAGGAAAGACATCAGAGGGAAAACCAACAAATATATTCTGTATAAAATATGATCCAGTTTAAAGTAAATAAAGTTATGAAGTTCTGTTTTTGTACAGCAATCAGTGAGTTCGTGGAGGCAACCCTCAGAATCGCTCAAATAGGAAGCACTTTGCTCAAGCAGCAATCTCAGAGCATTTCCTTGAACACAAAATTAGTATACACCTCTGAGTGCAGGATGAGTCATCAACAGGTTTTTATGGTTTATCAGGAAATGACAAACTCTAACATTCCATGAAGAATACCTGAAAATACTGAAAACATGACTTTGTGTCAGTGTTGGTCCAGATACTGGAGGACAGAGGACTGACGTGATAAGAACACTTAATCAGTTGTGACTTCATGTGGACTTTAAGTTCATCTCCCATCCTGGCTGCATTCTTTATTAATATTTCTCTAGCTGCACTGCACAGCCAGCATCTGTATGTCTTCACTGCATTGCTCACTGGATTTTAAAATTTGATGCTTTGGTGTATCCGAGCCAGACTTTTTTGTAAACTAGCTTTGTCCTTTCTTTGATCGCACTGAAGTCATTTATTTCTGTTTTTATTCTTCTGGCTGTGCTGGTATAATTTAATCTCCTCCACTAGTTATCCATATACGGAAACACAACATTGCATTTTAGTCAAATCTTCTTTCTCTTTTTTTCTCATTTTTAACTTAAAAATGCCCAAACTGACTGACTATGTAAGTCAATCTGGGTTTTGCATAGCCACACCATCTTCACAGTTTGTTTTAGCGGCTTAACAAGGCTGCCTTGTTTGTGTTACGTGTTATCTTTGTATAATGTTACACACATAGGTGTATTCAGCACAAATATTTCTCTCAAATGAATTTGGAAGGTGTATACAATATATATCATTATTTATTTTTGTTTCTACTGTCAGTATATCTTAGATTTTTTCTATTTCATTGTATTAATGAGTATTTCTATATTCACCATGCGTACTGTGGGCTGCTGTATAATTCCATTGTGGGATCAATAAAGTTTTATCTTATGTTACTGCTTAACATTGTTATTAATAACAATAAATAACGCTCTGAATAACATGTTATTAACATAACATGTTATTCAGAGCGAGGTTGCTTTGATTGACAGGTGGGTGCCATTACAGGTGGCTTGTTTGAGCAACCAGGCTTCATTCAGCCCAGTTCAGCTCCACCCACATTTAGGTGGATTAGATGGGAGGCTGAGAAGGCAGGACAGCCAAGACGGCACCGGTCAGAGCCACCACTTTTTTGTAAACTAGCTTTGTCCTTTTTTTTTTCACACTGAAGACATTTATTTCTGTGTATTCTATTCCACCACTAGTTATCTATATGAGGAAATAATAAATATCTTTGCATTTTTAACTTAAAAATGCCCAAACTGACTAATTGTGTAAGTGCAATGACCAGGACAAAGTGACAAAGTTTTGCATAGCCAGACCATCCTCATGGTTTGTTTTAGTAGCTTAACAAGGCTGGCTTGTTTGTATTTCTTCAAACCAATCACAATTTGCTTGGGTGGTGTGAAGCCCATAGTGCAATAGCGTCCCTGCAGAATGATGTCAGAGTGGAAACAGAAGAGAATTTCTGGAATCTGCCAGTGGCTTATACCCACAGCCTCCTGTGAGGCAGATGATAGATGCGCAGACACGACCCCGGGCGCAAAGAGCAAAAGGCCTGAGTGGAAGTGGAATATAAATCAGAAGTTGTGGTGGTTAATAAATACACTCCCAGCCATTAATGGTCTCATCACGCTGAAAGACCTTTGCCAATCACAGTGAAGCATGACAGCACCAGCTCTAAAAAAAAAAGAAAAAAAAAGAATCAGCTTGTCCAGGACATCGAGTTTCTGGACGGTGCAGAGTGGCAACACTGAACACACAGCACTGCAAATCTGCAGCCAGAGGCAGATGGTGTTGCTTTATAATAGTTAATTAGCACACTGATGGCTGCAGGGATTTAATGAACTGAAGGGGAACCTTTTCATTTATTAAGCAGCTGTGGACAACAGACAGATGACTGAATCTACCTCACTGGAATCACTCGTTCATTTATTTTTTCCATTTAGAGATAAATGCAGACCGATTTAGTGATCTTCCAGCTTTGATCACATGAAATGTCACTTTTTAAATGCTTATTTCCACTGGATGGAGAGTTCACATCAATTTATTCGTTTTGAAGTTAATACGTTTTAACCATTATTGTACTTTCACTGCATTTGTTTGGTGGTAAAACAAATTTCAACATCAGAAAAATACCAAACAGTCGGAGTGTTGCCTGCAATGGTTGTTGTGTCGTCATGAACATAGTGTATTGATGTGATTGATTTACATGTCTTGTTGTTTGGACTGCTGCACTGTCCTTGGTGCTGAATATTTCCTAGCATGATTCACTGCTTCCTCGTGACACTTGTCACTCTCCATGATGGAGGACTGTCTTCGTGTGATGGGGAAAAATACTGTAGCAGTGCTGCTGTTAAAATGATTGTTAAGGTTCTAATAAAACGACAGACCAGATGCAGAAAGGCTCTCCTGTAAGTAGATTTTTAAGTTGATATTTTGATTTGATTTGATATCAAACGGGAGTGAAAGTGTCTAAAAGCCTGTTAGTAGAACTTTTACTTAGCCTTTTATGCTAAGTAAAAGTTCTTTAAGGGCGTTTGAAGAAGGTGTTATGAGGCTTAGATGCATCCCAGCTAAAGACTTGTCAGGCAGAGGAATTGATTTCTGAGTCACTTGTGCCTCTGAAGGCCTTACAGTGACCATCAATAATGCACCTCTGCGCCGGTGTCAAAGCTTAACAGGGTCCCTGCAGTCGCATGAAAACCGCACAGATACACATGTAAGGAGAGAAGCTCTGTGAAGCCCCACAGGTCACACGTGACAATCAATACTGGAGCGGGGGTTACCTTGGTGTGTGTGTGTGTGGGTATGTGGAGAAGTGAGACACTGCTTAATAAAACATGGGAAAATTGACAATGTCAATTTGTGGCATCAAACAACCACCATTAAGTCAGTTTTCCGGTAAGCCTCAAAAGCCTTTCTCAGAGGTGACTGAGCGAGCCAATTTTAATCTTGAGGACTAAATCAGAAATCCTGGAAGTGTCTCCATCAGCGCTGAAACATTCTCAACATTAATCGAGCACGCCCAGCTGCCTCGCTCAGCTGACTCATTGTGCTTCGGGATATTTTGAGCGACGACAAAGCACAGTGGGATTGGAGACAGACTGTAATATTTCTGCTCTCAGGCCAGATGAATTCTTACTGTCAGTAGCACTACTTATTCACTAGTTCTTTCCCGCTTGACACATTTATATATTTACACAGCAATGTGAGATTAACCAGCTGCATTCATCTACTGGTCACCAGTTCAAATTACTGATTTGAAGCCATCGTTCCTCTTAATCATCATCTCTCTCATCATAATGAACAATGTTCATGAGCATTATGAATACATTATATTTCACTGTAAATGTAGTCTTCATAGACAGTGTTACAAAACCGTATAATCCCTGTTAAGAGAAGAAAAGTCACCACAACAGTCAGTCGCAAATATCATTAAAATACCCACAGTTGTGTTCAAAATAATAGCAGTATTTAATAATCCTTGTAATAGCTTTCATAGCCATACACGCAAATGTACTGGGAACACTGAACATTCTATTCCAAATCAAAACATGAAGAAAAAATGATCAAATTTGTTATTACTTAACAGAAAGTGAAGAAAAGGGATTATTAGGCTGTAATATTACCCATTGGTAAGGGCATATCCTCTTTGGCATAACTCAACATGACCTCTTCAAGTATTTTGATGTATTCAAACTGATCCATGATCCCTGGTATGCGATAAATAGGCCCGACACCATAGTATGAGAAACATCCCCATATCATGATGTTTGCACCACCATGCTTCACGGTCTTCACAGTGTACTGTGCCTTGAATTCAGTGTTTGGGGGTCGTCTGACAAACTGTCTGCGGCCCTTTGACCCAAAAAGAACAATCTTACTTTCATCAGTCCACAAAATGTTGCCATTTCTCTTCAGACCAGCACATGTCATTTTTGCAACAATGTTACTTTCTTGGTGATAGCTTAGCTTCATATAGGCGTCTTTTTATTGTTAACGTACTCACAGGTTACTTTTGACCTTCTTTGATCTCCCTGGAGCTGATCATTGGCTGAGTCTTTGCCATGTTGGCTATTCTTCAATCCATCCGAATGGTTCTGAATGGTGATTCTGCTTTTGGTTGCTATTTTAAAGCATTTGAGATCATTTTAGCTGAGCAGTCATTCATTTTCTGCATCTGTTTTTTCACAGAATGAATGACCTCACTAACTGAGCTCCACACTGCTATTATTTTCAACAGCCTAATATTCCTTTTCCTTCTCCTTCTGTAAAGTAATAACAAATCTGAGTTTCTTCTCCATGTTTTGATTTGGAATAGATTGTGCAGTGATCCCAATGCTTTTCTGTGTATGTAAATAAAAGCTATTATAAGGATTTTGGGCTCACACTAAACACACTATTACACGCTATTATTTTGAACACAGCTGTATGTAGTTACAGAGCAACTGTTCGTTCGCTCCCCTACACCCTCCTGTGATTGTGCTGGGAGTCTGCAGAGTCCAGTACCTGCAGGTCCAGAGCTGTAAGCTGCTTTCCTCCCTTCTCTCCTGAGTTGCGTTTGTACTCCTCGATGGTCCAGGACGGCTGACCTCGCTTGCCATCAGACAGGCTGGTGAGTCTCAGGTCGGTGTACAGTGGACTGCCTTTCACATGGGCCTTAATGGTGGGAGTGAAGGGGTGCGGCGAGAAGACCTGTTCAACCAGGTAGGACTCCTTCGGCGGTTTAGGGGGGCGATGGGCCTGGGGGAGCTCATACTGACGCTCTCGCTCTGCCTGGGAATGCAGAGAGAATAGAAAGGTCATCAGAGAAGTTTTCTAGCAGTGCACTCTGTTCAACCCTGCTTTAGAAAGGCAATTTAGTTGTTTGCTTTATTTTGAGGCCAGAATACTCATTCCAGATCACGGCCTCTCTCTGAGACGTTTTATACTTTCTGTATCTGTATGTACTCTGAGTATCAGCTGTATCTCTTTGTTAAACTGGCTGTGAAAACAAGTCTCCGTCTAAGACTGGGTCTAAATCTGAATCTAACACGACAACCACAGGATGCATTACAGAGCAGAGGGTTCATTTTTACATTTTTAATATCATCAGACCGCTGATGTAAATACCTGGGGAGACACAGTAAATTGCTACGGTGCAGATTTGTGAGGTGAATGGAGGCAGTCTGCTATCTAAACCTGGCCTGCTGTGATTAACGTATGAAGCACTCACTGACACATGCCAACGCTTTAACAGTCTTCCTTGCTGATGTCAGCAAATGTGCCAGATAATATGCTTAATGGATTTTAAAGATTAAAAAGAAAAAACTGTGTGAGTTTTGACATGAGATGGGTCAGTCAGAGGCTACAGGTAAAGCTGATTATCAAAAAGAAGGTTTTACAATATCCGACAACCCCGTACCACTTGACTTTCAAATGAGGATTCTAATTTCACTTATCAACAGTTAAAATGTCGGTTTTGTAACTATAAGTGTCAGGAAAGAGACAAAATGTCGAGCTTTATTTCCACTGTTCTGTTAAGGATGAAAGAACTCTAACAAAGAGTGAAAACAATGTCACATGAGTAGATTACAAAGTCAATGCAAAGACACAAAAAAAAAAAACATAACATAAGTTCTGTTCTAATCCAGAAATATCACATGATTGACAGAAACTGGGTGATGCAGTAAGCAAATTTTACTTGTGACATTCACGCAAGTTGAATATCCAACTCTGTGAACTCTGTGTGAAAACCAATGACAGTCTAAAGAATCGACAGAGCATGAGTGACGTCACTTGTAGGTTTCCAATACACTGTTTTGAAGCTAGAAATATGCAACACTGGATGCAGCCATGTTGGCTGAACTCTTTATTCCGCCTGCCGGCTGATCTAAATATCGGAGGCCAAATGACACTTTGGTGCTCTAATATGTTAATGTCAGGGACTGTCAGTTGTGTCAGTTTCCTGTTTTATTTTGATAGTCTCTGTGTTCACTTCCTGTTTCCCCATGTAATTACCTGTCCCCGCCCTTATGTGTTTCACCTGTGTCTTGTTATCCCTTCCCTCCTGTGTGTATATAACCAGTGCTCCCCTGTGTGTCGGTGCCAGATTGTATGGCTCCTCGAGCAGCATTCCACTGATAATGCAATCCTTATACCAATAATATCAGTAAATGATGATAATAATAATAACAATAATAACAAAATAAATATAAAAAAATATATAATGATCAAATAAATATAATTATTTCTATGTTAATTGACCATATCTATTAATTGCATGAATTTGATACAACTGCACATATGTTAACAAACCAAACAACAAAGAAAGGACCCAGGAAACTCATGAAAACAGAAGAAAATCCTTAAGAATGTAAGACAGTTTTATGAATATAATGTTACTCCAGCTGCTTGACCTGAATAGCGGTCCTCAAGTATCTCTCTTTTTATCACAACCCTATACAACATCTTTTATTTGGATCACTTTTTTTACAGCACACCTTTCTTTTATTTATCACTTTTATAAATGAACTTTGAACTTAGTTCAACCAAAGGATGCCAAACAAAGATTTAATATCTGTTTATCCCCTGTGCCCGTGTCCCCCGCAGTGCTCATCCCGAACACTGCGCTTTTATCCTAACCTAACCCCCTAACCCTAACCCATATCAAAATAGTGGTTTAACAAGCTGCCGGTTAGCAAGCTAACTAGGTGGGGGTAGGGGAGTGTCAGCATTGGCTTTGACAATGTTGAAACATGTTAATTGTTAATGAATTTAATGAAATTGTTAACAATTTTCGGTTAGCATCATTCTTTTTTAAATGTATATTAACACTAACTCAATAGAGTTCATAGCCAATTAATATATCTGCTCTTATTGGGTGAAAGTTACTGCACCTTTTACAGTGAAGGCGCCTATTACAAACATTAATCATTTGGGGAAAAAAAAGCAAAAAAAACATCAGGAGTGTTTGAGAAGCGGGGCATTTTGCCTGCTAGACTTTGTTAACTTGCTCAAATTTGGCAGTTTCCCCATGATTTGTGTGCTTCCACCACGAGTAAATATGCTACATAGTCAGCTCAAGCTCAACCGATCATGGAATGTGTCGCGTTAGTGTCCGGTGTAAGTTAAATCAACATTACTGAAAAGGGGGAAGACACTGTGCATTATGACTCAACTAATGTAATACTTTCAGTAGTGAGGCAGTGTGGTTGGGACAACTAAACTGATAATGAGGTGAATCAGACTCTGTATAATTCAGCTCAGTTGCTGACAGCAATGCAGGGCAAAATATCAGAGCAGAATATGTTCATCTCCAAACTGAGAAAGGGAGAAACATGATTGACAGCAATGTGCATCTTGGAAAAAAATAACACAACAAGGTTTATAGATGTTGATCTGTTAATGTTTCTGGCAGAGGAGAATGAGCTGGCGCTGGTTGTGTTGATCAGTATGTTTCAAATGGACTTTATTAGTCATGAATGAAGTTAATGATGAATTACTGTGATCAGAAACACTCTGACCTCTAAGTCTGTATGACAGACAGAATGTAGGGCAGTGTAAATCTGAGCATCCCAGCTGAAACTGACTTGAAGCAAGTCTAAATAAATGAATACATTTTTATTAAACACCTGTTTGTTTTCTCATCATTAAAGCCAATATAGCAGTTTGAGATATTATTTCCTATATATGTTTTATTTTATTTACATTTGAAAATATTATTTAATTCTGTTTGGGTATGTGGTGAGTATTAATATTATTCATTTGCATTAAATATTTGTATTTCATGGTTGGATTAACATTAACATCATAATAATGTTTATTTCTCTTATGAAGGATAACAAACTAGCTTGCATGTTACAATTTAATATTTTAATGTTGTTAAAAAAGAGTCTGTGGTTGTGAATATGGTTTAAAAGATATTAATGATTTAATTTATTGGTTGAATTGACAGCCTAGGCCAACAATTGACCTGAGTGGCCAACAATTAAGTGCTGTTTCAAAGGCTCTGTAGCAGTGGTGAGTATGATTTAAAAAAAAAAAAAAATGGATTTATTTTTTTTTTAATTGGTGTTTCTTTAAACAAGAACCTAATTAGTCCCTCAATATGATATTAAATGATATGTTGCTATGAATTGATCAGGTATATCTAGAGGTTGTGTTCAACCTCACAGCATCACAGCATAAATATTGACAACTCCGTAGTTGCAGAAATCACCAGCAAAAGAAATTGAAAAAGGTGGCCCTCTTAGCACTTCGTATCAACGTAAACAATATTATAAGGGAAAATTTTTGCTTTGTTTTTTTTGTTTTTTGTTATTTTGCTTTGTTACTTACATACTTGATCATAAAAAGAAATGCACCTCTCGGTATGTCCCAGTCTTAAAATCTTTGCAGTAAATTTTAAATATCTAAGCCATTCTTGATAAGGTTATAGAAAATCATGGAATGTTTTTCTGGTGATTTCTTTTGCTGGTTTTGCACTAGGAAAAGGTGTGATATGAAGAGTCACTGTGTTGCATCTGGTGCTTTCAGCCTGAGAACTAAAGAGAACCATGCAGATCATGTAAAATCTGCTTGTGAGAACAACGCCCCTTGCTATCAAAAAAGCTGTACATTTGTTGACCTTAATAAAGCTACAGTATATTGGCGTTCCCTTATAAATGGTCTGACAAAACAAATAAGCCACATCTATTACCACAAAGTTTCTTTAATCGGAAAACTACTGGTGGCAACGATCATGAAAATTGGGGCCTACTGGGGTTGCTCCCATTTCTGATAGGACATTTTGTTCCAGAAAATGAGCCAGCATGGCTTGTGTTGATGGATTTAAAAGATATTGTTGAGTTAGTTGTTGCTCCAGCGTATATGAATCCATTGCATACTTTGAAAGCAAAATTGTTGAGCACAGACAGACGTACCTAGGGCTGTTTCCTGGTGTCAGACTTCTACCCAAGCACCACTATCTTGAGCACTACCCTCACATGATGATAGGTGTTTTGGCCCACTTGTCACAGTTTGGACAATGCGATTAGAAGCTAAACATAGTTTCTTTAAGAACATTGTGAAACACACTAGTTGCTTCAAGAATGTACCACTGACTTTGGCTTCAAAACATCAAATGATGATTGCTTTCCACATAATCTCGCCGTCCTATAGTACACCTAGCACAGATGTATCTAATGTGTCCACAGTCCTAGTCGATGTGCTTAAGCTGGAAGTAGCTGAGGCTGTTAGGCTAAAATGCCTATCGGCCTATAGGCCTATAACCATGCCTATAGGCATGCCTATGCCTATAACCATCCAACGAAATAAACTTGTGGCACTCAGTGAACTTGCAGACACGTATCCACTGGCTTGTTACATGGTTGGCTCAAGCTGTATGGTGACCTTAAAAAGGCATATCATCATTAAAGGTTTGTTAAGTGTGTGGTGATTAGTCGTGTTGTGTTTTGCACATACATGTAATATTCTGAAAGTAGGTGTTGACGGGATGAGAATGCTAAGTTCGTGCTGTTACTTTGCCTGTACAGAGTTTGTTTCTGTTTCCTGTTATTTTGTTGTTCCACCCTGTCTGTGTCTTGTCTGATTCTATTTCCTTCCTTGTTTCCCACCTTTTTGGATTTTGCAGCTGCCCCTGATTTGTTTCACCTGTCCCTGATTAGTCCTGCATGTCTGTTTAGTTACTGTGTTTCTCTTGTTTCCTTGCCTAGCCGTTGTGTAAGTCTTGTTTCTCAGTGTTCTCTTCATCTCTGACTCTCTAGTGCTTTTCCTAGTGTTTCATGGTTCCCGGTTTTGTGTCTTTTCTGTTTTTGACCCTGCCTTTGCTTTTGCCCTATTGGATTATTTGCCTGTTTTTCTTTTTTTGTGTGTGTTTTTTGCCTGGTTTTTCCAGCTGCATTGTCTGTTTTTTGCGTCCTGCTCCTGTGTTTCTTTGTGTTTATCCCTTGCCGTTTTGTTTCGTTATTAAAGTTAGCTCTGTGATTACCCACACTTGCGTCCTTTCCTGAACCCCCAACCCCCTCCCTTGTGACACTGCGTGTGTATTTCCTCTCCACACCTGGGTGTATTTGTTGTGCTGTCTTGCATATGGGGGTCTCTCAAATCTATTTCTTCTAACCATTACAAGTCCTGCTATATTGCATGTCGTATGTATGTCACTTGTCATTTTTAGCCACCATTGTCTAGTTTTTAAGTTGAACTTATATTTGATAAATTTGGATTTTTATCATCTAAATGTCTGCCACATTACAAAATGAGAGTGTGGGCTAGAATCAATTCTCTGGTTGTGGTGTATGTAAGTAATATGATAATGAGAATCCTGCTACATCAATGATTGTCTTCACACGAAAAAGTGAGTCCTCATGCTCCCTTTCATTCTCCTCACAGACTGAGATGTATGAGGATGTCTGCCCCAGTAATCCTCAGTCATTCTGGGGGACAACAGCAGCCAGAGGGCGACTTTCCAAAATGGACTTCCTGGATCTATTAATGAACTTGTTGATGAGGTACAAAGACAGTGTGGACTTGTCTCTAACTTCAGACTTCAGTTTATGGATGCACTATTTGGGAATGAGTTTGTGACTCTCACTTCAGTGGATGAAGTACATTATAGAGGGACAAACAGAGTGGTTCCTATGACAGATGCTTCAGCTCCCCAGTGTGCTAATAAGCCTTCTACATTAGCTACTGCTCTATGTCTATGACTCACTTGATGAAGCCTCATCCCTGTCCAGTGGGTGTTTTGACACTGGCATACTCGCTTCACCAAAATCAGTCATCCAGCTTGCGATATTTCCTGTTATGCAGTTTAGTTATGATGCAGAGTTGAAACGTGATCAGGCCAATGCAGCCCACCAAGAAAAGGGTACCTTGCTCACACCAGATCCTAAACTTGAAGTCTCAGATTCTTGAAGGCCTGGTGCAAGAAATAGTACGGTACAAAGTTTGTCACTGACAAAGAGTTTAACACAGTTTATCTCAAAGCATCCTTGTCTGACTGAGAGGGGCTCCATCACTGGATTTGCTGGATGGAAAGCAAGCTTGAAAAATAAAATGTCAATCTACCACAGTCATCTGAGAAAGCTTGGCCGTCCTGAGGTGACAATATACTCTCAGGCACAAACCAGAGGACAAGCCCTGCTTCTGGCATTAAAAACCCACAAAGGTCTGAGGTGAACTATTGTCCTCCTTATCCTACTGGAGAATCTGAGACGAGCCTTGAGTGACTGAGAGTGGAGCTTCTTTCAGAAGTTAAGAAGACAAACAGGGAGGTGGTAAGAAGCAAAATAGAGAAGACATTTGCATATAGGAGGCTTGAAGTGGTTCAAGACACACCAACGATCCAAGACTTCCTGGCAAGATGGCCAGTGCGTAAGGAAATTCTACACACACAGACATGTTATGAAAAAAATGAAATCAAAGTTCTGTGAAACAAAGCATTTAAGCTTAGTTTGTACCTGATCTGAATATTATCTTTATATTTCTAAACTTAGCTGCTGGCTAAATGGTATCAATAAAATCCTAGCAATATCCATGCCTAGTCAAGATCCAAGTTGAATCTTTCTTTGAAGTATTTTTGCTCTAAAATAGGACATTCTTTAAAATGTGACACAGAAAAATAGTCATTAATTGGTAAACTTGACCTGGCATTTGGAAACATTGTTTCTACATTGACTGAAAAGCAAAGAGTTGCAGCTGCAAAACATTTTGAAAGGATAAATGATGTATGCTACAGTACATATCTTCTAATTTAAAATACTCACCATTGGTCATGACAACTTGGTTGATTCCCTTTCATGTACACTTGCTACATTTCACCATATTTATGTCTGTAATTTTATTTCTTTCAGATCAATGCAGCATTTAAGCATTACCACCCTGCCCTTGCAGTGCAGATTTCTCTCCCAGTTAGATGTGCACTCCAAGAAACTGGTTTAAGAAAGGGGGAGGACAAATAAACAGACGTCTAGAGAGCATCATGGCACCCATGGCTGAAATGCTTTTGGGGAGAAATAATAGGGCTTTGTTTATGTAACATTTAATTGAAGGAAACAGGACTCTAATCAAACAACCTACTCTGCTTGTCCCCCTTGACTGGAATGATGATGTTGACTCGGCCCAAGAGTGCGTCATCAGGGCACCTCAGTGTGCACCTCAATGAAGACCAAGAAAATCTCGATAGTACGTGGTGAGTACCATTGTTGAAGATCAGTATGTCCAGATTTTATCTCTGATATTTTGTCCAAGCTCTAAAATGTGCAGTTTTTGAGATTACATTAAAGTCAATCAGACTCAGAAGTCAATATGGTAGTGATCTTAACAGTATCAAAACGGGTCAGTGTGTGACGCAAGTCAGTTAAGTGATCTACCATTTAAAGGTACACTGGTTCACCTGAAATTACTGTTACAACAATAATCAGAATTAATTAACAAATGAATATAATTCATTAAATATTTGATAATACATAAATTGTTTCAGACATTTTGGATGTAAAGATAATCTTTGCTATTTGCAAGATATCCATTTATGACAATAAATTGAGATTTCTGGATTGTTAAAAGTTTTTTAAAGGCATTGTTTTTCTGTGTTCTCATATTTTATACATAATATTATTAAATGAATATCAGATTAAGCAATAATTGTAATTGTTAGTTGTAGCCCTACATTATGATATGCTATTTAGAAGACATTCAGGATAATTAAATTCATGCATTCCATCAAGTCTTCAAATCTTACACAAAATAAAGGAAACATTAAAGGAGTGCTTAAATAACAGCTGAAATTCATTATAGGGCACAGTGTAAATGTGAAAATGTGTAGGCTCCCAAATGCTGTGAAAATATATAAAATGTTGGAAGGACACTCAGTGTAATGTGTTTTTATAATATATATCAACTCTAGAGGTAGGTGATGAAGCCCTCCTCCCAGGATTTATTGAGGACGCCACAGTAGGAATCTAACAGAAACCAACAGATGCCTGTGAGACATGAGGAGACATTGGGATTGTCCTCAAGGGCCAGACTGTGATGCGGAACTCGAAAAATGTTGCATTAGCTGCTGCCATGTTGTTTGGCCTAATGTACGCCATAAATCTGGACTACCCTCCTGAAGTCAGATACACCTTTTGAAGTACTTCAGAAGGTTGTCATGGAGCTGGAAGGCAACACTCTTTCCAAGACAGCGCAGGTCCTTAAAAACAGATTTGTATGAGTGAACTGTTTTGATTGGCTTGAAGACTCTGGAATTCCTTTTTCCTTCTGTTATTGGACACAAGCGTGTCCATAAGACATGGCGCATTTATTAACAAATATCACTGGATTTTTTTTTTTTTCCTTAGAACTACCTCTTTAGACAGGCTGTATCTGAAGTGGGTCATTTTTATTTTCCTCTAGTGACATAGGAATTATATATAAAAATATATATATGTAAAAAAAATAAAAAATCTATATAAAAGATTAGGTTGGATCAGGAATGCAAATGTAATATATGGATCCATAAAGTATGGTAAGTTTCATAACTCAGTGTTCGATTAACTTGTGGAAGTTGTGTGTAACTCATGTAAAGTCATGTAGAATATTTAGATATCAACATTAAAGAATCATGAACATTGAATGAACATTTAATATAAATTAAATTATAAATTTATATTTATTCATTTTTATATTTAAATAAAAATGTAGTGTATGAAACATAAAAAAAAACATTTTGAGTAAACATAATTGTAATGTGTGTCAATATTTTTTCATATCCATATCCATATTAACTTGAGGGAGATGTGTGTAACTCATGAAATAAACTCATGTTGTTTTAACAGAAAATATATTAATACTAAAGGAAAGCATTACATTATTATTATTATTTTTTTTTAGTACCAAAAGAGAAAAGTCATTGACAGTTCAATATATCTTTATCCAATATAAAGAAGATCCAATACAGATATAATTCTTTTCCAGGGAGCAGCTTTTCTTTATAGCACACTCACTCTCATGAATTCTCATTCCCCCGTTTGAGCACCGAACACAGAAATAAAACCACAAGACAACACTGCATGTTGAAACCTTTTTGGTCAACAGAAGGGAGCATGACACAAAATTAAAGCCACAAGCAGCACTAAGTGAGTTTCAGACTACACAGAGCTGAGTCAAGTCACTCCAGCTAGTTCAATTCTGTTTAAAGGAGTACCAATCACGCACTTGTTTTTTTATCATTATAATATATGCAGCATGCCAGTAATGGCACCACACACATCCTCAAGCATTCCTCAAGATGGAGTATTGACTAGATTGATTCTACAGCACTCACAAGTAGCTGCCATTAATAGCAACCACAGTGAGAAACATCTGTCTCCTGGGTCAATGGTGGTGATATAAATCTGTGTTGTGTGTGTGTGTGTGTGTGTCTCTCTCTCTTTGTCTTTATTATCAGGATGTAACAGAGCTCTCAGGTAGCAGTCAGCAGCCTCTGTTAATTAGATGTCTGTGCAGTAGTTTGACAAAGCAGAACATTCATGACTCATGAACAGTCATTATCTACATGAAATCCATCCTCAGCTCCTCCTTGACCATTCTCTCAGGAGTCAACCTTGTCTGGTCTTAACAATCCAGACACATTAACAACAATCCATTCCGGGAAAACGAAACAGAAAATAGTGAGTGTTAGCACTGAAACTACTGAAATGATCACAGGGCCATTTGTAGGCACAGGTGATCCTGGCAGTCACCCAGCTGGAGCATCGCCAAACAGGAGGACAACATTTATTACAGCATGTAATTTCACCCAGTCTACTTGTAAACACACGATTGTGCAAAATGTGCATTCTACACTGCAGACTCACTGTGATGATACCGTTTCAAATTCATGGCTATCGTTTCTTTATCTTCTGTGCACTTCCCCATTACACAGTTATCTACCAGGAATGAGCACTTGTTGTCCAGTGACCTTGTGTTTTTTTACTGGAGCTCTGTGCGTCACGACCCCTACTGTGCCAAAGAAGTGGAAATGTGACCTTATTCAAGCTACAGAAAGGCACAGGTCTGCCTCTCTTATGAATCTGAGGGTGGTTTTTATACTTTTTACATCAGGATCTGTTTCTTTTTTTTGGATGGTTTAGGCAGAGAAGAACACTGATTCTAAATTTGTTGAAAGGGTGTCACTTCCAAGCAAACCTGAAGCTTTAAAGGTGAATTACAGTTTATTACTGTAAAGCTGTTTTTTCATTTTCATTCTGCCTTCAGTTCTATTTTATACACTCATCAGAGCAATATCTGAGATCTTGAATCTGAGGGCGTTATAGAAGGTTTAACACAAACACAAACACAAGCAGTAAGACAATCTGAAAGGTTGTGAACCAACAATTTATCCAAACCACCTATTATTATCTAAACACTTTATTTCAGTGCATAATGGACGGTGAGCTGCGTGGCTGCAGTGAAAGTGTGGCTGCATGAATGATAGAAGGCACAAAAAGTGTTCAGTAAGAGGCTGTTTTTGGAATGTTTTTGGCTGCTAGTTTGGAGTTACAGCTGGTGGGCTTGTTCATGCTACAGTTCGTTGGCAGAAAAGCAGACTGTGGCAGCTGAGTCCCAACTATTGTTATCTAAGCCCTTTCCTTTTTTACTGTCTTATTTCACCCTGACAAAGATTGAGAGAGAAGATTGAAAAGTTATGAGCCAGTAAGATGAGTTAACATTGCTGCAGTATCACAGGATGAACCATATGCTTCACCAATATACTGTTGAATACTGCAGTCCATTTAACTGATATTTATATTGGACAATGCCAAAGTACAGTGCCAATATGCAATGTAGTGCTTTCCTTCTTTAGCAACACACTGATGCAAGTCAACACAATCAATACACAACCAATAAGAACCAATAAAAACATAAATATACTGTATATAATGAACAGAGTAGATGTCATCATAAGATAGATATCAGATAACTGTTTGATTTGTTTCTCCATGATGCAGGAGTCAAACTCTGCATGAAGAGGATGTCAAAGGTTTAGCTTCATCCTGGTAAACCTCTGACACCTTCTTCATGCAGAGGTTTGACTCTTGAACAGTTAACTTGTAAATGGACTGTACTTATATAACGCCTTTCTAGTCTTCCAACCACTCAAGGTATTTTTACACTACACATCTCATTCATCCATTCATACAGTCATACACTGATGGCACTGGCTGTCATGCAAGGTGCCAACTGCTCGTCAGTTTTAGGAGCTAACCATTAATGCACATTTAAAGCCTCTGGGAGCAATTTGGGGTTCAGTATCTTGCCCAAGGACACTTCATCATGCAGACTGGAGGAGCCGGGGATCATAGCAATCATCTCATTAGTGGACGACCTGCTTTACCTCAAGGTCAACAAAAAAAAAAAAAAAAAAAAAAAAAAAAAAAAAGAATAAAACATATTCAACAGTCTGATTGGCTTTTTTGAAGACGGAGTGGATGGTGCCCAAGTACCTTTATTGGGTTACTGTGTCCACAGCTACGCCACTTATAAAAGTAGGGGGGTTTCAGGGACATTGAGTTACGACCATGATACAGCTCACGGTGCTGCAGGACGCTGAATCACTGAATCATCAGCAAACTTAATTACAAACCTTGACTCAAACATACTCTAACAGTCTAGGTGTGCAGCACAAATAACACGGGCGACAAAATGCACCCCTGGGGTGATCCTGAACACATCAGGGCCTCAGACAGTGTCATTAACACCGACTAATGAGGTAAGCACCGCAGGGCGACAATAATTCAACACCTCAGATGGAACCTTGGACACTAGAACAACAATGAATTATTTCCATAACATGGGGACTTCATTCTGTGATTGAGGAAGCTGGAAAGTAAACATGGACACAAGAACAGAGCAGGTTTTAAGCAGTCAGCCCCAAATGTACAACTGACTGGTCTCTGAGGTAACTCAGGTGATTACTTAACATTACATCACTATCATCAGTACTGTAAGTAAAACTGGTTTAACTCTCTGCCAGAATGATAACACTTAATGACACTCATCCCATAATACAAACATACTTATAATGTGTTATACTGTGCTATTAGCTATGTATAATTATAAGGGTTAAAGTTCTGGGAATGTTCAAAGTAGGAAACTTTCCATGGGAATTAACAGGAATTTATGGGAATTAACAGGAAAAGACAAAATGTGAATTTACAAAGTTAAAACGTTGGCCTTTAACAGGGAACTTAAATATAGTTGGGGAAAATATATTTTAGCATAATCTTGACTGGTTTGTAAGTGCACTTGAATTCCTCAGTCACATGCACATAGCACGCTGCTTACTGCAGGGCTATTGAGGCCACGCCCCCTACCTGCACAGGTGATTTCTGTACCTGGACCACACTTTAGAGCCCAGAGCACACAGAGACTATTGAAGACACACATTTGAGCTCATGGACTACATAGGAATTTAGAGGACTGTTTACACAGTCGGGAAAGTTTCTGAGCTTACCTTAAATACGAGATATACTGTATATCCCAGCCCTCATTGCACATAACACTGAGCATGGATACTTCACAGCTTGTGTACCTTTGGTAAGCTCATACTGGATTTTTCAATAAGGGAGAAATGTGTGGAAAACCAACATCGGACACCGGTCCACAAGCCCACTTTTGGCTGGTTTGTTGGTCCATACATCCAAAAAGGTTGAAAACCCTTCAGTCTGCACAGTCATATTCATTTGACATTTAGCAAATGAAGAGAGGTTTGGATTCAGATCTCAGACTCATCACAGAGTTTTGTCATGAACACTTGGTGATTCTGTTTTCAATTGTATACTCTCTTCCTCTGATTTGAATTCTTTTAGTGCCAACTGACAGTCACCACACAGTGAAGTAGACTACACACTGCTCTATAGTAACCTCAGTGAGTCAATTCAGATCAAAGTCATTAAAACTGATACACCATGTTGATCTGGTCTATAACTCCAGTCATAAACTGAATCACTACACTATTACATTACCAGGTTTTCACTGATGAACAAAGGGTTCATACATGTGATGATAGGCTGTGTGCTGCCTCATTACCACGCCTATTTTCAACTGATTTTAAAGAAAATATTTTCTTAAAGCCGCAAACATCATATCACCACATTTTAAATTACTGTCTCAAAATGTTCTAAACATGGTACAGCGTGGGAAGGGAATCTAATTACTGACCGACAGCGTGTAAACTCTAAACGAGTAATCACACTGCAACATGTAGAAACATTCTTGCACAGTCTGAGTCACAATAATGTGATTTCTCCTGTGTAGACTCAGTTATCAGTTTTCCACAGTGGAAAGCAGAAAATAATCAGATTACTTCAGTGTATATATACACACATTAGAGGTCCAGACAGGTTACTGTTATGATGTCTTTGTAAAGGACAGATAGTTGCTTAGCTTTCATGCTGGTAGTATGATGTTCAGTTAGATTATTGGGCATGACTTTATTTTCTCTACTGAGTTTAACTCAGAGTATGAAAAAGATCTCAGTAGTGTTTAGACTCTGACTTGTCTCCGTTTCACCCATCTTTTGTCTTGACTAAGTCCTGTTCTTAAAATGTATTTATTCTTTACTGGCTGCTCTCTCGTCAGACTGGAGAAGCTGCTGTGCTGTGCTCTGCACCACTGAGAGAAAATTCTTAAATATCACTTGTGTCATTTAAGAGTGCAGGTAATGTTTTCCTTCAGGAGGGTCTAATTAAAAATAATGAGCTCTGTGGGTTGTTCCTCCAGCAGCCATCTCAGCTCCTGATATCATGACGCTCATCACGGTTTAATTGAACTTCTCTCTGTAAAAAAAAATAAATAAAAAATCTGGAGATGCATCAGCCTCAACACAAACTCATGTTTACCAGCAGCTGCTGACACATCCATCCATCCATCCATCTTCTTCCGCTTCATCCGAGGGCGGGTCGCGGGGGCAGCAGCCTCAGCAGGGATGCCCAGACTTCTGTCCCCCAGCTACTTCGTCCAGCTCTTCCAGGGGAACCCCAAGGCGTTCCCAGGCCAGCCGAGAGACATAGTCCCTCCAGCGTGTTCTGGGTCTTCCCCGGGGCCTCCTCCCGGAGGGACGTGCCTGGAACACCTCACCAGGGAGGCGTCCAGGAGGCATCCTCACTAGATGCCCGAGCCACCTCAACTGGCTCCTCTCGATGCGGAGGAGTAGCGGTTCTACTCCGAGCTCCCCGCGGATGGCCGAGCTTCTCACCCTATGTCTAAGGGAGAACCCAGCCATGCCACGAAGGAAGCTCATTTCGGCCGCTTGTATTCGCGATCTCATTCTTTCGGTCACTACCCAAAGCTCGTGACCATAGGTGAGGGTAGGAACGTAAATTGACTGGTAAATCGAGAGCTTCGCCTTTCGGCTCAGCTCCTTCTTCACCACAACGGACCGGCGCAGAGTTCGCATCACTGCAGAAGCTGCACCGATCCACCGGTCAATCTCCTGCTCCATCCTTCCCTGCCAGAGACGTGTCAACCAAGACAGCCCCACAACATCCAGAGCCTTAAGGAACTCTGGACGGACCTCATCCACCCCCGGCGCCTTGCCACCGAGAAGCTTTTTGACTACCTCGGCGATCTCAGTCCCAGAGATAGGCGAGCCCACCACGGGGTCCCCAGACTCTGCTTCCTCACTGGAAGACGTGCTGGTGGGATTGAGGAGGTCTTCGAAGTATTCTCTCCACCGACCCAGGACGTCCCCAGTCGAGGTCAGCAGCACCCCGCCCCCACTGAGCACAGTGTTGACAGTGCACTGCTTCCCCCGCCTGAGCCGCCGGATGGTGGTCCAGAACTTCCTCGAAGTCGTTCGAAAGTCCTGCTCCATGGCCTCACCGAACTCCTCCCACGCCTGAGTTTTTGCCTCCGCAACCGCAGAAGCCGCGTTCCCCTTGGCACATCGGTACCCGTCAGCTGCTTCAGGAGTCCCACAGGCCAAAAAGGTTCTGTAGGCCTCCTTCTTCAGCTTGACGGCATCCCTTACCGCCGGTGTCCACCAACGGGTTCCAGGGGTACCGCCACGACAGGCACCGACTACCTTGCGGCCACAGCTCCGGTCAGCTGCCTCGACAATGGAGGCACGGAACAAGGTCCACTCGGACTCAATGTCCCACGCCTCCCCCGGGACGCGAGTGAAGCTCTCCCGGAGGTGCGAGTTGAAGCTCTTTCTGACAGGAGATTCAGCCAGACGTTCCAAGCAAACCCGCACAGATCGTTTGGGCCTGCCAGGTCTGACTGCCATCCTCCCCCACCACCGGAGCCAACTCACCACCAGGTGGTGATCAGTTGACAGCTCCGCCCCTCTCTTCACCCGAGTGTCCAAAACATGTGGCCGCAAGTCCGACGACACGACCACAAAGTCGATCATCAAACTGCAGCCAAGGGCGTCCTGGTGCCAAGTGCACATATGGACACCCTTATGTTTGAACATGGTGTTTGTTATGGACAATCCATGACGAGCACAGAAGTCCAATAACAGAACACCACTTGGGTTCAGATCAGGGGGGCCGTTCCTCCCAATCACGCCCCTCCAGGTCTCACTGTCGCTGCCCACGTGAGCAATGAAGTCCCCCAGGAGGGAGTGCCCTCCAGCACCCCCTCCAAGGACTCCAAAAAGGGTGGGTACTCCAAGCTGCCGTTCGGCACGTAGGCACAGACGACAGTCAGGACCTGTCCCCCCACCCGAAGGCGAAGGGAGGCTACCCTCTCGTCCACCAGGGTAAACCCAATGTACAGGCACCGAGCCGGGGGGAAACAAGCATTCCCACCCCCACTCTGCGCCTCTCACCGGGGGCAACTCCAGAGTGGTAGAGCATCCAACCCCTCTCGAGGAAACTGGTTCCGGAGCCCACACTGTGTGTTGAGGCGAGCCTGACTATATCTAGCCGGTACCTCTCAACCTTGCGCGCCAGCTCAGGCTCCTTCCCTGCCAGAGAGGGGACGTTCCACGTCCCCAGAGCCAGCTTCTGCAGCCGGGGGTCGGACCGCCAGGGTCCCCACCTCTGACTGCCGCCCAACTCTCTCAGCACCCACCCCCTGCGACCCCTCCCACGGCTGGTGGGCCCATGGGAAGGGGGGCCCAGGTCACCCTTCCGGGCTGTGCCCGGCCGGGCCCCATGGGTGAAGGCCCGGCCACCAGGCGCTCGCCGACGAGCCCCTCACCCAGGCCTGGCTCCAGGGGGGGGGCCCGGTGACCCACGTCCGGGCAAGGGAGACCCCCGACAACATAGCTCCTGGGATCATTGGAACACGCAAACCCCTCCACCGCAATAAGGTGGCAGCTCCAGGAGGGGTGCTGACACAAGTGAGGACAAACACTCTATCACAGCTGAGAATGAGGGAATGTATCCACTACACCACGTGAGCATGTCACTTCATGATGTGTGCATAAAAATAACAGAACCTGAATGTGATTTAACGAAGGCAGCAAGATGAGACGTTTCATTATTTAGTAGGACTGTGTGAAACTGTTCAGCTTCAGAGCACTATTCCAGGTCCTCTTTGAGTTTCCTATAACATCCCTAAAGCGACTACTATGGCTGGCATGTTTAGTGGTTTGAGGATTGTGTCTGTAATTCCTTACATCAACATAACATTTCTAAAATATTCCTTGAGTAATGTTGTATATTTTTCTGTTTGTGCAGTCTGTCTAGATAATATATTCAGCAATGTGAAGTTTAAATATTAATAACACACCTACAAAAGTAGATCAACAGGCCCAGCTCAAGAGGTTGGTGTGAACCAATACAGACGGGAGATTTCAGTACTGCTGTGGAATTATCAGCTGGTGACATGATGAGATCTACAGCTTTGAACCATCCTGGATCTTTTCCTAAACCTGACCAAACTGACACAGACACCTGAAAAAAACAAACTAATATTCACAGAAGAAACAAACCTTCGTCCAGTGCTGGACTCATCTATCCCCCATAATCTCCTCCCTCAGTAGAATTTGTTTCTTTTCTCTACATCACTTGCCTTCCTAGAGACTTATAAGTTTTTCTGAATAATTTGTTGAATCATGTAGTTTTTGTAGGTTTTTATTTTTGTAGTCTTTTTTTTTCTTCTCAAACAACTGCAGCTGTGCTGGGTGGATCGATCCCCAAAGAATAAACACTATAGACACAAAGAGCTGTTTCTGAGTATTGACAGGCATCAATAGGATAAATATCGAAATAATGGATCATGTTAGATCATCTCTTCTGCTGCATGTGCACAGTGATGTTATACAAAAACTGCCTTGTGTTTTAACAAGTGAATAAGTAATTTACAGAAAAACAATAGTGATCTTTTCCGTATTGATATCGGTGTTCCTGGCCCTGGTTTTACTTGGTATCAGATCAAAACCAAATTTGACCAAATCTCTGCCACTGTATCAAATCTGGAGTTAGAAGAAGAGATACTTTTTATTAATCCCTCGAGGGAATTCTTTTTCATGCAATTAACACACGTTTAACACAGCCACACCTCACCACCCTCTCTGGGGCTGGCCAAGGCAGAGGGCTCAGCCAGCTCCAGTACCCACCCTACCCCTACAATAAATCCAATGAATTCATCTTTGATTCCATAAATTGACAATTAGTGATTTTACTTTTATTTATATACTAGCTCAGTGGCAGAGAGAACCGTTTTAATTACATATTACAGAATGAGGCCTTTATTTCTAATTTAACGGTAATGGACATGAGTATTAAGAATATTGGCTGGGCACGGTTTTGTTTCTGATCCAAAACAGGAAAAGCGGTCTGCTAAAATTGCTAAATAAATTCCATTGGTCTTGACCACAGCTTTTAAATCCATTTTTATTAAAGACACGAATGCTCTCTCTCTCACACACACACACTGCATACACAGACAGTTATTTTAAAACCATCCTTTCACAGCATGACATCATCCATCTTTAGCTACATTTTTCGCTTCCCACAGTTGGACGTACTGTATGTGTCAGTCAGATGCCTGCCTGAGCTTCAAAGTCTGCTCATCTACAAAGCTGACCTTTGCCAGCTCTGTGTTGCATCATTAAACTTAACCACAGAAAATTGAATGGAGTGTAAATGTTGATTTGGAGACAGCTGTAAAAACTCCACACTAGGCCACATGAGTTTCTGACAGGTGGCAGCTCCATCATTCTGTGAATTTAGGAGCTTAATCTAATAACAACTTACACAGCACTTTCAAAGCAAGTTACAAAGTGCTGTAAAAATACAGATACGGAATGAATTCTAAAAAATACAGATAGGGGATGTAAAATTATATATATATATGTAGCTGAAGATGATGATGTCATGTTGTGAAAGGTCAGTTTTAAAATAACTGTCTGTGTATGCAGTGTGTGTGTGAGAGAGAGAGAGAGAGAGCATTCATATCTTAATATACCAACAGTGCACTGATGATCCTGTTAATAATTCAGTGTAGCCAGCCTGATATATATTATTCCTCTGTTTCACATAACAGAATATTACTGAATATAGCATAGGCCATCACTAAAATGCTATATGTACTCGTATAATAAGGTCAATTTATGGCCTGTGTGTAATATGAACTGTCTCTGTCTGCATGTCAGAAACAACAAACACATGATTATTGATTTTTAGAAGGTCAAACAGATCAATTATCCAGACGCTCTCAATTTGTAAGAGAGTCAAGTAGGTAAACAAACTGAACCAACAAAGCTTCTCTCAAGATGTAACTAACTCAGCTTCAGGATATTTACTTCCAGCTGCAGTAGGCCCAGCATATGAGCACAATAATTTAGAGAGTAAAATAAAGGTTTTGTGGCTGTGTGTACAGGCAACATGGCTCCCACAGTGGAGACGTCCTCCATCTTGGCAATCCAACAGGTGAGGACAATAATAAAAAAGAGGACTGAAAGTGGGAGTGTAGAGGAAATTATAAGACAGCGAGGGTGTGAACTAATGACTGATTGAGTTAATGATGCTTGAAACTCTTTTACTGTCTCAAACACATTTGGCAACACTGAGTAACTGAGTATAAATGTAAGTAAAACTAAGATCAAGATGAAAGATGCCCAGAAAGCACAACCTCCAGCAGCTTTATCCAAACCACCAGCCCTGGAATAATATCACAGATATAATATAGGCCTGATTAATTGGTGACACTACAGGTGAAGGGTAAACATTGGATAAAACCAGGTTCAGAATTCTTGTTTGGTTTTATTAATATATTAGTTTCAAGTACAACAAGGACAGACTGCATAAGAATTTGAAGTCCACCTCAGTGTATTATAGAGCCAGTGCTCAATTATCTTCAGGATCCCAGGAAGCAAACAGAATGATACTTAGACTTAGAGACTTAGTGATTCGCCTGAGTTTTACCTCCTGTAGTCAGGCTAGTGGGCTGCTGTTGGCTCCAGGGAATGGCCAGCCTGGGAGCCAGGAGGTTTGATGGTGGCTCCACAGAGTAATTAAGTTAGTGGATGGAGCTGGAGAATAATCCAATTCTGTAAAACAGGCAAACTATGAATGACTACTTTATGAATGACCTTTTGGCTCATTGCCAAGGAGTGGTGAGTTAACTGACCATCACTCTCAGGACTGCTTGGACCTCTTACACCGGTGAGTAGATGTGCCTCTTGGTTTAAAACACCAGCATAGATGACGTGTGTGTGACGTACAGGTGTGTATATTTATAGGTGCCAATTGCACTATACCTTCTTACATGGCTGTAGTGGAGTATGAAAAACCTTGAAATTGTATACGCAAATGAGATATTATCTAATTCTAATTATCTAATACTAATGCATTTGACACAAAGTGTCATAAAATAAACACCTCATATGAAAGAAGGCTAATGCATGAAAAAAAAAAACTATGCTTTTGCCTCTAGTGTCTTTTAACTACCCACTCCTTGGATGAGAGTGTGATTCGAAAATAGTTTAAAGTGCACTAATTGTGAGATTTTATCATATAACTGGTGGTTATTTCTAAAACAGAACAGGTGAAACTACTTAAACAGGGCTTGATTACTAAATGGTATGTGGCATTCAGATTAAGCTGCCTTTCAAGCCAAGGTAGTTTAGTAGATAGAATGTAGATATGGCCGAGCCAAGCCACAGAATATCTGCTCTGACAAGGGCAAGATTGTAGCTTATAGGGAAGAGAATGATGTCACCTGTCAGAGGACCTCATAGATTTATGATGGCAAGGCATGATACCCACTGCAGGGCCTAACGATTAAAAAAACTCACAGGAAAGATAACAACTGCAATATAATAAATAGATGGGTAAATACTCTGATCAATGATGAGACATGGGAAGACTGGCACATATTCTGTTATTCCACCTAGTCGGCATCATTCAGGCAACTGTTAGTTTGTGGGTTTGAGACAAGGGGGAGGATAAGACAAAGGGAGGGCTGAAATGTAGAGAGGAAGATTGGTGTGGATCTAGGGAAGCGACAGGCATAGCCCATAGCCTATGCCTGTCTATGTTCTATGCTGCATTTGCAATAAGTTATGAGCCAAACCCAGAGCATGTTAGACTGATTTATTCCTTACACCAACATATGAATCAGACCACAGCAAAACACTCAATACACTTCATCTGAGCCTAAAACAACAACATAAAAAGTCATAATCAAAGAAATGTTTAAAAATCAAGATAAAGGTAACTTATTACTTAACTTATCATTTGTTTTAATTAAGATAGAAAACTGGACAACCACTTTAAATTGACTTAAAAATTTCACTTACATACTAAATCAAACAAATTCCTCTGCCTCTTGTAGTGGTGAGCAGGGTGGTGAAATAAATCAAGACATATCCCCGGGTCAGTTTTATTACACAGCCGTTAGAGAGACGTGCTGACACAGCAAAAGGCTGCGTCAAGACAGCCGAGGGTCAGGCCCCATTTCAATTAACATCCGCTCCATTTAGCTCTGTGGAAAGGTCAGAGAAAGACTGGTGTGTTTAACACCTGCAGAGACATTCTGACATTCTAACATGTTGGTGTGTTAAAAGCCTGTCTCCAGTCAGCAGGGCTGTGTGAGGAGCAAAACAATAAGACTGAAAATGTACCTAAAAAAACAACTGTAGCACAAAAGTTCAACACTTAGGGAAATCGTTTACGTCCTTTAAAACAAATCTGGAAACAGATAATTGTGTGGATATTCCACATCCCACTTAAGAACAGACTCCTCCTGTCTGTTGCAGAAACTAGGACTGTGTTCTCTGAATATCACGGCACATGTAATTTTAACACATTCAGCAGAGTAGTGGTGCCTGGAGAAGTGGGTGTACTCATAACGCTTCTTGGTATCACTATTTTGCAGCATAAACTGCAAGACAGATATGGAAGCTGAGTAAACCAAGCCAGGACAGAAGATGAGAAAATACTTCTGGTTTGTGTGCTTTTGGTTTGAGAGGAATACAAAGCCGACAGTGAGAAATCTGGCGAATCAGAATTGGATGATCCTTTTTTCATTAAGAGGCTGCTTTAGAAACCTTCTATGGTTCCAGCTTCTGCCATAAAACCAGCTAACAGAGATGCCAAGGCTGTTTCCATCCAAAATCTTCACAAACTCTGCATGTGAGGTGTCAGAAAAACTATTTCTCCTATGAAGAGCATCATTTTATTTATTGGAATGTTCTACACATGTTAATTTTACTGGAGTTTGACACTTATGATATCTCTGATGATATCTCTGATGTATAAATAAGTAACAATTTATGCAGGTGTCTAGGGTGTATTTACCCATGATGGTTCTGGGAACTCTATTTGCGACAACATACAAGATAAATTTGAGTGTAGCATCTGTCCATCAAATTGTAACCTTGAGGTTTGTGCCCAGGGTCAATTCCCAGAGTCACCACCCCTTCATCTCCAAGCTCTAACTAGTTCTTTCCTCCTCTTTCCCAATGTATCTTATAACTCTTGGCTTCATGCCTTAACAAGCTCAATCCACCAGCAGCACCTGTCTGATCTGGTCTCCACCCTCTCCCTGTTTCCTGACAGAAGCTGACAGGGTCAAGATTCCGCTGTACACTGTTGCAATTGTTTTCTACTATGGATGAGCAAGTACACTATTATCAGTATCTGTTCAACCAGCTGAATGATGTGTATCAGTATCGCCACTCACAGTTACATGGGCAGTGCTGAAACCAAAAGTGTGTGATGATAAGCTGAAGTTGTTAATTAGGGCCTGGGCAGTGACCAGTGACCAGTCACCACACGTGTGTTTCACACACATACATAGAACATCTGTGTATTATGTCCAGAAATCTCTCGGAGCTATGCCTCAAACCAAACAGGAAGTCAGACATTTTGAATTTAATGTTTTGTTTGGGGGGGATTTACAGGGATCGTACTTTAATGAACTCCTTAATGAACTGAGTTGAAATTCACTATGAAAGAGGAACTTGGTGTTACTACATATATTGTCAAATCTACCCCAAACTTCACGTCCATTTACGTGCAAACGTTCATTCCCCTGTGTGACAGTCATCGATTGATGACACTTGTCCTTTAACCCCATGTAGTCCAAAACACCAGAACACCACAAACTGTAGATGTTTCACGCCACAACATGCATGCAGTGCAAAGGCCCATTCATCGTTGCTTGCAGCTTTAAACATGAAATCAATATGATTGTTTTGAAGTTGCGATATTTCTTAGAAAACTATTTACAGAACAGCCTCAACGTCACTGAACTGGTATTTCATTACACCCAAGGACCAGGCTGGGACCCAGCGGGGATCTGCACCGGATCTGTACGGGCCCTGTCATGGACCAGCTGGTCATTCTAAGTGGCTGTATCTGCACTGCTCATCACATTTTGTTTATGGGGCTTTCCAAAGTCTCCCTACCAGATATAATCTGATTTACATCGTCAGGAAGTAACAGCCCTAAAACATCATAAATATCTCACTCATTAAATCTATTTTTAGCATGAATTTTAATCTATTTCTTTTTATATACAAGTTGTTTTATTCACTCATCACTCATTTATTCTTCCACCTTTGATAAATAATCAATCCCAACAAGCCAACCACTGTCATAATTATTTGATCATTTATTAGACATGGTTATCCTACACGACAGTGATTGATTTTTTGGGGGAAAAAATGACTTGGTTGGATGATAAGACCAGGCAGAAATGTATGTCTTTAACTTCTGCAAATTTAAATCAAGGTACCAAAATCCCAGTCCTTGGCTTAACACACTCGGAGATATTAAAGGGAAACAGTAGCTGCCATGGTATAAACATTTGGAAAATTCTCATATCAATTTGTTATATCAGCTAATACTAACTGGAATTATTAATTGACAAACAGACAGACAGCTTCCTGCAGTGTTCTCGGCACAGTAATTTTACCACAAACAAAACCTGCACTCACTGCAACTCTGCAGAGAGCCGCGTCTACCTTCAAGTAAAACTTGAAACTAACAAACAAATGTTTCAAATGCCATCACATCATCATTTTAGATTACTCAATCAATTTGTCAGTCATCCCAACGACCTTATCTCCAAATAAGAATGAATATATCTGAACTACCAGCAACCAGGTCAAATCAATACCAAACAAAATAGTCGTCACAAAAAAAAAATGTTTCACCCACGCAGTCGAGTCAGTGTGCATATACACAGACTATACACAGCTCTTCAGTTAAACACACATATAATGTGGAACTATGGATGAAGCCAGGCTAGTGGTTTAACCTTGTCTTCAGTCATTAAGCCAGGATTAACACACCCTGACTATAGACCTTAATAATAAAATTGTAACTTATAGTAACAACCATAGAGTCACCAACTCCTGCCCTCAACTGACACCGATTTATCTTCAGACACAGGAACCTTAGAAACAGCTGTGAGACCTGATACATATTGGCCCTTCAGACACAGTGTGATTTGTACTGTGCACTCTGCAGCCACAGTTCAAGCTCAGTCCTGGTTGCCAACTGTGGACCGACATCTAACTTATATCTAACTGTTGTGTGACTTTCTTCATAATAACAGTTTACAGATTTTCAGTCAGCCTTTAGAGTGCATCATAGTACAGAGACAACTCTAATGAAGATTACAAATGAGCTCTTGCATCAGACAAAGGACTCGTCTCTGTACTTGTCTTAGTGGTAGATCTTAGTGCTGCATTTGACACCACTGACCATCTTTTTTTTTTTTTTTTTTTGGTCTTTTCCAAGCTTTATTCAATAAAGACAGCTGAAGAGTGACAGGAAATGTGGGCGAGAGATGGGGATGACATGTGGGAAAGGGCCACAGGTCGGGACTCGAACCCGGGCCAGCAGCAGTGAGCCTTCACATATGGTGTGGCCGCTCTACCAACTGAGCTAAGCGCCACCCCCTGACTATCATATTTTATTAGAGACTTGAACATCTAATTGGCATTAAGGGAAACCCACCAAGCTTTTTTAAGTCCAATTTATCTGATTGATCTCAGTTTGTTTATGTTAATGATGAATCCTCCATGGACACCAAAGTTAGTCACGGTGTTCCACAAGGTTCTGTGCTTGGATCACTTCTATACGCCTCATATACAGGGGAACATGAGCATTCATGAAAGTTTACAAATATGTCATTTGTTAAATTGTGTCATTTTAAACATTGACTTTGTTCTACATGACAACTTGATATTGACCTACATAACATAACATATCATATACATACTTATTATCAAACTTATTACCAATCTAATTAAGAAACTATTTGACATTGTTAAAATAACATGAATTATAGCATTAATACTAACTAGTAACATTCATGTAATTCATTCATTTATTGTTTGTTAACAGTAAAATAATAATATTAACTTTAAATTAACTAGCAATTTCCTTATGATTATGGTTATTACAAAGTATTACCTGCAGAGCATTTACTGCCTCAACTTTATTGTTTTGGTTCAGTGTCAGGACTTCAGGTTTTCAGCAACAGCTGACAGCGGAAATCAATGAAAAATCTGATAAACTCACTACATGCTACCTGCCCAGTACCAAGCAGCAGACTGACAAAGTTAGCAACTAGCTGGTGAATACAGTGGAGCATTTAGCAGCTACAGGGCCGGATATTTTTTCTCTGGAGTTGGTGTAGACTAAAACAGAGCTAATGGAGTGAACATTTATCATGTGGACACAAAATCAATTAATTCAGGTTTAACAAAGAATATAAGAAGAAATAATACAAAGCAAATAGCCAAAGTCCTGGTTCAAAACTATTAAATTGGTGATTTGAAATTATTGATGAAGTTAAAAATACTAATGAAATGGCTACACACTGCAAACACAAAAAATGTTAGTTTCACAAAGACATACCTCTGCTATTACCATGGAAGTTATATATATTTGCATGTTATGACTGTTTGATCCAGGGAAAAACAGCCATGCCGCTATATTTCATCTAATTATTCAGTTGAATCCATAAACACAGTGTGTTTCAGTATAATTCAGTGAATATAACAACACTACCTACCTCTTTGGCTTTTCGGTGTCTGTCCTTGCTGTCTCTATCTCTGTCTTTGTCCTTGCCCTCATCTCCATGGTGGCAGGAGTAGGACACTGTCCTCCAGTCCCGTGGAGAGTTGGTAATGCTGGAGACCTTTGACTCAGTAGCACTGTTCTCCTCATTGAGTGAGCGGGATGACCTCCTGGTGAACATGCTCTTCTTCAGAGCTTTTACCCTGAGGCTATCACTGTTACTCCCATCTGAGCAGCACCATTCCCCAGAGGAGCCGTTGTCCATTTTGACATTGTGGCCCGTAGTGTGGCACTGGAAAACACGAGGTGAGAGGGTGCTGTCGGGATGTGGATGAGGGTGGGGTTGCGGCTTGTCAGGGGTGGCATTGGACCCGGATGCAGACACCGTCTCCCCGTGTCTTCCATTGGGCTCGGGCTCCTGGATCTTCTCGTCCAACTTGTTGAGTTTGGAAAGCACCTGGGAGATTTCACTGCGAACGCCTGACAGAGACTCCAGCTTCTTCTCGATCTCACCGATCCTCATCACCAGCTTGCACACACTCGATTTGAGCTCGTCGTCTGTGTTTTCAAGTGAATGGAAAAGACGGTCCAGCTTGGACTTGGCTAGTTTGACCGTGTTGCGCTCAGGTGAGCTGTCGCCTTCCGACTTTAGTGTTATCTGAGAGAGAGAGCCATTACTGTTGTAACATGACGGTTGGACAACACCCAGAGAGTCACATACACTCATATCATCCAGAAAGCGAAAAATGTCACTAATGTCATCACTAATGATCTCAGAGTCCTCATCAGAGTGTTTGAAGGTGTGTCTTTCTCTGTCATTGTACTTGGCTGCGTACTCCTTCACTTTCTTCTGCTCAGCCTGTTCTGTTTGAGTCCCAACACTCGAGGAACTGTCGCCTCCCTGAAAGGATGGACTGTTCATATTTTTGTCTCTAAACCTTTTGGCTACTTCTCTTTTGTCCAAACCTGCAGGTCCACTTGCCATTAATGCTACATCCTTTGTTTTTATTCCGTTAGTTTTCTTTGCAAAGCCAGATGGAGAAGCTACAACCTTTTCTTTTGGGCTCGGAAAATGCTGCTCATTGTCAGTGCTGATGATGCTGATATTGTGATGGTGGTTTTCTTTGAGTGGCTTGCTGTTCAGGAAAGACCTCTCAAAGTCTGGTGGCCCCTCTTCCGTGTTAAGACTGAGGCTCTTCACCGGCCACGATGGCTGCTTCCCTGGTTTGTTGCTGTGCTTCCTGCTGACAGTCTCAGAGATTGTGGTTGGCCCGAAGTATGTGGAAGCCTGTAAGTCATCCAGGCTCTCATGCTTCACCCTCCTTCTGTCCTGAAGAGGGGAGTTGAGTGGCGGCTCAAAATAGGGGTTACTGTAGGGCAGTTCAAAGCTGTGGTTGAAGAAGGTGGCAGGCTTGTGCAGCTCCCTCCTGTGGTAAGCCTTCTTGCCCTGTTTAGACTCAGTGGTGATGACCTACAATGGCAACCCAGACAAGGACTGAATTGGCTTTAAAACAAACAGCAAAGACATCAGAGACCAGTCCACAGTCCACTAATTATAACTACGGACACAAATCAATGCAGAACAGTAAAATTGTCTAAATATCACCAAACTGTGGAGCCTGCCGGGGGTTATATGTTAGAAACAAAATGTAAATGAATTATTAAACTGAGCAAAAGGATTGATGCACTGTAGTTAATAATTATTTCAAAGAGCACTCAGTCAAGTTGTGTTCATGGAAACAGCAAGACTTCAATTATAGACCTCTGACCTTCAGAATATAACATGGGCTTAGTGTTAAGATAATATAATATGGCATTTACGATTGGAAGCAGAAATTAATTATCTGTGTCGGGAAAATAGAATATTATACTGTGCTGACTCCTGTATGCCATCAGCCAAAAAGAGCGGCGTATAAATTAGACAGTGTGAGAGCCACACTTGATTATTAATGCATAATTCATATGTGAAGATAAAGTATAGGTAATGGGAATGTATTTTGATACTTGACCTTGCACACATACACACATAAAGTACATTAAAATGCTGCTTACATATCAATGCATCATGTAATATATTTAATATTCTGACACTATGAATGGGGTCATTTAGCATAATGAGAAATTACATTTGAAATTAGAACTTACATTTACATTTTTCATATGTGTTGCACTTTGGACTTTGGACGTCAATATTTTGTTGAGATTTTTGGGATTTCTGAGATTCTTAATGATTCTGTTAAACAATTACACTTTCTTAATTCATTATTATTATTATTATTATTATTATTATTATTAATTGTTTGACATGTAAAATCAAGTCATGCAACATTTCTCTTAATTGTGTCTTCAAATGAGATGTAACACAGCAACAGAGGTAGGCTGTAGATTCATATAGATTCATATATAATTCCTGCTCTGGTTAACTGGTAAAACACACTAAACAGTGACTATTTTGACAATGAATTAACTGTTAAGTCACTTATCAGTGGATGTTTCAAATGTCAACAAAATATGTCATTTGAAAAAAAATGATATGAGTGAAGAGTCACTAAAAATAACTTGTAAGCTTATAAATTCATTACATAAGCAATCTGAATTTATTTCTCTAAGACTCTACAAGGTAATGTCTAATTCTTCTTTTGAAAACCACACAGTTCTGTTACTTTTTTAACACAGCATGTCCTGATGAAAATATGTTTTAAATAGAGAGCACATTAACACGGAATCAAACAGCCCTCTCTGTCTTTCAACAGCACAAACCTGTGGTGAGAAGGCCACGAAATTGTGGAAGTCCTCCTTAAAGATGTTCCTCTTCTGGATGCAGGGGTGAACAGAGAACGGCTCTGGATGGCCAATGTGCCTCAGGGACTCTTGGTCGGTCGTGGACTCGCTGTCGATGTCCATGGGAAAGTAGGTGCTCTGCATTTCGCAGGGTGGAGAGGGTGGACTGCCACTGGAGTACTGGGGCAAATGGTGGAGTTTGTCCAGAGATGCTGCTCTACATTTCAGGTCCTTGTTGACACCCAAAAGAAAGTTGGGGACTGAGGCGGGAATAAACTGCTGGCAGTTGTTGCACTCAGATGATTTAGGACAGGGAGGGGCATTCTGAGGCACAGGGTGCTGCTGGGGGCGGTGGTGATGATGGTGGTGATGGTGTCCATCCCTGGGATGATCCATGTGCTCATAACTAACTCCCATATCACAGTCTTGAAACTTATAGGCGTCATTGTCAGACCTGCACAGCTCCAATGACTGGTTCTTGTGGAACTTGGCTCTGTGCACTATAGGGAGCTTGTCTTTGGCTATGCCTCCGTTCATCTGGATCAAGTTAAACATGGTAACAATGTCTGCTGCCACCATGAGCTTCTTGGACTGTGGGTCCTCCATAGAGCAGCGCATCTTGTCCTTAAAGAGGGTGGCCGGGAAGGCAGGGTCCAGGCAGGCCGTGTAGAAGAGCAGGCTGCGGAGCTTGGCCAGGTGCACCAGGTCGAAGCGAGCACACAGGGACTTACACAGGTCCTGGTAGGACATGGTGTTGTGCTTAGTGTCCAGCTCCTCCAGGATCCGGACAAGGAACATAGAGTACTCTGGGAGGGGATCCATAGCTGCTGGCTGGCTGGAACAGACCTACAGAGACGGTTCGACCTCAGGAGAAGCTTGGCACCTGGAAACAACACATATCATAATGTTCATTCAGTGTTGCCTGACACATAGTTTTCTGATTGTATTACACAGAGTCAAAATGAGGACTCTAACCGATGTTATGCCTTTGAGGCGTGAATTCATCCTGCTCCTGACAGATAACACAGTGAGCCCACCTGCATTCCGATAGTAGCAGCAGCTGCAGAGCCTTTAATAGCGCAGGGCGCGCGCACAGGGAGCTTTCAGTTGCATTTGCATATCTTGAGTTGCTGCGAACAGAGCGGAAAATCATCTGATCAGCTCGGTGCAGCACAGCAGTGTCTCATCACAGAGCCACCAAAAGGGGAAATCAACTCAGAGTAATCAGGCATCATCTGAATCCGCAGCGCGCAGCCCTCCGACAAGCATCCCAGCCCGGGTGCACAGAGACCCGCTGCAAGCCCTCCAATTATCCGTCAGTCTGAATTAAAGAAAGAAAAAAAGCAACAAAAATAAATAAACGCATAGTATATCCTCACATGCACGCGCACATGTACATGCTGATTTAAAAAAAAACAAAAAAACATTAACATTTACTGTCACAGATGGTTTTTCTGTCAAACACCGCAGCCGGGTTCAGGTGAGTCCCAGCGGGCTGGACAGTCTCCACATGTCCTGCGTATTCCTCGATCACTGCTGTGGAGCTGCGCTGGATGAGCTGTCCGAGACCTGAAGATACATGCTGTGCTGTGCACCAATTCACGTCAAGCTCAACAGAACAGGCAACAACACTACCGGTTTCTGCTTTCAAAATAAAAGCCTCAGAGAGCTCATCAGAATTTTCCATTTGAAGAGGATGGAAGATTCATATTTATACCATAGACACATGTAATTATAGCAAAAGTACAAATACCGCTCACACAGCCCGAAGTCAGTCAGAGTTTATTATTATAAAATAAACAAGATTTTGAATGATTTATTACTCATTCACATTTAATGAAATCAGCACACTTTAAAGAATACTGATCAGTAAAATAGCTATGATATCACTTTATAACAGTCATTTTAGTGGCTGGAGTGGATATTTGTCTGAAGAAATGAAGTGCAGGTGAAGTATACACTTGTAGCCTATTTATTTAATTACATAATTACAGTAGTGTACAAGTACTCAGTTACAGTACAAGTAACTCAAAATTCAAATACTATTACTACTCTTCTACTAAGTCGATTCTCTCCAGCACCTCCAAACTTGTATCTTCTCTTTTACCTGTCACTCTGTATTTGAACATGTGCAAAAATCGAATATAAACATTAACACTGAAATATGAAGTTAACAACAATATATGACATTTTGTCTACTTAGTGTCACTTTAAGTGTTTATTAGAAGTAGCCTGTACATACATAAAGGCCTATGTATTTTTAATCTAATCTAATCTAATTTCTTTAATTAACAACAGTTAATGTCTTCACAGATGTGAATACATTAAATATGACTCATATTCATTTGAACAGGTAAGGTGAGACTAAGATCTCATTTTCAAGAAAGAGCAGAGTGCATAAAATGTGCATCATTCCACTGAGTTTCTCAATCAAACGTTCCATGTGAGCGGTAATGAAAGTTGTGTGACCAGAAAAAGAAATAGGTGAGATACACACATCCATCCAGGATGAAATCAGGATGTTATTCTAAACCTGTACACACACTGTGAATATTTGGGGCGCATATGAAAGAAATTGGAAGTAAAGAAAAATACAAATACAATAATACACATTATTAAATTGATCTGTATGGTCTCTGTTGCATTGTCACAACAAACAGCAGCATAATGACTTTTTGTATATTTGTTCAATTTTTACATTGTACATTTTTTTTTAATTCATTTTAGGTTTACGCTCTTATTGTGAAAGCAAGTTGCCTTACTTCCGGTCAGAGCCTACTTGAATGTGTGTTATCGATGCAGCTCTTTGTTTCCACTCAGAATGACGTAACTATACCTACACTGGACAATGGAGACATTTCAATTATCTGACAGTATGATTGAACAGTGTGACGTCATCCTGTCACATCTGTGCACGTGGTCTTCATGCACAGACAACAATCTTCAGGATCCATGAGCACTCACCTGCTCTGCAGTGGATGTGAAGTGGGCTTCACACACCTCAAGGGTCCTTCAGGCAGTTCAAGGGGAAATCAGTACCATGAGGAATGGACTATTGTACCTGTACACAACATGAGCACCGCTGTGTGATGTAAGTTCACACTGCAGGAGACAAAGTGGAGCAAAAGCTGAACTACACTGAATGAGGCCTTCAAGTACAGTAAACCTGCATTGTCCCCCGTGGCTGGGGCTCAGGTGGTGGAGTGGGTCGTGGGTGGTTTAATTCCCGGTTCACCAGTCCAGTTAACATGTCATTGGCATGACACTGAACTCCAAACCGCTCCCTTCTATATAAACAGAAGTTTATTTAACATCCACTGCAGCGAACATCCCTGAGATGTCAACAACATGCATTTTAACTGCAAAGAGGACAAACAGCACACTGACTTGTCGGCCTGTTTGACTGCTGGCCCACATGATTGACATGAAAATAACAGCCTGACAGAGCTCGCTGTGGTGTTATATTAAGTATATACCCGAGTGGTTCAAACTGTGTTAGAACAAAGAGTTGTTTCTGCTTGTGATTTTCACAAAATATTCTTTTTTTTTGGGTCCAATAATAATAACAACATTAATAAAAATAATAATCCATCCCTTCTGGCTTTTCTTCATTAAAATATATTCCTGCCAAATTCAAATACCAACATAGATCACCACTATTAACCACAACTCGAATTCAGTTCTGAACCTAACACAGTACCACTATTCAGCTGGGGGAAGCTGTGTAGGATAGTGTTTGTATAGTCAAAACCTTAACACACCTTTGGTTGAAAATAAGATTACTAACTAATAATTTGTACTTGTTTGTGTTGGTGGAAGAACTACTTGTACATACAGACATTTCATATTAGCATGAGTTAATGTGAATATCAGTGTGCACTATTGTCATGACCCGGCTCTAAAGATATGCCAAACACAAAGGGAGACGCGGGTTGAGTTGAGTCTTTGGTCCGTAACACAGGATCTTTAACTGGAGTGTTAACAAATGAAATAGGTACAGCCAAACCTACCCATTTTACTTGGACTTCAACGGCTGAGTTTGTAGGCCTCTGTTTTAATAAATGGCAATCTGCCTTCCGATGTCCTTGTTTGACAGTAATTGCAAACTCTTACCTGTTCACGCAATCCACTATTACGTCTACCTTCCACTGTAAAAGTTTTATCCTGCTGGATAAAAGATCCAACACCACTGATGGCACAACCTTCACCAATATCGTATGCAGACCTACACTCTAGTCTATGTGTCAAGACATATTCATCAGCCAAGGCCGCTGCTTCACTCGCATTTTTTGCCTTCTGTTAACTAATATATATGTTGCAACTTGCACAGGAATAGAACTCTTGAACTGTTCAAGCACTATAAGTTCACATAAACCTTCAAAGTCGCTCACCTCTGACACAGAATACCAGCGAGTAAAATGTAAACTCAGGTCTTGTGCAAACTCAAGATGACTCTGATTTTCTCCTTTCTTCCATGTCTGAAACTGTTGCCTATATGCCTCTGGAACGAGCTCATAAGCTCTCAATACCGCTGACTTCACAGCAGAGTAACTTTTACTTTCAACATCACTTAGCGCAGAGTAAGCTTCCTGTGCCTTGCCAGTCAGCACACACTGCAGCATAAGTGTGAGTGCTGACTCCGGCCAGTTACGCACTTCAGCCACTCGTTCAAACAATGAGAAAAATGACTCTGGATCCTTCTCTGAAAACTTCGGCAAGAGCCGCAAGTTTCCCAAACGTCAAATTCATCAGAAGAAAAGCTGACAGTTTTCCTTCCCTAATCAACGACAACCGAGCTTGCTCCATATCTAATTTGACCTGCTCTGTCTGCTGCCGCATCTTCTCTTTTTCCAACTCTGCTCTCAATTTCAACTTGTCATGTTCCAATTGAAGCTTTAGCAGTTCTTTTTATTGCTCAAACATTAACCCTTATGTCAACGTCAGAGGCAACGTGGTAACAGGTGAACCTACTGGCGGATCATGAGATAATACTTTGTTTTCAAATAAATTTGACTTCAAAATTGCCTTCACTCTTTCTTTGAGACGTTTATCTCCAATATCAATGTCATAGTGCTCTGTTATTTTCAGAAGTTGTTCTTTAGTGCACAAATCTAAAAGCTCCTCTGAAGGAGAATCAAAAAACTCCTCAATAATCATGTTCATCTGATGTGTGAAAATCAATGCAAATGTTAAGTGTGTTCTATTTCGGTATGTAAACAAAACTGGAATGAATAGGAAGCAAGTGTGCCCCTCTAACTGCCTCAACCACAAACTACCTAGCTAAGCTCAACCCTAGTCTTCATGCAGTCACTGGTGGTGGGTAGTTATGCACTGAAGCCCAATGGCCAGGGAAAGCAACCATAACCTGGCAACCCACCCTAAACCATGAATGTGCTCCCGAGACCAAGTGCTCTAACCACGGTCACCGCAACACTAACAAAATAAATCAGGCGAAACCTAAAGAGGTAACACCACTGCGCCTGACAGGGGAACACCCGATCACATCAATTAAATATACCTGAACACCAGTTCAAACACACCAGGCAAAACCAAACCTCTCACTGCCTGCAAAACAAATCTTAGCCACAAACAAGCAATCAACTCCCGCAACTCCCAAACAAACATGCATATTTCCCACTATCAGACACAAGAGAAACTATGCATACAGGACACCACAGGGAATCCCCAGGGAAACCCTCACACAGACAAGTGATGTCGTAGGACCACACTTCATTCCAACAACAGGCCCTTAACCAAAATGTGCTAGCAAGCTAACAGGCCTACCCCTGCAGCCAAACCAAAGTAGCACCAAACACTTACAAATGCCCTAGCAAAACAGACCAAAAAGACGGATGAGCCCCCAATGTTGTCATGACCCGGCTCTAGAGCCATGACAAACACAAAGGGAGACGTGGGTTGAAGGCCAAAATTGAAGCAACACAAAGAACTTTTACCAAAAACAAACCAAAGTAACAATGGGGTGTGTTGATCAGTCAATCAGTGGCGAGAGTGCATGTATGCATGAGTGAAAATGGGTAGATGTAAGGTGTTGTGTGGGTGGAGCTTTTATACTCTCCCTAACCGGGGCCCAAGGGTTTCCACCAATCAGCTGGGTATGGGAGCACACACTCAGATTACCCAGGGAACCATCACAGCTATATATGTATATATGTGTGTCACCAAAAGAATATGAAGCTATGTATAAGGGGGGAGATAAAAAATAATAAATTAGTAAAATCTATAAATTTAAAAAGAAGAAAAAGTAAATACATACACAAAGACACACATTTTTGTCTATCATATTGTAATACTAACAACAGTAATATTATATTAGATTAATTGTAGTAAGGTAAGGTAAGTAAGTTTTTGGCCTCTTATATGTATGTCTTATCTTTATGTTTCGGGGTTTATTTACTTGGTTTGGTCCCAGACCTTTAGGAGGGAGGTGGTCCAAGCATATGGAAGAGAAGTGAAAAAATACTACTATTTGTTATATATTGTGAATATATATTGAGGCTGATGTTATTTTCCAGTAGAGTTTGGAGTGTGTTCAATCTAGAAACTGAAGGTGCAGGTGGGTTGAATTGGAATCATTAAAAAATTGATCATGTATTTCAGGAATTATCGTCATCACCAGTGGCTATTCTGCACACACTGGGTAGTGGTTGATAGTGGAGTGAAGGTGAATTGCTCTGATGGTCTGGGGGAAACATTAAGGCCTAAATATGTAATGTGACTTGCGTGTAATGGGAATCATAAATGTATAAATGTCCCAATGAACTGAGAGCCCATTTGTTTGACAGCCTGTTATCCCAAAAACACAGACCCAACAGTCTTCAGTAGCAAACAGTGTTTATTAATATACATTCAGTTGTCCTATGTATCAAATTATGATAATGAGTGGCTGTATATGTGGGGAGACAGTAACCACTGTCTCTGTTTTAAGATGAACTTATATATGTCCTTGATGTTTCTCTGGCCATCTATGGACTCCTGGCTGATGACCTTTACTGTGATCTGGTTTGGCTTCCACAGACAACTGATGCTGTCTATTTTCTGGTGTTCATGCAGTCTCTTGTCCAGGGTCCTTATTGATTGCTTGCTGTGACCACCTGAAAAGTAAAGCTTGAGTGACAGTCTAAAGAAGTTAGGCTATTCTCTATGGAGAATGGAGATGTGGACCTGTAAAGGTGGCTTGCAGCAGATGAATGCTTAGAAGGACTTTTTGCAAAGACTGTGACAGACAACTCGTGGTAACTTTCATCCCTGAAGTATTTTGGTCTTTGTCTATTTCTCACCCTAAATGAACTGAAACTGTGGTTGAGCTCAATGAACAGTGTGCTGGCATACTGGCCTACAATCGTGCAGTCAAGTGAGCAATACTGTGGGAAACGTGCAACAATGGCAGAAAGATTCAGTTAAAAGCTCTCCAAGGTCTCTACTTCAGCCATGTCGGCAGAATCAGTGGTCAGCACGGAGCGGCCCCTCAGCGCTCCGTGTCCTAACGCAGCTCAAACAAACGCAGCTCAGGTGAACTGGAAAATCTATATTGCCCTCTAGGTGTTAGTGTGTTTCTCTGTTTGATGAAGCAGAGACCTATCCAGGTGGTACCCAGTGCATGCTGGGATAGACTCTAGCTGTACCACAGTCCTGTATGAATGATGTTTATTTACCCAGTGCTGCCAGATCTGACTGACAGTAAAAAGCCTAATCAGAGCCCCAGTGGAGAGGTGTTTTTAGTTGTCTTATGTATGAATGAAAAGATTATCACTTCACCATGAGAGATCATTTTAGTAATTGTTCTGGAGTTTCTGATATTATGAGATTATTCTGCATATTATCTTAAGGGTCAAGTTTATTCTGAACTTTGGAAAGAGCAGTGTCTAGACTGTCTGAACACAAGATTAGCAGCTGTTCTGGAGCTTTTGATTGTATCACCTGTTCCATTCTGAGGCTGAATTTAAGTCCAGGAATTCAATTTTATTTTATTTATATAGTGCCAAATCATATCATCTCATGGAGCAGTGTCTAGACTACAAGGTAGTCCTTGTAATATTATCCAACATATCTCACCATGAGCAAGCATTTGGTGGCAGTGGCAGGGAAAAACTTCTTTTTAAGAAGCAGAAACCTCGTGCTGAACCCCGCTCATACTGGGCAAAGAAGAAACATCATTTTAAAATGCTTTTGGTTCATTAGGATATGATTAGGTGAACCCAAAAGCAGGCTTAGAAAGATAGAAAAATATCTATATAAATAGAAGAAGTCAAATCTGTGAAACTTGAAAAAAATGATGATTAAAAAATGATGGTTATGAAAATGATGATTAAATGACTGAAAAGAAGACAAACTTTATCGTGTACATCTGCTTTATTTCCTTGAGCGACGATCACATCACTATCCAAAATGTATTGCTTAACAGACTAAACGTCTTTCTACCATTCATTTAACTTTCACTGCTGAGAGGTAATATCAGAATGCTGTGCTCAATCTGACCTGGAGTTGTTCATTTCCTGGCTGACTAAGCAGCCTTTAATTGGACTGAGTAGAGAGGCAGGGGGGATTAGAGGAGGTGGAGCTCTGAATTGACTTAGGGAAGCCCAAATCTCACATACAGGAGTTTAGACCTGCTGGCTAAACACACACACCCCCCGCCCCTAATACGCAGGGTGGCTAGATCGTGTGCAAATGTCAAGATCTGCTATTTCCCTAAAAAGATGACAGTAAAACATCAAAATAAATGAATCGTTCATTTAAAGGTACAATATGTAAGATATTTACTGTATTAAATCATAAAATGAATATGCTATATCATCAGTTCTTTAGGAAACATGCTAAGTTGAAACACATGCTTGCTGACCTGACACCCAAAATGTTCTCATTTTCAAATTATCACCCGGCCCATCTCTTTGTTTATGTTTTGGCCTTTGTTATTCTGATCAATTAGTTTGATATCCGAGGTTGCCAGGTATGAAACAAATTTGCGGCAAACACAGACATTACAACGATACACACACAAAAAAGCAACATTAAAGCAGCTGGGAGAGTTTAGTTAGTTTAGGCGTTTAGTCTAGTTTATAGTGCACAAACTCCGTCTTGATAGTTTTTACTGTTTGACAGCCATCAGTCACCAGATGAGACGGGGTTTGGGGGTGCAGCGGTTCGTGGAAGGTGCTGACGGTGTGTTTAGTTCAGCTGCCTCACACAGCGGCAGTGGTTGAGAGATTAATTAAGAAAACCTAAAACCAAATTAATGCAGAAATCACGTGATGCAAATGCTACTGCCAGCAAGTCTAATGCAACACTGACGACTGTTTTATAAAATAAAAACTAATGCCCATAACAGCAGACACAGGCAGGTCAGCCAGCCCTTTCTCTGTGTTTATGTGTTCTGGACGTAACCGCTATGAAGCAATCCCCCTCACTCTGATTTACTGTATATGTATCTCGACCAATGCTCTCTCTCATTACTCTGATTTAGAAGCCGATTCATGAAATAAACAAAGCCAGAACACAACGGGTAGATGATCAGAGTTTAGATAGTTATGTTTACATTACGTTTCGCCCGTCCTGCACTAGTGAACATTCAGCAGCGTCAACCTGGCACCCTGCGTGAGCGTTGTCTGGGGGGGTGGGCAACTCACTCCACTGTTTGGACTTTGAGCATGGAAATCAATCTTACATATTGTACCTTTAAGGCCTAGTGGCTCTTACTGGAAATATTTGTCGTATATGGTCATACTTCTGATATTGCGTATTGAAAATTATACATCACTGTTAACAAACTTTGAGGAGTAAACATAAAGATATAGAGACAGGTGACAGGTAATTCATTGGATAAACAGCTTCTTCTGCCTCTGCCTGAATCTTCCAATGATGCCTGTGTGGCACACTGGAACAGTAATTTCATATTTGGTAAAGCGGGAATATCAGTGTCCAGTGGTAGTAATTTGTTTTACATGTGTTACAGTTAATTCATATTAGTATTATTTCAAGGTTAAAATATTATTTACCTGAATGTCAGCATATTTTGGGAATTGGAAATGTTCGTACTTATCCTTTAGAAATAATACTGTCTCTTTAAGAGGACGGAAAAAGTACATTGTGGTGTATACAGGCTGAAACAGAAAAATGTCTGCTTGTGTTGAACCGTGGACAGTTTTTTTATTATTAAAAGTTGCAAAAACTAAGATGGACGTGGTTTTTTGCAGTTCATTTTGAGGGTGCAACACCTGGGTGCTCCAATAAGCCAGGAATAACCATGCAACATGGGTCACGTTTTTTGAGTGTTGCTGCAGTTACTATCTGAGTGTAATTTGTAGTTATCGGTATGTAATACCCAATGACAGTATAAAGAATGGACAGAGCCTGAGTGACACCACCCGTAGATTTACGAAGTGTTGTTTTGAAGCTGAAAATATGCAATGCTGGATGTACCGCTTCTTCCATCTCCCGGCTAATCTAAATATCAGCAAAGACGTGGATCATGGGTGGACCTGAGGCAGGCTGAATGACGCCTGGGTGCTCTAATAAGCCAGCTGTAATGGTACCTACCTGTCAATCCAGTGGCCATGCTGTTAATTCTGCACAACTTCGAGCCTGGATATCATCTGAACATGTTCATTTCTGCTGTGAAGTTCTAAATTTTAAACAGCTGCTTATGGAAACTGACTCACTTCTTCAACCTGCCTCAAGTGGCCACTTGAGGAATTACAGTTTTTAATGGTATTACCACTTGGTAATAACCTGATTCACATCAGTTATTTGTTTTTCTCTAATCTAAATTGTGGGTTATTATTACAAATTATTAATTAATTAATAATAATTATTATTATTACTCTTATTCAGTTGCAAGCTTACTTAAAGTGCACTCAGGTTAACAGAGACTAATCCACCTGGGTCTTTTTTGTGTTTATTTCCTAATTTCTTTTTCCTGTCTGGGCTCATTGCATTTGAATATATTTGCATTTTCTGCATTGAATTACTAATACAAAGTTATACTGAGGTACTGTGTGTGTTATTTCCTTGTCACATGTAACTGAAAGAGCTAATTCATATTTCAACATTATATTGATTGGGTTTCTGAAACTATTGTCCCTATATTACATTACAGTACGGTGTAGTGTGTGAAGTGTCAAGCGATAACTTTAGTTATTGGCATGTTATTACATTATTGGCTTTATTACATTTAGAATGGACAAAATAATTATGTTATTGGCAGGCATTACATTATTGGACATTATTACATTATTGGTTGTTACATAGCACTATATAAATAAAATTTAATTGAATTCATCAGTTAAGAGATAGAGTGAGTCATACGGATACCCTAGACTGTTAATTTACAATCAGATGTCTGTCCTCCACTGAAACCTCAGTGTGTTCAACATGGTTTGTCAGGTTACTACACCTCATCGTTTTTGCTCCACCATCACCAGCCCTCTTCTTGCTGTCACTCCGATCCTCTTCCATGTTGTTTCAGAGGTTAGTAAGACTGTGTGTGTACGTTCAAGTTATGTAAAACCACAGACACAATGTTCTTGAAGTTCCTAATCAGATAACTTGAAGATACACCTGCAGATACCTGAAGAGTGTGTACTAGGGAGAGTTCTGAGGGCTTATAAGCTGTTGCCTTCAGAATGTGAGGTCACACTGAAGGTGACATCATAAAGGTGAAGAATCTAAAGAAAAATGTATATGCAAATTAGCATTCTAAAGTTCTATTCAGACACTATATTGCTTTATTATACTGTAGTCCCATGCAGAGTGTGGGATCTTTCTCAACCTACCACCATAATTAGTCTCAATGACCAAATGTTTTCCACCACACTGATTTGCTCTGTCATGATGACAGACATTTCACATTTTAAAAGGGTAACTCAGTGTGTAGTATGAGAAGAAGAATCAAAAGTTTTTGGTATCATTGTAATCTTTGCTCTTCTACGCTGCTGCTGAGCTCTGCTGTTGTATTCTTAATTTTTACACAACAGGACTTATTCAGGACCTGTGCAGTAATTTAGCCCATTATTATTTAGAGAGGTTAAAGTCAGTCAGTCAGAGAGGATAGTTTCAGAGCATCTGCATCAGTGCATGTTGAAATATCAGTATTTAGAGATGACACATTCATTACTTACTACTAATAATAATACATTTTATTTTATTTTCTAGATACACAAAGACTCTGTACATAAAAAGAACATCACATCAGCAAAACAATAAAAAACAGTAGACTAAAAACACATTAGACTGAGCTAAACATTAAAAGCAATTTTAAAAAAGTGTGTTTTTGTCAGATTTGAAGGTGGGCCAGTCAGTACAGTCACAGATGTGTTTGGGGAGAGAGTTCCAGAGGGAGGGGGTAGCTGCAGAGAAGACTCTGTCGCCCCAGGTTCTGTGCTTGGTCCTAGGTGGTGGAGTAAGGAGAACGGAGGCTGCGGGATGGATTGTGGCGATGGAGCAAGTCAGTGAGGTAGAAAGGGGTCTATTGTCAAAGATGAATCCGAGGTTGCACCTGTGGGGGGATGGAGACAGGGTGGAGGGATTTGGGGCCGACAATGATCAGGTCTGATTTGTCACAATTGAGCTTGAGGAACTTGGTCTACATCCAGGATTTGATGTCGGTGAGGCAGTTGGAGAGAGTGGAGTGAGTGGTGGGGTGATGGATTTGGTGGAGATATAGAGCTGGGTGTCATCGGCATAACAATGGAAGTGGAGACCATGGTACCGGATGATGTTGCCAAGGGGGAGCAGGTAAAGTATGAAGAGGAGAGGACCAAGCACCGAACCCTGGGGGACACCTTGGGACAGAGGAACAGTGGAGGAGGCGTAATTGTTGATGTGGATGAATTGTTGTCGGTCTGTGAGATATGATTTGAGCCAGGAGAGTGCAGTGCCAGTGATGCCGAGGGAGGACTCAACGCGAGAGAGGAGAATGGTGTGGTTGATGATGTTGAAAGCTGGAGGTCCAGGAGGATGAGGTTGGTGAGGTGGCCGGAGTCTGCGGAGAGGAGGATGTCATTGGCAACTTTCAGGAGGGCTGTTTCAGTGCTTCTTATGTAGAAATTTTAATTTTATTCCCGAAATAGATAAACTATGTGAGAAAAGTAACTCTTATCATAGATTTAGTCATACTATATAAATGATTTTGCTGCATATAAAAGTGAAAACACTTAGTAAAGTAATTTAATCTAAAAGTGTAGCGTGTGTTTGAATCCACACATACGCATTTGGACAGGAATTTGGAATCCGCCAGAGAGGACGGTTATTGTTATGGAGGTCCACAGAAAAGCCGCTCGGGCTGCATGACTGGATCACCACAGAGACAATGTTAACATAAGTTTTTGCCTCTCTGTTTTACATTTGTGATAATATATGCATGAGCCTGCATGCATTTCGACAGTTGCAATATGACATTATGTTACTGTTTTAATCATATGAAGAGTTATTTCTGTACAGTAGGTATAACGTGAAGATAAAGAAATAAATAAAGACAAATAATCAGGGTTTCATTTATGGAACAACAACAACAACAAGGGTAAAGTGTCATATTAAAAATCTGAAATGAATTTACTCTCACTTGCAGTGCTGTTATTTAGCAAACAATAATAAACTGTAGGTTAACATTAGTTACTTTTTTGTCACCTTCACTTTTGTTATGCTGCAACTGTAATATGCATGATGCAATATGCATAATGTAATATCGTTAGTATATTGTTTATATCCAGATGAAAGGCTGTAATGGGTACATAAAATGCAGGTAGATAAAATCCACCCAGAAGCCCTTGTATTGACAACAAATTCTGTGTATGTGTCTGTGTATGCGTCAGTCTGACATAATGTTCATGCCATGTAATGTATTGTGGTGACATTAGGAGAGACCCGGTGGGTGGCATTAGGAGCAGGACTTCTTAATTACTGATGTGGTGCAGCTGTGAAAGGTGGTGTGTACGGTGTTCATTTTAGGACATCCTCAGATCTCAGACTCAGGTGTCAGACTCAAACCAAAAGGCATCAGAGTCGCCTAAAAGTCACTCAGTCTCAGAAAAACCTTTGTCATCTTCAGAAAAAACGGCGTCATCCTCAGAAAAATCAGCGTCATCCTCAGAAAAAAATGGCATCATCCAACGGCATCATCCTCAGAAAAATCGGCGTCATCCTCAGAAAAAACGGCATCATCCTCAGAAAAAACAGCATCATCCAACGGCATTATCCTCAGAAAAATCGGCGTCATCCTCAGAAAAAAACGGCATCATCCAACGGCATCATCCTCAGAAAAATCGGCGTCATCCTCAGAAAAATCGGCATCATCCTCAGAAAAAACGGCATCATCCAACGGCATCATCCTCAGAAAAAACGGCGTCATCCTCAGAAAAATCGGCGTCATCCTCAGAAAAAACGGCATCATCCAACGGCATCATCCTCAGACAAAACGGCCTCGGACAAAAAGGCGTCATCCTCACATGAACCAAAGGAATGAAACCGAAACCACACGTCTCGTCAGTCAACTTAACTCACACAATCATAGCTGGTTCCTAGTCTTCTAGCAAATTCACATGGATTGTTGAGAATAGCTACAATATTGTTGCTGTTTAGGCTAAATAAACAGACCAAAATTAATACTAAATAATTTATTTAATAATTTCGAATGAAAAAACATTTATCTTTTCGTATGAACCCTTTATGGGTTCACACGAAGTTCTCATAGACCTATAGCCAGCGTTGACCAGAGGAGGGAGCTGTCGAATAGCTTAATGAATTAGCAAAAGTAGCGAACAGCTTTTACAGTGACACAGTGGTGTTGTTTATGTTAACATTTGTGGTATTATAGGAAATTGTTATTTTCTGCAAGCTATTTCACTCGTGAAAACTTTCAGAACCAGTTCATCAACCGTATCTGATCAACACGGCCGTCTATCGTTGCCAAGAGACTATAAACACCTAACTGAAAATACGTCATCAACATGCGACGTCACAATCAGAATGCTTAACAATACGGTAATACAACGCAAGTGAAAAGAATCACAGGTTTCATCAAAGCTTGTGCATCGTGGTCCTAGCAGAGCGACCACCACCAGTCAGTGTTTAAAAAAAAAGTGTGACATCATCACGTCAAGCTACTAGCTTTGAAGCCACAGCATTGTTCAATAGTGAAAATAGAGAAAAGTGTCAGAGGGTCATTCCATCAGGGGGATCCTTTGTTAAGCAACCCTGGTGTTCAGTGCATGGCTGTATCGTTAGTCAGCTTAGCAGAACAGTGTTCATAGTGTTTTTCAGTGGGAAACGAAAGATTTGGAGAGTGTTTTGTTTTTAGGTGATGATTTATATTCGTATTTGCACAATAGTACATGATAGGGGTGGGTCCAGATTGTTGTGTGTCCCTGATTTGCCTCAGCAGTCAGTCACTGATGGACAGACCTTTGCTTTTGAATACGGTGAATGGGTCAGTTGGCATGGATCAGGGAGAGCTTGCTGATGCAGGTGTAGAGATGTCGCTAATGAAAGGGCTAGAATACATGCTTGGCAAATACAGCACGTTTTCTCACACTGGCAACCAGTACATGTGCTGTTATTTGTAAGTATGGTCGCTATGCAGTAGTTGATTCACATGCATGTGGAATGGTCGATGTAAATGGAAAAAGTGCTGTTGTACATTTGGCAACACTTGAAGATGTTTGCAACTATGTATGCCAGGTGTCTGTTTCACTTGGTGCTGGACAGAGGCCTTTTGAGATTACTGCTGTTTCTGTGACAAATCCTGTCCCAGATGATCACAGTTCAGAGTGTTTGTCTGAGCATGTGGTGTGTGCTGAAAAGAGTGTTACTAGCAGTGACTTTGACTCCACTTCAGTCAAAGAAAGCAGTAGTTCACTTGTTAATGACCGATGTTGTAAGCGTAAGAGGTCAAATGTAAACTTTGCATTAAAAAGAAGGAAAAGTTCTGATGTCCCTGCTGTGAATTCAGATGTAGAATTTATTTGTGATGTTCCCTCTGCAGTTTGATCCTGTTGATAAAGAAGTTCCACAAACTTTGTGCAGGAGTACTTGTACTTTGTGTGGAGTTTGAGAAGCATGATAGACAGATGTGTTCATCAGTTGGCATGTTGGGAACTCCTTGCATGTGTGACAACATTGTGGCTGATGGTAACTGTTTCTTTCAAGCAGTGTTTCAAGCTCTGTCTGGTACACAAAAAAACACATTAAATTAAGATGTGCTGTTGTCAGACATGTAGAAAAGAATGCTGTGCAGCATAAGAGATTTTTTAAAGATCTCAGTATTCTTCTGTGGATGAGTATCTTAATACATCAAGAATGAGGTATGTTGGTAGTTGGGCTACCGAGATTGAGATTCAAGCTACTGCAGATTTGTTAGGTGTAAGTGTTTATACTTATTACAATGATCACTGGCTGAAGTATTCGTGTAAAAATAAAGCCATGTCTAAGCAAGGGATCTACTTACAGCATGTTAATGGCTGTCATTATGAAGTTATTGTTTGCATTAATCGGCCTCAGCTGCAGAACTATTACAGTCTCTGCAAAGGTAACAATGAACGCTACAGTAGTAAATGTCAGCATGCAGTAAGAAGTCTATGTCAAAGCCTTGACCCAAAGAGAAGAAGAACTAGTGATTGTGCAAGTGATTGTCGTGTAGATGGTGTGTGCATTGACAATGACATTCAGTATGAAGTTATGGATGACAATGTAACTAAAGTCACATTTAAATACCATCCCTTACGTTATAAAATGTCACAGCAACTATGCCAGCAGTTGAATATTGATTTGGTGAAGCCGTATGTAAATGAAGCTAGTGTACATGGGTCTGCGGGTGGTCTTTGTAAAACAGAATTGTTGATGATGGTAATGGTTTCTTTAGAGCTGTGTATCATGTCATTAGTGGATCACAAAAGGATCATCACAAGTTGCACCTCTGTGGTGAAATATATGCATGATCACAGTGATTCATATGAAATTGATAGGGAAAGAATATCTTACAGTATCAGAGTATATTAAAGACGTAAAGATGAACTATGATGGCAGCTGCATTTCAGGGATAGAAATTCGGGCAACAGCCAATGCTTTAGGTCTAGAGATTTATATTTAGTGGTGGGAAGTGACTAAGTTATTTTCCAATGACTACAAAGCAGACTGTTGAAGGAATTTCTGTTCAGATGTGCCAACAATCATTTTGAGGCTGTTACTTGTGTTCAGCATAGTGATAGAAATGTGTGCTTTGAGTTGTGTAAAGTTGAGTTGATATTCAGTCATTAGACACCCAGTATATGGCTAGATATTCAGATAAAAAGATGATTATGATAGATGATTTGGATAGGGAGAAAATGAAAGACCTTCATAAGAAATAAAAATACAAAGAATGATGAGTACATGAAGAGAGTTAAAAGCTTTTCCACAAAGAAATACCATGAAAATGATTTGTTTCGTGACAAAGCCAATAATAATTTCTAAACTAAAATATCACAAAGATTTGTTGTATCAAAATAAAACCAAAGAATGTATCAAATATAGTGTTAATCTCACGCATAGACAAAGTATTAAAGCTAGGAGTGCAAAGACTTATCATGGAAGTGCTGAGTTTAGGAAGTGGGTTAGTGGAGGTGTAAGAATTAAAAGGCAGCAGGTGATAGCACAGGCTGAAGATTTTGATTTTTGTTATGGAGCACTTTTTAGACAAGGTCAAAGATGGTCCAGATTTTGTGTGTTGTGTGTGCCATAGGTGGTTGTTTAGACACCAGGTGTTATAGTGCAGGAGAGATTACTATAGGAAGAAAGCAGGAGTTTGTTTGATTGCAGAAAAACGCATTACTGAAAACTATTGTTGTCTCACGGTCTTCAGCTTGGTCCTTGATCCGCAGACTGGATGCAACTTTAAAACTACAATTTTTCAGGTCCATAATTGGTCTAATAATGTTAATCCACTTAAAAATACACAGGCAAAAATACACAGGATTCATCAGGATTGGCAGAAGATAGAGCTTTTATTATCTTTACAGACAACAAGAGCCCGGGTTCCGGGTTGTATGCCTTACTCCAATGTCCCCATGTCTGTCTATGTCTATGTCCAGTCTATCATTACTCAACATCAGATAAGACCCAATTACTGAATTTGCTGACTCTGGTGTTTATCTTGCACCTGGGTGCCTGCTTCCAGAGTCCCACTGTCTGTCTATGTCTATGTCCAGCCTCTCACTATGTAGCTACTGATAAGACCCAATTATTGAATCCACAGATGGGGCTTTGAAGTTACATTGTTTTGTTTGACTGGGGCTTTGAAGTTACATTGTTTTGTTTGACTGGGGCTTTGAAGTTACATTGTTTTGTTTAAAGTCACTCTTATGACTCTACAGCTACGGCATCATTGCGTTACAGAACCTTCCAATTATATTTTCTAAAAAGTTTGATATGTCTGACACTGTTACAAGTTACATGGTTATATGTTTCACATTAAATCATACTAGTAATCAAGTGCTCACTACTTCACTAAACTTTGTGCTCTCATAAAAAAAAACATGTTTACTACATGGTGCATTCTATCTAGCATACAGCATTCTGTGTGATTATATGTGCATTTTAGCTTTTTAAAAATCATATTACTTTAATCATACTTCACCTCAAAGAGGGGCTCTGCTTCAGTGATTAGACAATGATTAAAATGTTTCCAGTTATCAGCAAATGTTTTAGCGTTAGCATGACTATTAGCATAATGATTAGCACAGTGCTTCAGAGTTTCTATTGTGTTATATATGTTTCTTTAAAGCTTAAAGCAGATCTCATTAAATCAAAGAAAACCCATTAAATCGGGGAAAACCATCTAGAAATCATGTTAAATCAGGGAAAACCAACTAACTTCTTAGTATTGCATATTACACACGCAGTAGATCTATCAGTGTGCACAAAATTTTACACTACACTATCTACATTTGTGCAGTAGAAGTTGTGAAAGCCAGTGTCATTGGTTAAACACACCTAAAAGTGAGCTTTGGATCTGTTATACGTGCCATTATAAAATTAATAAGGGTGAAGTGCCAGCTGAAAGCATCAAAAACAATTTGGCACTTGACCCTATTCCACTTGAACTGGCATGTTCCAGCAAACATTGTTCAAACGACCAATTTGCTTCCATGTACTTCCATGGTGGGGTCTTTATTGCCTGTCAAGCTCAAGCGCAAACTTACTTATAAGGGGCATTATGAATATGAGTATGTTGATACAACACATTAAACAGGCACTGCAATATTTAAAGGAAAATAATGTTTATTATAAAGAGGTGCACTTTAATGCAGAGTGGTTGAATGAGTTTTGTAAAGCTGATGAAGAAGATCACAATGGCGGTGAGCATAAAATTGATAGTGTTGAGCAGTCAGCTGTGCAAGATGATGAATTTTTGCATGACAGGCAGCAGGACTGTATGTTCCAGGACACCTGCCTGATGCCTGGCGATATTGGTCAGGAGGCACTTGACCAGTATTTTGATAATATATTGAATTTGGCTCCAGCAGAAGGCAACTGTCCTGTGAAGTTTCTGTCTGATCATAGTAATGAAGCTAAATGTTTCCCAAAGGTAGCCCTACATACCACGATGATAGACGACATCGTTTGACATCGTGGCAGTATTTCAATAACAGAATTTTACATGCAGATGGACGCTTTGCACAAAATGTTGAATATGGCACTGCAATATTCGGTTGTGATGTGAAACTCCTTAAGTCTTGTTAAACCAGTTAAGACAACTCTGCTCAACATATTTTTCCGACCAACAGACAAGTCAGTGAACATAATTTGGAATACCTTCTGAAAACATGTCCTGACTATGTATCAGTGCTCAGGATTATATCAATAGTAAAGGGTCATCATTCCAAAGCCAGCAATACCTGCTTAGAGGAAAACTTACTTTTCGGGAAAGGAGCCCGTGTCATGTTGTGCAAAAATGTTGATGTTGCTGATGGTTTAGTCAATGGGGTGTGCGCCTCAGTCACAGACATTGTTTATGTAGACTTTAAGAGGAAACTTTCTATCATTGTCTCCATAAAGTTTGACAACACTAACATTGGCAAACTTTGGAGGAAACGCTGTGCACATCCCCCTGGTGTTGACACAGCCTCAGTTGGCATTAATGCAGAAGAGGAACAGGTCACTGGTAAAGGTGGAATGTGACGTCAATTCCCCCTCAAACTTAATTGGGCTTGTACAGTACATAAAGTACAAGGCCTTACTATTGATGAGGCTGTAGTGTCGTTATAGAGTGTTTGCACCTGGACAGGCATGTTGCTTTAAGCCGTGTCAGAAGTTTATCTGGTTTGGTTCTGAAGGACTTTGAACAAGCCATATATTGTAAAGTCAGCATTAAAGAGGCACTCAACAGCATGTCCCCGTTTTTGATTAACAACATTCAAACATACAAATGTGGAACAAATGCTTTCAGCGTCTTTTTAATGAATGCCCATGGTTTAGACTGCCATGCAAAAGACCTTGCTTTGTGTATACAGCATTTGAAGCCTCAGTGTGTTGCTGTTACAGAGACATGGTTGTCTGATAGTCCCTCAGTTGAAACTGTGACCACTGACAGTTATCATTTTCATAGTGTTCCTATGTTATAATGACCCCAGGCTGTTGGCCATCAAAGCCCAATAACATGGTGGTGTTGGTATGTATACCTCAGACAATTTGGCCTTTGACATTATACAAATACCATTTGTCAATATCGAATGTCAGATATACGATTTTACAATTTTACAAAATATTGGTTGCAGTTGTTTACCGCCCACCATCGTATCCCGTCTGTTTATAAAGAATCTCGAGAAGTTGCTTGAGTATGTGGAACCTCTCAGTCAAAGTGTTACTGTCATGGGAGACTTCAATGAAAACCTGGTTGCATCAAAAACTATTTGCAACTTCATGACACAGAGAGGCTTTGTTCAGCATGTTCCGGAAGCCACAACAGCAAAGGGAACACTAATTGATCATGTGTATATTAAAACATTCTGATGTGAGCTGTGTAGTGCTGCAAACGTACTTCAGCTACCATGATGCAGTTATGTGTGCATTTACATGTGGAACAATGTTGTCAACATATAACTGCTAGTTAGTCTTGAGTTGTATTATGGATATATATATATATATAATATGGATCTATATCTATGCTAATCTTTCATGGGAAAATATAGTTGTACATCATAGGGTGAGAGTGTTTGGCAACGGAGGCTGAGAGAGAATTTGTCTCAAATTCTTTCTTTGCTAAGTCAAATATGACTCTATTGCAGTTTCCACACTGCAATATAAAAATATAGCTGTGAAAACATTGCAGTATACTCCTGTTTCATACATATTGCATGTTGATGCTTTCATAACAGTTAATAATAGGTTGAGTTGTATTTGACAAATGATGCAAACGCAGTTTTTGTTTCCTAATGGATACTCTAACTCAGCTGATTCAATACAACTCTGCTCTATGTAATTGCACTTTCACTGCATAACATCATAAGTAGCTCCTAGAACATAATGGCTGTATTGTCACCATCTAAACTCATCATACATATTCTAACAATAATCAATAACATAATACATAAACACGTCAGGTGCAGGACCTCCCCTCCCTCCCTTTGTTTCCCCCCATGTCCCCTTCCCTATGTGGTGTTGTCTATTTTGTCTGTTTTTGTATACATAGTTGGGAAAATCATGCGCTCACCTGCCTGCATTCATCACACCTGTTCGTGAGCCTTCTACACCACTGATGCATCAAATACCTGATCATACCTCCAATGTTCTCATCCTCTATGACTGTAATGGTAAACTGTCAATCTAATCTTGCTTGTTCTTAGGAACCGTATACTCTTAACATACCTTTCTCTTGCCTATAATCCAGGAACCTGTCACTATGTCATGAACGATGTTCTTCTTCTTTGCTCTATCTCAGCACACCTAATAAAACCTTTGTTCCCTGTCCATGGCTCCTGGATTCATCTACAAACACTCACCTCTATCTCCATACAGATTACTAATAAGTCATTCACTTGTTGAACATTCAATAAAACACATTGTATCTTACTCAACACTTAAAGTCTCCTACGTGTGTTTTATCGACTAAGACATTCAGCCCTGCAGCTGAAATGCTTACTGCTGACTGCTTCTTTGATTCTTTTAAGGGTGGCTATGGAGCCATTTTATCACACACAGACCTGAGACTGACATTTCTAGCAAGATGACCACTTCTGATGAATTAGGCCAATTTTTGTGAATTTCTGAGCATCACAAGCCCATCAGCAGGTGCTTCCTGTTTCATGGGAAAACATCAAACTTTGCCACGCCCCCACAGACATGCCGTTTGACCCAAAAATAAAAAGCTTCGCAATTTAACATCACTCATGTCTTTAGATTCTACAGTTTAAATTTGAAGCCAATCTGACCAAATCTCTAGGAGGAGTTCGTTCAAGTATGAGACCTGCAATCGATCTCATCTTCCTGTATGAAGTCAAGTATGGAAATTTGCCCACCGCCACGCAATTTTTGATTGAAATGAAAACGCTATGCAGTTTTGTTTTGCACGTCTTTAGATTCTGCAGTTCAAATTAGAAGTGGATCAGATTAAATCTGTAGGAGGAGTTTGTTAAAATAGAAGACCTCAAAATGGCTGAAGTTATGGCAAACCTGTATACATAAATGAATAGTCTGAATTCTAGAAAAGGGGAAAAAAAAAAAGACGATAAGACTATAACTAAACAAAACCCACTCTGAAAGGGAGGCAAGAATCACTAATCAAAGGAAAAATAAAAATAGAAAATCTCTCCGCTTGGAGGAAATCAAAGGCTATGAACTATAAACTCAAAGCGCTCCAAAAGGGGGGAAACTAATCTCAGGGCCTGCTTCGTTAAATGTATCTAGGTGGCACTATTGCTTATCACAAAAATTCAAACGCAGATGTGTTCAGGGCCGAAATATCATTAATGCATTGAAATTTGGGGCAGGTCAGACCACGTACGTAAAAATATACATTTGAAATTCAATAGGGCCTCGCACCACCAATGCTCTGGCCCTAAAAAATAAAATTAATTGCAAGAGTGGGGCTGAACTCAATATCATGTAGTGATAAAAGTGGCAAAATCATACAACAAAAAAAATGAATATAAATCTCAATAGATATATCGATAGAGAGATAGATCTATTTCAAACACCCTAGTGTATATATCAACAATACATATAGTAATATTTAATGATCCATATAACTATATAAACATGTCACCTAAAGAAGGTTTTATGCTAAGATAGAGGGTTACTGTATTGACTGCAAAGAGGAGATGAAAAAATGTTTTATATAAATTGTCTATTCTAAATATTCTGTGACAAAAGTAAATCATACCAGTCAAAACTCCACATTTCATACATAAATCTCATCGATAAAATCATGAATAAGTGAAGAAAAAATAAATTATATTATCCATATAATCAAAAAGGAAAATTCATGCCAATTGATCTTAATTATCAAGCTAACAGAGTTAAATATCCTTCCAGTTTATATTAAATATAATGTCCTAGTCATCACAGAATATTTTCTATTTTCATAATATCTCATTTTATAAATCATTTTTCATACATAGTTTCCTGTTCCACGATTTTGAAAATTATATAAAATAGTATCTTTGTTTGCCTTTCTCAAATTATAAGTGTGTTGGTATAAACAAATTCGAAATTCAATCAAGTTGCCTGTTTTACCAATATATAATTTGTCACAACATATACAATAGCATATACAATGTTCTTGGTGTCCTGTGTGAATGTTTGGTTGATAGTTTGTGCTATGATTAATTTGTGGGACTGCAAATTAGGAATATGATTCTGAACCTCCTGAAAATGTTTTAAACAAAATGTTTGAAACATGAAACATTTACATAACATTTATGTAATGGAGCTAATTGGTGTGACGATATTAAGGTGAACAGAACAATACAGTGGGGATCGAAAGTTTGGGCACCCCAGGTAAACATTTGTATAATGTGCATAAAGAAGCCAAGGAAAAATAGAAAAATCTCCAAAAGGTGTCAAATTACAGATGAGACATTCTTATCTCAACAAAAAAAAGTTAGATTTTATTTCCATCATTTACACTTTCAAAAATAACAAAACAAAAAAATGGCATCTGCAAAAGTTTGGGCACCACCCTGCAGAGTTTATAGCATGCACCGCCCCCTTTGGCAAGTATCACAGCTTGTAAATGCTTTTTGTAGCCAGCCAGGAGTCTCAGTTCTTGTTGAGGTATCTTCACCCATTCTTCCTTACAAAAGTCTTCCAGTTCTTTGAGATTTCTGGGCTGTCTGTCACGCACTGCTCTTTTAAGGTCTATCCATAGATTTTCAATTATGTTGAGGTCAGGAGATTGTGAAGGCCATGGCAAAACCTTCAGTTTATGCCTCTTGATGTAATCCACCATGGATTTTGAGGTGTTTTTAGGATCACTATCCATTTGTAGAAGCCATCCTCTCTTTAACTTCAGCTTTTTCCACAGATGGCATCAAGTTAGTGGCCAAAATTTGCTGAAATTTTATTGAATCAATTTTTCCTTCTACTTGTGAAATGTTCCCTGTGCCACTGGCCGCAATACAACCCCAAAGCATGATTGATCTACTCCCATGCATAACAGTTGGACAGAGGTTCTTTTCATTACATTCTGTGCCCGTTCTTCTCCAAACGTACCTTTGCTCATTCCGGCCAAAAAGTTCTATTTTAACCTCATTGGTCCACAGAACTTGTTTCCAAAATGCATCAGGCATTCATTATCTATGTTTATTTGCAAACTTCAATTTGCAAACTGATTTTTGTGGTGAGGACGTAGAAGAGGTTTTCTTCTGATGACTCTTCCATGAAGTCCATATTTGTACAAGTTTCTCATTACAGTAGAATAGTGTACCACAACTCCAGTGTCTGCCAGATCTTTCTGGAGGGATCGTGCAGTCAAACGTGGGTTTTGACCTTCTTTTCTCACAACCTGCGAGCTGTTCTGTCTGATATTTTTCTTGGTCTTCCAGATCTTGCTTTAACTTCCACTGTTCCTGATGACTGCCATTTCTTAATTACATTCCAACAGAGGATATTGGCATCTGAAAGCGCTTTGCTATCTTCTTATAGCCTTCTCCTGCTTTGTGAGCGTCAACTATTTTCAGTTTCAGTGTTCTAGACAACTGCTTAGAAGAACCCATGTTGCTGATTGTTGGGGCAAGGTCAGATGAGTCTGGGCGTTTAAAACCTTTGAGATTGACATCACCTGTTCTTTCCAGATGATGATTGTGAACAATCCATGACACTGTCAGGTCTTAGCTTTCCAAAGTGGGTGGTGCATGCTATAAACTCTGCAGGGTGCCCAAACTTTTGCAGATGCCATTTTTTTCCCTGTTATTTTGAAAGTGTAAATGATGGAAATAAAATCTAACCTCTCATATGATGCCTTTTAGAGATTTTTCCATTTTTCCTTGGCTTCTTTATGCACATTAATACAAATTTTTACCTGGGGTGCCCAAACTTTCGATCCCCACTGTATTTAGGCCCGTTGTTTTGTCTTTGAAATAGGTCTGTGTACCTTCAAAGAGTTGTTTAACTTCACTTTTAACATACCTCAAGAATCTACTAGAGTGACCCCTCTTTTTCAAAGTCGAAAATAAAATGGTTGTTGCCTCTTCAAAAGTGTGGCAGGGATGATAACTGCTTTTGTGAAAATATTTGGTCATCTTAAAATTGTTTTATAAAAGATTCCCCCCTACTCTGCAAGGTTGATAAAATCCCAATGTAATATGTTGTTGTTTGGGCCACTACACAGGTGTCAGACCTGGACTTAAAGAGGACTCAGATGCAGAGTAATGATAGTTCAGGTAGACTTTATTCAAATACTCCCACCTCTCAGACAGAGTGACAAACAATCTTGCTATGAAAAATTAGTCTGAATTCTAGAAGAGGGAAAAAAAATAAATAAATAAGACTATAACTAAACAAAACCCACTCCGAAAGGGAGGCAAGAATCACTAATCAAAAAGGAAAAATAAAAACTAGAAAATCTGTCCGCTTGGAGGAAATCAAAGGCTATGAACTATAAACTTAAAGTGCTCCAAAAGGGGAGAAACTAATCTCAGGTCTAGAAAGACTAAAATAACAAAACAAGGAAATCACTCCAAATGGAGGCTGACAAGGGCTATGGAAAGAAACAGAACTACAATACTAAACTATGAAAAGGTACAAAAAAAACAAACAAACAAAAAAAAAAAAATCACTCTCAAAGAGGCAAGGAATACTGACTTAGGACATGAAAAAGGCCAGGACAAAACTATGACAACTGGCTGGGGTGCACGACATGAACAAGGCACTCTGGCACAAGACAAAGGGAGACGCAGACTATGAGACACATGAGGGTAATGGAGAACAGGTGGACACAATCAGGAATCAGGGAAGACACTCGGACCAGTGACACATGAGGAAGGGCTAGTGTCCTGAAACGAGAGGAGAGTTAATTTTCAAAATAAAAAGTAGTACATTTTCAAAATAAAATACAAAAACTCAGGACAAGACTAAAACCTCACCGCGGTGTGACAGCAGGTAAGGCCGCAAGAATTTCTTTATCAATATGCTCCAGTCTCCCAGAGTCTCTAAATAAAGTCACGGAAACCTTTATATACACACACACACACACACACACACACACACACACACTCATATCAAAAGCGTGGGAGAGGCCCTGGGGGGGCAGGAGGTTGTATTCCTAGTAAATACCAAAAAAGGTTTCCTTATCAAGTGGAAATGGATTCATTAGTTGCATTTCTCATTCAGGCCCAGCGGCTCTATTGTTTTTAATAAATGAATCCACAGCTCGTCTCTGCACAGTGGTCCAATTCAAATTGCACTCCTGGCCCATGCTTTGTACATTGCGTTTAAAATGTTCATATAGCACGCTTGTGCCATTCCCACTATTCATTTTGAAGAGGTGTTGTTTCACTCTGGTTCTGATGTCGTGCCTGGTCTCCCCCACATAAAGTTTGTGGCAGGCCCTGCATTTTACAGCATAAACTATGTTATTTGTTGTTGTTTTCAGGGCCTGCCACATGTTAATACCTGTTTGAGCAAATGGGTTAAAAATGTGGGGGAGACAAACAAAGCCAATGTCCGAGCCAAAGTGCTTCTCCCTATGATTTATCATTGTTTTTACTGAGATCAAAGTGGACTAGGAGATCTTTGAGGTTTTTATTTCTTCGATAGGCGGAGATCAGCCGGCACTCCCTCAGCTCATCGCAGTCCAACCTTGCCCCCTCAAAATTTGTCTTCAGAGATGATGAAAGTGTCTTTAAGTTCTCAGAGTATGTTACTATAATGGGGACGAAGGTGGACCCAGATGGCTGAGGGCAGTTGTTGTCATATTTGTGTTCAAATGACCGGCCAGTCTCTGCCTTGATATTCCTGAGGAAGCGCTTCAAGTAATCCCTGGTCCTGAGCACACCAAACATGCTTGTTTAAGCCTCCTGTGGAAAGTGTGGAGGTCCCCCCAGAGCTCTGGTCGGGTGGGTGGGTGGGTGGTGTGTGGGTATGATGGTGAGACCTTTTTCCAGTATCCAGTTGCACAGCTGTGAGGGACAAAACGACAGAGAGATTAGTTATGTTAGACTGATGGGAGGGAGATGGAGGTGAACAGTTGGCTCTCATTAGTAGTTTAATCGTTGTTTCCAGTACTTGAACAACATCCTGGCTGTCTCTGCAGTCCAACGTACGTTGTCTCTATGTACCTGAAAGAGTAATGGGTTAATTTCCAGGATGAAGTTGCACTTGGATGATATTACGTTGTTAAGTTTAGCAGGTGATTTCTTTCTTTGGTCCAATTGGTGAGAAAAGTTTGATGGGGATGTATATGGTGGCGTTGGAAGGTGTTCTGAATGGTGCTCCACATCTGCTGTAACTGTTTGGTGAATGTGGAGGGGTCGTGTTCCGATAGGCCATTATTGAGTCCAACTGAGTGTATGACTTGTGTTGTAATATGACATGTTGGAATTTTCTTGAGTATGGCTGTAATGTGGTGGAAGTTGGCTCCTGGACAACTGTCTTTTTGTATGTTTGGGTCTGTAAATGGTGGGATCTGGACTAGGTTCAAGTCCCCTATAATCGGCATCCTCTTACACACCTCCAGCGACCAGTCTTGCAATTTACGTAAAGTGTGGGGGTGTACATGTGGTTCTGGAAGACCTGGGGAGCCAGGTGCAGTTGCAGGAGCCCTGTTGCGACAAGAGGTGGATGTCTCAGATGAATGGTTAGAAATAGGTGTTATTCAGGGCTCAAGGGCTCGCAAGGCCTGAAACATATCGTAAGGAAATCTCCAAACCAAAACTAAAATAACAAAACCAAATGGCTCAACACACTCCTGGCATGGAGGAACCGGAGCCTCAACCTCCTCACCAGGTAACCTGCAGGGAGAGAGTAGAGAGCTCGACAAGAAAGAGACACCTCCTTAAGTCAGCTCAAGCTGACGAGACAATAAATCTCACCTGAGGTCTCCTCTGTGCTGAGAGAGAGAAAGAGGTGGGGAGTGACAAACAAACACACACACACACACACACACACACACACACACACACACACACACACACACACAGTCCTACCTCCTGGCCACATGTAACAATAGGTTAGGGTTTTGGGTTGGGGTTATGGGTTTGGATTAAAATCTGGTGCACTAGCTTACTGAACTGGATGGATACAGTTTGAGGGGTTTACCTTGTGCAGTGGTGGGGGTGAAGGTTAAAATAAAGGAGTGAGGGACTGCAAGTGCTATGATAAGAAAAAGTGCTTAAAACCATGCTATATTACTAAAAGGTGTTGTAAATATTAAGAAATAAATAAGAAAATATAATGCATACATAAAAGCCATCACACACAATATATATAAAATCACACAAGTGCCAGTCGTAACCGTCCCCTGATGTGAGGGAGTTGAACCCAGGCCAACCACATGGGGGTTCCAGATCTAAACCTCTATGCTATATCAATTGAAGGATTTACCTTGTTGAGTTGGTTTTGAGATTGTGGGAGGGACAAGATGGATCTCTTATGTGATGTCTGTTAAAAAAAAAAAAAAAAAAAAAAAAACTGGGGTAAGGGACCTGTGAGTGCAATTTTCTGTTTTCTGTTCTGTTCAGTGTGTGACCTTTATACGCATGCCCCATGGCTTCTCTTCTGGCTACAACCTAAGAATGTGGCTGATGAACCCTCTTACGGACCCCAAAACCGACCAAGAGAGGAGGTATAATGACCTCCATTCCTGCACTTGAGCAGTTGTGGAGAGGGCAATCGGCCTGCTGAGGGGACAGTGGCACTGCCTGGACAGGTCAGGGGGGGTGCTGCTGTACCGACCTGAGAAGGTGTGCCACACTGTGATGGCCTGTGGCGTCCTCCACAACATGGCACACTGCCATGGCATGCCACTGCCAGAGCAGAACACCCTCTCCTGGCTTATTGTCTATTGAGAAAAAAAAAAAAAAAAAAAAAAAAAATTAAACATGAGTCAAAGTGTTTAATATCCTGGTATCTTTACATACAAGCTATGTGTATTGTGAGCAACCAATTGTATGACCAGTATAATTGAGATCTGACCATTTCTTTTTAATCTGTGTGTGTGTGCGCTGCTCAGATTCCACTGCATTACAGCCTCACACACACACGCTTCCACTTGCATCTTTTTTTTTGTCATATTTATCCCTGTTGACAGGGTAGCAAACAGAATCTCCCTGCGTGTCCCCACTTCTAGTCCTCACTAGACTCTCTACCTTAGACTCTGTGAAATTCCTTTTCTTTCTTTGTTCATTGCAATATCAGATCGGACAAAGAGTCCAGGGCCTATTTAAATTGATTTGCATATTTAAATAGGGGCATGGACAGGGAGGAGTTTGGCACCTCTGCATGTGTGCTCAATTCCACACTGATTGGGATGTACAAAAGAAACATGCTTGGATCCATACCTACGCACACTTTGGTACATCTGAATTTATTTGTGTTTGTGTGACAGTTTCTGGGTTTTGGCGTACACCTAGTTTCACTAGGAAATCCACGCAAGCCTTTGTACATGAGGCCCCTGCTCTCTCCTCTCCTGCTCTCTCCTGCCACATGTTTAACTACTCCTCATCCTCCTTCAGCGATAACGGTACTTATAATAAATGTAGTTTATTTGTAGCTTTGGAGGCAAGGCTCAGTGATTTAGAGGCATGGTACCGCATCACCAAACAGTCAGTAGCTGCCCTGCCCTGCTCTGCCCTGTCCCCTGTAACTGGTGCAGTACCACCCAAGGTAGCTTCAGCTAGCCGTCCTTTGGCAGTTCCCGAGCTGCCAGGAAGCTGGGTGACTGTCCGAAGGAGGCATAGCCCCAAACTGAAGACCACGGTACACCACCATCCGCTCCACATTTCTAACAGATTTTCCCCACTCAGCAACACACCCGTTGAGAGGCCAACACTGGTCATTGGCAGCTCCATTTTGAGAAACGTGAAGTTAGCAACACTGGAGGCCATAGTTAAATGCATCCCAGGGGCCAGAGCGGGCGACAGAGTCTAATTTGAAACTGCTGGCTAAAGAGAAACGTAGATACAGTAAGATCGTTATTCACGTCGGAGTTAATGACAAATTGGTTAATCGGTGCGTGCATACACCAAAACGATGTCGGACTCCGTAGTTTTCTCTGGACCCCTGCCCAATATGACCAGTGATGACATGTATAGCTGCATGTCGTCATTTCACCACTGGTTGTCGAGGTGGTCCAGCAAACGATGTGGGCTTCATAGAGAATTGGACACCTTTCTGGGGAAAACCTGGTCTGATTAGGAGAGACAGCATCCATCCCACTTTGGATGGAGCAGCTCTCATATCTAGAAATATTGCCAAGTTTATTAGTCTACCAAAACCGTGACAGCCCAGAGCTGAGACCAGGAAGCAGAGCTGCAGTCTTACACGCTTCTCTGTGCCTCCATTAGAGCAGCTGCCCACCCAGTCCTTTAGTATAGAGACCTACATTATTTAAAGATAAAACAAACAGAAGAGAGTTCATCAAAATTAAATCAACATCTCCAACAGTCCAAAATAAGAGAATTAAATGTGGACTCTTGAATATCAGGTCCTTGTCCTCTAAAGCTGTTTTAGCCAATGAATTAACATCTGATTATGATATTGATTTATTTTGTCTTACTGAAACCTGGCTGCAGGAGAATGAATATGTTAGCTTAAATGAATCCACTCCTCCCAGTCATTGTAATACTCATATTCCTCGTAGTACCGGTCGAGGTGGTGGAGTTGCAGCCATATTTGACTAAAGTCTATTAATAAATCCTAAACCTAAACTCACCCAACCTGGAAAACATTACAGCCAATTCTATTTGTTACAGTATATCATGCTCCTGGTCCTTACTCTGAATTTTTATCTGAATTTGCATCAGGCTTGATCCTTAAAACAGATACGGCTGGCGGCCCACCACCAGGGGCGGACTGGCCTCCGGGGGTACCGGGAGTTTCTCCGGTGGGTCAGTGGGCCGGCCCGGTGTTCCGTATTAACTTGTGACCACGTTAACTGGCGACTGTCAGCCAAATGCGTCTGTGGTTGTCGTAGATACGACAGATGTTGAAAACAGCAAAAAGGGGACGTAGCTGTCCTCGTAGATGCCTTTTTGTTTAGTTTCTTACCCGTTAATGTTGCAAAATCAACAAAACAGACCTGACTCGTCCGTGCAGTCTTATTTGTGTGAACGCATCATGTACTCCGTCTGGTTTTAAACGTTGCTTGTGCTTGTAAACAGGAAGAGAGCAAGTTAGCTCTTCCTGCTAAAGTCTCTAAAAAAATTACATATACAAATGCGTCTATGGAGCCTGCTTCAGTGAACATGTGTCAGAAGAAATACTCGGCCTTTTGAAAGGCCTTATGACAGAAAGTGTTTTTTTCATGGGAGTCGAACACGTACCATTGTGACAAAATAAACAAAAGACAGAAGTATCTCACCTCTCTATCAACACACTGAAGATTTTCAGTAAAATACCATATACAGCAGACAGACAGACTGCCGCCTCTTTTTAACATGGGATGGATAACCACGTTAACTTGTGACCACACCTGGCTCTGTTCCTGCTAAAGTCTCTAATAAATCTCTAATACAAATATATACATCCATATACATCTGTGGAGCCTGCCTGAGTAACCATGTCACCACGCCATGCATGTCCTTTGAATGAAAAAAAAAAAAAAAAAAAACACCCTTGAATGGGGTTTGAACTCATACCATTGTGACAAAACACACTAAAGACAGACACTTAGTACTGTTCACCACGAGCACATTTAAGAGCTTATCATAAAATACCATATACAGTATACATATTCTGCTGTCTCTTTTTAACGTGGGACAGATGGCCAGGTTAACTTGTGACCACACCTGGCGCCATTATCATATAAGGTCTCAGAATATTTAACATAGAGATGTATAGTATAGTCAGTGTTGAAAATGCTCTTCCTGTGAATGTCTATTAAATGTATGAAACATTTCCCAAATACATCTTTGGAGCCTGACTGAGTAAGCATGTGTTGTGTTGAAGCGCTGTTCTGCCCTTTCATATACAACATACATGTCAAGTGGTTAATTGGACACAGCACTTGGCCTCTCATCCTGATTCCATCTGAGTGTGGCCAAAGTTTTTGTGAGTGTAGTAAAGCAATACTCAGGTGGAATCTGTGTCCAATCAACCAGTTAAAGACAGAAAAGTTTATAAGGTTCTGCAGAAATTACAACCATGTGGGAGTAGGTAGTTGAATTGAGAGAGAGAGTGAGTGAGTGAGTGACCACAACTCCTAAGGGAAATAATGGACTTTAAAGTCCATAACCGTATGAAAGAGGGCCTGACAAAACACGAGCGATGGACAATTAAAAGAAGAGCATCCAATTTTGTGCTGAAGGGTAAGTACATTCATTTCTATACCATCATCAAGTGCATTTGTTTTATGTTTAGATTACATTGAGCTTTTTTTTGATCAGATGGAGTCCTTCACTACATATGCAGACGCCACAAAGACAAACAGGAGCACTTGGCCATGGTAGTGACTTCAGCTGCTCAGGCAGAAAAAGTGTTCCAGGACTTGCATTGCAGCAGTCTCGGTGCACACTGTGGAGTAGATAAAACACAGCATGCAATAATTAGCCTTTACTACTGGCCTGGCATGGAAGCCGATATCCGCAAATGGGTAAGTTATAAAGGTCATCCTTGGGGCCGTGTTTAGCTTAGTTGGTAGAGCAGCCACCCCATGTACAAAGGCTCAGTCCTTGCTGCGGAAGCCCAGCGTTTGACTCTGACCTGTGGCTCTTTCCCACATGTCATTCCCCATCTCTCTTCCCGCATTCCTGTCACTCTTCAGCTGTCTCTGTCAAAAATAAAGCTTGAAAAGGCCAAAGAAATAATCTTAAAAAAAAAAAAAAAAAAGTTATGGGGTCATCAAACTGCCCTTCATGTACATGAATGCAATAACTAAACAATTCACATGTTGTCTATGTCCTTTACTTGGTGTTTTATGTGACCAAAGGTCTATTGTTGAATATTATTTTACTTCAGGGCTGCACAGTGTCCTGACTGTCAGGCCAAGCAGCCCTAATTTAAAAGAAAAACAATACAACCCAATAGAGGTAAGGATGATTTGTGCAACTGGCTTTGCTCTCATGTAGTGAAATGTGCTTTACTGCACCTTCTTATCTAATCATCATTACCTTTTCCAGGTCACAGGCCATTTGAGCTAGTTGGCATGGACCTGGTCAAACATGACAAAACGGAGGGTAGTGATAATACATCTGTGTGATGGTTGATTACTTCATGAAGTGAGCAGAGGCCTACCCTCTTAAGAGTAAGTGTGCAGAGGAGGTGACCAAGTGTATTCTAGAGTTGTATACAAATTTGGTGCACCCTGAGAGACTGCTTACAGACCAGGGGACAGAATTTAAAAACCAATTAGAACAGTCAGATAAACTATTTAATTCAGGTAAGTCATTCTGTAAATGCTGACTTCTGTGCAAAATGGGATTTAAAGTCAATGCCAGACTCTGTAGTCACTTGGAATAAAGAAGTTTCTTGCACCATACCATCCCCAGACTAATGGCTTGGTGTTGGAGAAACTTAATGGCACCATCAGAAGTAGGTTACATAGTGGCCATCTGCCAGATCCTACACACTGACATGAATGCTGTAAGAATTTCATTGGTACACAAAAAGATACCCCTGCTCATGTTTTCTGATATGGACATTTCAGATCTCAACAGAATTATCATGCAAACAGCCAAACAAATGGATACCTTCCTCCAGGCCACTATGTTTGGCCTCAGAACAAAAAAAACAACTAACAACTCAACACAGCCCTTATTACCTTTTGTTTGGAATGGAGGGTAGGTATCCCTCTGAGGTGGCAAGAAGGACATGACTACTTGTTTTGGAAGTGAGCACATGTGATCATAATTACTTGGATAAATGTGTTGAATGGAATATAATGCTTAACATTTTTGTACTTTAGGTGCTAACAGAAAAGTACAGCGGCATAAAGAGAACCTATGAGGGCCCAAATAGCAGCCCCTTGTGTATCAAATTGTAAAGGCATCAAAGAGGACACGGGAAAATCCAAAAAGCTAGAGAAGGGTGGGAAGATAATTTTAAAGTGAGGACAAAGTTTTAAAAACCAACATCCGATGGCGGTGTGACAAGTGACATCCTAAACAAAAGACATCCTGTGGTGTCTTTATATGCAAAAAAATAAGATTATAGTAATCATTGGAAACTTTTCTTGTTTTGTAGAAGACCACAAATGACACTAACCTGTATTTTTAAGATACTTAGAACTGCTGCTGCAAAGACACTGAAATAGACTTTGGAGTGGAGGGAGTCAGACATAAATAGATTACGTCTTGAAATTGCAGGACCTGATGGCAGATTCTGGTAAGCATCAACTGTGTGTCAACTGACTGAAACATTTATTTGTACTAGATCCACTGATTAAAACTGGAATATTTTGGCAGATGACATAGCTGGGCAACATATAGCCCAGGAGGAAGGAGGAGGCAGATAGAGAAATACAGACCTATGGACCACTGGGTAGGAACCCTTTAAGTTCTTTAAATGGAGACTGCAATTTTTTTTTTTTTAATGAAATTTGATTATTTTCTCTTTCAGATTGAGATTCATGCTGCATGCACTCCAAATGGTATCATTGATTGTACTGAAAGCCTGTCTGTCAAGTTGATGTATGTTTGTATATGTAAATGTTTGAATAAAACTATCTAAGTAGTAGCAATGAGCATTTAACACTGACTATACCATACATCTCTATGATAAAGACCTTATATGATAATGGCGCCAGGTGTGGTCACAAGTTAACCTGGCCATCTGTCCCCACGTTAAAAAGAGACAGCAGAATATAACATACTGTATATGGTATTTATGATAAGCTCTTAAATGTGCTTTGCATTGAACAGTACTTGCTAAGTGTCTGTCTTTAGTGTGTTTTGTCACAATGGTATGAGTTCAAACCCCATTCAAGGTTTTTTTGGGGGGGTTTTTTTCCATTCAAAGGACATGCATGGCGTGGTGACATGATTACTCAGGCAGGCTCACAGATGTATGTGGACATATATATTTGTAACTGAGATTTATTAGAGACTTTATAGAAGACAGAACCAGGTGTGAGTCACAGAGTTAACGTGGTTAAAATATATATATATATATATATATATATATATATAAATAAATAAATAAAAGATGCGCTGATGTTAGTGTGTTTACATTTTTCTACCGTCTATGAGGGAGAGGAGTGACTAATTAACGAGCATTAATTCTCGAACAAACAACACAAACCCGGCTTGAACAAGCGCGTCCGATCAGGTTGGGTCGTCCATGCCTCTTATTATTAGGAGCCCAAAAGAACAGGCAGCCCGGTCCAGAGAGCAGAGGGACAGCACAGAAACAGGTGTGTGTGTGTGTGTGTGTGTGTGTGTGTGTGTGTGTGGGCTACCTTCTGTTAAGGGTAGGCTAATATATTCTATAGTCATAGTTGGCTGAAAATCTCAGGACATGTGTAAAGCTCAAGCATGTGAGAGTCTCTTTTCATATTTAATATCTGACAGTAGGCTACAGCTGTCAGATCCAGATGAGAATAGGGCAGAAGTGGTGGAAGAAGAGTGTGGCTGAAGCAATGTTGTCTTTTCCCTCTATTTTCTACTCAGAGTACACCGGAACGCCTCATTTGTGTTAAAAATCACAAAATTCTTCTGGGGGAGTGCCCACAGACCCCCCTACAGTACTTTAGCTCTCCGGTATGGTGTGTTTGAGTGAGTGAATGACAGAGAGAGAAAGAGCCGGGTCTGCTTGACCGGGAAGGGGATGCTCGTCAGGTGGATGGCTGTAATGTGAGATTATTATTTGTCTAGCTTGCTAACTTTTAGCACAGCGCATTTAGGCTAGTTTGGCTGTAAAACATCAGTATTATGTATGGACTAGGGCCAGACAGCACTCGGTGGCATTGGCCAACATTGACAGCATCTACCACCATCATCATCATCCGCCGCCCTGGCCTGGGCCAGTCAGGTACTAAATTCCCGGGCCATTTTTTGCCCCAGTCCGCCCCTGCAGTTAGCCATTTATTTGGGAGGTGGTGAACACCAGGCAAAACCTTCAACATTCAGCCAATCGCAGGCTACTTATGTATTTCATTGCTGCCATCTGAATGTTGTCGTTCCTGTCTCTCCTCAGACTCCTCTCCCTGGTCCAGCACGCTACTGTGTTTAAAAAGGGGAGAGTGATTAGACAACTAGATGCAGGTGTGCTAATCACCTCCCCTGGCACTGCTCTCCTGAGCGGTCTCCACACCTCTCCCCTGCAGCTGATGCACCACGCCCCCCTCATACTCCTGTTTCAGTAATGAAATTGATTTTAGATTTACTATTAATTTATATATTATTTACTAACTGGGATTTTCTTTTTTTCCTGTTTCATTGCAGACATTCAGCAAATGAGAAAAGGAGGGCTTTAGCAAAGGCTAGGCTCACAAAATTCAGAGAAAAAAATTTGCAACAGACCCGAACAACTAGAAGAATAGAGAAGGAAAGAAAGAAAGGTTAGGTTAAATATACATTTTTATTTATAAATATGTGTACACACAAACAGTCAGCAAGCTATTCAGTTCAGAATATAGGATGATGGGTATGGGTGAAGATTTTTGCCATGTTTGTATGCTCATTTCATGTCATGCATACTTTCCATTTTCAGATTTCAAAAACAAAAGCAAAATAGTACATAAAAAAAAAAGAACCCAAAAATAGGAACAGGTGAAATAAAACACTCTCAAAATTGAGATCGAAATTGCGTTACACAGAAGAATAGCTCCTACAGAGGGAGATGCTTAACCTAAAAAAAGACTCAAAAGACTTGAGATGATGGCCGAAAGGAAAGAAGGAAGGTTAACTGACAGAGAAGGCAGAGAGGTCCAAAAAGAAATTCCAAAAAGAAGACAACGGAAAACATCTAACATAAAGTGGGTCACTAAGACTGTCCCAATGCCAAAACAATGCAAAGATGGGTCCACTGAAGAGAAAGAAGTAAGGAATGTGTCTCTTGAAAAGAGGCATCCATTGAAAAGCTGGTTGACCTCACACAGGACCACCTCTCAAACTTCTCAAGACAGATCTATAATATCCAGTATCAGTCTGAAAGACTGGGGAGATTGAAAGAGAGCTTGACCCAGAATGATGTAGTGGTTCACATAGACTGCAGTGAGAACTATGCTTTTAAATACAATACGGAAATGGAAGAAACTCACTTTGGAGGTGGCAACCAGCAGATAACCCTCCATACTGGTGTTATCTGGAGTTATCTATCTGAGTGGGTGCTTTTACTTGGGCTCAACAGTACCTTTTTAATGTGAAGATTTTATCATGTTAACATGGAATTTCACTGAGGCATCCCATGGAAAGGGTGGAGTGGGCAGTGCCCTAAAAAACCTTGCAGACAGAACTGTATTAACTCATCTGTGAGACTCTTCAAAATACCGGACGACATTAAAACAAGCGGCAAATTAGTGCCACCGAACCTGAAGGCAGTACCTGGGTACGGTGTTCATTTTAGGACATCCTCAGATCTCAGACTCAGGTGTCAGACTCCAACGAAACATCAGAGTCGCCTAAAAGTCACTCAGTCTCAGAAACCTTTGTCATCTTCAGACAAAACGGCATCATCCTCAGACATCATCCTCAGACAAAACGGCATCATCCTCAGTCATAACGGCATCATCCTCAGACATCATCTTCAGAAAAACCTTTGTCATCCTCAGAGAAAATGGCCTCATCCTCAGACATCATCCTCAGAGAAAACGGCCTCATCCTCACACAAAACGCCCTCATCCTCAGACATCATCCTCAGAGAAAACAGCATCATCCTCAGAGAAAACAGCATCATCCTCAAAATCCAACATCCAACTTAACTCAAAATCATAGCTGGTTCCTAGTCTTCTAGCAAATTCACATGGATTGCTGAGAATAGCTACAATATTGTTGCTGTTTAGGCCAAATAAACAGACCAAAATAAATACTAAATAATTTATTTAATAATTTCGAATGAAAAAACATTTATCTTTTCATATGAACCCTTTATGGGTTCACACGAGCAGATTTTAAAAATTCATAAAAAAAATATATCAAATTGTTTTCAGCAAATGGTACAGTCAAAGGACTTCAAAATCTACACAGAGGTACCTGGGGAGATGTAGAACAAGAATGCAGTTGAGTTTGCTGAAAACAATCTGATATATTTTTTTATGAATTTTTAAAAACTGCTTCTGTAGCCAGCACCATGAAGTCGCACCCACGCTTTACCGTAAAAGTGATGTAGACGGGCATTCGAGTTTCGAAGTGTAGATAGCGTGACCGCAGTAAAAGGGTGCTGGCTACTTTTGCTAATTCATTAAGCTATTCAACAGCTCCCTCCTCTGGCCAACGCTGGCTATAGGTCTATGAGAACTTCGTGTGAACCCATAAAGGGTTCATATGAAAAGATAAATGTTTTTTCATTTGAAATAATTAAATAAATTATTTAGTATTTATTTTGGTCTGTTTATTTAGCCTAAACAGCAACAATATTGTAGCTATTCTCAGCAATCCATGTGAATTTGCTAGAAGACTAGGAACCAGCTATGATTTTGTGAGTTCAGTTGACTGACGAGACGTGTGGTTTCGGTTTCGCATTCGTTTCTTGGTTCATGCGAGGATGAGGCCGTTTTCTCTGAGGATGAGGCCGTTTTCTCTGAGAATAATGTCATTTTCTCTGAGGATGATGTGTGAGGATGAGGCTGTTTTGTGTGAGGATGAGGCCGTTTTCTCTGAGGATGATGCCGTTTTCTCTGAGGATGTCTGAGGATGAGGCCGTTTTCTCTGAGGATTATGCCGTTTTCTCTGAGGATGATGTCTGAGGATTATGCTGTTTTCTCTGATGATGATTGGAATGGAACTCAGAATTAATTTGTCACCATAGAGGAGTAAATTATCAACTCTACTGGTGCTACTGGTCTTGATGGGAGAAGACATCAAGCAATGGTGTAAACAGTGTAAAAGGCGTGCAGTGGCAAAACGCACACAACCACAAACCGTAGCATCCATGATTCATTTGCTGGCAGCCAGAACTAACTTGACTCTTCAAATTTGGAGCCCCCCAGAGATGGGAGCAAGATTTGGTCATGACTGGTGTCTTTAGAGAATTTACCCAGGCCATACCCACCTGAGACCAGAGAGTTTCCACGATGGCACAGATGCTGGAGAAGGAATGGTTCTACTGGTTTAGTGTTCCTGGACTCCTTCAGTCAGACCAAGGCTGAAATTTAAATAATTGCTCTTATCCAGCACCTCTGTGACCTGTATGACATCCAGATGACCTGCATGACCCTATACCACCCACAGGGGAACGGCAATGCAAATAAACAAACCTGCTGTACATGGTTCCCCCTGAACTCAAGTGCAACTGACCAGATTAACTTCTGAAACTTGTATTCAGCTGTAACCCATTATCCATCAGTCAACTCTAATCCACCAGTCTCCATACATGCTAATGTTTGGCTATGAGCCCCAGCTTCCAGTGGACGTCCAGTGGATCCAGGAAATCCTTAAGGACCTCAAAGTAATGTTCAGCTGTGCCTCGGAAAGGATTAAGACAACTGCACAAATATAGAAGGACAGACATGATGCTAAGGGGGGAGATGACCAGTGGGAAGAACACTAACTGATCTACCTTTGGGATCACTCCCATGAAACTCGAAATAAAATCAGGAAAGCAGGAACAAAGCAGGAAGTAGGTTCATTGGAGCATACTAAAGCTGGTTATCCCACCATATGTCTTATACCTTGAATAACTGCTGTAAAACATGGCTTGGCATGTACATCATCTCCCAGGACGAGTGAGGGGAAAGGGAAACAAGTGCTGCAAATTCCCAGATACCTGGCAATAGCTGTATGGTGACAGCTATGTTACGCCCCTGGTGTTAGGGCTAATGCAAGTCCCTATAACATCACCCCGTTTTTTTGCCAGGACATTGATACAAACAGGGTAGATGTAATGGATAGGTTTTGAGCCAATAGGCTGCCATCCCAGCTGTCTCTCCCTTGGAGATTCTGCCCTTTTCCCTTGGTGGCACACAGTCACATCTGTGAATAATTACCCAGTAGGAAGTGGGACTCAGTAGCACAGTCTTGATGCCTGTGTCCAGGGTGGAAAGTGAGTGAGCTAATCTCCTACATGTAGGTGTTTTAAAGCTGATCTTGTGAACCTTATTATCATGATGACCAGTCTTTGAAAAAAATTGGGGAAAAAAAATCACGATACCAATAAGAGAAGACATCACAGGCACAAATGTGATTCTGGGATATGTTCTTGGAGCAGCATAAATCTTCCCTTCCTTTGCAACAAAAGCGGTGCCGCTCGTGAGATAGAGCACCTTCATGGAGGCATACAATGTGATCTGTTCACAAATTTCAACTGTAACCCAAAGATAGTTAACAAAGAATATCTATCTGTTGTACAAAAATCTGACAGCTCCACCTAAAAATCTTTTAAAAGATGCACACGATAAAGGTAATTCAACACATGGCTGGAAAATGTTGCTGGGATAGAATTGACTGTATTTGTCCGCTTATCTCCAAGAAGAGATATTACTACTGATTCAATGATTGCTCAAAGAGGATATTTTGACCTCAAGGCAAATGTTCTTGGAAAATTGGACAAGTAATTCACTGGCCAGTTTTCCACATACAAAATCAAGATTATATATATTCAGTAGAACATTTAAACTAGTGAAATACATGAAGCCGAATCACTAAAATGAGTAAAGGCATGAGTAAAGGGTCATCTGGACATTTCTGTTCTGTTGTCTGACCAGTCGTTGTTGAGGTGAAGACCCAGGTTGCTGTGAAGGGGGCTGAGATTGCACCAGTCGATGAAGTCTGTGATGACCTCCCTGTACTCTTTCTAATTTCCTTCTTATACCCGTCCAACGATCGCTGTATCATCAGAGAACATCAGACAGTTGTCAGTGTTGTAACTGAAGTCTGATGTTTACAGGGTGAAGAGAAAAGGAGAGAGGATATGCAGCATGTACCCTGTAGGGTACATGCTGCAGATCCCTACATCAGACACACAGACATGAAGCACAGTCACATAATTTCATGTGTCTTTGCATGTTTTTCTGGCAACTGTAGATTTCCCTTCACATGAGGAGGGACAGGGTGAAGCAACATATTTTTAATTGGCAACTACATCACCAGATGCCACTCAATCCTACAAACTGAACCATGAAATGTCTTGGCAAATATTGGATTGGGAGGTTTCCTGAATAGGTGCCAGTTTTCACTTGTGTCGTGAAAGATCTAAACATTTACCCTTAACCTTTTAGACAGCTGATTTGAGAGACGGAAAGGCTCATTTGGTTTTATCGATATCTCTCAAGCTGCAGCTGATGAGCTTTTACTTTTTATGTTCTGCCAGTTTCCCTTAGTTTCTCTAAAGGGACATTTGCTGTCATCATACCTATTCTGCTGATCAAAGAATGGACTTTAACTTATAGAGATCATGTGTGATGCTGTTGTAACCAGCATAAAAAATCAGGTCACTAACCCAGTATTTCTCATTTAGACAGTCCCGGTAAACCCCCAGTAGGTGGCAGTGTTCCCCCGTTAGTGCTATTTTATTCCTGAACCTAGCTCAGGTACCGCGTGAAGTCGTCACCTGAGAGACGCCATTTTCTCTCAGACATGAGCCGGACGACAGCAGACCAGACCGAGTGCGACGGTAGCGAAAAGTGAAAATAAAATAAAACAAACACAAAGAAAAGAGTTATAAATAGCTGCGGACAACAGCAGAACCGTCCGCCGAAAGACCCGGTAGCCTCAGGCAAACTCAGTTCACCCCAGTAAGCCGTGAGCCAAGGAGAAAAAAAAACCCTCGTGGAAGTACCGTATTTTCAGGACTATAAGCCGCTACTTTTTTCCCACGCTTTGAACCATGCGCCTTATACAAAGATGCGGCTTTTCTGTGGATTTTTCTTCAGCCTCAGGGGGGCGCTCTAGCAGGAAGTGCAAAAACGAGACAGGCAGCGGAAGTCAGTGCAAAGAAGAACGCGCCAGTTTTTATTCTTAGCACGTGCAACCCAACACGCACAACAACAAAATTGTATTTTCACACCCTCACCCCCTCATCATGGAAAACAGAAGAAATTCTTATGATCAGTCCCTCCAGTTTTTCGCGATCGCGTGGATTACCGCGTAATCAGCAATATGCCGCATATTTTCACGAGGCCGCATATTTCCTGCCATGTCGCATAATTATTGCAAAATAACCAAACATGCATTTGATCTATGGTGGTCTTCCACCATAGATCAAATAAACGGCTCTGCCATAGATGTATCTTCCACACCACCTGGTGGCACGCGCAGGGACCTCTCCCTGTCACCGGGCGCATTTTCTCCGCGGTGGTGCGCCGTGACCAGCTCTGGGTCGGCTTGGAAAGGCTCGGGCGCCCCTCCGCCCGGACCTCGCTGCTTCCCGGGGCCATGGAACGATTGCCCGCTGCGCCCTTTTCGGGGGTTCGCCGCCGGGGACGGGAATTAATCTATGGTGAGACGTCGGAGACGGCAGTAGGAAGAACTGATTCAGTGCCAAAAGACAAGAAAGGCTTTCAGAGGACATAATAGCAGGTGGCCTGAACTTTCTGTGTAAATATCTTATTTCTCAACCTGGATATCGGCGGCTTATAGCCTGGTGCAGCTTATATGTGACAAAATATATATATTTTTAAAATTTTAGTGGGTGCGGCTTATATTGAGGTGCGCTCTATAGTCCGGAAAATGCGGTAAATGCAGAGACTCTGGTGAGTTAGCATACAGTTAGCCTGTAGTCCGGTAGCCATTTAGATGGAAAAGATGCATTTATTGTGTTATCACCTTAGTTTAAGTTGGTCTGTATTGTTTAAAAATAACTTTTGTGCACTTTTTACCGTAGTTTTTTGTTGGAAAAAGAGTCATGCTAATCGCTATGCTAATTATTAAGGTAAAGCTAATTTCCATGTGGTCTGCAATGAGAAGATGCAGTTTATATTATTTGTGCCATTTGAACTGCCTGTTTGTGTTGTTAGCCATTTGAAAGGAGTAACGGTACCATTTAAGGTGTGGTATATTTCATTTTTGACGAAGGAATCTGCATTTGTGTATAAAAACTGTAATTCATTTGATGTTCAAGAGTTAAATAATTAAAAGGGTGAATTAAAATAGTTAAAAACTAATGATATAAGATAAATAGTGGTTAAAAAGAGATGCATAAATAATGTGTCTTAAAAAATACTATTGTTGATATTAATTCATGAATAATTGAATACATTCATGGTTAAAGCGAATTGTTTTAATTCATAATAATTCATTTATTGTGTATTAATGTATTTCCTTGATTTTTGGTGATATATTTCATGATAAACAGAAAAGATGAGGTCTCATAGAACATGACAGAATCAGATTTAGGTCTTACACCTATGCGGTTTCTGTGTAGGTTGGTTTTTGTACTTTGCTAGTCTGAACTACTGTCCGAGAAACAAAGAGAGAGAGAGACGATTGAGATGGCGAGCCCAGCCCAACAGATCTGAGAGAGAGAGAGAGTTCGAGAAGCAGTGTGGCCAGCTGCAGTGAGAAACACAGATAAGCTACTCATACACTCACCTACCCGTGTAGAGGCAGTAGTAGTAGAAGAAAGAAACTGAGGACAAGGAAACTGAATAAACATTGACAAAACACACATTGGATCCATCCTGAACTGAACTTGCAGAATACTGAGCAGGATAGCTCAGTCTCAGAACTCTTCATTTTTTTGGTTTTGTTTGTTTTATGGCGCCTTAGGTTATTAATTTGGAAAAAGTGTACAGCTATGCTGTTAATGTTTATTTCTTGTTTTTTCATTGATATTAAAATATCATCTGTTCGTATACCAACCCTCATTTGTGTAAGTCATTTCCTAACTCTTACCGAACCTAGAGATGTGAGTATCCCTTAATTCTCTAAGTAAGGACTAAAGGTGCTACACTGTCCTGACTGTGAGAATGATGCTGGTGGGAGGAACCTATCTGAACCCAGGACACCTTTCATAAGTAAAGTCACTCATAAAGGGTGGCCCTAGGTAGACAAAGGGCTGGGTTGTTGAGGAATTGCTTTAGCTCCTCCAGACTAGACCGCAATGTAGGGTCTACGGTCAGGCACATGCACAGCAAAATCTTTACATCTGAAAAGTGAGAAACAAACAGCAGATCAAAGGTTAGTGGGCAATCCAATGAATAAAAGACATCTTAAGAAGAGATAGAAATATACTTTATATTGTGAAAGTCTGTGTATGTTTTACCTGTGGACAGTGTTGTGTTGAATTGAATGTCATTGGTGATGTAGTCTGTGGTGGTAAAAGGCTCATGTCCATTCAGCAGTGAATAGAAGAGCACACCCAGCTGCCAAACAGTGGTAGGAAGGGCCCAGTATTTCTGACACTGAAACCACTCTGGAGGGAAGCAAGCAAGGGTACCTATTGCACACATCAACAGAGCAATGGAAGGAGACAAACAGAGAGATGAAGGAAAAAGAAAGAAAAGGCATGAGGGATGAACAACATTACTGAAGTCATTATTTCAAAGACTGACAAATGAGTAAGGAGCAGTAAACAGATATCTTACCACCGAAGGATTCATAAGGTGTATCCATTGAGAAGCAGCCACAACCAAAGTCAATGACACGGACTCTTGGTACACCAGAGATCTTTTGTATTAGGACATTTTCTAGCTTAATGTCCCGATGAAAGACACTCTTAGAGTGCATGTCAATGGCAGTGTCCACTAGCTGCTTCAGGATCATCTGAGACAAAGAGAGACAGAGTTAGAAAGGACTGCAAGAAAAAAAATTCTCCTGGAAAAGTCTCTTAAACAACGTAATAGAAATGGTCAAAACTATGGCAGTAACACACCACTATATGAGCTTCATAGTATGATTTTTTTCATGAACTTTATTCATTAATCAGCATTTAAAGCGAAAACTTTTTGCTGCACAATCAGTTAATTTTAGCAGATTTGCTGAAATTTCATAAATCCTTGCTAATGTAATAAACTCTGGTCTAAAAAGACAGCTAACACAACTGCTTATTCTGGGGAACACCATGCACATACATACACACAGAAACATTATTCAGTCAGTCTCTGTACCTTTGCCTCATGTTCCTTCAATGATCCTCCCTGTGATTCAACATAATCCCAGAGGTCCATGGAGTTGACTGGGTTTTCCATGACCAGTATTAACTCTTCATCCAGAATGTACCAGTCAAAGAGGGACACAGCAGCAGATTGTCCAACTGATCCTGGTAGACCAGCAGCTTTCAGCATGCAGGCGACCTCAAGGATGATTTTAAACTCCTTCCCATTGCAAGTCTACAGGAAATCAGTGCATACATACCAAGGATGCTATAAGTTCATTTGATCATGGCTTTACTCATCAAATCAAATCAAACCTGCTGGACGAGAGAGCACAGAAAACTCTGGGGAAGAAGTTTATGTATGTTTACAGATGGTGGTGGTAATGGTGATGGGGAAAGAGAGAGACAGAGTTTTCAGTAAAGGGAGATGTGACTGCATCTTCGACCAATAGTCTAGTCCTATGGCAGCATAACAAAGGAATGACTTCAGCCAGCTATAGCTATAAGCTCTATCAAAAAGTCGTCTTAAGTCTTTAAGTCTACTCTTAAAGGTGTTGACCGTGTCTGCCTCCAGAACCCAGAATGGTAGTTTGTTCCACAGAAGAGGAACCACAAAGAACCCAGCATCCTGAAAGCGCAGTGTTCTAGAAGGGTAGTAAGGTACTATGAGTTCTTTTAGATATGATGGTGCCTGGCCATGAAGAGCTTTGTATGTAAGGAGAAGAATTTAAATTCTATTCTAGATAGATAACAAAGAGTTACAATAGTCCAGCCTAGAAGTAACAAATGCATGGACTACTTGCATCCGCTTGAGATACAATGTGTCTGATTTTGGTCCACAGTACAGTAAAGAAAGTACTTACCACTTGTTCCCATCTTATGTTCTCTTTGGGAATGTGCTTGATGGCGACCTGCAAAACGGAAAATAATTTGGTTGGTACTTCTTGAGGATCAGTGAATGTTATGTGTGTGTGAATGCATTTCCTACCGAGAAATTGTCTGATTTACGCAAGCCATCATACACATAGCCGAAGCCTCCTGCTCCGAGCCGACAGAGCTCACAGTACTTGTCTTCAAAGTCAACTAAAAACAACCAGACCATAATCTTAATATATACATGAAATGAAAAGTGTTTTAAATCTAAATCATTTGGTTTCCAGCTTACCCGTGCTTGTGTTTGCTGAGGAAGACATCTCAAAGATTTTCTCCTCTTCAGATGAGGCGCTGCTTAAGTTTTGGTTGACGTCACCTGCATCTTCATCAGAGCTAACATCCCTCTTCACATCAGTGCTCCTAGTACTGTGGCTACACCTCATTTTCTTTTTAGGTGCCTCACCATCATCATTGGCCTTTGTTTTCTTCACTACTATCACACTGGGGTCACTGGCATTGGAACTGATACGCCTTCCCCGATTTTTTGATGGTTTGCTATCATGGTTGGCCTTCTTCTTTCCAGACAAACAGTTCTGCACTACATGTGTGCTGGAGTAGAAGGTGTTGTTGATACTACGCCTTGCCTTCCTTGTCTTCTTTACAGGTGGCCGGACAACAACACTGGTCTTTCTCTTGTTGTGTGTCTTGGCCACTCTGTCCTCCACTGAAACCTCAGTGTGTTCAACGTGGTTTGTCAGGCTACTACACCTCATCGTTTTGGGGGGCATTGCTCTACCATCACCAGCCCTCTTCTTGCTGTCACTCCTCCTCCATGTTGTTTCAGAGGTTAGTAAGACTGTGTGTGTACGTTCAAGTTATGTAAAACCACAGACACAATGTTCTTGTAGTTCCAAACCAGATAACTTGAAGATACACCTGCAGATACCTGAAGAGTGTGTACTAGTAAGAGTTTTGAGGGCTTATAAGCTGTTGCCTTCAGAATGTGAGGTCACACTGAAGGTGACATCATAAAGGTGAAGAATCTAAAGAAAAAAGTATATGCAAATTAGCATTCTAAAGTTCTATTCAGACAGGATTCATTTATTTTAAATATTTTTATTTACACTCATATTACTGTAGTCCCATGCAGAGTGTGGGATCTTTCTCAACCTACCACCATAATTAGTCTCAATCAGTGAATGCTGAAATATCAGTATTTAGAGATGACACACTCAACATTGCTGACTAGACAATAATTTTATAACTGTTCTTTAACCCATTCTGTTTTGCCCATTTGAAACAACAGCAGCTAAGCTACACTGGTTACATTCCTCAACCGTCACCACAGAAACAGTCCAGTCCATTTATATATATATATATATATATTAAAGCAGCATTGTCATTGTATCAACATCTGCACTGTGTGAAGTCAACGACTCAAATCAAATAAAGAAAGATATAATTCATCGTTATGGCAACAATATTTATTTTCAGTGACACTCTGGACTCTGAGAGCTACATAATAAATAATACATCAAATAAATAAGTTATAGCAAAGTCAATTTGACATTCAGAATTATAAATAAAAAGTAATAATAATAATAATAATGTTATTGGCTGACTTGGCTGCATTAAAAGTCGTTTTTCAGTGTCAACCTTCCTCTGTTTAGCACATGCCATGGCACACTGACTCACAGTGACCTCTTTTCGCTTTTCTCCTCACTCCTTTATATTTTTCTCTCCGTCACTGTCACTGTCGCTGTATTCAGTGAAGGCCCGCCTTACCCTGCCTGTGATTGGCTGACATTCTTGCCCTCACCTTGACCAATCTCAGTCCTTACGCCTAAACCCAACCAACTCAAAGCCACGAAGGCAGTGAGTACTGGCCAATCACAGACAGGTAGGATGTCCCTTTAGCTGAGTAGCGGGGTAGAAACACTGTCAGAAAAAAGAGTCGCTGGTCAAAATGTAATCTCCGACAAAACATGCAGGAACAACCGGGTCATGGTTACTTTCCTAATATGCGACCATTTTGTGTTTTAAACTTTTGTTATATGTAGTGTTGCTCCATCTACTATCTGAGTGTCATCAGTGTTATCAGTAGTTTTAAAATTCAGGAAATGACAAGTGTCCATGTATGAGAGATGTGTAGGTGTGAACTGCATGTCCAATAGGGATTTTAATGTTTCAGTAAATTTACATTTGAAGTTATAATCGTCTTTTAAAAAGTGAGAAAATCACAGATGTCCTGAATAAAAATACTAATGTCAGTCTACCAATTCGGTCTATCTTTAAATATCTCATCAACTAAGGGATGAATGACATTTTGTACTGATATCTGAATGTCACTGATTTTGGTGACCGGATTTTTCCTCAAGCACAACCAGCAGGTTGATATTTTTACCATTAAGTTAAACAACTGGACCACGGTCCAGTGTGTTAGAAGTGTGAGGCTCTATTGCAGAAATTGTAGAAATATAAAATAATATTCATGTATTCAATATTCAACAATGTTTGCTTATTGTGGAAATTGTTGGGCCTGTAAATATTATACAGAGTGCATAGCCCTGCTCTATATGGAAACTGTTAAAACACCATTTCTGTTGAATTAGTGGATAAAAACCAGAAAATGAGAATTGTCATCTTACTATTACTACTTTAAACTCCACATCTCTCAATGTGTTACGTTGACAAACATCTCTTGGGTTATTATCAGTGTGCTCTTTACAGGTGACTGGTCAATAATGCATATTTTCTACACATTCTACATGATTTTTATAATAACTTCCATATTTGTTTTTTTTAAATGTTGCTTTCTATTTATGTTCTATTTATGTTTCTTGACTTCCAGTACTTATTTGTCTTATTTTCTTTTCATATGTTTATGTATCAAAACTCGAAACTGACACCTGACCTACATGTATCTTGTACATGTATGGAGCCTACACATGACTCATATGTATATGAACATTGAACATCATATGAACATCATTTAGACATTGCTCTGACGCAGCCTTATCTAAACTTCACACCAGAAGCAGCATGTCAAAGGAAGATCAGTTTATTTTTACAGTGCAGCATCAGATACAGTGTTTTACAGTTTTTTGTTCATGGTCCTTCCGATGCTTCACACCAGGGTCCAGCAGGTCACATGACAGACAGTGAGGTGGGCTCCAGTCTATAACAGCTAACGTCTGAAAAGTGAGAGAGGAGCAGCAGATTAAAGGTTAAAGTGGGCAGCTGCAGTGATCCAGTGAAAAAATGAATAGGTCTGCTTTCATCAAATATAGTGTAAAACTGTGTGTGTGTGTGTGTGTGTGTGTGTTTGAACGAATGCAAGAGAGGCACATCAGATAAAAATGCTGTTCATTTACACAGTCCATTTGTTTAGCACTATCAAGGCTCTAATCTAAAATCTGAATGTGTGTAAACGTCACTGGTATTACATGCGCTCAGATTAAGTAATGAGAATATCATGGCAATTGTCTTTGCATACATTTTCTTTGAAATGTACTAATACAAAAATGTTGATACAAGACTTTATAGTTTAGTGTCTCAGCATAGCTGCTACTAAAGTTATTTGTTGTTTAGTCTCGGGCTTAATTACCACTAAGCCTCTGAGCTGTAGTAGCTACTGAAACAACATACACTGAATGTGTTTATTGGCAACAAGAGAGAATGCAAGCCTGACTTGAACCAAAGTAAACTCTTTACTCCACTCCATTTATTCCCCACATTGTAGAGGTACCTGGTCAGATCTGTTCTGATCCTCCTCTCATTAGGACAACCTTTTACAGAGCCCTGAGTTGATTTCAGTTCATTTAGGATGACAAATAGATGCAGACAGAAACCAAACCAAAATATTTCCTTTTCCATCAAAGTCTCAACAAACACTCTTTACTACTAAACTGAAGTACAACCTGTGACGTTTGGTTTCAAATGTTACGTTAGTAAAATAAATTCAAATCTCTAAATTTAACTTAATTTCAGTCCCAGAATCACATATATGGAATATTTCCATTTGATAGTGTAGAATAAGATTTTTTTTCCCTCAACTTAAAAATACATTTAGGAGAGGGTCACAGGGGTTAAGTGAATTTTCAACTAGCCTTCTACTTTCTGTTCTACCACAGTAAAACAATGAAGTTACTAAGATCATGGGAAAAAACTCACAATCTAAATGCCTTTTTCCTGAGGTGCTTTAGGGTTTTTGTGTCACACAGAGCTCCGTCATTAAAGATTCAAAAATAGTTACTCAAATCACATGACCTGAAGCAGCCACTCAGTCAACCCCATTAGGCTCCAAAAAATCCTTTTTGCCCAAGGAGAGACGAAAGGTAATTGCTATTGACCAAAACCTTTCGCTCGGGTACATTTTTGCACTGAGTGTCAGCACAAAGTGAAAGACATTCAATGGAATGGAATCTATACTGACCTACTTAAATAGACTACTGTGTGGAGTGCCACCTCCACATATACAGAACTGCTGCTGGGCACCAGAAAACTTTCAAAAAGATGTTGAAGAAGCAGGATGAGATGCAGGAGTAAGGACAAAAGCATTCATTTACATGTATTGACCAAACACGAGACTTAATAAAAGAACAATCAACACAACTTTGATTTTCAATAGTTAGAAGGACAGACTCTGCTGGTTCAACAAACCAAACTCAGCATAAGAATGTGTTTGTTGTGTATATGACTTCATAGAGTTCATATCTCAGTCTATAAAAATGCAATGAAAAAGCAACAAATGGAATTCTGCATTGCACTCCTGTTCAGCACACACTAAACCATATATTTAAGCACCTATTGCTACCTACAGGCCACACACCTGATATGCTTCTGGGTTGCAAATAGAATGCATTACAAACATATGCTTCTGTTTCTTCTGTACAGTTAAGATAGATATTAAGAAACACATATCATTTTATCCTCCATTTTGCCTTCTAGCTATGTTTCAATCTGTCACGCAAGTATTTGTCACAGTGCACAGCTACAAGCATACCAGCGCTGTGCTTTGCTGTGCTTGACGCACCGAAAAACTGTCGGGTGGCTGTACAAACTGTTGAAAATGGCTAATGGGTTTCAGAGATCAGCTAAATTTAGCTGAAGCAGCAGCAGCAACAATAACAAAAGAAAAAGAAAGCTGCAGCCAATCAGCAAGATGCCCATTCCTTCCATTTCACCATCATACTTCATTGTACCTCCTCAGCCTGACCTACCTGGAAGCATCAGGGAGAACGAAACAGAGACCGAAATCAACAAGACAAAACATGGATGTAAGATTTCTCAGTTACTGCGGACATCACAGTTCACCTATGGGTACACAAACACACACACACACACACACATACATACACATACATCCCAATGAGCACTCTAAATTTACTCAAATAGCATTTACTGCAAATCTACATGTCTTATCCTCTACATGAGTCCAGCCTCTCTCTGCTAAGATGACATAATGACTGTTTTCACTGTCACTGATTGAATAACTGATCACACACAGGGCAAAGTGACTCATAGCATGGCAGCACTGATTCAATGTTAAAATTCCATCAGAATCATCATTTTGGATAATAAGTGATAAAACATAAAATAAGTGACAAAACATTGATTCAATGTTAATTCAGTGTTAATTAAATGTTAGTCTGCTATTTGGGGATTGGTTTAATTAATGTTATTTCAGTTTTGGTTCAGTGATAAAACAGCAATTGATTTGAAGTTGAACTAACGTTGATTTCATGTCTGGCTTGATCTATTTTTCATCATTGAAATGACTTTTATTATTTATTATGCAACGTTGATTCAATGACAGTTTTGTTGATGCATCAACATTAATTCAGTGTTGATTTAATCTTGATTTAATGTTGGTACAATGTTGGTCCAACAGACCATATTGCTACGAATAATTTAATAACTGATTGAGATTTTAACAAAGAACTAAAAGATTAGATAAAATGAATGATTAATCAGATACAAAAAACAGCATTAATGTTGGGAACAGGGCCAAGTAAAAAAAACAACCTTTTCAAACTATGTATATTAAGAAGTTTGTATATTACACAGTTCATGTGCATGTTTCTAAAACCTTAGAGCGTGAAAGACTTGTCTTTGCTCTGACCTCTGGTCTTCAGAGCATCTGAAAAAATAAATAAATATCGACATCCTCTGAGACTTTTTCTTCTTTGCTTTGCTGGACTTTGCAAGCACGGGGAACTGCTGGTTATTAGATGTCAGCGTTTAGTTCATTATATCATAATCCCCTGGTTTTTGGAGCAATATCCTGAGTTACCATATATTGTGTTTTTAATACAGCCCTCTCAGAAGAGACTTGTTTATGCTTCCACTGTTGAGTGATTACTTTGCTAACAAACCTGATTATACAGGTTGATTTCTGCACTTCAGAGGGAAAAGAAGAGATGAACTGCTCTGTAGAAACAAAACATAATATAATACACATAAATGAAATATATTGCTTGTTGTTGCCTTCTAAAAGGACACATATTAAGGGCACTCAGGGGTACGGCAGCCAAAGTTCAGGCGGCAGAGTTGGTCATCCATTCATTGCAGAAGAAATAAACCAAAACATCTCACTGCAGAGTTCCAACCTCCAATCCCTGTTGTTCATAATTCATAAGTAATCTGTGTCATGTATCATAAGTGTTTTCTAATCTGTCACCAGTGTAGTTGCAGTTAGACAAAAGAACTACTTTGTTAAACCAAATCTGCTATTTCTAGTTAGAACTCGTTTCTCCCTCAGCGTTTTAATAGCGTGCAGTAAGACAGGATTTAATGAGTGGATGAGACCAAACAGAATCCATGGCCTTTGTGACAGCTTTTATGTGTAACTAGTATTTTGTTTTTATTTTCGGGGGGTTCCAGACAGACAAAATGTTGTCTAATTACACACAGTCAGCCAACACAAAGGGCGCATGCCTTCAGTACTGCTCAACCTCAAAATAAAGTTGACAATTGTTAAACCCCTTTACCAAATACAGTCAACACAACTTTGATTTTCAAAGAGGAGGACGGAAAGTGCTTTTTCAATAAGCAAAACAACAATAGGAACTTGTGTTTGTGTGTGAACTCATCAGTCTATAAAAAACACAAACACTCTATATTAATCCAACACACTATCATTTTATTTAATTCCTGAAACCATATATGAACCAGATCCAGAAACACCACGGCCCTCTGTGGGCTGAGCTCATTTAAGATGGACTGAGGCACAGTCCACATTAGAAATTCTGTTTGGAAATCATGGATGGTGCGTCCTGCAGGATAAAGAGGAGAGGGACCATCGGGCTTGTTATCAGCACACAGTTCAAAAGATAGCATCCATGATGGCATGAGGTGCATTACTGCGCTAATGTGCATAATTTGTGCATACAGGTTTTGGAACAACACATGCAGCCAAATAGACAATGTCTTTTTCAGGACGGCCTGGCTTATTTCAGCAAGACAATGTCAAACTATATTCTGCATGTATTCAAACAGCATGGCTCTGTGGTGAAAGAATCTGAGGGCTAAACTGAGCTGTCTGCAGTCCAGAGTTGTCATTATGAAACATATAATATGACTCTGTGTGTGTGTGTGTGTGTGTGTGTATCGTGTATATATATATATCATGTGTGCCTTTTCTATAAAAAAAATAGTGTTTTTCACATCATTTTAACTTGGAAACTTGGCTTGCATTCTGTGTTACCAGAACACATATGAAGGGAAGACCCTTCATATGCATGTCTGTCAATCTCCCCGGTGTCTCACTGACTGTTTGTAGCACCATCTGTGTGGAACTGGTCCTCCTCCCCTCAGGTGGGAGGAGAGGAGCAAACAGGTGGAAGGTTCATTCAGATTCAATGAGGCAGTGCAGTCAGCTGAGCTGAGAATAGACATCTCAGGAGCTCGTCTGTTTCTGCTGGAAAGTCACTCCAGTAAAACAACAGGCGCAAAGTGCTCTGAAACTAACAGGCTGCTAACTAACACTCAGAGCAAATGAGCAGCTGTAATGGAAATAAATAATCTATTTTTATTGAACACTTTCCAACCACTAGATTCATTTAAACTGGGATCAAAGTCAAATGTGGTTGAAGCAGAAAATCACTCTGTGTTTATCGATAACATGGGATGAGTGATGCTTACATTATCTTTAGTTCACAGCTGCCTTATACTGCAGCTCCTCTTTCAGTTTGGTGCTGTGAATCCCTGCAGGCAGACAGGCAGGCACAAAAATGTTTCAGATCAGTCTACAGCCACTGTAAAATGCCAGTGGTTTATTAGTCCTGTGCATAAAGACCTCATGTCACATGATTTGACCATTTATGATCAAATAAAATACTGCAGAGTTAAAACTGAAACAGTATCAGATTGATGTGTTCATACATGGCCTGAACAGCATCACCAACATTTAGTTTTTATTTCTATTATTCTATATTACTCCACCAATTATCATAAAAAATGAATAAATCTATCATTAGCTGCAGATTTGAAGTTCTGTGCATTTGCATTACGACACTCTGCACCTTCTAGACAATGACATGATTTCCTGGAGAAGCATCTTCCAGTCTGTTGTCAGATTTGTTGGCTCAGGTGTTTGAGAGTTATGAGACTCATGACATAACTGACTGAGGGTATGATATTAATCATCACACCTTCGACTTATATTCCACTGCTGCTACACCTCCATGAACCAAAATAGCTGGTGCACTTGGAGACGCCCATACAGTTTCTTTGCACAAAGACCTGCTTTACACTTTGTCATTGTGCTTACATAATTAAAACAGGGCCCAAATTGACTCGCTAGTCCATTTGCATCAGCGCACCAATCAACCATAAAGAAGGTAGTCTGTTTCTGTGTTCAGTAAACTTGAAATTTTGAACTTGACATTCAACAAATCACAACATGCTGCAAGCTTTTTTTAATAAGACATCAGAAACCAGAACACAGAAACAGGTTCATTGCCAGGCAGGTTTTCACTCACAAGGACTTTGTCTTGCATACCAAACACACACAAAAAAGTCTTAAGTCTAATATTTTATGAAAATCAAAAGCGCACATTTTGTGAAGGAATGTGCAGAATAATGAATTGGTTGTGCAAAAGCTCAGTGTGCAGAATATTTAAAACGTTCAAGATATTTATTAAAACAGTGATCCAAAAGATGTTATTAAAAGTGTGCTAATGTAACGCGTAGGGTCTGGGATGGGGGGTGAAAGTCAGTGTCAGAGGGGCTCACAGGCCTTGTTAATAAAGCCAGCTGCTGTTCTGAGTGTATTTACATTATTAACATGAGCCGTATGAACACCAACAGGATTTACCGGGTGGAGCTGATCTGCATCGTCATCAATGTGTTTTGCCCATGTACGGTTAGAAAGTCAAACAGACTTTTAGAGTTTATGAGGTCTAGTTACATATGAGGTTGTGTTTGTGTGATAAGAACTGTGGGTGGTAAATATTCTATACACCATGTATAACTCAGAGTGCATCTCATCATCTGATGATGAGTTTTGAATTTTAGTAATGCAGTGGATGGTTTAAACACCTCGGCATAAACACCAGTTTTTGAGGAAAGACAGCTCACACAGTCCCTGCGTGTTCATGGCTGTTTAAAGGCAGACTGGGCAGGATTTGTGGGTCACGGTAAACACAACATTCAAAGTGGGCCTAGAACTAACAGCGCCGCAGCTTCCTGTTGGATGCATGCTTATGATGGATGATTGCTACATTTTTAGTCCTACCCTCATGACCTACGTGTTGTTATTGCTGTTACACACCAAAGATGTGCAAAGACTTTTTTTTTTCTTTTTTTCTCCCGTTCCTTCTCGTTTTGCCTTTAATGAATGTTGCTGAGTTTCAGTGCCACCTACACTCATAACATTTCAGAGAAATAAAGAAATCACAAATAGTGAGCTTTTTTTTTTTCATGATCGTGTGGCTGATCCAAGAGTCTCATTAAATCAGGTATATTGTTTTTTTGTAGTTTTTCTGTATATACTCTGGCATATCTAGTGTGGTATATAGTGAAGAAAGCAGGGCTTACATATATGCTGAGATTATTAAAATAATATCCAGAATCCAGAGTGTGTTTCTGGGCTCCTGTGCAGTGAGGAAACATATGATGAAGTTCTTTATTTTCTACTGTTGTGTGCTTTGAACCCGTGCTGTGGCTTCAGTTAACTCCTCAATAATGGTAGTGCTAACTTTGTGTATAGTTAGCATGGTTACCTAGCCACACTTTCTCACTTGAAATTCCACGTCATGTTACGTGTGGTAAAAAGGTGTAGCATACTAATGTACCGTTAGATAATAACCCCTGCTGCACATGCATCCTGGATGATTAGTAAACAGGAACTCATCTATTAAGATATTACTATTATCTTATAGTCAAGGTTGGTTCCTCACAAACACAACAGCACCACACATTCATTATGCAAGCCTGCATGTGTGCATGACTGAACCTTACACTGATATGATGCATTTCCTAACTTTTTTAAAACGTTAACTGTAATGAAGCCAAACAACAGGCATGCAGCCTGCAGCCATGCAAACAAATGAACCTCTATCTATACTCTAATTACAATGCATAATGTGTGAGAATTCAAACTATTCTGATGTCATACATTTAGCCCCAACAGTATTAATTATTCCTATGAATCTTTTAGTGTATTTCCATCCCATCACATCTACTTTACAGCTCCAATATACATACAAACACCAATGTAATCAGTCTTCTAGTCTGCACACACACACACACACACACGCACACTTAATGTGCAGATTTTATGCATTAAAAGATAAATACATGCACAACATTGCATGCACAGAGACAACCTCTCTTACATACACATGCAAAATGCAGTAAAACCAATGTGGGATTATCAAGGCCAGTCGATGCAGAGTCTAACTGAAATCATTACTGTACAGCACTATCACTGTTGATATTTAGATATCCATCCATCTGCTTATCCTCATCAGGGTCACAGTGAAGCTGTAGCCTGTATCCCAGCTGACTTCGGCCGAGAGGCGGGGTTCACCCTGGACAAGACACCAGTCACTCACAGTCACACCTTTGTGTTTGTGTGTCATGGAGTTCTATTTCAACTTCCCAGCCATGGTGAGAAAAACAGTGATGGCGATCCTGCTATTTTGATTGATGTTGAATGCTTGGTGATTTTGTACACAGAGTGTGTACACAAATGGTTGCAGGCTATAATGATCTGTATAAATGTATGCACAAATAAAATAGAGCTAAGTGTGCAGCTTTGGTTGCGCTACATACAGTATACAGTGAGGAGTAGAGTGATAAGAGTGAGTTTTATTAACTTTAGAGAGAACAGAAGGGAGCAGGGAAAGAGTGAAATGTGTGCCTGCGCTGGTTGCAGAAATGGAGGATTGGGAATAAAACTAAATAAAATTATTAAGTCTTCTTGATACCAATGCCATTATCGATTCTGCTTTATTGGTTAAGCTCATGTTACATGTTACTGATTGTTTTACAGACATACAGTGAGTGTAGGCCACTCTTTTTTTCCTGACTCCTTGTGCAGGTTTGACATCATTGTCAGAAAAATAACATGCTGGTATTAATACAAGAAATTAATGAGCTTGGAGGCATATGATCCTGATGAAAACACAATTTGGAACCTGTTCTAAATTCCCATGATGTAATATGATGGAAATTAAAGATGAAATATTAGATAGATTTTTAATAATTAACATATTTTTTAGATTAATTTAACTGACTGTGTAATATTTGATGTGTAAAACACCATTCAAAACATTGAGTGTGCACTTATAACCATGGAATAAAGACTTTTAAATGATCCATTTACTCTTCTATATTCAGCTTTATGTTTTGGTGGAAGCCATCTACAGTAGGTTTGCCTTGGTGAAATTGGTGCTGGATGTCTGAGAACAATCTGCAATGAAATCTCAGCAAAACAAGTTTTTGAATTTCCCCTTGAACATGTTGATGATCAGCAGTAAAGTTCTATCATACTCATTCTACTGTGAGTAATTACAGTATCTGCTCATACTGTTCTGCTCTAAGGATTAATACAGGGAAGAGAGCCTCCAGTGTTCATGTTAATGATCATTTTAATGCTTAAGCTCTCCTGTGTGCCTTAAAGCAGAGTATTGCATTTCATTTTCTTACTTATGTTTAATGAAATGGGGTGGGTGGATTTTAAGAAACAGACTTGAGAGAGACCAAAGAACAAAAGGAGAAACTCATTCTTCCTTTTCATTTATGGACTTCATGTTAGCATGCAGCTAACATAACAAACCAGTCTTGTGATTTAAATATATGAGCATAGAATCTTAATTTTACAATGCAATAGCACACATTCTGTTATGTTTTCATCTGGCTCAAAACATGATTGGCCGCCCTGCTCTGATTAGTTTCACCTGTGTCTCGTTAACCTGCCCTCACTAGTGTATTTATTCTTTGGGTACGGTTGTTCAGTAAAAAAAAAAAAAAAAAAACCCAAAATCAACCAGGTGTAGAGCTTAATGGGTACATTAAGTACCCATTAAGCCCAGGCCAGACCTTTGACAATTTTGACAAATTAAACAATAAAAACATTAAAAATTGGTATAAATGAATTATTGACACTTCAAATGAGACATTAGATTATCATTTTAACTCAAATGTTCTCACTTCAATTGGGGCGGTATATATTAAAAATGTCTGAAAAGCAGATTTGGTGGGCTGGACACTGTGTTTGATTTACCATATCAAGACAGGAAGTACCTCGGGAGGATGGGTAAGAGGACAAATGGAGACCGGTTTCATAGCTGGGACGGCTCAGCAAACCAGCAATGAAGGCGGGCCCCCTCTGGAGGTCAATGCCAAGGCTGGAAGTCAGGAAGCAGATTGCTGGAGACTGGTCCAGTGTGTAGAATTTAGTGGCATGTAGTGGTAGGACATCAGAGTGAAGGAGAAACTACAGTGGTCACAAAACTCACGAAAAAAGCAGAAGGCCTTATCTAAATCCAATGTTTCAGTACAACATGGGGACTCTCAGATATAAACGTTTTATTCTAAGGTAACAAAAACACAACAATTCTTATTTCCAAGCGATTATACACAAATGAAAACATTGTTATGAATATCATACTCCATTTCCATTTCGTTGCCACATTTGACACCATTGACCATCAAATTCTTATACAGAGACTGGAACATCAAATTGGCATCAAAGGAACCGCCCTAAGCTGGTTTAAGTCATATTTCTTAGATCGATCTCAGTTTGTTCACATGATGAATCCTCCATGCATACCAAAGTTTGTCACGGAGTCCCACAAGGTTCTGTACTAGGACCACTTCTATTCAGTTTATATATGCTTCCTCTAGGGAACATTATTAGGAATCACTGCATTATTTTCATTGTTATGCCGATGACACCCAATTATATTTATCGATCCAGCCTGATGAAACTAATCAGTTAACTAAATTCCAAGCATGCCTTAAGGATATAAAAAGTTGGATGACCTACAATTTTCTGATGTTAAATTCAGACAAAACTGAAGTTCTTGTAACTGGACCCAAACACCTCAGAAAATCTCTTTCTAGACACTGAGTTACTTTAGACAGGATCACTGTGGCCTCCAGCTCCACTGTAAAGAATCTTGGAGTTGCTTTTGATCAGGATTTGTCGTTTAATGTCCACATAAAATAAATTTCAAGGACTGCATTCTTTCACTTATGTAACATCGCCAAAATCAGACGCATCGTGTCTTAAGCGGATGCAGAAAAACTAGTCCACGCATTTGTTACTTCTAGGCTGGACTATTGTAACTCTTTGTTATCAGGCTGCTCAAATAAGTCTCTTAGGACTTTGCAGCTAATTCAGAATGCTGCTGCATGTGTTCTGACAGGAACCAAGATCAGAGATCACATCTCTCCCATTTTGGCTTCCTTGCACTGGTTACCTGTTAAATCTAGAATAGAAATTAAAATTCTTCTCCTTACATACAAAGCTCTTCATGGTCAGGCACCATCATATCTAAAAAACTCATAGTACCTTACTACCCCTCTAGAACACTGCACTCTCAGAATGCTGGGTTCCTTGTGGTTCCTATAGTTTCCAAAAGTAGATTGGGAGCCAGAGCTTTCAGCTATCAAGCTCCTCTTCTGTGGAACAAACTACGATTTTGGGTTCAAGAGGCAGACACGGTCAACACCTTTAAGAGTAGACTTAAGACTTTCCTTTTTGATAGAGCTTATAGTTAGGGCTGGCTCAGGTCATCCCTTAGTTATGCTGCTATAGGACTAGACTGCCAGGGGACCTATGGTCCTGCATGACATCCACTACATATATTATTACTGTCATTATTGTTACCATATCTCCATTACAGTTTATTTAGTTTATTTATTTATTTTTTATTTAGTTTATTACAGTTAGTTAATGATTTGCTGCTGCTGTGTATGTGTCTCTGTCTTAATATTTATTATATTAATAAATATTACTTGTTTTTAATTATGTGCACAAGGTGGAAAGTATGTAACAATGTACCATGATCATTCTTTGAGTTTATGATGCAGTGAACAGTTTTTGAACCGTACAACCATCCTTTGTGTTATGAATCTATTTTTCTATCAGCAGGTCTTGGTGCTTGTTTTCTGAGGGTTTTCTCCCAAATTCAACTCAAGAAGACTTTGCGGAGTCACCGACATGAACTGGAACATTTCCCATTCAAGAACACATTGGTTAATTGGTGTCTATTTGTCTATCTATCCTGGGGCTGGGGCATGAACTGGAAGCTAGGAAGACGGGAAGCTAGGGCAGACAAAACGATGAGCTGAAAACAGGAAGTGGAGTCAAAGCGACGGGACTGCCGGGAACATGAGACAGGGTTAGGCAAAGGAAAAAAAGGCATCAGTGAGCAAACAGCATGAATGCAAGTGGATTAAAACATGGCAAACACCAACTGGTTACGGCTAGGATCTGGCAGAGTGGAAGTGGCATGTTTAAGCACTTGTAGAGGTCTTGATTACTGAGATGAGGTCCAGCTGGTGTGGCTCTGCTCTGACTCTACTCCATAGTCACACACACACACACACACACACACACACACACACACACACAGATACTCAGAAGCAAGAGCAGGATTGGAAGACATTGAAAATATAACAGTTTCTACTGATAAATCCTATCTGAACCTTTAAGAATACCCCTGACAGTAACAGGATCATATCAGTTTACAGCAAGGTTGGCTGTTGAAGGTGACATGTGATGGGAGTTGTATCTTGTCGAGCAGAGATGTGGAACAGGGAGGCTATTGAACTGCTTTGTCTAGTTGCCAGAGGAAGGACCAAAAGACCAAAAAGATCTTCGACTGGGAGGTCAACACAATATTTTTTGCCTTCTTGTCATTTTATTCAGGAATAATTTGCAGTGTAACATGAATAAAGTCAAACAAAAACTATTTAAATTCTATAATACAAAGGAAGATTGAAAGACTTTAAAGACATTAAAATCAAAGACAGAACAAATCAGTCCATCAAATGTAAAGTAGCATCTCACACAAGCAGATAGTTTGCTACCTCCACAGTTCAAACTAAAGAGGAGCTGAAATCAAGGGCTAGAGAGCCAAAGAGTGACATGAGTTGGTGGACAAAAGGACATAGTTAAGTGATATTTTACAGTAATATAACAGTTGAAGGGTGCGGTGGTGTACTGGTTAGCACTGATGCCTCACAGCAAGAAGATTCTGGTTCGAGCCTTGGCTGGGGTCTTTCTGTGTCTGGGTTCTGGGTTCTAGCTCCAGGTACTCTGGCTTCCCACAGTCAGAATACTAATAAACTAATCAATAGGTGATTCTAAATTGCTGATAGGTGTGAATGTGAATATGATTGGCTGTTTGTCTCTATGTACCCACCTCTCGCTTTAAGTCAGCTGGGATTGGCTCCCAGCCATATAAGTGGTTACAGAAAATGGATGGATAGAGTTGATATCATACATAAATGTTAACATGCACACATTTTATAAAGCTCCCTTAACAGTGACTAATCTGTAATGACTGGGACATTTTACAGCTCCTGTTCTCTCTGGTGGACAAACTCTGTAAAGCAGACATTATTTTTAAATGGTTAACATACATATACAGTACATACATACCATATATCTTTATGCAATGTATATGTCTTTACATGACTCTTTGGAGCCTGTGAATGTACTGTGACGTCAGCCAAAGACAGGACATTAAATCTGCCAGATGGATCCTCAGTGTCCCGTTGTGCTGAGTGAATGCAAACACATACAGATTCACGCAGAGATGCAGACTCAAATTAATGCGCCATCCCGTACAGAACTGAATAATTATATCCTCCAGACAGTTTAAATATGGCTTTTCACTGATGTTGTTGGAGCTGATGATATAAAAGTAGCACAGACTGAGTAAGAATGCTATCGAGCATCAGCGTGCTGACATGGGTTAAGACACAATCAGTCTCAGCGACTACCAGCCTGCCTCAGGCTGCTGACCAAGTCCCTGTCAGGCTGATAAACAGCACTCCTCCTCCTCTCTGTTCTCTGTGCACAGAAGGTGTGACACCTCACAATGCAACACACACACACACACACACACACACACACACACACACACACACACACAAACACACAGAAAGCTATGGTATTCACCATAATTTACAACAAAGGCTCGCTTGTCAGATGTTTCATGTTCGAGTATGTTCAAGCTCAACACTACATGCCCTCAAGAACATATCTGGTATGCTGTAATAAATACGTCTAGCAGGTTTAAACATAAGTATATTCATTTCAGTACATAAATATTGTAGATATGATTATGGTGCTGAACATTAATATATTGCATATATTTTTACCATGCTGATCTTGTATGAGCTTGGCACTTAAAATTTGCAACAAGATAGTAACTGAGCTGAAATCGTCTCGAGAATTACATCAATGGATCTTTTCCACAGCGGCATGAAGTAGTGTCAAGAGTCAGCACAGGTGTTACCAATGATACTAACTGAGGATCTGTTCCATTTATTGCAGCAGAGATTTTCCAGTGAGCCAACATGCACCACAGCAGCACCCTGACTCTGTTTGATCGAATGGAGCTGAACCTTTGTTGTATATGTATATGTATATGTATAAGTATATGTATATGTATATAAACATATGAACTACCACAAACAATGAATGGAGTTCCACTCTACTAATCTCCTCATGTGAACAGGCTCCTGGTATGCTGCACCCATTGCACCAGCGATATTTACGCCCGTGCCGTCTCAATCTTGTCCTTTCTCTGCCGGCTTTGGTTAATCCAAAAATGGGAAATGAGGTGGAGCAATGGTGGAGATGATGCTGGCTGAATGCAGCCTGGCTGTTGAAACCAGCCACCTGTGATGATATTCAGCTGTCTTTCAAAGCGTCCAGCATTAATATAATTTGAAGAGGTGAGTTCTACTCCAGCTGTAGACACCAAAACCATTTTTTATACCAGACTGTAAATATCAAGTGGCCGTTCATGGGTAAGGAACACAACACTGTTAAGATCATGCGTGTAGTCCTTATCCTGCATTTAGTTCAGCGAGCAGCTGGGAGGTGCAGACTAACATCATGCATTACAATGTTGCATGAGCCAAAGAGCCATTAGCATTGATTCAAATCTGAGTCATGGAGATGATGTTGGAGACACAGCAGAGATACGATAAAACAGAAAGCATAGTGATTATGTCACAGAGAGCACACTGGCATACATGAACACGCAATATACTCACAGATAAACACACACACACAACCAGTGTACTGTACTTAGTGCCTCATCAAAAAGCATAATGTCATTTTTAAGAAGATTCAGACTGAAATTAGTGCCACTCATTCATATTTTGTCACAGCATTTATGAAGAATAATTGTACCGGTGCAATCCTTGGTGACTGGACAGTGAAACATTTGACTTTACTTCAGCACACTGAATTTGATATCAAACTGTGTGTGTGCAGATAAAGTGCTGACTCAAAGCTGTGAGGGTATTTGACAGTTTACATCAATATTGTGCATATCCACTGAAGAAACTGTAATACATTGTTGACCTTGGGACCCTGATAGACCAAGTGTTCCAAAGAAATCTTAAAGGAGGTGCTCATGTTTAGTCTTCATCAGTGGATGGAATTCACTCAGTTTTTCTGTGAATCACAAAGTCCCTGAAATAATCACGTTGCTTTAAGAGTAACACCATTAGCATGGGGAGTGGGAACTGCAGCAGTTTTTACAGCTATATTGTCTTTCTTTCTTAATTTCAGTGTAACCAGTCCAAAATAGGCCTTCCACTCTTCAGAAATATTCTGCACTGGGGTCCGCACACAGACAAGTCCACACAGATTCGAAATCAGAGGCAGGCAGGCCTTTGATTACGTCAGTAGTTCTATGTCCACAATACGAGCGCAGACAGGGGCAGTGTCCATAGTGATGCCAAACAATTCAAATAGGGAGCGTAACCTGGAAGCAGAAAGGTGAGAATCGGTGTGGGGTTGCTCTTTATAGTGTGCCATGCCACCTATGTGGGCAAACCCCAAGCAGTTCTGCTGGTTATGTCAGTATATGAAATGATTTGCCCTCGGTGATCTCCTGCTATTCAAACAATGAATTAGATTTAAAGAATAATGCTGACCTCAGCGTTATGAAGCAGAGATGTTTTTTTTGTCTAAACTTCTATTTAAATGACGTGAAGTAATGTGAAGATGTCTTCAGCACCAAGGACACTACCAAAAGCTGTTTTTACTGTTATGCAGGGCTCAGATATCACTGACCACTGAGGTATCTTGTGTCCAAATAAAATTCACTAAATAACATCTGTCAGTTGTCAATTCCAAGAGTATGAGTAACACCCTTTTAAAATCTTTTCTGACCTTGCTGCAGTGATGTACAGGATTACTCAAGGACCCTGTGGCATCAAATGACATAAAACATGAGAAATGTGTGTTTGTAGAGCTACAATGGTATGGATTTTTTTTTCTTCTGCAGTGTAAAAGTTATGTATCATTGAATGTAACAATGATTTTATTGGTACAGTTGGTTAACTGCATATGCGCACATATGAAATGAGGTGTAGGTATGGAAACACTGAGCTAAGACACATCGGGCCTGCAAATAACATGTCTATGCACAGATTCGTTGTGATTTGCACGTTCCTGTGATTTAAAGGAACTTCTTACCTTCATCATTTTTACTTGTACAGATCAGGCCCCAGTTACACATGCCATTTTAAGTGTCACGTATCCAGATAAAATTTTCAGTCTTCATTACAAGTCATAGAAACACTGTTCCTCTGGTGTGAAAAGGTTAATGCACTCCTGAACAACAAAGTGCAAGTGAAGGTTGGTGATGTTAAACGCAGGTTTAAGTACTGAACACTGTGTGCACACTGGCTGAGGCACCAGGCTGCTTTACATTTTCTAACCAATGCAGCAAAATACATGTTTGACTTTTGAAGTTTTTGAAGGTCACTCTGAAGAGTGGAGTTGCTTACATAGCAATAACAGGCCAGTTTATGACTGTCTCCACACAATAAAGTGCTGATGTATCATGGGAGCAGGGGGTGGGTGGGGGTTGAAAGAAAAATGAATGTAGCTGATCAGCTGTTTTAACTGGACCAGTGTCTCTTCTCTCTCAGGTATAATTAAGAAGAGGAAACACAACAACATCAGCCTCTGTAAGCTAATAATCCGTCTTTAGTGCTGTAATGTTTATGGCTTCCTATGTTGTTATAATGTTCATGTCCTCTTATCTTGTCATGTAATGTAATGTGTATGGCTTCTTTTGTTTATGTAACAGCGTTTTATGTAATTTGTTTTGTCCTTGATAGGTCATGCCTGGTTTATTGTTACAGTAGAGTTAGAAATATTGTGAGACTAGCAAAGCCACAAGAGAGATCATTTGAACAGGTGACTTGTATAATATTCACCCTCAGTACAGTTGTCATGAACGGGGAAATTAGCTATAGAGACCAAAACTGCTTTTTGTACCAGGCTGTAAACATGTTTATTTCTGCTGTGAAGTTGGACATTTGAACATGGGGACTTATGGAGACTGACTCACTTCTGGAGCCAGCCTCAAGTGGACGTTTGAGGAACTGTATTTTGGCACATCCACATTGTCTTCACTTCACAGCCACAGAGGTTGCCGCTTGGCATAAACATGAGGAATCTGATGAATCATTCATCGTTTTCCAATTGACAAGCAACTGAAAGGTCAATACATAGTGAAAATCCAGAGGGACATCAGGCTATATTACAATTTAAAGCAACATATTTAATAGGTTAAATATGTTACAATTTAAAGCAATATATTTAATAACCCATTAGCCACCTATAGCCACTGAACAACTAATGTTAGCCTTCAAGCACTTCCACACTAACATCACAGTTTGATAGTGTTACACAATACAATGGGAAAGGTGTAAATTAATTGTGCAATATGAATGCATTTTCTGGACACATTTATTTAAGCCAGAAAGTAAAACAGACTGGATGGAAGCAAGCTTGAAATGTAATGCTGACTGTGCAGTACATACTATACTTTAAGTGCTACTATAAGTGCACATGCACACAAAAGATGAAAAAAAAGAATTGATTAAAAAAAGACTTTAAAAAGCATGCATAAGCTCACCGGCAGATAACTTCCCCATTATAAATGGGAAGTGGGAAATATATGCAGGTGGATCAGCCTCATATCTACCCAGATGTACATGAGCCTGCTTATAGTAAACGACTGAGAGAAAGACAAAAAAAGAGTCACAAACAAAATAAATATAACAGAATTATATTGATTTTCCCAAAAACTGCTTTAGGCAGAAAGTTAGACATGTTGATCATATCAAACACCTGTTGGCTAATTCCTGCTGGTGACAGCTGATGCCATATAGCGCTATATAGATCAGTAGTAAAGATTAGATCACTATTCACAGAGACCCAACAATTCTCACCATGAGCAAGCACTCGGTGACAGTGGCAAGGAAAAACTTCTTTTAAGAGGCAGAAAACCTGGCTCATGGTGGATGTCTGCTGAGACCAGGTGAATTTAGAGAGGGAGAGAGATGATGATAATAATAAGAAAGCTTTTCCTTGCCACTGCCTCCAAGTGCTTGCTCATGATGGGAATTGTTGGGTCTCTGTATATATTATAAAGAATACAGTAAGTCCTCCAAACCATTTTGTTCCACAGTACTTCCTACACTGACAGTAAATGTTGACACTGCACAAAAATGGTAAGGTGAAGAATTGTCCGACATGGATATAATTCTAATGAAACTGGGCTAGAGTACAACTGTACAGTATGTAACTTGACAGGGAATCAATAAATTCATGCATGCTAACTAGGTGGGCCGCGGCATCCGAAAAAATCTGAAACTGATCTGTTGTGGTTTAAAACATTGACTAGAACAGCAGTGATTAGCTCACATGGAATACTTTACATCTGTGCCTGGTAGAATTTAGCCTTAACTCAAACAGCTAGAAGAACTTTGACTAAATAAAATAAAGTTTAACATTAAATATCTGAATAACATGACTACTGTTGGTACTTCCATGCACAATTGTCTAATTGTGTTTTTTGTACCAGGCCATCACAATGATTCTTTAATAGCTGCAGTGTTCAAAATGACCACAAGATGGCAAAACAACTGGTCACACTGCTGACTCACTGCAGTCCAGCTGGGCTTAATATGACACCGGTGATATTAAGAAGGTGGAGGTAAACAAACCAATGTATGGGTGATTGAAGTTCACTCTGGATGAACAATTCTGGCAGCCATTAAGGTCTCAGCACCCTACTCTCTGTCCTTGCATCACACACACACACACACACACACACACTTAAACACACATAGATGCACATACACAGGCATGCTTGAGAGCACACACACACACACATTTTGTGAGGTGCCATCTGGGGAGTGAGCTCACCCTGTGATAGTGCTGAATGACTCCTTCCTGCACCATTTGGGTGCAATGATTAATTGCCCTCCTCAGTTAAAGCAGATCTTTAAGAGAACACAGCACACCAATTTTCTGCAAGAGGAAAAACAAACAAAATATTCATTAACCTAGCTCGCAGCTGTCTTCTTGCACACACACACACACACAGGAACGCACTCACTCACTCATGGCACTGAGACAGGTCATTACTGGCAGGCTCATTCTGTTTGTTTCTTGTACAGTCTGCAAAACAAAGTGAGTGTTCTTGTCCTCCAGGTAACCTCAGCAGTTATGCAAGCTCAAGAGTATGAAGTTTAAAGATTCCCTCCCTGATTTTGTTCTCGTTGCCAATATCAACCCAAAATCCTCAAATGTTCTCCCAGAACTCCCTCCACGTTGTAAAACTGAATACAGTTCACAGAACTAACACACACACCGCAGATAACAGTCAGCTCACTATTGGTTGTTTTCCAAAGAACTATTTGTTAATCTATGTTTGCTTGGCTGCCGAAAGATGACTTGATGGAGAATATGTCTTTGTCCTCAAATAATATGCTGTGACATCAGTGAGTAGTGTGTCCATTACAGGGTGCTGTGTGGATCAGAACAGGTTTAGAATAGAGGTTTAATAGACTAACCAGGATCATTCTGGTTCATGAAGACAACTCGAGTCAAGTTTAAACCCTTTCTGTAGCTGTTTTGGACTATGTCCACCTGATTTTACATACCTCTATTGAATGTTAATATCATGTATACTCATGCACGCAGAACCATACTTAGTAATGTGTTTTACTTCTTTTTTAACAGCTGATTTCTGGGAGTTAATGACAACAAACAGCTACAAAATGAGGGAACTTCAGTTTGGTATATTTACAATTTATACAATACTAATTAAATCATCCTCCTGGCATAGCTGGAATTCAGTTTTCCAGTCCTCTGGGCATTTGCAGGTCATTCCACTATGTGAGCAAGAAACAATTTAAGATAATGCACGCAGGGACATTACAGGAGTGGTACTTGAGATTTTTTCTGGGCAATGCAGAGAACACAGCACTTCCTGTCTGATGTTACCTTGACACTGGTTGATCACATCAATTCCAGGCACAAGAAAACATCCATCATTACTCTTTTCATCTTTCATCTGTGGCAGTGAACAACACCTGCAGATTCTGTGTTGACATCAGCAGAAATACTAAGAAACTAAATTCACTAATATGAAATTCAATAGCAAGAACCACACCAATATAGATTTAAGTTTAGACGGGTTTATTGCAAGTGATGGAAGAGGTTGTGCCAACATGATGTCCTGTAAGAGAGAAGAAGGGATGAGGGTTAATGGATGAGGGGTGAAGAGATGAGGGTTGAAGGGATGGAGGGATGAGGGATGAAAGGGTGAGGGGTCGAAGGGATGGAGGGGTGAGGGTCAAAGGGATGGAGGGGATGACATAGTCAAAGAGGGTCACTGATAGAGGTTGACCAGTATCGGGAAGAGTGGATGGAACCTGGGAGTTGAGACCCTGGGTGGGGGAACTGTCTCCCCGTAGCTCTATGTCTTGTCATGGTTCCTGTGTTGGAACCATGGGGGGGTTAAGCGAAACAGAAATGGGATTATTCCTGAACCTAGTTATAAAACTTCATTAAAATGTGTCCTTTTAAATATATTGTTAATATACTGTTGTATAGATTGTTTTATATATAAATCACCCTGCCTCAGCTTGTGACTGCACACCACACAAAGTGACAATAATGCTAATAGCTAGCACAGAACTACACACTACGGTTCACTATACACACAATGAGAATGAGGATGCTGCATGTTACACTACCTTTCGACTAAAAGCACACAACACTGGGGTTGTAGTAAATAGAGACAACGCATGATTGCATGATTACTTAGATGTCGTGGAGAAGTTTGCCTTAGACAAGTCAATGCTCAAAAGTGTCAATGCTCCTGATATCATCATAAGCACTAGAAATCACCACCACCACTTCCAAACAAAATAAACTTGCTCTGTGCTTTGTCCCCTTGCTTTGCAAGTGATAGATTATTATGAAACCACCTTCCTTATTTCATGCATTGAGGGGTTACCTTGATACAATGTCAGTGTGTAGACAGGGATAAAGGTTCTGCAAGAACAAGGATGTGAAGTTTGGGTTTTTATCCAGACATGGAGCATTCTTACCCTTACATAACATCTGGGATTCTCAAAGTAGAAGAGCATTACTCCATCAGTGCTTGACAGAGCTCTTTACAGTCATTTCTGACACTGGGAGGTTGTGACTGTACAACCTTATGGACAGATTTCTCTCTTTGGGTTGCATAGAGCAGGTTGTGATCTAATTCTCTAAAGTAAGATAAGACTGGAAAAATGGTTTTGGTGAGTTTGATTTTCTTTCTGTCTAATCTTAAGTATGCGTTATGATCATCTGCAAGGTAAAAATACTAGTTTTCAGTGGAGTCTGGGGCTGGTAGCATCATCTGAGACGCAGTTGCTCTAAACCTTCTAGTGGCAGTAAGTTTAGCAGTGACTAAGTAAATTTTGTTTTAGCTTTAATGATTAGCATTTAGCATCTAGAACGCTGCATTGAATTGTGGTTGGGTTGTGCTACTTAATCTACACAAGTGACAGCCTTCATCACTATATTGTGCGCATCTTTATTTTTTTTCACAACTCCAAACATTGCTCATTTCTAATTAAAAAAGCATTACGTGGGTCATTTTTATAGTTTGTGTAGTTGAATTGAAAGGAGCAGGCAGGTGGTGCTTGGAGCCTGCATGAGATATAAATATATTCCCATCCAACTGCTGTCACTGTTGACTTTCAACAAGAGTCACTGAGTCAATATTAGAATCTAGTGGTAACCCCATAATGATTAGAAATAGATAACACCTCTGCTGCGTGTTTATTTTAAACCAATCACTGACATTTTCAAAAGGACCTCCCCTGCATTGCCACACTATACAACATCACGTACACAGTGCACGGATGAAGAGGGGAATTACAATAAAAGGAATGGAATGTGGCTGTGTTTGGAGATTAGCCACAGGGCAGTTTGCCTAATGAGGAGCAGATAGCCGAGAGATGATGGCAGATGGAAATTTAGCTGAACATTTACACACATAGGTATAGGTAGGTGGTGTTTTATGCTGATACTTGGTTAAGGACACTGAACAGGACTTCAGCTTGCAACCGTTGCTTCCTTCATTGTCCGGGGGCGGCTGTGGCTCAGAGGCTGTGGGTCAGAGGCAGAGCCGGTCGTCCACTAATCAGGAGATCAGCAGTTCGATCCCCTCCAATCTGCATGTCAAAGTGTCCTTGGGCAAGATACTGAACCCAGAGTCGCTCCCGAAGGCTGTGCCACTGAATCTACTGAATGGTTAGCTCCTCAAACTAATGAGCAGTTGGCACCTTGCATGGCAGCTAATGCCATCAGTGTATGAATGTGTGTGAATGGGTGAATGAGATACGTACTGTAAAGCGCTTTCAGTGGTTGGAAGACTAGAAAGGCGTTATACAGTCCATATAAGCATGCTACATATAATTCTTTCAGAATATTTTTTCTAGTACATTTTCAGAGACCTAGATTAGCATTTGTCCACCTATGGATGGATAAATAAACCTACAAATGTATTTCAAAAAGGGCTATGATGCTGACATTAAGTATATTAAATACTACTTTAGTGAACACTTTGAGGAGGCTGTCTGTTAAGGACACCAGCTTGAGTCAGTTGTAACACCAGAGCACCACGTGCTGTGTTTGACAATGTGTGAAAACTGGCTGGTGATCAAGCAGAGCTGAAGTAATGAACAAATGTTTGAAAACAAGTTTTATGGTGTAAACAGTAATACTTATGAATGCATACCTGACCAAATCCAAGATCAAGGCTAAACATCAGCAATTTCACCATCAGTATGTCTTATATAAAAATACTGTAATGATATCTATATTAATGGTCCAGTTTGATAGTTTGAAGACATTTGGAGCAAGCAATGTACATCTCTCTCTCTCGCTCCTCTGTGCCGGACCATCAGGCATCCTCCAGACGTTTGGATCTGGATCATGGTCCCTCTGGAGATGCAGCTTCTCCCTCTCTAACCTTCTCTTTGCATGTTCGTCCATGTGTTTGTTTGTTCCCATGTGAATGCTCCACTTGCCTCTACTGTGTTTGTGTGTCCTGTCCTCTTCAAGGTCTCTGTGGTGTAGAGGAGGTAATGCGGCGCTGGTCCTGTACTTGATGGAAGTTGCTCATCATCCTTCTGGATCCAGATTCTTCACACATTTTGCAATCTACACTTATCTGTAATTTTGTCATCCTAATTAGTATAAACTGTATTTTTATGTTTATTCTATTGCATGTCTGTTAGTGACCCTCTTCTGTGGGTTCTGGGGGCGTTTCTCCTTATCTGAATCAAGGGTGTTGTATGCTGCAAAAATTGTAAAACTCCCTGAGGCACATTGTAATTTGTGATGTTGGGCTATATAAATAAAACTGACTTGACTTAACACATCAGCAGATGTTGACAACAGAGTTCTTCAGCTTATCTGACAGGATTGCGGTTCTACATCAGACAAATCGAAAACAGAACCCAGATTCTCAGTGTAATTACAGAGGCACGGGTAATATTCAGGGAGTGACCTTTCCCTCCATCTTTTCACACCAGTGTCGGCATGCAGGTTGGCCAGCCAGATGGTCATTCATCATCCCAGTCTGTCTGGCTACAGCGCACACAACATCTTGGATTTATTATTCAGAGCATCACTGTATGATGCAGTAACTGGGTGAGTTTGCCTAGTATGGCTCACTGATACTGATATTTTTTAAATCAAAGAAGGAGTTCATCACAATGCTGCGCACACCAGGTGATCAGTTCAGAACTCCTGGAAATAATATCACTGAATAGAAATTGTATGCTTCCTGGGTAAAAAATGAAATCAAGTCATAATCCTAAAGATTTTATTATAGCAGGTGTTGAGATAAAACAGGACTGGCTGTAGAATTGCTACCACAAGGGAAAGTGGATGATCTGATGGAGTCTGGGAGGTTGAGCTGGTCTTTCATGCAGCAGAGGTCGATGGGCAGATAAAAGGTTAACTCAACAAAACATCAGATGTTGGTTATTGAGAGGGTGTCCATCTGATGATCCTGTAGACTTTCCTGCTCTTACAAATCACGCTTCATTTTAAAGTCATGTACTTTTCTTTGGTTCATAACAGAGCAGTTGCTAACTAGTGGCTATTAGTAAGACTATTGGAACTACATGAACAGTCATGACTACTGAATGGATGATGCAGAGGAAGCTGCCTGTTTGAGCCAGCTGGGCCAACCAATGTAGGCTAGCCTATAGATACAGTGTAGATGTACATGGGTACAACCCCAGCATGGTTTTCTAGGCCTGGAAAAGTCATGGACTAAAACTGGTGTTACTACCATCAGTGTTCAATCTCTGCCTCCATTTATAGCAGCTAGCCGAAATGTTCGAATAGAGTTTGAATTTGATTTAATAGATCTATGGCTCTCTAATGGCTCATAAAAATTTGTTTTTGGCTTAGGAGGCAGCCCTCATGATGCTAAGGGAACGAAGGAAGCACATTTAACATAAGAAAAACCACAGCAGAACAGCAGTAGACCAGGACCTTTCTTGGACCAGAGCACACTTGTAACACAGTGAAGGTGAAATTTACTAACCAACTATTAGAGATCAAGAAAGGTTGCCATTTAATTTGTATACATTACTTAACATTATACTATACCATACTGTATAATACACATACAGAGCTGTATAATACAGTTCTGTTTGTGTACTTATAGGTTGTAAATGGTCCTAGAAATTTTATTTTAGGTCCTTGAAAAAAAGTTTGGAAAAGTTTTTGTCCATGAAAATGTGTTTTTTGTGATTTTAAAGGTACATTAGGTCAGAACAGTGTCGCCTGTCACAGGACTCATGATTTATGACAGCACAGCATGATGACCCACTGCAGGGCCTAATGACAGGTCCAAACATCTTCCATAGGAATGTCAGCCAACCTTTGACACATTTTACTGAGTACTGATAACTGAAACTGGACATCTGAAACTGGAATCCTTGATTCCTGTAATTATAGTCAATGCTATAAGACAGCATACTGTAGCTGTAATCTAATAATCTATATGTAAATCTATGTAAATATTATTGCATAAAACTAAATTCTTAGTGGGTAAACTGTCATGTGAAATCACATGATTTCATCTCTCAGCTGCATCTCATTGCCTTCATCAGCTTATGGTGTTTGCTCAGAAAAGTATTAATAAATAAATACATCATTAAGTATGGTTTCCTCAAACTTTAGATTTCAAGTATTTACAAAAGCTCAAACAATACTTCCTGTTTGCCTCTACATTAAGCTGTTTTATTGGGCATTTATTCATTGTTACTAAACCACTTCAGTGTATGGAGTGTGCTGTGAGGACAGGAAGAGGAACGGAGCAGTCTGCATTCTGGTTTAATGGTAAATCCACATATGTTAACAGTGGGTCATACAGGTTTGTTTTCCATGTAAAATCACATTTATTATATAACAAAATAAAAGAGAATCACCAATCTACAGTAGACTTGAAATAGAATTTGATCCAATCATTCAGGTTCTTGCTCAGAATGGTCTGGTGAAAATCGAACACAGTACAAATATAGTGTGACCGCACAGAACAACAGACAAATGGTTAAATCCCTGTATAAACAAATTATTTACTCAATTTGAAATCAGCACCAAAAATACATTTAGTGGCAGTGTATGTGCCAAACATACTGTATGTGCAACTAAAAATAGTACAGTACGGAAATAATTAAGCATATTTGCACTACAATGGCAAAAAAAAGAGAACAAAACAAAACCAACCAAACAAAAAGAGACTCATCAACAAAAAGCATGTTATTAAATAATCCTACAACATACAAAAAAACTGTTAACAATGACAACAGGACCACCACTGACAAAAAGCTGAATTCCACAATAGTGAAACAGGTCATAAGATAGCACCATTCAACCTCCTGGAAAAGACTGAGGACACACACATGCACACACACACGCACGCACACACACACACACACACACACACACACACACACACACACAGATGCATGTGAGCTCCATGGGCTGACTTGGGTGATTTTTGAACAGCAGCTGCTGGTGATATTTAGTATGAACAGTTTGACCATTTGAAGCTGCAGTCCAAGTGCGACTATGTCCTGACAGAACATAGGACAGATCATCAGAGTTTTATTAACGGCATTTGGAAGAATTCACTGCACCTGAACATAAAGAACCAATTAGCAGCGAGCCCTCCAAGGATTGTGTGTGTTTAGATGTTTCCTACTGCAACTTCAAAGATCATTAAAAGATGATGATTACCTTCTGACTTTTACTGTCTGAGGTGACAAGCTCATGAAAATTATTTCAAGCAGGGAAGAATGAAGCCCTAAACTTTAGTCCACCCATTTCCATTATGGTATTTCCAAGTGTCCTGTATCTGGATATGTTGTATGCATCTCATCATGGGCCTTTGTATTTAAACATGATGGTGCATGATGCTAGTGGATTTGTCAACAAACTCTGTGCGTCTCAAGTCAAGGGAAGTGATAGAGGTTACTATCTCATGATGTGCAGGCATCTGTGAGTAAGATGATAATCAGAACGAAGCAGGGGAGGAGCTCTGTGACAATAGTGCTAGCTGGTCTAGTCATCCTCATAGTGTGCTCTGTCACGGTCACTCAAGACTCTCCTGATGTGACGCTGCTGGATGTGCTCACCTGAAGCGTTTTGACAGGCAGCTTGAGCAGCAGGAAGCAGCAGAGCTTTGTGACCTTTCAACATGTTGTCTTTGTCTTATAGAACTGGTCAGCAGTCAGCAGTATCACTGCTGCTGCAACCAGTGCCACTAGCCTGAGCCAATTCCCTGTGCACAAAAGCACACATAGACTAATGTCAAAAACGAGATATTAAAGGTGCAACAAACAGGTAACAGTATTAATACTAACGGGTATTTAGCGTTAGCCTTTATTCAGCCTTTTTATGGTCAGACTATCTCCAGATGTGGTCTAGTCAATCTGATAGCTATCCCATTTCCAAGCTTGAAAAGCATGGTATTGTTTAAAGTGATCATTACATTGATATATTATCAGGATGACAGTGTTGATCAGAGTGCATGTGTAGTACATGTGAATGTGACTGTCTATTATCTTTGTCACATGTGTCAAAACAGTTATTCTGCAGGTGTATTCTGGGGGATAATACACACCATGGCTGAAAAAAGTAACCAGGGAGTCATCAGAGTTCTGTGAGGGAGTGAAATTAATGAAGGCTGTGGAGATGATAAAACTTTTCTCTTGCTTGTTCATAAACATATTTTTTCATGTTATCATCATCCAATTTATGGCAGGTCCATTAGAATCGACGCAGATTCATGTATTTAGGAAAAACATGATGGACTCATCGGATTGGTGATTTGGCCAATGGAGATGCATGCAAGTGTTTTCTGGATACATGACACTTGAAATGACAAATGTAAATTGAGTTTTCTAAGTTATATATAGTTAATAAAATGTAAGGTGGACAAAATGAGTGTGATGTGTAAAAAGGCCAAAAATTAGGAAAGGTTTAGATTTGATGATTGTTGCGGTTGGTCTCGATGCCATGACTTCAATAGCAATGCAAGTGTTCATGGCCTGTGGCAGCACAGCGTGATTTAAAGGTCCAGTATGTAAGCTTCAGGGGGGCTCTATTTTCATCATGTATGATATTCTTCATTCGTGTGTAATACATTTTTGACACCATAGGTCCTCTTCTACAGATGACGCCATAGTGAACCACCATGTTTCTGTAGTCACCCCGTTATCCAAACAGCTTAGCTCTGGATCGGGCTTCTTTTTGTTGTTTTTTGTGCATTTTACTACCACTGTTTCCCAGGTGCGCAAGTGTAGGGAGCTGGGGGTAAATGTCACTAAATTATACACACTGATCCTTTAGACAAGCCCATGGTCTGGATGATGAGCACTGCTCATACTGACCCTGACCTTAGAGGGCTTGAACTGCAAAACAAGAATTTGCTCAGAGGTGCACAGTTCATCTGAATGAGTTTAAATAAATCTTAAAGAGACTAATATTGTTGGCAAGAAAACATGAAATCCATCAACGGACTGCATCTGAAAGGAAACAAAACAACCATGTACCCTTAGAGTGTATGTTTACGGTTCCACCATGTTCTGCTACATGAGCTATCCACGGCCCTCAAACAGACCTGTGGATCAGTGGGTCTCCTATCATTAGCTTGGTCGATTCACTGTAATCCTACAGTATTTTACCATGGCTCCTGATCAATTCTTACACATTATTAAGGCATACTTAATTAATACTTAAGTATCATCATTTAACTTGTATAAACCTATTTACTAGTTATTTGAAATGGCAACAGTTGGCTATAATACAGTACAACAGAATAAAAGATACAAAGGAGAGCATAATTAAGGAAGAGGAGGAAGGGGGAGAGCTCTGGTTAACTCATAATCCTATGTTATCTGGTAGACCTGCCAGAAAAAAAGGTCTACAACATCAAGCACTTATTTTCAATCGTTCTGTGCAATAAAGCCGCCTGGATTGGCGTTCTAAAGGCTCCCCTCATTTCTTTCTTTCTTTCTTTTTTTTTTTTTTTTTTGGCGTACAGCAAAAAAAAAAAAAATGGACATCTTCAAGTCTTCATCAAAACTAGAAGCATATGAGCCCATTTAAAATGTACACTTGTACTTATACTTGCCATTTTCTTCTTTAAATACAAAAAGTTCCATCAATAATAGAAATTGTTTTCTTATAACATTTAACAATATTAAAAACATTTACAAAAAAGGAGCTCCATCTGGAGGAAAAGTAGGTGCATTTGGTCATTAGCTCTTGTGCAGTATTTTCTTGGCATAAAAGTCCCTACAGGTTTCACAGCAGCGCTGATACCACCTCATGTCCTGACAGAGGTTCTTCTCTCGGATCACACGACAGTACACCGTCCACTGGTCCCCCATGCATTTGTAGGTCAGAGCAGCTGTGGGGTGGTGTCACGAGAGAGGCAGCAAGTCAATATTCACAATTTCAACAAGTCATCTAAACTAAATAACAAAAGTCAGTGTTAACCGAGAACTGTATCTACCTTCAATCTCTATCCTAAGGGGTTGATGAACTTATTGAGCGCTTAAAGCCAAATTAACGACCCAAGTGCCCTTGACAGAATCTTCACCAGTAGATACTGGATGCAGTTTCAAGCGAAAGAGGACTGTTGTATTTTCCAATTCTGACAATGTAAAGACTTGATGATAGCCTTGATGCACGTGGCATACACTTTACCAGGTGAGCTATCCGGACACAACAATGGTAGCCATTTCTGCTGAGCTTGGGAGAAGCATGTGCCATCTGCCTTCATCTAAAGTACTAGTCTCAGGTGCCACATTGTTGAGCCTGGGGTCAAATATCGTACCTACATGAATACAGGTGGGGGTGTCCTTGTTTTATCAGTCCTTGTTGGGTTTAGTGAGTTGTTATTGCAGATTATTCCCCAACTTTTCATCAAGATCTGCTGTAATAACTGACATAAGTTCTTAATCCAATCCAGTAAGACAGAGAGAAAGAGAGACTTTCTTGGTGAGAGCTTCATGGCTGAAAAGCTGAAAGACAGACGCTGAGCTGGGCTGACTGCTGTTGGACTAGTCAGTAATATTAGCTGCTGCTATGTCTGCTGTTGGTGATCTTGCTGCTTGATGTTTGGCTGTTAGCAAAGTTGTTGTAATCAGAAGAAATACAAAATACCAATTCAGACATAATGTCGCTTTACCTGTTGAGTGTGTTTCACTGGCAAATTTACAATCAATTTTATCAAAATTTTTCATTTAATTTTTCATTTTCATTTCATTCAGAATTCATAGATAGATAGATAGATAGATAGATAGATAGATAGATAGATAGATAGATAGATAGATAGATAGATAGATAGATAGATAGATAGATGAAGAACATGCAGAGAAATGAAACCTGCGCTATGATCTTTACAAATAGAAAACTATATAAAAGTAAAAATAGAAAAGCACATTTTTTTCAGTATAAAAATAAGAAATACACCTAAAATAGAGATAAATACAACTAAATGACGATCACAGCAGTAGCAGTGCAAATTAGTCCAAATCAGTTACTTGAAGCACAGACCTCGACCATTTGTTCAGTTGGTTTGTGCCTTAAAGAAATTTTTAAAAATTACACAATGAATGTCTTAGTGAAAATTCTTTTATGTCTTCACTTAAGATAAATCTGTTGGTAGCAGCTGTTCTTTCATGAGGCCCACTGCTTTGAAGGCGTACTGTAGTGAAAATAAAATATAAACCAGGATTGAAAAAGAATTGTTTTGTTTGAATGTTATGACCATTTCTGATCCTGGTTGATATGACATGCTGCTCATTATTTCAGCCTGTGTGTGGCCAGTGGTCATGAATTCAATCTGACTTCAGAACTGAGTTGTGACGTGTGTCTCACCTAGCCTGGGGGAGGTGATGGTGTTCACATTGATTTTCTCGTTGCAGGCGCCTTGGTGACAGGGTCGGTAGGTCGGTGGTCTCAGCGTCACTGGGCAGTCGTTACCGTGACGGCCGGTCACTTTGTGCATACACTGGACCACTCGTGATTGCAGGCCCTTTCCGCAGGATGACGAGCACTGAAAGAGCCAGTTAAAGAGGTCAGTTCTTGCCCCTCATACTGTGACTAGAAGTCCTGAGGAAGGTAAAGTACAGACTCCATCCTAATCATCAAAATGTGCAGTATTCTCTCCTGTGTTTTTACCCTTACCCTTATATTTCATCACATGAACCAGATAAAAGTTATTTTTCCATTTTATGACAGGCCATTTGAATAGCCATCGTCTGACTCACTTTGCTGCACAATTCAAACTCATACAAGTCCTAATATGAACAGACTGCATTTAGATTCTAAGTATTGGCCATCATCAGATGATTCAGTCCAATTATTTCTACGGGCAAAGTGATTAATTGAATGGGCGTACTTCATAAAGCAAAGACAGAGGTGTTCCAGCCCTACATGGCAGTGTTTTGCTGGTGTAGCTTCTTCATTTTGTGTTTGTCAGACATGACTTTCCAGATCAAGAAATGTCATTAAAAGTTAATAATACTGTCATACCAGCGGTGTAATGGAGCTCATATGGTGTCTCACAACAACTCATTTGTCAAGCATCATTATACTCTCAAATGGTTTTAGCTGTTTGCCCGCAGACACAAAGAAGTGATGATGAGAGGAGAAGCACAAATAGAAACAGTGAAGCCAGTGAAGGTCAAAGAACTGTTCCCGGGACTGTTTGAATCTACTTAAAGACCGGAAAATGTGCTTGGGTGTCCAAGACCATAAATCAACTCGTTCATCACATTTCACACTTGGTCCTGGTCGGTAACAACAGTGATGTAGTCGAAACACTTGATCTGTATCTGCTTGAAATCCATCAAACACTGAAGGATAATTGTTTTATTACAAATTGGATCTTATTTTTGTCCATTTTTGTCTCCACATCACCAGAAAGAAGTTATACATATCAACAGACCTTTTTAATGACTGGAGTAGAGTGATTTTAGCAATAACTTGGATGACTGCCTAAGCTTGATTACATCGTAACCTAGTGTGGTTACCACTGGGTTTAAAGAGTGTCATACCTTGGACCAGTCTCCTGTCTTCCACTCGTAACATTTGGAGTGGTCCTCGCAGGGCTCCTCTTGAGTGGGCTGGGACAGAGGATCGCAGAGACCCTGAGGGTTTGTACACGTCACTGTCCGTGTACGAACACCTTGACCACAGTCTGATGAGCACTGCAGGAAGTTGTGAGCAGACAGAAATGAGTGTTAAACACAATCGTGTATGAGAGTTAATCGAGTTATTCCTAACAATAAGGCTGGCTCATTTTATTTTTTTAGTATTATCAACACTTTACCTCAAGAGACAAACAGCAACAATAACTACACCACGCTACACTGAAGTACCAAATGTGGTAAAAAGTTTGTAGAAGTCGCTTATTATTAAATTATGCTTGAGAACATGAAAGGCCATAAAATATTTCTACGTCATAAAACTCATCTTCTGCTTCTACCAAACCTGGCTAACATAGCTAAAACTGATCAGGATCGCAGGTTCCTAAATATATCTTAAAGCTCAGATAACCATGAAATCCACCTCACATTTTAAACTGAAGAGGTGTTTCCCAAAAACATCCCATTCAAGGTCATCACATTTCCCATGCCTGCTGGTACTAACCCCTGTGTTATCATCCAGATCCACCAGAGGCCCCTACCTGCCTCCCTCCATGGTTGACAGATAAGTCACTGCAGCTGCCTGCGATCACTCAGCACCGCTCAGTGGGAACATATCTGACCCCTCTCTGCCCCGGTCTCTGCTTGAACGCAATAACTTTGCCACAGACTTCCTCCCAGAGGTTTTGACCTGACTTGTCTTCAGTTTATTGCGTGTTTGCTCTATTTTTTTTTTTAGTTTTTTCCTGTCTGCTACTGAACAAAGTAAATCTAAGAAGAGATTCTCCTGTCTGTTACTTAAATTGTCATTGTTGATATATTGCATCTTCTAGTCTTTACTGTTATCCTGACCACTGATGTTTTCAACCTAGACCTTCTATTTTACATGTGTTTTGTGACTCAGGGACTAATGGGCACAACAATTTCTGAAGGGTTACACACAAAAACATCAGAAGATAGGCAAGATAAGATCGAGAAGTTAACCTTTAAGCACTGTTTGATGTAAAATGAGTGTGAACAGTGAATGCCTGTGACTCTGTGTGATTGATCTGATCCCTTTTGACATTTCTAAAGAAAGACTTTAATTTTAATTGTGTTTAATTGTGGCCATATGACCTCCCTCGCAAGTGCTGCCTTGAGAAATGTGCAAGAAATTAAGAGCAAAACACTTTTTTGGAAATACTCTCCATTTCTAAGATCGATCATTAATGGAAAACAAGGCCTTGATCTGGCCACGGATTTCATGTGTGACATCAGCACAGTGTATGTATGACGTACCTTGGACCACTCTGAAGCCTCCCACACGGTGAGGCAGAGACGGCCCTCACAGCCTTGCAGAGGAGGAGGTTTTCCTCCTTGGCAGTACAGGTCCTTGGTGTGGATGAGCGAGCCGTTCTGTAGGTGGTAAACACAAACCACCTCCCTCTGCTGAAGGCCTTTACCACATGTGACGGAGCAGGATCCCCACTCTCCTGTCACCCACCTGTAAGGGAGTTCACAAGGTACAGTCTATTTGATATGATCCAGCTGTCTGATTGGTTATACCAATATTGTTAATAATCACAGAGAAAGAGTTGATGCAAAGTTTAACTTTGCTGCCACACAGCCAACCGTGAGTGGACAGCTACAGACAGACAGATACTCTGCTGAGCTGTTAAACTGCTCCCTGTGATCACTGTCAGTGTGGCATGTTACAAACAAATTCAATAGTTGTTCTATAATATTTTCTATAAATATGTTCTAGAAATATTTTCCTGATTCTGTTGTCTTAACACAGAATGAGGATGAAACGACTTCATCACGATTCATAAATGCTAGCAGCTGTCACTTCCATGCTGCCGCACCGCAGTGCTGATAAAATCATTGTTTTATAATTGTGGGTTAATGACAACAGCTGTGCAGTGTACTTGACTCTGTTGACATATAAAATGAGTGATGACAGAGAAGATTTGAGGTGACTATCACACGGCCCCAGACCTTCACTTGGCAGCGTTCACCGTTGTTTAGTAAAAACTGGATTGCACACACTGGACAGAGGCCTGAAACTACAGAAACCCTGAGAGGCAAGTGAGATAAAAAAAATGTGATTATTCATTCTGTAAGTCTCATCTGATTGATTTCTTGCTTGTGTTTATGACTGAGATGGTGAAAAAGATACTGCATTTATAATTTTTCTAAGTTTCTTTCTTCAAAGGCACTCTACGGTCATTTTTCTAAGTGTTTCTTCTTGTAATACTCATTTTGGCCACAAGAGGCTGAGTGTCTTGTTTTCTCACTTTCCTCTGAGGGCTTTTGATGAAATAGAGAAGATATATTTACAAAACATACAGAGTTAGTTTGGACATAACCCTGAAATAAGAACATCTCCAAACAATATAACAATGCACTGATGATGATTTACTCGTATATACATACTGAACACAAGAATAAGAATCTGATCAGCTGTTCACTGTATCACACTGTGTATTCTGAACACTGTTTAAGTGTATTGTTCATAGAAAGTTAATGATTTACAATTGCAGCCGGTCAAGACTGATTAACACAAAGCTATATGTACTGTAACCAGCAGTGTGGCTGTGTGTGTGTGTGTGTGTGTGTGTGTGTGTGTGTTTGTGTGTGTGTGTGTGTGTGTGTGTGTGTGTGTCTCACCGGTACTGGCAGGGGTGAGAGTTGCAGAGTCGCACTTGTGGGTGTGGTCGGTTTTCAGGTTGACAGTAGCTGTTGTTGACCACCTCCATAGTTTTATTGGCTATCCTCATACAGGAAACCACTGTCCTCCTCTCACCTGCACACACACACATATACAGGTCAGTCGTCTATGTGTTCTCAGGGGTTTTGGAACTCCAGAATAAGACAGTTTGTTCCTGTAATGGACTGACTTTCACTGTGTCTCTGTCTATGCATGAGGCTTCTGTAGTGTAGAGTTTCTGTAGTTTGCTGGATGGTTGGACCGGCTGACAGAGGAGTGTGTAAGTTTCAGGCGGGTTATTTTTTTTGTAAAAGCATATTTTACACTTTATGGTCCTTCATGGTCTATTGTGGTGGGGCTCTGAGTACAAACTTCTGTGATTCATCATGTTCTGAAAACAGAGGCTTGGCTGGGATTATGTCATTATGGTTGGTTTGTAATGACTTTGCCAAGCGGGACAATGGAAAACAAGTTGATATTAAAACCAGCGAGAACAGCAAAGAAAAAACAGAGCAAGGAGACAGCATGGGGCTGTTAAGAATGTCAAGAAGTTACTTTTATTATTTTGACATTCTGATATGAAGACATCTATTCCTTATTTTTGTTTTTTAAAATAAATATTGTGAAATTTTGTGTATAAAACTGACTTTGTAACTTTTCTACTTCCAATTATTTATATCATTTGTGGAGGAAAGATGATGTAAGAGAACTGAAATTATACAAATGTATCATGTAAATGCTAGGCAGACTTACAGAGTGTGTATATATATATATATATGTACACTGAAACTGGATTCTTAGCTCAATGCCTTCTGGGATTGGTTGGGAATGGAGGACATTATGTGGGGCAATGAGACTGTCCTCACATAAAAACAGTTCCTCTCTTGAGTCAACCGTATGTTCAAAGAACCCAATGTGTGCTCTGGATGTCAAACCATACATCTACGTTGGATCTCAAGTGGACAGATAATCTCTAATCCTGCATCAAAAAGAGCTAAACTGAGCAGTGGTGGTCTCACCCTGATCTGCTCCACCACTAATCCAGAAGCACCTGACCTCGTCTCCTGGATAAAAGCAATGGACTGCAACTTCAAAGTGCTCCTCACATGTCATTTGAAATATTTTGAGCACTGGATACCAACATTACAAAGCAATAAGCAGCAATAGGGTGCCTGACAATTAAGACTGCCTTGCTGTGTTCCTGTGGAGAAGCTTGGTACATTTTGTTTGTGGTCTTCTACATCACTGATTCCTGCTGCTTGTACCTTTTGTCTGTAGTGGAAATAAAAGTACATTAATAACTCCACCCTAATCGTCTGTGTGTTGCATTTGGGTCTACCTCTCAGTCGTTACAGGTACATGTCAAAGTAATATCAACAGGCAGGAGCATCACACTGCCTCTGTTGAGTTGCCTTCATGAGTTGCCTTCTTCATACTGTTAGTCAGTTTTTCACTTCAGTGTCAGTGGTGATAATGTGATGGCTGATCAGGGTATACTCTGTTAGTTATTAGGTAGACCTTTCTAGCTCTGGACAGGACACCATTTCTGAATTCCTCCTGGCATTGATTCAATGAGTTTCTGAAACATTCCTTGATGGTTTTGGTCCATGTTGAGTCACGCAGTTGCTGTAGATCTGCCTGCTCCACATTTCCATGGATCCATGTGGTTTATGCCAGATTCTGACCCTATCCTCTGCACCATTTTCTGTAAACTCTAGAATCCATCATCTCTGTGATAGTCAAACCACATTGTCTGGCACCAGCAATCATCACATGGTCCAAGTTACTTAGATTATTTTGCCATTCTGATGTTTGGTCTAAAAGCCACCTGAACCTCTTGACTGTTGTGGAGAGATTGCTGAAGTCTCTCAAGTCAAACTCAATGGTCAATGGTGAGGTCAGGAAGAAGAAAGTGTTCAGGAGCCTCTGATGTCTTATGCTGTATTATTTATTGATGCTTGGCCAAGGAGAATTAGAGACACTCTCAAAGTTCATCAGAAGTGTCTGAGTCGGTCTCACATTCTGCCCAACTCATGCTGGTGGTCAGACTTTAGATAACACCACAAATACTATACGCCCAGAATTAGTCAAAGAGAATGTCTTTACCCATGCGGGTGTCATTGTCAACATATTCTAGTCTGGAGACACTGTTGTCTGATTATGTTGATGAAACATCAACGGCGAACTATCGATTATGTCTAGGAAGGCAACCTTCAGTTCCTTCAATCTGGGTCACCACAGTGCTGAGATAGACTGGCACCTACTGTTGTCAACCAAAGCCAAACAACTAATACTGTCGAGGACCTCAAGGCCCACACGTGACCCTGTGCAACCTACTGTAAGGATAGAAATTTCCATAACATTGACCAGTCTTGGTCAACAACCTTTTTCAAATTGAGTTGCTGCAACATGAATTTCTGATTAGACTGAATGTCTACATGTCTTCAGAGCACACTCCTTGTACATTATTATGGGATATACTGTAATAATAACTCTTTCATATACCATCCAGTCATAATGACTGGAGTACATATAGTACTGATTGAGATTGAGCTTTGTGTTGCCACAATGATTGAAACACATAGAGATCGTGCAATAAGGGTGTTCATACTGTGTTTTTACTTGTGATTGATTTCTTAGGGACAATTATGTATCTATAACTAGTGTTAATGCCTGTATTTGCTTACCACATCTCCATGCAAAGACAAAAAAAAAAAAAAAAACAATACTGAGAGGTTTGCTGGTAATGACTCGGGATCCTAATTATCATGAGAAAACAATCTCATAATTTGATCCAGGAGATGAGGTCAGGTGCTTCTGGATTAGTGGTGAAGCAGCTGGGGGGTCAGCCCACCACAGCTTCATTTATCTCTTTTTAATGGTGGATTAAAGTTTATCTGTCTGCGTGAGATCCAGCACACACGTCACAGTCAGGAATATCAAACTCATCAGCTCAAATTTAGCAAGAATTTGAAAGATTTTTATTTTCTGAAGACAAGAAATGGTGAGCATGCAGATAACATACTTGAACTATTAATCATTAGATGAGATAAACATGGTTAATATAACTTCATTTCATTCCTTTATCTGAAGCTTTAAAGATATTGATCTTGATGGTGTTTGATACATTAACACCTAATAATGAAGTAAAAAATGAATTGGGAATGGTTTTCTAAGGCATCTTAAAGGTCCAGTGTGTAGTTTGTAATGGTGGCATCTAGTTGTGGAGTTGCTGATTATAACTCTCTCGCCTCACCCTCTCCTTCCTAGCATGAAGGAGAAGCTACGGTGGAAAATGAAACACTCAGAAAATGTGATAACCCCTAAAGCCAGTGTTCAGTTTGTTCGTTCTGGACTATATATACAGCAAGAACTGTACAAGAACAAAGCCTCATTGTTCTTGTTTTGAATGAACAGTTTTTACAGTATATTTTTACAGTACTTAATCTTACATTTATTTTATCTCCAGTCTCGTTCGAGTTAGCATTTTTTAAATTTCTTGGCTTTGTTTTACTTGATCTAAATTTCCCTCTCAGGACTCATGACGAGATCTTGACTCTCAGCTCCGTCTCATGTTCTGTCAGTCAAATCAAGTGTATTTGCACAGCCCATCATCACACACAGTGGTGTCAAATGGTTCCTAAGCCTGTTTGATCTCTAAGAAAACACGGATAAACTTCCCAAAAAATCATCAACACTTACACAAGAGGCAATTCCAAAAGAAACCAACCAGATGAAATTACAAAGAGTAATGTGTTACCTCCTCCACACTGGACTGTACAGTCCTGCCAGCTGCTGTGTGTCCAGATATAGAGATACTCTGGTTCTTTCTGCTCTTCACTGCTCCTGTCCTGAGTTGCGTTCAGAGACACCGTGTACTCATAGTGGATTCCATAGCTCTGGTCATGAAAGAGCAGCACCTGGGAACACGACAGAGATTCAAAGTTCAAGACGTTACAAACGTCAATAAAACAAAATGTTCTTCTTCTCATTCTTATGTTCATAGTGATTATAGTTATTAACTTGCATAAATGAAGAACATTTTCAAACAGCCTATAAGTGAAGCACACAGTTACACTGTGACCATCGATCAAAATTTATAGACATTTACCTCTCACATCACAATAATATTCAATGTAACACTCATTCATCCAGGTTAGACGTCCACGTCTACAATGCATTATCAGCATATTTTGGTCTACTGTGCTTACAGTGCAATAAGCAAATTTAATAAAGATATCACATAAGAAGGAGGAGGTGATTTAGTTGTAGGCATGAGGCTGCAGCTCTACAAGCTCCATGTATTAGTTTACAGTAATAAGTGACAACACATTATGATTTGTTTGTTTATGTAATCTTTTTTTTCAAATCATTTTGCAACTGCACTGCGACTGCACTCTTGCCAAGAAATGTTTTCCTGAACAATAAATTGTTAGCTAGTTTATCTGCGTCTACATGTTACAGCAGGCCAGCTGCTCTGTATCATGTACGTTTGTCTGTATGTTTCCATGTCCTGTAATTTAGCTTTTTAGCTTCAAATTGCTAATCTGTCTGATCTAATCTATTAATTCTCTCTACACTCCTCTTCAACTTAGCAATAGACTTGATCCTATCCTGCACTATGGAAGATAAGAGGAGAGGTATACGCTGGACACTCCTTTCAACCCTAGAAGACCTTGACTACGCTGACGACTTGGCTCTCCTTGCTCACTCTTACGCTGACATACAGGAGAAAACAAGTCGCCTACAAAAGTTTGCAAACCAAGTAGGCCTGTACATTAATACAAAGAAAACCGAAGTTATGACGCTCAATATCTCTGACCCTACCCCTGTCAAACTTGGTGATGATGAACTGCAGTACGTTGATCGCACCTACTTAGGGAGTGTTGTCACCCGAGAAGGAGGAGCTGACAAGGACATCCAGAGCAGACTAAATAAACCGTGCAATGCCTTCAGAATGTTGGATAGAGTCTATGTGCCAGGAGGCATAACGGGCAGTGAGTGAGTGAGTAATCTATTAATTAGAAGTCCAGCATTTCAAACTTAATATTGAACCCTAAATTGCCTAAATTGTGTGTGAATAGGATTAGTTCATTTCTGTATCTTGAACATGAGCATTCTCATTCTCTCTCCACATCAATGGTTCATTCTAGTGTCCTCACAAGGCCTCTGTGTACTCAGGCCTGCCCTCTCCCTATGAAGTTTAAAATGCTTCACTGAACACCCTACTCTGGATGAGTGACATGGACATGTGAAAATGTTTAATGTTTAGGTTTTATACAATAACAGCAGCCACCATCTCTTTCTGAGTTTGTTTTCAGCACTCCACGGTGCTGTACTTTTGTGGCTCTCATCTGTAGACAGTCTCTGCACTGTTTGACATGATTCTTGTGCCGGCGGTTAAAGAGGTTAGCGGCGTCTGAGTGTGTTGTGGGGGTCGGTCAGCAGCATAATTTGTAAAGTTTCAGTTTTCTTGTCCGTGTCTTGACTTTTCATATCCAAACCACGTTGCGGCAACAAAAGTAGTCCCTCTTTTAGGTTTGAGTTCCTTTTTTGTCGGAACCCTTCACTTGTTCTGTATCATGTTGGCTAACATTTTTCTATTGTCACATGATTGAAGATGATATCGCAGAGCACTACCCACATAGATTGGTTAAAGTAACTTTGGCTGAACATTGGAATGAATTTCTCAGTCTATTCACCACATAAAGGTCAGTACAGACCTTGGAAATAATGACTGTGACCAAGGGCCCTTTCTACATATACATGTAAGAGCCAGGGGAGTGCTGTAATGAGATTTAAAACTGTATTTTAATATCTTGTCAGAGAGCATGGGTAGGGCTGTAAGTATAAGCTGATCATTGCTGCAGTGGGCTTCCAACAGAATTCTTCTTGTCATTAACCTCTATCATGGTTCTTGTAGCCAAGCAGAATTCCTTTGCTGCTTGTATTATTCCCCATGCAGTCAAATAAACAAAGTTTCCTGAATAACATCCCCTCCCTTCTCAAATTGGCCAGGCAGGCCACATGGCCTCGTCAGTTCACGTCTAACCATTTTTTTTCTGTTTTGGTGGTTGGCTGTGGCTTACAGTAGCCTGCATCCTGTTGCTGATCAAACTGTCTGTACAAGCTAACATCTTTGTCCTCTCCTTGACAGACACTACAGTAGACCTTTACTAATGTGAAGTGAAAAGAAAAATGGGGAAATGCAGAACAGATGCTGAATATGTACAGGAACAGCAGCTCAGGCCAGAAAATAGAATATTAAAGGTACAACTCTCTACTAAACACAGAATGACTATACACTGCAAAGAAAAAAAAATCAGTTTTTGAAGCAATAACATTTGAACTGAAAAAAATTTTGGACCTCTCTGACTTGAGATTCATTAGCTTCCATTACAGCCCAGACCACTGCCTTACAACTATGCCCAATAGTGTAATCGACTGTACAGCCATGTCTGCACGCGGTGGCTGTGTGTGGGCTTTTGTCTTGATACACAGTGTTAGATCAGAAAAATAATATTCTTCTTTGTCAGCTTTTCATTTCCAAAGATTTGTGAATAGAAACAAACAAACAAACAAACAAACAAACAAAAAACATTTTGGATATAAAAGATAGGTTAATGCACAGGTGTCAAGCTGTTCCACAAAAGGGCCGGTGTGGCTGCAGGTTTTTGTTCCAACCAACCAAGAGCACACAATTTGACCAATCAACTCTCTGAAGACTGAGATCAGTTGATTAAATGAGTCAAGTCTGGTGTGCTGCTGCTTGGATGGAAAGAAAACCTGCAGCCACACCGGCCCTTCTGTGGAACAGATTGACACCCCTGGGTAAATGTAAAAAGAGTCTTTTAACACTTTTAACAATGTGATTAAAGATCAATAATAACCCTCACACACACACACAAACTAACATCATGCACAGTCAACAGTCACATGAGCACTAGCACCACCAGCAGGATGTTCCAGTCCTGCTGTTGTATCTGGGGTGCATCCTGATAAAACACAGAGCAGAGTGTCTGATGTGTTTACCATCAAGTGTAAGGGGCTCTTAGTGGGTCCCCTGGCGGACATCTTCTCCCACAGTCCCCTCCTAACGTAGCGCACTGTGGTCCCGGCCAGCTCAAACTCTCCTGGAAGCTCGATCTTCCAGTCGCTGTTGATGGACCTCTCGCTGGAGTCTTTCAGGGCTGTGAGGAAGACGTGTGAGGTCAGAACTAACACTTTTACACACGTGGACACCCATTCTGCACAGTTTTACAGTATGTGTGACCCATTCCTAATTTAATGGTTAATAAAAGTTCTTTGAAAAAGTTCTTTGAAAGCATACTTATTCACTCTCGTGTCTGTTCATTAGATACAGAGTTGTAGTTAAAAATAGTCTAGCACAAAGACTTGAAGCATGGAGAAACAACATTAATGCACCTGCCAACACGTCTAAAGCTTACAAATGAACGTGTTGCTTCCTATTTGTTTAATCAGCACATAATTGTAAAATAATTTCAGGGGGGAGTTACACAATTTCCTGACTAGTCTCGCATCGCTACAGCGCTGGGGAAAGATCTAGCTCAACCAATTTTCATTCTGCCATGGGGAAAAAATGCTGTGGCTGGTTTATATTTCTTTTGTTGTATTTTCCTTTTGCAAAATAATGTGTCTGGGGGAACTTGTTTTACTGGAACACTTGCACATGGGGCACTGAGCTTTGGCTTTAAAACAGTTAAATGCCTCCAAAAGGCAAGAGCTGCTAGCTTGTTTATGTTCGTACCTTTAGCAACCAGACTGACGTTAAAGGTAATTTGCTGTTTCACATAACAACAGGGACTGTGAAAACAGGCAGGTAATAGATGGCAGACATATACCAACAGCCTATCTACAGCCACACTGTCACTGTCAGTGTGAGGAGCCTTTTTTTCACTTTGCCAGGTGTGTGATCAAAACCAAACCTGTGCTCACTGACCATATTGCAACATGTGCTGTAGGTCGAGATGTTCCATGGACGTGCTGGGTGGATAAATATGTGTTAAACTGGTCAAACACTAAAGTGACATTTCTAAAGGTTAAATTTTAAAAAAGAGCTCATTTTCAAGTGCTCAGAGCAGTTTGCTTCTTCAGCTGCTCCCTTCCTCAACCATAAAAAGGGCAGCTCTGGACAGTCTATTAAAAGAACCCTTGAAGTGGATTGTGGGCTCTCTGAAGCCTGGCCAACTGACTACCTCACCACATGTCCAGATTAGTCCTTCACTCTCTCAGGCTGTGTGCAGTTGGGCTTCACATTTAGTTGGAATAAACCATAGTTTAGTCCTTTGACATCACCAGAGGAAGTCCAATCAAACAACCAAATGTTTCTTGTCTAATCAAATCTCAACAAGTTGTGTGTGTGGTCCATGAAATAATGGACAGAATTACAAAAAAAGTTATCTAGTGAACTGGCATTATCCTAAATGTTAGCCTGGAGATAAAACAGTAATTACAAGTGTAAAAATGGGTAGGCCACCCATAAGCACACTGCAGCCTTGGGTTAAGGTTCAGTCAGGTAAGAAAGTCAAGCCTAAAAAGCCCCAATGAGGGCACCAGATGGTAGACATATCTGAGTCAATGTAAATAAGTTGTTGACAAAGATGGAATGATCCTCCATGTTTCCTCCATGGAAAAACAAAAGAATATGTATAATAAATAAATCTAACCTAACAACAGGTCTGACACTGACAGGAAGTACTGATCTCTGTATTAATTTGCTGTCATTACTCTCATTGGCTGCCTACAAAACATCCATGTCCTGTTTCATCAGAGGCCATCTTAACCCTACAATCAGCTGTTCCTGTGCTGAGCCTGCAGAGGTGATTAGTTAAGATTAGTTTGCCTGCTCAAATGTGAACAGGATATAGACAGATCAGGGTTTGACAGAATTACAAAGGCTGTTATCAATATACTTTTACATAAGGTTAATACAGTCAGGTTTCTTAGCTCCTCTAATCAAGGGTCTCTCGTCTATTGGGAGGTCCCCTTACCATCACCCCATATCTATTTAGACGGTCGTTACCTAAGGAAAGACCTATGGTGAAAATACTTGATGAAGTAATCACAGATTCTTAACACTATCCAGTGAGCATGAAAACCATTTAAACATCCAAACGTCAGTTTTTTTTTTTTTTTTTTTTGAACAAGAAGTTCAGTCCAGTCAGAAATGTTGTGGATTGGTTGGATGGTTGAATCATCAGGAGCTGCTTACAACTAGATGTTAAAGTGTTTTCCAGAAAAGCCACCGTGTTTTCCATCCATCCATCCATCCATCCATCCATCCATCCATCCATCCATACTACTAAAGCAGTTGTATGTAGAACATTAATAGCAGCTGACAATCGTTCATAAGGAAATGTTATTGAAGTTAGCAGCAATCAGGGCCTTGAGGACACCCTGTAAATCACAAAGCATCATTACCCAGAAAGCTATGCGAGGGTTTGTCCTCCACAACTTTGATCCTCCTGGCTCCTGCGGGGATAACCACAGCCTCGATGTAGCCTGACAGAAAGACAGAAATATGAGGTGAAAACAAATTCATAGACAAACAGAGAATACAACATAAAAAAGGTTTTCCTTCCCTTTTTAATGATCTGTTTCATAGTTATAATTCTAAGCATCCTGTGTAGGTTTCTATCTGTTTCTAATGCGCCTGTTTCATTTGAAAATGTTCATGATAGAGGTCATAATTATTTAATATGTTTTTAGTACTGGGCAGAAAATGTGATTAACGTGTGTTATTTTCACCACAGCTTTTCTGGTTTAAAGGATTGTGAACATTTTGCTGCAGTGTGGCATTGACCGGCAGAGCGCAGGAGGTCTATTCATCATCGTCTTCAGCAGACAGTCAGAAGTATTTGGTTGTCAACTTAGCTGTGTTAAAAGCGTATAAGTTGGTCCCTGAGGCTTACCCCCAGAGTTTTTGGAATTTGAAGGAAGGGGGATAAGCAGTCCCACATGGAATTTGCTCATGATTTAACAGCTCATTTTACAGGCTGATGTTCCGCATTAAGACTGAACAGTTTGAGAAGCTCTGTGACTTGATAGTCTTAAAGGCAGTTTAAAATGTCTGTACGTGAGAGCGCTGCATGCACATTTATGATCAAAAGGTAAAAGTGGCTACAGAAGCAGCTGCATGGGCAGAGGACTAAGTCTGACACATGACTACAACTGGAAAATTGGGGAATTATACTTTCACAGTACTGTTTGGGAAGAGTGTTGAAGCAAGGGTTCATTCTTTTGTCAATTCATATAAGTCAGAGGTGAGAGATCATATCATGTCATAATATGAGCTATAAGATGACTGTTTGCCCTTGAGTCGAGAAAAAACGGGCCTTCGGTGAAAGGTGTTTGTTTGAATGCGTCTATACTTAAATGTCTGTGGTGACTGTAAAAAGTAAGGAGCAGGAAGAAGCTTTACCTGGTTAACTCTGTTCTAAGTGAGGAGCCGGTTAAGACTGCCTTTGGCTACATTTCTGCTTCAGAACTGACATTCTCAGAAGACAGTGACACAGTGCTGAGTTCCTGTTTTGGAACTGTTTTGATGGTTTTAGAGGATGCATTTTGATCTATTTCAGGTCCAAGTGAGTGTTAGCGTCTATCTGGAGCTGCCAATTAGGGACATCCTGCTAATTTGGGAAATGATTTGGCAGGAGGGCGCGCTTGGGGTGATGTTCCATTGCTGCCTCCTGCGGTAGCCTCGATCCGTCTGATCGGGACAAAACCTGATGAGAACGAAGACACTTTGACTGCATGTGCAGCAACATGCTCCATGATGCATGTGTCTGAAAATATGCAGTGTCATGCATGAGTGCTGTATGCATTTTCCTTGCCTGTACTTTTGCATATTCACTCTTGAGCACAGAAAAAAGAGTTGTTACTGTTGTGCATCAAGTCCATCTGATGTTGAATCCTGGTCTCCTCTAGAATGTGCACACCTAGCCTGTCTGGTGGACAGAATGTCTGTGGCTTATGCCCCTCAGACTGTGACAGGTGGGATGAAGGATGGGTTACTTTGTCCTAATCCTGCTGTGCTGCAAGGCCATCTAAAAACCTCTGGCTCACTGTGCAAATGACTTTTAGATGATGTGTTGCTCTATTTAGATATTTGGTTTGCGTCTGTGCTCTGTTCAGCCGGTTGGCCAAGTGTGAGTTTGCGAGGAAGATGTTGGTAATGTACTTGGGTTGGGACAGGGGACAGTTTGTGAGGCGTGAGAAGAATTCAAGCCGTTGATTGGTCGGCTGGTGTAGTTTTATCAGAAAAGTTAGCTTCAGTGAGGTAGCTGCTGAAATGGCTGCTGCTCAGTGTGTTTAGCACTCAGTGTTTGCAGTTACGCTAGCCACATAGTCTGATGAAATGTGAATAGGGAAATGAGAAATGTTTTGCGGGGGAGATGATTGATTAAATGTGATCAAATAAGTAGGAGTAAAGAAGATTTAAATAGAAAAGATTTTTAAAAAAGTAAAATTCTATATGTTTGATCTGAACTGTTTGGTGAAAAATACATTTTTTGCTATTTTTTCGATCAAAGATTAACCATAATGTTGTGATGTCCTCCTGGCAATCAAAGATTAAATGAAAACCAAATTTTCAATATAAAAATTGAATGAACAGTATTACTTATTTATGTATTTAGTTAAAGTTTTCACAATGTGTGATCATCTTTTATAATAATGTGTCAGTATCTGGGCTAAAAGTCTAAAACATTGAAACGGTCACATATTGTGAAGAAGGAAAGTTACATTTGTTTGCATTATTTCAACAAAACAACACAAAGCAGCTCAATCTGATTATTTAAAACAACTTTGTTTTTACTGAAGCTTGGTCTCATTTTTGTCATTTTGGCCATAATTCTTGTCAGTTATAAAATTTTACTCACTGTCTGAGATCTAGCCACAGATCTTTTACTGAGCCAAGAGGACATCACAACATTATGGTAGTGAAACAGAAATTTATCACGCCTGAAATCTCCATTATTATCCTCCATTCTATTCAAAAAGAGCACAGAGCACAAACTACAATGGACAATCTGGTTATTTCATCAATTTTGAAATTGTCTTGACAGAAATTTGAGAAAATTTAAAAATTCAATTCACACCTTCATCATTCTTTTCAATGCATGCATTTTGTTTGCCTTTGTCATAATTCAGATGGCTGTTAAACGTTTGTTAAACGTGAAATGTTAGTGCAACTGATAGACACGATGGCCAAAACTACAAATATTCTGTTTGGAAGAAAAGAGATAAAACTGAGCAAAATGGATGTTTCAAATGTGAGCTGCTTTGTTCCTGCATCCAGTACACAACCATGCCAAGCATCATTTCAGAGTGTAGTGCAGTATTTCACAGTTACAGACACCAATATGACTTCATACTTACCAATAAATCCTCTGAGCATTAAAGTCCTTTAAACACACAGCACACCGTTACACACCACGAGGATACAGTTGCTTCTGACTGACAGCCAGTTTTTTGGTGACATCAAACACAGACACGTTGACGAGACAACAGCTAAAAATTTTGTGAAATGAACCCAAATGATGAAATGCAAATGACTCTGAGGGTGAATGTGTGAATGTGAATCATCCTCCACCATGAGATGGGCCAACCATCAAATGCTCTTTCTGCAATCCTGTCTTCATCACACAACCGACAAAGCCAAGCTCAAGTCATGTCTCAGTGACCAGCAGGTCCACTTAGCGTCCGTTTGTGGTTGGTGTAACACAATAGTGAGTTATGCTAAAGAATCCTGAGCTACAAGGCAAACTCTGAGGACAAAAAGGTCAGATCATTGCAACATGGCGCAACTACAGCAAAAAAGGCAGACCCATGAGCAATAAATGCCACCTGGTTATATACATTATACATACTACAATGATTTTACAATGGTAGCACATGGAACAGAAGTGTGTGTGTGTGTTTGACGGCTGTGTTTGACAGTTGTGTACATGTAAAAAGCTACAAACGTGTTACTGAGTTCGGACTTCTGTGCCTTTGTCCTACATCTAACACACTATCATTGTGAGTCTATCTGTCACCTTTCATGGTGAGGAGGCAGAGACCTCTTCATGTACAGACGCAGTATTTGCATTTCAAGTGATTGCGTTCATGACACAAGATTTTGTGAGCCCGGGCTGAAACTGGTCGTGTGCAGATCTTTTCTGAGGGTTTTAGCAACTTGTATCCACAATGAACGAAACACACCGCTCCCTCCCTGAAAGCCAACCAGCCATATCCATCAACCCTCCACCACCCTGCCCTGTCCAGCTATGGTTAGACACAGACTGCTATGGGCTCACCTGGGTTTACAAGCAGCATATTTGAAGTGGCAAAATGTCAAACGTCAAACATTTCTAATGTTTTATTGCACATGATGTGTTTTCTCCTCCTCCACCAGGCAGGAGCAGCACGGTAAAGGAAACACCTTGGATTAAAGGAATGTGTCCCTGGCATACCTCATAGCTGGCTATGGGGTAACAGGGTCAAACAGCTGGTTATGTACAGTAACTGTAAGCATTTTTGTAATGTTTTAGACTACACTACCCAGAGGAGCCCACAGATATCTGATCTTAACCAATCTACCTACAGTAAGACACTCCAGGCAATGCAGTAAACACACAAAAACACACATACATACACACACTCACACACACAGTGCATGCATCTTACATGAGAAACACTTGGGGACAGCTCTGGGTTTAGCCATCACACAGGTAGATACCCTCTTACACTGCCTAGTGGTGACTGGAGGACAAGACAAGGAAGTGGAAGGGAGGTCACATGTCCTGTGGACCACACCAGAATGTGCATGCATGTGTGCACACACACTAACACACACATACAAGCTCCCATTCCTTTTATTATATACTAGACAGTGACTGCTGCATAGATAGTTATTGATACATTCATCCACAGATTCTGTCACATTGGCTACTGCAACATAATCCAGATATCCATGATTATTACTCACCACACAAGGAAATTGTGATGATGATGATGAGTTGTGCACTTGTCTGACAGTGCAACAGCCCAAATCAAGCCCTGATATGAATTAATATTAATAAATACTACTTGTTTTTAATTATATGCACAAGGTGGAAAGTATGTAACAATGTACCATGATCATTCTTTGAGTTTATGATGCAGTGAACAGTTTTTGAACCGTACAACCATCCTTTGTGTTATGAATCTATTTTTCTATCAGCAGGTCTTGGTGCTTGTTTTCTGAGAGCTTTCTCCCAAATTCAACTCAAGAAGACTTTACGGAGTCACCGACATGAACTGGAACATTTCCCATTCCAAGAATACATTGGTTAATTGGCGTCTATTTGTCTATATGAATTGAATTGAACTGAATGTCTGTTGACACAAGTATCTTGTTTATTGATTGTATACCAGTGGTAAAAAAAAAAAAAACTTCATTATTTGCATGCATTACATGCATTCATATAGTCTGGGATTGAGACAGTTTTAGTATCTGTCTCTTCCAAATAAGACAGGAAGTGATGCATTTGGAATAACCAGAAGAGGAATTTGATACATGAGCATGTCAGTGAGAAACATCATCTACATTACCACGATTAGGTGAGTCCATTCAGTGACAACTCAGCAAAACACCCTTTACTTCCCAATATCCTCAAGGACTTTCACATAGCTAATATGTCATGATAATTACAGGTTTCCAGGTTTTCCAGGATGATTGGAAACACTTCCTTTCTGAATTGCAGTCACTGCACTGGATCAAATCAAGTAGATACTTCAGGTGGTCAACAGCTCTTGGTGTGTGGTTAGCAATAAAAATATACAGTGAGTTAGACTTTCAAAATAAAGCTTGCTGAGAATCATTTCCCATTTTCTGAGTTTGGGATGGCAGGAAAGGGGAAAGTCAGGTGACCTTTGTTGTCATGTAAACAATAATAAACATATGAATCATGTTGTGAAAGTGTCACAGTCTGGTTAGACTTAGACATCCAAACCACTTTGTTAGCTTTAAAAGAAGATCATGGCTGTTGTTAAAATAAGTATGTTAGTTATGTCATTTAACTTACGTGACTTAAGTTACATAAAATAAGTCAACGCTGACCTTTGATTTCACGTGCGACACAAACAGCACCCTCTGAGGTTAAAGTCCTGTGTTTGCTTGACTGTTTCATCCACCCTAACCTCTTCCGAAGGTGGACTTTCTCACTCTTGACACTACGTCATCTCACTTTGATGGCACATCAAAACAGTATGCTATAAGGTTGCCTAAAGAAATGATGCAATGGCGGAACCTTGAGCGTCATTTTTTGAAGCACTGGACCACTGACCAAGCTTACATATTTTACATGTTGGGTATGAGAATGTGCTGATACTATACTACATGTGTAACCAGTGACAGATTTACAGTAGTACAGTAGTATTTTTTGCATTTAAAGCCTGTAATATAGGAGTAGCAATCAAACACTTCATTTTCAATTAAATTGCTGCTCATTGTGTTGGCACGTTTAAAAAAAAAAAAGGTCTTTCCTTAAATTAGTATAAAATGTCTCAAAACCTTCAGGCTTTAGACAAAAACAACAACCTTGTGAGTTCAAGTTCAGGCAAAGTACAGTAGCACTGGTCATTATTTCAATAAGAAATTAAACATACTGCATTACATCAGTAGTTAATGGCAATAATTGGATACCACACACACACACACACACACATATACAAACACATATACACACTTACCCATTCCTTTGGTGTGGTTGAAGTCTCCTCTCACAATCTTACAGGAGCGTCCGTCTCCATTACATACACCACAGCGGTCTTCTTTTGCTGAAGAGCCAATGATGCCGTCACAGCCAATTTTCTGACCACAACAAAAATAGCGAAGAACAGTCAAACACAAGGCTGAAGAGTCTTTCTGCCCACATTGTAACCTGTGTTAAGACTGCTTGAATTTCTGTGCATGTAAGTTGTATCTACTTGCATTTTATGTTGTACTGTTGTAAGCGGTTGACTTAGCTTAGTGTCATATGTAGTTCAGTCACTCATCAGAAGGTGGTGTCAAAACTTAAGGTAATGGATGCACCAATCTCTGTTGGGCCTATTTCACGTAAATGTCGACCCCGTTCAGGAATTTGAAAGAAAATGGAAAAAGTGACTTGTTGGTGACTAGTTGGACTGTCTTCAACAGGTCAGGTTTTCTGACAAAGCGTGTAGAATTTACTGCAGTAATCCATACTGTACGGGCAAATGGGGCGTGTGTCCATCGCCCTGAAGCCACTGGACCAAGGATTTTTCTGAAGAAAGGCTTAACAGTCTGCTCCTTCTCAGTAACACACTTTGGTCACAGTGAATAGAAGAAAGTGAATACAGTAATTGCACATCAGTGGTCTCTGTTCAGTCATGAGACAAGGAGAAATAAACATCACCTGGATATATGTCCTTCACACCTTCATCAGAGATTCTGCAAAAACTGACATCCAATCAACATTTACCAAATTGTACACTGAAGTAAGACTGTATCTAATCACCTTTGTTCTACATTGTGTGAAGGACACTTCAAGCAAGCAAGCAAGCAGTGACTCTTTCTTTTATTTGAATATTTAACCAAGATTTAACCATCTTTCCCAAATCTCATCCAGGAGACGTTGTTTTGCATGCTTAGGCTACTAACTGTGGATATTGAAGGAAAACAAATGAAATATGCTGATAGTCAATGATTTGCACAATTATTTAGTTTCCTTTTTTGTTCATTAAAAACATACTTTTGACATACTTTTAAGTTTTTGGAGAAAACTAGATGGCAAGTGGAATGGATCTGTCCACCGTTACGCAGACAACACACAGCTATACCTCCCACTGAGACCTGCTGACCAGGACAGTCTAACTGCTGATTATGACTGTTTGAATTATATAAAATGGCTCAAACTTCCTACAACTCCATAATTTCAAAAAAATAGTTTAAATTCCTGTTGTTAAGAATTCATCATCGCCCCACATTATTCCCTCATTACTCAAAATACCCTTGGTCCATTGTTTGCTAATATCAAGCCCTGTGCTAGAAACCTTGCCGTTTGATTCACACCTCAGCTCACCTCCCAACCACATATCAATAAATTTGCTTTATAGTAGTCATAGCAGTCAAATACATTCTCCCACACACCGACCTTCATAAATCCTTAATCCTTAGTATACCTTTATATTTTCAAAACTGGACTATTGCAATTCACTCCACTCTGGTATCAGCGGAAAAACCCCTCACGCCTCCAACTAGTCCAGAGCACAGCAGCTTGGTTTCTTTTAACAGACAACGTCACATTTAACCGATTTTAGCTTCTCTCCACTGGCTGCCTGTGCATTTTAGGATTGATTTTAAAATTTGACTCATCACTTTTGAAGTCCTTCGCTGTCTGGTCACTGACTACATTGCCAACTTGTTAACTTGTTACAAGCCAGTTCGTAGCCTTAGATCCTCGGATGGGTGACCATGACCATGCCACCTCCATCAAGATGCCTTGACTCTGGAACGAGCTGCCTGAGGAAATAAGGCTCGCTGATTCAGTGAACTGAGTTGTTGTTGTTATATATTAAGAGAAACAGAGAGTAGTAGATATATGAAATGCATAAATATTAGAACAAAACCCTAACCTTAACCATATTGCATATAAAAAAGATCATCTGCAAACTTCTTCAAACCCTTCAAATGAGGTGCAACCAGCAAAGGCAACATTGAAGACTTCAGGTTACAAACAAGTTACAGGGTCATATGGGGTCACTAATGTAACAGGTTTAAGACCATTAATGACATGGCTTCAGACATTTTAAAATCAATTCTAAAAGTAACTATGACCAACTGACAATACCTGAATAAGGAGTTAGTGTTAATATTTCTGGATCTGGTTAAAAGCAGATCCATTTTGTACCAGTCAGGAACAATAATGCATTACAATAATCAAGACAAGACAAAAGAAGGGTGTTTACTTCTTTTGCTAGATCACCTTGAATGACATTATTTTTGCAACAACCCTCAGCTGGAGGAAGCAGGATTTCACAAACTGTTACTTTTGCCCACTGAAAGAAGAACACACCCACATTTTAGCTGCTTATTCTGGCAGCCTTCAATAGTTTTGTTTTTGGGAGGATCAAATAAAATGGTAGGATGGGCAGGTCCAGAGGGGAGCCTAACAGTTAGAGGCAGATGTTTTGTGTGGGAGATCTGCATGCCATGAGCAAAGCTGTGGCCCTAGCAGACTGCATATGTATACTGTACAGAGAGACAGTAATGGTGCTTAAACTGACACTTGTGGAACAACATAACTCAGGATTGAAGAGCAGGCGTTGCCTGGGACAACAAAGAGGAGCGATCACACAGAAAACAAAAGACAAACGATGATTGCAGACAGGGGGCAGTAACTGCTGACAGGTTTTATAGTTCGTGTGTGAGTGACTGACTGCACTGAATGCGTTATTGGTTGTCTGAATCAGCAACCCTGTCCATGGCACAGAGCCTCGTGAAGGCTCACAAGACAGAGAGACTTTTTTATTACATCAGGAATTTAAACGTTAAGCCAGATACACACACACACACACACACACACAGACAATCACACACAACCCCCCCCCCCACACACAGTGCAAGAGAAAGCAATGCATGGTGCGCAGTTTGCTGAATCAGAGGGCCATATGGCCTCTCCTACTCCAAGTCAGACTTCCAGGGTCCTCCTCCAGCCAGACACAGTCTATTTTCATAGCTTCACTGAATATATTTCTCTCCCCTTTTCCTGTCTGCTTCCTTTTTTTCTTCTCTCTCTCTCTCTCTCTCTCTCTCTCTCTCTCTCCTTGCCAGTGTTTTCATAGCATGCCTGAGTCTCACATGCCAGGCTTAGAAAAACATCCATGCTCCTCCTCCCTCTGTAACCTCAGTATCTGCCGACATCTCTTTGTCTGCAGCTCACAGTCTCCATCCTCCTCCAACTCCTTCATTGCTTCCCCCTCTCAGGTGAAAGGCAGAAGCAGTGTGCAGGCTGGAATGTTTTGGCACAGCCCAGTAGATGCTATGATGTGGATGTTTGGAGCTGACAAAGGCAGACCAGAGATCAGAGACATTTGATTAACCTCCTGCTCAGGTCAGGTCAGGTTGATTTAGACATAATTGCAGGTAATGGGTCGGTTCTGATGCAGCTGTTTGCAGGTGCACACTGGGTTTGCAATAAATGCAGGACTCAAGACAGAAGACGGAAAATGCTTTTTACTGACAGTGCCAACTTTTTTTCTGCTGCATATAGGATGGAAAATGATGTGATTTTAAGTACCGAACAAATATTTTGCAGGCTGACTCTGACTCTACGTAATTTGTAATAATGGAATAAAACATTCCAAAACATTCGAATGTGACTGACGTGTGCTTCAGCTGGACTCACTCTAACTTATCTCGCACAGTTAAAGATACATGAGTCATTGCTCATGTGTAAGTGAGTATTTTGTGAGCGCACGTGCGTCATGATAATGACATCCATATTCCATTTTCTGGACCTCTCTCTCTCCCTCCCCCTCTGGCATTAATATAACATGAATTATATTGCCAAAAGTGCCAAATATATATATACATAATATAATTATGGGAGAAAAAATAAAAACACTTTAAGGAGAATAAAATAACTGAATGTTTGCATGTGTGTCTCTGTGTGTATCATTGGTATACTGTATAAAATAATGTTTGTTTCAAATCAATAAAGAAACAATTAACAACATGATATTACATGATATACAACAACATGATATACAACATTGTATTTATGTCAAATAAAAAGCAGTCTTTCTCTCTCAGCCAGACGGAGGGAGAATTCCTCCCAAATGTACCGGCATCCAACATTTGCAAATAAACACAAAAGACCGACTGTAGTCGGGACACCAGATCCAAATAAACTCCTCAACCCTCCCCAAGGAAGCAGGCTGTGGATCCAGTCCACCACCACTAACTGCTAATGAATGAGGGACTCTATTGATCCATGTATAGGGACATTCTACTTCATAGCTTTGCACTGTGTTTATTTGTTTATTTATTTCATAACTGATTTTATTTCAGCGATGACAGCAGTGTCAAAATCTCTCCCCTTCACGCTCCCTCAGCTGGTGGAAAGACTAAACTTTGGAGCTTTTATTCGATGGACCAGTCTCACTGAGCAACAGGTCGACCTGCAGCCTTGACATTTAAACTTGGCGACATTATAATCTTTATCATAGATAGATATCTGCATATAAACACAGAATCTAGAGGCAAGGCACAAGAATGTGGAGCAGAGCCTGTGTCTACACTACACTCAGACAAAACACTCATGGAGGGAAGTTTTGGGTCTCTACAAATAATATTAAGGGTTTGGTCTAGATCAGCTCTATATAAATGTGCTGAGATGATTGATATGATTTGGTACTATATAAATAAAGCTGAATTATTATTGGAAGCATTCAAAGTTTATTTGTAGTCTAAGCAGTATTAACTAATCACGATTGAGTGGGCTTTGTTTAGTAGTCCAAAAGAAAGAGAACTGTAGTCTTGGAGCACATCGGCTATCGTCTATTTCGTATGTTCGCTTGTGAAACAATACAGGCAGAAATGTCATGCCTTCACCCCAACTCCCAGATATCAGATATCCACCAAACATATACCAAACATTGGCCGTTATCCTCAGAGGATAACTCGCTGTCATGCAATAGTCAGTGGGTTCTGATTATGGCTGCTGATATCATTATCATATAACACTGTTTGTAGTTATTTTTGTCCCATTTTAACATACAGCTTAACTCACATTCAGCAGAACATTATTTGCTGAAACAAGATACGCAGGGTGAGGGTTAAACAAAGATCATGGTCATGAAATGAAACCAGTGTTGATTGCTGCAGGAATCAAAAAGTGGCCACCAGTGTGAAACTACTGGCCCCTAAACATCGTTGTCAGTTAATCATAAACATATACAGTATTCATGTTATTTCTATGTTATTTTTACGCAAAACTGCTGGCAGAATCAAGATTTGAGGAAATGGGAAGTCAGAGATAACGTCTACTGCTGAGAAGGAGGCTCAGGAAACAGGTGAGAGGAGGTTAGGTGAGTGTCTTTAAGGTAGCAACTGAAATAGCCCAGTACGGTGTAGTATTGAAATCAGTCAAACGATACCTGCATTCGATCCTTTCCACACCCAGATCTCTGCAAAAATTACTATTTGTATGGTTTTGCATTCTGCGTTCTTTGATTGCAACATGTTATTGGCCTACTGATACAGCTAGCAGCTACATGCAGCCTGTGGTGGTGAAGTGAGTGTGGTGTATTTGAAAGAGTTGGTAGTCCAACGTGCTGAGATGCCACCAAAGGACAAAGGACTCATCTCTGTACTTGTCCTGTTAGATCTTAGTGCCACATTTGACACCATTGACCATCAATTTCTTTCACAGAGACTGGAACATCAAATTGGCATCAAAGGAACCACCCAATGCTGGTTTAAGTTTTATTTCTTAGATCGATCTCACAGAGAGAGTCCCACAAGGTTCTGTACTAGGACCACTTCTTTTTAGTTTATATATGCTTCCTTTAGGGAACATTAGGAATTAGGAGGTATTAGGAGGTATAATTAGGTATTAGGAATCACTCCATTAATTTTCATTGTTATGCCAACGACACCCAATTATATTTATCGATCCAGCCTGATGAAACCAATCAGTTAACTCAACTCCAAGCATGCCTTAAGAATATAAAAAGTTGGATGACCTACAATTTTCTGATGTTAAATTCAGACAAAACTGAAGTTCTTGTAACTGGACCCAAACACCTCAGAAACTCTCTTTCTAGATACTTAGTTACTTTAGACGGGATCACCCAGGCCTACAGCTCCACCCTAAAGAATCTTGTAGTTGCTTTTGATCAGGATTTGTCCTTTAATGTCCACATAAAACAAATTTCAAGGACTGCTTTCTTCCACTTACGTAACATTGGCAAAATCAGATGCATTGTATCTCAAGAGGATGCAGAAAAACTAGTCCACGAATTTGTTACTTCTAGGCTGGACTATTGTAACTCTTTGTTAGAGAGGTCATATCTCTCCCATTCTGGCTTCTTTGCACTGGCTACCTGTTAAGTCTAGAATAGAATTCAAATTCTTCTCCTTACTTACAAAGCTCTTCATGGTCAGGCAGCATCATATCTAAAAGAACTCATAGTACCTTACTACCCCTCTAGAACACTGCACTCTCAGAATGCTGGGTTCCTTGTGGTTCCTATAGTTTCCAAAAGTAGACTGGGAGCCAGAGCTTCTGTGGAACAAACTACCACTTTGGGTTCTGGAGGCAGACACCGTCAACACTTTTAAGAGTAGACATAAGACTTTCCTTTTTGATAGAGCTTATAGTTAGGGCTGGCTCAGGTCATCCCTTAGTTATGCTGTTATAGGACTAGGACTAGGACTCCCTCTCTCTCTATCTTTCTCTCTCTCTCTGGGTTATGCCTAGTCAGACACGGTATTGGTTGAAAATGCAGTCACATCTCCCTTTACTGAAATCGCTCTGTCTCTCTGTCTCTCTCTGTCTCTCTCTCGCTCTCTACCTCATACCTGTCTCATTAATGCATGTTAATGCATGTTACTAACTAAACTTCTTCCCTGGAGTTTCTGTGCTCTCTTGTCCAGCAGGTTCTCATGGATCGTGGCTGCTGCTGTGGTCTGTGATCTATTGCACGTCTGTCCGTCCTGGGAGAGGGATCCCTCCTCTGTGGCTCTTCCTGAGGTGCTGAGGTTCCACCTTTTTTCCCTGTTAAAGGATTTTTTGTGGGCAAGTTTTTCCTCACTCGAAGCGAGGGTCTAAGGACAGAGGGTGTCACTCCCTGTACAGATTGTAAAGCCCTCTGAGGCAAAATGTGTTTTGTGAATTTGGGCTATATAAATAAACTTTGGTTTGATTTGATTTGATTTGAATGTTGGCTATACTACACAGCTGTAAAATAAAGCACAAAATGTGAAAGAATCTGGGAATACAAGTGATGTTATAAACACTTCAAACATGGAGCAAACTTCATAGTGAACAGCTGCACCATGCTGTCAAAGCAATGGCTTACTGGGTATCAAATGAAGCACTCTATTGGTATCAGTGTCACTCTAAGGGTACTGATGTTAGTAATGGCATCATAATATATATATATTTTTTTTTAAAAAGATACCCAGCCCTACTTATATTGATAACACTCACACTGGACACGGCATTCGTACAGGAAGAGCCAGAGATTGAAACTCCAACACAGAGCTTAGTGGACAACCTGCTAACTCCCTGCCTCAGTTCTTTACTGGAGGTTAACAGCTGAGTGAACTTCAGAGGAAGGCTAAGTCAGTGGGGTCGAACTCGGCCCCTCTCGAGCAGAAGAGCAGACCGGCAGGCCACCAGGGCAGGGGAAGTGTAAACGTATTTGGTGTGTAACATTCCATGACATGATTTTGTTTGCACGTGTGTGTGTGCATGTGTGTGTGTGAGTGTGTACCTGACACCTCCCATTAACACACAAGTCAGCCTCGTATGGTCCACAGGGCGTCCCATCCATCACCCTGTCAGCCATCAGAACTGGGACATCTCGACCCACTGGGCTGCAAAACAACACACACGGCTTCTCTGCTCATGCATGCGCGCGCGCACACACACACACACATACATACACACACACACACACACACACACACACACACTGCTGGTTACAGTACATATAGCTTAGTGTTAATCAGTCTCAATCAGTAAATCAGTTAATTGTTAGTGCTACAACCAGAGATGAAAGAGTGCAGGAATATTCATATCAAGTAAAAGTATTGTTACTTTAAGATTGTACTTACATAGCATAGTACAGTATAAAACATCAAAAATCAGACAACACAGAGATGTACAGACAACATACACTCCAAAGCTTCAAAGCAGAATTTGGAGGAAAACTGCTTTTCTAGTCAAGGTTGTGTCAGCTGAGAGGAGACTCAGCTGGCTGCAGTGATCCTAGAGGAGAATAAAGAAGTGTCTCTTTGGATCCATATCAGTCATGCAAAGTAAGTCATCTGTATAGATATCTGTTAACAGTATGTTTCTGTTTTATACTGGCTGTAAAATCAACTTCATAGCTGTCCAATAAAAAGTTTATCCACTGCAAGCTGTCCAGCAACAACCACCTACATGTAAAGATATGAATACACAAATGTATTCATGGAAAAATTAATCCATAATTTGGATTGCGAGGAAGCCCTGCAAAGGCAAAACCAAAACATGTGACTTCAAAGTGTTTCCACCTGAATGTAAGATTTGTGTTTATTCGGAGGCTGTTTGACTTCATGAACATACAGAGAAAATGGAGGAAAAGACTCAACTAACATCTGTACAGTCTGTTTTTGTGGCATCTGAGCAGGGAACGCAACAACAGTCCAGCTGTCAAATTGCCTGTAATTGAGCAACTGTTGCCTGTATTTTTGCGTTTCGTGTCTAATTGCTCTTGTATTGTTTCTATTATATTCTACTCTTATTTTATACACATGTAGTTGTTTGCTCACTTTCTTGTCTTTGTGCTGCTGTAACACCTGAATTCACCCTCTGAAGGATCATTAAGGATTGTCTGTTCTAATCTCAAATACAGTACATGCAGATAATGTGAGGCTCTCAGAGATGGAGTGACTTTATAAGAAGTCAAGTTCTCCATGTGTTGTTACCTGTACCTCGATTTGATAATAATACAGTAATATCTGTGGTGTGAAATCCAGCACATCATTCTACACAGCAGTGTTTTCTTTGACCTCCTCTAGGTTGCGTATACTGTGGTCAAAAAATCACTGCCCTCTTCCAAGCACCAAAGTGTTTAGCTGTGTAACATGAGAAAGCTTAAATCATTGATATTTATGACCTGTATGTTTAATTGTGTCGACATAAACACAAATATAAATTGTCTGCATACAGTCTCAGCCGTGCTGTAAGCCTGTAGGAGTAAATTAACTCTCTGGCCACTGCTTGGCTTTTAAGAAACACATGAATCACTCCAGCAGTGAAAGATTTAATGCAATTATTGCTCTCGGGACACAGTAATTAGGAACATTCATTTTAAGGCTACCTCTCCTCTTAAGGATACGTCATTTTTCACAGTTACCTAAACACTGTTGACGCCCATTCTTCTTGTCAACTATTAACACACACACACACACACACACACACACACACACACACACACACAAAAATCATCAAAGCAGTGGGAATATTTCTATCCAGTGTCAACTTCTCCAGCTTTTCTACATCTGACAATACCTCACCATGTGAGAATATGGAAGGACAGATGGAATTTTGCTGGGAGAAGCACCAATGTAAAGTGAACACTGATCAATTGTCCTGAGGCAGTTTATCAGATTTTGTACATCTCAGTCTGGAGCAACCAAAGGCTTTATACGTAGTGTACACACCTGTAACCTGAGTCTCAGTGGAGTCCCCCTTCAAAGTGAGAGTATGAAGAAGGGAGCACCTCAGATCCTGGATTTGATTTCATTTCTAAAGATTCTGTCGGGCCAGTCACTTGTTCCTTGTTACGTGACTGAGAGCAGGTGCGATGGGACCACATGGTGGAAACAAATAACCTAATCTCTCCGTTGGCTTCACTAATTGTTCCACATTTGTGATAAAGATCACTGAAATGTTTGTGTGACATTTTTAAACTTGGTGTTACATTAGCACAATTAAAGATGTGTCATAAAGTCAGCAAACCAAATCATTAATGTCAGTTATTGTGAATTGAGCACAGATGTGTGTTTTACTGCGTATTAATTGAACTTTTTGGCTTGTAAGAAGGAAAATGTGTTGCTTTTTCCTCCAAAACTCACAGAGTCCTGCATGAATCTGAAATACATTTGGTCTGACTTGGAAATGTACCATAAGTGCTCCATTTTCTGTGCCTCAGCAAGACATTAGGGTGCTGCTACCAGGTCTAACGTGACACTCCTCATTCATTTTAGACTTTGATTTCATTTCTCATTCCACATTTAAAAATAAAGGTGACTCTGCCTTTGAGAGCGCTGTGTGTCTGTGTCTCACCATCATTAATAATAGCAGTCAGCATGCTGCCCTTTTTCTTGCTGGCGTGTCGGTCGTAGGACAGACACTGCAGGTCTCTGAAGCTTGGTGCCCCCTTGGGACAGGGAGGACCTTCACAGACCTTGTGCTCCACACTGGCCTTCTGACAGTGTCTTCCACCAGGACCGGGCCTGCATGCCACACACACACACACACACACACACACACACACACACACAAATATATATTTGGTATGAATACTTAATTCAGGAGATAGAAGAGTGTGTAAGCATAGGTATGTAACAAAATGAATTAACAGATTCTTTTGAGCAGGAACACACGGTGGAAACAAATAAGACACACCTCATAGGTTGATTAACAACCAATACTGTTAAACCCAATTCATTATATATATATATACACACATATACACACACAAATAAATTAAAAGGTTATTCAAAATAATAAATATTTAATAATATATATAAATAAATAATATAAATAATCTGAATGTCACATTAGAATTTTGGGTAAACTGACTCAACAGTCAGGCACTCAGCTGACGACTAATGTATTTCTGTTGCAAAAATACAGTACCAGTCAAAAATTTGGGCATAGTCTCATACAGTGGCAGTGACAGCTTTGTACACTGTTCTCTCAATCAGCTCCATGAGGTAGTCACCTGGAATGGTTTTCTGGAATTTCCTTCTTTTGTTTGAGACTATTGGTTGTATTGTTCAGAGTTCGTCAGTCCCTCCAGTTTTTCATGATTTTGCGATTGCGTGGATTCCCGCGTAATCAGCAATATGCCGCATATTTTTGCGAGGATGCATATTTCCTACTATATTGCATAATTATTGCAAAATAACCAAAAATGCCACCCCTTCCCCACGACACGTGTTTCATGTGTTTAAATAAACGGCTCTGCCATAGATGTATTTTCCACACCACCTGGTGGCACGCACAGCCATTTTCACACACCCCCGTGTGAACATTAGTTAGTTAAGTAGTGCCATCATATATATCGGCAAATGACCAAGCAAAACAAAATTCGGCAATTTTACATGCAAGTGGAGGAAAACTATTTTGTAGCCTGTGTAACAAAGTCCTCGAGCCTTGCCAAAAGTCAACTATAGAATACCACTTACAAAGCCAGAAGCACATGAAGGCAGAGGAGAGCTGGTGGACCAGCTCCTGCAGTGTTCCTGCAAGATTTTGTTTCACTGTGTACTAATGTTAAGATTCTTACAGAAAATAAAAAGGAAACAGTGTTTCTCAGTCTGTCTGCCTTGTTTTTGTCTTAATAAGCCTGTGGAAACCTGGACCTTAGTTTGGTGAGTCAAAATCTGAGATATTTTGTTACAAACATTGTGTCTTTGGGAGACAAGGAGAAGGTAAGCAGCTGGTACTGTATCTGCATGTGTGGTTCCCACTGTGAAGCATGGAGGAGGAAGTGTGATAGTGTGGGGTGCTTTGCTGGTGACACTGTTGGGGATTTATTAAAAATTCAAGGTCAGCATGGCTAACAGCATTCTGCAGTGACATGCCATCCCATCTGGTTTGAGCTTAGTGGGGCCATCATTTGTTTTCAGCAGGACAGTGACCCAAAAGACACCCCCAGGCTATGTAAGGACTACTTGACCAAGAAAGAGTGATGGAGTGCTGAACTAAAACCAGTTGAGATGGTTTAGGATGCGCTGGACCACAGAGTAAAGAAAAAACAGCCAACAAGTGCTCAGCATATATGAGACAGTTGGAAAACCATTCCAGGTGACAACAAGTTTTTACATCTTCAGTGTTCATCTATAATGTTTTATTGTATTTGTTATACAATAAAAAGTAAACTGAACACTGAATAAGAAGTTGTGTCCAAATTTTTGACTGGTATTGTATGTGCCCAGGTATAGTTAGACCACAGCCTGTGTGTAAATCGTACTCATAAAAGTATTTCTCAGACAGACAGACAGACAGACAGACAGAGAGACAGACAGAGACAGACAGGTGACATACGGAGGGTTGTCACATTTCCTCTGTCTGAACTGGACTCCAGTACCGCAGGTCCTGCTGCACATGCTCCACTGACTCCAGGGACTCCAGTCACCATCCACATGCTGAGGGATAGGAGTCTTACTGACACACTCGCCTGCCCTGCACCACTGACACACACACACACACACACAAATTAAAATGATCTCAAATACACTTCACACTCATCATAGTCTTCATTTAGTCAAATCATTTAGGTACTGTCTATCACAAGTTGTTGCCTGAGAGAGATGAAGATCTCAGCAGCATGGTGCATGTGCGAGACAGTCCTACCTTGTCAGCTCCACACTCTGTTCCATCCAGAGGAGGATCCAGTTTTGTCTTGCAGGATACATCTCCCTCTACTAAACACCACAGGCCAGCACACATCAGGTGCTGACACACAGACAAACACACAAAAACAAATAAGAAAGACACCATAAATTATCACATAAATGTCAGAACTCACATGGAAACTCAGCATCAGATTTACTTAACTCGATCAGTACAACAGCAGTCATGTCATACTCAACACTCTGCTGTTGTCAGTTATTCTTAATAAAAGTCTGTTTTTCTCTGAGCTGTAGGTAAATAAAGGCCTCTGGACACTATTTGAGAATTTATGGCATGTCAGGTTTTGCATAAGTAAAACCTTGAGGTACCAGACCAAATATACAGGCAGGGACAACCACAATGTTCAGGTCAGTTCTTTTTTTGTCTGAATATTAGCTTCCCAATCAAATGACAGGCTTGGAGTTCAGAATGCTTGTGTTGCCTCTTCTGATGTTATGTATTAAGTCACTTCCAGGTGGATTTACACTGCAGCAACCTGCTTAATATCAGGTTTGAGTCCTACTGCTGGAATCTCAAGAATTTTTACAGCAATAACTCAAGGAAAACAAAAAAATGCAAAGACAAACACTTTTTAACCCCTCCTCAGCTCTTCATGCATCTACTCTATAATTCTTTCTGTATTTTATTGAGGCATGTCTTTCATGCTGTTTCACTCATGTGGTTTTCTCCACACTTGACACATGTCATGGGGAGTGTGAGGTCTTATCTCTGCTGAATGATTTTTGGTAAGTGCTGACTCTTTGTGACTTGAAGACTTTGGTTAGATGTTCTGACAGTCCAGACACGTAAGGGATTTGATTTAGCACTGCCTGCCCTTGTGTTCCTGGCTTTAGCAGATGCTGGATCCCAACCACCCGGATAACGGTCTTTTCTCCCTGCTGTGATCAGGAAGAAGGTTCCGGATATGCCAGACCAGCAATGAGAGGCTCCAGAAGACCACAAGGATCCTAAATGAGGACAATGACTGAGACAATTTATTCCTTATTACTACTAATGTTGTTTTTATCATTCCTTTTATTAATATTACTTACTCACATTACTTGCATAATGACCATTATTATTTAATATATTTTCTATTCTTATCATTCTCCTGTTTTACACTTTTTTAATTGAACAAATTGTAAGAGCTCATGGAAGTACATTTCACTATGACTGTACATGTATTTATGTGACATATGAACTGAATTGTAGCAGTGTATATATTTCAGAATACTTAGGATGTATATTATAGTTTTATAGTTTTTAGTTAGTAGTTTATAGTTTTTAGAATCTTATAGCTTTTATGTTGCACTAAATGGTTTTGCACTTTCATTTCATTGTACTATGTTACAATGATAATAAAGTTTCTTTTCTATTCTATTCTATTCTATATGAAATGTGTGAGTAATGGGTCAAAAAGTTATATTTAAAGTTGTTAACTATGCTGGTCAAATTATACATTGACCTACTTTCTACATTATGAGATGACTTTTCTGCCTCTCTACTGTTAAAATGAGGCTTAGTTTCAGAGTTAATGGGTCCCTCTAAAAGAACTCTGGCTGCTGTCAGCCCTGTCTGGCTTACAAGGGCCCCAAGCGCCACTAACGACAAACAAGATCTACTTTATTTATCAATGCGTGTTACTTGTTGTTATCTTTATTGTAAAATTGATGAGTTGATTTAGTTGAAGTGTCCAACAGAATTCTCAAGTTCCTCTTAGCGTCTTAGCCTTTTTTCCTCTTTGCTCACTGTTAATGATTATAAACTCATTAGTTCACTTTACAAAGGCACAGTCGAACATTTTGAGAAATTATGGTTTGCAGTCTTTGGATCTGTTCACATCAGCTTTTGTATGAGCAAAATCTTAATATAATAAAATAAAATAAAAAAATAATTCTTTGTCAGTGGAATTGTTAGAAATAATGGGTTCTCTCTGTTGGCCAAATGCAAACTGCTTCAGAAGTGCTGACCTTTACAAAGACCAAGAGTCCAAAATGCCCGTCAGGAGTGGAAGTGGATGGTACATTACATTTGCCTGGATTTATTGTGTAAATATATTGCCCTCTTCTTGACGGAACACAGAACTACCCAACAGGAAGTCCACTAACACAGACCACTATCTCTGTCTGCAGTCTCCCTGCCAGTAGACTCATAAAGATCAGGAGCGAGGAGCCTCCTACACAGAGCACAACATCTGCAGCAGGTCCAGAGAGTACTCAAGACCAACGAGTGGAGTGGACGTTAAATGTTTAGCTCAGTTGGTAGAGCAGCCACCCCATGTGTGAAGGCTCAGTCTTTGCTGTGGAACCCCAGGTTTCGAATCCAACCTGCGGCTCTTTCCCACATGTCATTCCCCGTCTCTCTCTCCCCACATTCCTGTCACTCTTCAGCTGTCTCTATCAAAATAAAGCTTGAAAAAAAAGGCCAAAAAATAATCCTAAAAGAAAAAAAAAGAAATCAGAACATCTAACCATGTTCTGACATCTAATCATGCTTGTGGTTAAGTTAGAACTTAACCACAAGCCATGCAATACCTCAAGATCTCTTCGGGTACATCCTTAAGACAGGACCCCCCGTTGAGAGAGAGACTGGAGTGGTCTATGATATTATTGTGACATCACGGGTGGCAGCTGTGGGGAGGGGTTTGGGTGTTCCAAGCAGTCATGCATTGTTATGAACTTGACAGCTTTGATTAGATTCTTCTTAATTTGATCTTTATAAGATTCCTTCTCTGCTTTTACCATGAGTGGTAAATGGATACATATTTTTGGACAATAGTTAATTTTTGTTTCCATGTCAGAAAATATCGCCCTGTCCTTTTCAGAGTAACTCTACTCTTACACATTCTAAATATCAATGGATCTCCTGGTTATAGGTTTTGTTTATGTGTGATATTTGAAATACTAGGATGTTGTACCTCCATGTCACTGCAGAAAGTGGCATTGGTTCCAAACAGGATCTGGCACTGTTCATCCACGCTATAGTGCATGCCTGGCAGCTTGGGAGGAAGCCGGACCTGGTAACGGCTCCTGGGGTCTGTGTGCAGTAGGCAGACACTGGCTTTGGACCTGTTTGAAAGGCACACAAGAGAAGAATTCATACTGTGTGCTGACCAGCGAACCATTTTATTTCCAAGAGTTTTCTTGTTACCGTCAAATCTGAATCCAAAAAAGACAGCATTGGCAGCATGGAGATTTGAACAATCATTTGTTATTCTGAAAGCAAATGTAGATGAGCATAGATGGTGACATCAATAGGTATGAGCCAAATTAAGATTTCCTTGTATGTATCCATTGACTGTGTAATTTCCCAGAGCTGACAGGGTTTGTTCTCCAGCAAAATGAAAAATGCACTTTGCAGATTACAATACGGTCCAAAATGAGCACAGGCTGATTACCATTAAGCAAGGTGGACAACTGCCTGGAGACATCAACTTCAAAAGATATACTACTATACCCCTCCTGGACCTGCCACCTTACCTTGTCGGGGGCTTCATGCCCCTGGTAGGATCACCCATGGCAATCAGGTCCTAGGTGAGGGACCAGACAAAGCCCAGCTCAACCCCCCCTGATGAATACAAATAACTTGCCCGGACGTGGGTCACCGGGCCCCCCCCCTGGAGCCAGGCCTGGGGGAGGGGCTCATTGGCGAGGTGGGCACAGCCCGAAAGGGTGACATGGGCCCCCCTTCCCATGGGCCCACCATCCATGTGAGGGGTCACAAGGGGCGGGCGCTGGGAGAGTTGGGCGGCAGTTGGACGCGGGGACCCTGGTGGTCCAACCCTCGGCTGCAGAAGCTGGCTCTGGGGATGTGTAATGTCACCTCTCTGGCGGGGAAGGAGCCTGAGCTGGTGCACGAGGTTGAGAGGTACCGGCTAGATACCGGCTCCGTGCCTGTACATTGGGGTTCACCCCGGTGGACGAGAGGGTAGCCTCCCTTCACCTTCGGGCGGCAACCCCCGAACTGGCGGTGAGGGATGCCGTCAAGCTGAAGAATGACTCCTACAGAACCTTTTTGGCCTGTGGGACTCCTGAAGCAGCTGACGGGTATCGACGTGCCAAGCGGAGCGCGGCCTCTGCTGTTGCGGAGGCAAAAACTCGGGCGTGGGAGGAGTTCGGTGAGGCCATGGAGAACGACTTTCGAACGGCTTCGAGGAGGTTCTGGACCACCATCCGGCGGCTCAGGCGGGGGAAGCAGTACACTGTCAACACTGTGTTCAGCGGGGACGGGGTGCTGCTAACCTCGACTGGGGATGTCTTGGGTCGGTGGAGAGAATACTTTGAAGACATCCTCAATCCCACCAGCATGTCTTCCACTGAGGAAGCAGAGTCTGGGGACCCCGTGGTGGGCTCGCCTATCTCTGTGGCTGAGATCGCTGAGGTAGTCAAAAAGCTCCTCGGTGGCAAGGCCCCGGGGGTGGATGAGGTCCACCTGGAGTTCCTGAAGGCTCTGGATGTTGTGGGGCTATCTTGGTTGACACGTCTCTGCAATATTGCATGGACATCGGGGGCAGTGCCTCTGGACTGGCAGACCGGGGTGATGGTTCCCCTCTTCAAAAAGGGGGACCAGAGAGTGTGCTCCAACTGTAGGGGGATCACACTCCTCAGCCTCCCCGGGAAGGTCTTTTCGGGGGTCCTGGAGAGGAGGGTCCACAACATTGTAGAACCTCGGATTCAGGAGGAGGAGTGTGGTTTTCGTCCTGGTCGTGGAACTGTGGACCAGCTCTATACCCTTAGCGCGGTCCGGGAGGGTGCATGGGAGTTCGCCCAACCAGTCTACATATGCTTTGTGGACTTGGAGAAGGCGTTTGACCGTGTCCCTCGGGGAGCCCTGTGGGGGGTGCTCCGGGAGTATGGGGTTCCGGACCCACTAATACAAGCCATCCGGTCCCTCTACTCCCGGTGTCAGAGCTTGGTCCGCATTGCCGGCAGTAAGCCGGACTTGTTTCCAGTGGGAGTTGGACTCCGCCAGGCCTGCCCTTTGTAACCGATTCTGTTCATAACCTTTATGGACAGATTTCTAGGCGCAGCCAGGGCGTTGAGGGGCTGCGGTTCGGTGGCCTCAGGATTGGGTCACTGCTTTTTGCAGACGATCTGGTCTTGTTGGTTTCATTGGAGCGTGACCTCCAGCTCTCTCTGGAGCGGTTTGCAGCCGAGTGTGAAGCGGCTGGGATGAGAATCAGCACCTCCAAATCTGAGGCCATGGTTCTCAGCCGGAAATGGGTGGAGTGCAGCCTCCGCGTCGGGGGCGACATCCTGCCTGGAGTTCAAGTATCTCTGGGTCTTCACAAGTTCACAAGTGAGGGAAGGATGGAGCGGGAGATTGACCGGCGGATTGGTGCAGCTTCTGCAGTTATGCGGACCCTGCGCCGGTCCGTCGTGGTGAAGAAGGAGCTGAGATGAAAGGTGAAGCTCTCGATTTACCAGTCAATCTACTTCCCTACCAGGGCTCTAAATTAACACCCACCAACCCGCCAAATGTGGGTGAAAATTCATTTTGGCGTGTATAAAAAAAACTCACTAGCCAGCTTGGCTGGTGATAAATGAGGTACTTTACCATCTATTTCGCGGGACGTGTTAGTCAATGGGAACCCGCAGAGTGCGGGCTCTCACTGGTCAAACAGGCTTCCTCTCCTGGGAAAATCCACCCAAACCATCCTCAGCGCGTTGCATGAGCGTGGCGTATTTGGTCCGTCCTGCACGCGACTTCAAACCCCACCTGGATTTGGAGTGTTTCAGGAGCGTTTAGCCCGCCAGACTTTGTTTACTTGCTCAGTTTTGGCCATTTCCCAGTGTATGTTCTTCTAAATATTCTTCTACATGTGTAAATATACTATGTAGTTAATTAGTTTCGCTTTTGTCTGTTTTTACAACCGGCAGTTTGCATGGGGTGTTTTATTTTGAAAATCCTCCGGATTCTCTTTGCTTTTTTCTGTGTCTGGCTTCCGCGTGCTAATTGGTGGTATGTATGACATATGATACCTACCTTATACATACATACACATAGTACACAATACATAATCAATCATCATAATTAGTCTGTCGATACATAATATTGTGTGTAATTTTGTGCATTAACTGCACTAAGACATGAATGTCCAAAAATGGATATTTTTGGACATTCAGGGTCACATTAAGATAAATCGTCAAATTTCTATCTAAAAAGAAAAGTTTTAATATTTTTATTTTATTTTTATGTACAAAACATGGGTAAAATTAGACCCTGAATAGTATGTAGGGGTTAATGAGTAGCCTAATGAAATGTTAGGATAATTTTGTATGTACATAAGTTTCATTTTATTGTAATTATTTTAATTGGATATACATTCCCAACTTTGTTGTAAGATTCATTTAAAGCTTTAGTTAATAAAATGATCAAATTAATTCAGTGGCATAATCTGTCTTTTTGCATGGGAAAAAATGTGGCTAGTGGAAATTCTGATTGGCTGGTAACTTCAGAAACTTACCAGCCACGTTGGATGGTGATCAAAAAAGTTAATTTAGAGCCCTGGTTCCTACCCTCACCTATGGTCACGAGCTTTGGGTAGTGACCGAAAGAATGAGATCGCGAATACAAGCGGCCAAAATGAGCTTCCTTCGGAGTGGCAAGGCTCTCCCTTAGAAATAGGGTGAGAAGCTCGGCCATCCACAGGGAGGTCGGAGTAGAAGCGCTGCTCCTCTGCATCGAGAGGAGCCAGTTGAGGTGGCTCGGGCACTAGTGAGGATGCCTCCTGGACGCCTCCATGGTGAGGTGTTGCGGGCACGTCCCTCCGGCATGTCTCTCTCGGCTGGCCTGGGAGCGCCTTGGGGTTCCCCTGGAAGAACTGGACGAAGTGGCCGGGGAGAGGGAAGTCTGGGCCTCCCTGCTGAAGTTGCTGCCCCCGCGACCTGACTCTGGATAAGCGGGAGAAGACGGACGGACGGTACTACTGTATAATACATCTATCAACACATAAATATATTGCCTATTCAGTTGGTGGCCCATGGGCTCCATCCAGGCAAGAAGAAACCTCAGACTGGCCCAGCATACATAAATCTGACGACACAAGTAAATTACATATTGTATGGAGGTAAGTCAGGAGTGAGCCACATTGTTTCTTTCCAATGTTTCTTTGTTTTCTGTTTTTTCACTTGCTCACTACCCTAACACAGGAAAATACAGTGACACAGAAAGTTTCACAAAGGTATACCTTTGCTATACAGACAAAGGGATATATGCAGTTGCACGTTATGAATGTTTGATCCAGATAAAAGCAGCTGTAGAGCTTTATTAGGCTGTCTGTGCTCTTGCAGGCAAGGGACTGAACGTCCGTTGTGGATGAGGTAAATAAAAACTAGTTTGACATTCACTAACCCTGTTTGATACTTAAACTATTGATACTAGCGGGTGTCCTGCGAGTCTTGTGGTAACACATGAATCAGGTTTAGGGTTAGGGCAATCACTGACTATAGCAAATGTATTAAAGCGGCATTACTGACCACTACGTATCCACCACTACTCTCTCATCTCTACAGTATTTCCCACAAGTATAATTTTACATAGGGTTTAAATCTGTGTAAATATATTATCCACTCTTAAAATTGCCCGCAAGTGTGAATGTGAGAATTATTGTCTGTCTAGTACATGTTAGTCCTGTGACTTGCATTTATTTTTGCAACACCTACACATACAATTGTGAGCAAATTGTGGGTTTGGCATCTTGCTAAAAGACACCTCGGCATGTACAGGCAGGGATTACACTACTGGACATATGGTTAATAGCTGACCTGCTCTTTAACCTGAACTACAGACGCCTCATTTCATATTCTCATATTAGAACAGTTCACAAAGAAGATTTTTTTCACCTATGCAGTCAAGAGGGATCGAGGTTAAAGGAAAACATCCATAATAATCATCAGAAAACCACACTCTCACTCTATAAATGTTCAGTTATCATGCAATATGCATGGGAGAGCAGGTTTGTGAGCAGCACGGTTCAAACAACAAGCTTTTGGAATGATGACTGGATTTACTGAGTGAGGTCAGTCAGTGTTGTATTGTTGTAGAGCAGAGTGATATGGACACAAGCAGTGTAGTTGATCAGAACAATACCTGTAACCATGTACACAACAGATTACTGAAGGACACATTTGAGCTGTGATCACTCTGTGTAGTCAGATCTGACAGATTCATGAACTCAAAACAGGTTTTTAGCATAAATCTAGATTTTATACTCACTTAGTTAGAAACTGGCCCTCGTAATGTTCTTTAGATGTTTGTCAGTTTCTGAGCATGTGCGACTCCACCCATATCTGTCTGTCAGGCTCTCATCTTTTTTCAATTTCAGTCTTTTAGACGAATGGACAGCAGCCAGATATTACTCACATGTTGGAGTCTGACAGTCTACTGTAACTTCATTTTCAGGTTCAATTCAGTGGAGCATGAATATCTTTACAAATACTTTTGTACTTCTACTTAACTGACATAACATTTAGTCATCATTCTTAACAGTCATATTAATGTCAACATATTCCTTAAGTTTAATAGTTCTATTCCATTAAAGTAGAAATGTGGTTCTCTGGGGAAATCAGAAATGCTCCTCTTCATCTCAGCTGATTGGAGGGGTGGGTCAATGTCTGTGTATGATTGACATGAGCTGGCAGGCTGAGCACCGGTACTGGCAGAGACAATGTAAACAAAGTGTGCTGTAGCTCACAAGCCATAGACAAGTATGCCAGTGTTTTCATGAAAAAAATACCAGAACACAACACTCCAATAACATTTTAGAGGGTCATTTTTAAAAGGTTTCCACTGTGGTTATAAACATTTAATTAAAATCTTACTGTGCTAAGTTACTAAACATTTGACAACAATTTTGAATGTGTTTTGCACAAATAGTTTCACCACAACCATCCTGAAAAATTATTACTGTCACACCATATCCCAAACACACACATTTTCAAACAAGGTAAGAACTATTGCCGGACATGTGGCAGTGTGGTGTGTATGTGTGTGCATGCAGTGTTAGTGGAAGGGAAATTAATGGTGGTGGCCGTGTCTTTAAACAGTACACCGAGGGCACCACAGGGTTCTGGTTAACCACCTACACAAAAATAAATAAATAAATAGAAATAAAAATAGTGACTTTCCAGAAGTCTTCCATAGTGAAGTGTTAATATTCCAAGAAACCATCCTTCACAATCACCTGAGTCCATTTGTAGATTTTTGTAACGAGGCAGTCAAACACATGGGCTACTGTTGGTTAATCCCCCCAAAATTCACCACAACATACTGACTGTGTTATTTATAATTCACACTTTAAATGGGGAGTTACACTGAAACATGTTCACAGTGTGTGGATTGTCCTGACATACAGGGACACTTTCTATAACAAGCTGCTTTTGTTTCTGCACAGTGCTGCTACAGCAAAAATTTAATTGCATTCACTTCCATTGTGTTGGAGTGGAGGCAGAAATCTTAGGAAGATATCACAAATGTGTGCTTTGGTCTTGTTTTTTTGTTGTTGTTTGTTGTTGTAATTTAGGTGAAGCAGTGTTTTAAATTCCACCCCTAGCTAGCTAGCTAAAGCTGGACATCTGAACCGGGTTCAACCCAAGTTAAGAGGGACCCATTAAAGTTCGAGAACTCACACAAACCCATTGGATTGTTTATGGGTTCAAATAAGAGAAAATACAATTTTGAGCTTGTGAAATGTTTAATATTCTAGTTCTATATCAAGATTTGCAAACCTGTAAAGTGTAAAGTGAGATTAGACAAAGTCTGAGAGAAAAGAAGAGCTTCAAGCAGGACTAAAATTTGTATCAGCTTAAATGCGCGTGTGCATGTGTTATATCCATGTCACACACAGCGTGGAAAATTGGAGTGCCGAGTTTCACGCAGTTGTCTGCTTCAAATTTGTCCTCAGATGTTCCCTAAAGCACTTCTTCTTGGTCTTTTTTTCAGATGTGGTGGCCACCCGTCTGCTCGTGCGGCGGGGTAGGTCTGAGCTGGAGGCGTTATCTGACAGTACGTGTGCAGGTTCCATCTTTGTCTGATTTTCTGCTGCCTGTGTCACATAGTGAGTGGTGCTGCAGCAGCGGCAGAGTGATCCCTCCCTAAAAGAAATATCTGACTGTGTTTTGGCTGCTCTCAAGATAAACAGTGCTGCCAGTGGCAAATTTTTTGCAGAACAAGTTGTTGGTTAGGAAATGTGCTTCTCTAGGTAGTGATGGTTTGTTAAAAGAGACCTCTCCTTGTGGATGAAAAACCTGTCAGGTGTGCCAGTTAACGGGCTGAACATGTGCATTAAACCTGCCTCACTGCAGTGTGTCCCTGCTGTAAATGAACTGGTCGAACACCTCATTGTGGACTGTGTGGGTCTGTTGCCATGCGGTTTAATTCATTGCACTATACTATGTAATGAAGTTTTGGTCGTACCTGTTGGTCGACCCTGCTTTGGCTTGATTACTCGTAGAAGAGATTTTAATCTCAATATGACCAACACGACCATCCTGAAGAGGATCTTCCTGTTGGCTGTGGGGTCAGCAAGATGAACTGGGTGGATACAGAGCCGCTTAAACGTTGATTGATTATTAACAGGTCGAGACATCATCAGGTGGTATAGCAAAGGAGAAGTTGCAAGTGTCTCAAAATAGATTGAAAAGCTGGTATGATCATCGCACATCTGGCCTTATATAACATGATGCCGTTTGTTCCAGCAGATGCATGAGCAACATTCCACTGTCGGGGTATCGGGGTGTGTGAGGTTTGGGGGGCTGTTATGGTTTGGTAATTTACAGTGACACATGACACTGTTTTCTATGCATCCATGAGCTGTTTGGGTGAGGCAAAACTCACCATCAATATGTGGGTTTGCCTTAAGAATGGTGATATACCGAGGCCGTAATGTAGGGGGGCAAGTCTATGTGCAAAAAACTCTCTACTTTTGCGGCGGGGCTAAACCGTTACTGCCTGAATTACTCTGTCCCAGAACAAATTCCAGGCCAGGTGTTCAAATGCTGATTTTTATACCAGAAACATTAACTCACCTTGACCAGTCTTGATGCAGTGTATCTGCTGCCTGCTGCTCTCAGAATGAACGACCACGGTTAAGACATCATGCTCAGACTCACTCTTACTTACTCCAACATGACTGTGGCACAGTTCTGCAGCATCTGCCTGCTGTCTTGGTCGATCAGCCCATGGAGGGATTATGAGATTTGTTGATGTGATCCTTTTGTATTACACATCTTTATAGATTAAGCAATCAGGAACATGACAACATACAACAAACATTCAGCTGACATCCTTTCTGGGTTTTTTCAACATTTTCAAAAGTTTGTGTTGCAAGTATTTGAACTGAAGGACATTTAATGATGACATTTAATGTTTTGTGGCATCAAATGTAACATTGCACAAAGAAAATGACTTTCACACCATCCTGACAAGGTTCTCGGAATGATGCAGAGGGAGCGTTTTATCCCGTTTTATATCCTGACCGCCAAAGAAACAACAGCCTGATAATGTGCAGAACACGGCAAACATTGCAATATACCTTCATGAATATGGAACAGTCCAGGAACGTTCTGGAAAGAATGTTAAATTGGGAACATCCCCACAACATTATTAGAATGTGGCACACATAACATTATACTGTCATGAATACAGGACAGTGCAGGAACGTTCTACAAAAAAACGTCAAATTAACAACATCCTGACAACATTTTGAGAACGTGGTGGACATAACATAGCACTGTTGAAATTTCTTAAACCATTCTCAGACTGTTATATTAATGTTTTTGTAAAACTTTTGTATCACTTCTTCTGTGACATTTACAAAACTTGGATTGTTACCTCAATGTTGTGAAAATGTTCTCTGCTAGTTGGGACGTTTGTGTGTGTGTGTGTGTGTGTGTGTGTGTGTGTGTGTGTGTGTGTGTGTGTAGTCACATTTACTAGTTCATGCAATTCCCAAATACAATCAGGTGCTGGAGTGGCCTTTGCTGGGCAGAGCAGGACTGAGTTAGATTTTCCATTCTGTCACCATTATTCTATAGTTAAAAAGGCCACCATGGACTCACAGTGTTGCAGGCCCCACAGAAAGCCTGGCAGCACGGTCACACTGTCAGCATGCTTGGCAGCCCAGTTGGGTGTGTGTGTATGTATGTGAGAGAGGGGAAGAAAGAGAGAGAGAGAGAGAGAGAGAGAGAGAGAGAGAGAGAGAGAGAGCTAGGCATGGTATATTATCTTAGCATCTAAATGAGGAGACAGTGGTAATGGCAGCAGATGCAGGGAGAGCTGATTAATTTAAAGTGTAGCTGGTTCATTCAATGTTTCCTGCTGCTGAGTTTGGATTCCAAGAAAATACATTTATAGTTCTAAAAGTCACTTAAAGGTGCAGTGTGTAAAATTGGGGGCCTTTATTTTCAGAATAAAGCAGACATGGAATATAATATTCATAACTATGTTTTCATGTATGTGTTACTTAAAAATTATCCTTTCATATCTTCAGTGGGAGCGGGCCCTCTTTCATGGAGGCCGCCATATTGAAACAGCATGTTTTTACAGTAACCCAGAACAGACAAACTAAATACTGACTCTAGACAGAGCTCTTCAAGTGTTGTTTCTCCTTTACACTAGGAAGGTGAGGGTGATGTGAGGAGATTGCAATACAACAATTAGACCACTAGATCCAACTAAATTCTACACACTGGACCTTAAAAGACTTCTGTGTTGCAAGCTAACAAGCAGGAGCTAGTTAACACTGCTAACACTGGTCCGTCACTTGCTGGGAAATAATTAAAGCACATAAGCCAGCTTAGCTTGCTAGGCAGCTAAATAGGTAGTATTTGGCTACTGTCTTTAGCTTTCAAGCTAAAGTTTAGTTACTGTTCTGTGCTTATTTGTAGCAGTGGGGCTACAATTCTTAGCTGCTGTTGCTGTAGCTGATGTTCATTTTTAAGACTGTTTAATATAATACTACTACTACTACTACTACTACTACTACTACTACTACTACTACTACTACTACTAATAATAATAATAATAATAATAATAATAATAATAATATACAAGTAATATTTACTTTATAATTTCAGGTTCCAGAGGAGTATCAAAGGAAGAACAAATTTCACATACCAAAAATCAAAAAACTAGATAATGGAGTGGATTGTACATCCACACCACTGCCCACAACATGGAGGGAAATCAGTTAATTAAAGTCCATCTTACAGCACAGGTGTAAAAAAAGGAAAAGAAAAAAAGTGTCTCACCTTAAGAACTTCTCCAGGTCATCGCGGCTGCAGGATGACCATGACAGGTCACTGGGGTTTCTCCCTTTCACCCATTCACCAGACATGATGTGAGAGTGACCAGTGCAGGTGGCGTGGTCATCATCGTGGCTCATTCCCATGCTGAACACAAGACATGGACACACAGACACTGTGTCAATGAGCAGTATCAGAGTCAACCAGCCATCCTCTCAGTCCCTGTGCTTGTAGATATAGTACCTCTCTAAAATATTAACAATATGCTAATGCATTGACGTATAATTCAAGCATGACGGTGATTCACTTTGTTGAAGATACCGGGCTGCATGCTATTCTTGTCATCACCATTGAAGTTTGGCAGCACAGTATGATACACGTCATTCACTTTAACTCAAAGTATTAAGTAAGACAGACTTGATACATGATGTTGTAATGGTACTGAAAAGAGAGTTGATCTCTTGCTGGCAATCTGGTGTGCTCTGTTTTCAATTTAATGCTCACACATTTATGTGTTTATAGGCTGGTTTGACCTCTCTGTCTCATAGATGCTGATGAACCAAAAATTACAGCAGGCTTAGATCACTCTGCAGAGAATACTGTCCCCTACTAGTTAGTCATATTGTATATACTGTGATGTTTGGTCCTTCCTCAAGTAGGCCGTTGCAGAGTAAAAGTCAGTCTTCTCCTTGAGGCTATGGTGTTGGACCCTGATGAAGGTAAGACAGCCAAAACATTTGGCAAGGTCAACAAAGCATGTGCTGGAGAACTGTGTGACATGTTTTAATTTTGATGGATTTGTAATGACACTATCCAACGTCACACCTCATGAAGCTGACTGCGAGAACGCCAAGAGTGTGCAAAGCACCATCAAAGCGAAAGGTGAGCACTCTGAAGTTTCTAAAATATAAATCCTTTTTTGCTTTGTGTATATTTTTTTGTTCAACACATAATTCCATATGCATTATCTCACGATGTGTTCAGTGTTAATCTACAAAGTGGAAAATAATAAATGAAAAAGAAAAACCTATGTGCATATACTGATACAGTATATGCTCGTAAAAGGAGAATTCAGATGTGTGAGAGGGCCAGAATAAATTAGGACTTGTACGGCCTGCATATCCATCCACTACTGTTATGTATGAAGTAGGTGGCACACAACAAGATGACACAATTAAATTGAACCTTAACCACTGAAAAACAGTGGAAAATAGAGACAATGGAATCGATGTTTGATATTAAGGCGAGGTAGGTTCCATCAGATCTGTGTGCAGTGATCATGGATGGATTCCAGAGCCATGGGAGTGATGAGGAGACTGTTGGAATCGAAACAGCTGATCAGTCATGTGTCTTAAATGTTTACAGCATTAGAACTTATTTGGAAAAAGTGTTTGAAGCTCCCGTTAAGAGCATGATCACATCAAACTGATCACGGTGCTCATGATGCTCAGCTAGAACATTTAAACTTACACTGTACAACTTGTGTGCATACATTTCATGCCTGTGAGAGAGACACAAATATAGATCAACAGAAGACAGAGTGTGTTGAAACAGGAAGAACTTCACTTGGGCACAATTACTGTGTGTGTGTGTGTGTGCGTGAGTGTGTGGCTGGGTATGCGTGTCTTTCCACCCAAAGCCATGACCTACATTTGCAAATTAAAAACAACATCCTAGTCTGAACTCCAGGCACAGAGTCAGAAACTAATAAATTACAAGTGCAGACTCTTTTCCCCTAGTTGAAATGAAAGCAATATAGAATTACATTTCAGGACTTGTACTTGTCCTCATCCACTGCAGAGGATAGTGTGGTGCGTTCGAAGCAGAGGGAATAGATTAGTGTCTGACAGCCGTCCAAGCGACCGTTCAGGCCAGACCAGACAAGCCACATTATCTTAAACACTCCACTAGACACTGAAAATATACTGTTTATTCTAACTGATCACACAACACAGCACACACAGCCACTGCAGAACCTCATGTATGAATGACAAGGCGAGCTGCCATCTTGATTGTTTCACCCAGAGTGAGACATCACATTTTAAAATGACAAACTCTTTTTCATTGTTGTTTTGGGCTTGGTTCACCCAGTTCCTTACTTTCATTGTCACAATTTAAATTTTTATATTAATAAATGAATTCACTTTAATTGCAATGAGTTCATGCTTTGCTTTGGGAATCAGGAGACTTCATGGTGTGCTTCTATGACAGGGCAGGAGCAGTTATTGTCTTGTAGCTATTAACACAATACAAGACTATAACTCATTGAAGTGTGTATGTGCATATTATACAGTTACAGTTGCTTCTTACGAAGTCATTTGATTGGACAAGAGGCATTCCATGAGTGCTGATCACCGGGACTTCTAACTACATGCATCACTCCACTTTACAGGTATTCTAACAACCATTACATTAACATTATATTAACAGTCATCATCTGTGTCAGATTGTGCTAACTTTGCACCACAAAGATGAACAAGTAATTTAACACACCCACCCACACACACACACACACACACACACACACACACACACACGGGCAGCCACTTACTGCACACTGCTGTAAGAAACTGAATTAAATAATAAACCTGATCAGGCACCATCAGTAATCAATACAGAAAAATTAATGAAACCAATTAGTAACAGCAGACAACTTTATCATACATAACAGTTATCTAATGTTTCTGTAGTGCTGACAATACGTTCAAAAATAAACTACAGCTGCCTGCACTGTCTGGGGGAAAATCTGAGACTGAACTCCCTTTAAGAAATATGACATTTCACCAATTCCTTACGTGTCATTAAAAACACATCACTCTAGAAACACGAAAAACTGTCGACGTCATGTGTCGACAAGCTTCTTGTCAATTCAGCATCAATATAATCCATAAAGATAAACCGTGTTTCTATACTTTAAAGCATCTCAAGAACTCATTACCAGTGTTATTTTAGTCAGAGGAATAGGAATGAGGCGATTATGATCAAAGATTAAGATTTTTCGCTAAAATAAGAGCTGTTTGGTGGATCAGATATATGCCAAATTAAACACTCATTCAAAACACTGTTAATGCACTGTCTGCCATGTGTTTGATGGTATTTTATGTGTTTTTTTTTTTGTTTGTTTGTTTTTTGGTATTTTACGGCTGTTACCAGGATAACTACCCAGTTTCCTGCTTCCTGTTTGTTTCAGTTTCCTGCTTACTGTTTACCTTCTGATAGTATTAAAAATTTTACTTGATCATCAAAATGAGAAAGAAAATGATATCTCCATCAAAGTGTCTGCCTTAGAGCACTCTTATTTCATTGGTTGCATACATGATAACAAGCAGCAGGTCTGTGGTAACATGTAGATCTACTCAAAGTAGCTCGAAAGCTAGCATTCAGGAAATGTTTACACGTTACTTGGCAACAGTGCAGTCCCAGTGCGGTTGAGGCTGGGTGGTGAGGCTGCACTGATGTACAGCGTCAGTCAAGGTCATGATGTTATACTGAATGTGTGCCTGATATTCAGTACAAGATCACTCCCTCTCGTGTGTTATTGCTGCTTCCATAACGTGCACGTAACGTGGGCAGCAGTCAGATGCAGTGTGTGTGTGCCAGCTTGTTACCTTTCCTGGCCCCCCAAAAGCTGGAGCAGAGCTGCTCGATGAGAACTGTGATAACTCCCGAGGGGCCTGGCACAGTCACAAAGCTGCTGCAAAGGTTCATACTTTGGCATGATTTTCAGCTAATTTGGCATTGCTATGTGTAACTGGGCTGTCAGTGAGGGCTTTATGTACAGACTGCATGTTTTCCATGCATGTTTTCCAGATTTAATAGACATCTTAGTGCCACGTAGAGTGAAGAAATAATCAGCTGAGACTAGCTCACATGCTCACACACTTTTTTTGGCCTCACTGCTCTTCACACACTCTTAATATTCAGCATCTACTAAACAAAATAATCAAACATGAAAGTTTACATTCGTTGTCACTGTAGTTCCTCTGACAATAAATGGGAAAGCAATGTTTGAGAAGCAGGCTAACTTTGTCTGTCATAGTTTTAATTCTTTGTTTGACTATTCCTAAAAATAATGCAGCAGACAAAAGATCTCTGCGTATGAACAGAACTGTCACCCATCTGTTTCCTCCCCAGTGGAAACTGCTCTGACACATTATTCACACCCACAAACTGCCCCTTTGAGAAATGGATGGACTATTTTAAATCTGAGCACTTCAAAAGAAATACATTTCTATTTGAGTCATGAATACGAAACCATCGGCTCATAGTTTATCTTTCCTGCAGTTATTTATGTTATTTAGCATTTTTAACACATCATGTGAATAAAGGATGGTTTTATTAGTATTCCACACAGCATATTGATATCAAACTGATAGTGGAAGACACATTTTGGAAAACTATCTTGTTATTAAAATGAGGACACTCAGCCTGGATGAATTTGTAATGCTGGCCTCAAATAACCTTGTATGTGAGTGGATACAGAGGTTTCTCTTTAAAGTTTACCCTAAAACGACTCAACATAGTGTTTTGCAGAAGGGTCCTCAGAAGGATATTAATATCAAGGCATGCTTGAATGTTCTGAAAAAAAAAAGTAGTGTAGTACTTCTTTTTTTTTATTTTTTTACGCTCCTAGTTTCACAGTGTAATCCCACTGTGTATTTGTTATGACTACATCAACAACTTTGCTAACAGCCAAACATCAAGCAAGGTCACCAACAGCAGACATAGCAGTCAGCTAATATTACTGACTAGTCCAACAGTCCTACAGTCAGCCCAGCTCTGCGTCTGTCTTTCAGCCTTTTATTTCACCAAGTTCTCACCAACCACTAAAAGTCAGTCCTACATTTACTTTTGCCATCATCTCATCCTCTTCAATCTGTTGACCTCTGCCATTATGCCCACATATGCTGCTAAGCCCTGTTACAATGCCAGCATGCCCAGCTCTGATTCTGGCACGAAACTGGCTCCACTCCTCACCAGCATTTGCCAGCATCCCTTGGCTGAAAACCTCCTCTTCTTCCCGGTGGTCCAAAACTCCTGTGCTACAAACACTAACACTCTCCTGGTGCTCTGAGGTCACAATCCAGACAGCATGGCTAACTGACTTAACATTAGCTAACAGCAGCTACAGTTGGCAACAGTTTACTTCACTGTCCATCAGGAAACTCTGTAAATCACAGAGTAGATGGGGGACATCAGAGGGAAAACCAGAAAACATTTTCTCCATAAAATATGATCCAGCTTCACCAAAATCAAGTCAAATAGTTGGTGGTGTGTGACTTGTGAGTGCTGTAGAGCATTACTGACCTCTCGCAGGTGATCATACATGGAACCCGGAGAAGACATTTCAAGATTTGTATCATACTACCTGGTTGACCTTCCGCTTGTTACATTTGGTAGCATTGATGTAACAGCCTTGCTTGGCAGCTTGGACTAACAGCAAGGAAGTCTCCAGTATCAAAAAGGCTTTTGAAACTTAAGCAAGCATGTGAGGACCTGCGAATGACGTGTAACAGAACTGGAGAAGCCCCATGGACCTCCTGCCCTTGATCACATCACTGGTGCGGTTCAGGATGGAAAGGCATAATGCATAAACACTGTTACACCAGAGACTACACTGAGATGCAGCAACGACTATTGTGAAATTGATTTTACAATATTTATTGTGAAAGGTCTGCAATTAAAATCAATGTCTGATAAAGCTATGATGCAACCAAAACCTCCTGCTATGCATGACCCATTGACATGAGAAAGAAGGCTTGTGGGAATATTTGGCACTGGTGCTGTGAGTAACATTTGAGTAGTTAAAACCAAGCTGTTGAGTGTGTTTGATGCTAAATTTTCTCTTAATTTTGATGCTGATGTGATTTTCTGGCCAAGAGGGTTACATGTCAGAAGATATATGATCTGCAGTTCTGGCCAGCTGGAATTGCTGTTCAACACTTCTATGGGACTTGTCGGACCGGTAATTCCCCGACCATGGAGGGTGTAAAGCCAAGGGAAACACTTGTCTATTGAGTCTAGAAAATGCAGCTATATTCCGTTGTGGAAACCACATTGTGGAGTATAGGGCTGGGCAATATATCGATATTCTAATCTATATCAATATATTTTCAAACGCGATACAGCACAAGACCATATCGTTAATATCGATATAGTTTATTTTGCATTAAAATGACTATACATTTCTTCCCTTGAGCCCTTAAGCCCTTCCCTTCCCTTTTTGGGTCTGAAAAGTCGCTAAATATAGCGACAAAGTCACTAAGTTGTCAACACTGGACCACTGATTAGTGTGTCAATAAACAACCGAAGCAGCAGGGTTAGAGGTGGTGCACAGGTCTTGACCTGTTTGTCAGCTGTTGCAGTACATTGTGGGATTTGTCATATGAGAGTGATGGGAGTACAATTTACCAGTGGGCCATTAATAATATACATATGAAATTATCCAGCCACGGAAAAAATATTGATATATCTAGTATCAATATTCAGCTAAAAAATATCGAGATAAGATTTTTGGTCCATATCACCCAGCCCTAGTGGAGTTTGCTAATAACAATGGTCAGTAAACACAACACAGACAATGCCAAATGACTAAATTTGTAATGAAAAATGGATCACCCTGCATGTTGGGCACAGTGCTGGAGATGAGTCATGTTTTATTATTGACAAGCACCTTGAGAACTGTGATGTCTGTGATGCTCCATGATCGTGAAGTGTTAGCCAAATGTTCGGAAATGTTGAGCCTACTTGGTCTGCCATAATATGTGCACATACATATGTGAAGGCTGTCTCAGAAAATGGCATTATTATAGACATGGCCAACCCCCAAGCTCAGTTCATTTCCAGACTGTGGAGCTACTGGTGCTTCAGTGTCTATGTGGGTGTAGTTTTGCTGTTTCCTTTTTTATAAGTTCTATGTGTTTATTTTATGTATTGTCTGTTTTTATTTAGTATGCTATGGATTTTTTGAATGTCGATAATAAAGTCATTATTATTTTGTATAATATATGTGACTTACATAACATACACAATATATTATTTATGTGATATTATTCTATACCTAACCAAGTACTCTTGTTGCCTAAACCTAATCAAACTGCATTACCCATGTGTATCATTGTTGCCATGACAATGTCCTTTCCAACATGTCCACAACTCATTTAAAATGTGGCATCTGTACCCACATGAAGTGGCATGTGTAAAGTTTAAACTGTGTATTCGTGGCACCCAAAATGTTTGTGGTAATTCTATACCATCCCATGATGGTATGATGGTACTATGCCATGCAGGCATAGTAAAAAGTGGACAGACATAAACGCAAATAAAAATGATTTAAACAGGGATGAACAGAAGCACGTTTACTCTAGGGCATCACGAGCAAAGCTTGAATGGACAATATTTCACTTGTGATTATTCCAAGTTTTATGAACATAGAGACAAAAGAGCAAAAGACGGTGTGGACGGGGGGGTCTGAGAAACTGAGAAACTTAATTCCCTGGTAAGAAATTAGTATATCTGATGTGTGACTGAGAATCATTGCTTGTCATCAGTCCACTGACTGTCTGTGGACAAAACAACCAGAAAACCTCTCCACAGCACAGACCATAATACAATACCAACACCAATACAATACCAAATACAGCTTCTTTGTTATTGAGGACTAAGACTGCAACTTTGTGAAAGAACACAGCAGCGACACGGACGTGAGAGGAGCAGCAGAATAACGTGATTCATTGTTTAAAACTTGAAACCTACTTGTGTCCCAGCTCGTGAGCGATGGTGAAGGCCAAATTGAGCCCATTGTCCTCCGCTAACACACACTTCCTCTTGGCACTGCAGACACCACCTAGATAAGCAATACCTGTAACACAGTGACATGACATGACAGTGAGTTGTACTGTTTGACACCAACTGATAATTTCATGGAACATTATGGACATTAATACACATCTTCAAACCCAAGGAACAGATGAGAAGGTCATATCTGGGCTGCATAACACACCTCAACTGACAAGCGGGTAAAACAATGGGAAGTGACTACTGCGGCTCTGTGAGGCTGTAAAGTTCATTGGTAAGAAAACTTCACTTAATCATTGCCTTTACGTTAATCCAACGTAATCTAGAACTATTCTAGTGAACAGAAGGTTTGTAGTTGTAAAAATGTTTCTTGAGCTTCCTGAACTCTTGTGTTTTATTGATATTGGTGTTACTTCCTCACTTCCAATTAAAACCCAATATGTAGAAAAGTATTGACTTCTTTCCAACACACACAGGAACAGCAGAGCAGAGCAGACTTGAGTTGACAACCAAAAACATCTTACATGACTCTACGTGCAATAACATATGATATACTGAGTATGAAGATTAACTGTGCTGGTTGGTGTAGTTCTGTAGTGGGTAGCTTGTTGAAATGGCTGCTGTTCAAGTGTACGTTTAGGACTCAGTGTTTTCTGTTACGCTACCCACACATTCTGATGAAATGAGAAATGATGCATGGGGGAGATCATTGATTAAATATGTGCCAAGACTAAATAAAGAGCTTTTTGCTATCTTTTATCGACTGAATAAGCTTAAAGAAAAAGCATTAACTAACAGTATTATTAAATAATGTATTTAGTTTACATGATGGTAGTGTCTGGGCTCCATAGACATTGTCAAACTACAAATTACAAGTTTTGTCCAAGCAACGGTCTGAAACCCCTCAAAGACTGAACTTCCCCACAGACCACACTCAAGCGTGACTCCCCCAGTAAAATATGGCCAATATGGTCACTATGAACAGATATATTTTCATTTTGTTTTTCAACACAAATAAAGAAATATATCCTACATGGTCAATGTACACTAATTAGTGAAGGTCAGTTAGACACTACAAATGTGTAACTCCCCATTTAGACTCTTATAAACAAACTAAAATTCCAAAAGCAGAAATACAAATACATCTGTGATCAAGAAATGTAGTGTTAAGTGTAAAAGTTAGTGTAGTTAAGTGTAGTGTTGTGTGTAAAAAGTGTTTTGAGCATATGAAAATCCATCCCATACTTAATGTGTTCCAGCTGTCACTGTTGTCTTCATTCTCAACAACCTCCACCACTGCTATCAGTAACATAATAATGTAGAAAAAAACGAGTTATTGTTGAAGCCCCAAACATCTTTAAAAAGAGCCACATCAGCCTATATACAAATTTAATCTTTTGTTTTGAATATAATCCCCTTAAAATAAGAATTGTTAGGTATTTGTTACCATAAAACAAGACTTTTTTTCTTCCACAGTGTTGGCCATGTTGAACCACAATGTTTCTACAGTAGCCCAGAACAGACAAACTGAACACTGGCTACAGATGGGGTCTTTTATATTTTTCACAAATTGTGTAACCACCGTAGTTTCTCCTTCACGCCTGGAAGTGGATGCTGAATCAAAGCGCTGTAAACTTAGAACCCCCTCCAGCAGATAAAAAGAATCTGATCTGCCTAATGACCTCCGAGGAATTGTAGCTTTTTGGCCAGTATTTACTATTTTTAAATGTATGTCAGTTATTTGGTTTTATCGCTCTCATAATCATAATCATGTTCTTTTGAGGTTGGAAAGGTCTGTGAAAAAGAAAAATCATGTAAATGAGGAGACACTAAAACTATAAAATGAAGGCCAGAAGAACAGCACATATTATTTACATTAAATACTGCTGGCAAAGAGACATTCTCCGAAAGCAGGTTGACTGCTTGTGGATACACGAGTGGCCAAAAATGTTGAAAACATTCAAGTCAGTCAGCCTTTCACACATGTTCTGAGGTGAAGGTTACAGATCCCCATGTGTCAGTACACACACACACACACACACACACACACACACCTGCTTTGTGTCTGCCTCTGGAGTCAGGCCATTGGGGCTCATTTGAATCCATGAAATCATTGACGGGGATAAGACACTCAAAGCCAGTCGAGATTAAGGAGAAGAAAAAAAAACTGACAGACAGAGAACAGAAAGCCAAAGAGACGCCGAGATCAAGTTTTGTCCTTATCAGCCAACACAGCCGACACATGTTTTACTTCACTGGTCCATGAAGTGAACAGAGCTTCAGGACTCAGGTCTGTATGATAACAGAGCTGGTCAGAAGAAACACAGAGGCTGGAGAAACGCCAGCGGCTGTTTGTCCATTAAACATAGTGGAGAAATAAATTCACACAAGTTAAGGTGATATAAAACTGAGGTTTAATGGGAGCTGTCTGATTACGCCACAAATCTGTCTCAGTCTGCATTATCAAGCTCCAGTGACTGTAAACAGTCTAAATGTTTAAACAAGCAGAGAGAGTTAGCTCAAACAGCTTGTTGCTGTTGTTACTGTACTGTACATCAGCCTCCATTCATTTACTGCAATACAGCAACTGTGTTACAGGCAGTGTTAATTTTGTCACCCATTTTTAAATTTAGTCTTAGTCTAAGTCTTGTGTCAGAGTTCATTCTTAGTCTTAGTCACTTTTAGTCTTTCACAAATCATTTTTGTTAGTCATATTTTAGTCGACTAAAAGTCTCAAAATTTTACTCTAGTTTTAGTCAAACGTGAACACAGGGTGTTTTAGTCCAGTTTTAGTCAAAACATTTTAGTCTTTTTCTATTTATTTCAGGAATATTTTTTTTGTTTATTAATTCCAGTTCACTTGTGTTCCACAGCTAACATATTGATTAAATGTCTTGATTGAAGTGAATGGAATGAATTCATCTTCAGTGCAAGTTGCTCTTTTCTGTTTTTTAATACACACTTAATATGCACTTGATTTCATTTTTTATATACCAGGTGTGTCAAACTCATTTTCACAGAGGGCCACATCAGCATAATGGTTGCCCTTGATGGGCCACATTAACAGTATGAATGTAACAAAATGCGATAAATAAATTAAACTACACCTTATGATATTGTTAAATAACCATTTCTGTATTTATTATGTATTCAACTTACAAATATCACATATGCATTTGCATAGATGGAAAAAAAAAGTTCAGTTTGAAACCCACATAATTGAATCAGTGTTCAAACTATTTAAAATAAAGAAAGCAAATAAGCAAATTTAAGCAAATAAAGAAAAATGTGAGATTGAAGAACAAGGACCCTCTGCTAATCAGATTGATGCTCACAGCGTCATATATCGCCGTGATCGGGTTATTATTGGAGTGAATGGACGGCGTCTCTTACCGCTGCGGACGGGTTTACAGTCAATTGAGAACCCAGAGCATTTCGTACAGACGTGGAAGGATACCTTTTGCGTCATTATCAGACACCTAGGGGCATGACAAATCGCTGTATTTTACGAGTTAGGAATGAATTTATGTTAAGACAATCATGCACCTATCACGTTCTTGCGGGCCAGATTATTTTTTATTGCTTGCATGACATTTTCGTTTTGATTTTATTCCTCAACAAATCGCATATTGGCACATTTTTCGTCAGTGTTTTTAGAACATTGTATCATCTAATCATCGTCTCGTTTTAGTCAAGCAAAAAAGGCTCGTTGACGAACATATTTCCACTCATCTCGTGTGACGAAATTAACACTGGTTACAGGTATACAAATACTGCATAACATTCTCACTCCCAATTGTTGAATATGCCTCAAACAAGAATCATAATGCAACATCTGGTTAGACTTTCAAAATAAAGCTTAAAGTTTACGTGGTCACAGTCTGGTTAAGTTTAGGCATAAAAGGTTTTGCAGAAGATAGTTTGGGTTAAAATAAATAAAATAAGTACAGGAAAACTTGGACTGCAGGTTGAGATTTCTTTAGGAAACATCTTGAGGAACACTAATCCTGGAACTGCTCATTTCTTCCCATAGCAGCATGGAAGTTAGTGGACTGAAAGTATGTTAATTCTGTGGAAAAAGCAATGTCGACTTAACTGGGACCACCAGTTGTTCAATGCCTGCAGGCTGTGTTGAGACCAACATTAGTACTACGAGGGGAAAAAAGCAGGCTCTTCATTCATTTTAATGAGACCACTGTGTTGGCTCTATCTACACTCATTCTTGTTCAACAAAAGGATGAACTGGTCGTAACTTTCCAGAGTTGTTAAATCCTGTCTCATAGTCGTATAAACCTCAGTCCTCTGGTGGACTTTCAGGATCCATATTTCATTTGTTTGACACCAAAAGGTACTTCATTTAAATGGAGGGTGATTTTTGGGCTGAACAAACACTTAGAGTTGAGGATGCCTAACATGTCCAGGTAACCAGGAAAAAGAGCTGCACTCTCTCCAGTTCAAATGTCACTGTGACACTTTTTTAACATGAGACTGGTGAATCCTTGGATTAAATTAATCCTGTTAATTGCTGCTGAGGATAGGGTGACCCTGACTTTGAGATCTTGTCGTAAAAATCCATCATAAAGTTAAAATTTGGAACACACACACACACTCTGCTCTCCAAGTTACACTCTTGTTTTAATGTCTCCAGTCTTTTTTTTATATATTCCACTCACGCCTCAGGCCAAAAGCTGCACAGTAAAATGAAAACATCTTTTGCAGTGCCAAGACTGAGTGACAGAAAGTCTGAATTGTATTGTGTTTACTTATTCATGCTGTTCTTGTTCTCAGGGTTCAATCTTGATGAAACCATGACAGATCTGCAAGGAAGTTCGGTACAGGCAGAACTACTGAGCAGCAATCAAACAGATCTGAGAATGAGAACAAGCAAGGACAGTCTCTTTGTTACAACATTTTCTGCTCTCATTTTTTTGTCATCTCTCCACTAGCGCTGTTAAGTCAAGGCCTAAAATTCTGAATAAGAAGTGGTGATGGTTTTGCAGTTTGTATTATGTGAATAAACATGGACATTACTAACTTTTACAATAACAGCTGGATATTGGCAGAAAGTCTGTTTTTGAATAAATAGCCATTAAAAAACAAACAAATTGAGGCATTTCATCAGAGTGATGCAAAAATCAAGTATAAGATTAAATCTGCGAGCAACAACGAGCACCGCATGCGTGCTGGGGTATCCTGCGGCTACAGCGTTGAAATATTGAAATTGAAATAAAAGGATGATACAAGGCTTACTTCCTGTTGCCAGTGGGTGGCACTATGTCTGCATACTGGCATACAGATGTGTTCAGGTTGACTGACACGTGAAGACTGAGACTTTTTAATAATGTAGTCAAGACAAAACAAACTTTGTGTCATGGTGACAGATGTGGTGCCTGATCTGATCCTTTCTCTAAGAGGTGTTCATTAAAGTACAGTGTGTGTAAATGCTGAATTAAATCAAATTTTTGTTGTGCATCCTTGAGGCACAGGCCAAATAATTCAGTCCTGCTCAGCACATGTGTAGCCATGGATGGGCCAGTGTTCTCTATACATTATGTGACTACTGTCATATAAACTGAATCTATATTGTGTTTGGATCTTTTTTTCTCTTTCTGAACTCTTTCTGATAGCAGCTACATTTTTAAAAACTGTCAGCAGCTCATGTGTCCATGATCCTCCTACATCCGTCTGTGTGCATCATCACCACAGAAGAGACCGGGAGAATGGACGCCTAGCTAACCAGCTGACTTTAGTTAGCCTCAGGTTGGTATTTGCTCACTGTTTGTCACACAACAAGCAAGGAAGAGAAAAAGTTCAAATTATACACCAAAACCTGTGCTGTTTTGACCAATTTCTTAATTCCTGATGAAATATGCAATATTTCCTACTGCATATAGGAAATATATGCAATATATGTGACAATGCATTGTCCTAATCATGTGTCAAACAGCGATATGACTCTTCTCAGCTTCTCTGCTTTATTTATATTGTGCAAATCATAAGAAGTTATCTTATACACAGTGGAATAGAATTTAAATTCTTCTCCTTACATACAAAGCTCTTCATGGTCAGGCACCATCATATCTAAAAAACTCATAGTACCTTACTACCCCTCTAGAACACTGCACTCTCAGGATGCTGGGTTCCTTGTGGTTCCTATAGTTTCCAAAGGTAGATTGGGAGCCAGAGCTTTCAGCTATCAAGTTCCTCTTCTGTGGAACAAACTACCATTCTGGGTTCGAGAGGCAGACACGGTCAACACCTTTAAGAGTAGACTTAAGACTTTCCTTTTTGAAAGAGCTTATAGTTAGGGCTGGTTCAGGTCATCTCTTAGTCGTGCTGCTATGGGACTAGACTGCCGAGGGACCATGATGCACTGAGCCCTCCTCTTCCTCTCTCTCTCTATTTGAACACATTCATGTCTCATTAATACATGTTACTAACTTAACTTCTTCCACACGATCCATCAGAACCTGCTGTCTCGTCTCACAGCTTCTGATGGATCGTGGCTGCTGCTGTGGCTCCTGCATGATGTCCACTACATGTAATATTATTAGTAGTAGCAGTACTGCTACCATATCTCCATTAAAGCTTATAGTTACAGTTATTGTTTTGCTACTGCTGTGCATCTGTGCCTCTCTCTGTCTATTTATTTATCTACCGACACAACAGTTCCCACCATGAGCAAGCACTCAGTGATAGTGGCCAGGAAAACCTTGACTTTTTGTGTTTTGCTTTTTGATAACTAACCCTAAACCTAAACCAGAAGAAAAAATATTAGTAAAACAATTAAGTATTTACGTAACAACAAATTAAATAATAACAATCATCATCATTAATTTAAAACTGAGTGAAGTGGGTGATACTGAACCTCAGTATGGCTTGGCTGTTCCTCTATATGCAGATGACAGTGTACCAATCTGCTGGAGACCACAGGATAAATACTGTTTCATATTGAATGCATTCTGTAGTTCAGAAGACAGAGACCCTCATGACATTTCATCTAGCGACAGTATTGTGCAGAATGGACCCATTTAGTAAAATCCAAACATGGTGGTTTTGGATTGGACTGGGCTCAGGCTAAAGCCCTCTTCAATGGAAACATTTTGGGCTGATGAAAACAGATGTTGGCCTGGATTTGGACATGTGTTTTTTTCCTCTTTACTGGTTTGCCATTTTACAACCATGCATGCTTAGTCAAAGGTTGCAATTACGTGTGTATAATGTCTATGTTCTGAGACAATTATAGGAAAGCAAACCTTGGTATTTTTATTCAAATGAATTTCAGAAACATTTGTTTCTCTGCTGTCACATGCAGAGAAGGTATATATGTACAGGGGTATATATCTGTTGAGATACACATTTTCCCCCATTGGCATTCCATGAATACTCCAGCCTCTGATTGGCCCACAAGTCAAAAACACTGCCTCTGATTGGTTGACAGAGTCAAACCAAGAGGTCATCGGACTGACAGTGGACAGCTAAAAACAACAATGAATTTAAAAAAATGGAATAGTCATAGGAGACATTCAATTTATCATTATAGATTTATCTTCTCCTAAAAGGACACTGGAGGCTGGATTACAGAGCTTCTGAAAGGGATACAACTGCACCAGAGCTGATGGTTAACAGCACAAGGGTAGCGTTAGCTTTTCAGTGCACATCAAGGGACTGGTGATGGGTAGTGGGTGAATTAGCTTGATACACATGTACAATACATCAGACACTGCTTCTGCAACCTTCCTAGTACTAAAATTGCCACAGGGGACCCTTCAGATTTAACTGACCCCAGAGTGCACAGGTAATTTACTCCTGCTTCATGAGTACATGTCAACCAGCCACAGTGAACTCAACAACTGTGTGCACAGCTCAAGAGGAGGTGCAAGTTTTATGTCCTTTCTGTGTCCTCCATTCACAGATTTCTGATGGACAAGGTGATCCCTGATACACATTAAATAAATAATAATAAAATACCAGTGCTGCCAGCACTGTATTTCCTGAACACATCTAAACATGTTTGTCCAAGGAAGAGGTTGGAGAACATAAGTCAATTGTAGTTGTGGCCCTCTTTATGCTACAGATGGTATTTCCTCAAATAGTGGCTTAGGCTTTATTCATCTCAGCTGCAGGGTACCTGGCCTTCATCTGAAGCAAGCTAATATTATCTACAGGCATTTATTTCTAATTCCTGCTGATTGATTTATATTTTAGTACTGATCTATTCCCATCTGCCATGTTAAATGTTAATGTCTGTGTTATGCTGTTAATGCAAACTCAACACTTCCTGCCCTTTAGGTAGGAAACAAGAATGGCCAAAAGCTACTGACTCATGATCCACATATTATTTTGGTGTCATTGTCAATGTCTAGAAGCAGTCAGACACACAAGTAGGAAGCAAAGAAAATGTTGCTCTTGCAGTGCTGAGTGAGCAGCTTTCATTGGAATGAATGACTCACCATGTTTGATGCATGGACTGAGGTCCTCATTAGCTGGTCAGATTCCCATTAAATGACACTGGATGCAAGTACCGAACAAGCCTTAAAAATACTGGCTCCATAAAGCCCATGAGAATAAAACAAAGCTGAGCGGTGAAGCTCCACAGTGAGGTCAGAGGAGTGGCCGAGATTTTCTGCAGCATCAAAGATCCGTTGAAGCCAGCACTTCTCACGATAAAGCCCCCGGACAAAGAGCTGCGATCCACAGCTCTGTGGTTATCAGTGCTGGGTTTTGACCTGGTGTTAGGGGCTAGCTGGCTGATCAAACAGTGATGTGTTGGCTCAAATAGCTGGAGGCACATCCAGCCAGACAGCCTCAAAAGAGCCACAAAGCCTCATCAGGCCTCTAGACTCACCGCACTGTGCTGCCCACAAGCAGCTTTGGCTAGCCATTTACTTTGCGCTAATTAGCCGTTACAACATGAAGGGCTTTACGTTGAGCCACTGAATCCTGGATAGTCGAAGCCCTGAGTGCTGACAACACAGGCCTGAGTCAGCCTGGAAGAGATGCTTTGACCCTCTCACACGCACACATGGCTTGCACATAACACATAGCACATACAAATACTTGTTCACCGTAAACTGACCCCACTGGCCTTTGTGTCACACTAACCCCCTCACCCATAAACACACTTCCCACAAATACAAACGTTGGAAACATAATGTGGATCTACAGTAGCAGTCAAAAGTTTGGACACTCCTTCTGATTCAAGGTTTTCTTCATTTTTAGATTATAGATTAACAATGAAGACATCAAAACTATAAAGAAACTACAATGTAAAACATATTTTGGTTAGTTTAAAGCATTTATTATTTCACACATTTGATGTCTTCAGTGTAGAAAGTAATAAAATAACACTGAGTGACAAGGTGTGTCCAAACCATTGACTGATACTGTAGGTCATGTAACAACATCTCCAAGACAAGTGGGCAAACTCCATCCACTGAGGAAGCCTTCAAGCTGTGATTGACACCATAGACAGTATAAAGAATGGATGTATCCAGAGCCCGTTTGAAGCTCAGTGTGGTGGCAGACAGACCTGAGGTGGGCTTAATGATGCCTGGTTGCTCAAACAAGCAACCTGTAATTGCACCCACATGTCAATCAAAGTGGCTCCGCTAATATCATTTAATAGGTGAGTTCTATAAAAATTCAGCCTCAGTACAGTTGTCATGAACGGGGAACCAGGCTGTCAGCATGTTTATTTCTGCTGTGAAGTTGGACATTTTAACATGGAGACTGACATTCTGAAGTCTGTCACCGAGGTTGCCATACGTCCAAACCCTACTTATTTTTTCCATGCACCTGGCCAATCACTGTGAAAATTGGTGTAAATGTTGGATTGTCTGTTTTTACAGACATTGCTCGACACAACTCTTTTCCAAGAGTTCCAACGAGCACTTTGCTAATATGAACATGGGAAGGGTGCCACATAACAACCTCGAGAGAGAGAGTAAAATAACAATTAACATTAGTTTTCTTTTAACCTCCAGTTGATCCATTGGATGTGTTCAAAAGTGAACATTTTAACATGGGTACTTATGGAGACTGACTTGTTCTGTAGCCAGCTTCAAGTGGCTGTTTGAGGAACTGCAGTTTTTGGCACTTCTGTTTTGACTTCACTACCCATGGAAGTTGTCATTTGTTTGATAAGCCAGCAAACCAGGAAATCAGAAAACCTTTAGCAACAATCATCGGAACAACATTGGAGTCTAGTATTCAGTCCTTATAATACATCGGTGGTGATTAATATCAACTATTAATTATGACTGAATCCAGATCTGCAAATAACACAAATGTAGTTGTCCCAGGTGTTACTTTGGCTATATGACTTTTAACCAGTCATGCACAAACACACTCACACTGTCCTGACCATATAGATATTTGCATTTGTAGATACTTTCCAGCCATTTACAGATATGCATGCATGTAGTCTGTACAAACCAGATACTCATGCCCTGCACACAAGATAAACATTGTGTGGGTGTGTTATTGTATCCAACTCTCCCCCCCCACACACACACACACACATACACAGGGGGTGTCAATCAGCTGATTTGTGCAGCGTCACCTCCCATCAGTCAGCAGTTACTCCATAAAGTCAACCGTGACTCTCCAGTCATCCGGGCCTTGTTCAACATCAACATCCCACCAACCCCCTAATCTTCCAGTTATATCTCTGCTCCAGTAAAGCAAACACAGGAAATGGGATACTGCTACATATATTACTTATACCCTAGTCCCATCCACCACCCCACCACCATTGCCTCCAATTCTGCTCTGCTTCACTGTGGCTTTATCAGTTTGCCAGGTTGTCAGTCAGTCAGCCTGTATCATCCTCTGGTTCCCATGGAGCCTGAAAGCCTAGAGACTTTTAAGTCATGGAAAACAAAATGAAAAAATACTTGAACATTCTGGATCATAACCTATTTAAGGATTTTCAACATGAGTAAACCTGGCACACTGTGATGAGATGTCAAAGTGGATATACTACAGAGAGAAATGGGGATGTTTTGCATGAAAATTGTGAAATATACAGATATTGTAGCCTGGGAACCAGGCGTATCTGCCGAGCTCATGATGTTTCATTTGGTCTGGCAGATAGGTCAGACCTCCCTTCCATTTAAACTATTTTTACCAGTCTTGGACCCAGTCATGCCAATCGCAACCATTTATTTAATACAATGAGTGACAGTGGAGCATTATTGGTCCAAATTTGAAATCCTCAAAAAACTCTGATCAAACTGTCAAATTAACCAGTGCTGATCAAATATGAAACAATATTATTCAATTGCATTGTCTGTGTCCAGTCTCAAATGTTTTCAGAAACACATTTTATTGGACTGTTTAGCTTCAGTTTGCGATCAGGTCACTATTTTTACCCTCCACCTAATTTAAATATGATATACATTACACAGCACTGCACCCTGTTTTGTTGCTCTGACTGGCTGCAGATTGGCTCTATCAAATTGTGTCCAGAGGCATTTTTGTATGCATCCAATGAAAACGTCCCTTGATCAATCAAAAATGTTGATGATGTTCCAAACTATTTTATATATGTGAACTAGTCTGGCAATACCAGGCTACAGACATTGAATTCAGGGAGTCCATCTCATCCGCTAGAAGCCATTAAGACCAACTATTACCCATCCTCCTTTAGCTTCAACTAGGGCCATCAAAAAGCCAAGACTTTTAGGGTATAGAGAAAGATTTCACATTATACATAGTCATTTGATCCATTAATGATATGAACATGTTGACTAGTGCAGCTAATTCTATTTAGTCAAAATAATCCAGATGAGAGAGAAAAAATGCCAAGTCATTCCCATCAACCTGTGTATAGTGGAGATGTTTGTACAGTTGAATGAAACGGATCAACTGAAACCTTGTGGGACCTTTGGGTTTTATCAAAAGCTGTTCCACTGCCTCATTTGTGTGTATTTGCCTTCTGACATGAAAAAGCTTGAGACGGCCCGGAGAGGAGAAACAGGGAGGGGAAATGTGGGTGGCAAGGGTTTTGAAGCAGGACCTTTTATGAGTGCTGTGATTATAGTGAGGCTCAAAGTAGGTCACACACTTTGGGCCTGCTTGCACAAAGAGCAGGAGTGTTCTTATTGTGCAGGAAGATTAGCAGGTTGAGAGTATTATGGCAGGGCAGAAATGTGCAGGGCCAGGCATAGCCAGGAGCTGCCACAATGCCTCACAACACAGCACTGCATTTGTCTCTATCTACTTCCATTACCTCATAGCTATGTGCTCGGGCTGTGACGATCATACCACAGTCATGTGATGCCTTACTGCAAGCTTGAGCTCATTACTGTCATCAGTGTGAATTTTGTGTGGTCAATTTCAGGTTAATCTGTTGCAACGCATTTGAAACACAGCATGTGATTGGTCTACAGGCGTTTGGTCATTGGTGGTAAGCCACATAACTGTGGGAATACGTACGTTTCTTTTTCAAAAACAATCCAAACCATCACGGTTCTACTATGTGCATGCTGATAATATGTGTGAGGGAAATAGTGCTATGTAGAGTACAACTGCGATATGGAGCTGATTCAGAGCCTGTCCACTCAGTTTCATCCTCCTCATTTGTTTTCAAAGGCTGTTTCTCAAGTAACCAACCAATGCAACACTGTTTGGCTACCTGCCAGTGGATCCACCATGACTATTGTGACATGTATGTTAGAGAGGAAAGCTTTGTTTAGACCGGCAAAACTCTGAGATTCTAATTTCTAAGATACCAAGCAGTGCATGACAGGATGCATTTGGGAAATGTATATAGTCTCCAAAGGAAAAGGACACATGCAAACGGCTAATTAACATGCAAATGTGGAGGGCTGGGCTGCAATGTAGCGCCCCATGGGAGTAGTTGGAGTTCTCTGCAGTGCCCAAGAGGTGAACTAGTACCTGTTCAGCTACCAGTCCACAGTCCATAGTCTGGTTCCGAAAATAAATCTCTATAGACTGAACAACTGTCGCCCCAAAACAGATGTTGTCCCTGGGTGGACTCAAACCACCAACCTTTTGGTTAACCAAATGCACCACAGAGACAGGTGTTTGTCCTGGATGATTCCTATTAAGGAAGTCATGAACTGCAAGTAGACTTATGGAACAATGTGTAATTCACATAACTGTTTCCAGTGTTTGATTGGTCTCGGTTTGGGTTGACGATCTCGTTGAAGCCTCTTTCTTTTATCAGACTTGAGATTAGTCAGAGAACTTCATGAGGTGTGAAGAAATCTGGATTGTAGTAATCGGGCCTTTAAATGATTTTATTTTCACATTCCTAGTTTATTAGTTAATCAAAACAAAGTGTGGCTCTATCACACCAGTTTTATTTGGTATTGAACATTTCTCTTTATTAGTACAGCAACACTTTGAGAATGACATGATTGTTGTTGTTTAAGATGTTCATGTGCAAAACAACTGTTTTCCATGTGATGACACACAAATACTACATTACTATTTTACTACTAGAAAACAGATGTGGATGAGGACATCGGCATGGACAGCGGATGTGTACACGGTTTTGGGTATCTGCATGCACAGACACATTCCCACGGAATTGCAGTCAGCACACTTGTAGGTAGATGCATTTCATGTGGTCATAAATTTTGTGGTGCTCATGATCATCTGCACCCATGTCAGCACGAGCAGCTGGAGAAATTTACGTAACACGGTTCCTACACACATGCAGAGATTTTTCTTAAAGGTTCAGTGTGTCAGATTTACAGAATATGGCAGAGATGAAATATAAGATGTATAACATCATGTTTTCATGACCAGAAATTAACAAGACGTACACAAAATTAAGTACTTTTGAGTTTTTTCGTACATTTTACGGTTACCATAGTTTCTCCTTCACGCTAGAGAAGAGAATGTAAGGGGACTTAACATTTAAAAATAGTTCCGGAATTTTACAGAGACAAATCATCAATGATTTCAACAAAGGTCAGGCTTTGGATGCATGAAACCTCTCTGGAGAAGAAGAATGAGCCATTCTTGGTAACTTTATGGTTAAGTCAAGGACTTCTGCTCCCTCATTCAATGTATGTGACCTTTATAATGTCTAGACTAGGTCACATGATCAATGATGAAGTTATTCACCATCCCTCCCAACATGAGCAACAAACTGAGCAGGAGAGAGATGTTAACTGATAATGTGAGACATTGTTTTGCATTTTAATCGTGTCTTTTGTCATTGAAGTCTGCACACAAGAAGCCTGTTACCGACCCTGAGATGGTAGATCCAGTGGAATCACTGGACTATTACATGATATACTAAAATTACAGGCCTTACAGAAATTAGAGCTGAACCAGAAAGCCTCTGTCAAAGACTTAATGCAGAAGCCTCAACATAATTCCTTTAACATTTCTAAGTGTTGCCGTTCATGTTCAGACCTACCAGGGTCTTTCTAAATTTGGAGGTCACTTTGTCGTCTCATGGGAGAACTCAAAACTCCACAATTTAACGATTATACTCAGATTAGACCTTCAACTCTTTGTGTAAAACTATAATTATTTCACTTGCATTTTTTTTTTTGAAGTCGAAAAGCCTACTTGTGTCATCACGTTCTAAGTTAAATACATTTTAAGACACAGTGCTACAGTGAACAATTTGCTCGGTTGAGTGTGTTTGCAGTGACAGACGTTCAGACTACAGACAGCCTGCTTGTGTCAGGACCTGCAGCTGAGAGGAAAACAAGGAAGCGAGGGAACAGATTAGCAGGGAAGAAAGGAAGAAAAACTCTTTCCACACTCCTGTGGGTCAACGAGGCTGAGGTGACACAGTTCACCAAGCATCAGTGAGGAAATACCACCATCTGCTCTCTACACGCACCTAAACACTGAATGAACTGTTACCGTGCTCATGAACACATTCAGGAATCAAAGACAAGCAAAGATGGACCACTGGGTGTCTTATTATGTAATACTGATTTATTATTTGCTTCTTTGGGTGTTGGATGAGACATTTGGGAAAATGTGGTGGACATTTTTTTTTTAGAGTTTTATAACATTTTAAGGAGCAAATAATTAATTGATAATAAATTAATCACTGGTTGGAACAGCTTTACGAAATGATATTCAACTCTGTGAGGTATCCAAAACATGAAAATTCGTGTTGACCAACATCTGGCAACGATGCAAAGGTTGCAGCACACCCAGACATGTGCGTTCCGTGCTGTTCGCAGCGTTATTCTTTGTTATGATGACACAGATTCATAACTCTTCAATGCTACAATGAATTGCAACCAAATTTGGTAATTTGATAATGTTGGCTTTTCATACAATTCTTTCCACAAGCGCGCCACAGAATACATTTCTGTTGTCTTTAATAGAAAGAAACTTAATAAGGATGACATGGCACCAAGAGCTCCACCTTCTGGTCATTAATAAAACATGACCATATCATTTGAATGCATTATTCAATTATCACCAATTTTGAGTGGTATCTTTGGATGTGAATAATCTGGGCCTAACTGGGCCAGTTTATATTTTTATTCTGATCATATGATTCTTACAACTCTGTTATTCAAGACCTACAATGAAGGCATTTCCTTGATTCTGCTCACTCTCTTTACAGCCATGAGAAAGCAGCAGGTATTTGGTCCATCTGCACTCTTTAATTGGAGTGATACACATTGTCGAGACACAATTACATATGCCAGATCTGCTGGCTCATCCACAGTTTGTACTGCTAATCAACAGATGTGTTGTATACTGACACATTACAAACAGTTCTCACAGTCCAACTCCTCTCTCCTCTAATGACTCTAAAGACTTGTTACTAAATCTGCTTCAGTGTCTCTATCCAGAAAATTGAATAACAGAACAGCTACACGTGCCATCTTCTTTTTAACAAGTCTGGCCAAAGCACCACCTGGCAGCTACGTCCCTGGGAGGCGTGCACTTGATTGTGATCTGCCAGGTTACCAAAAATAGACCCAGGTTGTCCTGCCTGTCTTGGCTGATTCCACTACAACAATGGTGTACAATATGAAGAAAACATCCTGAGCATCAAACAAGAATACAAGAATGACTCTTTAAAAAAGCATTTAATTCAATTTCAATTTTAGTGTGCAAGCACTCAACCAAAATCAGCCACAACAATTACTTCATATGTTTAATGTAAGATGGCTGTTTGATTGGGCAAAACAGCAGCTCTGAATGGAGCTATTACGTCAAGCTTTAGTTTGCCATTACACAAAACTATGACTAGAATGTTTCTGGTTGAACCACATCCAGCCACAATAACTGTGATAAGATTTAAAGCGCTTGTTCCCAACCCAGAGGTTCGAACCCCGACTTAGGGTCACCAACACTTCCTCGCAAGGCCTTCTTGATTTTAAAGGTGTAAGAAAACTTTATATACTAAGTATACAGTCGACCTATATTTCATTGGAGTCATTTATGTAAAGAAAACTAAATAAAAATGAACCAAAGAGCTAACAGAACAATAGCCACGTCACTTTGGTTTTGTAAAAAGTTGTACAACTTATTAGTACCCAGCAGCTACCAGGTAAAGTGCACTACGGCTGCACTACGGCTGATTCACTTAACCCAGAGAAAATGTGCAGATGTTTTCTCCCATCAGCTAAGAGTACTGCAGAAAGAAAAAAGCCTCTGCACTCTGGGATCATGTGGTCAAATGGCGAAACAAGCAGAAAAGAAAACTACTTTGACTTTTATGGACCGAGGCCAATTCTTTGACTTCCAAGGGCATAAATCACAATTGTAGATGGAAGAGTTCCAGCATTGCATAATACAGAAACAGAGAGGTTCACAGAGGCAGAAGAAGGAGCAGGGATTCACAGAGCAGGTCGTTCTTTAACAACACACTCTCCTACTGACTGTGTTTAAATATTATGCTAGTGCAAGATATGATTTTGAGGGAACATAATTGCTACCTGGATTACATTTGCTGGTAAATGTAATGGTCAAGGTGGATGGTTTGGAATTCAAAGTTTAGATCTCTAACAACAGAGAGCAGGATTCACATCCTGCATTCCATGTGTTGTTAAGCTACTTAAACACTTGGTTTGGCTCCTCTGACATTTTTTCCCAAAATAAAATACTAAACAAGGTCTTATGCTCACCAGTACACTTCCATCTCCTAGATTCTACCGGGCACGGCTCTGTGAGGTTGCAGCCACAATACCGTTTTGGAGTGTTTTGTGCTTCATATCCCACAAGAAGTGTTTATAAAGTGCTTTGCCCTCCTTGCTCAGACTTAGTCATTTTTCCTTGTGTGCTTCTACCATGAGCAAGAAGCCTACGTAGTTAAATAGTTTTTCCTCTTTTGTCTGTTTTTATGATCTGCAGTCTGCACAGGATGTTTTATTTTGAAAACTGACCAGATACTCTGTGCCATTGATGCAGCATCCATCAAAAACAGACCAGCCATGTATTCTCTGCTTCTGAAACATCACAACTGCTGCTGAGAAATATCAAACATTGACATGCATTTTCAAAGTATTTTTTTTTGTTGAAGCCTACAATTTCAGAAAAGAAAATAAAAACAGTGTGGTGCTAGGCAACTATTGTATAACCTGTCCTCAGATTAGAGGACTTAATTTATTTTGTGACTCTAGTTCCATTGGAACTGGAAGAAATACTATCGGCAGAAAGACTCCAACCAGAGTGTTTTCCCTGATGGTGTACAGTAAGAGACAAACATGGTCGGAGGCAGCTTGAGATGTGCTGCAGGAAAAGTAAGATGCAGCTGTTTGAGACGGCTGAAGATTACAGCATTCTCACAATCAGTGCGAGCACACTCCCTGTTCCCTCTTAATTGGTCAAATTATCATTTGAAGCATCAACAGATGGCAGGCGTCCTCCTTTATCGTCATCAATCCTCCATTTTCACATTTTAGTTTGAGTGCTTCAAATTTATCGTGGAGCATGCCAGAAAATGGAACAGATGATGGATACACGGCAGGTCCTCTACCCTCACCCTCCATCAGTGTGCTACTCTGTATAGTGTATACATATACAAACCATATGTTTATCTATCTTTAGGGTATAACGATAAGTGATGAAGTTATTTTAAACCTCTAACAACCAGACTGTCTCAAACATCTTGAAACATTGGTCATTCAAATAGATGTAGGCATTCCTGATGCATTACTTTGGAGCAAGAATGAGGTAGCTCTCGTGTTAACCTCTTTGCTTTATCTTGGTGTCTGACGAACCTTCAAACTAATGAATCTGTTACTCAAACTGGTCTTCCTGTATTGTATTTCATTGTCTCACAGTCTCATCAATGCTGATCCTTCCATATTTTAAAAGGCAGTGCTATCTCTGGTCTGAACACAATCTACACCACTCACAAAAAGTTTGGGATGTTTGACTTTTGGGTGAAATTTATGGAAAATGGAAAAAGTTCATGCTGCGGTGATGTTATATCATGGAAGTAGGGCATTTGATTGGAAGCATGCAATGGTAATTTCTACATCTCAAACAATTTTTTGAAACAGAGGCAGAGGCAAGATGGTCAAGTTAAGTTCACCTGTAAAGGTGTAGAGTGCAGTTTAGGTGCATTCTGAATTTTCATCCGAAAGCCGAATATCCCGAACCTTTAGGGAACAGAGTAAGACAAGGCTGTACGGTTACCAAGAGGTTCATCATCCTGTATGTATAAATGAAACTCACCAAGAACTAACTGAGATATGAGCAACTTATGATCCATACAGTTCACTGCAATTATATTTTGGATTTTGGATATCAGTTGATTGATGTTTTTTGTAACACCAATAAACTGTGCATCAATAATTCTGCATGTTTGCTCTCTTTCCGACTTTGTACTCCAACAACTCCTCTTAGGATAAACGAGTTCTATCCGCTAACAGTAAAAAGAATGGATAGTTTATCAATGGCATCACCCACAGATTTCTGAAGAGTTCTGAAGCTCAAAATCTGCCTCTGATGCCTCCAGGCTAATCTAAAATCCAGCAAAAACATGGATCACTGGCAGTTAAAAAATTCGACAGACAAAATCCAGCCTCAAGTGGACGCTCAAGGAACTGCACTTTTTGGCACTTCCGCATAGGCTTCACTTCACATCCATGGAGGTTGATGCTTGTGTGTGTGTGTGTGTGTGTGTGTGTGTGGCAGAGAGTGAAAGACACAGTTGTACTCACCCACAGTATCACAGGGTTCATCTTTGTGAACGCAGAAGTCTGTCCTGAAAGAGACAGAAGAACACGATAACAGTCAGTCTCTCATTATATTTTACTAGAACTGCACTAACACCAGTTTGCAGTCATAATTTTATTGAAATTAGATGACCTTTCATGTAGAGTCCAACCACAAAAGACAAGGCTCTGCTTAAGGATTAGGATGGAAGGAAGTGAAATGTTTTTAGTGATTCTGAATGGCCACACGGGTCATTGGAGAGGGGCGTGGTGCCTGCAGGGGCCGATTGATTGAATGTTAGCCAAGGGATTATGCTTTTCATAGTTGCCAAGGAACTAAATTCAGAGTTCAAAATAATAAAAAATGTCTACTCTATTTAGCATGCAATCCCTTTATGTGGAGCCCAAATTAAGAACACTACTAAGACTTTCAAAGTTTCTGCGTCATTTTCAAATAAAAAGGGGAAGAAGAAGATTTAAGCCCTTTGACCTGTTAGACAATGATCTGCACAGGTTGAATGTGGAGGGAAAAGCAGCAGGTTTTTATGACCTCACAGAGAGAGCACTCTAGAACTACAATGACAACAGTAGAGGAGGAGAGGTTCCCACTGACATGTGGGAGTGCTCATCTAAGTGTGAACAGCTGCACATCTGGACCTGAACAAACGTGTGTTTGATGAAATGTTATGCTATGCAAATTGTGTGTACGTGTTTATTGATGTAGGCTTTTGGAAGGACCAGAATCTGGTCATGACCTGGCCATGATGGTCACAATGGGGCCAGTAAAGGAGGAATCAGGGAAGTCCACACACACTCTGAGGTTTGACAGCTCCCAAAACGTGAATGATGCAATGTCTCAACATAAAAAAGGTCTTTGACCGACAAGATGAAGGAGGAGAAAAAATGTCTGTCTGTCTTTCACACATACTTATTTCTTGTCATTTTGTCAATCCTGTGACTTCATGTCTAGACCTGGTCCTCTCCAGGTCGAGAGAGGAAGCGACAATAACCAAAAAAATCAGGAGGAAATATGCAGGAATCCTGAACTTTGGAACAAACATCTGTAAAACCCGAAACTCTGCATCATTTAATCTCCTTCAGGCAACGTATTTAAAAAATCTGCCTTTACCTTTCAGCACACACATACTAAGGACATCTATCCACCACCACAATGAAAAAAAAAGCTTGGACGTTATGGCTAGCACACTGCATCCACTCCATTAGAAACACATTTGGTTGTATAAACAAGCAAATTGATGTCTAAAGTACTACAGTATGTCTGACGAATTACTTTAGCTACGCAATTAAGATGGGGAAAAACAAATATGAAATGGCCTCAATCATATAGCATGTGATTAAAGCAAACAAGCAGCGCATGATCAACACATGCCGTCTCATGCTGGGATCAGACTTCATGATATCTTTACCAGAGACGCTAATACATGATGTGATTTGACGAAAATACACAGCAGATTATATATTCGACCTAGACCAATCAAAGCTCGCCAACTTTGACAACTTGCGTCACGTCCATATGTTGAGAAAGAGGTACAAGTTCGGCACTGAATTCGTATTTCAGCACGAAAACGTCAGCATCGTTTTTCCAGCTTATGATATGAAACATGTGATTGTTGCTATTGCAGATTTAATAGTGATGTCGTAGCCTAAAGGGCGAGGTTTCTTCTTCACCCTAACAAGAAAGTCAAATACTGTATAAAAGTCTTGAATCTTCATTAAAGCCCTCACCTCTGCTATAATGTGTACAGACTAATGTGACCAGAGAAATGAAGCCTGCAGACAGTCGAGCTGTAAGGAGCACTGACAGCCTGCTGTGAGGTTTCCATCAGCATTAAGAGGACACAAGGACACAGAGCTGTTTGCATCCTCAGGAGGATGCAAAGACTTGCTATGAGGATGAACAGGGGACTGTGATGACGTATCACACACAATTCAATTCACAAATATTCTTTACCACCACAGTGAGACACTATATCATGTGCTTTTTATGGCTTATTGTTGTTGAACATTACTCCAAGTTTGTTGTTAACTGTAAAGCAATCCAATACCAAGTAAATACAGGACCAGTATTATCAATACTGATACTTAAAAAAGCAGCTTACAGTATCTACATTGTGTCATAATTTATGAAGTGAATGCATCATTAATATGCAAAAATAGGAATACTAATGTTCCTCTGACAGTTTAAAGGGTTATACATTCAGAGATATTCACATCTCAGGTTTGAGGTATTTACCTTTATATAGGAATATATATATATATAATTCCAGTAATTATGTCAACTATGAATCAGCTACCTGGATATACTTGACCATACTGAAAGCTCTCTGCCAGTGCCTTCTGTCTCAGAGCCGGAGGTCTGGTACTGGTTTGGGGATCCCCTCCACCTCCCTCCGTTTTGTACTTTGCAGCTAGGAGTTATTTTGTGTGTGTTTTCATGTGTTTGTATTGATTTGAGTGGAGCGGTCTGTTACCACATGCACACAACCACTGTGCTGTAATGGGAGTGTGTGTACTGAATGTAGAGAAGGGAAAGTGAAACTTAAGTACTGATCTCATCACGCAAGTGTTGATCAATACCGATACAGACGTTGGTATCGATACTACCCCACCACTACTTTGAATGTGCTACATGAATAAACCTGACTTAAAGCGTGCATGTTGTGTGGAAACACATAGAGACATTAACTACACATCAAAGTGCATGACATGATTTTTGTTATGATTTGGCGCCACATGAATAAAATTGCACTGCATCATATATCGTTCAGTACTGTCAGTATGAATGAACAGTAAATAAACATGTCAATAAATAACAGTTGCTGATGACATTTCTAGGAGGAGATGGCACCAATGCTAATTAATTCCACTAATTTTCTCCGAGCTCAGTGCTCATGCTCTGACGTTCAGCTGTGAACCGCACCTCGGCTTCAAATCAATGAGCCTGGAGGACATTTGTGGACATGTGGTGAAGGAACTGGGCGCTACAGCAAAATCTGCGCCGTATTTGTCTGATGCATTTTACTTCAGCGCCCTCTGTGCTCACAGGGTCAGTGACTCATCGCTGACCCCGTCATCACTGTCATTACAGACAATCTGACTCAGGTAGAGGCCCCTGGGTATGACTAACAGCTGAGGACAGCAGTGTTAGCAGTATCTGCAGCACTGTAAGACTGATCAAAGTTTGATTTATTACCGCCAAACTTTTGTTGGTTGCGACAGACCCAAATGACTGCTGCTTCAAAGCTGGGTATTCAGTCTAACAGTAAGGTTGACCTCTGTTTTTGTGGACTCTCTTTTGTATCCCGTATAAGGTATGGTGAGGTATGACAGTTTTCATCATTGTCATCAGTAAAGGGTTGGACCATCATCTCCAGGCTACTTCTCACAGGTTGAGACTCCTCTGGAGCTCTCAAAATATTGGCAGAGTTGATAAAATGCTTTTACTACAGCCAAGTATGTGTAACTCGTGATTTTTTTTGGCTAGTCATACGGTGACACTTGATAAATGCAGGCCCTGCACATCTGAATCCATTCATCCACTTTCAGTCAGCAAACACTAAAACTGCCATCACAGACAGCACATGTGGGACAGACAACCCTGGCTGAGTCTCTGTCTGTCTCATCCTGTCCTCTGATCACATTATGTGCTTTGAGGCAGCCAAACTGAGGATTTTGTTGTTCTCGTTTACAAAATGCTTACATTACTATTGTCAGACAACTGACAGTGTGTTGTCAGTGCTGATTTTACAGTGTACATGTGCCAAGTTGTCTTCATAAGTCACCATACAGCTCCAGTTTAAGCAGGTTTACATCATTAGCTTCTAAAAGCTCTTTTCCAGGCACCAGTGTTCAGATGGATTCACTTTGACTGGCTTCAAGTGGACAAAATGGAGACGATGTGACTGCAGTCTCAGCTTGATTCAGGATAAACAGCAACACCTGTGTGGCCCTGTGTGCCAATTTAAAGCATCAAAGTGGTAGCGTGAGAATGCTGCACCTTTGCCATGGTTGCACCACACTGTGCAGCATCCTCTGTGTCTGAAGTAAGTCTATGTTTGCGGAAGTGCCAAAAACTGCAATTCCTCAAGTGTCCACTTGAAGCTGGCTACAAAATATATCAGTCTCCATTAGCCCCCATGTTAAAATGTCCGACTTCACAGCTGAAATAAACATGTTTACAGCCTGGTACAAAAAACTGTACTGAGGGTGAAATTTTATAGAACTTTCCTGTTCAAATGATATTAAGGCTTTAAGTTATGGAGAATTCAGAGTGTGTATGTTTTGACTGACAGGTGGGTGCCATTACAGCTGTCTTGTTTGTATAACCAGGCGTCATTCAGCATGCCTCAGGTTTGGCCGTTTTTTTAGAGAGAGAGAGAGAGAGAGGCAGGACCTGCACCATGCCAGATTCTGAGCTTCAAAACTCTTCAGAAACCTCTGGATGACATCACACACACACTGTCCATTCTCCATACTGTCAGTGACTTACTACAGCACAGCATATTGTTTTTTTCAAAGAGTCTCAGTTTGATGACTTCTCTGTCAAATCATTACTACGAGTCAGACTACTTGCTGGAGTAGTAAATTACTTCTGGTAAAGTACCCCACGAAATGTTTCTTTGAGAAGGGTTAAATCCGGGACAACTGGACGTGGTTGTAGATCCGTGAAGACATTTCATCTCTCATCCAAGAGGCTTCGTCAGTTCTGGTTCAGTTCCAGATATGTTTTATTCTGTTGTTTAGTTATTTAATTGTTATACAATATTACACTCGGGGGCTCCATCGTTATTGGCAAGCATCACTGAAGTGCTAATAACTGACTAACATTATTTAATATCTTGTAGTTTCACCTTCCCACTGTCTGGGCTTGTAGACTGGATAAGTCTAGTGTACTCCTGACTGGCTGGGAGTATTGTAGTGTTTTCTGTGAGTGAGGTAACATCAGGACAAACTAAACTTGTGAAAGCATGTTGGTAAAAGGTGCTTAAGGTGTTCTCTGACAGCAAAGGGTTCACTTTACAGCTGGTTCTAAAGTAAACAGACCAGCAGCTCTGCCACTGCAGCAACCTGCTGCCTGAGTTCAGTCAAACACGGGAACGCTGAGTGACAGCTGAAGCTATTCATTTGTAATATAATGACTTTGAATCACTCATCAGAAACAATATCACACTCATGAGAAATCAGTCAGCCATAAATCATTTAATAAATAAAATCAATCAATTCTAAAAATGGATTCCACGTCTGTCCATCTGCCTGTCTGTCTGTCTGTCTGCTCACACACTTAACATGGTCACACACATAACAAGCTCAGTGGTTCATACTGAACATTAAACACCTTAAACCTTAAACATTAAAACAAAATGTATAGCTTCATTCATAAAAACAAAGGAGTTGACATCCTGAGAGTGTAGAAATGCACCCCGTCATCAACAAGGAGGTGGAGAAACTGGACAGTTTGAAGACATTGACTGTTGTGTTGAAGGAGTAAACACTGTGGACAACAGTGGATCTGACCAGTGATGCTGGAGTCATGATGATGTGTTACTATGGATTAATACTGCAAGCCTGAGCATACTGTAGGACATACTGTTCCGTTTTTTTGTATGGACGGTAAAGGTGTTATTATATATATATTATATTATTGTACAGACTGTTACCACTGAGGTACATTACTGCCATTCGAAAATAATAATAAATTAAGAGCTGAAAATATTTGATTTGCTTTATTGGTCTGAAATGTAGTGAAAGTTAAGATACTAGTTATAGTTATAACAAATTTAGACTGTTCATGACAAGTCTCTTTACTCACATATAGCCTGGCAGGCTGCTCCATAATGTCTCTCCTACACACTATTTTTAATGCATCTCATATTTGTTGTGTTTGCATATTTTTTTTCTGTTTCTGATATCAAACAACAGAACAAGAAAGATAGAGCCTCATAATTTGCTGCTGTTCTGATGTGTAAGCCAAATGAAATCATTATTTTATGACTGCAAATCAAATACAGTATCATAGTAACAGCTGTGTGACTGAATATATAAAAAGATTTCATGGAACAATTACTGAGAAGTATGAATATGCTGCTAATTGCTATACTATGACCACTAACTGTCCGTGTGCTGTTTGCTGCTGGGAGGGTAGTGTACAGTTGACCAGACTGTGGCAGGTGGTTTGTTACACAGAACCATCTGAGAAGTTGTCACCGGAAACCGGAAAATGGCAGGCACCTTTGGAAAACAGCAGGCAGATGACAACCTCTCTGCATCCACGGGCAAACTTCGACCAATTAGATTAACGAAGCACATAACTACGCAAAGAAGGGCAAAAATGTGTTCATCCAGAAAAGTCTTCAGTGTTCTTTGTTCTTCTTTCAACGAAGAAATACTCTACAGTTCTGATAGAACTAAGCTAACCTCGTCACACACACCTCATTTTAAACCACACCTGTAGATGTAGCTGCCAATAGTTCTTCATAGGACAAAGACTTCAAGCCTGGCAGCATGGATTCCCACATGATCTTATGATTTCATGAGTCCAGCTGCCAGGCAAGGTGAGGAGGAGAGCTGTGATACTGAACCAAAACAGTAAGTATAAGTCGTTAAACCATAAAAATGAGCTGAAAGAAGCTTAAAAAATCTGCGTACAGCTGAGAAGAACTGTAGAGTAATCATGTGTCACTACAAGCGACTCCTTTGACACTACAGTCATCTGATCCATTGTTAATATGTCAAATTACCATTATAAAAAGCCATAAAAGGAGTTGCTGGTAGCTTTTAAATGTAGTATCCATTTTAGCTGGTGATCCAAAAGTTTATTTGAATCCATATTTAAAGCATCAAGCCTTAAATTTCATGCTGCATCTTTAGGGATACAGTCCATGCTGTGCACTCATCAAACTCAACAGATAATTAACCCACAAAAACAGAACCCCTGGTTAAAATAAGATCTTTATAAGATGCTTTAGAAGATGTGATTTAATTCTAATCTCCATCTGGGTACCATAAATTTCTGGACACTGTAACTCAGTTAGAGCATTTGTGTAACTCAACTCTGTCCCCCTTGTCTAATGGCTGGTGAACAGCAGGCTGAGCTGGCTGCGTTCCTGGACTCCAGCGCCTGATCAGCTGGACACGGAAGCAACAATAAGTGGATCTGACGCCTGTTTGGAAGGAGTTGGAGATAAACAGACATAGAGGGCTGCAGCTGTACGTGGAAAATGCACAGCAGAGGGGAGGACAAGGGAAGGAACAAGAGGGAGAGAGATGGTGAAACGGATGGATGAGTTCAACATGGGAATGTCAAATTAGAAAACAGATGATGGAAGAGTCAAGAGGGTAAGTAGGCACACACTAATTCACTGCAGAATTGTAAACTGCTCTTATATATATTTTTAAATACATTCTTTGTACAGTATGTGAGGATGTTTGCCATGTTAACTTTCAAATGTCTGTCTGTGTTGTCAACGACCCTGGCACTCACCCAATGTTAGCTTGGATGGGCTCCAGTCCTTGACAAGCCTATAGGATAAGTGGGATGGATGGCTGTGATAGACGGATAAATGAAACTCATGACGCAGGCTAATCAACTTGTATCTGGTCTTATAGCTAAGTGTTTCTGTACAGGGCAGGCTTAAAGGGATAGTTCAATATTTAGGGAAATTCACTTTCACTTCCTTATAGGGACTCAAGAATATTCATCATGGTGGGACTAGTGAAAGGACAGAGGATCACCAAAGTCAGCCAAACTGTTCCTCTGCACATATTAATCTTATTTTATTTTAGTTCAGACCAAAGTGATAGTAGACAGAAACTCCAACACCTCAGCCCACACAGCAATGTGGTAGTAATTAGTGTGTTTGGCAACTTGTGAAAAAAAGGGCTAACTTTTTGGCGCACTTCCCCCAGGAAAACAACATCCATCACTGGCAGTAAGAGCTGAGCAGGTTCCGCTGTTTACCGACGGTGTTTGAAGAAAAAACTTGAGCTCACGTCTTTGTAGCTTTTCACAGGAAAGAGAAAAAAAAGACAAATTTATATGTGGAAAAAGTCAGCCTGGCCAGTCCTCCCTATCTCCCTACCAATTCTTCAGTGCACTCCCCCACCGGAAAACAGCATCAGCCTAGTGAGAGCCAGGTAGGTCAATATGTGAAGTGATCACAGATCACGACATTGCAATGTATACTTCTGGTTCTGGTTATTGATTACGACTTAAGTTATCTAAAATACAGAGTGCAGGACTTTATTTTAACTGTTTCGATACTCTGGGAATGATTTAAAAATGATGAGCGCTCCCAGGTGCCACAGTGAACAAGCGACATGGGCACTATGGAGTGTGGAGTAACCCTCTACAAAGTCCCACAGAGAGTTGTGAAGGTGGAAACTATGGCTGCATCATCTAACAATTATTTTTATTATTGATCAATTGCGGTTGATACTATGTCAGAAAGGTATAAGAAGAATCACAATATCCTTGACCTGAAGGTCAGTTGTTGTTTTTGTCTCCCCTACACCCTGGAATATTCACTTTATTGTGATGTCAGACCAAGAAGAGGGATTTCTCACATTTGAGAAGCTGGATCAATCAAATGTTTTGCACTTTGCTTGAAAATAATGAATCAAAATGGCATCCTAATCCTAACAATTGTTCCCAGTGTCTATCAGTGACACACAGGCTGTTCTGGTCAGCTCCCAGTGTGAATGTGTTGCTGCTGTGACAACATTGCACAGATTGAATTTTGGATCTAAAATGTTAACCTATCATCAGACCAGATGGATTTTCTTCTAAAAGCCTGTTCATGTCCAGTAAGCACAGCTCCAATCTTTTGTAGCCTGGTATCTATATATTCTGTGTGAGTGACATGAAATCAAATATCTTGTTATCTCCTCCTAAGAGGCTGTTAATAACCTGTAAGAGACGTACTGCAGCCGGGACGCAGCTCAGGTTTATAACAAACCACCTCCAGAACAAAAGGCCACTTTATGCAGGCCCTCCTCCTTCTGCTCACAGCAAGAGGAGACAGGATAGGATCTGACAGCAGACATGAGTATTCATTTAAACAAAAGGATTCCTTTTACCCCCACCTAATCCCTCTCCCTGGAGTTACAGCAGGTAATAATAGCTAATCCTAAATTAGGAATGTGTCATGTTGTGCCAGATGCTACCTTGTTGGGACTGAAGCATGAGGATGGAGAACAAACGTGCCTTACTGACAGAGTGATTAGATATGAGACTCCACTGAGTCATGAACAGGACGAAGATTTAAGGTCAGACGCTGGCTCCACGTTACTACAACAAAATGCCTGTCACAAAATGAAGCCTCCTTTGCCCGAATACAATCAATTAGAGCTGCATGATTAAATCACAGCATTGATTCTTGCCTCTACCTCTCACACCTTACTTGATAAATACAGTGTTTCTCTGTATTTGTACTAGCAGGGAGATCCAGTGCATCGAACCACACTCTCCCAATTTCACCCAAAGCTGTTTTAACAGATAAGTGTGCATTACTCCCTTACCCATCTCCACACTTCATTTTAGCACTGTGCCAGGACTGGAGAAACGTCTGGCTGAACCCATTATCATTCAGGGAGAAAGAAAACTCTGGCTTGTTAGGATTTCTTCAAACCAATCCGATGAACTCGTGCAGCACCAAGCTCAGGATGCAGTGATGGTGCCCCTGCAAAATAATTTGTTGGCTACTTTGTTTTGTTTTTGTGTATGGAGAGGTGAGCCCTGCCATTAAAATATAAAACAGTAAACTATGTATGACTTTTACTGATACAAAAGACAAACATAACTTGATCATCAATGGTCTGGAGGTGAAACCAACTGCACTTTAGTTCTGATAGAGCTCACTGCCTCAATAGCTGAAACTTTTTCCATAACTAGTGGGCAAACCTGCAAGAATACCCCTGTTACACAGCAAGCATTCTAAACATATCCTTTGCATCTCTCTACAACCATACACCCAAAGAACCAAGCAGACCTGCCTTACTGAACAAAGGAAATGTTCAAAATGGACAGAAGAAGACTACATGGGCTCTGACTAACCACGTGTTAGCCACATGTACTGCTCTAGTCTTTATTAGAAATGAAATTTGAAAATGAATCAAGCTGTAATCCAAGAGAGCTATCTATAAACCAGATTCTCCATAGTGACAATGAAAGCAGCTGTTCAAGCAGTAGAGCTGAGACCACATTTAATGCATTCATCATGCATTTATATGAGGAGGCTGGCTACATACCTGGTGACCAGCACAGCAGTATCCACTGGTGGGATGTCATCCCTTCCACCAGGAATGTGGTTGGTGCCGAGGTAGCGCGGCCCGCCAAACTCTTGATACTGCCAATGACAGAAGGTCTCCAGAGACCTTTCTCCATGATGGCCCACCTTCAGTTTTTCCTACAGACAACAGATACACAGCAGATTAACTTCAGCCTCTCCTGGTACACTGTGTCTCTTTATCCTTCTGTTGGAAAAAATACATCCATTATGTGCGTCAGCACGCTCTCAATAACAATGCTGTTTGGCATGTTAGCATGCAAATTAGCACAAAAAGTACAGACGAGGCTGATGGGAACATCAGTGTTTTAGTTTTGTGTGTATTTCTCAAACTGGAGTTATTAGAATTCATCATTCATGATGAATGATGACCTATACTGTCACGTCATGTCACAGAGCTCATTTTTTAGTGTGTCTTTGGCAAAAAATCTATTTCATTGCTGAATGTCTGACGTCTCATTTTTACCCTGACAGGCCAATCAGAACCAGTCAAATGAATCAAAGCAGTCACAACAACAAAGACGGACAAAGACGTTTGATTTTGTGTCTGCGCCACATCTGGAATGGCAAGCAGGTAATCAGTATTATATTAAACAGACATATTAAAAACAGAAATGGGTCACCATGGAGGGTTCATTTACGTCACTCACAGAGCGATTCAAAGCAACGACAGATTGATGCTTCAAACATCTATGTGAACTGATTTTGTTTGTTTTTACATGCAGATCACTGAGAATCCTGAGTCCAGAGAGGACGTAGCACTCTAAAAACACAACAACCACACACACATACATACACACACACATATGCAGGGTGGGGCCACCATCTGCTGGCAGTAAAGTTGGGGGTCGACAGAGAGTTAAAGAGGGGGTCAGAGAGGGTAAAAAGTCAGACTTACTGGGCGGGTGTGAAGCAACACCAGCTTGGTGACCCGAATGTTAATCCTGACTCCAAGACTCTGGTGGTGGAACATGTTGTAGACCTGCAAGACACGGAGCAATGCTACTACTGATTCCACCAGCAGAGAAAAGATGTAAAGGACAGCAGAGCAGAGAGGAATCAATAATCTCTGCACTGTCCTGTTTTATGATGATAGAAATGATTCAGGAGCCACAGGCAATAATATTATTCTAGTGTGGTAATGCCATCAAGACAGCAACAGTTGAGCGCACAAGAACACGATTTTAAAGAAGAAAAACTTCAACTATATAGTATTATATCAACTTTAAAGTTGTATAAGTAAGTGAGCATATTGTCAATAAAACCTCTGAATGTGACTGATTCTATACACTAAACAACATTTTATACCTGATTTCATAAACTCTTGTTATTGAAGTCAGGAGAATCAGAGAGTCTGATTCTTACCATGTTCATGACGGTCAGCAGAAACCTCTGTGCAGCCTCTGCGCCGTGGTACTGCACCATATCCGAGTCTGCTACCACCAACGTCTCCACAGTGTATGCTTCATGCAGGCGAATGGCATTTCTCTTTCCACGGCCCTCGTCGCCCACTTTTGACATCTTTGCCTTCTCCTTCCCTACAACAGGCAGACAGACAGGAGAGCAAAGTTATAAACACCACACCAGAGCTAAAATCACAATGTTTTAATGCGGCAGAACAAAAAGGTTATTAGTCAAACATGGAGGGAGCCAGGCTGAAAGGAATGCACCTCTAAGTGCAGTATTTAACAGGACTGCATGAAAAATGAAAGAAATACACAGAGAGAAATAAATAATATTCTTCATGCTGTCAAACTGGCACAATGAGGACAGTTCACACAAGAATTCATCATAGAAAGCATTTCACAAAGTTCATAATTTTCCCCCAAATCAATAAATCTAAAAGATTTACAATTTCTTAAGGCACATCACATGAATTAGAGTGTACCTTTTTGAATGCATTAATGAGCCAACATGTGCATCAACCTCACAGGCCTCTCAGCCCCCACATTCTACTGCCCTGGCCTTTGTAACACTGCATTTTGTTATCTGTTACTTACAGTACTGTGTTTTTATCTTTATATACCTCATTTGTTACATGAAATGAGCACAGTAGCAAAAGAGAGTGAAAGTGGGAAATCTGTTGGAGCCGTGATCAGTTGGCTGTCTTTATGAATAGTCCAAACATGCAAACAAAAACCTACTGAAGATAAATTCTACACGTGTTATGTTCAGCATACAAACCTATTTTGTCACTGTTACTTCACAATAAATTAGATTAAAAATAAAACAAAGCAATTCATTGTGATCAGCAAATAAATCTTGGGAGGTGGGAACAACAAAATGTTGAGATGAGCGTCTCAGTCAAAGCTTGCATTTGGTACAGCTGTATGCGTTTATAACTGTTGGTCAGTGCTTAAATGATAATGCCTTGATCTTGGATACTATGATCTGATCATTACTGCTTATCCTTATCAGCATCACAGGGGCTGGAGCTGATCACCGCTGACACTGGGCAAGAGGCAGGGTATACCCTGCACAGGTCGCCAGTTAACCTGCATGTCTTTGGACGGTGGAAGAAAGACAGAAAGACTACCTGGAAAGAACCCACATACTGTAGACATGGGGACAACATGTGAACTCCACACAAACTGGAGGTTATTACAGCAGATGTCATCATGCAGATATTGAAACTGTAACACAGTAGGGCACCCTGTGTAATTTTGTAGCTATTTTCTGTCTAGTGTGTACGTGCATGTCAAGTCAGTGATCAGAACTTATGGAGGAATCTCTGGGGAAGAAGCTGGACTTGCAGGTGTATAATTCTTGTATTATTACTGCACATAATAAATGTTCAATGTAATATCAACAAAATCCTGAAGGAGCATCACAAATATATCAAACACCAATTTAAAAACACTTGCAGTGGTACTATATTCAAGCACTGTATTAAGATTATACAGACACACATCAAAGAACTGTAATGAAACATCTCTGCAGTGTTCTACAATAAAGTCTAACTTTATTCACACAGCCCTTTAGAAAACATTCAAAGTACTGTACATTCATAAAACAAAGCAAAGCAATTAACAACATGGGGGAGAGAGACAAGGCGCCAGTTGGCAAAGCAAGTTTACAGAGGCAATTACAAATACAAAAAAGAAATGGGGCACTGTTTCAGCATGCCTTATCTCCTCAGGCAGGGGATTTCAAAGTTGGGGGTCTCAAACAGCTAATGGAAGTCACCTGTGTAGGGCTGATAGTCACTCAGTGTCAGCGTTGAGACATACATAGTGATGGGCTTGTGTCTCATCAACAAGGATATTTGCTCAAATCTTACATGAAAACTATTGTTTTACATCACCTTTTGGTAAAATCTAGTTCTATGAAGTGTATTTATTGTCAAATGATTAAGCAATTTTATGCGAGTTTACGGCAGTCCCATCACTTGGCTTAACTTCTATGTCAAGCTGGTGTATTCTTTTGACATGGAGTTCTTACAGATGTCATCCATCTATGTGTTTTGGAAACCAAAGCATGTGTGTGTCTGAAGAGTCCACGTAAAGGTGCCTCCTCTGTAAGTGGTTTGCTCATTGATAAATGCCAGGGCTCAGGAGGTAGAGTGGGTCTTCCACTAATCACATGATCGATAGTTCAATCCCCGGCTCCTGCATGGTGAAGTGTCCTTGGGCAAGATACTGAACCCTAAATTGCTGCCAAAGGCTGCGTCATCGTATGAATGGTTAGCTCCTAAACCCGATGAGCAGTTGGCACCTTGCATGGCTAAGGCCATCAATACATGAATGTGTGTGTGAATGGGTGAATGAGATATGTAGTGTAAAAGTAAAAGAGTGGGCAGAAGACTATGTTATTTGCTTTCTGGTAAGTATCGAGCAAGTTCTGGCCATTGTTGACCTCATCAACTTGTTCCTGATCAGATTATAAACCGGGGTAACTTCATTCTTGGAGGTGGTGACATTGTTTGATGGTTGTCTCAACTTCTGTACTCACAACTGCTGGTCATGGCAATTATTCACATTTTTAAACACTTAAACAATAGGTTCATTTGACCTCATGCTCACCAATTTCTGTTTGCAGTTGTCTTATTATCTTGATTTCATTTTGGTCTTTGCTGACTTTTATTATGTTCTACATGCTTACACTCATGGTCTTCATGAAGTCATGCTTCATCCGCGGTATTTTCAGTTTGGTGGTTGGACCCCAATTTCTGTTTGTCATTAGTGCTCAGAAGGATAAGGAAAATAAAAGGTTATAAATAAACTTATTATATCTAGTTATATATTGTGACAGTCTGAGAAAATATTAGGTAAACCAGGAGACACAGAGCTGTGTCTGATATCAAACATCTGCAGGCAGATTACTCTAGATAAGTCCTGAAGGCCTGGAACAGTCCTTGAACATGTGTCTGTCTGTTTCCATCTCTCCTGGCTTGGCTAAAAGATCGAGTTTTATGTCAAACACACCAGCTTGCTGGGGGATCTTATCCCCTTTTTTTTCTCCACTAACACACTCCTGATCATTCCAAAGTGCTACTACACTGTAATGGCTAGGAGCTAAGACTCAGAGGGGGTCTAACCATTTCTTAATGCTCTATCTGGATCGCGTAGTGTTACGCACTGCAGGGCCTGGTTCTGTGTTTTCTTAGTGCTGCAGACTCCCACAAACCACAAATGTTTAGCATTTCAACAAATATTGCTTAAGGATCAAAATAACCATGACAGCAACAATCAGAAGACAGCAATCATGCAACTATATTGTATATCTTCATGGTGGCCATCAGAAACCGGTAATAAACTGACGCTAATATATAATATTGCTACAATAAACCTTTGTGTTGTGTGGGAAGGGAATGGAGCCTCAGTGGTTTTCTGGGTACAAACCAACTTCTGTCTGTAATGCCAAGAATAGAAACCAGTCAATAACAGTCAGTTACTGATAATCACCTTTAAACTGTAACATTAAGTTACCCCACAACAGCAAAAGCAGCCCCAGTCCATGGGGGGAAAAAGAGATTGAAGAGCCCACCAGGGTGAGTAAAAGTACACTTCAAACAAACCTCCTGTCGGCTTGCCTAACAACGTTAGAATCTTCTGGCATTGACTACGGGGAGGAGACTCTGCCAAATAAAGACATTACGTAATAAGAGTCAGAGGTACGCCAAGACTATCCACCAACCTGACCTCCGTACTTGTAACTTCACTATGAAGGACACATTACTTTGTGCTCCACGATGCACAAATTAGTTCCAATGCCGACCTTCAGCGTGGAAGGCTTTTCAAATTTGAACGTAATTAGACGTGATACTGAGATGACAACCAAGTACAACGTGCCAACACACACCACTCGCTATGACAGAAGATTTTTTGCCTCCAATTGTAGCCATTCAGGGTACAACATTTTTGCGGCCAATACAAATTGCAGCCAAGTTTGGCTTTTTAATGAAATTTAATGAGTTAGTAGTTCATGCATTTATACTTTGCAAAGTATGACATTGGGAAAACATTATTTTGGTGTCAATAATGAAACTCAGATATCACATTGGAACCAGAACTGAAACTTTTCTAATGATACCCAGTGTCACATGCAATAGCTACCACTAATGAGATCCAAAGAGTGAATCAGTGGTAACTGTTAACAACTATAAGCTCTTAAAACACCTGGACCTCCAGTGCATCACTCTATTACATTATCTACATCATCATTGCTGCTGACATTAAGTCTGCTTGTTAAGATGGTTAAGAGGTTTTAACATTCCACTATGTATTTAGCTAGCTGGGAGCTCCAGTGTCAGTCTGGGACTGCTTACTTGAGGCACTCAGTAGCCGCCTTTGCAGACGCTCATGCTTAGAATGAGCTCCGTATTGTTTGACTTATGTGGTGCCTTAACTTGTTTCCTGGAGTGCACAAAAGTGACTGATAGATCTTTTATTCTCAGGAAAGCTTTGCCCAAGAGTGAGGGCTCCCTGTAACGCTGCATTATGACTTCATCCCAAGACACCGACTCCAAACCAAGAACCAAGAGGGCCCCAGTGCACTGGAAGCCAATCGCCCAGAATAATCCATGCATTGCTGCATATGTACAGTATAAAAGCTTTGTATCTCAAGCTTGAATCTCTACACTTGTGTCGCTTGAGTCTTATCTGACAGCTTGTAGGATGCAAAATAATTTTGGATGCTTTGGTATTCATTTTTGCACAGTTGCTGTCTCTAGCTGGCAAGGTCTCATTGTGATTGCATAATAAACTGTAAAATGACATCTTGGAAGCTTACCCTTGTTTTGAGACTTTGTCACTAAAAGCACTATTTCATTCTTTTCCTGACGGCAAATAAATTAAAATATTACAAAAACAAAGAGCGGAGGATTAAAAGCTTTGAGAGGGCCCTTAAAGGCAGCATTCAGACCAAAGAAGTGGTTGCAGCAATTGCAGCTGCATGGTGGTGCGGAGGTGTACGGGAGTGTGGACATATTTTATTATTATTATTATTTTTCATTTTATTTCGGTATTCAATGGCTTCTTACTGGCACTCCCACTCCTCATTCATTTTCTTTGCTGTTCAGCCACCACTGACTCTCACTCAGGTACAAACCAACCATTGGTGTTACCATTTTGCAGCATAGACTGCAAGCCAGAAACACACGTCAAAGCTGGGTACATGAAATAAACCAAGCGCCACTGATTTGGTCTGAATCAGGCTGGCTTCGCAAGAATGAATGAACCCATTCTCCTGGAGATGTTTACTCCTATTAGTCAATCAAATCTCTTTTTAAATGGTAGAAATAAACTCAACAAGTTATCTAACCTAAATCACTAACTAGATCATTTGTCATTGTCTTTCAAACCAGACCATAGGAGTGTGTTTCTGATCTGTCAGATGAACTAAAACTACACTCTTAATCCAGCCCAGCCTCTTTTTGGGGGGTTAGGGGTTAGTCCCCTAATTGGGGGACCCTGGGGCTTAAGAGGTTCAGTGATAACTGAGGGCTTCAGGTACAGGTATGTTTAGCATTTAATGAAGTCCTGCCAGCTCCATCTTTTGTCTATTGTACTTTATACAGCACACTATACTGACATGTGCTGGCACAGGTCAGCACATGTCAGCTAAACACAGTGGTCCTTGGGGGAAGCAAGTGACAATTGAAGTAGACAAATATTGAATTAAGGCAGAACCAGATGACACTTCACTCAAATTTTATAATAAAGTACCACAACAACAGAAATCATGCCTAGAAGTGACAGCTTATAGAAGAGACAGCACAGAGCCCATAAAAGTTGCAACATATCCCACCCAGGCAGAAAAATGAGACTCCCAGCAGGAATCAGAGAGCTGCTCTTTATGATTTGGAGGGGAAGAGCTTGTAATAAGGAATGAGAGGATGTGTTTGAGTCACTCAGAGACAAATAACACAGTGCTTTGAACTGTGAAACCAACACCAGCACCGCAGGGGGAAAATGACTGCTTAGTAGTTTGTGGGGGAACATTGCCTCATACAGTGATTGGCTTGCTGCTGCTGCTACTACTACTACTGCTGCTGCTGCTCAGGCCTGAAGTAATTATTGTTGTTTAGAGATTTTCAGATGACAGTTACAAAGAAAACTTACACTAATGTAAGAAAAACAATATTTTTGGAAGAAAATGCATTTGCTTTTTCAACATAATGACCCTGTCTTTACAGAACCTACAATACTCTCACGGCAGCCAGGATGCATATGGAGTTATATCATCGTAATAAATCATGATGAATGTGTACCTACGCGAGTCAACGCTACTGCACAGAAAGAAAGAAAAACTAAATTGTGATGAAATGGGTTTACTCTCTACTGCTGTGTGTCCCACTGAGATTTGGGCAAGTAAAAATGAATATTTCCAAACTCCCAACAAAAGAAACAATTCAAGAAATTATTCATATTTATGTCTATATACAGTATATACCATGAGCAGGATTTATATAGACAGTGACAGTGCATGATCATATGTTAAAAATGTGTGCATTTTAAACTGTACAATTATTGTCTAGAATGGAAGTGGTTGTTTAGTGCTACATAGTTACTGAACAGGGTTTGTTTCTTTCACTGTATGAATTAATTACCTGTTATCAGAGTGATGGCCTGTGGAAACAAACTGTTCGTTTTGTGTCTGGTTGTTTTGGCATACAGTGTTCCATAGCACCTACCAGAGGGGAGTGATTGGAACAGGTTGGGTCCAGGGTGGTGGTCTGCAGTAAGCTTCACTCTGGACACTGGACATGTATGTTCAGAATTTGCACTGGTGATCTTTTCTGCATTGGCTACATTAGAAAGAAAAAACTGCTCATCTAACAGCATCTAAGTTGCATAAGGACGGTGCACAAACCTTAGAACCTGAAAACGCTTTTCCACAAAAGGAACATAAATATCAATTACCTAAGCCAATCCAGCTTTTTGTTCCGTTTTTTCTTGCATTAATACATTCTTCTGGTCCAACTCTTGCCCTCTAACCTTTAACCCCAACTTGCTGTGAATAGCCTTCTCGCTACAAACCCTAACAAGGTCCTGAGTATATTCTCCACTGTTCTGTGCTTCTTAACAGAAAGAGTAGCCGTCCTGTTGAATGCGTTGGATGCGGCATACAGAAAAATGGTGATTACTTCTGTGTTTGTTGTAGCCATCATTGTTGTGATGTGATGGCACACCTGACGGACCACTTAGGATCAAAAGAACTGCTCGAAACCAATGAAAGTACCTGGAACTTACAGTCAGTTTCACCTCCAGAGCAGATCCCAAATGCAGTTACAGCATTTTGTCCCCAGAGTGGGTGGAGGACAGTGGAAAAACAACCAAAGCCTTCGACAAAGAATACATGTAACATTATGTTTGTTTAAGTACTTGCAGTGGAAAAGGGCTATTTGGGGGCAGGGCTTTTGTGATGTTGTCATGGGTTGTCATCTTTCATTTTAAAGTGGCTGCCAGTTTTAGGAGGGCCAGTCTTGCCTCAAGGGCCTGCCAGGGCAGAAGACAGGGTAGGAAAGTAGAGGAAGAAGAGTGTAGATGTTGTGCCCCAGAGAGTACAACTCTTTTTGTTGAGACCATAACAGTCAATGAATGATATTCCTCATCCCTGAAGTTGTTTGGCTTAGTTTCTGTCAGCATCTATTTGAAAACCTAAATGAAAAAAACTTCAAATTGAGCAAATGGCTGAAAACATGTTGGCTTGTGCAGGTTTTTTCAGATGAAATTTAATAGGGAAACCCTTATGATCTGCCCGAGGAGTAGAGGTAAGGTGCTCCTGACTTGTTCTCCAGCCATGGAGGAAGCAGATGCCTGGGCTCCACTGTTGCTTTTACTTCCTTTGAGCTTTTCCCGTTGACTGGGTGACAGTCTCAGATTCCATTCATGAAGCAGGAATTTCATTACCGGAGACAGGACAGAACAGGTCACGGCAGTAAGAATTATAATTAAAAAGTCTCCTAGTTCAGTGGTCAGGAGCAGAAAGTAAAAGGACTGAATGTATTCTCTTCCCACAATATCTACTTTTGTGAGGGAGAAACTCAAACCCTGCAATGGCCAAACACATGCAGAGCTACTTGAAATGCTACTTGAAATTTTGAATTTGCTGGTTGAAGTGTTGAATGGCTAACCTACAAAGAGAATCTCTAAATTGATTGAGATGATTTAGAGTGAGCTCCAGGATTTTTCAGATTTTCATGCGGCGTGAATCAGCCCACATGCCTCACTGTCATAGGCTGTCTGATATACCACATCATGGTCTCAGCAGGGATCATGATCGGAGTCTCAGCCTGTTACAGTACAGTCCTGAGATGCTGGATTCAATTAGGGCTTGGATGGGATGTTTAAACCTGCATTCCCTTTGCCATGCAGACCTGTAGCTGTTTCTTCACTATGTACTCCATTACTCCAGTGTACCCAGCCTTTCCCTCTGGTCCCCCCCAACCCCATTCTGCCATCTTTTCTTTCACCACTCATCAGTTCCCATTCACTAATCATCCCCAAAGGCCCAAGCAGCCCGACCTATCCTCTGCCTTCTTCTCCTGAGACCCATCAAGTGTTAACTGCTCTGGGCTTCTGTGTGGTTACAGATGTGGTTTGTTATCGTATGAGGGCAGCTATTAACCTTCATCTATTAGACTCTGTGTAGATCACTAAGGCTTTGTTCAGACTGCAGAAACAGCTGAAAATCAAATCAGATCTTTAACACAGACTGTCCACTGTTATCTGCTGAATTAAATGATTGGATGTGCTTATTACAAGGCCAGTGACAGCCACAGATATCACATTTGATTTATTGACTGCTGTAGTGATGCACAGAGAATTTCAACAAACATACAAAAGGATTATCTACCCTCACCTTTGGGGCACTACAACATGCAACTTTGCAGCTGTCCACGAATGCTGACTCTGTCAGTCACGTTACCGTCGTCATGCACGTCCATTGACTAGAGCAGATGTACTGGACGGATGTTAACCAAAAGAATGGGTGTTAATTGAGCTTATGTGTGGACTTTTTATCTACCCCAAAGCTAGACAGGTTAACCAGCCTCTGATGAATATTGCCGTTTCATTTAACGATACAATCATAGCAAACATTCACAATGGTCAATAATCAATTCTTTGATGACAAAACACGTTTTTAAAATCCATTAGTGACGCACCTCATGATAACACAGAAGACATCTGAAGTCCTATTTTAACACCCTGAGCGCAACATTAAGTGTGACGTGGTCTCGGGTGTGCGGACTGTTCGGTCGCCCCCGTGGACCACCTGCTCTTTCAGTTCATGTACATGCAGCAAAGTGCAAAAAGAGCTGAGAGAGGAGGAATGTAGACGAGAGGGTGTGGTGACTCATGCATTTGCTCTCAACACATTACTGCTGGTGTAGTCTTGAAACAGCTGATCCAGTCAGAGTGAAGTATGACAACAACAGCACAACACATGGAGAGACGCTTCACTGTCGCAGAGCGTCGAGCATGTCGTTGTTTGAACAGTTCATTTAGTACATTCTATTGTAAAATATGATACAGCAGCGCCATGATTCATTTCAACACTGAAACACTGGAAAACAAATTTTAAAAGACTGGAAAGGAGGTCATGACACATGGTATTAATGAGCTCTTCTCTTTTAAAATCAGGCTGCAGATTTATCAACATATGTGTCCGACTGCCTTCAGATGTCTGCAGAGTTTTAATTAAGTGAAAAAGAAGCTTTTCATCCAGCATAAAGCAGCTGTGGACGACAGGTACTGAAGGAATCACTCATTCATTTACAGACAAATGCTGCTGTTCCCACTTCATCCACATCAGAGACGTTCATTTTTATGCCAAATTATAGTTGGAGAGTTTTGAAAGTTGCTGAATTACATTTTAAGCATTATTCCATTATTTCAGCTCCAACTATTTAGTTTGATTGTTGATAAAAATCACATTGGCAGTCTGGTCTGGTCTAGACGTCCTGAGTTCCACTGAAACACCAACACTTTGGAAAATACCAGTGGTCCGATGGCTGCTTGCATTGGTCATTGCACCACCATGAAAACAGGGCCATTGTTCTTTCATTTTTATTATTTTACAGTCACAGCTTCTCCAGCAGAAACATCTCGCTCTCTCTTTGCCTATGTCCGGTGATGTCTGACTGAAGAAACATTTATGTAACAGACACCTCCTGCCAGTAACTTTATATATATATCCTCTGAAACACTGACACTTTCCTCTATCTGTTCATATACAGTTATGCATGTGTGCGAGACATGTGTTCAAATCCTGTGGACATGCAGTCAAAAAAAGAACAGTCCTGGAACATGTATAATACCACTGTCAAATTAAATACAAATTGATGGCATTTTTTTTGCAGCATAACTCATCCTGAAGATTATATGACCTGCTAAGACATGCAGCGACTCCGCTGTAATACTGTAAATAAAGGGAGTGAAAAGTGAGCAAAAGCAGCTGAGGCTGTAATGGGCTAAAGGTGCCCTGTGTGGAGCTTTGTGGTAAACAAACAAAAAGTTCTGTTTACATCCAGCGTTACCGGCCAGAGCGCACTGTGTGTGCGCCTGAGTGCTAACAATTGTGTTAAATGCATTTTCTTTCTCATAAAACATTTCCTAAGCCAGTTGTTGGAACGTTTAGAATGTTCTCTTAACGTTAGAGCTAATGTTTCTTCTTTTTTCCCTCTTCTTTTCTTGGTTGTATGCGCCGTAAAGCGTATTCATGAACAACCAAAGTGTAAGTTCAACAGGTAAAGCACACAAACTGCTCAGTCACTCTTCATCCTCCTCCAGGCTCTTATGCAATATGACACAGTTACCTCCATCCAAACAGACTGAACTACTGCTGTACAAAGAATGCATGGGGGAGAGACGGAGAGAGAGAGAGAGAGAGAGAGAGAGAGAGAGAGAGAGAGAGAGAGAGAGAGAAAGAGGGAGGGAGACAGAAAGGGAGGGATGTTGTGAATTCCTCTGGAAGTGGAGCTGATTCTTAATGGATATAAAGTCTGCCACAGTTTGCATCTCTCTCCAGAGACCATGTGGTTTTGGGGGAGGAAATAGAAGCTTTGGTGAAGACGAGGAGAGGAGAGGAGAGGAGAGGAGAGGAGAGGAGAGGAGAGGAGAGGAGAGGAGAGGAGAGGAGAGGAGGACTGGACTACAGGAAAAGAGCAGAGAGGACTGAGGCTGAGTCCAGGCAGACATGAATGCAAAGGAAAGAATTTAAAATCTGGCACTTCCCTCGAACCTCAGGACAACAGGACCATACATACATACATACATTGCATGCATGCATGCATACCTAGAGCGGAATCTTCTAACCACCTCTGTGTCTCTAGTGTTGAGACCCCAACCTCCCCATTAAACACTCTGCTGCCACTACTCTCAAAGGATTGGGTCTGGGGGCCACCCAGGCATGCAGACGAGAATGTCAGATATCAACTTGAAGAGGGGATCCAAGACGTTCCCTGGCAGAAGAGGAATAGTTTAGTTTAACTTCACTATGATTTCATTCAGCAGAAATTATGTCAATTAGAGGCTGAGAAAGTCCTGATCATTCAGCATCAGCACTCATCTTCCATCGAGCAGAATGGGAGTGCATAATAATGAAGCTATTTGGGACATTATTGGCGTAATGAAACATATGAAAAACCCTGCTCAACCTTGTGTGATGGCTGAAAACAAACAGAAGAGCTGCAGCTCTGCTCCACACACACACACACACAGCTCTGCAGGTTTTTCTTCTTTCCTTCTAAATAGGAGGTTTCAGTTATTGTGTATGCCCCAGTTATGAACATATGGAAAGAATTTATTTATACAGGTTGTCAAAAGTGCTGGTGGTCTTTAGCTCGGGTGGTGTTATGTAACTTTTGGGGGTGCAGCTCAGTTCTCAAGGTCTAGCTGCTCTGGCTAATGACTGTGCACGGGGGAAATGTGGAGAACGTCTGAGGGAAGCTTTAATTGTCTGCGAGCTAACAGAATGATAGGAGCAGACAGATCAGACACAGCACAGTCACCGTCTCTGCAGCTGGACAGCTTGTCTGCTCATGTCTTTTTTTCTTTGTGGAGGAGTTTGACAGTGATTTGTCATTTCTCCACAAGCCAGGGTGGATTCACAATAGCACTTTTGCAAAATGCAGCCTGTTCCTCACTCAGTACCCAGTTTTCAAAATAAAACACCCTGTGCTGGAGAATGGATCAAAAAATTGCAGAAGTCGCAACCTCATCTGTGCCCGGTGGAATTTATGTGTTAGTCTGTATGTTCTCCTCCAAAGTCTGTGGCAGGAGACAGGATGTTACAAGTTTCTTTATGCTAATATGCACAATATGAATACAAGTGCAGTTAAGTGCAGAGGGGAACTTTTTTAACCTGGATGACAACAATATCTGAAATTAGTCGTAGCCACCACTTTACTGACAAACAAAATAATAATTTTACTTTGTATGCTTCATCCAAACTCAACAGAAACAGAACTCACCAAAAAAATTCAACTTCAAGCAATCAGCAACTCAGTTTGTCAACCGTCAATTACTTATCTATGCTGGATATGTGTCTGCTGATGAACAGCCTGCTGGAGGGTTGTCCACTTTTGAACACATCCAGTGGATCAAATGGAGGTTGAAAGAAAACTCATGTTAATTGTTATTTCACTCTCTCTTGAGGTTGTCATGTGGCACCCTCCCCTTGTTCATATTGGCAAAGTGCTCATTGGATCACCGAACAGCAACTCTTGGAAAAGTTTCCAGCTCTTAGACGAGTCATGTCCAGCACTGTCTGTAACTTTCCAAAACAGACAATCCAACATTCACACCAATTTTCACAATGATTGGCCAGGCGCATGGAGTAAGTAAGCAGGGTTTGGACATATGGCAACCTCGGTGACAGACTTCAGAATGTCAGTCTCCATGTTAAAATGTCCAACTTCACAGCGATATAAATAGTACAAAAAATGCTTTTGGTCAATCCATCCATTTTCTTTCACTTATCTGGGGTCGGGTCGCAGTGGCAGCAGGTTTAGCGGGGCGTTCCAGGCATCCCTCTCCCCAGCAACGCATTCCAGCTGCTCCTGGGGGATCCCAAGGCATTCCCTGGCCAGATGGGCTATATAGTCCCTCCAGCGAGTTATGGGTCTGCCCAGGGTCCTCCTGCCAGTTGGACATGCCTGGAACACCTCCAAAGGAAGGCGCCAAAGAGGCATCCAAATCAAAGGCCTAAACCACCTCAGCTGACTCCTTTCGACATGGAGGAGCAGCGGCACTACTCCGAGCTCCCTCCAGTTTTCGTCTTTAATTTCCTCATTCATGAAAACTGTACTTAGGGCTCACATTAAAGTTATTTAAGAGCATGGCTGCTTTGACTGACAAGTTAAGGCTGTTACAGGTGGCTTGTCTGAGCAACCAAGCTTCATTCAGCCTGTCTCATCTTCACCCAAGCTCCATTCCCAGGTTAGCAGGGAGATGGCAGAAGCAGGACTGCCAAGATGGCAACAGCCAAAGCCACCACACTGAGCATGTCCTCACAATGTGGTCACCCTGAAGAGAACTTACTGGTACAGTCACAATGTGGTAGGAATGCCTTCTGCTGCATTTACACCAGTATTAACATGTTTTTCTTACTGTAGACAGAATATCCAGATACAGATCACCTCTATCCGTCAGCTGACTTCATATTTAGGTTATTTTTGGCTTGTATCAAGATTGTTATTCTGCTTCCAGTATGACTGCCTCAGAGAACAGTCGATAAAACTAAAAACAGATATCTACTGAGGAGATAGAAAATCAAAAAGACCTGCAGCAAACTTTAAATTCAGGGTTTCTGGCTGCGTGATGTGGTTCTTTGGCTTCACTCATTGATTCTGCCTCCAGAACAGCTCTCTGCTCGGAGAAATGTTTGGATAACTATAACTCCAATCTGCAACTATTTAAACTTTTCCATGACTTCTCAAGCCGGTCATTAGTGCTTTTGACTGGATCCTGTGTTCAGGTGTGTTCCACATTACAAAACTGCCATATTCAAAAAACAAGAGGCTGGCTTTGCTCTGCTTCACTGTGAATTCCTCTCACTGCAAAAAATGTATAATCTTGGCAAAGAGACGCCAAGGGTTAGGAAAATATGCACATTATTAATGTAAACGAGCAGAGAGAGTTTGCTCTGCGTTTGATAGCGTTAACAGCGAGGGGCTCAGCAGGTTCCAACAAGAACTTTGCAGAGAGGAGATACACATTAAATAAGGAAACATCTGCATTCCACACAGCCTCGCTTACAACACAGTGGAGCTGAATGAACATCAAAGCATATCAGATAGCAGTAAATGTTACTCTGAAACCTATGATTTATCAGCACTGCTTCCCTGGGATGTTCAACTGGCCCACTTCAGACTGGAGGGTGGAGAGGCAGGCAGTGGTTCATTCACACAGCTCACTGTGAGCGCATCACTGCAGAGGCATTTGGAAGATGTTTCAGGGTTTTTGAGGTGAGCATGAGGAACATTCGCCAGATTCGGAAAAAAAAAAAAAAAAAAAAAAAAATCGCACCAATCCCATCCGCTGTAATTTGACCAATATGTATGAAGAGATTTCTCTGCCAGAAAGATTTCAGCATTAGCTCCTACTTGTATCAACACAGTACAATTTGTTAACGTGGACGAACTGTTTGAAAAATGTGTTGATTCTAAAATCATGATTTCGGAAATTGAGTTGTCAACATGAGCAAACGAGAGCATTTTTTATCAAGCAGCCTGACTGTCAGACATTCAGACAGGCTGGAAACAAACCAACAGTCCATCCCAATGATCTAAACCAACACACGCACGCTTGCCAATTCTTTGTTTGTCGAATAAACCGCACAATTCTCAAAGTATTGAAAGTCAACTGCATGAAAATTGTGCACACACACAAAAACAAAACCGACACTGAGCCGGAGGGAAATGTTAGGATTTACAACAGGATCAACGTGCATGTTTGAACGCTGTGCAAAATGCTGAGTGTGTGGACTTTAAATGAGGAAGCTACAGATGAACCTGCACATGAATCCATACACACCATGTTTATGTTTGCAACTGGTGTTTTTGACCTTCACAACTGCTGATTAGCATTTCGTTAATAGCCTCCTCAGCAAAAAGTATAAAACAGCCACTCATAGAAACAGCAAGCAACTCCCACCCAGCAAACTGAGTTACCCCAAAACCCCACCGGACACGTCTCTGTCATGTTGCGGCTGCAGCGTTGTTTTGGTCCGTCCTGCACGCGACTTCAAATCCCAACAGGAGTGTTTCAGAAGCATTTAGCCCACCAGACATTGTTTACTTGCTCAGATTCAGTCATTTTCTTGGTTTATGTGCTTCTAAATATGCTTCTACATGTGTAAATATACTATGTAGTTCATTTGTTTTACTTTTGTCTGTTTTTACGACTGGCGGGTATTTTATTTTGAAAATCCACCAGCTTTGATATGCTTTTTCGGTGTCTGGCTTCCTGTCAGCTGGAGGTGCTCTGTGTAAATTGACGTGGGCTGCTCACGGCATCCGTCAAAAATAGAACAGCCGTGTATTCAACGCGGAGGCCCGCTTCTGGGACGCTTCTGAGACAGACCACGGCGGAGCCAGTGGGGTTCGAAACATTGACGATAATGGCCGCATATCACTGCAGCGACTGCAGCACACACACAGCGTGGCACGTCTGCACCCGGTGGAATTTTGGAGTTAGAAGCTGAACAACTGAAGTCATACAGTACTCATAGATAACTGGGCAGCGTCCATTCACTACTTAACAAAAAAAACCCGCTGACGTTTAAATAGTTAAACAGAGCTGTGACAAAATGTTGTAAACCAAAAAAAAAATGCCACAGTACTCTGAAAATATGTAGGACCTCCTTACTTTTATCAAAAAGGTGGAAACCGTGCCAAAGAGAGATGAATGAAGTGAAGCTCAACTATCCTCGGTCCTCATGAGTGCTGTTTAAGGCCTGCAATTATGCTGGTGCTCCTCAGCAAACTTTGATATCAGTGTGACCTTTTAATCCCACATCCTGCTCCATCCGCTCTGTGTGTGTCGCTTACCTTGTACAGTCCCACAGTAGTTGGGCTGGTCAGCATCTGGAGCGGAGCTGCTCTTGGCAGAGCGCCGGCGTCGCTGCAGTCGGTGTTGGAGTCCAGAGAACGACTGTGATGGGTCGTTTTCACCCACCGGCTGGATGAACATGCTGTCCTCCCCGATCTGGATGATCCCAGTCTGTGCACACAACGGAGACAGACACAAGATGAAAGTGATGATTCCCTCCCTGACATTAGCTGGGATTATAAAAGATGAGTAAAAATAAGTCATTTGAGGTGCTTACTGAGCAGCAACCATGAGTGAGACTGAATGTGGACGACTGTACTCTGCTTATACCCAATTCTTCTTTCAACACCTGTCCTAACAGTGTGAGGTCAGGGGTTCTTCAACCACTAGAAAAATTGTTATCATACCATCATAATAAAAAAAAGTCAAACTAACTCTAACGAACACTAATAGTTCAACGTTTTGTGAAATAAACTTATTTGGATGGATTAAATAAGCGATAGAATTCATTAACAGGCTCTTTTCACAGCAGTAACTCGGACTCGTCATAGCAGCAAAAGCACAGATGTTACTAATAACATTAACGGTCCCTCTGTTCTATTCAAGTGTCCCAGTAAGCCAGGACGGTGAGCCAGATGAGCAATACCAAGACTCTGAAACTGAAGCAGCTAAATGGAATGAGTCATCATTTATTTTATTGTTTACACCCATGCCTTCCCTACTGTGACATGTCAAAATGTCTTTGTGAAAAAGACTACTGAGCCTTAGGGGTGTCCATTATAGAATTTTAGACAGACCAATGCTTCGCTCTCTTTGCATGGTCGAGTCTGAACTTCATTTGTAGATGCAGAGATGAACTGTGTTCCTGAGTCCATGTAGTAATACTGAAACGGTGTTGAGAAACATTTTTCTTAAACTGTTGGACTATTTGCAGTTTTACACAAAGCGGTGAACCTCACCTCACCCTTGCTTCTGAAGGACTGAGCCTTCTCGAGAATGCTTCTTTCACACCCAATCATGATACTATCACCTGTTACCAATTCTACCCTGTCCTTAAAAATCTCTTTTTCAAGGAGTCCTGGCCAAGACAGACAACAGCACAAACCAAGAACAAGGAAACAAAACCGACATTATTACAACACATAACATCCCTAAAGGTGCAGTACAAACCATGAATCCAGCAATATCAGTTTATGCAACAACTCTGCCTCCAGGTCTTTCAAAATGGATTAAAAAAACATTCAACAAATCAGATCATGGAGTTCTTTGAATGCTTTTCAATCCATTTTGAACCAATCAACGGGTTCACCTGTGGAAGCTTCAAACAGGTGATTAGTCTTTTGTCTGTTGGAACATGTTGCAAACAGTGAATTCAGAGTGAGTGTATATTTACTAAAAACAATAAAGTTTATCAGTTTGAACATTAAATATGTTGTCAGATACTGTCTTCAATTTATTTTATAAATCAAAACTGATTTTCAGATCATTGCATTTTGTTTTTATGCGTCATTTTTTCAGAATCAAAGTTATATTACTTTGACCCTGAGTATTGTCTGCAGAGATTGTTCTCATGCAGCCACAACAACAGCATACAAATGCAGAAATGTAGGGGAGCTAACAGAGAGTTGACTGGATCAGTCTGCACCTTTTATGGTTATTCTGCAAAACCCAGGGCAAACAATTAATCATTACCCATAAACCTGGCTCAGCAACAACTGACCGCAGATTTGTGTAAGACAATGATTCAACACTCTCTCCTCTAATTAATCAGACTGATTGCTCCATCTTTTATTGTTGTGTAACAAAGGAGTCACATCAACAAAGAAAAGAAAACATCCTGAGGAAACATGATTTCCAACAACATATCCAACAAGTCTGGTCAACACCATTACAGCGTGCTGATCACGGTGATCATTTCATTGGTGCGGCTGTTGGTGAATGCTCATTTCTGTCCAGTCCTGTTGTAAAATGAAGCTTTCAAAGGAAGTGAAAAGAAAAAGTGCTGCAGGGTGGTTAAGTGCATTCTGGTGAGTCAGCAATGTCAGGAGCTGTCTCTCCTTCACACTCCATAATGTAGTGTGTCTAAGACCCAAGAATCCTGCTAGTCGAGTAACTTAACAGCACATGATGTGTAAATAAGCAACTGTTTCTTCAGCAGATCTACTTAAAGGCGATAATATGTCAGTGCTGGGTTCAGAACTTGTTTCTGTTGCCACCAAGTGGTCAAAAAATTAATCTCCGGGTACTCCAGGAATGTGAGTGTGAATGGTTGTTTGTCTCTATGTGCCCTGTGATGAACTGGCAACTTGTCCAGGGTGTACGCCCCCCGCTGAGGATAAGCGGCTACAGGTAATGGATGGACAGAGTTATTGCACATTATAGGTTTGTAGGTTAACAACCAGTCAGCTGAGACTGGCAGCTAACATCAAGTGACATTATTATAGAGCAACAAAGTCCACTTTGAGAGATACTACGAGAGCAGGTCGAGATGGATGGATGAGTTGACGTTGAACACTGGAGACTACATGACCGTCGCACAACTCTGCGACAATACACTGCAATGCCTGATTTAGTCTGAACACAGCCTTAGTGCTTCAGATTTTTCCATCATTGTTAAAGAAATTCAGATTTAAAATATTCAGTTAATGCAGTTAGTGTATGACAACATACATCACTTAATCTAACCCACAATTTCATCAGAAAACTGTAATTTGCAATGCATCAAAAATATTCCACAGCCTATCCAGCTCTGAACCAGGTGAACACACAATATGCAATTAAGACAACATTGGAGCTATCAGCCCCTGTGCTAAGACAACACCCCCAACCACAAGTCTCTCCTCTGAATGCAGACTGAGCTGATATCAATCCTTCATCAAATTAGATAGAGAGAAGATAGAATAATCACATTACTATAAAGCTTCACTGCCAAACACTGCGCACACACACACACACACAAACTCGAACACCGAAGGCACAACAGAAGAATAGAAGCTATTTGACCACCCAATGAGCATCAGACAGAGTTCACTGGCGCCTTGTTTTTTCTGAAATAAAAGGCACTATTGCAAGAGCATAATGAAGAAATTCTATCTATGAGATCAGCTCCGTGTCAAAAGATAAAGTCAAGTGCAAACACTCAAAATGCCACTCAGCAACTCTTCCCAGCACACATTCATGAGGTCTCTGCAGAGAATCAACATCAGACTAACCAGAGGAGAAACACAATGCACAGACAGCAGTCACTGTGAACAGGCCTGCTCTGACTGGAGCAGCGTGGTATGCCATAAAATAGAGCAGCGACTCAAGTCTGTTCCAACGTTTGTGCAGACATTGGGCTCCCGGCTGAGCCCCAGGGCTAACAAATGCTGTTAGCCAGTGTAATGTGGACTGGAGGATGGATTATAGCATTTCTACAGCTCCACAAACATGGGTACATGATACTGTTCATAGGCATTAGCTGGAGAGAAAGGTACTGTATATCACAATCATGCAAAGGCAGCTGTGGTTGGAGGGATGTGAGGTGGTTTTAAAATCGCTCCTTCCTCAGCTGGAAGATTTGATTTCATCTCCAGAGTGTTGCAGTGGATGAAGAAGTCAGTTCTGTAAAGTTCTATCAGCACAGTGAAGAAATCTGAATACAGCTGATGTTCTTTCCCATACTTTCTGTTTATTATTATATTTAGCTGCAATTTATTTATATGATGAAATCCTGCTCTCACTCTGCTGTTCTGCTATTCTAGTCTGCTGCTGGAATGACCCACTTTCTCCACACGGATAAATAAACTTTCATTTTAACTTGTGTTTAAGTCTTGGATCAGGCCAAGCTTCAACTGCTGCTGCTGCTGTGGCTGCGGTTAGGGTTATCTGATGCCACAGCAGAACTTTCACAAATATGGCTTTGAGATGCTATTTATAGACGTGTACAGTGAAGAAAGATGGACAGCAACCATGCACACCTCCACCTACTTCAAGGATGCTCCTGTATCGTGTCCTCGTGGTGGGGTTACAGCACTCCCTTAACGCTGATAAAAAGAAATGAATCCTGAAACTTAAACTTGAGTCAACTTGAAACTTGACTTGGACTTGGCTTGCTGTGAGATCTGAATTATTGAGACCTAGGAGTTGCCACAAGTCTTAAAAGCAGCTCTGGATAGATAGAACTATTAAATATGATCATTTTATTTTTGGATCATTTATTTTGTCTCATTTGACAGGGGATAACAGACCCTCCTGCTTGTGCTGAGCTCAGATAATAACACCCTGGAGCTCCCTTGACTGGATTTTCTCATCTGATCAGACAATAAAAGTTTATTACATAAAAAGCATATTTCCTTTCTTAATAAATATATGAGTGTTTGACTAAACAAGATGCAAGATTTGGGAAATTAATGAGTTTACTTTGACAATGTTTACATTCACATTAATTTTTCACTTTTATTCCAATATTCATTGATCTGGGTCAGAATCTGCACCAGCACTTGAACATAAATACAGATTATTCTAGACATTTGAACAAATGACTGATGCTGTTTTGTCCTTCCTGGTCTCCAAATGTCAGAGCATTACTTGTTAGGTTGGGCAATATGATGTCTGTCAGATAATATGGAGATGGAGTTATTTAAAGATCGCTGCATCAATATGATGCGACAATCTTGATTTGTCAAGTACATTCAGAACCAGGACAGGGTTTAGGTTCAGGGCTCCATCTGTGAACAATATATGCTAAAAGCCAGCCAACTACATCCAGAACAACACTGAATTTTTGAGATTATTATTAGATCATTAGTGATTTAGTTTTTTTTTTTTTTCAGATTTTTTAAAAATAAAATGATTAATCAATTAATTTATCTATAGATCTGATAAACAATCAATCACTTGAGTCATTTATCAAACAAAGATCATTTTTAAAAAAAATCATTGAGTGTGCCTGAAAGAGCACACTATATGTTATCCACCGCGCTTATTATTATTATTCTTACGCCGTTTTTCGTCGTGCTTCTTGTCCCGCAGTTTTTGTCGCGCATACACAAACAAGGTATCAAAACGACCGGCTCAGCTGGGCAACACGGGCTACGTGTTTTCTAAGAGTTTCAGCAAGCAGTTTTGCCAAAAATCGCCAAAAACCACGCCAAAAAAATGAATGGGTGTGTATTGCAAGAATGTTCGCAGCTACAGTGAGTGATGTCATCGCTAGAGTGGAGAGGAAGAGAAAAATTTGTCAAAAAATAAATTTGTAAACTGCAATTGTGGCCGCAAATGTCAAGCTACAGAAATCATTTCTAGCTAGAAACGTAGGAAAATTTGTCGTCTCACTCATATTCGCTGTCATAAAGCTGTCAGATGTATAGTTTTGGCAGGAGACGCAAAGATTCGGCAGTAACACCCATCTCCTGCCCAATCTACTCCCATGTTAATTTGAGAGGAGAAATTTACAGAAGGGCAGGGAGTACCTGCTCTTTACCTGACGACCCAGGCCAAAGTTTACACAGTTTTCACCTGAAAATTCATGGGTTCATTCAGAGACTTTCTGTGTCTTTCAGTGTCTTTCAGAGACAGAGTGCATGCAGCACCTGTAAGTAATTACTCTGACCTGCAGCTGACCCTGGTTGCTTGGCAACCTCAAGCCTGCCTTTGACTATCTTTGTTGAAGTCTCTGTATGATATCAATGACTATCAAGACTACATTTTTAATGTCAGCCATTTCATTGTCAACCCCAACCCCCCCTGGACTTGTATGCAGAGGATGCCATGGTGCCAACTGCTCATTAGTGATACAGCACTTCCTATCCAAAGTTTCACGGCCATCAGGAGCTTCATCAGTGTTCAGTACCTTGCTCAAGGACACTTCGACTGGACTTGGAGAGTCAGGAATCAAACCTGTGTCCCACTCTATCATCTGATCCGCAGCCGCCCATCGACATCAAACAGTGTTGTTGTCAGTTGGGCTCCACATCATAAACCACAGACTCCTTCTGTAGAGCAGATGATCTGCAAGCTCTTTGTACATTTACATAATGAAATGCAACATGCAGAATTTATTCACACTGTAATGACTCCTTACTGTTTTAACAAGGACTTCATAACCTGCTTACAAAGTACTGTTAAACAAAGAGACACAAGTGGAAGTAGGAGAATCTGTTGACAGCATGACTGCTCATATTTCATATATCTGTTGTGATGACTGTGCTTTTACTCTTCCTGTTCCCTGCACTGCATTAACACGTTTGAAGGTGTCATATGCACTAACACACTCCAGTTTGTCCACTGACACCCCTCAGCTCCACTCATACAAACACGAGAAAACTTCATCCACAGAAGGATGCCGTATCCGGCGGGCTCGGCTTGACTTGATCCTTGGCCAAAAAACAAGCTGCTGATTTAACAACTCAAATAAAAGTGACAGCTAGTGCCACTTTGTGACCATGACAAATGAACAGTGCGTGTGTGAGAGCCGTGGCAGCCGGGCTGACTGATTTGCGGGGTTAAGGACAGCAGCTGTGACTGGATAGTGTTACATATAGCCTGGACCATATGGAGATCAGTGTCACACTGGCCAGCCATACTACATTTGTGGTGAGGTGCATTTGTGTACGGGAGAGGCTGGCTTTTCCCACTTAATGTGTTTCTGAGCCTGACCTAGTTAGCCCCGATGAACAGACATCATATTTTAAAGAAAAGAAAAAAATTCTCCTCAACATAACAACATGTAGCAGCTGCCTGGAAAAGAAAAAACAAAATCAGCAAAATGGCAATAAAAGGTCAGAAGTCTGCTCTGGCTGCCAGCCAATCACAGCCTTACTCTGAGTTTAAAGGCATCTGGGGTACACACTATGGGCTTCCATGACACATCAGTGTGTGTGTGTGTGTGTGTGTGTGAAGTCTGGACAAATACAGACAGCCTGATCACACTGCAAGTCAGACTTAAGATCAAACACAGAGTAAGCATGTGTGTGTGTGTGTGTGTGTGTGTGTGTGTGTGTGTGTGTGGTTACCAGCTTTACTTCTTTTGACTGCTTCAAAGAGTTAGCTTGGAAACTTGGAAGTGGCAAACATGTCTGATACACTTTGAGTTGCTAATAAAATAAAAGACAGAGCCGTCGTGTTCAGACTGAATCCCAGGGAAGACTTGAGCTGCTGATGTAGGACTGAACTCTATACAAAGACATCGTCAGCATAAATGCTGTAACTTTAACTGACTTAAATTCAATCAAATTTAGAGCTGCAACGATTAGTCGATGAATCAATTAAGTTGTAATTAAGCCATCTGAAGATTCGCAATCATTCAGGTCATAGTATCCACCATTCATCCAAGAGGCTTCTTCAGTTCTAACCGACAAGCAATGCAGTCCTAAAATCACTTCACCAAGAAGTTCAACAATGATCTACCCTACACCATCAATGGAAGCTTCTTGGAAGACAGGCAAAACATCTCCAAGAAACTAAGCGAGTCCAGTTGCGAGTCCAATGATAACCTACAGCAATGAACACTAAATTAACTATCAACTATTCTGATAATCAATTCATCCTTTTGAGTTCTATCTTAAGAAAAAATGTGTGATGTGTGATATGTGTAATGTGTGAACATTTCTGATTTCAGTGTCTCAAATGGGAAGATTTTTAGTTTTCGTTGGTCCCCTATGACAGTAAACTGACTATCTTTGTGTCACAGATGAAACAAGACATTAAACTGTCTCTGTGTCCAGATTAAGCAGGATTCTAACCATAGTTTAAGTCTGTAGTACATTTGTTGTACATTGGTAAAAAGAAAAGGAATTTAAATTATAGTGCAGGCTTACAACTTCAATCTTATTTTCACATTTTTGAGCATTTTTAACAGGGGTGAGCAATTTGTCCAAAAAATATCAAAGTCTATCAAATCACAATCCACCATCTAAACTGTGAGATTTTTTTTCATTAAAAACCCAGAAGCCCAAAAATATCATCATCATAAAATAACTCTTTAAGTACTCACTATTCAACTGGACTGTTTATGTTGAGGAGAGTCATTTGTCCAATCAGCATAGCCATCTAGTTGGCTCCATCATTACTGGTTTATTGTAGCATGGATCTGCGAGCCAGTGAGATTATGTGAAGTATGGAAACAGGAGCAGACACTTACACCAGCCTGATTTATCAGTGTACCATTCATTCTTCTCCTTTGTGCTCTCTTTTAAATAAGTTTGTTTGACCTGTTGCTTTGTCCCCAACTTCGTCTGATCAGCTGACTGGTGACCCATCAGACTTCTTTCTAGTGATGTAATTACCTCAGGGGAGCCCAAACAACGCTGGATTTTTAGTGTTGATACTGGGTGAACACAAAACTTAAACAAACCTGTTTGATGAGAAGCCCGTAAACTGAATTTTTTAGGAATAGTGACGTGGAAATGTAGAGCAGGATATTACAATGTAAACATAAACTTGTCATTATGAAATGAGACAGTGTTACTAAACATTTCTCCACTGACATTTCTTTCTAACCCTTCTCTTGCTGCTTTTTTTTTTTTTGTGGAGTTTTTAAATTTGAAATTGGCAAAGTGTTCTCCGCTGTGCAGTCTGGTTGACGTTGTTCCTTGCATCATTTCCCATTAGCTGCTAACAGCACATTACTCTACTTTCTGCCACAACAAACATACTCTGAGTGTATAGCACAGGCTTTTCTTGAATTAGTGTAAAGCTTGAAACTGGGACACGATTTCTCCCAGACACCCTGACAGTCGTGGTGTGGACACACTGCATGAGGCTGCAGGTTAAACTGCTGCAGCTGCTTCGGGTTTTTTCTCCATATAAACCCACCATGTGTGTCTCACAGTGTCTGAACGCAGCTGGACAATGATCTGCTCATTCATGGTGGGTCAGCTGAATGCTTAAACTGTCACTGAGGATATATTGAGGAAATAAAGGAGCACAGTCTACTTTAAGAGCTGGCTATAAGCCCACTTCTGACGAAGGGTCCAGGACTGAGCCCGAACCCCCTACCTGCACACTCACTTTACATAAGAGCATTATCCAAATGCCTTGGCTAATGTGGAACTTCATTACACAGTGGTAGAAACTCTACACAGCACACAGCAGCAGACCATGGGATCTAAGGAGTGCCTGTCTTAGTTGGATGGAGGTGTTTCAGATGGACCCCCACCCCCCAAATGCAGCTTTAAGTTTGTTAAAGTTACTTTTTATGCTTCATTCCATCAAATGGAAAATACTCCTGATTCATTTTAGACACATTTCCCAAATTTCAGCCAGACAGATTTATCTTTGGAAACTGGGATCTACACACACATTTAAAATAAAGTTCTGCTGCTTTCAGCAGTGTCTGGCTGCACAGCGTGACTTTAAACTGGCAGGCTCAGAAAGGTTTAAGATATTAACTACAATGAGTGATGAGACACGAGTTCAAAGTCATGCTCAGAGGCACTTCAGCAGAGTGGCTACTGGTAACATGGAGAGTCTCTCTCCTTAGGCCAAGCTGCTGAAATCCAAACCAGCCCTTTTTCAGTGCATTTAATGGAATGGTCTTGGAGCTCAACTGCTTGGATTGAATGACATGAAACCTATCAACAGGTCCAAGAAATGAAGATGGATTTACCAGGCCGCCACAGGTGCTCACTGATGCCAAGGATTGTGTGTGGTTGAGGATGGAGCCGGAGTAGAAGCAGAGCTGGTTGGTGGATAAGCGGCTCACCGCTGCGCTCTGGTCCCCGCGCCTCTCCTCCACCACGAAGTCCCCTGAGAGAAACTTGCTGTCCCGCGTCAGACTTAAGTACAGGTTCCTTCCAAAAGCGGGCAGCGACAGAATGATATTATCCGGGTCAGAGTGCCCTCCCCCCGGAACGTCCAAGGAGCGCTGGCCGCGGTGCCGCAGCGTGGAGGACAGGTGTGCCTCCTGTCCGGACAGCAGCCTGGGAACCACTTCATCTGTCTCCAGCTCAGACTGGGCTGTAGGGGAGGGACAGTTTCCATCAAACAACGGCTACGATGAGCAGAAATAACCTGCTGAACTGACTGAACTGTGCGCTCTAATGCCCTGTGACTCTCACAGCCACGTTCAACTACAGCTGGTTTGCACAAAAAAAGAAAAAACTCTGCAGCCCGCGACTATTAGAAACAGCATGCAAGTTATTACTGCAGTGATTATGGATTGAGGGGAAATCTTACAAGCACACAGAAGAAACTAGAATCGACATCTTACAGCTGATCTTTAGTCACACATTCAGATGTCCAACTGCAGAAACGGATTGCTTTAGCCTGGTTGACCTATATCTAAGAGCAGCAGACGTTGACAGCACAGATCATAGGCAAAGACTTCCAAGTCAGTACTCACCAGCCAGTCCGATGCAGAGAAGAGAGAGGAGCAGATGAGGAACGTGGCTGTTATGCATGATGAAGCAAAGCGGGGGTAGAAGACCTGGAAGAGGTGGATGGTTTTACTGTGAGGGGGATTGAAGCGCTTTGCAAAGCTCGGAGCAGTCTGCGCAACTTTTCCAGAGTTTAAGAGAAGTTGCGGTGATTCAGTGCTGGAGTGACTTTGTAAGCGGCAAGGCACGCCTACACCACCGGGCCCGGCCTCTGCCGCTGTCAGATTGGTACCATTAAACCCTGACCCGAGGAAAACCGAGAAATCCCTGCTTTCTCATTGGTCGGTGGAGCTGTCCGTCACCGTCGGGGGTTGAAACCCTACACGTGGTTTCAAGGGGAGGAAAAAAAAGAAGTGCAGAGAGAACTGGCTTTTTAAGCGATTTGTGTGCGTGTGCATGCGCGCGCGTGTGCGCATGCGTGTGCACGCGTGCTCATTATAAGCTCACTATTTTGGCATACATGTTTGTATTCTCCAGCTTTGGCATGGCAGCAGTGCAGCTTTACATCATTTCAAGGTCTCAGGAGTACAAAAAAAAAAAACCAAAAAAACATGGTGTGCAGCCTCAACTAGAAATCACAAATAAACAATAAGAATAAAAATAATGAATGCAGGAGGAAGATCCAGTCCACATGGAAACAAAATGAAAACAGGCCCACAGACAGGAGGTTTCCATCCATGGATCAAATCTGAACAGGGTGCCACGGCTGTGGCTGTACCCCATAGTTTCCCTCATGTTCCCTTCTCTTCACCTTCCCTGCAATCTGCCTCCCACTCTGCACACCTGCGTGCCACCACCTCATCCTCCTTGAAGTATATCTCCTCCCGATCGTCATTCACTCCTCGCCAGATTGTTTGCGGTAGCCACATCTCAGGGCAAAATCTCAGATATATTTTGTCTAGTGTTTTGTGTGTCCCCTGTGGGGCTTTTTTCCATAGTCTAGCCTGGTTTTCTTTGTGTTTCAGTATCCTTACCCACCTGTCAGTCATCCAACCGCATTCCCCATCCATTCTGTCCCTGTCATTCAAACTCCATCTCCATCTAAACTGTTACTTGCCTCCTAGTCCTTTGACAGTATTGTCCTACAAAGACTCAATCTTCCAAACTCCCTTTGAGTCTACCCTTGTGGGGCTGTAGTACAACAATAAAGAGAACTCTTAATCCAGAATACAATGATATTTTAAGACAACGTTGTTCTTCCAACATGACACAAAGCCAGGCCCATAAAAATGGTTTCCCCAATTTTTGTGTGGAAGAACTTGACTTGTCTGGACCTCAACCCCACCCAACACCTTTGGGATGAACTGGAACGCAGACTTCAAGCCAGGACTTATCACCCAACATCAGTGCTGGACCTCTCTTTTGACTGAATGGTAGCAAATCCCTGCAGCCGGGTTCCAAAATCTAGTGGAAAGCCTGAAACCAGATGAGTGGAGGCTGTTAAGATGCCAATATTCTTCTTCACAAGTGCTTGTTGGATAGTTGACTAGCTTTGGAAACCCCCCTCTCCCACACCTTTCCTAACTTTTTTTGAAACCGACAATCCGACATTCCCGCCCACTTCATGGAGGTGTGAAAGGAGCCAAGGTTTGAAGTTCTCTCTCTAGTTCTCTTTTCCCACCCTTGACACAACTATTTCTGTTACTTTTCATGTGAACAAGCGAGTGCAACACTATGAATGCCAAACCAGGAGAGGCCAGTCTGAAAATGTGTGCTGTTGTCCACATATTTAAAATATGACAAGAACAGAACAAGTATAAAGACTTACATATGACTGGTGACATTAAAGGGAGAGTCCAGAATAAATAAGTGTAAGAATAATACCGACACTTTCATATAGGTCATGAGGGCTCGCTGAGTGGTTAGATTAGAATGAAAAACTGTTGGACAGTGCTCTGCATCACCATTACAAACCGCCAAATGAGAGAATATGTTTGGGAAGAATGCTGTATGGATCCCTCAAGTGAAGTTCCACACATTTGGAGAACTATCCCACAGAATTACATCCATATTGGATGATTCCACACCTCATGATTTATGTCCAGTGACAACATTCACATTCCTGGTGTCCTAGAATGTGGTGTGCCCTCCTGCCACAGAGCTGTGACTAATGTTGACTTTTATATTATCCATAACCACAGTCCCTAACCCGTACCTAACCTTAACCCAATCTAATTATTGAAAATGACCCAACACAAAAATGCAAAGGGAATGCAAAGTGAATATATTTCGATTACAGGGAGAAGATAAGACATTTCAAGCTTTGTCCTAAAGCAGCTTCACACGGAACAACAGTCTGACAAAAGTAAATAACTCCTCACACCTCACAGCAGTGCACGCTGCTGTTTTCAACCCACGATTCAATCAACCAGGATCTTGCATGCTGTTTACTTCAGGCTGGGAAAGACTAATTAAAGAAATACCACCAGTTGCAGTCAGCACACTCTAAACCAACCCCTGGAGGATGGATTACCAACTTGCCCCAGTGAGGCTGGTGCCACTGCCCTCTGACCATGGGGAGCTGACCTCATGGTGAGACCTCTGATAGTCAAAGACCCCTGGACACTGAGCCGAATATTACAAAAAGATAAGATATTCAATTATCTGGTTTTGCAGTTGGAGTATATAGTAGTAAGGAAAGAGGGTGAATATACAGAGGGGGCTTTGTATACTGTATATGTGGAAAAACATCAAATGTTTAATTGATTACTGAGCTTTTTAAAAAATCTGTTTTTAAAGATTTACGTCTTCAGCAGGCACCAATGGGCTTTGGGCTGAGAGCCAGGGTAGAAAAACACATTGTTGGTTTGGAACTGCATATGGGATTAGTTTGCAATAGGAAAAATATAGAATATTGCCAAACTTATTCTTTAAATGACACAGGACCAAAATTCTGACTGGCTGAAGTTCACACATTCACTACCAGACCAGAACCTTCTTCAGCTCTACATAGCAGCATGCTCTCTTCCCGAAGGATGAAAAAATAAAAAATCAACACAATACAGTCCAACTCATCCCAAACCATCTGATGCAGCACTCAAATGGCCAAATGGCCCTTACATAGCCTGGAGGTGTTTTGGGGTCATTGTCATGTCAACAATAATGATCTCCCTACATGGATTCCAGATGAGGTAGCTCCTCCATACTTCAAGGTGGGAACCACACATCCAGATACCATCCATTAACCTTCTCATCAAGACAGTTAGAACCAAAAATGCCAAATTTGACTCATCAGAGCAAAGTACATCTGGTAACTGTAATGAACTTCTCCTCTACAGCCTCTGACTTTCTTTCCTCGTTGTGTTTTTTGTGACTGCATTTGAAAACACATTCAAAGTTCTTGAGTTACTTTCAGATTGACTGAGGCAGCAGGTGAGGCCACACCCAGTAACAAAGAGAGGCAAATATGACAGACGCAGAAGGTAGGGGGGAAACAACAGGAAACAGGGAGGAGGCAAAAAGCCTCCATGATAACAAAAGAGGTCACGTCTTCAAGTGTAACTTAATACCAGGCTGAAAAGCAAAGTCTGGAAGTCTTCTTTGGTTAAACAGTTTCAAGCCTATTTCACCTCTGACCACATCTAGGATCTTCAGGCCCCATGTGAGTTTACACTGTGCGAATACTATCTGCAATTTGTTGGGAATGAAAAGGGTGTGTTTTAGTGTGAAGGGCTGGCTGACTCCTCATACAGCTACAGTACCAGGGTAGAGGCTCGGTAGGATTTACTACCATTACTGACTTGTAAAGAATACATTTTACACATCAGTAAAATGTGCAGAGTTCAAGGTTGTATTTCATGCAACTGTGGTCAGGGAGAAAGACAATGATTGGCTGGTATTATATGACAAAAAGCCAACATCTGTCAGATGCTGGTGTGATGGTCTTGGCGACAGTTTCAGCTTATGACACGGCAGTCACACTTGGCTTGTCTGCGTGGTCAATGATGTGCATTTTTCTCTGGAAAATCAGTGTTTTGATTCGAGCGTCCCTGTCAAGAGTGGAGCACAGTGCTCAGGGGGAATCTCTGCTGAACTGACCACAGATGGCTCCTTATGGAGGCAGAGGGAAGTGATTTTCCAAGCTGATAGAGCATGGCCATGTATTCTGCTTTGAGGTTTGTAATTACTAATCTGCCAGGCTGGTCAGCTTACATTTTCAATACTGGCCTCATGCTGTGTCTGAGAAGTAATTTCTCAATTTCTAGTCTTGTTACTATCCTTTTCACTTTTTAATTGAACAAATTGTCAGAGCTCACAGAAATATATTTCACTATGATTGTAATTTTATGGCAAATCATGATAAATTGAAATCAAGAAAAGTCAATAGGAAAAATTAAGTATTCAGGGGAAACCAGCATCTATGATTTAGGAAAAACTATGGTGGCTGAGGAGTGTTTCCTACTGTAGAATGTGTAATCTAGTGTCCAGACAAATTATGGACCCCAGTCAAAGTCTGATTGTTTTCCCTGCCATGCAACATATTTAAGCTAGTCATGATTACATCTGTAAGAGATATCTTTAAGAGCCCAGTTCATATGTTCATGTTCATATAAGTTCATATGTCAGCAAAAAATGGATGCTTAAAGTTGAGAAGTTAAAAATACACCTCATAATCTAAATATCATGTGATAACAGATACAGTAGTCATGGTAACCATGGTCCTGAGACTGAGTGGGCTCATGCTTGGTTTTTGTTTGCATTGTTTAAAATGTGTCTCAATACAGACAAGTGAAGCCATGAGATGCTCACCCATTACTATTCTGTTTACAACAAAACAGATATCATTCTAAAGTTACAAAAACATAATGATGATAATGACTCTTTTTTTCAGGTAATTAATGAATACACAGTTATGCATATTCTATTCAATTTTTTGCCATATTTTGTAGATAGAGCCCCCTAAATGTTAAACATTGGAACTTTAACTAAAAATATCACAAAAATAAAATAGTATAAATGTGCTTGTAGTAAAGTGTGTTGTTGAACAGAAGGGTTTTCTGTTCAGAGGATCCACATTAATGTTCTCAACTGAATCTGGATGGAAAAACTTAATACAAAGACAGAATTTAAATTGTTTAATGTCACGCCTCACTTTTCTTTTCAATCGTAGGGGCCAGGCACTTAAATTAATCTGTTTAATGCAAATAGATTACACATGCACATCCATTCATTCGCTTTTTACCAGTCTGCAAAGGGTCTACTATAGACACTAGACACTATTGATTGCATTGTGAGAAAGCCAATGTTTTTGAAGCTTAACTCATTGGATGTCAGGAAAAGTCAGGATGTCTCATCTGCTGCTCTGTTCTACATCCAAATCACTCCACTTGCTTTATAGGCAACATCATAGAAAGTTATAGGAGGGCTCATTTATTGAGTTATGTTGCGACTTGTTGGCCCTTCTCACACATGGCACCAAGGAGCATACTGTGAGCTGATACTGTGACCCTCTGAGGGTCAGCTCAGTTGTTTTTAATTTAAATTCACTTATTACATGTGCCGTTTACTTTAATTGTAATAAGCATTATTAGGAAAGGTTACAGTGGTTATACAATCTAAAACTGAGGGGGTCTTTTATTCAGTGGTTTACATCTGCCTGCAGATGTATAGACCTGTCTTCTGTAATTGTTACACTTATGTAACCATTTTAACTAAGCATTATACGTACATATTGAAAAATGTGTTCCTGATCTCACTCACTTAGTTTTAAAGAAAGCATCATCGTTCAATCCAGCCAGAAATTGTTTCCATTTTTCTGTTGCACATGTGGTCTGCAGTTTCATGATTTTGGCAGTGGAGGGTGATGAGCTCCATCTTGTGGGCAACAGTGGAAATATGGCCGAGAGGACTGAGTCTCAAAAAGAAGTTTAAAACTTGTGAAATAAAATTGATGAAACTGTGAGAGAGATTGTGAGATGGTTCAGGCTGTCTAGTTGTAAAGATATGAGAAACTTGGGATGTCTCCATTTCTTGATGTTTGATGAGAATGGAATCTGTTGCTTAGACCAGAAATACAGCCCCTTGGTGTCCTTATCTTGAGCATATATAGACTATTGGTAGTGTTATGGGAAAACAGGATCTCTGCAGCTACTGTTGACACCAATAAATAAATTGATCAAGACAATGAAAGCAGACCAGAGTGTTTCTTTATTCGACAAAATATAGACTGGCCTTACAGTACAATTTTATTCATCAAAACGACATGCTATATGTCAAAATTGTGACAATTCATACAACATCTTGAAGCTGACAGAATTACATTTGCTGTGGCCTAAAAACAATTAGGATGAATGAATTTTCACACAACACCTTCTTACTGCTTCATGGTGCTCAATCTGATTAACTGTTTTGTTTTTTTTTAATGTTTGCCCATGGTTACCAGGGGCTGATCCAACAATACTGACTATCAATCATGCCATCAACACACATAACCCCATATAGTATTCCCATATAATAAATAATAATAATAATAACCATTGTTTTCTTCAGTTTGATGTGAAGCACAGTACTTTGACACAGCATTACTGATTCAGATGCACACATACACGACAATGGCACTACTGCTCTCAAGCAAAGAAAACACTTAAACTTAAGCTTAAACTACATTGTGTCTGAAAAGCCCTTTAGGCAAGAGTAAACCACCATAAATATTTAAATTTAGGAAACTCATATCTTCTTGTAAATGTACAGTAACTGCAGCACCTGTAAAAACCTCCAATGCTTATCATAGATCAATGATGTTCTGCTCATCACGTCATTCCCAATAAGTCTTTCAAATTAAACTTAAAGATTATTTGTCAATGTTCAGCACACAGTATTTTCTGATATTACATTTTTACTATTACTATTGGCAGGATGACATCTTTTCTCTGCGGCTCATAAAACTGGTAAAAATCACTGTTAAACAATAAATCCATTGTGTTTATGGGTTGGTTAGTTTAAGAAAGAATTGATTGTGTTTTATTGATTGTACAATAATGTTAAAGTCTAACTAAACCCCCACATTCTGCTAGTTTCCTGTTAGCTACAGCGACAGACTGACCACCACACAGTGTAGCAGGAATACAGCTGCCAGAGCTAACCAAGCAAACCAACTATGAGAAGCTCCTGCCAGACTCTGCTGGAACTTTGGCAGTCAATGGAACCTGTGCTGTAATGTTAGCTGAGAGCTAGCAGCTAAGAGAGGCTAAATCTCTGGTCTGTGAGTCAGTACAGCTACATAGCAAGCCACAGCCTACCAGTCTACAGGGTTGGGAGACGAGAGTGACAAAAGCTGCCACCATATAAGTCACCTGTGTCCAGATCAACCAATAGCAAAATTCTATTGCAGTGCCTGTGTTTCAACCAGTAGAGGGAGGTCACTATGCATATTTATGGCACAATATGTAGAATTCAAATACTAACAACCCATATAGTACCCATATACAGTGGATTTCAGCTGGAAAAAGAATGGTTTGAGGGTTTAGTTGCACAATGGTTTGGGTTAGAATTATTACATTGCTAGATTTTGTTGATACAGTCATCCGTCCTGACCTCCTTCCTATGTGTTAGATGTGTTAGCTAGGTCTCAACATTTCTCCAACTAGTCAGCCTCAGTGCAACGATTCATTGTCAGTTATGATGTAGTTTGTTCGTCCCACTAAGTGTTTGTCCCACCATTCAAATGCACTTCACTTGGTATAACAGCAAGAGAACTTATGGTTGAGACTTTTAGTGCTGATTGAGACCGTCTGCACGTCAATACCACGTCCAGCCAGTTTGTGGCCCAAGCTGTCACGTTTAGTTCAGTACAAAACTAGTCTACAGTACACATAAGGTTAATAGCTCAGCAGCTTGTTTTTTTTTTTTTTACAAGAAAGTTATCACTTCTGTTTGCTTTTTATGGCATTCTGATCACACTTTTAACAAGAAAACAAGTAGGGAGCTCCTGATACGCTACTGATTTGATCTGTGACAATGATTTAGTGTCAGTTCATTTTTAAGATTTGCTTATAGAGATTGGTTCAATATTCCATGTCCATTTTAAAAGATACTAAGAATTATTAACAACAGTGTTAAACTTATAATATATATATATATATATATATATATATATATATATATATATATATATATATATATATTATAAATGTTAAGATATATATTATATATATATAATATATATTTATATTATAAATGTGTTAAGAAGGGCTGTGTTTGCATGACTGTTTCTCACTTTGGCTCTCTATGCATGTTTAAATGCAAAGAGTGATAGTTACTAAACTAGAAAACTTAAATAAACTCAAAGTTAGGCTTGTTAGAATCAATATTAAAGTCCATGTAAAGACAATTTCAATTTTCAGTATATTGGAAAGTAGTTGTTGAATGTCAATATATTACTGAAATGAGGTTAAAACACTTTTTCACCAGTTTTCAGTCCAGGCCTAAAGTGGTCCTAAAGGGTGGCTCAATGACACACTGAGGCCACCCTGATAACTGCTCATTTTTATCTGATTTTGACACATAATTTCATAAACTTGTCAATATTTTTAATCATTCAAATTTGTCTGGGTGGTTAATAACACTTTCTTCTTACTTTACACAGACTTTAAAGCCCTTACAGACTGTATTGCTTTGCATGTGAATTTTGAATTTGAGCATTAATCAATGGCAGCTCCAGAAATGAGAAAATATGATGAAATAATGCCACATAACATTTCTTCATGCTTCCAGTTTTTGATCTTATCCAGATAAAACATGTCCTGGGCCAATGAGCCCATAATTGAGGATTACTGAATAGATAAAGCACAGATCCCTGTGATGGGTTCCAAAGGTCCCAGGTTTGCTGCATATCAATTAACTTTAATAACTAAATGTGATTTTTTTTGTTAGGCTTTTCAAAGGAAGGGCTCAGAGTCCCCTAACAGTCTATGGTGTTACTGAATTCCATTTATCTCTCTGTGGCCATAAATAAGTGGTGCGAGCCAACAGAGGGTTGATATAAAGGCCAGCAGGACTTGATGGATGAAACAGTGAGATGAACGGTCCACAGCACAGCAGCTCTGCACATCACAAATAATACAGAACAAATTAGATGTGCTGATAAGCACAGCGGGGCTTGTGTTTTGGTTTCTCTGGTCTCTTTGACCTGCGGGGCAATGAAGCGCCGCCGTTGACATCACAATCAGTCAGGAAACGAGCTGAAAACATCTCAAAGTCCTTCCCGTATCTGTGCAGTTCAAAACACTGTGAGAACAACAAGGCTTATTTGGGTTAGGTAGAGTTCCATCATCCATCATCTGAAGGAATAAATCATGTTTTGCTAATTTTTGGTCCATATTGGTTGAAATGTATTTACCATTGTTCTATTAATCACATCTTCATAATGCTGACTCATACTGAGCATGAGTCAGCAGACTGTCTTTGACCGGCAGATGTTCTCTGGTGGAGACAAGCATCCAAAGCAGCCATTCTTGTCCTCCTTCTCATCAACTGCCAATCCATTTCCAGTCTTGTGCTGTTCCTCACTTTCATCTTCCGTCGCTGTGGTCCCATCCTCCTCCTCTTCCTCTTCATTGTCACTTCTCTCATCTCCCTTCAGCTGTGGCATAAGAAAGAGAGAAATACAGTACACGTAGAGAAAAAAAAGCAGATTTGAGTGTAAGGGGGGGAAAGGGGAGGAGAAATGGAAGAAGAGGGAGTGGGTGTTCAGCAAATAACGTGCAGCTGGTAGAGCCAGCTGCCAAACGCAAAGAGAACAAAACATCCACCTAAAAGCAGATTTGGAACCTGAGCTGAGCAGAGAACAATGAGCCGGAGTTATGAACTCTTGTCAGTGGAAACTTTCTGTTAACTGCCTTGGAGCACTCTGATGTGTTGTTTTATCATAAACATAGTTCTTAATGTGAAATAATTTGTTTGACTGTTTGAATAGTAAAATTGACATTGAGGGTGTATGTGTGTTATGGAAATGGAATTGTGGAATTAGTGTTATGTTAGTCTAATGTTAGTTAGTTATTTGCTCCTGGTAGCTCAGCAAGCAGATACCTAACAGAGACAGACTGTGTACAGATGGATACAATGAGGTGAGAACACAATGAAAGCCTACTGAAGGTCAATGAAGGTCTACTAAATAATGATCAGGGCTGTCAGCAACAGTCTACCGTCTACAGCTGGCAGGTCATGTCAACATTTAACTGTAATCATGGTAACATCTTCAAAGTGAAGTCCAACATGACAAGAAGCACGAGCAGTCTGAAGAACAGACTGGCTGGAACTTGACACTGCCGTGAGGACGGTGGCAACAACATGTCCAACAACTGCATATCATAAAATGTTTTGCAAATTTGAAAATGCTTTAACTCATAACACAAATGATCATACATCTGCGCCTCATTGTCTGTTGAATAATCTAGTAGCATTTGTTAGGTTTAGGCACAAAAACACCCAGGTTAAGAATAGGAACTTCTATAAGTCCAGTAAGCCTTGTTGTATTTTGTATTTTGAGCATTAAATCGTTTGAACTGCATCCAATCTGCCTGCTTTTGGGTCCAATCCTTTGTGTTCATGATGATTACCCTACTTGACACTGTGACAGTACAAACTGAGCAGCCGTAGACCCAGCAGATGCTTTATTTGATGAAGAACATTATGATTTGTGTTATCACCTCATTTGCTTATATGGGGTTGGAAAAGGAGCTTTGTCTGCCCTGAGGTATCCAAAAAGCCAGGGTTAAAGAGTTTGTTGCTTGAGTGGCACCCCTGATTCCCAGTGAGAATTGGGCCTGCTAGCCCCAGCCTGTTAGTTCTCAGTCTCCTTGCCACCAGCCTGCTGGTAACCAACCTGCTAGCTTTCTGCCAGCTCCAGCTCCTGAGTCAGATAGCCTCCAATCTGCATCCCAGTCGGCTGGCCTCTGGGTCACTCAGTTCCTGAGTCTGTGCCTGAGTTGGTCATCCTGGCTGATGTTTAACCTGTTCCTGATCCCCAGCTGGTGGCCCAACTGACACCTGTTCTTAACTGCTTTATTTAAGAATTTGCTTGTTCCTTTGGATTCTCTGGGTTTGATTTGAGCTCGCCTGACCACCAGTAAGCCTGCACCTCCTCTGCTTGCATTTGAGTCCATTTGTGCTCAGGACAACCCTGCTTGACACTGTCACATTCTTCACTGACACAAATCTAACAAAGACATAACACTGTAGACATGCTGTTCACTGCAACCACCCTCTATGAATGTATGAAAATTGTGATTTAGTGTGAATATTTTATAACCATCAAAGATTTAGCAATAATGATAGATGACAGATTATTCTTACTGAACAGACTTACAGAGCCAATCAGAAATTTTTTGATCATGCGGAGAATAAGGTAGGCCCAGAATATGTGCAGGCAGAGAAGGATGACCAGCATCACATTGAAGAAGTAGTATCCAAAGAAGGCAGGGTAATGGTGAACGGGGTAGACCCAGGTACAGTGGATCAGCCTGAAACACAACAGAATAGAAACAATGACTCAAAATCTCTCATATCTAGGGTTCATATCTGCGTAGTGTGTAATTAGATTATTTGAATATTTCTATGAGCAGGTGGGGGTGGGATTGGCTAGGTGTTGACCCAAAGTGAGGCTCTACATATAAGACAAATCAAGTTTTCTCAGATCTAGCCTTAATTTTATCATGTGTTTTGAACTTACTGTCATCTCATATTTAACCTATTTATTACATTCACCTTTCTTAAATAGATCTAATTCAACAGGCATGCAATGAACCCTATCTTTATGGAGGTTCTTAATGTTCAGTTTGTTTTGTTGTGTTTCAGGTTTTTAGAGGTATTGATTCAACATTCAGTCGTTCTGTGTTATAATGGGTTGGTTTTTATCATTATTAGATGACATTATTAGAAGACATGAGGGTCCGTTGTTTGAATTGCAGGGGATGTTACAATGAATTGTCTTAAATGTCTCGGCCACCAAGACACTAGCAGACAAGTGTTCCTAATGGCACTGATGGTCGAGGTGAAGAACATGGACAGCAGCAACAAGATGGAGATTATTTGCAGCTGCCACCTAACTGATGATGGCTGAACTCTTTCAGTTTTCTGTCGCAGCTGTGACAATGCTTACAGAAACCATGTAATAAACAATGGGGGGAATTATTACTGGATATTTTACTGGTCTCTAAATTCACTAAATTATACTCCTCTTCAACAATGGGATTATCCAGCTCAGGCCAACAAATAATGCTTATCTTATTAGTTAGCTCCTAACATATTTTCTAAGTCTACTAAGCTACATGATGGGATTAGAGTTGTTGGATGGCTGCAGTGATTTCTGTTTTTTTTTTTGTTTGTTTGTTTGTTTGGGGGTTTTTTTCAGAAAAAAAAATGACCATCAACACACAGCCTCCAAAATGGCAGGACTATTAGATTTGAATGCATTTTAGCTAATAAGTAGACGACAAAATGCATACAGTATGTTATCTACAACATTTTATCTTAGAAATTGCACCAGTTTAAGGCATTCTCAGAAAGAACACGTTGTGGAAGGTACGGACAGTCAGCAGCATTTGTAGCAATTTGTGCAAGCGATTCTGGAAACAGTGAATTGGACAAACAACTTAATCTGTTTGTATCTGTTTGTAGACTGATTTTATTGTAATTCCAGTTTGACTAGGCATGTAAAAATAGTAGTAACTTCAAATGAATTTCCTTATGAAAATAAACAACTGAACTAATTTACTTAATCGTGTTGAACATGTTGAATCAATGAATATGGAGTCTTCAGTATGTTTATAGTTTTGTCAAAAGGAGATCATATAAAATAGCCCAAATGTGTGTGATTTCTTTAAGAGATCCAGAGATCCAGTAGCTTTGGATAATTTTAAAGTTTTTCCCACGTTCCTAGAGTCAGACCTAATGAATGTCTTAGATTTGTATTTGGTGTCGTCTGTTATGTCAAATATCAATCTCAATATAGTGTCATAGCATCTCTGATATCAAGTTATACAAACAAGAAGGTAAGCAAGCTGTTTTAGAGGTTACTGTCATTCTACATACTCATGCAGATACATAAATACATATGCAGATTATCATAAACACACACACATGTCATTTATGAGCTTACCAGAATGGGAAAATGATCAGTCGTGTCACCATAAACACTATGGCAAAGATAATAAAAAGAGTTTGGCAGATTTTCTCCGATTTGGCGTAGTTGAATAATTTGGCAGACTAAAAGAAAAAAGAAGTTGTATTGTTAGTTAACCACATTCAAAAACTCCATTCTCTCCATTTTTTTAAGCATATCATATTCACTAGTAACTATAAAGACTTAATGGTATCATAGTATAATTTAAACCAGGCAGGTATCCACTGGAATTCCGTTCATATCAGACATTTATGTCACACAATTTACATCAAGTGCTAACATTCAGTGCCAATGCCAACTGTGTGTTCTTGTAAAAATGTAAAGAGAGATTACAGTATAGCAGGCAACCAGAGTAAGCAGGCGTGTGTGTACACATTTTTAGTAGTGCAGGGTCTCTCATATCATATGCTTTGGTCATAAACCCATTGATGTAAATGAACATCTCTACATGGAGGTACACATTTATCATATGACTTTATACACATTAAAAACCATCCTGTAGGCATTGGTGAATTTGCACATTTGTTTCACTCTAATAATAATAACAATAATAATAATAATGGAACAATTATATAAAGATGGAGTTTGAATAGATAAAGGTGGAGTGAAGTGGAGAGCAGTAAAAGTGAGCAGTTGCTATATTGTTTACAGTGTAAACACTGCCGCCCTTCCTCTCTTTGCTTCTGTATACAACTGCCTTCAGACTATGATGGTCCAGCTCTTTTCAGTCCGCCTGAGGCAGCTGCCAGTTCAGAATACAGAACATAAATGTTGCCTGGAGGCAGCTGGCAGAAACCATTTGCTGACTGAAAGCACCTTAAGTGATGTGAAAAAAGTGACCTCCCCTGTCAAATGTATTATGCATGCATTAACACGTTAATGTGTTTTAAGCACTATGGAGCACACCTGATATCACAGTTCACCTGCTTTTATTGACCAGGTATCACAAACAGCTGTTGTGTCCATGCAGCTGTCATTTGTTGACATTTGTGACATCAGTGGCATTAATCACTATGTGTTTCTGAGTATGTGAATTAACAAAACATGTGTTTATACACATGCCCGCTAACCATGCTGGCTTGCAATAGATGGGATTGTAGTATATCTGAACTTCATGCATGAGACCAGAGTTACATCCTGTTGCATTATAGGCAATAATATTGGAGGCAACTGCTGGTTGTAGGTTGTATATCATGGCCACTAGTCAACATAAATACATACGTAATCACATTTATTTTTAAAAGTCAGTAAATTGTCAGTAAATTACATACAACAATTTTTGATCTTGCCTTTCTGTATTAAAACCTAAAATAAACTATAGTTCCTGAGCCTCAGAGTTTCTGTCCTTTGGGTTACTTGCAAATATCTATCTAATCAGGAGACTTTTAAAAATCCAGTTTTAAAACTTAAAGACAATATTTGAAGATGAAAATCACCTCAAGATACAGTAATACTTCTAAACTATGTTGGAGGGGTTGTTGGTGGGGGTCTGCACACATATTATTGTGGGATTGCCCAATGATCTGAAATTTCTGGAAGAATATTTAAAAGAAGATTAAACATGTTTTAGGTATTAACTTTACTTTAGATCCAGCACTTTACATACTGGGTATATTCATTCTACTACACAATGTTATTGAAATTCTCCCCAATACTCTAACAAATTGACAATTCTGTCTGATATCAGGCAACCTCCCCATGGAACACCCACAGATGTTTGGTCCAGGTCCACACAAATATCAAACATATTTTATATTAAACTGAGTAGATATTACTGAAAGGCTGGTGGTGGTTACACAAAGACCATAAAAAGCACTTTAGCTAATCTGCATTTTAAGTGGCCATGGTATATAAACCATTAACAGTTGACCTAACCTTAACGGTAGTTTTCATGCACTAATATTGTAGAAAGAAAATATTTTATAATCCAGTATCAACATGTTATCAGGTGACAAGCTGTTTAAACCAGGTGTGGCTATGACTGACCTCCAGTAATACGTCAGAGGTATCATGGACGAGCATGACCAGAGTTCCTATACGAATGTAGTTGACACACCAGGAAAATGATAAGAGAACCAGCGTGGCCAAGTGGTGGATGATTTGCTCCTTAAAGTCCTGAAAAAGGAGAAACATAAAATTTCAGTCAGTTACCATGGAAAACACTAAATTACAGTCCCACCTGCACCACCTAGAGGCTACAATGTTTTGCACCACCCAGTATGACACTGGGTGGTGCTAGAGCAAAAGTAAGAAAGTCATTGAAATTAAAAGGGCTCATCCTGCGAGAAGCTTGAATGTTCTCAGCAAATGTCACAGAAATCCACCAATTATACCAAACCGTGCGGGCTCGCCACACATTAATCAGCTTTGACCCTCTGGAGACCGTGAATGTCCAGCAGCTATAGAGCCATCTTGCTTCTGTCATGTGACATTGTTATGCTTAAGACCCACGAGTGACATGACCTGGGTCGCTTGTTCACGTTATGATCTGATGAAGGGTCCTCCAAGCCTTTTTTGCACCACAGACTGTTTTTATATTAACAGTGTTGATGTAATTGTCAAGTGTGGCTGTTCTTCACACTTCAACACACTAGAGGATAATACAGGGCTTCCCATTATTTTTAGATTATGTTTGAATTCCCTGTAGCTATCCTCACAACACACAAATAAGGCAAGATACTAGTACAAGAACAAATTGTATGAGGCCACTATCTGGATGTTGCTCAGAGGTTTAGCAGTTTCTTCATTTAAGAAGAAGGGTTGGTGAATGAGAAGGAATGAGAAGGAATGAGAAGGCTTGTAAACCTGAAGGAGAGAGTTCAGGTTGGTGGGTGACATGCTAGTGGCTACTCATCCGCTGTTTTTTGCAGAGGTTTTACTCTAAATGCTAACAGCCCTGCCAGAAGTGCATCACAGCAGTGAAGGTGTGAGATGATACTTGAGGCCTCATTTATCATTTGTGCATTAAATTGTGCTAAAGCAGGAGTTGTTTTTCAGCTTTGTCTTTCTTCTTTTGTAAAAGAGAAACTCTTCATTAGGGATACGAGGACTTGTGGTGTAGTGTGGTTGACCATATTTGGCATTCTGGGTGTGTTCCTATATGTAAATGTTTCTGTGTATGCACAAACAGCTGGATGTAGAACAGGGAAGATTTATCAACAGACATAGTATTAAGTTGTGCATGACAAATGAGGCCCCTGATCTTTCTGATGTTATATAGTGTGAAGTGACTTAACAAAGTGACAGTCAGTTAACTGGTCAATCATGTTGCCCAGATTTCTTGCAGAGTTTGTTGAAGACAACAACACAAAGCCAAGCTGGACTCTAATGTTAGGGATTGGATGGGATCACCAAAGGTTGACTCTTAGAGAGACTGAATTGAAGGTAGCATTCTATTGCTATGTCTGGGAGGCAGGACAGCTAGAGCTGGGTATCAGCATAGCAGTGGTACAAAAAACTATGTAAATTGATACTAAGGGAGGTAATGTATATTGAGTCAAGAATGGATCCAAGCAATGTTTCTTCTACCCCAGCAGAAAGAAATGATGATCTTTTCACACCTAGTTCATGTATGGTAGACAGGAGGATTTGGTGATTCACTGTGTCAAAGGCTGACAACGAGCAAGATGAGAACTGGTGGCTGCTCTCTTTGACCTGAGGTTTTCTATCACTGACAGAAAAACAGCAAAACAGTTTCAGTGGTAGTAAAATCAAAACCAGATAAAGTAAAAGCTCAGTTTGTTAAGTTTCTATGCAAGCCCACACCCTCTTTTGTCTGTGTTCTCTACATAGTGCAAGAGATCGCTACTCTCCATCAACCACTACTCACCTTTCTCTTGACATCAAAGGCAACGCTGAAGAGAAGAGAGCCATAGAAGCTCATCTCTAAGATATAATACCAGTACTGAGACTCCAGCATGGACTGCAGACAGAGAGAAACACAGAAACAGAGTCAGAAAGACATGGTCAACATGTAACATGATGCTACAGTGAGTCTTAGTCACACAGACAAAGGACTTGTCTCTGAAGGCCTCTCTCTTTGTCCTAACCCATTTAGCTGGAAGGAAGGAACTTTAGATCAATCTATTGTTCAGTCTAAGACATCATCTCCACTCTGCAAGAACAGGCTGAAGCTATGGGATACACCCATCAAAGTGTGTATAGCTGAATGACATCATAGTTTGCAGCCAGTATATAACCAAACTTATATTCATCCCACTCACAACTAGAATACAGCTCTATTTGTGTTGCCTCATCCTGAGAAACACTTTATGTGTGCGACATAGTTAAATTACTAGGGGCAGTTGCACAACAGTACAATCAGATTAAAGATGATGTCATTATGGGTGTCTTGACCCAGATCAAACACACCCACAATGTTATTTGACCAACAGGTGTAACTAACTCAAATACTAAATGCTAAAATGCAGGACAGGATGTGAAGTTCATGTTGTTTATGCATCTGATTTTATGATATTTTATTCTACAGTCCCAGATTTACTCTTGTACAGCAGCTTTTTGTTTGGTCATCAGAGAGAAAACCAGAAAACATTTTCTCCATAAAATATGATCCAATTTCACCAAGATCAGTTAAATGTCAGTGTGAAGGACTAAGATACAAAGAAAAGACAAACATGAAGAAATGTGGATGAAATTAAGGGGACTGAATTGTACCCAGTGATTACCATCTTCCCCGAAACTGGACACCTGTTACCACAAGTTCTGTATTTAGGTCTATATTATATAGTACTATGGATTAAATGAAATTAAATCATTCAAAAGGCATTCTATAATCAGCATCAAAGCATCAAACCTGAATTATATTTATTTTTCTCTCTCCCTTTCTTGTTAATATGATGACTATGGTGTGGAAGGAAAGCATGCAAACCTGCTTTGGAAAGCCTGTCCATACTTCCCGAGTGTCATAAAACCATTCTTTCTGCAGAACAGGAGACATAGTTATTATATTTGTTTTATATTTGTTAGGTTTATTTGAAATATAGAAATATATAGAGCCACACTCAAAAGGATGCAAGTGACTTTTAAATGTGACAGCTGTTGTTTCACAGTTAAATCTACTCACATCGTACAGTGCTGCTATTCCTCCGATGAACGCAAACATGTAAAAGACAAACCTCCAACTGTAGGAAGCAGAGGGGAGATGATGATGTATAGACGATGACTATTGGAGGTATTGCATTAATATCATCATCACACACACACACACACACACACACACACACACACACACACACACACACACACACACACACACAGTAGTGACCTGGCCTCTCTGAACTTCTTCAGGACTCCAGGGCGGTCTTGGCTGCGGCGTCTTCTAAACCAGCGTTCAATTTGTCTCACTGACAAAGAGCTTTTCTTAGACAGCCCCACAATGTCTGCCTGGAAGGAAATGAATGCAGACATACATATAGACTGGTGGTGGTCATTCTGTGTTGGGAACCAACGAATGCAGTCAACAGTGAGGTTTGTAAATTAACTAATGGAATAAGGACACTGATTTAGAAAAAGAAAAAAGAAAAAAGGGGCAGTGATGTGGACATAATCTGTGATGTGGACACAAGGGATTAATGAACGAATGCAAGTGAAATACAATCAGGCTTTTTACAGTGGATCTAGCAGGAATTCACGAGCCCTTGAGCCCAGGTACATTGCAGCGATGATTCCAGATGTTCAGGGAAAGCATCAGCATCTGTATTAAATGAAATCTAAAGATCTAAACTATGTAACATAAATTTAAAATAGCAGATTTCAGATTACAGGAACATTCTTGTTATGCAGCTTGTGGGCTATAAAAAATATAAAATAAAATATTTCAAAACTAGCCATCAAGGTTAATGCTGAAAACTGCTCTATGCCTGGTTGGATCAACAGTCTGGCCTTTTTTTCACATTCAAACATCCATGGAGTTTTAAGGGAGGAGATTTGATTGTTACATGACAACACAAAACAAAAGAGACCCAAGTAATGTTCCCTGTGGGATACCATATTTAACCCTAAAACTGGAGTACTTTTTCCTTTACAGTATCAAATTATTCTTGTTGGTTTGGGCTGCCAGTTATAGCAGAGTCTAATAACACAGTGTTCAGATGACCAGACAGGTTTAAAATGAACCAAAACAGTTCAATGTAGTTATCTTAACCAATTAGCAAGCAAAAATCAAACAGGAAGCACACAAAATCTGCCTCCATATCCAAAACTGTGAACAGTGCAGATTCATTCTAATGCAGTTAATAGTACTGGTGTGTAAATGGTGTTTATATTTAAATGAGTGACTAATATTTGAATTTTTACTTTTTTTTTTTTTTTTTTTTTTACCTGAGCAGGATTTCTATAGCGAGTAGTGTAGTAGACTTCCAGGATAGGGTTGTCCTCTACTTTCAGATGGACTTTCTGCTTTATCCCAACAGAGACTGCAACTGGTGTTGCTATCCACCTGGAGTGGATACACAGTGAACACAATATTATTATTACTACTATTAGTCATATTTTCATTAAGGCAGCACAGTGGAACAGTGGGTAGCATTTTAGCCTCACAAGAGAGTTCCTGATCCAAACCTCAGCTGGGGCCTTTCTGTGTAGAGCTTGCATGTTCTCTGCGTAGGTTCTCTATGGGTACTCTGGCTTCCTCCCACAGTATAAAGACACGCACTGAATAGGTGAATTGGTGACTAAATTGGCCATGGTTGTGAATGTGAGTGTGAATGGTTGTTTGTCTCTATGTGCCCTGAGATGAACTGGCAACTTGTTCAGGGTGTACCCCGCTTCTTGCCAAAAGTCAGCTGGGATAGGCTCCAGCACCACTGTGACCCTGATGAAGATAAGCGCTTACAGATAATGGATGGATGGATGGATATTTTCATGAAATGTTGTAGTTATCATAATTATTATTGCTGCTGTACATCGCCCCCCTTCTCATCTCATCTAGTCGCAGCAGATATCATTATAAGTCAGGTTATACTCGAGGTTTCTGCCTCTTAAAGAAGTTTTTCCCTGTCACTGTTGCTTGCTCATGGTGGGAATGTTGAGTCTGTAGACTGTATAAGAGCTCATTTGAACTGAAGGTTGTAGTTATATTACTAGTAGGGGTAGTAATACTGTTAAACTACAGTACACTGGGTTTACAGTAGATGTTACAGTGGTTTTTATACAAAATGACAATAATTTACTATCACTATTTTTTCCAGTCTAGTAATGTGATCCATAATGGTGGCCTGTACACTGCAAAAAGAGATGTTAAAAATGGTACATGCAGAATTTTAACACATGTAGTGAGTAAATTTAACACAAGACGTATCAGCTTATTTTTAATTTCCCTAGAACTTGTTGATGTATTTTTGTTGTCTTTTTTCCCCCCTTTATTGCTGAAGCATATATTGTCTCTGACAGAAATAATCTAATTAGCACTGGAAAAGGAAGTGCATGGACTGGATTAAGTACAGTGGGCTTTGGGACGTTTACTGCCCACAGCATCTTCTGATCACTTAGCCAGACGAGCCAGACCAAGTGCTGAGACACTCTGTTACATAATGAAATTTTAAATTCAGTACAGAAAATTTGTAATGGCTCAGAAAATGACAGGCCGACGTCCCAGGAGCATGACTTGCAGACAGCCCGGTTAAGATGAAAGTTCAGGAGATAAAACAGGCAAACTGGAGCTGTGACATTGTGACTACAGCAGCTGTTCAACAATGGTTACAGTCTTGCTTTAGGGCTCTGTAAAGATGGTGGTTTTGGTTAAATACCGATAAAGTAAACATGCCCGGCTGTTATCTTTTTAAATATTTAACTAAGACCACCAGTTCTGCCTAATATTACCCAGTTTCTAAACAGATCCACAAAAACTTGATTCCTGTGCTAGTTGTCACAAAGAGATGACAGTATGGAACAAAAGATCCATTAGTGACCCATTAGCTCCTTTCAGAAATCTTTGGGTCTCTTATGATGATCTCTGACAGCAGGAAGTTACCAACAGGAGTTAGTTTAAATATCACCAAACTTATTTAAACTGTAATATACTGTCTAATCCTTCAGCAGAGTATGGTAATGGTACATGGGACAGTAGTTGCATCAGATGTGGAGCTTACCTTTCAAACATGTATCTGATAAGTAAGAAGGCCAAGGCGTAGGGGACAGTGACATAGAGATGTGATGCTTTGGCATAGACCCGACCATCCTTGTCCTCCAGGTCAGCCCAAGTCAGGTTCCTGGGTAACCAGATTCTGTCCCACCAGAACCACTCATACAGAGTGTTAAACATCCCTCCACCCTGTCAGAAACACAAACACAAGAAGGAGTAAGTTTGGTGAAAGTAGCTACCAACAGACATGTAGCACTGTTTGTTAATGTCTAGAAGGACAGAACTGACAATTCACAACTCACAATGGCCAATTGCCCAGAAACTGATATCCAAAAAATCACCCTTTAAACAATGAGTTTGTCAACAAGCTTCACGTTCTTCTGGAAATTCCTTTTAATATTGCCATGGAGCCTGATCTCAAAGACAAATCTATACACTACTCACAAAAAGTTCAAGATATTCAACTCTTGGGTGAAATTTATGGAAAATGTAAAAAGTTCATGCTGCAGTGATGTTATATCATGAAGGTAGGGCATTTCATTAGAAGCATGCAATGGCATTTTCTTCACCTTGAACAACTTACTGAAACAAAAGCTAACCACAGTGGTGTGTATACCCCAACAAAATATGTCAATGTCTCAGTAAGTCGTCATGTATCCTTGACCATCGATTACAGCTCGACTAGACATCTCATGCTGTTCACAAGTTGACTTATTGCAACCTGCTGACGGCACTCTGTGACACTCTAAGCTCAGTGGTAACTTCCCTCTGAGTACATCCTGTTTGAAGCCTCGCACTGGCCAGGTACTGTTGATGGATTGTTAGGTGTCGCCTTGATGAAGATGACATGATGAAGAGAATGTTTTAAATACAAACTGTCATTGAAGCAGAACATTCACTGGTCCACTGGTTCTCCATATGATTATAAGGAAAACAAACCAAAATTCCAATAGCATAGCAGATTATAAACTCTTAGTCTGTGTGTTCCTCTCTGTCAAGCAGTGTCACTTGCACATTAACCATCTGTTAATTATTATTAATATTAATATTACACTGAGATAGAACAAAAGTGCAAAAGTTATCTCTTTCTTGAGTTATTTTTTGATGACAGGAGATAATATTTCAGAAAGAGGCTTCAACTGGCAAACTGCAGTCACTGATGCTACAGTTACTGTAATGTACATAAAGGTCTATTTCCTAAACAAATATTGACTCAGTGAACCCTCCCTTACTCTCAAGATCACTCCCAAGCCTTCAACTCTCTCTCTCTCTCTCTCTCTCTCTCTCTCTCTCTCTCCTCTCTCTCTCTCTCCCTCTCTCTGTCTCTCTCTCTCTCACACACACACACTAATACACACAAAGAGAGAGAGAAAGAAAGAGAGAGATAAAGACAGATAGAGGGTGAGAGAAAAAAACGGACAATGAAAGCCTGGGCTGCAGCCTAACAACACGTCGCAGTTCAGAGCAGTTAATAATGGAGACAATAAGTGGTGTGTGTGTGTCTGTGTGTGTCTGTGTGTGTGTGTGTGTGTGTGTGTGTGTGTGTATGTGTGTTCTTTTGGGAGGTAAAATAGCATGTATAGAGGCACTCGGCTAGCTCAAGCTGACAACACATCTATTCAGTGTTCTATCAACCCTCAGTGGAAGCCAAGTTGTTGAGAGACTCCCCACAACAGGAGGACAAACAGGACTGTTAGTATTCTCCTGCAGTCCTCTTTTTGAATACAGACACTCAAAACACCAGGGAGACTCAGTGCAGTAAAAGCACTGAGAACCAGGTGGATGTAGATGTGTTCCCGACTGCACTCACCAGAAAAACAAGAATTTGTTATTTGCTCAAAACTACAAACATGTATGTTTTGCTGACAGGCAACTTTTGGTGGTTCATGAATAATAACTGTCCCCTAGAGAGCAAAGGCACACAGAATGTGGCCCTTTAAGCACTGTAAAAACCTCTAATGGTCAACTCATTGTGCTGGCACTGCAGGGACGGGCTCTGTTGACAATCTCACTGGTGACTGTGACCAAGCACAGCCCTCTCTGGTTTCCCAGATATAATTGCATTATATTTATAATGACAATGGATGCTTGAAACGGGCCATGCCTTGATACGAACAAGCTGCTTAAGGAGGTTATGTGTTATCATCTCCATTTAGTCAGTCAATAGGATGGAAGGGTGCATGTTTGCATGCCTGCATGTTGCACAGAGAACTCTCTGACTTCTCCCCGGCTGTCTCAAAGTGTCATCAGGGAGCTGTTTTGGAACACTTCAACAAAATCAACAAGTGTACTTTCACTCAGAAATTAAAGAAGCAGTAAAGAAGAATGAAACCCCTAAATCACCACTAAAACAAGATGTTTTCGTGACCTTGGGCTTCACACAGTAAAAAAGAAAAAAAGACCATTCCTGACATGTCAGTTTTGTTTAGTGCTTTGAGTGGCATTGAAGGAGCTTTGCCATTCCACCTTTACATAGCTGCTGGACCTACAAAGGTTACCCAGCAATCCAGGTCCTTGAAACTGTCAGACTGAGATAGAAAACAGTCCCCCCCAACCCTCCACAACTAATCTTAACCCAAGCCTTTTGATTTCAAGTGGGCAGACCACACAGCGTGGATCACAGAGGATCTTTGTCTTGATCTTTCTGAGAACAGGGATGTCATTTATCCCAACTCAGCCGTGAGAAAGAAAGCTTGCAAGAGCCTAAGAGCAAACTTAACTGTAGGATCTCTTCTGATCAAACAACTCCCCTGTAAGCTGTGAGCAGCCTTGAACGTCCAACATCAGCACAGGAGATAAAATCAGAATAAAAATAAAGTGTCACTCGCGTTCAAGCTAAAAAAAACAAGCAGGTGGATCTTCAGTCATATTCCAAGGTCACAGGGGAAACAGAGTCTTACCTTTCCGCTGTCAGTGTCTCCAGATAAAGCAGGTAAGGGCTGTTGTTTCCAGGCCGGCTTCCTGCTGTGTGTGTGTTTGCTGTGGGAAATTAACACGGATGGTAAAAAAAAAAAAAAAAAAAAAAACTCTATTCCCTCGCTACAACAAGCAAGCCAGCCACTCTCTCTCTTTGTTTGACATTCTTTAGCGTCACACCCAGGCACAGCACAGTCACAATTACCTGGGAAGAGTTTTTTTTCTCTCCCCTCCAGGAAGTAGAGGTAGGTTAGCGGATTGCCACAACACACACACAGCACACACATACACAAGCTTTGCCCTCAAGGGATCTCATAACCTTGTTTGTACTGTGTTCCTGATAAGAACAAGAGCAGGTTCTCCTACAGAACAAACCTTGGTGGGCCAGGAGACACAAGTGGGAACATACTAGACATGGACTGAGATACATATACTGACAAATAGTGTGTGATGTACCCTCTGTTGAAGCAGTAACAGATACTACTACTACTACTACTACTACTACCAAATTTCAGCTGTTTTATGTTATTGCACATCAGCTGATCCCTGAGATACTTAAAACCAGTTCATCTGCTTTAAGCACACACACTATCTGAGTCATTATTTGTAATTTCAACAAATCGTTACACTTACAAACTGACATCTCAACTCCCATCACTGCTTACACTTCAAGTGACACCTGATCTGTTTTCAGTTTTTACAGTTGAACTGGCATCTCCTCCTCTTCTGTGCCTTCACTGGAACTCTTCTTGAATTTCGACTGTCTCAAACTGCTTTCAGCACTTTTCGCTTCAACTGTTTGGACTCACAAACTTTAGGCAGTTTTGAAAAAGAAAATCAAACTTAAACTCATGTCAGCAGTTTTAACTGTCAGTTTCTTTTCTGAGGTTAAAACAAACGTTTTTATCTTTTACCTTTTAGATTATAATCTGTATCTTTACGATACTGACATTTCCACCAGGCTGATAACACATTTACACAACTATAATAATGATCCTCTCACAGACTGATGTCATCATTAAACAGTGCATATAAACAGAACAGCTGGGTACACTTGCTTGAAGTGAGTCAGCTCCATCGCAGGTGGGTAGGTGTGTGTACTGACAGAGCAAACAGTGTGTGTGTCGAGTGATACTCGATGCCATGCAAAATCAATGGGGCCCTTTTATGACACTCCAAGCTAATGATTAATATGACAGTTACATGGAAATGTACCTGGACAGTTCCTGCTGGGATAAAAGAAAACCAGAGAAACACTTTAAACTTTCAAACATGGAGGTTGAGCTAGGACACTTCTACAATTCTACATTGGTGTTAACTCAATACAGCTGCACTACACCAATTCATAAAAAAAGGTTATGTGCAATAACGTGGAATAACAGGCAAAAAGTATTGAACAGGCCAACTGAAAAATATTTAGTGTCATAAATATAACACATATTGGAGAAGTCTTTGTTTGTAAGATGCTTCCTGCACAAAGAAGCTCATCTCTCACAGCGAAAACCCAAATGTTTGTGACAAACTTCAAACAGGCTTCAGCATGAATTTCCTTCATTAGGAATCTTCCTGAGTGATCACTCATGTTGAATATTTGAGGAGACAGTGTTCTCCTCTCCTTTTTCCCTTTGTTTTTCCTGTTGTGTCGGCCCTCTTCTTTGTCTTGTCAGTATTAAACCCGGCTCATTCATCCAATTGTCACCAGATCGTTCAGACACCTTTAATGGTACGTGGTTACGGCCAATTATTCCTATTGTTTGCCACTTGATTCCTCATTTGTTTGACTTCTGTTCTCTTCTCCCAGAATCACTCAGTTAAACCAGCCCACTACTATTTCTACACTATTACTATTAAACTACTTCATCTTAACAGACCATGGTGGTGAGGTGTATTGCCTGTTGTTTTCTTTGTGACGACTCTACCTGATACTTCCAGATCTTCCAGAATAGAGATTTCAAACACAGAATTCAAAATAAAATAAATACACAATACAAACAGATATTATGCATCTAATCTTCCATTAACAAGGACCCCTTCGTGTGAGGCTACAGCCATGAACACCAGTGCAGTGTGCATGTTAATATGTTGAATGGAATACTTTGCAGATACTTTAGACTGACAAAAATAGAAGCACAGATCTCAGGTTATCGACACAGCTCTTGTCAAAATGTGATACATCTGACTTTTACTCCAGAGTTATTTAAGTTCACAGTACAGCAGGAAGAGGAACTGTCAGGAAAGAAGAAACAGTCTGACAGATTGACTTTAACACTGTTTAAAGGGAAGCAAAACCTCAAAACTAGCCTGAGAATTTGGTGAGCGGTTCAACACATACAGTGTATGTTAAGAACAGTGGACACACTTCAACTTCTGTGAGGAGCATGAATTATTCATCTATTAATTATTGACATGTGATTGATAGCTACCCAGCATGTGGCACAAAACTTTAGTAACATGCATTAATGAGACAGAGAAGAAGAGAAGAGCTCAGTGCATCATGGGGTCCATAGTACCTATAAACACCTATAGTAGCAAAACTAAAGGACAGTGCAGGACTCAGCTGAGCTGCCCACTTCGAAAATTAAATAAATCCCAATGATTATAACCAATAATTCAAAAAGAAATCAAGTAAATAATTAAATAAAATAAAATAAAATAATAATAAAAAATGTAAAAAAAAAAAAAAAAATGAGACTACGGAGCTGGTTCCAGAAGAGAGGAAGAGGAGACTAAAGGAACCATAAGGAACTCTGCATTGTATGAGTGCAGAAAATGCACAATAATCTAATTTGGAAAAGTGTCACAAAGGTAAGATTTAGGTTTTTGGGCTGTTAACTTAAGATGTCATCTCATTTACCAACTTATTCCTATTTGGGTTTACTGAGGCTGGAGCCTGTCCCAGCATGCACTGGGTGGTAGGCAGGACGACACCCTGGAATATATGTCTGATCAATTAGAGGACTAAAGGGCTTGATATTCTCCAAAAGGGACGGTGGAGATGCAAGAGGTCCACTGAATGTCTATTACATGGTTTGCACAAGCAGCCATAATTAAAAGTAACTCAACACCAGGCTGAACAGCAGTGCTTCACTGGCCTTCATGTTTGAGTTTCTAGTCTGTGTCACCACAGCCAGCGTCACTGGTGGGTGTGTTTAGGCATGGTCAGAAGTTGAGAGGAGTCTAGCTGCAAACAACACACCCACTTCACTACATAAAACACCCATTTCACTACAGGACACACCCATGACACACACCCTTAGATAACTAAACTGAAGTTCCTGTGTTTGAACCTAAACAAACTGTGACTGCTGTGTCAGGTAGTATGTGTCCTGTGGTACCATGGACCTGCAGATAGACCTATTTGCAGAAGGTTGTCTGTTGTAACAGTGATACAGTCAGAGGAAACTTTATTTACTTTACGTTGTTTACTTGATTCACTTGTCCACGTGTCTGTGTGGGTTCTCTCTGGGTACTCTAACTTCCTTCCACAGTCCAAAGACATGAACTCAGGTTAACTGGTGACTCTAAATTGTCCGTAGGTGTGAATGTGAGTGTGAATGGTTGTTTGTCTCTATGTGCTCTGTGATGAACTGGTGACTTGTCCACAGTGTACCCCGCCTCTCGCCCAAAGTCAGCTGGGATGGGCTCCAGCCCCACCGTAACCCTGATGAGGATAAGATAATGGATGAATGGACTTCATTCACTTGACTACTTATTTACACTTTATTTTGAAGAGCTTTATATGCTTCCAAAGAAAATCATTGCAAAGAGCTTGTAGAGAAATATGGCAACTGACATAAACATACAAAAAAGCTGGAGTGAGTAAATTGGAAAATACAGACTTGATCTGATCAGAGGACCTGTTGACCTGTTATATATAGTATATAGTATATATCTGAAACAGGCGTTGCCATGCAGGTTACAAGAACATTGGAATGAATTAACTGGGCTCACATAAGGCCTTTTAGAGGACCTGGTCAAAGCTTAACAGCACCATTTAGGAGCACTTGTAAATGATTCAGGGATATTTTGCAGACAGGTGAAGAAAGACTTTCTATAGTCAAGATGAAGTGAGGTGAAAGAGTAAATATTCATCTGTGTCGGCGTGAGACACAATCAGCCTGAGTTTTGCAACATTTCTCAGCCGGAAAATCTCCAGGGGCAAGACTGGCTGGAGCAGAAACAGAAACTTTTGAGCTCCATTATGAGATACATAATCTGTGTAGCAGTGATAGAAGATACCTTAAAAGTGACTTATTATGTGCCTAAGGGGGTGCAGCGTACGGACATACAGATCACTGCAGCAAAATGAGAAGCTACACAGCTGCAGGTCAGCAGAAACGTGTTTTGGGGGTGTTAATGTGCTCTTCTTCAGTTCTGACAAATGTGTGCTGTCCATAGCATACTATTAATGTGTCATTACTGTTATGTTGTTATATAAGAACTATATTTGTCTTTTGTCTTTACTGTTTATATATGTTCTCATATGTTTCTGCATGTTGCTATTGGTTGTTGTGCCACTCTTGCCTTCTGGAATACATTTACATGGGGTGGGTGTAAACGATCCAATAAAGAAGTATTATTAGATTTTTGTACTGAACTGGTTAGAACTGATTAGTTTATTAATGGCAGAGACAGACAGTGCACATTAATAACTTCTCAGAAAATATGCCAGAATTGTGCCAGGCTCACATCAGGCAGGCGACAGTTGAAAGCACAGAAGAATAATGCGTGTGCAGAGAGCAGCAGTTTTCACAGTGAGGGCAACCATGACAAGTAGGTCAACAAACAGGAAAACACATCAATGTTGTGAATGCGTGTTCACAAGTTTGATTGCCTCTTAATGCTGAGGAGTAGGAATGGCAGTCGTTGTGGTAAATTGTTCCAATCCTTTGAGGATTACTAACCACATTATACAATCCCAGAGAAGCAGATTATCAAAGTTATCAATGAATTTTCAGTCATGGGAATGAACTGATCAGTTTATCCTTCCATCTATTCTCCTTGTCTTTACACACTTACCCGTCCCACAGAGTGGAAGGCAGGAAGACACCTGGACATGCCTAAAATCCATACAATGACACATTTATACAAAGAGTTTAGCTTCCACGTCACCTCACAGAAGACACCACAACACATGTTCTGTATTTTATTATTTATTGAAATGTGACAGCTGTGACTGCTGGGAACAGGTCTCTACCTGCACCAAGAGCTTTAACAGTGAAGATGGGTTATATGGGAAGAGTTTCTTTGCCTGCAGCCTCGTCACCACCTCCCTGAGCTCTGAAAGACAGAAGACTGCTCTGGCTGACAGAGGTAGACATGAGGTTTGCCCCGGCAGTGATGGCCCTTCTAGTCTTCTTTCCAGCACAGAGTTAGGATGTCTCAGTAATCCTGTTGAGTGAGAGGACCCATATTGTTCCTGTCTGACAGGTACAGATGGTCCGCTAATCTCCTGTTTCACATCCAAGGCACTACACACAGACATCCCAGGTTCATCCTGACAATCCATGCCCTCTGGATCAGATTCATCAGAACTACCGTACTCTACAAGGCGAAGCCCGGCAATCGAACTGATCATTTCTGCACCTGTGGGATGGACACAGGGGCTGATTTCAACTTGACCTGGCCCACCTTTGTGTGTCAGTACGAAGGTATCACCACCACACGAGGCAGTAAGCGGCTTCTGTGTTGAAAGAAGACAGTCTGACATGCTGATTCTCCCACATGCTGCCATGAAGCCCTGCCAGTCAGCTCTGAGGTACTTCAGGTACCGCACAAAGTACTCCAGAAAGCAGGTTTCAGTGGAGATGAGAAAGTCCAGGAGGATGCTGTGGTCGAAGGCGATGCTTCGAAGCAGAAACAGGAAGTGGCAGTGAGGGTTGCAGCCAGAGGCGCAGGCGGCTTCCAACACAGCAGAGTCATCCAGCCCAGAACACTGTCTGCAGAGACAAGCATTCAGTTAGCTTAATGAAAACATCACACTGCTCTCCAAAGACTTCATTAACAAAAAACATATTTTTTTAAAAATAATTTTATGCCAAAATCACACGTTTACACAGACATACTAACTGATCGAAGCAGCACTGTTTCAGCAACACCCGTCATCTGTGAGGTGAAGTTGTGTTTTGTTGTGTCCAAACTGAGAGTATGCTGACCGCCTTTAATACCAGGGTGTTCGTGGGGGAATTAAAAAGTATTAAAAGGTAGAAAATCAACTTGTGAAACAGTGAAAATTAAGGCCCTTAAAAAGTATTAAAAAGTATTAAATGTCTGATATAAGGTACAAGGTATCATTTTTTAGAATAGCACGTGATTTGTTGTAAGTTTGTTTGTTAAAAGTTTGCAAGAATTTATTACATAGACTGAACAGTAGATCTATTTTCCATTGCGCACAGTGGTAGACTCAGGATTGTTCTGTGTTGTTCATGCATTCAACTTCTCCGTCTCAATTTCCATCATTTAGAGTTCACAGAGGCCATTTATGAGATCAATGTATATCCAAGGAGGGGGATGATGTTTTTATTGGCAGATTGTCACACAGGCAGTGGTATTGTTTAAAGCGTGCGTGTGACCCACACAGGGCGGGATCTAAACACGAAGCATCGGCGCTAAAGTTTAGCTAACATGGACTCATTGCACTGCGACGTTATCAATTATCGATCAGGTTTTGACTGCATCACAGAGCCGTGATGTCATATTGAGACACTGTTTGTAAAGTTTTTTCAACATGTGAAAACTCGTCTGACACAGAGCGTCTCCTGTTGTTGCTACAACGACTCTACTCTGGACTTTGTCTGGACATTATCCGTGTAAAAACTTCATTCAGCGTCGCTCCCTCTCCTCCGGCCCGGAGTTACCGTGGCTACGGGAACACCCTGAAACTTTGTAAAGATTCTCAATAAGGTTTGTGGTTAGTTTGACTGTACAAAATCACTGAATACTGAAAAGATCTGTAGATGGTTGATTGCTGGAGTAAAGTAAACTTGATGTCTTCATTAGAGAGCATGGTTATGAGTGGAGTAGTGCTGGAATCGTATGCATTGTGTCAGTTCTTTAGCGTATGTCAAGTAGCGTAACTTGTAACATGTTTCACAAATTGCAAATGGGGTGTGCTTCGCTGCAGCTCAAATTATGTAGTTGGATCTATCTACGAGTGACAACTTGATGGGAGAGCAGCCATTAATATCAAATTTCTGTGCTGCTAGTATGCCCAGTACACCGCAACCAACCGAGTCCCACCACCAGTCAAACTTCCACTGCAGCCATTGCATCTTCTGCTAGGCCTGGGAATCTAAGGACAGTGATGGCCACAACACCGTCTCTCCATGCAGAGGTTTTGTGCTGTCTTGACATTGTTGCCAAGCACCACTCTATCAGTTCAAATGAAGGAATCTCCGAAATGTTTCAGACTATGTTTCCTGATTCAGAAATAGCAAAAACATTTGCATGTGGGAAAGACAAAACTGGTTAGGGTTACTGGTTACGTGATATGTTTTAGTGTGATCTCCAGACACTTCCGGAAGAATTGGCCTGGTTAAACTATCATGCTGTCTGCTAACTGCAGTAATGCTCTCACAGGCTGTTTATGGTTTGAGATTCCTCTGATCATCATTTACTCGTTACCCATGTCAGAACTGTGACATCACATCCTGTTTCAGGATTGAGAGTGGGGAGATTTTATTGTTGAATCCTTCATGGACTCAAATCACCTGTTTGTGTTTAGTTGAGATAAAAATCTGTCACAAATATGAGCCGTGTGTCAGGGTTTGTCACACAGATCTGTCCAACTTCTACTCACCAATAGTTGTTTAATGGACGTTCTGTGATAGACATCATGAATTAAAATGCTCTATATACTGTATATTGTGATAATCATGGCAACAGTGATTCCTTTACTCATTTATTTATTATTTCATGAAGAAAACTGACTGTAAAACTCCATAAAAATTTAAACTTTTAGAGTATTACAGCTGCCTGTGCAGCTATTAATAAGAATCAAAGTTTGTGCACAGTAATAATAAATATGTGTTCTGATTTTGTCAGACCAGAGAACAAAGTGTTGTTAACTACCCAGCCCCAAAAAAAACTTTGATAAAAATATCAACTTTGAATGTGCCGAAGCCACACCCACTCGTGGGAGCAGTCAAGCAGCCATTTTGAAGAGACTGAAACGTGTCAGATGAGTTCAGAGAATGACATGACTAAATTTGAAACACTCTGAGCGAGATGAATTCATCTCTATCTCTCTGCTAGGTGTGCAGGGGTATGCTCAGGGTGGCCTCAGCGTGTCATCGAGCCACCCTTTAAGGACGCCCACAAAATCCTGGACTGAAAACTGGTGAAAAACTGTTTTAACTGTTTTAAACTCCACATGTAATATATCGTTTGCAGAAACTTTTTCCAACGCACATAACAGAATTGCCTTTACACACACTTTAATAATTGGTGGTATTAAAATGCTGTAAGGCTGTGAGAGTTGTACTGATAGTATCATCACTGTTCTGCTTAAGGCCTAAGAGTTGGATGGGTTGGATACTGCTGCGTCTTTGCACACATAAATCGGTTAAAGATTGGAAGGCTCACTAACACATCCGTCAAATCTCTATTGTTTGTTTTGTCAGACGACTTTATGATCATAAAATAAAGGTTATGACAACAATAAAAGTTCATAAAAACAGCTGTGCTGTGTGATCACTGGCCGTCAGCGACCATGAATCAACATGACACGCTTTGTGCTGAGCGCGTCATGAGCACACATCACAGGAAAGAGCTGGATGTCTGCTGTGAAAACACAGAAGGTGCACGCCCTGGATAAAGTGAAGTCATTCCTCAAACCATCCCTATAGACGGCACTTCACATTTCCAAAACAAATGGACAGCCTGCGGGTCTGAACGCATGACTCTTATCACTCTTGTGTGTCTTCTGTTTTTGGTAAAAAAGAGTTTTTTTTTGCCTTTTTTCAAGCTTTATTTGACAGAGACAGCTGAAAAGTGACAGGAATGTGGAGAGAAAGATGGGGAACGACATGCAGTAAAGGACCACAGGTCAGATTCAAACCCTCGGCCACTACGGCAAGGACTGAACCTTTGTACATGGGGCGGATGCTCTACCAACTGAGCTAATTGACACCACGACTTTCGTGTGTCTCTGATAGCGCAGACACACACACACAATTATAATAAACTATTTCCTGACTTTTGCATCAGACGTCAGCACACGGTCATCAGTCAGTGTGCTGAACTAAGCAGTCAGGTCTGCAGTAACTGAACACCAACCAGCATGTCTTTATATTTCTTGGTAAACTGGTTCATTGTTTCTCAGCCATTAAGCTCTACTGCGGGAAGGGGAGGTGTCTGTCTCATTAGTACTGTGGCTACATGTAGCTCTCCTCAACATGATGAAGTGCAACCCATGTGCAGCCTGTGAATTGACCTCAGAGTGACTTGTGACGGACAAACAGCTCATTCTCTGTTTCATTTCATTCAGCCAAATGTTTCCAGACCACCTTCTTTCAAATACTTCATTAACAGGCACACTCTGGCAGCCTCATTATTTTTGCTTGTCCTGAATTCCCGGTACTTTCCTCCTACCTGGCACATGTCGGTGACGTGAACCCATTCTGCACTGTGCTGCTCTGTGCTCCACCTTACAGTGACACAGCACCGTCAGTTTTTGGCTGACTGGTGTTCTGTTATACAAACCCCCAAAAAGTTCCAAAAAAGTTGGGACGCTGTAAAACACAAATTTAGCCCAGAGGACACGACATCCATGATTTCCAAAAGCAATTTGAAATGTGGACCTGTCAGACTGTCTGAGATGAGCTCAGCTCAGAGAAGTGTGCAGTGTTTGTGGATGTTGTTGATATCTGTCTTTCTCTTTGCATGGGGAGCATGAACTTCATTTGTAGATGCAGAGATGAACTGACAACAGTTTTCTGAAGTGTTCCTGAGCACATGTAGTAATATCCTTCATACAGTCATATGTGTTTTTAATACAGCACTGCCTGAGGGGGTCAAAGGTCACCAATAATCAGTGTTGGTTTTGGGCCTGGCCCGGTACGTGCAGAGATTTCTCTGACTCCGAATCTTTGAATGATGTTCTGGATTGTTGATGGTGAAATCCAGAAATTCATTGAAACTGTTTGTTCTTAAACTGTTGGACTATTTACAGTTTTTCATGAACCTCGCCTCACCCTTGATGTGAACGACTGAGTCTTTAGAGGACGTCCCTTTCATACCCAGTCATGATACTACCACCTGTTACAATCAACCTGTGGAAGCTTTAAATCACAGGTCACTAATAGGTGGACCATACCCAGACTCTGTCCTGTCTGGACCCAGAGCCAGAACCAACATATCATGAGTTGAGTTTGATTCAGTTTTGACCAGCAACTCTTTTTTCTGACAGTGTTTCTACAGCTACTCAGCTAAAGGGACATCCTACCTGTCTGTGATTGGCCAGTACTCACTGCCTTCGTGGCTTTGAGTTGGTTGGGTTTAGGCGTAAGGACTGAGATTGGTCAAGGTGAGGGCAAGAATGTCAGCCAATCACAGGCAGGGTAAGGCGGGCCTTCACTGAATACAGGCAGTGACAGTGATGGAGAGAAAATTATAAAGGTGAGAGAAAAGAGGTCAAACTGTGAGTCAGTGTGCCATGGCATGTGCTAAACAGAGGAAGGTTGACACCGAAAAACGACTTTTAATGCAGCCAAGTCAGCCAATAACTTACTATATATATAATAATTGTAATGTATAACTAAATTATAATGCAACTTATTTACAAAAGGTTTTGTATATTTACAAAAAAACAATAACGTTTGTCTTTGTACTGGATTTGCAAATCGTTGCATTTTATCTTTATTTAGGTATCCTGCAGCATCCTAACTGATTTGGAACAGTCCCCAGAATCCTGTAAAGCACACACTAACATTTAAATGTAGCTGCACATCGTGTGCATGTTAATGTATATTTTACAGCTATGCTTTTGTAGAGATCTGTGCTGTTTTTAAAGATATTTTTACTTTTTAGAATGTGTAAATGTGTAAAAAAGGATTTTCCACCACAATATGACATAAATAAGGTTCCACATATCAGTCGAGTCATCCTGTTAACAATAAGTTACACACACTGTGTCTGTGTATCTGTTACCTGTGATGGAGGAATACGGAAAGCAAAGCCTTGGCTGCCTCCATCATGTCGTCGTCCTGTTCACCAAACAGCAGGCTGACCCAGTGGCAGAGGTGAGTGACCTCCGTAAACTGGGTGCTGTACCTCTTCAGGAAACGCCACAGTCTCTGTAGATACCCGAACACCTCTGTGGCACTGACCACTCCTGCTGTGAGAAGATACATGGAGCAAATCAACAAACAGTATGTGAGGGGAGTGCCCCCTGCTGTGGAAACACAGTAACACAGCCTGTGTCCAGAGCTCCTCTTTACATAAAGCTGGATTTGATCTAATTTGGCACTAATAACAAATGTTATAGACCAAAATCTACAGACAAATTTAAACCTGCAATTATAATAATAATATTTTTTAGGATAATTAAGGGCAGCAGCAACAAGGTGTGAACACACTGACATGTCATAACATGGAAAATTTTTATAAAAATGTATATAATTACAACTAGTGAGAACATAGCCTATTTACTAACATTAAGTTAAGAGAAAAACATCAATCTTCTTGCATAAAATATATACATTTATATAACACTTTTAATGGTCCTATTCATGTCCTCTTTGCCTTTGTTTTTTTTCCTCTAAAATTCAGAAACTTTCAGGGACCTGTAGGAACCATGGACCCATCAGTCACAGAGCACCATTATCATTCTGAATGTGTCCAAATGTAATATTCATGATTCAGTATCTTTCAGCTCTGTTTTTGGTCTCTATCAACTCCTGAGAGAAATATTGGGCTCTTTGGCTGCTAAATGCTCCTCTATGATCACTAACCAGCTAACTGTGTCTGCCTGCTGTTTGCTGCTCAGCAGGTGAGTCTTCAGAGAGTGACACACCACCAGGTAATTGACTGATTTGGGTGAAACTGGATCATATTTAATGGAAAAAATGTTTTCTGGTTTTTCCTCTGATTGTCAACTCTGTGATTTACAGAGTTTCCTAATGGACAGTGAGGTAAACCGCTGCCAGCTGTAGCTGCTGTTAGCTAATGTTAGCTCAACGTTAGCCGGGCTGCCCGGACTGTGAGCTCAGAGCACCAGGGAGGTTTTCAGGCCCGGGCTGCAGGAGCATGTCAATGTTGTGTTACAGGTTGTCACGCATAATTAACTAATGCTGCTTTAATCAAAGCATTACTAGGGTTGCAAAATCCTGGGAAATCTCAAAGTTGGAAATTTTCCATGGGAATTAACAGGAATTTATGGGGATAGACAGGGAAAAACTGTGAATTTCCTTAACAGGAGGAAAATATATTTTAGCATAATCTTGACTAAAACAACTAGATTTCTATATCAGATAGCTATATCTATATCAGAAGCTATAGCTAATCATTTCATTGACCATTTATGAAGCTTTCTTATCATGATGCCAGCTTACCCCCATTTTCCAATTAATTCCCATTACTTTTCCATTAATTTCTAATTTCTTTCTATAATTCCCATGGAAAGTCTCTGATTTGGAATTTCCCAAATTTCCCAGCTTAAATTCCCATGGAAAGTTTCTGGAAATTGACCAGAAATGTTTGAAACCCCTGAGCATTACACACAATTAGGGCTGCAACAGATTTTCATAGTACAATAAGCACCTCTGAATATACTTTAACAGCAGACATTATTACACAAATACTATGATTATTACTGTTATCACTGTCACACTTCTTGATAATTTCACAAAATATTCCATCTATTTTATCACTAAAGGTTTTGTGTGCCGCTGTTGTGACCTTCATCGTGGGTTCTCACCTGTTCCACCAGCAGTTTGGATGTGATGCTCCACAGACTTGAGCAGAAGTAGGCTGACACCTCTGAGCATCACACAGTCTGCTTTCTGACCTTCATCGCCTCGCATGCGTCTGCTTCCCCCGAAAAAAGACGAGGAATCAACCTGTACACTCTCCAACCAATCAGCAGCCACTGCTGTTAAAACGCTCTGAGCAAGCATGCTCATATCAGAGTTGAAGTGCTCATGTTTCAGCCCTGTGAACAGAGGTTCTCCTAAGGCCCAGTCCTCTCCAGCCTTCACCAGCACGGCTCTCTTCAGAAGCAGCAGCACTCGCTTTTTGACATAATACTCTGAGGAGCAGCTGATCGTGGTCAGGAGTGCTGAGGAGTGAATGTGGGTTAATCTCTGACTTTTCAGACAGACACCGGCTCCACATATCAAACTGGATGCAGTCAGAACCTCCAGCAGGTCCAGCAGGAGGCAGACTGTTGTGCCCCAGTGCCTGACGCTGGTACAATCCTCTGTCTTCTCTCCAGGGAGAAACCTTGAACACAGAGCGCTCAGGCCAGAGTCAAAGGCTGACACAAGTTTCCAAAGGATCTCTGAAGGAAGAACACCTGCAGGCAAGTTGAGAGATCAGACGCAACAGCAACACTTACATCACTTACATATGACTACTGTTCTATAAGTGCTCTTCCTGTTCTTACCTTGGTGTGATCCTTTGACAAGTCTTTTTAAGACCTCAGTCAGTGACCACAGACAGGCGTCCAGTTCAGTACCAGGGGGCAAGCTATGAAATGCCTGCACACACTTCTGCTCCCAGACAGGACTGACAACACCCTGAAAAAAGAAGTATATATATTAAAAACACATTTACTGTTAGAACCTAGAACAACATGTCTGTGTGCTGCTACATGAAGTTGCCAGCACAGTTCCAGATCTTCGTCTAACCCTCCCACCCCTCCTTCTGAATCTCCTGACCTCTCTTGTCCATGTCCAAATTTGTATGGCAGCTTTAGGCTAATATCACTAAAACTGGAAATTGGGGTCATTTTAACACACTGTACCATTGTACCACTAGAAAAAAACATTTCAACAGATTTATTTGTAAGTAGAACTTTATCAAGTTTGAATTATTTTATTGAACAATATTTTGTAGTCCTGTCTTCAATAGTCTCTGTGTGCTCTGGGCTCTAAAGTGTGGTCCAGATACAGAAATCACCTGTGCAGGTAGGGGGCGTGGCCTCAATAGCCCTGTAGTGAGCAGCGTGCTACGTGCATGTGATTGAGGAATAGCAAATATTCAAGTGTACCTGCATGAAATCTGGTTGTTTATGATAACATATATTTCCCCCAACTATATTTAAGTTCCCTGTTAAGTTTCCCACTAACTACACCTGCACTTCATTCATTTCAGTTGACTGTTTTTGTAACCTCGACTGTCATCCAAGTTGTTTTCACACATTTAGTTTAGTTTGGTTTGTCTGCACAAAGGAAAGGTTCCACATTGTTTCATCTTTTAATTGTTAGGGTTAGGGTTAGGGGTAATTTAAGGCAATTATGAATGTGAATTTTCACATTCATAATTGCTCTTCAGAAACCTGCTTTTCACGCCATCCCAACAGCTCTTCAGAAACCTGTGGATGATGTCACGGTGACTACGTCCATGTTTTATACTGTCTATGCCAAACCCTGATCTTTTATTTTAGGCAGTATTGGAGGCATTTCCAGTACTGATAATGATCTGTCCACACACACATATATTCAGTTTACTGTCAAAGAGGACTGAAGAAACTAGAAAAAAAAAAAATATATATATATATATGAGAAAAAAATATATATATGAGAACCTCAAATCAGAGAAATTGTTGTCTTTTAGGATTAATCAATTAATCGTTGCTGTTCTGGTTGAACACCATATGACCCTGTACGAATGAACGATCTGAATATTTGTCATGATTAAATGAGTTTAACAGAAAACAGACAGACTGCGTATACAAATGAAGTAAATAAACATGTTTCAGCCCCCAGTACTCACACGTTCATGGAGATGATAGTGAACACATGCTGACACAGTCTTGGCAGCCAGATGTGAGATGATCTGATCCTCAGCCTGGAACTGCTGGACCTGTGGAACAGTGGATATATGTAATATGTGTAATATATAATATCATGTTTGCACTCAGCAAGAGGAGAGTGATCCACTCACTAGATGCGTCATGAAATCGAGGTCTTGAAACAGCACCCTGAGGATCTCCATGCCGTACGACGTCACTGCTGCAGGTAGGCTGCGTGACGTCAGGCTGGAGGTGATCTTCTCCACCAGAGTCACGCTGATGTAGGTCAGCTCCACGCTGTTGTCATGGCAATCCGCTGCAGCAGCACACTCGTTTCTGTCCTCACCGCGCAGTCCACACACACACACCGAGGAGAATATCACAGCTGCCACATCTGCAGCACTCTGGCTGGGGCGGGATCCCGTCTGAAAACATCTGTACACATCTGTCAGCCGGTCGAATAGCGCTCTCCCAGTGGATCGGTCTCCGCAGCTTGTCGCGAGCTCCATGCTGCTGCTGGCTGTTCCGTATTAGAGCTGTAACGTGACGATCGCACGTGACACACGCGGAAGCAGCGTTACAATAATAGTTGACCAGAGGCGGTAAAGAAAAGAGACGCGTCACTGCAGTCACTTCCTGTATCCGTGTCACGTGGGTGCCGCTCACTCAGATTATGACTCTTTCTCTTCAGTAAATACTTAACTAATTATTCACAAGCTACAAATATAACAGCTGAACTAAAACGTACATAACCTTCTGTCTGTTTTAATCCATCTATGACGTTTACACTTTACACTTCCTAACGCCGTCTTAGGAGACAGGAAGTATATATCCTTTGATATTATTGGAGGAGATTATAATGACTTATCTTCTCTTATACAACATCTTTGGATCAGATATGTGCCGAATGAGCCTTCAAAATAATGTTTCCTCTCGTTGCATTCTGTGGGATTATATCGACATATGATCACATGACTTATGACTGTATGACAATATTCAGAAAAAGTGGAAACACGTGGAAATGTTTAAACAACTGATAGGCTTTTATTTTGACATATTCAATAAGAACGTATAGCTGTGACCGTAAGTCTTTTTTGGGGGGATTATTCTGTACCAGTAACACGGGAATCAACATCATTAAATTTCAATGTTATATGCTATATCAGCGCTATATCAAAATAGATTTAATTATAAATTAGAGTTTATAATACAATGAAATAAAATCACACCAAATGAAAAGGTCTCATCTATCTAAATATTTAAATTGTGTTAGACTGGAGTGTTGCTCCTGTTGTTTTACTTTTAGATTTCTGATGGTCATTTTACATTTTGGACAAATCTAAAAATTCATGCAAGAAAAGAGACTCTCACCCCAGTTGCAGCGTACACTGTGTAAATAATTACACAACTTCATAACTTAAAGGTCCAGTGTGTAGGATTTAGTGGCACCTAGCAGTGAAGTTGCAGATTGAGGGCCATATCTAGATCAGTTAGAGTTTGTCTGTTCTGAGCTACTGTACAAAAATGGCAGACTCCATGGAAAAGGGCCTGCTCTTACTGTAGATATAAAGGGCTCATTTTAAGACAACAAAAACACATTGATTCATATATTCAGGTTAATATACACTAACGAAAACATAGTAATGAATGTTATATTTAATTCCTACAAAGAAATACTCACAAATCTTACACACTGGACCTTTAATGTGAGTAGAATCCAGTGTAGGAATTAAGAGTTTGGAGTCATCGTGGAGAGCAAAAATGGCAACTGATCATGTTTCACATTTTAAGCCTGGCCTGTAATAAATTTTATATTAACTCTATCCAACTTTTGTTTCACCTCATTAACATATTTATATATTGAGTTATTAGCCTATGTGAGCTTTTGATTGATAAAAAGTCCATGCACAATTATTATTGGTTATTAAATGCCAAGAGCTGTGCGTCTTTGGACATGTCCACTGATTCATCCAAGTGGAGTGGAAATGTCTCTGCTGTGTGTAGTTTCTCAATCATCTGCACCCTCGAAGCCACCATTATTTTGGTGAAAATAGTCAATTATTATGACAAAAATTGGCAGACCCCCTGCAGTAGCTCTGCAGACCCCATAGAGGTCGTGGACCCCTGGTTGAAGACCCCTGTCCTAAGCAGCTGAGAGGCTGAGACGGTGAAACAGTCAACAACACCTGTATGATGTTGAATAATCCAGTTCCACCACACAGATATCTGTTTAAACATTTATTGTGAAGTTACATTTATTTAGATTTAAAGTTACAAACAAAAAGGACAAAAATTAAATCCAGCACATGAAGTTGCACATGGATGCTGTGAAATTTGCTGTTAACAGAAATGTCCTCATTATGTCATATTATCACATTATTATATTATATTTCTGTATGCCTTGTCCGTCTCTCTCTGTTTGTGTGTTCTGCTGGGCGTGGCCTCCAGTTCCCTCTCTCACCTGTTTCCCATCATCAGGATATCTGCCAGCCCTGTCTGGTCTCTTCTTGCCACCAGCAGCCCTGAACTGTTTTGGATCGCTTCACTGCAAAATCTCAGCCTGCCATCACCTCTGGATCTCAATAAACTGTTTAAACTGCTGTCTGGCTTATGTTTGCATTTTTGGTCCATTAACATTCATTCACAGATAGATAGATAGATTTAAATAAATTTAAATATGCCCACCAATGAGCCAGCCTTCCTCACCAGTCTGTCCATTCGAGCAGTGTCCCTCCTCTTGCTGCTTCCTCCCAAGCAAACCACAGCGTAGAAGAGGACGATGGCCACCACAGACTGGTAAAACATCTGCAGCATTTTTTGCAGATGTTGAAGGACTCCAGCCTTCTAGGAAATACAAATGGCTCTGTCCTTTCCTGTGGTGAGTGTCTATGTTTGTTGTCCAGTCCAACCTGTTGTCCAGCTGCAGCCCCAGATATTTGCAGGTTCTGACCACCTCCACATCGACCCTCTCAAGGGACACAGGTTGGAGATGTGATTTCTTCCTTCTGAAGTCTCCTTGGTTTTGGAGGTGTTCAGCTGCAGATGGTTGGACCTGCACCACGCCACAAAGTTCTCAACCAGGCTTGTGTACTCCCCCTCCCATCCATCCTTGATACAGCCAACTATCAGTGTCATCTGAGTATTTTTCCAGCGCCTTCTGCATGTGGCGGAGAACATGATTCTCACAGCACCGCTTTCCTTGTCCACATGAGAGCAAGCCCTGTGTAACAGATATAGGATGGCATTCTCCACACCCACCTTCTCCTGGTATCCAAACTGCAGTGGATCCTGTGCACGGTGGTGCTCCTTTGTGATGGTGAAGGAGAGGGGGGTTGAACTGTCCGTGGTGGTGGTGGGGAGGGGTGTTGAACTGTCCATGGGTGTGGCGGGTGGGGGGGCTCTGCAGTCCGAGGTGATGATGGCCGTGATGGGGGTGTGAAGTGGGCAGTCACTGGCTGTAGTATCAAACCTGTTAAAAACAGGTTTAGCTGGCTTGCTCTCCCAGCATCCCCCTCTTCTGTGCTGCTGCCCTTCTTCTTGCAGCCTGTGATGATTTTCATGCCATCCCAAACCTCCCTCATGTTGTTCCGCTGCAGCTTCTGTTCCACCTTCTTTCTGTACTCTTCTTTTGCCTCTCTCAGCTGGACCTTGAGTTCCCCCGTATCAGCTTGTTTCTGTCACTGCCCTTGAATGCCCTTAGCTGAACATAAAGAGACGTTTACTCCAGAAATCCCCACCTTTATTGTCTTTATAACATATTTCAAAGTTTGTATTATTCTTTGAAGCAGTGATAAATTTCCCAACATTCAACAATTTCTACAGTATCACTGTAGTCAGTTTATCTTAATGCTTTTTTTGTCAATTTAACAGTGACTCAGTATCTACTCCCACATGTGCTGATATCAACAGAGATTAAGCCTTTAATCTGCAGTTGCTTCATCTTTAATAAGATAATAAATTTAATCTCTCTGTTTGTGTTCATTTGAAACTGAACAAATCACTGATTAATCATCACTTCTTAAATTAATTATAAAAGCCCCTTTAATCTACTTTGAACTATAAATAACCAACATTATCATCTTTTTTTTTCATTTCTTTCTATGTTTACACTAGGTTTTGTCCATGGGGAGATGCTGGGCTGGACCGTAGGTCACCACATGAGGTATACTCCCAGCACAGAGTATGTTAATTATTACTTGCCTCTCCACAATGTAATGTCAAGTGCTTAACTTCAATTAAAAGGATGTTAATGGATATCCATGGTCCGGTCAGATTACTTTGACATGTAGTCATACTGAATACAAATCTACATGGCAATTCTTGCAACATATTACCCTGCAAATCTGTGCAATAACCTTTAAATCTGTGCAAACCTGTACATAATAATTTATTTATTTATTCACTGTTTACATTTAGTCTGTTGTACATAGATATATACTATCATATCAATCTACCTAATACAGAACCAATTGTAGAAACCATATTTATTCCACCATCTGCACCATTGCACTATCATCAGTCCTTTACCCAGTTTACAGATGTCTGTAGATACATACAACTGTGCATATATATCTATAATTATACAAATATATATAGCTTTCAAATATGTATATAGTTTTTTTTTATGTCTATGTTTTATGTTTCATGTTTTTATGTTATGTTCATGCGCCTACCTGTCATGTCCCTTGTCTTTTAAACTGTAGGGTACTTATGTCTGTACCTGTATGTACAATTGAGAGCACAGTGAACCGGAGTCAAATTCCTCACACCTGGCCAATAAAATGGTTCTGATTCTGATTATAATGTAATCTGAATACTTTTGAATGACTTCAAAATAAAACATTGAAAACATTAAACTTTATATTTAAAATGAGTTCCACGCATATTCTTTTTCTTCAAATGCTTTGAAAGTTACAGTTTTAGTTTTGCTCTGTTTTTCAGACTTTATAAATTCTAGGCCCACATTTTGTCGGTTCGGTATTGAGGAAATGACGCTTTTATTTTGAAGGTTTTGGAAGCGGAAGCTTTATTGTTTTTGCTGCTGGGGTCAAACTGATGTGCACACAGAGACTTTGTTGATAAAACAGATTGTTCAACAGTCAAACGCTGCACAACAATGCTGAGACTGACACTTAGGGAACTTTTAACGCACAGTGTTGCAGTTTAGTGTCGGGTTTGAGTTCGCGGGCTCAGAAACATGCAGCTTTGACAACTCCAATTCTGCCCGTCTGGAAGCTGATTGGCTAAGTTAAACGTCGGCTCAGTGTCTGTCAAGTAAGTCTTTGTTTTCTACTATCAGACCTGGCGTGTTTGTCAGTCAATGTCTAGAATCAATTTTAATCTCGACGCACTCAGAGGAATTGGGTTTACGTTGTTCCAAACTCTGCGAGCACGAAAAGTCAACACAAGCTAGCGAGCTAACGTTATGGCTGCTGAGTTTGTTAGCTCGCTGGCTAACCAGCGTTAGCTCCCAGCCTGAGGTAAATACAGCCTTTAATGAAGGCTTTCTCTGAGCGCGTGACACGGTTTGTGTTCACCTGGCTGTCCGGCTCAGGTGTTTTTTGTTAGATAACGCTGCCGTTATTTCACTTATATGATGTTTACGTTGTGTTATGTTAGCAAATAAAGCCATTCTATTGTCCATTGTTTTTTCATCAGCCGGTTAAGCTAACCAACTAAAAAATAACGTGATTAACTTTGACGAGCGGATGTGCATTTGGTTTGAACAGTGTGGAGTTAGCCTTAATTTAAAGCTGAGCTATTTCTGTCTGTACACCGAGCACAAGACATTCCTGTCATTCAACGTCATCGCCAGTATTTGTAGTAATATGAATCAGAATCAGAATCTCTTTATTGGCCAGCTGTGTGTACACTCACGTGGAATCTGACTCCGGTTCACTGTGCTCTGAGTTGTACATACAGATATAGACGTAAGTACAGTCAAAAGACAAGGGACATGACAGGTAGACGCAAAAAACATAACATAAAACATAAACATAGACATAAAAATAACTACATACGTATTTATTTGCATAAATATAGATATATATGCACACGTTTATCTATCTATAGACATTTGTAAACTTAAAGGACTGAAATAAAAAACGTTTCTACAAACGGTTGTGTTCTGTGAACGTGACGTTAATTGTTTAACGGTTGCTGTTTGAGTGTTCTGCTGTTTACAGCTCACCTTGCTCTCCTGACTGACCCAACGTGGCGTTGTTTTGTGTCGTTGCAGGTGAAACCCTTGAAGACAGACAGAGTGCCTTCCTGACAGTGCAGCTGTATATTTACAGGTGCAGCTCCGATATGACTAAGAGAAGCACATCTCTTCAGCTTGTCAAGAGGTACATTTCATATCACGCTGTCATCCAGTCATTATTATTGCTATTGGAACGTCTTTGGGCCTGTCCTGCTGTCATTAGTTAAGCCTGTGACACTCCATTGCTGTATCCTCCTATGGTTTAAGAGGCTGAATATACTGTGCTTACTCAGACAGTGGGTGCACATGGTTCCGTTCATACTGCACTGACTGCCTGCATAGGTCGACATACTCACGCATATTTGCCGATGAGTAAATTCCACGTGGACATCATTTCTTGCTGCTTGTGGATGGTCGGCACCAGTCGGACCTTTGTGGGCAAGTGCAGGTGACAAAATGAACCTCACACACACACTTTGTGGTTAAGTGACACTATGCCAAGAGCAAAATTAGTGCTTTAGTCTAAATCCAACAGGTATGTTCCGACTTCTAAACATTAAACTGCTGCACACTTCTTTAACTGTGCTTTAAGATTAAAGTGATGAACTCATTAGAAGATTTTTGCAGCTCAAGTATATTTTTAATAATTAATTTCTGAATCTTTCGCCACGTTTTTACTCATAAAGACGCAACACTTGCATACAGAATGTCAGTATGACATGGAAGGGGACATATGTGTGATGTAAGCCAGTATATTTGAGATTGTAAAGAGATGGAGTTGTGCTAAGCAAATGTTCTATGATATGATTTATGTTTGTGTTATACATTCATATGAGACAAACTGTATCTTGAAGTGACGTACTGGAAAATCAGAAAGCTAAAGCCAGTTTACTCAGTGACTATTTTCTGTCAGTAATAAACATGCAGCATTTCTTTGTGAAGCAGAGCTCAGATGGCTGCTTGTTTTACCACAGCAGCTGCACTTCAGTACGGGCTTTGAACTTCAGCAGAATCGCACACGTAGCGCCAGGAACAAAAAAATATTTTCAAGATTTGAAATCAGCTAAGCCAAAATATTGGCCAACATTTCTCATGGACGTATCAGTATCAGTAGATATGTCAGTGAGTGCAAAGATCACTTGCTCACAGAATTCATTTGAAATAGTGACGGCTGATATGAGCTGCTAGTGTTGACGTTTGTCATTTAAGTTTATCATTTCATGTAATAAAAGCATCAGATTTTGATCTCGGTTATTTTAGCTGATACAGATCAATTCCGATTTGCTCAGATGTCCAGGATATGAAGGCAGTCTTTAGTAACAGTTCCCATTAAAACTGGTCGTTTAATAATCATCGGCTGATATTTGGTCTTTGTCAGTACTGTATCAGTACTCTACTATCTGTGAGGTTGTGTTTTCAATGATTGTTGCAGCAGCCTGTAGCTCATGTCTAAAAATGTCATTCCATATTGTGTCTATGACCCAACACTGCAACACTGAACATGGTAGAACATTTACATTGCCATAGCCATCAGTGTCGTCAGCCCCCATCGGGTGAGACACAGATGAACATTCTTCTCTGACATGTGACAGGATGCTGAACCATCACTGCAGAAGGAACCCTGAGCTTCATGAGGAGCTGCAGATCCAGGCTGCAGTGGCAGCAGGGGATGTCTACACCGTCAGGAGAATGCTGGAGCAAGGATACTCGCCTAAGATCCGCGACGCCAACGGCTGGACGCTCCTCCACTTCTCTGCTGCCAAAGGAAAAGAGAGATGTGTTCGAGTCTTTCTAGAGCATGGAGGTCAGTGGATTTGTCTTTTTATTGTCCTGCTGCTGAAACTGTCTTTATTTGGTGATTATACATTGACAGGTTTTTTTCTGCCCAAACACTAGAGGGCATTATTTTATTTGAAGAGAGAGCCTTTCATTCACCTCCTGAATATAACATGTCACAACATTCAAACAGTCAGACATGTAACCCTTAAAACACTTTCTAATACCTTCCATCTGCAGAAAATGTCATCTAGAGTAATGTCTTTAGAAATCTATGTAAATATGATAATGTGAAGAACATTTATCATATAAGTTAACACACAAGTCCAGACACCATGATGGGAGGGATGTTTCTGTTAGATGCATGAAGAAGACCATGAACAGTGCGAGCAGCCTTAAGCTACACAACAACGAAATGCACATGGCTGAAGTTGGTAGAACTTTGAACATATGTACATACTTGGAACAGATTAACTGTTGCTGTGCTCCAAATTTCTCACAATGGAGCCACCATGTTGGATCCCAAGGCTTTGTTATTTTGTATTGAGTCCTGGCTGAAAGATGCCCTGCAGGCTTGTAATGTGTGCTGTGTTCAGCACTACAGGGAGGTCAGCAGTGACCTCTGAATGTCCTGTCATGGACACGTGAAATATTTGAAGACTGCCAAGTTGTAAAGACAAGGGTTTACAACAGTCTTCATGTCATCGGGCAACTTAAGACAATTGTATATTTGTAGTGTTGGTCGTGTGAACAATAATGTTCATTGACAATCCAACATGATCATTAAATTTGAGGTTAATTTCCTTTAACGACAGACTTTAGCTGACATGAGGCGTCCGTATTTACGCTGAATTGGATATAGTCAAGCTCTGAGTGCTGTGAAATCACCCTGAATGGGGACATGAACACTATTTACAAGATGAAAATGTATTACTATAACAATTTGGCATAAACGCAGCACGTGCATGTGATCCAGAAATAAAGACGATAAAGAACCAGAGCTAATTTGGTGGAAACTGGGTACTTGTGATCAGCACTTCTCTTCCTAATGATTCTTGTTTGGGCCATTATTGCAGTGTTTCTGAACCATTCACTTTACTATGTAGCAGGATTTAATTTACATTCCAGTGATCTCACAGTTTGAAAACGTCCATAAAATGTAGTATTATAATACTTTAATATGTTTTTTTTAATTTAAAATTCTTATTATTTTTTTGAATTTTAATATCTATTCACAGATTCCTTCATTTACCACAAGAGGGTGGTTGTGTATCACCAGTTGTACATGTATCAGAGTTTGCCTCAGACACAGTGCTCTAAACTCTTAGTCATCACAGTATAATAGCTAGAGGGCACTGTAGATTAGAACAGTTCATGTGAACTGTTGAAGAGGTTCTTTGTGTCAGATCAGACTTCAGATGGACTTCTGTGTTTGCATTTCCTCACTTCCACTCTGTCCACTCTCCTCTGTGCAGCTGACCCCACAGTGAAGGACTTCATTGGAGGCTTCACAGCACTTCACTATGCTGCTATGCACGGCAGAGCACGCATCGCCCGACTCATGCTGGAGTCTGAGTTTCGCAGTGACATTATAAATGCAAAAAGCAACGATGGCTGGACGCCGCTGCACGTCGCCGCCCACTACGGCCGAGATTCGTTTGTACGGCTCCTCCTCGAGTTCAGGGCCGAGGTGGACCCACTGAGCGACAAAGGAACCACGCCGCTACAGCTGGCCATCATCCGCGAGCGCTCCAGCTGTGTACGGATCCTCCTGGACCACAGCGCCAACATTGACATTCAGAATGGCTTCCTGCTGCGGTACGCTGTTATCAAAGGCAATCACTCGTACTGCCGCATGTTCCTGCAGAGGGGAGCCGACACTAATCTGGGACGTCTTGAAGATGGCCAGACCCCCCTGCACCTGTCAGCCCTCAGGGATGATGTGCTGTGTGCCCAGATGCTCTACACGTACGGGGCTGACACCAACACCAGAAACTACGAGGGCCAGACACCGGTAGCTGTATCTGTTAGCATGTCTGGGATCAGCCGGCCCTGCCTGGACTTCCTACAGGAGGTCACCAGTGAGTAACACTAACACTACATGTCACACAAGCATGTCCTTGTGTAAGTTCAAAATTATTGTAAAGTATTATACAAAGTACAATCATGGTAATCATAACAAGTATAATAATCCATTTTATCTGTCCATCATGAAAAGAACCCAGAGGTATTAACAGAACCAAAGAAAACCAGCAAATATGCTGCTATTACATGCTGAGTTACTTTAGATATAAATGATTATATCTAAAGTAAAATCAAGAAATTTTCTGTAATATATTTTTATTAGTTGACTTGTTGTCTAGTTCAAATAAGGAAAGAAAATGTGCTCAGACGCTCTTTCACTGATTCATTTTCAGTGTTGCAGTTCACATGTTTGGTGTATCCATTTATTCACTTTTCATTGATTATTGCTTTGATTACTGATGTTTTTACAACCTATTCTTTAGGTTGAGTGATCCTTAAGCCAGACTTTCATTCATGCCATTTCCGAGTTTCAGAAATGAATTATCTGATTATAGAAGAAATAGATTAAATAGAATTCAGTCAATAGAAAGTTTATATGGATAAGATAAGATATATAAGATTATAAAGATGAATATAATTTCCAGTTTTTCTCCCCAAATTATTACATTTATTTTGTCAAGACATTGTAACTTGCACTATGAGTGCAGCTAGACATTTAAGTGCTACATTTGTATACTACATGTTAGATGTGCTTCTTCAGGTGGTTGTATGTTTGTGGAATCCTGATGACTCCTTTCGTTCCTCCTCTCGGGGATTGTTGGAATGAGTGGCTTCATTTCTCGTTCAGTCTAAAGCAGACACCTCAGCTTCCTGCATCTGCCTTGTAATATCTCCAGGACTACTGACACATCTTAATTTGCTAATTTAAATAATTGTACTGGAATCAGGATCTGACTCAATTTTACATTTTATTTCTATGTAAAATGGAAAGAACTCCTTTTAAAACATGTAAAATGTCACATAATCAGAATGGATTTATTTGCTTTAATGCCAGTGTTTGTGTGTAAAGTATGATCATTTAGAAGTGAACACTAGTTGTAGGCATGGATACTAGTCAATGTTGCATGGCTGTTAGCTAATGTAGTGTGGCACAGGGAAAAGTTAATGTCCTTAACCATGAAAAGAAATCTGTGATAGTGGGTGTGGTGTTGAAAGAGGGCTGCCTGCCAACACAAGGTTATAATGACCAGTGTTCAGTCACAGAACAATCCCAGGTTGGAGGAACAGGAGAGCACATTACCTGAAGCATTATGATTTAGAAGGAACAATGGCTGCATTCCTCCACTACCCCCTGAACTTTGATATCAAAGATATCAAAGAGCTGTGCACTGATTCAGACAAGCCCTTTCAGAGACTGCAAACCTTCAGCCAGATCACATATCTACTGGGTTATTGATTACACCTCTACCTCCTGGATTAATTCATATGCCATGAAAGGCTCGTCCCACCCAGAATGACAAGCACCCAGCTCTTTTCCACTGTACTCACACAATGGTTTCAACTTAAAGCAGAACCAAAGACATACTCTTCCCAGAGAAATGTTACATGTGATATCACTGTCATCGTTGACGTCCGTTGTTTTAAAAGGCAGAATACTTTCTCCTGTAGAAGGTGCAATGGTGACTGGCACCTGAGGCTAGTTTTTGTAACATGTCATTACTCCAGCATGGTACATGGTTGGTGTAAAATGGTTGTATTGGTCACATAATTCATATTCTCTGGCTGTTGAGTACCAAACAAAGGCACTTAGAAATTAGAAAGATCATCTAGGATCGCTTAGAACTCTTTTCCAATCTGTCCAGTCTTTACAACCCATAATGTGGGCCTCTCATGAGCTGAGTGGAACAAGATTCTTCGTGCCATTTCGGATGTTCTTCATTACATGTTGGTACCTTATTGGAACCAGTTCTTGATCGCTATCCCTAAATTTGTACAGTATTGTTTTTGGTTCAGTCATCTTAGTCAAAGAAAAACCTTGTCAAGTCCACCTGCATGATGCTAATATTATTATATGAATATTTACACCTATATTATTTATAATATTTAACCTGCTGCTTGGTTGGGATGCATTGGCCCTCATGCTTAGTGTGTGAGATACGTGGTTTTCCTGGAGCTGAAGCCCATGTTTCATGGGTTTTTTTCATGAAGTGAAGTTGTTCTTTAGACCATTTCCTCCTCTGCCCCAGGGACTCCATCTTTTTTGCAAGTTTTCAGCAGAATAGACATGCATGTTTGACATCATTATTTTTCAATGCGTAACTGTCATGAAAAAGAATCGTTAAAAGGAATTTAGCTCAGAGGCATACAATTCTGATGAAGCAGACCATTTGGAACCAGTTCTCAACTGGAACCAGTGCTCGATTCCCATCCCTAGATGTGACCTCACAGTTCCTTGGCGACAGCGCTGCCAGCAATCCTGAAAGTACCTAAAACTAGTATTTACTTTCACCTCTTGAACAGGGGTCATCTTTTTTGAAATCAAAAAAGAATCTGTGGTGTTATGTTTTGATAACTTCCTGTAGTAGGAAAGGGATCATTTCACCTTCCTGGTGTTTTTTTTTTTTTTTTCCATTCATATTTTCCCCACAGTTTAGCTGTACTGCCAGGTGCTGCAGTAGGTAGATGTTTTGAGATATCCACTGCTGAAATTTGAGTACAGTGAAGGTGAACAGAATGGTACAGGCCTTGGATTGAATCATGGGAGTCTTTTGGGAGGCTAAATGTGAGTTTTGTTATATTTCAGCTTATAGGTGTTCCTGTGGTGAAGGAAGATAAGTGTCCATGTCAGAGGAGTCACTTTACCTACATTAGACTGATAACACCCGCATGCATCACTTCCTGGAATAAAGGGGATTCTTTACAGCTGTTTGCATACAGCTGATAACAGAGAGGATAGTGAGTGATTTGGGGAACTGATTAATGCCTTTGGAAGGGTGTTGGAAAACCGTCCAGCTGACAGAGGGATGTTTGAAGCTTCATAATGGATACTGTTACCAACTGCCTATTTTAATTTTCATGAATTCATTCATACCTGTACACTATTTCTACCTGCAGTACCAGTCAAGAGTTTGGACACACCTTCTCTGTTTCTGTATTGATATTTTCTATACATTAGGTTTACACTGACAACATCAAAACTATGAAAGAACACACATAAAAATGTTTTATATTTTGGATTTATCAAAATAACCACCTTTTTCTTTGATGACAGCATTGCACACTCTTGGCATTCTCTCAGTCAACTTCATGAGGTAGTCCTCTTTTTTTTGGGCCTTTTTTAGCTTTATTTGACAGAATCAGCTTGAAGAGTGGCAGGAAATGTGGGGAGACAGATGGGGAGTAACATGCGGGAAAGTGCCACAGGTTGGATTTGAACCCTGGGCTGCCACTGCGGCAAAGACTGAGCCTTTGTACATGGTACCAACTGAGCTAAATGACACCCCTTGAGGTAATCTTTTCATCATCAACTCATCCCAAACCATCTCATTTGGGTTTATGTTGGTGGATTGTTAAGTGTACCGCCATCACAGCTCCTCATCCATGCTTTGTAGTGGGAACCATACATGCAGATACCATCCATTTACCATCCTGTGTCTCACAAAGACAAAAGTTGGTACCAAAACTTTCAAATCTGACTCAGCCCAGATTTCCACTGGTCCAATGTCCTTCTCTGCAGCGGAGCTAACTCTCAAGAGCCAGTTCCATCATCGCATTCAAAGTTCTTTAAATTTTCTGGATTAACTGACCTTTATATCTTAAAGTAATGATGGACTGTTGTTTCTTTTATACAAAGCTGTCATCAAGGGAAAAGGTGGACAGAAGAGTCTAAAATATACAACTTGAGAGATTAGGGCATTGTTTATCATGCAAGTCATGAATGAAGCCATGCAACAGAGCTGCAAGATTCTCTTTTGTTAAATTGGTGTATACCTCAGCTGTGATGTTTTCAGGTAATTCAGATCAGTGGACAGACTAAAGTATGCAATGTGTATCTCTGGCTTTCCAGTAGTTTAATTTCTTTTTACTCGTCAGCAAACACCAGTGAGATGATCAGGTGATATGCCACTGTGTAATAAATGTTTATTTTCCTCTTTCAGGACAACCTCGGACTCTACAAGACTTGTGTCGAATAAAAATCCGTCACTGCATTGGCCTTCAAAGCTTGAAATTCTTGGAGGATCTACCAATTGCAAAGGTTATGAAAGACTACTTAAAACACAAGTTTGACAGTGTGTGAAGGCGATGACAATAGAAGAGGAGAGAGTGACTAAAAAAACTCTCTGCTATCATTTAAGAAGACTATGCAATCACTATGATCCTTGTCTGGAAGAAAAGTCCACAGGTCTGTTCTGTACACGCTGAAGGATAGTTAGTTCAGTTTGTTCGTCCAGTTCAACACATGGAAAGTTGAGTTTTCTGCTCCTGTTCTCCATTTCAGCCTTTTTACAGATAGAACAGATGCTGAAGAATGTAAATGGACCCTCATGTGAGGAACAGTTCAAGTCTTTGTGGGAAAAACCTCATTTGACTGCAGATAGCATTGTTACTACAGTTAGCATTTTACCATTTCTGTTGTTGCTGTAAAAATGTTTCTGATGTTATCTTTGCTGGGTCAGATTTCCATCAAGTGCACACTTGCCAGTGAATATATTTTAACTTTTTATTTTTTTTACTGAGCTATAGAAAGCTAAACTCAAATTGCTGCAGTGAATTTTGTCTAACTCAAAATCTGTTTTGGGCTACCTTTTGGATAATAATAGCTTTATAAACATCTACAAGGTGCACTTCCTGATTTTGTTTTATTACCCAACAGTGAGTGTAAAACGCAGCCACGGCCCACAGCTCCAGGTTGTTCAGTTCCATTTCACAGCCGTTGATCTGTGGAGTTGTGTGAAGGTGGGCTGTTTGTCGTACTCTAATATTATTAAACGTGCCAACCAAAGTTTTTGACCTGTTAGAAATCTACCTGATCATTGATCGAGGAAGTCAATCAGGTGTCAGCAACCATTCAGACTAGAGTTAAAAACAGCAGATGATGATGATGATGATGACGATGATGACGATGATGATGATGACGACGATGATGAATATGTGGATGTGTAAACTCAGCTAAAGCTCAATTTGATAGCAGCGTCAGCCCAGCGTAACATCAACATGTCACGTCAGGCTGAATGAATAAAGTCAAATAATTCTGTCTCTTCGTCAGGCCACAGACTGCAACCTCACCGCTGGAACTGAACTGAATTTTAAAATGTCAACAGTAAGCTAAGAGGACACTTTGAGGTTTAGTGTTGCTGTAACAAAATCAGGGTGTGTGCCTTTGGGAAAAAAAAAACAAAAAACTGTTATGCAAGAATAACTTGCACAGACACATTTTTTTATTTCAAAATGACACAAACAGGAATCTAACAAAGTGTTTTAAGAACTTTAGAGTAATGCTTAGATAATTTTGATACGACCAGTTGAACGGTGGAAGCGTTCCACATCAACTTGCTTTATCCATTTCTACACTAGAAGTACTAAATTTGAGTTTGGAGCGAGTGCACTGTGATCGAATTCTGTTCTGAAAGCACCAAATGTCCTCACTAAAGCAGTTGTTCATGGAATTATGGGTAACTGTCCGGGGTCTCTTTTAGATAACACTGACACACAATCACTAGAAGCTACAGTCAATGTAAATATGTTACATGTACAACAGATATTTTTGTAGAATTTATTTAAGCGACGATCTCTGGTATTCTTAATGTATTTAAAGTTTGGAAAGTATTGTGTTCTGTTTGGTGTGACTAAAGTATTTCTTTTTGTGTGTGTCTGAGTTCAAATACTCTGTTGTACAAGAATCATTTGGAATCAGTTCTTTGATTTTTATGGCAGAAATGTTGGGTGCTTTCTTAAAATTCATCATCTCTTGCAGGTAACTCTGTTGTGGAGATTATACTGTGAATTTCTCATTTTGACAATTTAGAGTAAAATGTAGGATTTGGGTCTTTTTAAATAATTGCCCATGCAACAGGAAATCTTTTTTTCTTTTCTTTGTCTCTGCATGTTTAAAATGCGTAGTGAAATTATGTGGCGCCTAAAGTTGGTTTTCCTAAAATGTTGTATTCACAAGTCCATTCTAACATCTTTGTTCACCTGCGTTAACATGTCACTGTCTTTTTTCATATTTAAATTTGCATGTTTGTCTGTAGCCTTGTGTTGGGACATTTTGTGAAAGGTGCACACGTTGAAATGCAAACTGCTCTGTGTAGGTAAACGCAAAGAAATTAGATGACCAGTTTAATTGGTTTAAAACAAGACTACAAACAGGAAATGAAAGGGTTTTACAGAGGAAAATGAAAAGTGAGTGTGGAGGTCAGGGGAGTTGAATATTTAAAAACCGCAACCAGAAAGATACACTGTGTCCCATTTCAGAGGCTGCATCCATTGAAGTCTGCCTTCCAGAGCTGAATCCAATGTAACATTGACAGGACTTGTCCAATTTCAAAGGCTCTAAATTCAGAGCTCTTCTCCTCAATGTAAAGGACACTGGCGGTGTGTCCTTTGTGCTCCTTAAGGCCCCTTTTCTGTGTCCTGAACATTTTTCCAGTGAAAGCTGTCAGTTATGAGGAAAATGCTAAATTTTAAAGGTGCCCTGGGGAGTTTCCTTGTCAACAGACATCACCAAGACACATTGTGCTTTATTCTCAAAAAGTTTGAATCACACATCGTTTAGATTGACGTATACAGGTTGTGTCTGGATAGTTAACTTTTAGATTGTAGTCCTTGATTCAGAAATGGAGCTGCATAAAAAATCTTAAGTTTAAAAAGCGTCTGAAGTCATGGGAAGAGGAAACCATGACTAAATTAGTTGTTTTTAAAGAGTGACAAATTGGTAAGTTTGACAAAGTCATGTGATGTATAAAGAGCGATAAGGTCCATGTAGGGAGGAGTTCTTGGTGGAGTAATGCCTCAAATACAGGCCTTTTATCCAGGAGACCTGAGTTTGCATGTCGTAGTCAGTGTTGACTTTTGGTTTGGGACACAAACAGACAAAAAATGTCTTGAAGCCAGAAAGCCCTGAGATCAAACTTCCCCCAGCAGAAACACATGAAAATCTTAGTAAACACCCGTTTGCTAGCTGGCACTCCTCTTCTTTATCTTTATTGGCCATTTGACAGAGCGTGACAGTCAGTTAACCTTCAAGATTGTTGTGATCACCCAATTTAGCAGGGCCTTAATTCTATGAATACTGCATGGATATTTTACAGTGCCATTTTCTTTTTTGTTGTTGTTTTTTTTTTTTTTTAGCAGTTTGGATATCCATTTTTGTCAGTAACTACAAATTTGGAAGGTTACACATCTTTTTTATTTTTTTTATTTTCCAAGTTTACTTTTCATATTGAATCGAGAGAGGCAGGTTCAGTCTAATAGTCCTCAGTCTTCCGAATGACACGTTTGTAGGCTGTCCTCTAAAAGAGGCAGCGGCTGAAATGGAACTATGACAAAACCTGTTCTTGAAATAGGTATTTTTGTTCTTATTTTGCATATGGCCTGATTTGATTTGATGTTCGTCCAGAAGTAGTTTTACTTTAGTCCAATTGGTTCTTTTGATAGTACATTCTGCATACAGCTCCCTTCCCTTTGACTCACTGATCATTTTTCTAATGCAGTGGTCGAAGATCTGAAAATAAAAGCTGAAGGTTATTCAGTGTTCATCGTGCCAGAATATTCTTCACCACATATCTGTTCCATACTGTCCATCTTTCTGTACCAGATTTTGGATTTGATATGACCCATTTTGCAGCACCAGTTTTGTATTGCGTGTGAATAAGTCTGTCATACATTGACTGCCTTCTCCAATCAGTTCCTCAGCAGACTTTGGTTGTCACAATCAGGGAAACACTTCATATATGTCTTATGTGGCTATCAAATGGCTGTAAGTCTTCCACATCATTAACTACTGAATGTACAGAATATGCAGATTTTCAAATGTACAAAACAAAATGTGTGAATAAACTAAAGTTAACGTTTCGGCGTTGTCAGCTGTGCTTTGTGTCTTTTGGTGATTCTACCTCTTCATTTATGGACTTTTTGCAGTCAGAATATGTTTTTTATTCAGTATACAACAACAGTTCTATTTCATTCTTCCTGACCACCAGAGGGCGTTGCTTCAGCACTGGATATGTGAATATGTGAATAATATACCAACGTGGGCCGTGTCCCAATTCAGGGGCTGCATCCTTCAAAGCACGCATTTGAAGGCTGATTACATCACAATCAGGGGTGTGATTCTTCCGGATAAATCCGGAAATCCGGATTTTCCGACCTGAAAATGAGGGTCTCGTAAATCATGCAAATCCTTTTTTTTTTTCTCGAGGATGGCGACACCAAGCGGTTACATTAAAAGTACCAACTGACGGCAGGTGCACAGCTGGTGACGCAACCAGGAAAAGCTTCGAAGGCTAGAGCGTCCCATTAAACAGCAGCTGATGCGACCTTCGAAGGACCCTCAGAAGGAGTTGCCTTCGAAGGCCAAGAAGGCTGCGTCCTTTGAAGCCCCTGAATTGGGACACAGCTAAATTCACCTGTGACCATGCAATGACGTAGGGCGTGCGTCCCAGTATAAAATGCCCACGTCATCACGCAATCTGATAGCAGGTCAATTTGGCTCGCCGCTGGTAGTCTCGTAACCTGAGGGTTGGTGCTTCGGTTATTCGTCCACCAGAGATTGCGGCAAGCCACTTATTTTTTTCAAATAAATGCTCTGTTTCTTTTGGACGAACAGCGGTGATCTGTCTGTTACGGTTCGTACTGAATTACTGCAGACAGTCAAGTATGCTAAGTTGCTTTTGTTGTTAGCCGATGCTAAGAGCCGGCGGCTGGCTGTTGTATTTCTTTTTGGACAGCTGTGTTTTTGCCACGTTATCTTACACGCTGCGTTGTTTGAATTTCTGTTTTCGGGGGTTGTAGTGGCAGTAAGCACGCCATTAGACTGGACAGTCAAATCTTGCTTTAAGTTGTCGGCAGTGCTGGGTGCACTGACTCGTTGAATTAATTGTTTCTGAGGCACGCTCCGGTGCAAATGCATTTGGACTTTATTTTTGTGTAGCAGTACGGAACAGTATTCCTGCTGTGACTGTCTTACACTGTTCATGAGATAATTGGGCAGCATAGTATTGACTGTATTTTTCTTTCGTGCTTTTTTATGGGAACAGTACCACTTTAGGACATGTTGAGCTTGCATGTCTGTAACTCTTGTATGGCCCTCCTCCAACTGGAGAATGGCCATGATCAGTGTCTGGCCTCTCCTGGGGTTGAACACCTGAAGACAGGTATATCTGACAATCCATGTATGTAGGTCTGTAGGTTTATGCCACTGTCGGTGAGAAGGGCTAGACTGGCCAAGGTTGAAGGGGAGGCGGCACTGCTACCCACTAGCAGGAGCACAGGCCAAGTGGCACCTAGGGGACGCAGACGTGGATGCAGTACTGTCTGGGCCTCCTCGGAAAGTTAGGAAGGTGGACACTTTGTCTCTCAATGTTGACACTCTGTCATCTGACTTTGCCCAGATTAAGGAGCTTCTGCTCAATCTGCAGCCTGATAGCAGGGGACCAGCTTCCAGTGGTGACTCCGCCATGAGGGCTCACCCTGTTGGGACATTGATGTACTGTCAACTGCAGCTTCCTGCAGTTTGTTTGATGATGAGGGAGAAGGACGGGGAAGGGGGATAAAGACTCAGTCTCTCGAGCCTCTGATGCCTTGTCTCGGGGGTCTGATGGTTTATTGTGTGGATCAGAAGCTGGCCATGCCACACTAAAACCAGCAATTCGGATGTCACAGCAGCTTTGAGTGCTTTTTTTAGGCAGACACCACAGCCTGCAGCTTTTTCAGTCCCTGCTTCAAAACCCTATATTGAAGAGCTCCAGCGCTGCTGGGCAGATCCAAAGTTGTTGTCTCATCACACCAGTGATGGCAGGAATTTGGCGGCCATGCAGGAGGCAGGCAGCTATGGGTTGGATCGTATGGCCCCAGTAGATCCTACCATTGCCTCTTTGATAGTCTCACCCGATAAGGGTCTAATACTGGATGCTCGCTGTCCCCGTCCTCAGTGCCGGCTGACCGATGATCTCCTTGTTAGGGCTTATAATATAGCAGCACGCATGGGTAATTCCTCTTCCCACCTTATCCTGGGCCTGTCACAGATCCTGCAGGAATCTGGTGTAGACTCCTCTGCCCAGAGCCTCAGTGATGCATCCCTTCAGACTTTTGCATTGTAAGCGAGCTTGTAAGATTGATGTTGACAGTGACACTGGCACGTCTACTGGCACGTCCTACCCAGTCCCTCCTTCCTGCCAAAGAGGGTGCCTCCCTCACATGTAAACCAAGCGATTGAGTTGGCAGCATTATGTCCACCAAGCTCATCGCAGCAAGCAATGGAGCTGTCAGAGCAACTTTGCCCTTTTCGGGCACTCAAGCCGTATGTGGAAGCTATGGCCCTTTTTTGTAAGTCTGACAAACTGTTTGTTTGTTATGGGGGTTGTAGGAAAGGTCACTCTCTGTCAAAACAGAGGCTTTCTAAGTGGATTGTTGATGTGATTTTACATGCTTATAGGTAGCAGGGCCTACCTGCGGCTAGTAACGTGCGGTGCTACCCTACTCGAAGTGTGTCCATGTCATGAGCTGCCTTGAAAGGGGTCTCCCTGCAGGACATCTGTGCTGCAGCGACCTGGGAATCCTCATGTACCTTTGCTCGCTATTATCACGTCAATGTGGCTGCTCTACCTGCTGTAGGAATGGCTGTCCTGTCAACACCTTCACTGCCTTAATGCGGTAAGCATTCCTCATGACCTTGCTGGTATGAGTCATCCAGTGCTGAAGCACCGCCCTCTGGCGGTCAGGAAGAATGAAATAGAATGAGAGTTACGAATGTAACTACGGTTCTATGAATTCTGAAAGACTGCCAGAGCTGTCTGTCACTCGGAATCTGGGCGAGAAGATTCTGTAGGAACAAATAGCATGCGTCCTACATCATTGCATGGTCACAGGTGACTTTGTTGGTATAATAACTCGACCTGCACATATGCGAGATGGAGATATCCAGTGCTGAAGCACTGCCCTCTGGCAGTCATCCAGAATTCACAGAACCGTAGTTACATTTTTATTTATTTGACAACATATAGTCGATTATTAAAAACATCAGCACTTCAAACATTGACAGTATAATGAAGCCAACACTATGTCTTAAACATGCATTCTTTTTAATGGCCAGCAGAGGACAGCAGCATTGGCTGCAAAAAAATGGAGTATGGAGTCTTATGGAAAAACTAATCTACTTTTCACTTGATTTATTACCTCAGTTAACAGTTTTGTCATGGGTTTATAGGTCAGTTGCAAGTTTCAAGTCTTCTTCCACACAACATGTAGTTAATTTTGTAAATTATGGTCAGCTTTAGTGTAAAATAGACGATAAAGCAGGGTATCCTCTAAGGGGTAGCTATGTGGGAGAAAACCATCAGCTAGGCTAGTCGGGGCCACTCAGTTATTAGTAGCTAATAGTCTTTTGGGGATCTTTTATAACGGGCGTCTTGCTCCTATGTCTGTGCCAGGGGCCCATTGTCTTACGATCCATCCATGTCCAAGTGTCAGTGTGTAATACCTGAGTAGATCCAAGCACATTCTCTGTTAGCTCTGATTTCATCATCATCACAGGAGACTAGTGTTTTAATGTAGTCTAGTTAGAGGCTTTACTTTTACTGTACCTTTTGTTTCAGTATATTTTTGAGCCAGTAATCTCTTTTTGATGTCACTAGATTTGCCATACATACTGTAATGTATCGTTAGCCCTACAACTTTGATTTGCAAACAAAGATGAGTTGAAAACGTCACAATGCTAATGTTGAAGTTGAATGGTTATCTTATCCCATATGTTTTGTTGGAGTACACTGCATTTTAACAAAACTGACAGTGTGAATGCACTTATTTACTCAAAACAGCAAGTATTCGTATAGAAGTATATATAGTTGTTTTGTTTTTTTTTTGCTTGTTTGTTTGTTTGTTTGTTTTTTAGTTGGTTCTGGGTTAATTAAAGTGCAGAAGTAGGCTTTATGTTCTGTAGCTCCAATTAACATTCAGTGGAGCCACGTCAGGATGCTTGAATGGGAAATTATACAGTATTTGTTTACACAGGATTACCACTTCAACTTTTTATTTGACTGTGTCTTCACAGATTATAACTTCAATAACTGAGACCCTGACAAAGCATAACACTGCTCCCTAACAAAAGGAATACTTGATACAAGGGGTTAACACAACAGTCCCTCCTGAATACCTTACAGCACAGGTTTTGATTTATTGTTCGGTGTCAGATTTCAGCTGTTGATATTATCACACAGAGTGATGGATTGTGCGTGATTAGGGTTTAATTATATTCCCCACAGTAACTGTGTTTACTTCTTTTATTTACTTTGTGACACGGCGTGACAATGGGAAGCTCTGTTATATTCCAAAGAAAAACAAGTTTTAAAGAAAAATAGAAAACATACCGTTGGTATATTGATGTGGTACAAGAAACTACAAGCTGAAAAGAGATTGAATTAAGTATGAACAAATGCCATGTCCAGAGTTTGATTTCAAATAGGGATATATTATTGAAAATGCTTGACTTAAATGCAAAATTCACATTGGAAATCTGAAGGCTGAGAAATGTGATAACAGTTCTCTGCTGTATGTCTTATAATTCCAATTTCAAATCAGGAATCCTTGATCACTAAGATACTTTAGTGAAAGGACATACGTTTGGATCTGTGCACCAGCACAATGGATTTGAAATAAAACAATGTGCTTTCAGAGCAGACTTTCAGCTTTAATTTAATGGTATTGACATTAATATTGGGTGAACCATGCACAAAGTACAACCATTATTATACATAGATACCTTTCCAAAGCTACCAAAAGTAATTAGATCAATTATCATAACATGAAATATAATGATCATATTTCAGACTTGGTTATAAATCCTTTGCAGTCACTGACAGACATGACTAAATTCTGGGTTTTCTTCCCTGGTGTTGGTCTGCCAGGCCTGTAGTGCAGCTGTCTGTATTTCCCACTTGTTTGGGGGCTTCTTCTTTCCTTCAGCAAGTGTGATTCTTTTAGCTGTTGGTGAACATTCCACTTTCTTGTTGTGAAAAAGTCTTTTTGGATGACATTTTGCATGACTGTCCTGTCCAATTAGATTTAAGGCACTTTAGTGAATCTGAGCTTATAGGATCTAGGATATTTGATCATCAGTAAATATTGTGAAATGCTCTATTGGTTCTATTGGCAGTCATACATGTCCATGACATATTTACCTCTGTCATGTTGTAGAGACGAGGTGGTATGCTGATGCAGATCTTGCAGAACTCTGTAGGTTTTTGGAAATAAGTCTTTGAGGGTTGTAACCTGGCCTTTTAGTTCTTTAGTTTTATAAGTTATTTGCATCTTGTGGTAAACCCTGTGCAGTTATTCTGGTGAATAAGTCCTTATCGAGGTTTTTGATATAGATATGCCAACCTGCAGGAGAGGCTCCTTGATGTGGCTGACAGCCGAAAAGGGGTTTTTCCTCACGAGCAAAATATTCTTTTGTCATCCACTGCAGTCATCTTTCAGGTTCAATCAGGCTGTTTCATATCGTTCAGCTCACCAGCGCACTGATATGACATGCACCAATGATGGAATAATGCACACCACCACCTTTGAATGTAAATACTCTCACATTCACAGTGGTGGTCTCCAGAGCCAAAATAAAAAATAAATAGAATGGAAAAGTGAACTGCAGTAGCGGAACTTCAAATGAAAAGCAATAAAATCTACGTAATTATTATTATTTTTTTTTTTAAGTAGAAAGAAGAAAAGGGAAAAGTGTCCAATTACTGAGCTTCTTCAAAATCTCTTGATATACACTGTAAACTGGAAGGAGAAAACACAGTCAGCCCAAACTGACCAGTCACAATCTCCACACGCTATCTCTGTAGCTGCTACTGTAGGCCTGTCCTGCTGTTACGCTGTTGAGGAGGTGCATGTCAAGTCAGGTCTGTGATATTTAAATAACCCAATATCACAAATTACAGTTTGCCTCAAGGGTCAACATACGACACGTTCTTTCTGTTATTAGACCTTGTAAAACATAAGTGAAGAACATGGACCCTAGAGGACGTTGTGCAAGTTCAAGTTTAATATTCACATATAATCAAACAGATGTATTACTTCATTAAATAAATACATGTATAACTTAATGTCATCCACAATGTCTAACAAAAACTACAGTGACCAGTGTTTAGTTTATCTGTTCTTGGCTAGTGTAGAAACATGGCAGTTCAATATGTAGACACAGTATAAAGGGCTCTACAAACAATAACAATAATAATAACAAAAACAATTCTTTTTTGTTATTGATTATACACTAACAAAAGCATAGTTATGTATACTAAAGTTCATTTCTGCTATATCTGCTAAATCTGACATACTTGACCTTCAATCCTTGAGGGGCTGTCAATAGTTCTGTGCTGTATAAAGGAGAGAATTGTAATTTTTCATTTTGGGGATCATTTGATTCATCATCAGCAATACGAAAATGTTCTCAGATTTATTACATATTTCTTATTTTTTAAATAATGGTAAATCAAATATGCTAATATTTTGGTTCTATTTGAGTTGGATGTTGAAGATAATCTACCAATACTTTCTTCCTCCCATGAGGAAAGTAAGTATCATCTGATAATAATCACCGCCGAGCCTGTTCAGGTCATTCCACCTACACTGGCGCAGTACCAGGGTGTTACCTTTCAGAGGAGAGCTGCGCACATGTGTGTGCTTGCTTAGTTTGGAGAAGCTCTGTTTTTAATGCATGCATATTTAATCGGTCACCCATCCAAATAACAAAATATAAAAGCAACAGAAAAATCTGAAAAATGGCACTTTGTCAAGCATCTCTCCTGAGCAGTGTATCGTTTTACAAAAGGCATTTTCCTCTTTTCTTTCTTCTTTTTCCTCCGGAATGCAGTCTTAAAGGAGGTGGTTTCTGCTTTCACCTCCATTTGTTCTCAGCAGGACTCAGTCAAACACTACACTGAGCTGAGGTGACCTAATAGTGGCTGTGATATACTTCTGTCTTACTTTACCAAACATAGGGTGCTATCATTGAACAGATCACTGGTAGCATTACATGATAAAACAATGCCATCCCTCTGTGGGCCAGCAAGCCTTCAGACAGTAGGAACAATAGCAGCTTTGTCAGGAGTCTGTACAGCTCTGTGTCTAAAAATATCTGAATCTTTCGTCCTCTCCTACCTGATACAGCCCCCCATAATGTCTAACCTAAACCAAATATGTGCACATATCCCCTATGATGGATTTGTGAAAATATATGAATGCTATTGCTCTACTGGATTCATATGTTTGCCCCTTTCCTCAGGCCAGACACTCTGCCAACCAACCTGCCAATGTGTTTCTATTGGATTAAAGGAGTACAGACTTGTTGGTATGATTCTCAAGGTCTAATACCAACTTGCAACCCCCCGCCCCACAAAAAACACTTGATATTTTAGGAATCTTCAATACCTTGTCCAGAATTTACAAAGTAGCAACTATGTATGAGTGGGTCTCATCCATTGGTTCTACTTAAACTGTATTTATTTATACAGCACAGAGCTTTACAGAGCAACAAGTAAAACCAGAAAGAGATACAATGATAAAAATGAAATGCCAATAAAAATAAATGGATGGGATAAAAAAAGAAAAAGTAAGAGTGCATAGAAACCAAGGATTCTAGAATACAATTCTAGAATAGTGTAAACCTTCTGAAAACCTAACTAACTCTGTTTGTTTTCTGTCCCAAAAGCACAGTGAGTATCTCTCTCTCTCTCTCTCTCTCTCTCTCTCTCTCTCTCTCTCTCTCTCTCATCCTGGGTCCGCTCTCTCCCTATGCTGTCGGTGCTTCGTTCCAGATGTTTGGTTCTGGATCTTTGTCCTCCCTGAGATTCAGCCTCTCCTGTCGTCTCTCTCTACCTTTTTGCCCATTGTCCCTATCTATATCTCCCTCTCCATGCTTGTATCTTTTTTCTGTGTGAATGGCATGCTTGAGCTTTGCCTATTGTGTGTTTTTGCAGTCTGTCCTCTTCCAGATTTCTATGGTGAACAGGGTTCAGTTTGGCAACCTGTGATAAAAAATGTTGGACGTCCTCTCAGATCAGTATTCTTCATTTTACTAAACTGGTTTATACTGATTCTCTATTCTGCACACACATTTATTGGATGTCTGTCTGTCCTGAGAGAGGGATCCCTCCTCTGTTGCTCTTTGTTGTTAAAATAGTTTTTGGTGAAACTTTACCTCATCCAAAGAGCAAAATTAATAACTAGAAGGAGAACAGAAGACTGACATTGAATAAAGTTAATGCAACGTAATGATCCATTGTCACAGGTACTGATTTTGTTTCGACTGTTCTCCGCAGTCTTCAAGACGTTCCTGGAACTTTATTTGGCCCTGCTGAGGAGTTGATACCAGATCCATGTTCCAGGTACTTTCACAGGTTGGTGGCTAAAACAAAGACAACGTCTGGTCTGGCAGAAATAGTGATACCACCAAGCGCCAATCTCTGCGGCTGTGAAGTGAAGCCAATGTGAAAGTGTCAAAAACTAATGTCCAACTTCACAGCAGAAATAAACACATTATGGCCTCTATAGCTAAGTTCCCCGTTCATGACAACTGTACTGAGTAAAAGTTTATAGAGCTCATCTGTTCAGATTATATTAAGACTTAAAGTTATGTAGAATTAAGAATGTGGTAACTCTGATTGACGGGTAGGTGCTGTTAAAGATGGCTGGTTTGAGCAACCAGGCTTCATTCAGTCACAGGTCCACCCACACTCAACCTTTTTGCCCATTTTTGGATTAGCCGAGAGGCAACAGAGGCAGGACTGTCAGGATGGTGGTGGCCAGAGCTATCACACTGAGCTTCACAATGGCTCTTCCGAAACCTGTGAGTGACATCACAGATACGACATCAGTGTTTTATACTATCAATGGATACAACACATATCTAAACAGGTAACGAGTTAAAGAAAGACTGTTGACTATAGAAAATAAAGGATCACGGTGCTGCAGTGGAGCAACTCAAACCTAGTAGTCAGACATGCATAATGCACCTTTTGGGGGCCCAAACAACAAACTGGAATCAGTTAATCGTTTAGTTGATGACATCCAGCATCATTGATCCACTTCTTTTTTTTTTTACAGCACCTGTAACCACATCCAGACCTGATGTAACAGTGTACTAACATACAGTTTTACACTTTTACATCAGTACAGCAATGTAAGAAGTTAAACCACTGGAGATCATTCAGTTCTTAGTTCTGTGAATTTGTTATCTTTCCTTTTGTTTTCAGATGGACTAATTCTTGACTTTAGAATTGGTTTCAATTTGACCTTGCTCTGATTTTAGTTGTCCTGTTGGAGAAATGCCCACATAGACACTGAGAGGAAGACGAACACAGGAAGGATACCTTCTGCTCTGATTCTTTTAGAGAGTACCTGGCTACTTTAAAACTCACAAGTACAGATTTAATTATCCAGTTATTTGTTTTCAAAATTTACTGTGAAGAAAATCATTTGAGATTGCCCCATTTCAGACACTTTCAGGCCTGTAAGTTATTGTTGCAAGATGAATGAAACATATTTGTTCTCCAGGAAACGAGAAGACATTCCAGGAGCTGCTGTTGGCTAGGTTCCACATGTCTCTCTCAAGGGACTCTTTATCTTATTGCTCCGGTCCAGGAGACAAGCAGCTATCAGGGGTCAGCTGTGTGACGTTCGGCTGCCTTGTGCCGAATGCTGAGAAAACAAAGAGGCTCTTTCTGATGGCTTTCACCCCCCTGTTACCATAACCAGCTGTTAGCTGCACCATTTTATTAAGACTTCATTTTGTGGTGAAAGCGCTTCAACTCCTTACCAGATGCACAGACCACTGAAGCAGAACAGAGTGACAGAGAGTCCAGTACAGGAATTCCCTCATGCTGGAATCCCAAAGCCCTCTCTGCCCCACTGCTGCCTACTAACAAGCCATTTAAACATTGGTTCTCTGTGTCAGCCAGGTGAGTCTGAGGCAACAAGGGAAGCAGCCAAATGCAGATAGTCAAGGCAGACTGGAACAGTTCAGGGATCTATTGACGAAGTGATGACTTATGAGCTTACAGGTAGATAGGCAGGTAGGTAGACAAGTACAGGTAAGGCTTGATGAACAGATACAGGTTGACAACAGACTGAAGTCCGAACAAACAAAGCCGATAAGTGCATGATAGGTGACACTTCAGGATAGGCAACAAGTCAAAACACAGGAACAGATAAGGTTCAGGCATACGCATCATTGACAGTCTGGGTGGAAATGAGCTGGTAAACATTCTGCCAGGCTGATTAGGAAAATGGGAAGCAGGTGAGTGTGTAGGTAGTGAAGGTCAGATGATGGAAAAGGCGAGACTATGGCAACACTATTTCAAAGACAGTGAGACAACAGCTCTTACTCATCCACAGCACATCCACAGAGGAAGTTCAGCATGGACTCCAGGAGTAGACGGTGAAAACTTCACAGCACATCACCAGGATGGAGCTGCGATCCATGGAGAACATCAACACCAAGAGGTGCAGGAAGAAGTCTAATAAAATCATCAAAAACCTCAAATGATTAACAGATGTTTCTTCATATAAGATAGTACTCATCGCTCACCAACATCTCTTGTCTCCTGAAGAACCAGGAGGCTGGGAAGCCTACTCCGGGCTGACAGAGGCATCACTTTGACACTCTGACAATCTTTACAATATCATGGATAAAACGAGAAACTGGAATCATTTTCAACTTTGATCTATTTTTCCTCAATGAAAATGCACTAGGTCATGTTTTTAATTATTATGTCTCTATGAACAGTGAATATTATATGAATATTCTGAATGTATATGAGAAATAGTTTATAATGTCTCTGTATATGTACAGTATGTATAAATACAGGTCAGGTGTAGATCTGAAATGGCAGCTCGAAGCTTTTGCAGGGTACAGTGTTAGTAGAAAGGATGTGAAACTCCTGATGACACACGCAAATGACGTGTGATGCCGACTGACACAGTTGTCAGACAAACCAAAATATCCACTCACAGTACACAAAAAACAGATTTTTAGTCAAGGTTCTGAGGTATCTGTCTCTGTGACTTCTGCCACCACAATAAAACGATGAACAAAACTTAGTTTGTGATGCTCAAAGCAATGATATGATTATATAATCCTCAACTTCCACATTGTAAAGGGCCCTTAGCAGCATCCTGCATCATTCCCCCTGACCTGAGACTCACCATGTTTGTCGACATGTCATTGACTTCGCCTACCTAATTTGCATATTATTTTCACATTTCGCTCATTTCAATTCAAGGACATTATTAAGTGCCATCATCCACAGGTAAAATAAAAGGTTAATGACAGCATGCATGTGGGATGAGAACATACAACTGATACTGCTTGACTTGCACTGATAGGAATGAATGACACAGTGTGACAGAAAGGTTACACACTCACACACGCTAAGCAATTATGAAAATCTCTACCCACACATCCACTTCCACATCAGCCACAATTCTATTAGCTTTATATGAGGTTTTAATTATTTATTGTTTAATTAACAATAATTAGATTGAGTTTATTAGTTCTATATTCAGCATTTTTATCAAGACTTACATCTATAGTATCACTCACTTTCAGTGTCAGACCTCAGCTTGTTTTGATGAAGATAAAGCTGATATTCAGGCTGGAGGATGTCGACCACACATTTTCACACACACACACACACACACACACACACACACACACACACACACACACACACACATTCACTTATTGTAGTTTGTCTTTGTGTCAGATTATTCAAGTATTTCAAGCAAAAATAATTAAAATTTCCCATCAAAGACTTTTCTGTGAAGCGTAGCTCCCCACCACCTAAGCTTCCCCCAAATTATCAGATCGGATCTGATGTGTTTTCATTTGGCAACGTGACCTCAGATGATAGTGGCGTGCTGGCATGTCATGGTGGTCTGGATTGCCTGCAACATATCTATGGTGTTGCTCGTGTTGACGTCTCTCTCCGGTTTCTTCTGATGTCTCTGCTTTGCCTCATTGATGCCAGCTGTAAGTCTCGTTCTGGCAGTGTTGGATGCTTCCTTGTCACCTGATCAGAAGGTAGCTTTTTTGGCTCTGAACAGGGCCCTCACCGATCCATTCATCCAGGTTCTTGTTAGGGAATGAATTTGGTAAAGATACTACCCCCAGGTTTCTGAGTAGGGTTGATGATATGTTTTTTTTTTTTTTTTTTTTTTTGTGTTACCGACCTTCTGATGTAGAATTCTCATTAAAACCTCTTTTTTGAAGGTGGTTTAACAACATGAGCTTTGGAAATATATCCTCTATACCAGGTTCAGTTTCCTTATTATTTTGAATCAAGCTTGGAGTTGAATACCTATTCAGTTGTTTGTAGTCACGCCTATAGGCAAGACTATTTCATCAATGACATTGATTACTGTGTACTAACAAAGAGCTACTTTGGACTTAAAATGTTTAAATGGTAAATGGACTGTACTTATATAGCACCTTTCTAGTCTTCCAACCACTCAAAGCACTTTACGGGACATATCTCAATCACCCATTTACAAACATTCATACAGTGATGGCATTGGCTGCCATGCAAGGTGCCAACTGCTCATCAGTTTGAGGAGCTAACCATTCATATGCATTCAAACACCATAGAGCAGCCTTGAGAGGCAATTTGGGGTTCAGAATCTTGCTCAAGGACACTTCGATATGCAGACTGGAGGAGCCGGAGATCAAGCCTCCGATCATCTGATTGGTGGAGAACCTGCTCTACCTCCTGAGCCACAGCCACCCCCAAGGTTTAAGATTTCTTAATGTATTAAAAGACTATTTTAGAGCGATCAAATAACACGATCACAAGACAAGATTTTGGAGGGCAAAATATCTCAACAAATACTGGTCAGATTATCAAGTCTCCAAAGATAATTCTAAATGTCTCTGGTGATCCCTTTGTTCTTCACTATCAGGCCTAAATGTTTTAGTGAAGAGTAAATACTGATATTTATGCTTTTCTGTATCCAACACTTTAGTATTGGCAGGTGTAATGAACATAGTAGGTTCCAGGTAGCACTAGGTGGTCTTAGACTCTTATACTTTCCATGATATTGAATTAGTATATTAGCATATGGAGCCCTTGTTTTGTTCTGTTGCCTATCCTATCCCAAATCCAACAACAACACTGAAGTACACTACATGTACTGTAAAAAATTAAGGCCCTGATGCATTTCTGTTGTACAACCTAGTTTATAAATAGACTACAAGAACCTTCTGAACAGAAGCCAAAGCTAGCTGAATGCCTCATATGCATGAAAGAAGACAGTGTGGAAGAAGTTGTTTAACATTTTTGTTCCAGTAGAGGTATTTAAACTTTGCCACTGTAAAAGCACTGAACAACAACCTGCTTTTGAAGAGAAGGCAAACACAGAAAAAGGCATAACAGTTTCAAGGGGCAGATGCTCAAATCTGACCAGGCTTCCTGTTTCAAATGGGCTTACTCACCAGCTATTTACAGTTAATTTTAAGCACCAAAGCCTCACATGTGACTCCAGTTAAAAAATAGAAACTTTTCTCCTCTTCCATTCTCATCTTTGTTCACATTGAGAGCTCTTGAAGCTTTCTTTACTCCTCTCTTTAAGTAAATACTAATTGCGCTTATTGAAGTTGCGATTAGCACTTCTGTTTCTTTTTTCGTCCAACATGATGAAATGAAAGGGATTTTGATATGATGTGTATCACTGCTGAGAACTGCAATTCACACAAAAAGATGGCAGCACATCATTTGTCTTTTACACTTTTACATATGACTTGTATGCATAATTAGGTTTAAGCATTAAAATAGGGGAAATGATAAGTGGTCTCCAATGGCAAACTCTAATACAACCACCTTCTGTGGTGTACACATGAAATTTCATGAAATTTCAGGGAGGCATGGAAGAATTTACTTCTTCACAATCATAGTGAGGCCTGTCTGAGCTTGTCCATGATGGCTTGGACATTCTTGAAATGTTGTTGCCAAGAGTCAGATTGATGATAACATCATCCAAGTATACAAAGCAAGTGCACACCCTGAGTTTTCTTTAGACCATATCTTCTTTAGACCATAAAAATGCCCCTGCCACCTTCCAAAGGTTCATACCTTTTTTTATACCATTTTTTAAGCCAAAGGCATCTCTTTTCACTGGTACAGGCTGTATGGACATATGTCCTGGCTCCGGAATGTTACTTGTGCACTGTGGTACCACCAAGAGACTCGAGAATTGGTGCATGGAGGTGGTGATAGGAGCATTGGTCTGTGTCTTGTCACTGGGTTTTCTGTAAACCACACAGAAAATGTTTTTTTCTATTTTCTCTGGGGATGATTTCCACTAGAGAAACCCATGCTAAAGATGAAGGTTTTCTAACATTGCATCCAGAAGCTCTTTTTACACCTTTTGCTTTGGTGGAGATCATCACAAATATTTGGTGTTTTGGTGGCAAGCCAGTGTATCCTACTTTGCTGGTACAGACATTATTGTGGGCTTCTGGTAAAGGAGAACATGTGATCCAAGGAAGAGACCAACATTGTCCCTGCAACATCCCACTAAAAATCCAATCAGCCAGTGGTTGAGGACACAGGACTAGCATGGGTACTGGCCATGGCTTTCCATGCAGCCTATACCTTCACATCATTCCATCCAAAAGGATTCTCTGGTTTCCCATTTGCCAGTCACAGTATAACGGGATGCCTGTCCACGGATTAAGTGGCTTCTGTTGGTTTGTTGCTGTTCCACAGTTATTTAACTAATGTGTACAAAGAACCAGTGTCTAAGATGGCACTGGTAGACTGCTGGAGTGGTAGACTGCTGAAGGCAGAGGTGGCAAAGTGTCCATAAGGAGGTATGAAGGTTTGGAATCAAAGAGATGCCAATAACCGATTCTCTGTCAGAGAATTTGCAGAGGGTTGACTTGTCTCCTCATTTCATGACTGTCGTGGGAGGTTTGTTTTTTATTCTGCTGGTTAAAATTTGGACATACATAACGAAGATGGCTACCTATGTGCCTACAGCAAAATACTTGCAATGTGCTGGGATGTGCTGAGGTAAAGTGTTGTGATAGTTTAAGAAAGTATGAGTTGAATCTCGTGTATTTTTCTTTGTTTTTTTAACTGGTCATATTCCATTTTAACTGATCATATTCCAACTGGTCCATTCCATTCATATTCCAATGCTCTTGCATTGTGGTAACCCTACTTTACAGTTGGCTGGCCATATGAGTATTGATGTTTCTGGGGATGAGTTTTATGACTGGTTCTTCTATAATGTCTAGTTAACAGGGACAGCACAAATAACAGTACGCATGTAAGCATGCCCTCACACCCTCATCCGCACCTTGTACTCATGTTTGTGTTCTTTCAGCAATCTTCATAATCTTCATAAATATAAATAAAAGGAAAGGAAATAGGATTATAAAATAGGAAGAATTATACTACTCACAAAACGTTAGGGATATCTATGTTTGAGATGATGAAATTACCATTGCATGCTTTTAGTTAAATGCCCTACTTTCATGACATAATATCACTGTAGCATGAACTTGTTCCATAAATTTTACCCAAAAGTTGAATATCCCTAACTTCTTGTGAGTAGTGTATTTACCGTACCATACAGCACGCTCCTTGCAGAGTCATTAGGTGAAGACGGTGGATTCTGTCTCATCCCAGCATGCAATGTTAATTGCAAAAGACAATTAACAATGCAATTCATTGTGGACATATCTGGCCATACCTTTAGCGTTTCTGGACCTCGGTCTGTGGGAGATTGACAGTGATGATTCCCATGTTGACTGGCTGAACTCATCATAAAATCTCCACAAAAATCCATGTCTAATAATGAATAAATTGTTCTTAGTGAACCAAAGATTTGTTTAGGTTTCCTTATCATTCCAATGTCTTACATGGAGCTTTCTGCATCGGTTACTGTCTTGTGCTCATTTGAAGAATTCTTCCTCCAGTGCCAAGCCATTGCTTTCCCAGACACCATTCCAGCTTGCAATAAAAACAGATTCACTAAAACAAAGTCTCTTGTTTTGTGACCACAAAACCCCAAAGCTTTAGTCAAGAAGAAAAAGGACAAAAAAGGAGGAATTGTCACCAGGATTTTGCAGACTCACAGTTACAGTGGTGAGTGATTATTAAGCCTTCTCCAGAGACAAGGCATCAGGCGTGACTCATCATATTGGGGCACTGTTTAACTTGATGCTAAAACACCATTTAATATGGTATCTGATCATCTGGGCTAAGTTTTTAGTGGCCAATGTGTTTACTTTGAGCAAGTCCTCAAACCCCAGTTGGTGATATGAACAGCTAGAAATTTGCTTCTCTGTGTTAAAATAAAATAATAGTACCACAGGGCAGTTACTTGGTAATTAATGCTCATAGATATTTCTGTACATCCCATCACCAGCAGAACATTTCCTGCACCAAACACAATACAGATTGAATGTTCATCTGGCCAGTGTATTCCTGAGGTTCCTGTATGTATAATGTAATATCTGTGTTAATACAACAAGAGATTTGGTTGAAATTTCACACAACTGTTGTTTCAACAGTAATTGACCTAATCCCAGATAGACATAGGATCCTTGTTTTTGGCTACAATGAAATCAAACATGTTTGAACTAAAACTGTATTTGAGCATGAATTCTGTTTGTTGACTGAAGACTTCTTGTATTGGATGTCAAAAAATGTCTTAGCCAGGCAAATTGTTATCTTGATTGTACTAGGCCTTACTTGTACAAAGTGTGCAGGCAATTGTGAAACATTCCTTCACATTCCCTGATTTCTATTTGTAATGTTGATCATACTCAATTTAAAACATTTCCACTGGTGGTCGTGCTTTCTGCTCTTACATATCAAGAAGAAAGTTATTTATTTCTACAGATGGTTATGTATCAAGGAAATATGAGTTACCTTTTGGTATTGCTCAGGGAAGTTGCCTTGGTCCACTGCTTTTTTCATTCATTTAGATGATGTTATCATGCAACATAAATATCATTTCCACAGCTATGCTGATGACACACAGCTGTATATTTTATTGGACCCAAATGATAACCATTAAACAAATGGCTGAAGACTAACTTTCTTCAATTAAATGGTCAATAAACCAAAGAAAAGCATTCAGATTTAAATTTTTAGTGACACGAAGGTGACCAAAGCAGTTTTCTTTCATCATGTAGGAGTATCATGTAGGATTTAGTGGCATCTAGTAGTGTAGTTGCTGATTACGGTCCTCTTGTTTGACTGTCTACTTAGTATCTCTTTAGTTTGTCCATTCTGGGCTACTGTAGAAACATGGTACACTCTGTGGAAGAGGACCAGCGTTTTCTGTGGATATAAAAGGTTCATTCTTAAGTAACAAAAACATAGTGATTCTTGTTTTCAGGCGATTATACATAGCTATGAATATTATATTCAATTTCAATTACACATTCTGTAAATAGAGAACTCTAGATCTCACACTGGATTATTAAGAAATATTTCAAAAGTACGACCAATCCTATCCCAACAAGATGCCAAAAAATGATGTCATGTATTCATCTTCAATCCAGTGATGAATTATAAGTAATTCAGACCTCTGCTGCCAGGCTTTTAATTAGAACAATACAAACTTTTTTTAGAATACAAACTATCAGACAAATAAGAAAATCAGTAGTTCAGTCCTTTTTTTAAATATGCACCAAAAATCTGGCATTCTCTACCCAAAGATGTAAGTTCTGTGAACATTTTAAAACAGCAATTGAAATATTTATTCAACATTGTTCTTTATGTTCTTTATATTCTACATTCTTTATATCTTATATCTTATTATATCTTTATATTATATGTTATAATTATTATTATTATCATTGTTGTTTTTTTTAGGTGGGCCTTTTTATGTGGTTAGAACACATTGTTTTGCTGTACTGTAGGCAACACACTTACTCTGTGTAAGTACCTCATACAACCCCACATCAAAAAACTCAAACGATCCATTTAACACTGGCTAGATTTTTAGGGTAGATAGGCTCCAAAACAGATTTTAAGGTTTTGCTGATCCTTTTTCAAACAAAAAGAGAGGAACAGGTAGAGAAAGATGACTGTGTCCACACAGAACACACTGTGTGCACTAATCCAGAATCCACTCATGCTTCCCTGAACAGCAGAGGAGAGCAGGCCAGCTATCCTAAATGCTGTGGGAGTCTCTCACAGAACTGCTCTGAGTTTCCACACAATAGGGCGTATTGATTCGACATGTATCCAAAACAGTTTCACTGGAGCTGTGTACTGTGTACAAGTAGCCTCTGAGAATTTCTCTGCAACAGGAGAACAGGTGATATGTCCTCTGTGGCACTGCCATTAAAGCATTGCATTTCTCTGCAAAGAAACACAGCCCCAGCAGGTGTGGCTGTGTGTGTTAGTGTGGGTGTGTGTGCAGGTGCTGGGTATGTGCGTGTACCATTTGGGCAACATTAAAGTGATACCCTAAACTTTAACATAATTTTTGACAAGAATAGACTACCATGGACAGGGTAGGACAGGACCAAGTGGACATTATTCGTGTTAGTCAACTGATTCAAGATCAAATCAGTCTAGAGTCTGAGCCAAGACCAAGTCAAGTGTTCAAGACTCATCAAGATCAAGTTTAAAAAGCCACTGAGATTAAGGCCAAATGAAAGCAATACCAGATTTACAACTCTTACAACAACACAAGAGTTCAGCCAGTCCTTGGTTTGCTCTTATATTAAGTTAAACAGTTGCAGTCAGCTAGCCTATAAAGTTAACTACCGTTACTATAACTATATGTACATTATATAGTTATGTATGATGCTGCATCAACCCTATGGTCCATCTCAGGGTCCATTTTCCCATCACTTGTTAACAAGACCCTGAGATCCTTTGATTGGGGCAGTAACCCACTCCCAACCTGTTGAATTATATATGTACATATATGGTGATATATATAGATGGATGGATACCTAAAATGTATTCATCCCACTCCAACCTCAGAAAAAAATAGTCAAATATGTTTTCACTCAATGATAATGTCACATATATCTATTATACATTTACTGTAAGCCTGCCATGTTATATCTACCTGCTTCACACGCAACAGATCTGGTTCACTGTCCTTTTGTAATCTAAGTTATAGTTGTTTCATAAGGCTTCATCTGTACTCCTTCAACCACTAAGATTCCACTTTGTGGATGAATGTATTGTATGTCAGTTTTCAGGTACACCTGCTACTGTTAATCTGCCCAGCATGTCAGCAGTGCTGTCACTTGTTACCACGAAGAGAAACAGTGAGACAGATAAATGTCCTCCAGCAAATAAAATCCATCCGAAAAGTTAGATATAAGATGAAAGGGATGAGCATCATGTTCTGCAGTGTGAATGGAGTCTAACAGTCCTTCTTATTTCCCCAGTGCCAACCCCGTTCCCCCACCACCAACACCACCTCCAGGCCAAAAGGGAGATGTAAACATTGTTCAAGTCATTCAATCCTGCACATTAGAGTGGAGCTTTTGCATCCACTCACAAAGCTGCTACATTCTTCAGTCCAGAGCAGGGATGTTGGCTATGTCTGCACTCTGACACACTATCTACCAGACTGCCTTTCATCTCCTCAGCCTACGACAGCACCACACACTGGGCAAAAAGGTAGGAGAAAGGTGACATGAGTTATTCCAGTTATTTCATTTAGTTTGAAGGTAGCCATGATGTCACCTATGATTTTGTGTCCGCGTATGTTTCGATATACTCAGTTACTATAGTTAATTATAGTTAATTCCTCCACTGTCAGAGTGAGTAGTTTCATTTCTATTCATAGCTGGAGGACCAAGATTTGTAGAAGTGATGATCTCGTCAAACCCTTTGGCCTTGTCACTGTATCAGTTCTTGTTTGTCTATTTTTGAACAATTGAACATCATCTCACCTCTTGCTCAAATGGACAAAATGGGGAACTGAAGATGTTAACATAACAAGAAAGACATGAAAAATAAATAAATAGATTCTTAAATAAATCAAGAAAGCATGTGGGAACATTTACAATGAAAGTACCACACACGTGGAGATGACAAAGCAGTGAACCATAGTTTTGTTTTTAAATAAGAAGAACAAAAAGGAGTAATATATGTAAAAAACACCAAAACTCTTGTTATAAGAGGGAAGTGAAAGATTAGGCTTCTGCCTGCCTGCAGCCCGAGAGCCTTGCTGCTTGTAGACGTTTCTTTTAGTTCCCTGTCTGTGTCTCTGGTCTGGTTGGAACATATATGTATGTATGTATGTATGTATGTATGTATGTATGTATGTATGTATGTATGGATGGATGTATGGATGGATGGATGGATGGCATTTTGTGTACAGAGTAGTCCTGATCACATTTCCATGATGCTTTCTCTTTTCTGGTGTGACAAACTTGTCGTGTCGAGAGTTATCTAAACCAAATTCACCTGTGAAGTGAAGCCAACACAGAAGGTAAAAAAAAAAAAAAACTCCAGTTCCTTAAATGTCCACTTGGCTCCATAAGTCCCCATGTTCAAATGTCCAACTTCACAGCAGAAATAAACATGTTTACAGCCTGGTACAAAAAACGGTTTTGATATATATAGCTAATATATGGTATATATATATAGCTAATATTGGTATATATAGCTATCTATAGCTAATTTCCCCGTTCATGACAACTGTACTGAGGGTGAAGCTGTAGGATGGGATGGGATTCTGAGCCCAAATCACGTCTCCTACATGCACCCAACACACTCCAAGCATAAGAGCACCAGAAAGTTCTCCATGATGTTAGACCGGATCAGTGTCCTGGTCATGAGAGAAGTGATTCAATAAAGGCACTTGTTCTCTTAGTTTCGTATATTTAACACCGACTGTCAAAGCTGTACAAAAAGACACATGGATGTTGTGAAGTTAGTTGTTGAGACTTATTTTGGAAAGAGTTAATGTCCTCATGTTTTGAAAGAGAAGTGTGGAGTGGTTGAATGGACTTCTGTTCAGTCTGTTTTTTCGTTTTTCAAATCTGATCTGGACAACATGCATAATGATGCAGCTTCCTTCCTGTTGCTGTGTTTTGTACAGATATCTGTCCGCAGCAATCATTCCAGTGTGACGTGGATTCTTCTCTGCAGCTGGTTGTCAGCATTACAGTTAAATAGTCCTTTCACTTTAACGTTCTTCCTCAAATGGGCAGTTAAATAATTGCGATGCTATCCAGTAGGAAAGTTGATCTACTGCCCATTAGAAGCAGTGATGAGAGACTCTATATCTAAGCTTCTTTTGTTTAACACTGGTCATGAATGAACTTGCAAATTGCTCTGATCTGAAAACACAAAGCGCTCTCTCACTCCTCATAACAGACTGGGGAAGAGGCCGGACTGATGTGAATTGGTGAGAAACAGCCAGGAGTAAGAATCTCTTCCTGACATCAAAAGGCTGCCATCTCACTTCTGTAAGCTTATGCAGGGAGGGATGACAGAGGGCCGCCAGGCAGACACATATCCCTCTGCAAGTTGAGCCCACAGAGCTCTCTGCATTGAATGGATGTTGATGTCGAGGCCAGCACCGTTGATGAAACCCCGGGTAAATATAGTGCCAAAAAGAAAGCTGAGACAATGACCACAGTCGTCCTTCCCAGCAAGCGAGTGCAATCGGCAACATTTTGTTCAATTAGCAAAAGCAGCTCACAGTTTTATCATAATGTCACACTGTGTGCTTACTGTAGATGGTTGAATTTCTTTACTGCCACGTGACGTTGCATCCTAACATCCCAATACATTTTGCACACACATTAAAAAAAGTGTAAGGTGGCAAATTATTTAAAGGAGAGTCAGTCAAGTAGTTCATCATTATCATCATTCATCATGAGAACAATAAGACCTGTAATGTGAGCCTCTGACCTTCAAAATAAAAGGGCATGCTCAGTTTAGATAGTTTTAAGGAAATGAAATGAGTTATTTATATTGTGTACAACGTGAAGTACATAGTGTGTCAAGTAAAAATTGGGCTGTTGGAGTAATTCATACTTCTCTCTGAGGATAAAGTTCAAGTTGGAAGATGCTTTGAAGTTTTATAATCACAAAGGACTGTTCCAGTGAAGATATTATATAACGTTTACACTATTTTCTGTCAGTCTGTGGTTTCAGGTAGCTGGTATTATAATTCAATAATCCACTCTTATATAATGAATTAAAATGGAGGTCAATTCATGCAGGTCAGGTGAAACCAACATGAATAAAACCAGAATTAAAACTTTGACCTAAATAGAGTAATGTTTTTTTCTATTTTTATACTTTTCCAAATCAGTCTCCTAAAAATTACATTCATTATTACAAAATCGTTTCAGTCACAATATACTGTCAAATGTAAGTAATGCTTTACTATTGGTGGGAGGGCGTACAAAGAGCAGAACTTTGACACCAGACTCAGGGGTTCATATAGTGAATTTATCTGTGGTTAGGTTTAGGCTCTGTGAACACTTCAGGGTCAGTTCGAGTTGGGAAAAGATTGTGGTTTTGGTTAGATGTTAACAGTCACACTACGTCACTGCAGGCATTCTCCTTTTTTAAACCAAAACTATGAGCATAAACTGAGTGCCTAAACAGAACCAGAACCATACAGAACCATAAAGAAGAAGAAGAAGAGAAGAAGCGTTACAATGCTGTAGCCACTACACAAGGATACTGTATCGCATTTGAACATTTGAATGTATGAAACGTGTGAAAAAAATCTAAAAGTTTCTAGAACCAGTTTTTCTAGTTTGTCCTAGAAAAACATAAATATAATCATTCTTATTTTCAGGTGATTCTACACAAATAAAAACAGGATTATGAATTTTATATCTTATCTGTCTCTTAAATCTGACACACTGGACCTTTAACAGGATGTCCTCGTTATGTATTTGCTTTGGTACATTGTATATAAATATAATTACTGCACTTTTATCTTATAAACCTCGACCACCTTTCAAACAAATACTGTAAGTGCGATGTACCACAATTCACTTATTATCAGTGTTCACAGCTCTGAGTTCAGCTCTTTTCTCTCAGCGTTAATACTCTTGTTTACTGGCAGCATTGAGGCTGATGTAATTGGGTAGGCCTTCCCTTCGTCCATGTTTTGGTACAGTAACAGAATTTAAGCTTCTGCCTGAGTTGAGCTCTTTTTTTTCTATCCTGTATATTTTGCAACAAGTGGAGGGGCAGTGCGTTTTCATCAGGCCCTGAAAAGAGCCTTTGTTTGGCTCTGAACACCTGGACAGAGTTATCTCAGTGGTTCAGACTCTCCCTCCCTCCCCCTCTCTCTCTACCTCTTTTCTCTATCTGTCCATCTTTTTCAATCTGAATTGTTCTTTCCTTCTCCCCTCCCTACCCTCTCTCTCTCTTTTATGCTATGTGTGTGTCTGTCCAACTGCAGCGGTGTAACTCAAAGTCCAGACATTAATAGACAGGCATGGGAAAGTGAATGAGAGAGTTTGAATACATTGAATACATTTTTCAATTCAATATTTGTACTTGTATTGGAGGGTGACCCTCTTTTACAATGCCAAAAAACTAACTTTGACAAAAAAGATGTCTAACAGAGAAAAAGGGAAAAACACCACAATTAGCCAATAAAAAGATGTAAAACATTTTCCAATTAGGGAAAATAATTTAATCAAACAAACAAAGACAGTCAAATATAAAATAAAAGTGAAGTAAAATTAAAGCACAAGGTCAGAAAGACATTTTAACGGTCAAATCTGATGAAGTCCTTACCACACCAGATCAGATTCTCAAATAAATCAAGACTGAGATCAGGACTGTCATAAAAGAAAAGAAAAGAAAATCTTTCTCCAGCCTTCATCACATAGCTAACGTTTTTAAAAATATATTATATAATATATTTTTCATGTCTATATATATTCCAAAATTCTTTTTATTAAATTAAATAAATGTTTTTGAATCTTAAAATTATTATTTATTTATATTATTTATGTGCCACTTGTCTTTCATTCATTCAGTTTGTTTCCTCAGAATGAATCATGTTCGCCATGAATTCATGGAATAGCTCAATTCACTCAAATAAACAGTCTCATTCCTTTTGTTACTTTCTTGATATTTATCAGAGCTACGTCTGGACTTCAGCTCCTTCAGATATTTGTCTAAATTCACTCTGACTAAATTCCATCTTGAGGCTGTGCTTTATTTAAGTGTATTATATTGTTATGAAATATTATCATAATATTCTGTTCTATATATGAATGAGTAAATATGTGACATCAAACTACAAACCTCAGAAGTTGTCATCATCAGCCTCCCAGACACCCAGTGTCAATTCACTTTCATGGAATATACATATTCTATGAAGAATATATAAAACTGTTTGTTATGTAGGATGTATAGTTTGTCTTCTGCAGATGTTAATAATATGATGATGATGACTAACTTTCATATTTCTACATTATGTTATAGAGTTTATTTGACAGTATATCATATTTTGTGTTTTTATATGATGACAATATGAAGGTTTTGTAATGCTTTTAATGTTTTTTATTGTTGTTTTGTATGCCATAATACTTTATATATTTTCACTCATGCACTTCTAAATCTGCGTTATTTATAATTTATAATTCTCCTTTCTTGCTTTGATGTTCTGTATTGATATGATGCCGCAGCACACACAGATCACTTGAGTCTTCACTGATTTGATGTCTAGTGTCAGCACACAGTGATGATAAACTGTGTCTTTTCTGTGAAAATGCTGTTTAACAACTAAAGAGCGCTCAACAAAAGACTAAATGCTGCAATTAGCTATCTGGGTAGTGATTCTAATTGGCCTTGAAGCCTGCTGATGGGAGGAGACTTGACCTTCATTAGAAGGTGTGCAGCGCCAATTAGCCTGAGCAGCCAAGCCTAGAACAAGAGGTCACCTGGCTCCACTTTCCCACGACAGGCAGGGTGCTCGTCTAACTCTCAGTCAGCTGGAAGATTCGATGTTCACTACGTACAGTAGAAAATCATGATCGCACACGTGCACCTCGTTACTGTGTTAAGGTTTTCAAAAAAGCTTTGCGCCTTATTAATAATGACTACTTTGTTACATAACACAAACTCTCAAGCATACAAAATGAAAACATTATTATGTAATGTGTTATTGTGTTGATAGGACAGCATTGAGCATGTTTATTAATTATTTTGAATCATCCTGCATTCTTCAATAAATGAACAAATAAAAAAGTCAAATGATAACATAATAGTATTTTTTTGCAAATATCACTGGGAAAAGCATCTTATACAAAAGTTTCTGAACTTAGAGAGACTGATATATCTGTCAGTCAATACTGGCCAATCACAGATATATTGGTATGCACTAATATGAAAAGGAAGCCTGGGATTATATGAATTATTATTTATGTTCTGTTTGTGTTTTTTTTATTTTTAGTTGTTTAAATTCAGAGTGAGGTTTAATGTTTGAGTGCACAGATGTCATTTTGGACAACAAAGTTTATTGTTACTCTAAAATTCCAGCAGGCATGGCTGCCAGCATTCTGGTTGTGCTATGGCATATTTCAGATGCATCCCCAGGAGCGTCCTCTCCGCTCTGCTCCGGACGGACGCCGCAAACCAGCAGCACAGAGCTGATCAAAATGGCCAGAGGTCAGACATATAAACGGCACAGAGAATCCCGTCAGTTTTCAAAATAAAACACCCTGTGCTGACGCCAGATCATAAAAACAGACAGAGAAGGGAAACAATTTAACTACACTGCCAAATCTGAACAAAGTCTGGCACATCTGAAATGTTCCTGGTGGGGAATGAAGCCACGTGGGGAATGAACCAAAACAGCAGCAAGAGAGGGAGAATAACTCTTTGAATACTCTGCCTCCATTTCATATGTTTGTCACAAGTGTCTGATCACTACTTTTAAGGGAACACTGCGCATATTCATATATAGAAAAATATCAGAGTTCAGACTTGTTTTTTTTTTACTCCTGAATAGATAGATAGATAGATAGATAGATAGATAGATAGATAGATAGATAGATAGATAGATAGATAGATAGACCAGCAATGAATGTATCTGCTTACAAGTCTTATATCTGCATCCAGACGCTGATACTTGTTATTCTCTGTGCCGAAGAGCTCCAGTGTTGTCCAAACTATTCAACAACACGTCAGTAAGCCACACTGTTGCACATGTTCCTTCATTACCATGAACACACACACACACACACACACACACACACACACACACACACATACACACACTAGTTTATTTTGACTTAATCCAATACTCAAATGTTTCCTGGCCCCCTCTAAAGAATATTTATGGTGGCAGTGTTGATTTCTCACTTGTGGTTAATCCCTCAAACGGTTTGAGCAATCAACTCATCTCCTCCAGAGCAGGTTCCTGCTTATTTGCATGGGTCTGGGCCCATGCTTTGCATTTCATTTCATTTGTCCTGACTTATTCTGCCAAGGCCTTTCTTTCCTGCCCCCCCTCCCAACCCCCACCCCCACCCCTTCAGACACACACATACAGACACGGACACAGACACACACACACACACACACACACGCACATCTTATCCTCTCTCTCACTCTCTCTGAGTCTCTCCCTCCCTTTTGAGTCCCCCCTCCCTCTCTCTCTCTCTCTCTCTCTCTCTCTCTCTCATTATGAAGTGTTAGAAAGTTGCTGAAGTGAGAAATGAGCCTGCGAAAGCTCGTTGTCCTAATTAAACTTTGACATAAAGAGTGACAAGAAGCGATGAAGGGGAAACAATAGCAGACTGTGTATGAGTGCAAGTCTGGAGCAAGCAAGCAGCTTTGTCCGCAAGAACAAAAGCATTTGTTTGCATGTGTTCAACTCCATTCAACTTCACCAGGCCCAGGTGCAAAAACCAACTTTGCGAGGAACATCACAACTCATAACACCTTTACACGGTTGACGAACAGCCTGCAGTCGGTCCGAATAGGCCAGACAGAAGCAGATCAAAGCTGCTGTGTTGAGATGTAAATATTGTGCAGCAGAATGAATTCAGTCTCATTACTTTCATTGATTGGGCTGAGGCAGATAATTCAGTTGTGAAATTTTAATCTTGCCTCACACACACACACACACACACACACACACACACACACACACACAGCTTTTGAATTCGTGCTCGCCAGTTCGAATAAACATAGAAATGCATTTACAACACACACATTCACACAGTAATAAATACAGTACATGCTGCAGGATGTTTCCGAGGTGCTGCAAGAACAAGAATACCCTTAGATAAGAGCCTCTGACTATTACAGGGGCGGAGTTGGGTTCTCCTCAACTGTTGTGTGAGGAGGGTGGAACTCCACATTCTTATAAAAAGCCAGTGGATGGGCTGACAGTGTTGAGTAGACGGAGCAGACAGACTGGCTCTGGACTGTACTGCTGACCTAGAATGGCACAGAACGGAACAACAGAGAATGGAGTGGCTGAAGACACCCCATCAGCTTTGACTTTTCCTAAACCTGTCAAAGTCCAGGATATCAGACACACCACGGTAAGAGTGCAAACTACACAGAGACCAGCTTACAGGTTACAGCTTTGAGTGGCAGTCCTGTACTGTCTTTGTGTTTTCAGCTGACATAACAAACACTTTGCACTTTTCTCTACAGATTTTTATCAACAATGAGTGGCTCACATCCACCAGCGGCAGGACATTCCCAACTTTCAACCCAGCAACAGGTGTCAAAATCTGTGATGTGGAAGAAGCAGACAAAGTAAGGAGGCATCATTTGCAGCTCTACTGGCTTTAATATATAATATAATATAATATAATATAATATAATATAATATAATATAATATAATTCATAATAGCCTACATAGTTTACCACTGATGTATTTTAATATTCACTGCTTTAGCTCTACATCCACAGAAATAAAACTTTATGCTTAACTTCATTTCAGTATCTGTTAATTTGAGGTTTTTCTGTCACTCAGTAGGAAAATCTCTGAAATACAGCACGCCATAATAACTTAATCAAACAGATGTTAATTACAATAATAGCGTATATGAATATGCATAAAAATCACTTGAAGCTGCTCTTACCGGAGCACGGGACCTGTTGGATAGATGAAGAAGACCGAAACGTTTGTAAATGTTAACACCATGTGACTACTACTAATGTCAATATAATGTTAATATAATTAGTGCGATTTGGAAGCTGACCATGAAACCTTGAGAATCATCCGGTGGGCACGTGCTGTATTTGGTACATTGTAACTTCGTTGCTTCATAGTTCGTCTTTAGTTAGACAGTGCTGTGTCCTGACACCGTCCCGCTCTGCTCGGCTCTGATTGTAGGAGGATGTGGACAAGGCGGTGGAGGCAGCCAAGGCAGCCCGCCAGAGAGGCTCTCCGTGGCGGAGAATGGACGCGTCCAGCCGGGGGAGGCTGCTCCACAAACTGGCCGACCTGATGGAGAGGGACCGGCTCCTGTTGGCGGTGGGCTCATTCCCAGTGCTTTAATCTCTGCTGCCCCTCACTGAGTTAGAGCATGTTCATGTTTCCTGCAGACAGCTGCTGTATAAAGTGTTCGTACATAGACCTGCTGTTCAGCTGCGCACACACAACGTCAGTTTTACTTCATAAGATTTAAAGCAGGGCTGTTTAATTCCGTGAAAATATGAACGCAGCCTCCACAGTTCAGCAGTTACAGGTGGGGTTGCTAAGTGTCTCATCCTTTATAATAATAAAATGAATTAATAATTGTATTAACTAATGGTGCTTGAGTCGAAGGACAGATGTGGACTAAATATGAATACATTTAATAGTCAACAATGTAACAATATTACGTGATACATAACAAGGTTAGAGGAATATGAAATGGTCAAGGTCATATTGACAACAGATTAGTCACCATGACACACAGCTGACTTTTATTAGCTTATGTCACCAAAATATCACTGAATGCCAGAATTATAATTAATCAAATATCCTGTTCTCAAGTAGGAGTAACAATGCAACAGAATGTATAAAAAAGAAAGTGGAAGCTCAGCATCAGAGTCAGTGCAGGTTCAAATAAAATAGGTTCCTGTTTCAGTGTCAGGTGCACAATGATGCCTTCAACAAGCTGCAATCAACAGGTGTGTTTATATTAATATCTCATATTAATATCTGAGTCGCACCAGTGGGTTTAATAATGATCTCGGGTCAGTTACACTTTTGTGGACCGGAAAACAAATTCAGTAGTGATATTGGTATTTGGTGAAAAAAATGGTACAGTATTCTCACCTGTCCTGCAACATCATGGAGACATTGACTAAACTGAAGTTTTGATAATTTAATTCTTCTTTTTTGAAGGGTCAAATGTAAATTTTACATTTGGTGTCTTGTTAAAAGAACCATTAATGAAGGAAAGAAGCTGTCAGATTAATGTACAGGAGTAAAAAGTGCGATATATCCCTCTGAAATGGACTGTACTGCACTGAAGTATATGTGCAGTAGCATAAATGCAGTATAAAATGGAGATACTCAAGTGAAGAACATGGAACTTAGTACTGAGGTACTTGCTGTAAATAGTTCCTTTCCACTCTGCTGATTTCAGGCTCTGTGAGAACTGACTGCATTTTTCTATTGTTGCTGGGTGTTCAGATATTATTCATAACAATATATCTTAATTATAGGACCAAATGCTGTTTTATAAGCAAGAAAATTATGTTTTTTCCTGCATCTGAACTGCCTGTGTGCTGTCATGATATTGACTTATTCATATCAAGGATTGGCCTATATTATTGCATGACATCATGACACTGTGACCCCACCCGAGCCTCTCTTTTTCTCTTTGTAATGATTGCTGGATGTTACTTTCCCTCTCTTTCAGATATTGTTTGGAATGAAATCCCTGTTGCTGTGCCTTTCCACTCTGTTTAGCTGCCAGCTTGCATTAAGACTTAGATCTGTAAATGAACCCTTACAGATGTGAGTGAAGTAATAATACCAGATTGCATGTGACTGCTAATTGCAAACATGCTTTGGAGTGGTAGTGTGGAGGGTATGGCTAATTACACTAAACTCCTCGCTATGTTTGGGGAAATAAGGACCAGACTCAGGCCATTTAAATGTACAGTAAAGTGGTACAGTGGTTTCGTTTATCTGCTCGAGCTGCAGAGCCTCACTTCTTCTCATTTTTCCTCTTACAATGAAATAAAAGTCAGTCCAATAAACACGGTATAGAGTTGTAAAGGAGACATGTACACAATAGAGTTTAAATCTTGTCTGATACGTTCAAATATAATCATTATTATGTCTTAACATACTCAGTTTTACATGCTTGGCTGATTGCCATGTATTTATCAAGACAGTGTATGTTGCAGTAGACCACTGTGGCCGACATCCCACTGCACCACCCTTGGATCCACACAGAAACTACCTCACCAGCTATTTCAGCCTCATATACTCACTGCCTTTGTTAGGCCCTAGATGAATTCACCTTTATTATAGTAATTATTATTATTATTATATCTGGAACCAAAAAGTATAACATCATATTAAATTCCTGGTGTATTATGTAACAGAGAAATTAAACAGTTAGTAGATGGCCAACAGTAAATTTATTGGCAAACTTCACTGCACATGAAGAGGCTTGGAAGGTACAGGGATTGTAGATATTTATTCAAGGATTACTCTGGTTTAATGCAATTTTGCTTTTATTTTTGTACTTTGGTCCAAGATTTCGATCAGTTATGATCACACTGCATTTGCCAAAGTAACTGCTGAGATCTGCAACACATCACTGCAATAAAGTCTAATCAAGGTGATCAGGCTGGAAACAAGGCACTTAAGTCACTTTATGTGGAGGTCAGGCTGAAATTGAGTGAAACAAAAACATTTGCTTCAACCCAATTCTGTTTATTTTTCTCTGATTTGTGTTTTTTTTTTTTTTTTTTTTTTGGAAAATATTGAATATTTGACCTCTTCGGACCCCAAAAATGTCTAAATCCACCCATAGGAAGAGGCAAAATCACTCTTTAGCTGAACCTTTCACAAACCATACAAGTTCAACATATTCTTCATCTTCATCAATAACTAGGAATCCCGTCCATTAACTTGAGCATGAGTACATCTCTGCTTTATTATTTCTGATAGGAATGGTGCCAAAACTACAGAAATAAGATCCACGTTGAAATGAAGTAGAAGTAGTCAAAACTACATAATTTGGCTGTTTCCCATGGTGTTTTCATTTAAACATTTCTTCAGAGTGGTTATTAATTTGCCCAGATTGATGCTAGTTGTCCTGATTCTTTAGACCTTGGAGACAATGGACACAGGGAAGCCCTTCCTGCAGTCCTTCTTCATCGACCTGGATGGCAGCATCAAAACCCTTCGTTACTACGCAGGCTGGACCGACAAGATCCATGGCAAGAGTCTGCCTGTAGGTGAGTGTGCGTGTGTCATCTTCTTCTAATTGTCACAAACTCAACAAACGGAACAGTCGGAGATGTGAAAGATCTTGTGTGTTATGAATAAGGGTTGGAGGATAGTATGAGACAACACAAAAAGACCTGTAGTCATCTGAGAGATGTGTCTACACAGGACGCATTCGTGCACAGTACTTCTGTGTACGTCACCTGAATTTTGGCAGCAGTCAGAGCTCAATTCATAATCTCTGTAGTTGCACATGTAAATCTGAAAAAATGGACTTGAAGGCTCAGTTATGGGTATAAGTGTGAGCGAAACAGAATTATCTTGTGGCCTTTTTAAACAGCATTGTTAGAAGTATTTGTTTTACATTTTAGTACTCTACGTCTAATTTGACAGCAAAGTGAGAGCATGGATTTGCTGTCAGAAATTTAATTTGCTTACTCAAATTATTAAGTTAATGTAACAAGCAACAAGCAAGCAAGAAATTCGTTTAAAGGTGTCAGTGTTTTGGTATTGCTGTGATTCATTTATTTATTCATGCATACATTTGAAGATATGAAGTCATATTAATGTTGATGATGTTTTTTTTATGAGCGCAAAATAAGTCGATATGAACTAGTGTGCATGAGCTAATGCACATGAGATAAGTTTTCAGTGAGGACACAAAACACGAGAACTTTTTTTGAACACGTCCCCTCAGGGGCTCCGTAACCAGTGCACCACTGGGACACAAGTTAATTACTAAAGAGCAAGTGACTTGGCCTGGCTCTGGATTGTCCTCAGCCCTGGGTGGTATCTCATCCAGCCTCTTATTACTTCCCCCTCTTGTCAGATCCTACTTTGTGTCTCCTGTGTCTCTGCGGGACAGCAAGATAGACAAAACACGCTTGCCTTTTCCTCTCGATTAGATGCCAATGGAGTGGTGAGAGACGAAAGGCACGGCAGGACAAAGGGAAGAGGAAGAGGCTGAGATAGTAATCAGTGAGGTGCAACAGTCTGTGAGGATTAACAATCAGTGTTGGCTCAATGCCTTACCAAGCCAGCAGCCGCTCAGCCAATAATCCCCACTTTTATACTGGAGCGGACTCACTACCAGTCATCAAGATGAGACGCATAGCTGAGTTTAGCTTGTTATGAAAACTGCACAGTCGTGGGCTGCATACGCACGGTGAAGTGCTGACTGGAATTTGTATTTTACAAACATGCTTCAGTGGTTGAGCTGCTGTACAGAGTGCTGGTCACTGGATGCGGATTTCCAATCAACACTCTTATCTCATCTGAGTCACTAGACTGAGACAGAAACAGACAGAATGAAACTGAAAGTAAGTGAATTACTACAAAGCATCAGGTAAATATGTCACTTTTCATCCTTTTTACCAGAAGTGGAGTACTTATCATGTTTGTCTTGCTGAATCACCAGCACCGCAGACATGATAAGTGTTTGTTTAGCTGCTTTCATTTTCAATTTTACAGGTTTTCACATAAGCTTATCGGATTAACTGACCCTGACCATCCCAGGACATTCCCGCCCCCCCTCAAAGATCAGCTATGCCATCAGTTTCAGTTTAGTTTATAACTATGTCTTTATTTATGCAGCACTTGTTAAACCAAAGCTACAACATGCTTTACTAGCAAACAAAGAACACTTAAACATAACATGGAAACATAAAAACACAGCAATAAAAGAATGAAAGCACCAAACGAACCACAAAAACAATACAAAATGGCAAAACCCTGAAACAGAATAAAAACTAGAATCAGATGAAGAGGCTGCAATAAAAGTTTACAGTAGTTTAGTTTATTTGACATTATTAAATTCGGCACATTAACTAGAAAATGTATGAAGATACAACATGTGGTGACATCAGACTACCAATAAACCAATACAAGAAACATCTACATCTACTATAAATATAATATCTGACTTATTGTCATGGTTACTTAATATTTTTAATGCAAAGCTAACTATTGTAATTCCTGGTGCCATACATAAAGCAGCAAATACTCATGTTGGTATTAAACCTCAGCAAGTACAACAGTCATGTGGACATGAAGGTGGTCTTTGAAATACTCTGTTAGTTATACTACAGTTAGACTAAAGTCATAATTATAGATGTAGTTTTAGTTTTAGATGTAGTTTTAGTTATATAGTTATATAGTTTTAGTTTTAGTTTTAGATGTAGTTTTAGTTTTAGTTTTAGATGTAGTTATGGTTTTAGTTTTAGTTTTAGTTTTAGTTTTAGATGTAGTTATAGTTTTAGTTATAGATGTAGTTTTAGTTTTAGTTTTAGATGTAGTTATAGTTTTAGTTTTAGATGTAGTTTTAGTTTTAGTTATAGATGTAGTTATAGTTTTAGTTTTAGATGTAGTTATAGTTTTAGTTTTAGATGTAGTTATAGTTTTAGTTTTAGTTATAGATGTAGTTATACTTTTAGTTTTAGATGTAGTTTTAGTTTTAGTTATAGATGTAGTTATAGTTTTAGTTTTAGTTTTAGATGGAGTTATACTTTTAGTTTTAGTTATAGATGTAGTTATACTTTTAGGTTTAGTTATAGATGTAGTTTCAGTTACAGTCATCTGGCTCAAACATGCAAAAGTAAATGTCCAAGCTGCTGGATTTCTGTTTGTTAACGTGAGCTTTTAGGTTGGCTGACATGTTGAGGGCTGGTACTCTTTCTTTATCAGATAATTGAGCTTCTTGTTTTGTTGTCCACTTTCTCTCAGGGTGTTTAATGACATGCTCTCCTCTCTCAAACCTATAACTGATAAGTAACACAAGATCTGGCACAAGTTAATCAGACCATCAAGGACAGAACTTGTTTATCGGAAGTTTTGATCCAAGCAAAAATATTTTATGTCTTTAATGTCTTTATTAGTGTATAATCACCTGAGAATAAGAATAGTTGTGTTTTTGTTAGCTTAGAATGAGTCTTTCTACAGACACTTTTTTATGGAGTCCACCATGTTGAACTGTTACGTTTCTACAGTAGCCGAGGACAGACAAACTAAACACATAATAGGGCCTATTGTGTTTTTTGCCAACAGTTTCTCCTGAAAGCCAAGCAGTATTCAGTTGATCCAGCAAACTCACTGCTAGATGCCACTAAATCGTACACATAGCCTTTAACCTTTAATGTAGTACTGTAGGGCCTAACACTGGCCATTGTGTCACCTACTATCACACAGTGGTATACCTACTTTAAGCAAGAGATGTCAGTCCTTCTTCTATCAATGCTTATTTAAACTCTGAATAGAACAGATATTTTTAGCTACCCTCTCTTTCCTTTGAACTCGGTACAGTGGGACATTCCTGCCTTCAGATGAGCTCTGCCTCTCATTTTGTACATAGAACCTGAAGAGAGCTACAGCAGGCCTGAGGCTGCCCCTCTGATTCTTGTGTTACACAATGATAGCAGTCCCCCCCCCACACACTTTTGTACGTGGACGCTGACTTCCTCCACTGAATGATTGTAACCTTTAGTAAGCTGCAGCTGAATATGGAACTCACCCAGTGACTCAAAGATAAAGGCAGCAGGAGATGAGTCCTGTTGTGGGGGAGTCTCCCAGGCTGTGATCAGGCAGTCACACGGGAAACAAGAGAAGGTCAGGGTGTAGACTGAGGAGCCAAGTTTGTCTGCTGAGCCAGTTTTACAGTAAAAGTGTTGATCTCACAGGTAGTACTGATGAGACATTCTAAAAGGATGAATGTAAAAGATTTAAAGGGTTTTTTCCATTTACAGAATATGACAGAAACTGATTATAATATGCAGAACTATGTTTTCATTAGTGACACCACGGGCCCTTTTCCACAGAGTCCCCCATGTTGAACTGCCATGTAGCCCAGAATGGACAAACCAAACACTAGCTCTAGAAAGGGCCTTCTGTGTTGTTTTGCAAGTTTTGCGGTGACTGTAGTTTCACCTACAAGTTTGGAAAGGAAGGATGAGGCAATCTGCAATGTCACTGCTAGATGCCATTTAATCTTACACAAAGTTTTTAAGTCAATGTTGAAAAAGAATTCAGTTTTATGATTTCCCAATGCTGTAGTTAAAGTTTGGAAACTTTTTGGTTTGAGTTAAAAAAGAACAAAAACAAAACTTGAAGCAACATTGCATAGTAATTTGTATTTTTGTGATTTGGCATCATCAATTCTAGAGTGAAATACCTCTGTGGTAAATTTGAACAGCTGCACATGTCTATTTGTTATGAATATATTACAAGTAAAAGTCTGTCCCAGATTTCAGTCACTTCTTCCTAAACGTCTGTGGTACAAACACTAACACCTCCCTGGAGCTGTGAGCTCACAGTCCAGGCAGCCTTGCTAACAAAATGAGCTAACATAAGCTAACTACAGTACGGTTCTCAGCGGTTAATTCATTGTCCATCAGGAAACTCTATATCACAGAGAGTTGAGGTGGAGCAGCCAGAGGACATCAGAGGGAAAACCAGAAAACATTTTCTCCATAAAATATGATCCAGTTTCACCAAAATCAGTCAAATAATTGGTGGTGTGTGATGTAGCAGTCTAAAATGTTGCACTCTTCTTCCAGGAGTTGTTTGGTGGTTGATTTGATGGTTGATGGTTTGTGATAGTTCTGGAACAAAGGTGGTCATGGTTTAAATGACACCTGACACTTGACTTCCTGCTTTTGTCCCATAACAATGCCTATGGGTGCCAAGAAGGTCTCAGGCCACTCGAACGTAAATATACAATTTGTCGTTTTAGGGGCATGAGTGGACACATGACCATGAGTTGTTTAGCTTCGCGCCTTGCTGCAGTGATGTACAACTGTACTTCAGGACACTGTGACATCACTGATGGGTGTGATTCCAGGTGCAGTGAGCGTCATTTCTGACCACACCCATCAGTGATCCCGGTTGTGTTCAAAGGTGAAACAGAAACTTTGAGCTAGAGAGGACAGTGAAATACTGCTGGTGTTAAGTTACCATTTAAACCACATGAAAGGTATTTACACACCAGTATAAATTTACATGTGAGAAATTAGCTGGAAATCAAATGTCAGATGGTTGTATTTCACTGTTTCAACTCGAAACTAACCAAACAACTTCCACTCACATCCACTTAACCTCAACTTATTTTTCTAATGGTACCCAAAAGTAAAAATAATCTGTGAATGAAAATTAAAACAATAAATATCGACAGCGCCTGAATAAAATACAATGTGGATCAAGCTGATTGTTCTGTTTCTGTTTTTTTACAGATGAAAGCTTTGTGTGTTTAACCAAACACGAGCCTGTTGGCGTATGTGGAGCCATCATTCCAGTAAGTCCAGAGGGGATCTGGTTTGAATTTATGAGCAATAATGTTGCTAGGAATAGGAATTCTTATTACTGTTCGTATTACTTTGGCCTGGTGTGAAATTAAACACACACATACACACTGGGGTGCTTAAATAAAATAAAACAACACCTAACATTGTTGTTAATGTACCGTTACTGTGTGTGTGTGTGTGTGTGTGTGTGTGTGTGTGTGTGTGTGTGTGTGTGCGTGTGTGTGTGTGTTGAGGAGATCCAGTAAAAGGTACTTCAGGGTGTGCGATCATTCTGCTGTAATACAATCTGTTCTTAATAAGCTTTTTTTTTTTTTTTTTTTTTTTAAATCTGAACATTACACAATATCTCATTTATAATATGAGGGTATGGGATCCAACACACTGTTGTGATGCTAATATTTTGTGGTATACTGTGGTATAGTGTGTGTGTGCACAATAATCATCATACATGTGTTTTAAGTATGGCAAATTCAAGTCAAAGGTATGCTCTGATATTCTGGGAGAAACATTAAGCTTGTTTGTCAGGCTGTGTGGCAATTTTGGCACAGTTTTAATCACATGACTCCCATGGTCCAAGAAAAAAAGGTTGTGCCATACACATCCATGCCAAAAGCTATAAAAGTGTGAAGACATATTCCTGATTATCACATATGTTGTTGTGAAATGACCAAAGTTTGAATTTGAAGCCTTTGTTTTTAGCTGCACATACTGGCTGTGCAGGCTTAGCTTAGTATAGCTTAGTTATGATCTGTCAAATATGAAACAAACAATAACTCCATAAGGGTCTTATTTGCTTATTTATTTTATTTGTTTAACACATGTGGAAACATTGTGGTTTGAACAGCTGGGTTCAGTGATTATACACAGATTTGAGATCTGTCCTAACCTGAAGATGGGAGATACTGAGTAGTTTTTATGTTGGTAAACTGCCACAAAAGGAAAGAAAGTGACTTAAACTTTGGAGGAAGCTATTCACATCTTGTTTCCTATCAACATTGCATTGTTTTGATTTTTTATGATCATTTACTAACCCTAGAAAAGTCATTTTCTTTGCCTAAACCAAACCAAACCGTATCCATAGAGGTGCTGTGACTGTCATATTGAATTTGGAAGGCATGACAAACTGTATATTTTAAGAGTTTCCCCTTGTTTCCAGTCTGTGCCAGGTAAATGAAACTCCAGATGAACCATGGATTTATTAGAACTAAATACAGGACTTCAAGATGGTTCACCAATATATGCCAAAACAATATGTTTGTCTCTTCCTGGTTTTGCTCCAGTTCTGTGCACTGCATAAGCTCATTAGTCTTCTCCTGGCCCGGCCCCCTTGTCCCTGTTGGAATGACATCACACTCCTAGAAATGACTTTCCTTGCCTTGCAAAACTTTTACAAATATTAAATCATAACTTAATTGCAATTTTAGCTGACCTGTTGACAGTTTTACAGGTGTCTATGTGGAAAATGCTTTGGGGGTCACAGGGGATTTTTGTGATGCAGTACCACAGTAGGTCACTGGGACACATTAGCAGCTAGGTGGGCTACCTGCATCATGTCCAGCTCTATGAATTGGTTTAAATATTGGACACAAGGAGATTAAATAGAGATCTTCTCATCTGACTCTGCATGGGAACAAGTGGGTTTCCCAAAATGTCAATGTGTTCTTCTTCTCACAGTCTATGAGGGAGTGGCTCTATCATTTACAGTACACTGCTAACATCTCTGGCTTTTTTGGAACCATATTCAGGCTTAATTGGAAACACTGACGACTAAACTTTTCAGGAAAGTGCTGATCATAAATATATAGTGCTAGTAAGGCAACTGTACTCAATTTAAAAGCACAGTCTGGATGCGAGGATGAAATGAAACTCTGGTAAGTGCACCAGAAACCTTATCTTAATCTTTGCTCTCCCTAAACAAGACCTCCTCTCTGCTAATCCCTTTAGGGCTATTCTTACAGGAACACACAGCTCCTATCCTGTACTGCTTGGATTTACTTTCACACATTGGAATATATGTATTTTTTTCTTTCTTTTGATAATAACTTCATCATATTTAGGGTGGGGCAATGTTTGGTGTTTCACCGTATTGTGTTGCACTTTGTCGTAGATCCAGACAGAAACATGAGTATAATTTCAACATCATGACAGAATACAGCCATTCAGTTTTTATCTTTGAGCATAAGCCTATAACCTCTAATGTTGCTTTGGCAACAAAGGAACAAAACGGCTGTTGTTTGACATGGGAGATTATATCAAAAAAGTGAAATTTATACTGAAGGACGTTGTGTAATTACTGAAAGTACTGCTGGCGCACACACAGCATGAGTCATTGTCAGAGGAAAACAGGAAACCTTTCTCCCGGCTTGTGATCCCAAGATCCCTTAATGGCGCTGAGTGTTTCCAAAGTGTTGTAAAAGTTAACAATGCTTAAACAATAAACATGCAGCACTCACATGTATTGCTGTCTAATTTGGGTTTGAGTGCCCAATTATTTGTCCATTGGTTTCCAACATGGAAATGAGCAACTGGAAAATAAATGACCTGTTTTTCTGAATTTGTTTACTTTGAATTATCTCCAGTCTTGATGATTTAGAGCTGCTTTTATTTTCTTGTATATTTTCTGCAGAACAACATCCAAGTGATAAAGTGGATTTTGCTCTGAGTTAACTGGGAAAGCCAAAGAACTGATGGTGTGTGTGTTGCTTGGATTATTAGCCCCAGTGTGTGCCTCTGACGTAATCAATATTATTTCCATTGGAGCCCTTTGCAGTGATAATTCCAACTGAGTCGCAGAAATAAACTACTGTTCACATCAAAAACTTTTAACAAATATGTTGTTATCATGTCATACATGGTATTGGTATTGGCACTAGACACACTAGAGATCTAGACACCTCTATCGTCTCTAAACAAAATATGATGTGGATCTTTTACAATTAGACAAAAACAGAAAGGCTGGATTATCAAGTGGACAAAGCTGGCAACTACCCTGGGGGCCAATGCCTCCAGGGGCCCTCAAAAATTCATTGTAAAACAATTGGTTTTTCCATTGCTAACCTCCAGGTCATGGTGACAGTAGGCAAGGCGATAGCCTAGACGTCCTTCCAAAGATGTTCCGAAGCCAGATTGGACATTTAGTCCCTTCATTGTGTTCTGGGTTGGCCTCTGTGGCTATCACATTGACATGCCCAGAAAACCTGTAAAGTAAGCCATCCAGGAGGAATCCTTATCAGATGCTTCAATCATCTCAAGTGGTTCTCTTAATGTCCAAACTCCCCAAGGCCACCCTGTGAAGAAAATTGTTCCTGCTTGTAGCCACAGTCTCAACCAGCAGCTCTGTAGCTCGTTCTGTGGATCAGTTGGTCGGTCAACAAAACTTCCCAAACCTCTGATGGTCAAAGTTTTGCCTGTGATTTATCAGGTCATTAGTCCACAAAGCTGTGCTCAGTCAACAGCAACTGTGACTTTCAATCTGTGAGGTTGAAATTTCCAATGGAGGTCAAGTGTTTCTGAGGTTGTGTGTGTGTAGGTGTGAAGATGTGTATGAATGCACATTGGTAGTCACAGCTATTGCGAATTTGCGCTTGTTTGACTACCGAAAGCTCATGACCTGAGGTGAGGGTTGGACCCAATTGGTAAACTTAGAGTTCTGCCTTCCGGCTGAGCTCCCTCTTCACCCCCACCGTCTGGTACAATGCCTGCATCACTGTGGGTGCTACATCAATCCTTAGGACAGGCTGCTTGAATGGAAGTAGTTTGAATAATGTGTTGGTCAACCACATCTAAAGTCAAAAGTGTTCCAAACAGATGCACTTGAAGGCAGGGTGAAAAGCAATCCATCACAGAGAGAAGAGAGATACTTGCACACACTTTCAGACACTCTTTCCTCATAGTGAATACATTCACTTAGATGCACACGGAAAATGTAATTTGAAGAATGAAAAAAGAGAGCATAAGAGGGATGTTTAAACCCTCTGTACTGTTTCTACATTGACTGACCAATCACTTCATGAAGTGGACATGAATGTCAGATTGACATTTGGGAAAGTTATAGGTCATACCCCATAGGCCATGTGTTCAAATGTAGTTTAAAAGGCATCATCATTTCAGCTATACTGTCCTTCCCGCTGTCCTGACCACATTCAGGGTGACTTTCATTCTTTGACTTGTTTGATAAGTGCAAGGCTTTTGCATGTGTACAACATCTATGCAGTTTTGACTTCTATGTCAAGTTTTTTTTTTGGCATATTTCTTTCAAATCAGGAGTTTGTTGTCGATCTCAACCTTAAGCCCCAACTTCTTCCAGATTGGCAGCTTTGTGGCTCAGCTTTTACTTTGCACTGCTTGTATTCACCATTACTTTCTGCCGCTCATTACTGCTGTGACACACAGACGTGTGGGCCCTGTCTTGCTTTCTCCACATTTTTTACACATATGACTCAGTCCTATTGATATCTCATTTGTTGGGTCAGAGGCATAACATCAATAACCTCTCTTTCATATAGAAAGGCAAGGCACAGCAATCCCGCCTTAAACAGACAAAGAGCAAAAGAGGTTTGTCCAAACTATTTTGAGACATTTAGCCAAATTTTGGTCATGTCTATAACCACCATCATGTCATGTCATGAAAACTTCCACAATATATAATTCCTGATGTTTCACTTGTGATCTCAGGGCTTAATTAGCAGTCATCGTTGTCTGGGTAATTGAATGAAAGAAAGAGTGACCCTATATAATGCCTATTTAGTCTACTGTTTAAACCATGACACCATAGATTGTGGTCTAACTGTGCCATTTATTTGTGACAGTGTGCTTTGGCTGACTTGCAGTGCAGTTACATATTGAAAACAGTCATCTAACATGTGTTGTTTTGTCTGTGCATAGTGGAACTTTCCTCTCCTGATGTTCATGTGGAAGATAGCACCAGCCCTGAGCTGTGGAAACACTGTGGTCATCAAGCCAGCAGAGCAGACCCCCCTCACAGCCCTCCATGTTGGATCGCTCATCAAAGAGGTCTGATGTTAACCTTCAACATGTACACTGGGATTGATCCAAGCTGTGGGCTGAGAGGGGTTTAGACTAAACCTCTGACAGTCCTCTTCTTGGACAGATCCCGGGCCTGTATTCTTATAGAAAATCTTGTGTCTTATGTGATTAGACTGCTCTGCTTCTATTGTGTTTTGGTAGTGACTGTTCCCAGCAGGGGAGACAATCTGGACCCGAACACTTCAGCTGTGGTTCAGAGTGCCCCAGAGGTCCCCATTCTTCATTAGACATAATCAGTTTAATAAATGTTTAAATTTGAGTCTAGGTTTCACTGTCACAACAACTTCAGAAGAACAGACTTCATCTTCAGAACTTGTTTTTACCTTTCTTTCTTTTCTTTTTTTAAATTTGTCATCCGTAAAACATTTAGTCTGATGGGACCTTTTTCTTTTCTTGTAAAACTTCACACAAAGAAACAAACTGCAGCGCTAAAGAGATGAGATAAAGTCACATTAAAAAGAACTAACTATAAACCTCTTTTGGCCTTCTGACAGACATTTTATTTAGTTTATTAACCGTTATATAGTATATCATATTAAAGTTATTTTATTATACATTTCTTATTGTAACATTTAAATATAGTGAGTCTGCCAGATTCAGGACTTCTCCCATTATCAATAAAATCCCGAAGTTCCATAAAAATACACAAAGAACATGACCTCACTGTCCATAATAGTTGATAGTAAAATTATTAGAGATATCAGTCTGTTATAATAGACATAAGAACTGTGAAAGACAGTATCATATTATTTAAGATGAGAAAATTAGAATCACTCAGATCTGTCCTGAACTGGGCAAACAGGGAAATGGATGACCAGCGATCCAAATACTGGCTGTTTTGGGGTCAAATGTCTTTGAAACTCATGTGTGTGGTCTTTGGCTCTGCTCTGGGCATAAAAGCATTAATGTGTCCTCTGTGTTGCTATTTCAGGCGGGGTTTCCTCCTGGAGTTGTGAACATCGTTCCTGGATTTGGTCCCACAGCAGGAGCAGCCATCGCCAGCCACATGGATATTGACAAAGTGGCTTTCACTGGCTCTACAGAGGTATGTGCGTGTACACACAGCTGCAAAGCAGTCACATGACAAATAAATGAAAGATAATAACTCTCAAATAGGTTTTGATATAGAATCTGGCTGCCATTTAAGCAGTGCTTCACACCCCTCTACTAAGCATGGTAAAAAAAACGCCACAGACCTGATTTAGAGCAAGTGTTTGCTACAGTATATCTGTTCAGAGCTGTTGTAGAAATAATACAGTTCAATACAGTACAGTACTGTATGGTGGACCCTGTGGAAGAGAAGTTGCTCCCCCTCTAGATACGAAAGGTTCATTCCAAGGTAACAGTAATGCAAAAAAAAAAAAAAAAAAAAAAAGATAATGAATATTATATTCCATGTGATGTGTTTTAAATAGAGACCCCTAAATCTGACACACTGGACCTTTAAGGTATTGTTGGCTGTGTCCTGTGCACAGGTGGGTCAGCTGATCAAAGAAGCTGCAGCCAAAAGTAATCTTAAGAGAGTGACTCTGGAGCTGGGAGGGAAGAACCCCTGCATCGTGTTTGCTGACTGTGACTGTAAGTAAATACACTGTGTGTGTCTCACATTTTGAATCACTACACATAACAACGCAATGCTGTCATTTTGATTTTTTCAGCATGCACTGGAGTCACAATGTGAAACAGTGCAGTATGAAGCCTCACATATTATCAATGAAACAAGAATAATGCTAAACAAGTCAAGTATAAAGATCAGAAAATATGTGAAATGAAATGATAAAAATAGTAACACAAAACTGTAACAAAAACACGTTAACAGCAATAAAATTCCAAAGCAACATTAAATAAAACAGAGAGTGTGTGTGTGTGTGTGTGTGTGTGTGTGTGTGTGTGTGTGTGTCTACAGTGCAGCTGGCTGTGGAGGAAACCCAGAAAGGAGCTTTTTATAACCAGGGTCAGTGCTGCACGGCTGCGTCACGTGTCTTTGTGGAGGAAAGTATTCATGATGAGTTTGTGCGCCGCAGCATAGAAAATGCCAAAAAGATTGTCATAGGAGACCCGCTGGACCCCCGGACGTCACATGGACCACAGGTAGGACCACACACTCGACATCACATCATACTAACAGACAATCTGTATTGCTGGCTGACTGTGACTGTAAGTTTTGGGCATTAGTGAACTGTGTTGGGCAAGTAATATATCACATATTACTCCTTACTTTCATTTGAATGTGATAAGTTACTTTTAATACATAGAAAATATAAATATATTAATATGTAATGTAGAGTAATGCATTACTAATTACACTAACTACAACTAGGCATTATAAAATGGGAGAGGATAATGTTTCACAGCGTGTAATCGAAGCACATGGGATCGAGTTTGTTGCATTTCAATACAAATCCAGTGGCGTGCAAAGTAGTGTTGTGGTCAAGACCAATTAAACTGAGACCAAGTCATGACCAAGACAGAAACAAGACCAAGACTTTGAGGGGTCAAGACTACTGCAGAGTCTACTTAGATGAAGGAAGGAAAACTCTGGGTGAGGTGCGGTTATGGTGGTGCAGTGGTTAGCACTGTCGTCCCACAGCCCCAAAGCGTGCACTTAACAGGGTAAGCGGTGACTCTAAATAGCCTGAGGTGTGAATGTGTGAGTGTGCTGGCGACTTGTCCAGGGTGTCCTGCGCCTCGATCTCAAGTACTACAACACTGGTGCAAAGGAAGGCTGTCCTGATTTTGTATTAACAATAGTGTGAAAATGTAGAACAATGAAATAGCCTGATGTGGCACAGTGTGGCTGAATTATTAAAAAACAAAACAAAACAAAACAATAAAAATGACATTTCGTGTTTGACTCAGCATTTAACAAACTTTATCCAAACTCGACAGAAACAAAGCAAAATTCATCAAAACCATTTCCATTGTTCTTATAATCACAGAGTCTGGTTTGGTTCAAATAAACTCTTAATTCAGTTAAATGTAAAATATTCTGGACCTACACAGTTTTTCCACGCTGCCTCTTTCTACTGTTCCTGGCCTCTTTGTGCTACTGAACGAGAGCCTGATGTTGTTACTTGTTCTTCAGAAGGCAAAAAAACATGAACACACTGTTCTCCCATGTATTTGTCCAATCTCCCAACTCTAGTGTTAACGTGTTATATGACACATCATTTGTAATGCATTACCCCAAATAAAGCTTGTGGGAAACAAGCACTAGGTGTCTTTTTATGTGGTGTAGCAATGGTCTGCTGTGTTTTTTATCCTGGGTGGGACACTTAATATGCAGATGTATTTTGGCAGTTTGTGGCCAAACACGACACTGACATCACCTTTTCATATCATCACCTTAGCAACAAGATCAACAGTTGCTTATTTACCATCTTTCAGCAGCATATTTCATCTATCCAGTAGATATGAAGCAACATTATCGTTGATTTAGAGTTGTTGTCTCTGGTTTCATTCCCTTTCAGGCGTTTGTGGTCTCTACAAACTCCTCAGTTATCTGACTCTTTAGCTGCTAAAAGCTCCACTATGTTCAGTAGCCCAGTTTGTAAATTTATAAAATACGCAGAAATGAAGAAGTCCTGAATGGAGGACAGGTTGCAGTCCTGATTGTCTGTTGTTGGAGTGTTATGGATGGGTTACTTGATGTGTAGTTGTAGGTGCAGAGGGACAGGAGCAGTGGGGAGAACACACAACCCTGGGAACAAGAAGTGTCGTTTAATGTGGTACAGCGCTGGTTGAGTGTGTTTTTATCCCGGGTGGGAAACTAAATATGCATATGTATTTTGGCAGTTTGTGGCTGTGGTTTGGTCTGCTGAAGTGCCAAAGAACAATGAGTAGTTTAACTCGCACTCTGGTGTGTTTCGACTCTGGCATCTCCAGCAAATCCCACAGAGCAGCTGCTTGTCCAGCTAAAATCTCTGGAGCGTATAACTGTCGAATGAAAACTTAGAAAAAACTGAACCAATAAACAAACCAGGAAAAGTACAGAGAACACCACGGCTGCAGCCATCATCACCCATGTTAATTTATTCATTTACTTATTTGGATCCTCATTAGTCACTAAAAAGGTAGCAACTTCTCTTTCTGTAGTATTGTGTACCCTTCAGGTCACATGAAGACAGTTCAACATTTTGAGAAGTACACTTGTTCACTTTCTTTCTGACAGTGAGGAGATAGATGCCAAAGTTCAAAAAGACACCTTTCAAAAACTAAAATTCACTGATTATTACGTTGTATGTCTTATCTTGCATGTATAAACCGTCTCCTCTTCTTGTCTACTTATCTTTCTGATTGTGGCTCCAGATTGACCGACAGCAGTTTGACAAGATCATGGATCTGATAGAGAGTGGGAAGAAGGAGGGAGCCAAGCTTGAGTATGGAGGAGCAGCTGTAGGAGAGAAGGGACTCTTCATTCAACCCACCATCTTCTCTGGGGTCAAGGACCACATGCGCATCGCCAAGGAAGAGGTTACAACTTCTATCAGTTCATTACAAGTGAACCTGAAGCAGACAGGTGGAGGGAGTGTAGTGCCAGTGGGTGAAGGTAAAGCCTGACACCCTGTGGAACAGAGCTTTAATTACAACACAGACAGACAGGAGCAGAGCGGCATGAGCATCCTCGGACAAAGAAGGACATGGGTCACACAGTTATAGTTCTATAGAAGCCACAAGCCACAAGCCTCAAATCATAGAAACTTAGAATTTGAACTTATCATCTCATAGTTTTGACTGAATATGAGCACTTCTTATTTTTTAACAATTCCTATTTAATTTTAATTTTAATTTAATTTAAACATAAAAATACACTATTTGAACTATATAGTTTTGTCAAATTGTAAAAAGAAAAACAACACATCATAGATCTATATCCAGTGTTATCTAACACTTGGTTTCTCTTCTTCTTGTCTTTTTGATTACTATAATTCTTACATACCATATAACATGTATAAACAGGACAATTGCAGCCATATGCAGGAGAAAGAAAAACTATAATGCCCTGAGCATTTTCGGAGACTTAAATGAGGGAGCAGTTCTGTACACTGCAGAAAGATGATTTTATTACTTTTAAATTTCACTCCGTTTCCAGCCTTTTATTTCACAAAATTCTCCCCAGCTAAAAGTTCCTAAACGCCAGTCCCAGATTTACTCTTGTCCAGCGGCTTCTTGCTTGGTCACTCCCTACTTTTCTCTTCTTAGCTTCCTCCGTGTCCCCTTGGGTTTCTTAGTCCCTGCCATGTCCACAGAGACTGCTGAGCCCAGTTATATGGCCACTTGCCCAGCTCTGGTTCTGGCATGACATGGGCTCTCCTCTCAATTAGCATTTTCCCCCACCCAGGGCTCTCTTCCCAGTGGTCTAAAACACCTGTGGTACAAACACTAACAGTCCCCCGGTGATCTGAGCTCACAGTGTGGGCAGTCAACTGAGCTAACATTAGCTAACAGCAGCTACAATTGGCAACAGTTTACTTCACTGTCCATCAGGAAACTGTAACTTACAGAGAGTTGAGGCAGAGCAGCCGGAGGGACATCAGAGGGAAAACATTTTCTCCAGAAAACATGATGCAGTTTCACCAAATTCAGTCAAATAGTTGGTGGTGTGTGACCTAAAAGGTACATAGTGTGAGAACAGGGGGTGCAATGTAGGAATGACAGAGAAACCATGCACTTCATTACAAGTCAGTGCAGCCTCGTCATGATTTAAAATCTGTTATTTTATTGTAAAAACATTACAAACATCGCTTGATTTGCAACTTTTGGAGCATATCATTATTTTTAATAATAATATTACATGTGATAGTGTGACTGCTGCAGAGGTTTACTGTAGCAGCTCTTCAACGGTTAACCACGTGAAGCATTGTGATTCATGATGTACTCAGATAGAATAACAATCTCTAGCTCTTTGCCATTACTAACAACATACTCATTTAAGTTTTTCTACAAAGGTAAAAGTGTTAGATTTCACATCTGGTTCTCTTTGACGAGGATTGTTGAAATCACTTTCTTGTTGTTAACATGATAATACATTAGTATCATGAACTGTATTATTGTCTGTTGTAGTATCATTAGAACCATTCTCTTCTATGTCATTAATAAATAACGAAAATACATTTGTTAAAAAGCTCATCTGGCATGCAGTACAGCCATTCCATTAAAAACTAGTCTAGCCATTCTTTTCTCAGTTTGTATTCCACATTCATGTTTTATTTTTCAGAGGACAGCAAGCAAAAGAATGTCATTGAACAGTGTGACTGACTTCTCTGTAAATGTGATATGTTTCCCCTCTCAGATCTTTGGTCCAGTCTTGTGTATATTCAGCTTTAAGAGCCAGCAGAAGGCCATTGAACGAGCAAACAGCTCACAGTATGGCCTGGTGTCAGCAGTCTTTACAACGAATATGGACAGAGCTCTGTCTGTGTCTGCAGCACTGGAGACTGGCACTGTCTGGTAAGTCCCTGTCTACTTCCATTGGAGTTCGACATTATTTGATGAAATAAATACCATAGCTTGTTGCCCTATCAGCTAATGGATCTACATAAACACCACCTCATCCAGCCATCCATTTTCTGTAACCGCTCATCCACATCAGGGTCACGGGGGGCTGGAGCCTATCCCAGCTGAGACAAACGACCATTCATACTCACATACATACTCACCTACAGACAACTTAGAGTCACCAATTAACCTGTTAAGTGCATGTCTTTTGAGCCTTCTTGCTGTGAGGTGACAGTGCTAACCACTGCTCCACCACAGTGCAATCTGATCATACCAAACTAAAAATACAAACACACGCAGTGAAACTGAGGCTGATTACTTGAAACCAGGTGATTGTCTTCCTTCTCTAAACTCTAAGACAGATCCATTTTCCATGTGTTCCATATTCTCTTATATACCAACTTGAAAATGAGCGCACTCTCCCAGTCTTTCTCTACTGTTAGTGACCTGTTAATAATAACTAAGATTTATACCGTATGTTGAAAGAATTCTACAGTTCAGTATTCTCACTATTTAACACAGTAAAGTTGCTGTGACTCACTGCCTCTATGAGCCTGATATACTGCAGCTACCACAGTGGCCACTAACCCGCTCTTCAACAGTTCACCACATGAACCATTGTAATTCATTATGTACTCAGACAGAAAAAAAATCTCTACATCTTCTCCATTACATCCTGTACAAACTTCAGCATACTAGTGCTAACTGTGCTAACCGTGCTAACCAGAGTGGGAGAGACTGTACAGTATTGTGAGCAGATGTATTGTGGACTGTTATTTTTACATGTCTACATAACAAACAAGATACAACATATCACCTAGTGACCATTAAGGAGTGTTGTTGTGTGTGGGTCATATCAGGGTTTTGATGATTTTCTTTAATGCAGGTAAATGAAACTTTATATGTTTCAAAACATCTCGCCAAAGGACTGAGGTTGGACATTAGCTAGCAGGCTAGCATTGACACATTTGCAGAAATGCTGAGTAATGTATGTTCTGATGAACATATCAATAAATGATGTATATGTATACCTAACAAATGAAAGAGCTGACAACAAATCAAATCAAATCAAATCAAACCATCGCTGTCTCTTTCTCTTCCTTTCCTTTCAGGATAAACTGCTATAACGCCCTTCACGCCCAGACTCCCTTTGGAGGATATAAGATGTCAGGCAATGGACGAGAGCTGTAAGAACCACGACTGTTTCTTCATAATTCATATTCATAAATGATTCCTGTTCATGGTGTATTCTCTGACCTGCCTTATGTATATATCTCTGTCCTCTCAGTGGAGAGTACGCCCTGGCTGAGTACTCGGAGGTGAAGGCAGTGACCATAAAACTGAGTGAAACCCTGTGAGGAGAAGCAGGGAAAGTCCAACGCTCTGCACTTCCTATTCCACATCAGGCCACGTCACAGTTCTCTACAACCCCCACACTCCCTTCTCTTGTCTTCAGTCATGCTCATGGTGTTGGGATTAGGATCAGGCCAACTGTACAATACAGTATATCAGAGCCACAAAAGAGTCACTGTTTGTTCACTTTTTCTATGATACACTGTAGGTGAGGATGGGCTTTCACTCAGCAGCTTCAGTCATGTCAGTCAGTCATCATAATGTTTTGTTACAGCTTCATGTTTTAATTATAATTTATTCAGAATTTCTCCTGGAAATAAGTAAGAGGTTTGGTACGACAGAAATTATGGGAAAAATATCCAATTGATCTCCAACTCATCATTAATCACAAGTAATTGCTGGCTTAACCCATAGAGCAACAGGTCAGCTGAACACGCACAAATATGAAATTTGTCTACAGATTATTATATGAAGAATATGGGTTTAAATGAGGCAGGTCTTTCAATGACATTCCCATTTGACCTCCTCCAGTGTGCCCCTTATTTCTGAAGAATTATGCATGGTCAGTGGCGAGAGACAAATCATTTATTCATAGTGTGATGTGTTTAAAAGATCATTTTGCATGTCAAGAAATTTGCAGTCTGTCTTAAAGATAGTAAAGTACCAGTGCTCAGTGATTTACATCTCTCATCTTCATCATATATGTCACAAACATCAACAACACTATCACCTCGGCATATTTCACTTTGTTCTTCCAGAATGAGGAAAAAAGTATTAAAGGAGATGAAAATCATTACACATCTGAACATGATGAGAGCTGCAGCTATTCAAACAGAGAGAGTAAGGCAGTTCTGTCATAGTTAGCAAAGTCACTCTATCACATGCATGACATATTTTCACAGTCTTATACTTAAACAGCTCATAACAGAATTTAAAACTGACAAACATCAATGTGTGATTCAAGTTCAAACAGGATCAAAGAATGATTTGTCTCTTGTCATTGACTACTGTACATATTCTTTCTGAAATAAAGTTTCATGGTGCTCCGCTGTTAGCACAAAACTGAATATGAAAATGTGAAAGTACTGTTGTGGCTGAAAAGGCTCTAAACGATTTCCCATAAGTAGATCTTGTGCTTTTTGAATCAAATTACTCTTTCCAGGGTCAATAATGAACCTTCATGTCTAACTGATATAGTCCTTTAATGAGCTGCTGGCTCATGGCTCACCTTTGAGAACTGAATGTTTCTTTCAGCTGGAAAGTTTTAGCGTCCCAGCCTTCCACGTCAAGTCCCTGAGCAGAACTCGGAGTACAGTATAATGTTTGTACTACACAGGAAAAGTGGTGGAAGGAGATGAGAGGATGTTTTCTGTCATGTCATGTCATGTCATGTCTGGGAGCAGAGATGCATGATGCAGGAGTTTTGCAGATGACTGACACGTTGATATTTTCCAACTCCAACTTTAGTTGACTGCCAATGCAGAGTACCGATACGCACACATATTCTATCCACTTAGTTGCAAAGAACATCAGCTCTCCTATAGTGAAATTAACATTTTAACACATTTATTATACCAGATCATCTCATGATGGCTCACTTACATATAAAATACATTTTAGAGTGTACACATTCACTGGGAAAAATAAGAAAACTACTGCTTTTTTCACTGGCACTTTTTGTTCTTTGTTCTTCACAAATTTGTTATCATGATCAGTATGCTCTTAAGGTGGTCGGTTAAATTTATAATCTGGAAGGAGTGGAATTTAATTGGCTCCTCTTTAAAGACATGAGTACAAACATACTCATGTTGCATGAACATAATAGAAGCATCATCTCATCAGCCTGTCATGTTCATCCCAACACACAAGTGTTCAAAAACACTCCAGTAGTTGTAAAGTTCTTCCTCACTAGTCCTTTAAGCAGTTTGATTACATTAGATACAAAATGTACAAACTGAGTGATTCATCAATGATTCAACAGTTTTTGCAGATGAATCCCAGCCATATCTGTTCATCACATCTCACTTCATTGGACAATGTGGAGAAAAATACTGTTTATTTTTGTAATTGTTGAAAAGCTGATATGTATTCAGATGCTTTTTGTTTCTAATTCCACGCGCTGATTCTAACCTGGTGTGATCTAAAATGAATGTTCTCTCTGCTGAGAGGAAGGTGCCTTCCCTTTCCATTGTTGGAAGAACTCTGGTTCTCGTCCCAGATGAGGTAACATTTACCTTGCCAGTAACCTTTTAGTACTGTAACAGCTACACGATATCATTGCATGGATAGGGTCAACTTTAACTTTTTTTGTTACCAACATATATGTTTGAGTGTTTGTTTATTATTATCACCCATGGGAAACAAGTCTGTCTCTGCATTTTTATCACATTAGTTTTATATTTAAATAGAAATACTGAATAAAGAAATCCAAATACATTTTGTGTGTCATTCTATGCACCTGAACTAATAAAGTTTAGCACACTCTGAGACAGCCAAAGGGTTGTGTAGACAGCTTAATGATGACACATTTAATTTAGTGTGATGACAAAAGACCAATGGCACATAACACATTTTTTATAGTTAAGTTTGCAATGAGTCATATATCTAACTCAGTGCAGCAATCGAATAATATTTTGCCCATATAACAGAACAGAACAGCTCACATATCAACGTGTTATTTTGTGGTGAAGTGTGAGAAAAACAGGGTGGTACTGTTTTATCTATGGAAGCCTTAAGCAGTCACATACATTCATACATTTTATTTCCTCTCTTTTCTCTTCTTTGATAATGAGCTAATTTCATTTGTTTTCTTGAGATTACAAGTTATCTATGTCATTATGTTATAATATTATGTAATAATAAATGCTGACCATGACAACATACTGACTTAATTTTCTGGAGATCTCAAGATAATGAAACATTGTTTTCCCGAGATAATGCCATAATTATGTCAAGATCTCAAGAAAACAAAATAGTAGTAAAATAGTAGTAGTAAAGTAGTAAAATAGTAGTAAAATCATTGAAATTACAACATTCTCCTGTTTCTACACACATTGCTACGCTGAATGATGTTTCTTTCAAGTATTATAAATTATATACTAGATTATCCTTTTGTTTTCTCAAGATCTCATATTAATTATATTGTTATCTCAGGAAAACAAAGTTTGGATATCTTGAGATCTTGAGAAAATTGATCCTGTTATCTTGGGATAACAACATTTGTTATTTCAACATAATAACATAAATAACTCTGAGATCTGGAGAAAATAAGTGAAATGAACTTGTTATCACGAGGAACTAAGGAAAGAAAATGTATGAATATGACTGCTTAGGGCTTCTGTATTACTCAAACCATGGAAGAAAGAGCGCTACATTCAGACAGCTATCAGACTTTAACACCTGCATGACGTTCTTCAGCTTGATTTTTCCTTTATATTTCTTACTGAGTAATTTATTATCAACCTTGTGTATGCGAGCTATTGTGACAAGTGAATTTCCCCTGGGATCATTAAAGTCTATCTTATCTTATCTTATCTTATCTTATCTTATCTTATCTTATCTTATCTTATCTAGTGAATATCTAAATAAACACATTATGCGCCTTGTAATATTTTTAACATTTAACATTTTAACATTTCAACAAACCTTGCATAAGTAACTTGTAGCAGGTTCTCAGCACACGAATACACGGCAGCCCAATGGCATTTTTTATTTTATTTTATTTTATTTTATTAGCTCGCATCTATGTGTATGTCTCCGCCCAGGTCCAGTACAATACTGAGTACAAAGGGATAGTGATATAAGTTTTCACAGCAGCCATTTTACATGAAATAGTAGGGTCAACACGGCTGTTTCCAATGATATGAATGAATGAATGAAATGGAACAGAACCTTAATTAGTATCATTGGAAACAGCTGTGTTGACCCTACTATTTCTGTGGAAAAGGTCCATTAGACAACTATTCCCAATTACTCTGAATAATATCCATCTTTTCAACTTTCGTGATATTATTTCTATTCTATTCCTATTGCAACGACCCGATTTTATTTTGAAAATTCTATCTGGATGTACTGTGAGGCATTGGGTGTTATTTTGAAAATCTTTTACCGGAAGTTCTTCCGTTGTCCAGACCGACTTGACGCAGCAGTGTGTTTGTGTGCGTATCTGGGATTGGAAAGTTTGCATCGTGGAATCAGGAAGTCCAGAAAAACGTCCGTGTCAAACAGTAATTCTTCCCGCCGCCGTGAAACTAGCCGTGAAAGGGTCTCGTGATGCCCGCTGGACGCGTCTGCCATGCGGTGAGTGCGCAACAGTAACGCAATGTTTGATGTGTGCGGTTTTATCCGCGGCTCGAGCGCAACAAGTGCTCATCTGGAGCGTGACGTTGTCATTCGAGAAAAACAAAGCAGTGTGTGTTGAGCAGTGTGTGTCAGTTTGAGCACTGTCCTCTACTTTAAATAACGTCCACTGTGTGATGTACTGCAGCGTTTCCATACACACAGGAAGTACTCCTTATTCATACTTTGTCTCAGTCAGAGGCACTGATTTGTCTTCAGGATGTTGCATGGCGCAGCAGAAGCTCACTCTGCTGGTTGGTGAAGTGAGATGAACAGCAGAATTTAAGAGATCACAGGGGTCTTTCATTATTTAATACAGATCAATCACTGTCAGACAGACATCTGACACTGAGAGAGAGGTTTGACACCCTGGCATGGACTGCAAAGACAGTTTCCACTGTGTCCACGTTTTTCTTTCTTTTAAGGAAAGGGCCCCTCACATAGGGAGCCAAAAACCCGGTTTGTAAAACTGAGACCATCTCATATGCAGGTGTAATGCCCTTAAGGGTATTAATTAGGGCTGTTATTTGAATATTAATCGTGATCACCAGGAGTGATCGAGATGTTTGCGGCTCCAGTTTGGGGAGCTGTCATGCAAAAATATCCCAGGTGAAAGGAAAATCAAATGTCTGGAGGTGAAGGTGAAGAGCTCCTCCCTTGAAATGCATCATCATTTGTTGTTTGGAGGTATTTGGGATTTACAGTGACACAACTAGTTCAACCTTTAAAAAAGGACACACAAACTGATGAATGCATGAAGGAAGAAAAACATCACCTGACTGAATCCCTGTTCTTGTCTGCCATTTTGGAATATCTCTTTGAATTCCTCTTCAGTCCTTACTTACTTCTTTCTTCTCAGGAAGCCATCAACAACATTGTAAGCAGCTTCTAAGATCAGATTTAGCTGCAGGAGCAACTGCAGCAGGACGTCCTACTCTTGTTCAGATACTCTAGGAAACATCGGGGAGGCACTTCTACTTGTTTTCTTTCTCTGCAGTGCCAGTGGGTGTCTGAGAGTCGCTGTAGCTTCAAGGATGTTCTGACCTGGATTCATAGTTTTCACAAATCCTGCATGGTGTTTTGCAGAGTTACTGATGAAGGTGAGGAGTTTTTAACAAAAGTAACAAATTCTCAAAGTGCACACTTGACTTCGCACTTTATCTGCCAGTGGACATGTGGCAGGCTCATTTTACCTTTGGATTCTGGACTGAGAACCTTTTCTAACCGTCACTCATGCTGGAGGCCCCATCTTAATCCTCCATCACTGTACATTACACAGCCGGATGCAGTGCTCCTTTATGACCATGTCGTGCACAACAAAGGATGCCAAACTTTTATCAAATCATTTTGAGTTCTGTTGGAAAGGAGAGACACCTGTTGTTTTTTTATTACATCAAGAGGTTGTAATAAAAAGACACTTGAACTTGAACCTGAGGCTTTCATCACACCCTTAAAGTTTTGTAAGTATAGTTTAATGTCTGTGTTACAAAAGAGATAATCTCTTGCGCCTCTCTCTGCTCTGTCTTTGGCACTTTGCATATCATGGTCCGTGTATTCAAAGATTTTAAAGACATTCAGTCTGATCATTCTCAGCATGTGTGACCCACTGTAGTGTTTCACAGGTTTACCCCTACAGATACATACTGTACATCCAGTCCTGCTCTTATAGCCTTCATCATTCAGACAACGGTCAGCAGCTGAAGCAGTACGCGGCATCATTCTAACCAGGGCTGCTATACATACCACTGTGCCTGAAAACTAAGCATGGGCTGGATCTGAAACTGAAGCATGAAATCCTTTTTTAAATGGATGAGCTTTTCTGAACAGTTATTTTTCCAAATGTCTGATATATGTATTTAATTACTGTCAGACAATTTCTACTTTTAAAATGGCACATTTAGCAGATTGTGCAGCCTTGTCAGAGGGACTGTATTGTGTGTTTCCTTGGTTTGCATTATTTTCAAAGGTGTTTCTGATATTTTGTCCACCCCAAGAACACCTATATTCATTTCCAGTCAAAGGTTTGGACACACCTTCTCATTCAATGGTTATCTTTCTCTTATTTTCCACATTGTAGGTTCACAGTGAAAACATCACAACTATGAAATAATGCATTGGAATTATGTGGTGAACAAAAAAAGTGTAAAAACAAGTGGATGTTCTTGCCTTCTTAATGTGTTTGAGACCATCAGGTCTGTTGTTCAGAGGTAGTGTTGGCATACAATAAAAAGCCTTATTAAACTACTGTTGTAATCCATATTAAGAACTGCTCATCTATGTCAAGAGAAGTGACACTCATTACTCAAGTGCAGTCACAAAAAGGACGAAACTGGCTCTAATGAAGACTAGAGATACCAGCTTTAGAAATTTCCAGTCAGCATCATCTGAGGTTAGAGTTCAATGCTTCACAGAGTTCAAGTGGCAGACACATCTCAACATCAACTGTTCAGAAGAGACTGTGTCAATCAGACCATCATGGTCGAACTGCTGCAAAGAATCCACGACTGATGGAGACCAACAAGAAGAAGAGAACTGCTTTGACCAAGAAATACAATGAATGGACATTAGACCAGTGGAAACCTGGACCTTAGTTTGATGAGACACAGAGAAGGTGAACAGCTGTTATCTGCATGTGTGGTTCCCACTGTGAAGCATGGAGGAGGAAGTGTGATAGTGTGGGGTGCTTTGCTGGTGACACTGTTGGGGATTTATTAAAAATTCAAGGTCAGCATGGCTAACAGCATTCTGCAGTGACATGCCATCCCATCTGGTTTGAGCTTAGTGGGGGCCTTATTTGTTTTCAGCAGGACAGTGACCCAAAACACACCTCCAGACTATGTAAGGACTATTTGACCAAGAAAGAGTGATGGACTGCTGAAATGAACCCAGTTGAGATGGTTTAGGATGAGTTGGCTTGCAGTGAAGAAAAAGCAACCAACAAGTGCACAGAGTGTACAAAGGTGTCATTGGAGGTGGCTACATATTTTACTTTGTTTACACTTTTTATTTTCCACAGAACTCTTTATGTGTTGTGTCTATTTGATTGGTAAATGTCACTCCAGAGAGCTGTGTGTGTTTGTTCCTCATCACCACTGCTTTGTCTTTGTGCATGCAGGGTGCCAGCTGAATCCACGCCTCCATTCCGTGGAGGGACTCTGCTCTGACAGTGATAAACCATTGACACCAGTAGGAATGTCCTACTGGTCGGTCGGCCATCCCCAGGACTCTCAAGACACTACCGGCAACATGGAGCAACAAATCAGTGAGTAATCTCCCTGCATCTACCTTTCTCTAAATTCTGTCCCTCCAGATGACCTTGTGTTGCTGCGTCTTGTTAGAAGCATCAGGTAGGCTCAAAGAGAAATGTGGAGTGACGGCAGCACTGCTTAAATTTAGCAAAAAGAAGAAGTGAAAGTGTGATTGTTTGGCAGCCACAAGCCTTATCTGTTACTATCTAACTGTATTTATGAACCATGCACGGAAAAGGTTTTAGTTTCTTATAACACATGCACACACACTTTTCAAGCTGCTTTACCAGCAATCTGGAGTCCAGCTTTGTGGTATCTGATTCCAGAGACTACAGTAGAGACCATCCATCTTTTTTTCGAGCAGCAAGCAACAGCAGAAGTTATCTGCTGTTTTACTCTGTCTTTGAACTTCCTGTCTACATCAGAAGTGGAGTCCTGTCTGGTTGACTTCTTCTGCTTGCTTGTGCCTGCACTGACACATGCTTGCCAGTTTTATAGTGTAACAGTACGGTACAGAACAGGAAGAAGAAACAGTCTGAAGCCTAAATTCCACCAGGCACGGCTGCGACAAGTTCTGGCTGCATCACAGCCGCCAGAGCTGGTCGTGCCCATTCCAAACAATGATTGTGTTTCCACCAGAAGTGCCGTGGTGCGTCCCAGCAGCAGCAGCAGCAGCAGCTCTCTGCAGAGAATACGTGGCTGTTCTATTCTTGTCAGTGTCGCGATGAGCTGCGTCAAGCAGCACAGAGCAGATCAAACTGGCTGGAAGTCAGATGCAGAAATGCCATAGAGAATCTGGGCAGTTTTCAAAATAAAACACCCTTTCCAGACTCGCCATCATAAAAACAGACAACGAGGAAACAATTTAACTCCATAGCCGACTTAGTCATAGTAGATGCACATAAACCAAGGAAAATGTGAGTAAGGTAATAAAGTCTGGAGGACTCTGCTTCTGAAACGCTGTTGGTGGAGTATGAAGACACACGGAGAACAGACCAAAACAGCAATGCGGCCATGACGTTATAGAGCCATGTCCAGTGGAATTTAGGGGCTCATCAGCTCAGTGGTCCTGCATGGAGATGTTATTATAGTTAATAGTCATGATGACTGGTCAGTGCCTGTGCCTGGCTGTTTGTTCTTTGAGTTAGAGGTTTAGTTACTCCATTCACGGTCCAGAAATCAGAAGGTTAGTTAGAGGTATCAGTTAAGAATGACCAAGGTTGAATTATAATTAATAATTATTTATATGTTTTCTGAGATTTGGACTGGTGGAGGTTAAGGTAAAGTATCTATAAATAAATCTACCTTGCCTCAGAGGAGCTTATCCTGACTTTCCAAAGAATCTGATGAGTACTAGCCAATCAGAGGCAGAGTAGGGTTGGTCATGAGCATCATGTTTTTTTGTTGTGTATTTCACTGAAGCAGGCATGGCTGTGTTACACTGGGTTTTAATGGAGCATTTTAGTGGGGACGTTTCACATTTCAAAGGGAAATGAAGATACTGGAATGTGTCCACAGACCAGTCTGGAGCTACAGCTCTACCACTGGGAATTGAACCACAAGCTGTGGGGAAGAATTTTGTTCCTGCACCACCTAAACAGATTCTCTGGTTGTCTTAGATTGTCTGCTTTTCTCTCTCTGTTGGTTGCGCAAAACAAGACATTTGATGACATCACCTGGCAAATTGTGATGGTAAATTTTCTCCATAAATAAATGATAGGTCTAATAAATCTTCCACTGGACAGTGTGAGATTATAGTAGGTCATAGCGGAGACAGTGTGAGGGAGAAAGAGACACAGGAATCTCAGAGGCTGGCTCTTAAACAAAGGAGCATCATTCCCCACTCCCTCTCCCTGCTACCCCCTCCTCCTCTTTCACTACCTCTCCCTCCCTGCCTCCGCATCCTCCCTCTCTCCTCTCAGCCTGTCACAGGGTTAGAGAGGGGGGGAGACCATCCAGGGAACACATGCAGGATGGCTAAGGATGCTGGGTAAGAAGCCACACCGCAGCGAAAGGGAAGCTATGAAAAGAAAGTGAGCTTTATGTGATGATGGAGGCAGGAGGACGAGGTGGATCCGCTGCTTCGCTATGAGCAGGTTAGTGAGAGAGCGGAATAGAGGGGCAGAGCTAAAACGCTGACTGGAGCCTCGTTCATATGCTGCACATGTAGGACGGACTGAGCCTTAAAGCTACTCTGCACTGAGCTGTGACTCTGCTAGCAGTTTACTGACATCTGATCTGGATCCAGTGTGATCTGCAGAATCATGACTTCTGTACTGTAGAGCTCCTTAATACAGCAGTAGTGTTTGTTCATGTGAATGCACAAAACTGATTCTGCTGCTGTGGTCAAGTATGCATGGATGTGTTACACTGGGTTTTGATAAATTTCACATTTTAAAGGGAAATGACCAACCGCTGACTAGTCTAGAGGTACAGTAACACTGCTGGGAATTGAACCTCAGGTGGATGGTGAGAATTTTGCTCCTGTACAACCTGTGCACCAGAAGGGTTTGAATTTATGTATGCGATACCGATATAAGTATGCATTTTTAAAATCAAAAAAATAGTATTGCTTTTTTAGTATGCATTAAATGACACAATCTGACCACCATAACCATGTTAGTCCAAAATAATAACAGGTGTGATCTGGTAGGGATGTCTGACTCTCTACAGCTGTTCTATCCAATAAAAGGCAATAAAAATCCAATAAAATAAATAAATAAAAATAAACAGTTTTGCTGCATCTGCACAACTTTGCACATGTTGCTAGACACAATATTTGATCCCACTTGCATCAGCAGCTGGTATCCACTTTATAAAATATCATCATGCACCTTAGCAGAGCGGGTTGCAGCCTAAAAGTACAGTAAGTTGGACACAGGAATTGGATCACCTGATCAGCTTGCTTAACTTGCAGGTCTGCACGATGCCTTATTGACATTTGAGACCAGTCTATCTCTTGTCTATATTTAAAACAATAAAGGTGTTTCTCAGAGTATCTTTTTAAGATGTAATTCTTAAGAGTTAAGAGCTCCTTGAGCACTTGTTGCGTCAGCAGTACCGGTGTAGCCAAATAAACTCATTCTTTTTTTTATAAAGAAGTAAATCAATAATCTGACTTTCTCTATCATGCCAAGAGCCACTGTGACCATATTTGCTAAGGTGTGCAGGCTAAAATTATAGTGGTCATTGTGGTCAGCACTAACCATGGTGATGTGATCATGCTGTTTCTTGTGACTCAAGAAAAGCCACCCTGTGGTCAGTACAGTGTGTTTAATGTGAACCAATAGCAGGAGTACATGTTGGGTTAGCATTAGCAGAGTAAACAGTGAATAGTGTGTGTTTTCAGCAGGATAAACATGCATTGTTTACTGTGAGTTGCATGGAAATGGCAGACTACAGCACTAGTAATGGGAACAACTATGTAAGGAGCTAAGGACAAAATGTAAATACAAAAACTAACCATCCATTTCACCAAAATAACATGTAGGGAAATGAAGAAATTTGGGTTGATGGGTTTGGGTTGATTATATGAAGTAATCATAAAGATCATAACATGTAATTCATTTAAACACCCTCCATTTACAAGTTTACACTGTGTTGGTGAGCTCTTAACTGCAGCGTTTCACAAAAAGAGGAAGCCTGTGGTTTGTCTATCTGTGAGCTATCAGGATCACTGGGTCACCAAATATAAATGTTGAAAGTGACAAAGAGAATTTGATATGGTGATATTCTGATTTTATAAAATGAGCAATACCTACATTATATAATGTAGTAATATAGTGTATTTATACATTCTTGTGTTAAGCAACTGGAGTAACCTGTACTTTTACTGATTTAGTTTGACTTGTAAGTGATCCTGACACTAGTGTGTGTTATGCCCTTTAGGATTAAATACTGTCCACAGTGGATGTGGAGCTGGTTCCTCCTTGTGGTCCGGCACTGACAGTGGGAAAGTGAAACAGTTGATGAATGTTGGTTTTCTTTAGTATTAAGGTGGAAATTCCCCTGAAAGCTTCACACTGACACTGATTAGCAGCACTCCTAAAGCCCTGTACATATGATGCTCATATGTTCATGTTGTGGTTATTTTGTAAAATAAGTAGTAATAAGTAGAATGCTAATCATTCCCTCACATAATGTTTTTTTTCCCAATAGAAATGCATCTGAATTAGCATGTGGGGAAATCTAAAGTCTCAAATAAAACCTTCTTGAACCCCACCAGACTGGTTTCAAGGCAGGCACCTCAGCTGAGTCTGTCCTCCTCGCTGTCACAGTGGACCTCCTCGCTCCCCTTACAGCCTCCCTCTCCTCCGTCGTCATTCTGCTGGACCTTCCAGCAGTGTTTGACACGGTGAACCAGCAGATCTGCAGGTCCCTGTCCACATCCTTCCCCAAGGACCACCCGTACAGGGTAACTCTGTCCGAACCTTGTAGCCTCACTACTGGTGTCCCTCAGGGTTCTGCTCTGGATCTCCTCTTTTTTTTCTTTGCACCAAGTCACTTGTGTCTGTTATTCATTCACATGGTTTTACTACCACGGCTATGAAATACTTGTCTTTTCTCTGGTCTTAAATAGCAGCACAAATCTCTGCCTGTGTGGCTGACACCTGGTGTTTGTACCTCCCGTTCACAACCAGCTCTGTGGTGTGGGAATGCCTTTTTTTTTTTGCCATTTGAATATGTTTGAATTCAAATCATTGAATCTCTGCACTTATGTTTTTTAGCTGTGCTGTTGTATACAGAGCTGTATGGCAGGCTGTAAAATGTACAAAATTATTCTCAAAATGACCAAAAACAACAAAAGTGTGATGAAAGTGGAGAAGGGTGACAGTCTACTCCAACAATCTCTACTCTCTGGTGATGACTCATTGAAGTCGACTAAATTACTCCTGAACTTATCGACTGTCAGCAGCCCAACACAAGAGATGCCCTGTGGTGTGGTGGGATTTTGTGTTTTATGTTCTTATTTAACTGCTTGAATCCAATTTAAGACACTGGTACTTGCCTACCATGCTGTGAATGGTCCAGGCCCATCCTACATCCGGGACATGGTCAAACCATACATCCCAGCCTATCCACTATGTTACTTCCTCATTACAAATCACGACTGTTTGCCACAATGGTAGAACAAAAAAAAAGATGATTCTTGGGTTGTATCCACATGGTTGAACGCACTTTGTGTAAGTTGCCTTGGATCAAAGTGTCAGCCAAATAAAAATAATCTTAATCTAATGTCATGAAGCCACTGAATGAAATTCTGTTAGGTGGTTTAGAAGCTTCTTAAGCTCCTTATGGCTCCATAATCCCATTCCCATAAAGCACAATACATTGCTGTTTTTTCTTTAAAGATGACTTTTGTGGTGTTTTTGCTTTCAGTCAATAGATTACCTTAGAGACAGACAGGAAACATGGGGGGAACTGTGTGTGCTCGTATCATCCCACATCCCACATCCCACATCCCACATCACATTCAAATGCATTCTGCTGTCATTTATATGATAAACAGGTATTAAGAGACCTCATCGATGATCATGGAGAATCCACCATCAAATGAGATTTAACTGTCTTGACTTGATAGTTAGTTTAGTTTAATCATGTGTCATATATAATTATACAGATGCGATGCTAGTGAAATGTATTTCCAAGAGCCGCTTCAGTTTGTTTTAATTATTAAAACAGGGTAGTAACAAATAATGGTCGTTGTTGAAGTAAGTCAGAAATGTATTTTCAGGTGCAGTCTTTAGCTGTGTCCACATGTAGGACCTTCGTGGTCTGAGGGTAGAAGTTGTTCCTGAGCCTCTCAGTGCTGGTCAGGTGTATCCAAAACTTTCCTCCTGAAGGCAGCAGGGAAAAGTGGCCGTTACTCAGGTGGCTGGGATCCTCAGAGATTCTTCTAGACTTATTTCTGCAGCACCTAGCATAGCAAGGTGGAGTAGGTAATGTCTGATTGTCTGTTTTTCCAGAATTTAGCCAGGGTTTGGTGAAACAAAAGACATTATAGTTGCTGATATCACGCTGGAAACTTATATGGCCATGGGGGTCAACCAGTTTATTATCCAGCCCCTGTACGTTTGGCAAGCATGATGATTGGCAGACAAATCTGTGTGGCTGTGATTCTATCTAGTGTTTAATCCCTGTATTGCCTGGGATGTTTTGATGGATGCAGGGATGGAATTGCTTGTCTGTGTGGTCACGATCATAGCTGATGTTTATCTTCTTAAGTTTATCTTCTTCTTCTAAGTGTGACAGATTAAAAGTCCATATGAACAGATTCTGCATTAACAGAACTAACAGAGAGGTGACTGGATAGGTTCTTCAATCTGCATCTGGTTGTGTTATCTGGATAATGGCCTCTGATCACAGAACTTTACACCTGGTAATAATGTTAACTTGGTTTCCATGCAGAACTCTGTACTTGTATTACATGTTGTGCATCGCTTCACATACTGTGTAGCCTGCATGTGGCTATGTGCACCAGACCATGACATCAGTATCATAACAGTTTGGTGTAAATACACAAAATGGTCCCAGTGTAGCTACAGGTTTTAAATTTGGGAAGCACTAATATTAGATTGTTACTCTGTATCAGCAGAATATTTTGGTAGAAGACTGGTATCAGGAGGGAAAAAAAGTTGTGTTGGTGGATCACTAGCTAGTCTAATGATCTTCCGCTGGAGGTTTTTATGTCTGCTGTGTGCTTTCTGTAACATAATCCTGTTTCATTTCTGCCATATGAACAGATGATCCACGTCCCTCTCATTTGTCTCAAAGTCTCCTCCTCCTCCTCCTCCTCTTCCCTTGGATCCTCTCTAATCAAATCACGCTGATGGTTCCTCTCTATTGTTTATTCATGGAGCAGAAGTTGAGAGTTTATGTTTCCTTTTGATCTCAAAACCAGATGAAACAGTGAAAGGGCAGATTTGGTAATGGAGGAGATATTGACAGCCTCATCCCTCTCAAGATCTCCTTTTAGCTTTCCCAGATAGGTTGTGTAAGGCTGTGAACGTGATAGTATTGATGGTGGATGGGAGGCACATGTGGGTCTAATGGCTTAACTCCCTCGAGCTTTCTCATATAGCCCCAGCACCCAAGTCAGACTCTCTGTCTATTAATTATTCATAGAGAAGCCAGTGGACTGCAGGAAGCAGGCACATGCAGCTCAAACACAGATGAAAGAGGAAACAGAAGTGTTGTTGTTTGGTGAAATGAATAACCACCCTGAAAAACATGAAAACGAATAACCGGTCTGATTCACTCTGGCAGTACAGTCCAGATTCACCAGCATTGTAAGGGCAGTTATATTTTGTGCCTGTGCTGCTTGAGTTATGAGCAGAAGTTTTAGCTCATTGGCCAAGAAATGTATGTACAGGCTGCAAAGTATGTTTTTTCATGGAGACAACCAGCGATTAACAGCTAGTCCTAAGTTAACCGTCTCATTCACACCAACAGTTGACAACCAGGATGTACTTTCTGTGGTCTGATTCGTGTCTGCGCTGAACTAATATCACTTCAAGATGTGCAGTGGTGCCTGACACCATGATCTGCCCAAACTGTTTACCGTTAAGCACAGGAAGTGCTGTGCAGTAAATGAGTAAGCGATCAGTGAGGCAGGCTCTCCATGCCACAATTAACGACATGTAACTGCTGTACAATGAGTCGTGGATCTGTTACTCAGACGGACCTTCGTATTTCGTCGTCTAACCAGTGCTTTAAACATCAAGCTCCCACCAAAGCAGCCTCTTTAATTTTTCATGCAGTGCTGCTTTTTGGTCCGAACATCCAGTTAGGGTGAGGTCCGAGAAAAGGTCATTGTTTAAGGCCTGTGATGTGATTCAGGAATATTTGAAGCTGTTGTAATCGCAGGGTCAGTCACCAAACAATTGTCTGTAGCAATAGATCACCAGCAATAACCGTGGTATTACGTCCTATCACACTGAGACTTGAGCTGAGCTGAGGTTTGGAAACCAAAGACAAATATATTATTTTTTAGACTGCCACAAGATGACTGCTGCTATGATCCATGTAAAGGTTATTTGTGTGTTTGCTAAAAACATGTACATATATATGTATATTTTTTTGTAATATTGTGTAATATTGCAATCTTTGAGAAATTAAAACCTTCGCCACTGAGGTTGTCACGACACTGGAATTTTAAACCTGATACCATATTAGTATTAAAGAAAAATAATAGACAGCAATTTTTTTATAAAGTCACCCAAAAGACACAACTAAATATGTGTTCTGAGTCTATCAGACCAAAAAAGTGTTATTAACCACCCAGCCAAATTTGAATGATTAAAAATATCAACAAGTTTATGGAATTAGGTGTCAAAATCAGGTAAAAATGAATTCTTAGCTCCAGGACTGTGGGGGCGTGTCCTCTGAATGTGTGAAGCCACGCAGTCAAGCGGCCGTTTTGAAGCGACTGAAACGTGTCAGATGAGTTCAGAAACTTTGAAACACTCTGAATGAGATGAATTCATCTCTATCTCTCTGCTAGGGGTGCAGGGGTATGCTCAGGGTGGCCTCAGTGTGTCATCGAGCAACCCTTTAAGGACGCCCACAAAATCCTGGACTGAAAACTGGCGAAAAACTGTTTGAACCTCTAACTCCACATTTCAGTAATATATCGGTCAAAGTCTTTTCATGTGTTTTCAGCACCTATTGTCCAACATATTTAATGTATTTTGAAAGAAATCTCAAAATTGCCTTTACATGGGCTTTAATCAAACACATTGTGGTATAGAATGACATTGGCACCAGCCATGTGCTACCGTTGCTTCACCTGATCTGTAATACAGACGTCAACGTAACATCTTGTGCGTAACATCTGTCTCTCACAAGGAGGAGATTGTCCACCAGTTAATCAATCACAGATGGCATAGTTCTGATTGTAAATCTGTAATCTCCAGTAAACTTACTCTACTTACTTTCAAATGTGTAAATAACAGAATTCGTATCAATTTAAACACGCGGTATCGAAACATTATGAAACCATGGATACAATCCTGTTCACCACACATCTCAAGCCTCAGTAATTCAAAATGGTCTCATTTGACATCATCAGATATAGGAAATTGGAGCTAAATATTGACAGTTTCAGTCCAAGAGTATTAGTATGTATACTTGTGTATTTGCTTTTTAATAGTATTGTCAGGGTGTGTGATATGAGTTGGGTGTAAAGGGCTTATTCCACCTGCCTCCAGAGGCTGTTAGTCATTCACAGTGCCACTAATCCACTCAGCTGTGCTGTAGTCCGTGCTAAGAGCGCGTTCTTTAATAGGGTGACCTAGTTCCTGCTGCTGACAGGACTACAGTAATACGATGTGTTCAACCTGCCACATGCTGCCAAAAGCCTCCAAATGATCCCATTCCTTCTTGCAAACGTTCATTTGACCACTGGTTTCCCTCCCTGTGTGCTGTCAGGCCCTGGGGAGGAAATGGGAGCCAAGGCATCATTGGTGGAGGGACCCGGCTCAGCGCTGGGTCCTTCTCCCACTCTGGAGAACATCCAGGCAGCGTATGAAGATGGAGAAGAGGAAGCTGCCAGGGAGCTGGTCCAACAAGCCTGCTGCGTGGAGTGCAGTGTGGGGACGCCCCGCATCGATGGGGTGAGTGCACCCAAAACATACATGACATCGTCAGCTGCACGGCTTTTTGAACTGTGGTGATCATTGTAACATTAATGTTATTCTGGTAAATCTTTACATGGCTTTATGAGGGAAAAACATTTTTACTGTAAACATATACTCTACATATTCAGTCAATGTGGTACAGAGAATCTCTTATGACTAAACTGTATGTATGTTAAGTGTTATAATGTAATGACGTTCAGCTTAGAGGTACAGTCCCTGATCAGGGATCAGGACCTTTCACACCAAGTATGACATGAAACCACAGTCTGCACTAAAAAACAAAAAAATGAATAAACTGTGGCACTGAGGATACAAAGCAGGATCCGAAGTGTGGACCAGGATCTCAAGATACGTTTAAAAGGTCACCAAATAATCCACAGTATAGGAAAGCACAGAATCATTGTTTCTGGCTTTAAAAAGAAAACGAGACGCCCCAAAGTCCTCTAATCTTTCTATTGGGACAGTCTGGAACTGCATAAATGTTGTGTGTATTTTCACTGCCCAACCTGTCTGACTCTTCTTTATATTCAGACACTGATACCATCACTAACTTCTTGGATGCCATGTTTATTTTTGAAGATGTCATTTGAACAGAGGCTTGATAAGCGTTATTTATCAAGCCTCGTTACGTTATGATATAAAAGTGTTAAAAACATGAAGCAACATGCTTTTTTCCTCATGAGACCTTTTTAAGGACCTGTGTAACTGGTTTGACTAGATAACTACAGATCTGAGTACAGTACATGAATAACCCTCTCACTATCTTTGATGGTTTACTGCAGGGCTTTTCAATTACTGTTTGCTTTTCTTGGTGGTGAGGTTTTTTTATTCAATCTTGTGTTTATCAAGTAAAAAAATGCAACCTCATTAGATCTAGGTCTGCTGCTCTATCATGTGTCATGTAGTGGTGGTTAAAGTGGTATTTGTCTGGTGGGGGAACCCTGAGATCTGGTATATTCTGTGATCTGTGGTGCTCCTGTTTGGAGGGTGGAAGGAATCTAATTTATATTATCTAAAACTCTTAAGTTCTTCTCCTAAAAGTCCATTGGGCTATTACCTCACCGTTAGTACGAATAATATGTAGTTTTCTTTTAAAATAATTCAGACATACTTCAGTTTTCTTCAGGAGAACATGTGTGAGAGAGTTTGAGAAAACCCTCATTCTAACAATATATTTTACAAAGACTACTTATTATCATTCTTGCTTCTGCAGCTTAATGCTTTTTCCCAAACTCACACCACGTCATGCTTTCACTGCAGTCACTTTCAGTCATATGTATGACACAACATAAACGTTTGATACTACTATCATTTGAAACATTGTATTATTAAATGATTTATACACACTATCCTTCCTTAGAAAGTGCACTTTTACGGTTGTCAACAGAACACATGAGGAAGTCTCCTTCAAAAATGACTGACAGTGTTAGGACCCATGACAAACACAAACTCAATAAATAGTTCAGACAGAGTTGGCTATTGACTGGAGTATTGGTATTTTTTGAAAAGGACCAATTAAAACAAAAACATAAAACATGATATTATAATGCGGGACACAATTATTGTGTCAGAGACAGAGTCATGACAAAAATTACCTCAGTAGAATAAGGGCTAGCTGGGTGTCCAAGAGGGATTACAGGGTTAGGCTTGCTTAATTGCTGATCTTTCTTGGTTGGTAACAGTCTTGGGGAGTTTTGGACTGCAGTGACGTCAGGCTAATGGGTAGAGGAAGTCGAAGAGTTGCCAGGGGCAGTCGCTGATCCAAGTCCAGTATGAAAATGCTGACAATGCGTGTGATTAAATTTCACAGGGGAACAGTACACATTAAATCTGAGACAAAACTTTTTGTGCTTCCTCAATAAAAGAAAAGAAGGCTCTTAGTGACACTGTGTTTATGGTCAGATTGTTATATTTTGTCTCTTTACAGGGGCAATAAATCTTTATTGTATCCGAATTAGAGACTCTTTCCTGTCATGAACCTTGATCTAAGAGCTTATCTCGTTATGTCGGTGACTTCAGTCTGGACTCAGTCTGCATTGTCCACTTGCAGAGATGCAGCGATTTCCTTGCGTTTGTTGTGGTGCTCTAAAGAACAAGTGTGTGTGCTGCTCTTGTTGTTTTTATTTGTGAATGCATCCCTCTCATCATCATTCATAAGCAGATCTGGCCCACACGCAAATACAGTATATGGATCTACATTTGCGCATGTGTCTCCAAATAATATAGTAATGTTAACCCGTACATAAGAAAACACAGCACAAAAGCAGTTTCTTGTATTTTCAGCAAAAGGTCTGTCAGACTGGTTAACTGATAACAGTTTGTGATAATAATCATCCACTTTCCATAACATACACTCACAGCATAATTGCTGTTTGACTCGACTGGTTTCGAAGAAACAGGAAATCTGGCATCGTGATCTTTTAATAGACTGTGATGACAGAAGTGACCTTCACAGATACAGATGTGCCAAACTGAGTGTTTTAAAGGAAGAAGTGTGAAACATGAAAAACCAGTCCCCTCATGATCAGTGATTAAAGCTCTGAACTTGTAAGCTTGTTTAGTAACAGATCTGCAGTTCACTGAAATATACATGTAGTCCTGTTCACTCATTCATGCTTGTGTTCATGCAGTCTCGTCCTTAGACAACTTCAGTTTAGCCAACAATGAACTGTGCTAAAATTATTATTATTGGGAAAAGCGAATTGAACATTTTATATCATAAAGAGATAAAAAACAACAACAAAAATCAAATGATGTAACATAACTGAGCCTTGATCCTGGCTCTTAGCTGGGTCTTTAAGACCCCACACGGCTGAACTTGATCCTGCCAAATTTAAGACCCAACCTCGACTCGGAGCCATTTGCTTTTATTGACCATTAGCTTACCAAGGTATTGAAAAGCATTTGCTACACTCTGTTCACTTGTTTCTCATGGACATTGTGTATCTGTTGATAGACCTTTGGCTCGTCCAAAGAGAGAAAGATAAAACTACATGGAAAAACAACCAAACCTGATCCTGGACTCAGCCCAGGAACCTAATATTCAACAGAGCTCTACTACTTTACTCTACTCAGGATGTACATTTATGAAAGTGAAACTGAATAGTAATAATGTTCACTCTATCTGACAGAAACAGCTTCCATTAATAGTAGTTCTGTCAACAAACTTCCTTATTGTCACAACTGTTAATGATAAACACTGTGATGTACTGCTTAAAGCTACAGCAGCTGGTAAGTTAGCCTCCACTGAAGATTTTTTGTGAAAACCTTCCTTGCGTTTTTGATGAAAATCATTCAGCAATGTAGGACACCACTCCAACAGCAGACTTTTCAACTATATGAATATATGAAATTAAAGATTTTAAAGTCTAAACTCAACTCACAGAGGGATTTGTGTGGCACTTAAAAGGTTACAGAGGGTACATAGACAGAAATCATATGTAATAGAGATCAACAAACTGGACACAGATAAAAACAGTGTGCACATGAATAGCTAAACTGAATACACTATGCTGTGATGGAAGATATTAGTATTCATCAGTATATCATATTATTAAAATTAGACTTGAAGATACAGACCAGAATATACATGTGTATAAGAATAATGTGTGTATAAGAATGGGTAAATATAAGTCTACATCAGGTTTTTGAGGTGCAGTATTTATTTCTCACACCAGTAACAGGAAAGCACGAGTATACAAATATACTGTAAAATAATATCTGTTCTCTTTGTGAAGTCCTCTTATTGTCCTCTGTCCTCATGTAGAGGTTCTCTATTAACAATGAAAAGAGACATGCACAGTGTCTCAGTCAGTTATTCAATGAGGGCTGAGGGTTGTTTTTCTCTGTAGATACAGGACACACAGTCTGTTTAAGTGTTCTCACTATTTTCTGTGCTTTTATTTAGTGGATAAAACGATTGAATAACAAATTACATCACTTTGAAACTATGTAACTATTTTATTCTGATGGTCAGTCACTCAGTGTTCTCATAAATCTATATTTACTGAGTGGTCTCCCTTTATTAATGGTAGACACTACATGTGTGGATATCACCTTGAAACTTCTATGGTTGATTACATAGTTTATTTTATATTATTATTATTAATTATCACAGGTTTTCTGAACAGTCATGGCTGATACATTGTTTAATGCTAACTTTTGGTGAAGTCTACAGGCATAAATGTGCCTAAAAAAAGTGAAGTAAAATAAACACCTGTATGTGCATTTTGGGTATTTTTCCACTCTCCACGAGTCTTAAAACTGTTATGAAAGCTTCTTTAAGTTATTTGTTCACTTCCTGTTGTGGAGAAATTGCTGAAGTCAATTGCACCAGGTCAGGAGGGAAGAAAGTGTTCAGCAGCCTCTGATGTCTTATGCTGCAATATTTATTGAAGCTTGGCCAAGGAGAATCAGAGACATTCACACATAGGATCAGGTATGCATATGAGTCGGTCTCTATTCTGCCCAACTCATGCTGGTGGTCAGACTTTAAACTCTTACAGATGACGCCACAAATACTACATGCCCCGAAATAGTCAAAGGGAATGTATTTACCCATGTTAGTGTTCACCTTCAGCACATTCTAGTCTGGAGACACTGTTGTCTGTTCATGCTAATGGAACGCCAACAGTTAGCTATCCGTTATGTCTAGGAGGCCAACATTCAGTTTCTTCAACCCTGGTTACCACAACATCAAGATAGGCTGGCACCTACATTCCTCCAGCAATCCAAACAGCAGCCTCGCATACCAAAGAGAGAGATTCTGATCTGATTTAGTGCTGTAACTGTCTATGACCTCAAGGCCCATTTGGATACCAAAGGATAGAAAATTTCTTAACAGTTCCCACCATGTGCAAGAACTTGGCAACAGTGGTGAGGAAAAGGGCGGTTAGGGAGCAAGAAGGTGGATGTTGATGGCTGCTCTGCTGTTCCAGTTGAAGCAGCCTTGGATACTGTTCTTTATTCTGCTGAAGAATCTCTATAACCAGTTGTCGTTCTCCACATTTGTCTCAGGGTGGACTTCTACAGTGTTCTCTTTGTTCTCTGTGCCTTCTCCAGGTCATCTGGAGTCAAATGGAAGTTTTTCGGTACTGTTGCCTGAAGGCAGTAAGGCTGCTGTCTGTCTTCAGGTGCTTCTTGTTTGTAGTGGGTCTTTGTGAGATGCTGTGATGAAAGAATAGATGCCACAGCACCTCCAGGAGTTTGATTCTTCAGGGTGGAGATTTGGAGTTTTGCCTGATGAACAATTTGTGGGCAGTTCATATTGATTTTAACGGCCACTGCTTTGTTAGTTTGAAGGTATTTGGTTACAAAACCAAAGCTGCCCTCGCTGAGGAAGGACTCCACCTTGTGGAAGTTTCCCAGATAGCTCCCTGGAGGTTATCTGTGTGAAGAGCAGAAAGAATATGTGGTTACAACAGGAAGACATGTTTGTCTAACAGAATATAACAGAGTCTGAAATAAAAAAATATATAAACATTCACATCACCAAGAAACACTTGTCACACTGATTTTTAACTGGCCTACCTTTTTCTTTGAGATGATCCCTAAATTTTCCTTTGAATAGAAAATGTTCCTTATTCATGTCTTCTGAAAGCTGTTTGAGCATTTGTTACATATCCTTGATATCAAACAATAATTTACTAGTTTACTGGAACTGGTAATGGCAAACGTGGAATCAGGAGTTCCCCCTTTCCACCAAATTAGCTCTGGTTCTTTTTATTGTTTGGAAGATTTGGAAGATTCAACAGTGGTCAATTAAGCAATATCAAATGAGAGGGAGTGACGTTGTACTGAATATCAGCACGGCTGTGATTCGTTTGAAAGCACAAATCCACAGGCGAGAGCCGAAGTTTATCACAGTATGCTGATTTTTAGTATGTCTTGTCATGTTGAAAGTCTTATTTGCACTGTAAGATTCTAAGATTTTAAGTGTGTGTGTGTGTGTGTTGTTACAGGTCCGTCTCCTGTGTGTGGCCATTCAGCATGGTGATCTGCAGAGTGTGTGTTACCTCCTAAAAGAAGCCCGCATCACTGTGCCCCAGGAGCCATCCAACACCAACCCAGCCATCCTGGCAGCATACTATGGCCACGCCAGCTTGGTCAAAGAGCTGCTGGATTCCATACCCGGTAAAAGAAACAGAAGCTCAATGTTCACGATATATGGAACAGGGCTGGCCTTAAATGGTACTGCACCCTTAAACGCGGTTTTTAAGCTTTAAATGACATGATGCACTGTGGTGAAACATACCAACACAGGTCTTTGACAGTCCTACGAATAAAATCTGCAGACAACACAAGGTTAACAAAAAATATTCAGAGTAGAACAAATATCAGACTAGTGGTAAATAAATAAATGGTGGTAAATAAAAGCAGTTATAAGAATATTACAGGACAAGCTTAATAACATGATGGTCAAAAGTCAAACTGGAGCTGTAGGTTTGTTATTTGACAAAATAGTCAAATAAAGGTCCCAGGTCCAAATAAAAGAACTGTCAGGATTTAGGTGGAGAAGGCCCTTTGATGGTAGATGACAGAACTGACAGTTGATTTAGGTTATTGGGTTTGCAAAGAAATAGATTGGTGTATCATCGGCATAAACAGTGATATGACATGTCTTCAAAGCGGGAAAATGTCTAACCCAGAGGCAGAATGTGCAATGAAAAGAGCATTGGTCCAAGAACTGACCCCTGAGGGACACCACACAGCAGGAGAGATTAGGATTAATTATGAGAATTGTAGGATTGCATGTTTTAAGCCAAAACCAAACTAAAATACTTAATTACAGGAGTATTTTTTTCACTAAGAACATCCTGTGATTGCTTAAATTTTCTTTCTTTGTTGGATAATCTGCTTTTGTGGTGTCACGATGTCCCTCACACCAGGTTAACTATTAAGCTCAAATACTTCTTTTTTCTCTGAAATAATTGTTGTCACAGTGTTTCTTTGTTGCCTAGAAAGAAACTAAACAGAATACTCCTTTATCATATTTGACCTTTTCAGAGACACTGAAAAAAACTGAGAAAACTTAAGAGAATAATCTTTGTGACAAAACCAAAAAAAAAAAAAAAACCTGAAGTGAAGAGCCAGTGGGCTAAAAGAGAAGTCAGTGTGTAACAACCACACTGACTGCACTAATGTGATGAAACAATGCCTTCAGACTGATCTACTCTCACTGGTTTTGGGCTCTCTTGCTCCCTCCCAGGTCCCTGTTTGAGGAGAGACTTGCTGAACTGGATGCTGGCCACATCTTGCCAGCAGGGTCACCTGGATGTGGTCCGGCTGCTCGTCCACAGCTATGATGCTGATGCCAAGGACTGTGCCATCCACAGCGACGAGTTTGCCGTCATCACCGGGCTGCCGCTGTACGCTGCTGCACGAGCAGGTAGAGACATACAAACACACTCCTGACATTATCGGTATGCATTCCCCCGTCCTGTGTATCATTGCTATTTTAAATGTAAAAGTACATTTAAAATAGGACTCAAAATCTTAAATGAGTATGAGCGTACATTCAGACAGGATCAGGTGCTGTGGCGAATCAGCGGAGGGTTGTGTGTGAGGTTGAAGGGTGTGTGTTTGTTTGCTCTGAATGTAACCACTGTGAAACAGTCAGGACATATTATTAATTTATTATACTTATTATAGACTTTTTATTTTGCGGATTATGCAGCTTTATTGATGCTCACTCATTAGTTGTCTGTACAGTATTTTATCAACAACAGGTAGAGTATCAGAGTTTGGTCCATGAATCCACCTGGACAGTCTCAGTTTCAGAGACATTTCAAGCTGACTGCTTGATCTGAGTGACTGGTCAGCAGCACAGCATGATGCTGGGCTGCATTTTTCCAAAAGTTGTATCCGGCTCAACTTCTCTGCTGCGGGCCGCTGCCTTTTTTTGGCAGACCCCCCTGTGGCCCACACCACTGCATCACCGGATCCTGTCTGAATGAATCCTTAGAAAGATGAAAATAAAACCCAGCACACACCAGGTCAGCATTGAAGCGAGGCAGACACTGTAGTGATTATTGAATAATCCTGCATTGGTCACCAATAAAAGTCTGGCACTCACTTAGACAAAACTGAAACCATGGCATATAAATATTGATAGTACAAAAATAATGAAAAAAATGTTTTGTATTTTGTCACCCCTATTACTATTCTTTGCTTTTCTTTAAGTGTAAGTGTGCTGAATTAGCTGTTAGCTGTTGTTCTGTGTAATGTACCCATGGATGTTACTTACTATCATTGCATTGAAGTGATGATTCTCAAACAGTTTCTGTAGTCGTAGGGAGTGTCTATTCTATGATTTGACAGCAGATTTATGGACATTTATTCATGGTGGATGTTTGACTTAATTGGACTTGACTGCGGGACAGTGAGTACATTTTTTAACACGATTGCAGCGTATGACAGCCGCTGCTGCAGCTGTTGGCCATGCTGTGCTACAATAATTAATAAGCATAATATTCTCATTGTACCCAACATCAAGTGTCTCTTTGACCTCATGCAGTATCTTAGATAGACAGATAGATACTTTATTAATCCCGAGGGAAATTTAAGCATCCAGTAGCAGCATGCAAACATACATTAAACATATATTAGAATTAACCCGTAACATTAAAATATTAAACATTTGCAGAGAAGTTAGAAATTAAATATGTACAGGGAAATTAATTAAATGTTAGTAGCAAAATTAAACATTTGCAGAGAAATTAAACATTTCCATAAAAAATAAATATCTGCAGAGGAATTAAACTATAAAAAATAAATATGTGCAGAGGACTTAAACTATAAAAAATAAATATCTGCAGAGGAATTAAACTATAAAAAATAAATATCTGCAGAGGAATTAAACTATAAAAAATAAATATCTGCAGAGGAACATTTGCATAGAAATAAAATATATAACTGTTAAGTTATTGTTTTACACTGTGCTAACATCTATACACATAAAAAAGTAGAAAGTAAAAGTAGAAATAATTGTTTTACAAAAATATGAAATAGAACTACAAATAGGGATAAAGAACTACGTGCAATTAAATGAGGCTATAGAGAGATGAATGAAAGTCACAGCATATAGCAGAGGTTGTGCAAATGGATTCAGAAGTGACAATGACAATGTCCAAGAAGTAGTGCAAATAGAGATTTTGTCTGTTGTCTATTGTGCCTCCTGCCATGACTGAGAGCTGTTGTACAGTGAGTCAGTTAATTCAGTCGGTCATCGTCACTTAATTGTCTAGAAAACCTCAGCTGGATTTGTAACTGGTCAGCAGTCTGTAGTTTGCAGTCCACAGTATGATTTCCTTCATGGCTCCTGTTATAAACTGTAGTGAGTTTGTGTTAGTACTAAAAAAAAATCTTGACTGAGACTGCTGTGAAATAAACTGAACTTCTCTTCAGAACAGACTATTGTCTGCATCTTTCAGTCATAACAGTGAGAGGTAAAAATTGGACTAAATCAAACACCCACTGCTGGTCCTCTACAGGGTTACCCTCAGAAGAATGTGAATCGATGTACAGAGACGAAACAACTGCACTTCAAATGACAGCATCTTTACCGTGACACACTGAAATCATCAAAGGCAACAACTGCATGACAGAAGCCCAATACAGAAACACATAAAGCTATAAATTTGTTTGCACTGGTGACAGATACTGAGTGGTAAGGGGGTGGTACTGGTGGAGTAGTGAGTCAGTGTGTTTTGTGTTGCAGGTAATGAGGAGATAGCTTGCTTCCTGCTGCAGAATGGAGCCGGGTTCTCCTCCTACACCCTGATGGACCATCCAGCCTTCAGCAAACATCTCCTCAGACTCCGACTGCAGGAAACCTCTGACACAGAAAGAGAGGAGGTCTGTGTACTGGAAACAAAGGCAAAGGGAAATGATCATGTGTTTCTCAAACAATACATGTGAGGCGGGCACCGTTGTTAATCAGGATTGTTTCTTCTTCCTGTTTAACTTTGGACCCCAACAATGAACTGAATGTTTTCTCAAAGAGCTCTGCAGGAGTTTGACAAATCTTAGAGAGCTGCTGTGTGCAAAATAATTAGTTAATAGAAAAGCCAGCAAAAGCTGGCAAAAACTAGCGAGTTGACAACTTTGCTAACAGCCAAACATCAAGCATGATCACCAACAGCAGACACAGCAGCCACCTAATATTACTGACTAGTCCAACAACAGCCAGCCCAGCTCGGCGTCTGTCTTTCAGCCTTTTATTTCACCAAGCTCTCACCAACCACTAAAATTCAGTCCCAGATTTACTCTTGTCCATCAACATCCTCTTCGGTCTCTTCTCGTCTGTCATTATGTCCAGAGAGGCTGCTGAGTCCAATTACATTGCCCACATGCCAGCTCCGGTTCTGGCACGACACTTCCGGCTAGCATTTGCCCAAAAACCTCCTTTTCTTCTTCCTGGTGGTCTAAAATGCCTGTGGTACAACACTCCCCTGGTGCTCTCAGCTCACAGTAGTGAGCTAACATTAGCTAACAGCAGCTACAGTTGACAGCAGTTTACTTTACTCTACTGTCTATCAGGAAACTCTAAATCTGTAACTAAAAGTTACAAAATGTTACCATATACTGTGAGCACATGAGCCAGTGTCAAAATATGTGTTCTATGTTTCTGGCTGAGTGTAACAAAACATTTAATATAGTTAAATATTGTTCTCAGCCCTCTTCATGCCCTCTGTGTGTGTTTGTGCACAGGCTGTCCGTGTGTGTTGGAGTGGTCTGCAGCTGCCCTGGTTGGAGCTGGATTGGTTCATGGATGTCTCGTCACGTATCACCCATCTAGATCTGTCATCCAACTGCCTGGCTGCCCTGCCCTCTGTGGCGCCGTGGGGTCTCATCCACCTGCGTACCCTCGATCTCTCCAATAACCTTTTGAAGGAGCTGCCAGCTGCTCAGAACTCCCAGGAGGTCATCTGCTCCAGGTATGTGTGGCAGGAAGTTGCCTGGCCGAGGTGCAGCTGAGACAAATATCTAGTCTTCCATCTTAGATATGATGGATGTTAATTACATTTTTTGTATAAATGTATAATAAGTATTCGACACATCAACATTTTCACGTGAAAATTTAGAGCAGACATGTATTAACTCATTACAGAAATAACCAACTCTGAACAAATCATTTGTTACCAAACTTTCTAAGAAGAAACCTCTCATGATGATCATTCACATCTTTGGTCTCTGGGCAGGAAACTAAGAGCATCTCTGTTAAAGATGTGTGTGAATGTGTTTCACACAGAGGAAACATTCAGCTCTCTTTCCTATGCTTCAGTTTACAGCAGGTAAACCTCTCTCAGAACCAGCTCACCAGTTTGCCACCAGGACTTCTCCATCTGACCCAAATCCGGAAAATTTCTGCTGCTAAGAACCAGCTCACAGACCTGTTTGACATGCCTGCCAGTACGTTCCAACTCTGCTTATATCAAACATATATACAAATTTGAATGTAGATTTGTTTTTGTTTTTGAATTTTATGTCCCCAGACTTCAGATTACCTTTAATTGTCAGCTGTCAGGTCTGATAGCACTTGGTCGTGTTCTTTTATTCCATTCTGTCAGCTACAAACTGGATCGGCCTCCGTAAGCTGGAGGAACTGGATGTGTCCGATAACTGTCTGACCAGTCTGCCCACGGCAGTCATGCACTGTTTGAAATCCCTGAGCTTCCTCAATGTGTGCAGGAACAAACTGAGCACGTTCCCCGACCCCTGGGCCTGCCCACTGGTAAGAGAGCAGACGAATAATGACTCACGTCCTGTTTGTTACGTCTGCTGATGTATCTGATATTCCACCAGCTCATGTCCATATTTGATAATCTGGGTGTTACAGTATGGAGATGATTTGATGACGTATTTGAATATAATTATTTAATAGCATACAAGCTGTTTGAGAGGCTTCTCCACCACGCCAAAGATAACATCTGCAAGTGTTTTAGTCAAAGTGTACAAAGACAAGTGAACATATTGTTGGTTTTTGTATTTTCTTGTTTCCAGAGAAAAAACAGACTTAGGCTTAAAGTTAGGAAAGACATTTAGTGTGAGAATAGATAGAAAATGTCTTGAAGCCTTGATTATGAGTTATGCAAACCAACTACGGATACATGGACAAATTACACTCAGAGACTGTACACACAGTAATCCTTCTCGTCCTGCAGAAACAATGCAAAGCATCCTTCAATGTGATTGAGAGTCTTCCGAACACTATCTCCATCTTCTGGAGGACACAGCTGCAGGAGGTGGACTTTGCTGACAACAGTCTGAACGAGCTGCCCCCATACATCTTTGAACTGGAGGTAGGAACGGTCACCTGGACGTGTTATTGTACATTTGTATGGGAACCATGCCAGAGTGAAACCTTTGGATTAAACTAAAATAAATTATTAGCAGAAATAAAACACACACACACACACACACACACACACTCACTCACTATAGTACTATAGTCAGACTCCTATGTGTGATATGTTAAATAGCCTCCAGATGGCACTGTTGCTGTGTGGTTGATTCATATCGTCTTCCTGCAGCATTGAAGCAGTCAGACTTATAGAAAGAAAACATAGTTGTGAAATGGCACATCGGAGTGATTTCAGAGATCATCTACTAAATGTTATTCCTGCTCTGACAGCACTGTGTTGACTGTATTAGTAATATTTGCAAACATTTTTGTTTTGCCCAACACCGCTACTGACGCTACTAAATGTATTATGGTTTTGTCTGATGATCTCATCTTATCAATTCAATTCAGTTGTATTTACATAGCACCTAGTTATAACAGAAGTTATCTGTCCATACACAGCAGGTTTAAACTACTCTTTATAGCATTAATTACAAAGACCCAACACGTATGAGAGAATTGGGAGATTATATTAAATAAGCTATCCTTGTGTTCTCTGTAGTTGGCTGTAGTGTACAGTGTATATTTATAGTCCAGCATAAATTCATTTAAGTAATAATATGTAGATCTATTTTATTTGATTAATGAATCAGGAGGTTATGTTGAGCTCAAAGTCTTTCTTTTCTTAGTTATCATAACCACATTAGGAAGAAGGAACAAAAAATAACACGCCACTGCTGTTATCCTGACCAGTATTTAATACAAAGATATTCAGTGGTTAAATGATTTATTTTATATCTTCATAGATTTGAAAAACAAACACAGCTGATTTCAAATGCTGTAAGCAGATATCTATTTGATCCAGTCACTGTGTTTGTATCAGTGTCCGGTAAATCTGACCAGTGTTCAGCCAGTCGGCCGTCTGTGTACCCCTTGAAAGGAAAATGTGAGTGTGTTTACGTTATCTCACCCCTCCTCCCACTCATCCTCCCATCAGGCTCTGCTCTCCTTAAGACTGTGTGGGAATCACATTGCGACACTCCCAGCTCCGAGTAAATGGAAGTGCTGTCAGCTCAGGACCCTCGACCTTTCCAGGAACCAGCTGGGCAAGTAGGTCCACGCAGATACACACTTCCAAATGTGTGTGTGTGTGTGTATACACTGTCTACTGGAGTCAGCTGTTACTCAACAACTCTCCACGGAGTTCAATAAATTTAATGTGTGAAGGAATATCATGCCGTTTTAATGCATATCACAGTCTGCCTGTCATTCACTCAGCTCAGGAGAAAGTTAGTGATTCATTTTTTTCTGATTAAAATGGATTTAATCTAGTCAGGGGTTGAATCAGATTCTGATATTCATTTTAGTAATCTAATAGAAAATCAGAAATTTGATTAATAAGACATCATTAGATTGGGCTCTGGACATTTCTGTGTAACCAAAGCTATCATCAGCTGCTACTCAAAGGTTCAGTTTTTAATCTATTATCTCCTCATCGGACGAAGAGGCAAAAACTAATGTGGTCAACTTGCAACTACAACCTGACCAACTCACCTCGTGTTTCACAAACCACTTAGTCCAAATACTGAAGCTTTTGATTCAGAATCATTAATCTTATTGTAACATATACGTAAATGTTTGTCTTATTGAACACACAGTGCCCTCCCGATTGTAAAGTGATGTTACAGACTGGAGTTTCTTTCTAAACTGAATACAGCTGCAGAGAGCACATTACACATTAACCACAACCCTGATTCCAAAAGAGTTAGGACCCCGTGTGAAATGTAAATAAAAGCACCATGTGGTAATTTGTGAATCCCTTTTGAATTCTATTTAATTGAATACAGAACAAAGACAAACTGAATATACATTTGTTCTGTTCGTTGTAATAGGTGACAGTATCATGACTGGGTATGAAAGGGGCGTCCTCGAAAGGCAGGATGAGGCGCGGTTCACCACTTTGTGAAAATAGTTTAAGAAAAACGTTTCTCAATGCACAACTGCAATGAATTAAAGGGATAGGTGACAGCATGATTGTGTAAAGGATGGGCCAAGGAACACTCAGTCAGTAAACACAGTCCATCTCTGCATCTACAAATGAAGTTCAGACTCAAAGAGCAAAGAGAAAGACAGATATCAACAACATCCAGAAACTTCTCTGGGCCCAAACTCCTCTGAGATGGACTGAAGTGGAAAAGTGTGCTGTGGTCTGGCGAGTCCACATTTCAAATTGTTTTTGGAAATCATGTCCCCAGGGCTAAAAGAGGAAAAGAAGCACTCAAATTGTTCCCAGCACAGTTCAAATACCAGCATCTGTGAGGGTATGGGGGTGTGTTAGTGCCCAGGGCATGATGGGTAACTTGCACATCTGTAAAGGCGCCGTTATTACTGAAATCTGCCTGCAGTCCAGCCGCTGTGTCCCGTTGAAAATGTGTCGCACATTATGAAGTGCAAAATATGACCGAGAAGTAAGTAAGTTTATCAGTTTGAACAAGAATCATTACGTTTTACACAACATCGCAACTTTTCTGGAATCAGTTTCACCAACAAGAGCCAAAAGCTCCATTTTGTTTTTGTCTTTGGTAATTTGCAGCTAAAGCATCCAGCGCGAGATAAAGGCGAGAGGCTACTCACTTAATTAAGAAAAGAAAAATTAAATTAGAGATGTGTAAAGTTTGTATGGAATATTAATGACTGTATTACACTAGACTAGGAGTTATAGTTTCTTTCTCTAGCAGGTTAGTCATAATAAGCTCAGTTTCTGTATTTTAACTTGTGTCTTTTAGGACAGAAGAGGGGCCCAAATCCAGGAGGCTGGCCTTCCTCACTACATGGCACAGGAGAGACCCAGATCCAGGTACATCTGTTTACATATGTGGAAAAAATTTAACCCTGAAAATAGACATAAAAATGTAATCAGTGTTCCTCTGTGCTTCCTATAACATGGACTTGATGTCAGCTCTGTGGGCTCCTCTCACTGTGGTTTCTGCCATTATTCAGTTCCTCAATCAGTATCTTGTGATTGCAACAAATATTTCAATTCAAGCTCTACACTACTGTTCAAACAGACCAATCAGCATCCTTTGAGGACTTACTGGCAGCTATAGTATGAGCCTCAGGTGTGATTTAATGCTAGGCGTGTGTGCTGCTGCTCAGCTGGCGGCTGCTATAGAGGTTAGCATAGATGCTGCTAGCATCAGTTCCATCAGATCAGTAGAGTGTTTACTGAAAGAAGAGCAAAGAACGACACTGCAGAGTGTTGTGGATGAAGAAGATGTTTTCACTCTTCACTGAGAGTTTGACTGTGTTACATGGTTCATTGATCTGATTGGTTGAAGGTCACCCAGGATAACCACTGATAGACAGACGGTTCTTCCTGAAAGTGACTGCCCTTTTCTAAAACAACGTTTCCGATGTCTACTCTCCAGATGGTTCTGTGTAACAAACCATCTGACTTTTGATATACACAGCTCACTCCCAGCTTTATATGACAGCAGACAAACTGCTTCTGTGCTTCTCTGCTTTTGTGAACTGAACTCATCTCTGAACTCTTGCCTCATTCTAATCCTTAGATATATGGATCTTTGTTGAACAACCTGGAGGAAGTCTTACCTCACAGGCTTTAATATTTTAAATATAAATATATATATATATAATATATTATAAATTGCTCAACCTCCTGGTGAGCAATCTGCTCCCCTCTGCATGCTGGTAACTGTTACAGCACCGCAAGCTCTCCCACTCAACAAATTAAAAGGGTCTGCAGTACTAAACATCTAGTATCATATTGTGATTACTGCTGAGTTCACTTGACATTCATAAGAGGAGGAGACTGATTCATGTCCTGAATCCAGCTGATGTCCAGCTGATGTCCAGGTTAATGATGGAAATGATGCAGTTTGATTATATAAATTTCGGTGTAATGTTGTATTTACTGTAATATTACATAATATTTGACATTCTGATATCACATCCTGCCAAGAATCTGATTCTGTGGAAGATGCTGTTTAATCATTCTTCTTTGGAAATGAACAAACACAGCCAAACAAAAGTCCATAATCCACTTCCAGTGTTTAAGCAGACATGTTTTGACCCCCCTGCATGGCTCTGTGTCAGCAGTGTGTCCTATCGAGTTTCCCATGATTCTGCGGGATTCACTGGAAGTGCTTTACTTGAATGACAACCAGCTGGAGTGTGTCCCTCAATCAGTGTGCGGTCTGAACAGCCTCACTGAGCTCTACCTCTCCAGGTGAGTCCCTCTGTCTGTCTGCCCCCTGCTCACTGTCCCTTAGTCATCCCTCTGTCACTGCTGATACTGATGTGAGGTTTGTCAGGATATACAGTCTTCGATCTTGATCTCTTCTTTCATGGCAGTGCAGAGCGATGTTAGAGTCTGATACAGTCTTTTGCAAATTATTTATGCTCAGTTATAACTCTGACCAGTGTTACTCCAGCTTAACAAACTCTGCAACATAACTGGTGATAGATTAAATAATCAGCGTTGTGTGGACTTGGCAAAGGTTTGCAGACTCACACTGCATGTTTAATGAAGTACATCTTGAAATAAACAAAAGTAACATTTCTATCAACAATGTCAATATCAATGTGCAGTTAATCTTCAGCCCTTGCTCTGTTGTTGTGTTGTGTTGTATTGTTACATAGGTCAATCACAAATGTATCCAGTATTCCCACAAATGTGGGAGAAACATGTGCAATACTTGCAAATGCAACTGCATACAAATGTATCCCACAGTACTGCAGATAAAAGTGAATAAATTCAAACAGATAAAACATAAACCATAAAATCATTCCTCACATAAATTTCATTCAAGCTCATGGGGCTCAAGACACAGAAGAACATTTTGATACCTTTTGACCCCAGAAAAAGTTCAATGTTAAAAGTCAGTTTGACTTTTGAATAGAACAAATAATGAAGTAAAGAAATGCAAATCTTCTTGGGTTGTCAGCAACACTTTAGTATTTGTAACATTTCAACACCTGATTTATTGAGATTCAACAATTCAACTGAAAAATACTAAAACAGTTTTCTCACAGCAGACAGTGTGTTAAGATTTGGTTAGTTTTAGACACCAAAACATCGCTGTGAGGGTTTGATGATGGTGCATATACTCTTTTGATAGTCTGTTAAATATCTACAGACAAAGGGTATAAACTATCTGCAGGGGGAGGATCCAAATAAAGTGTCAGTTCAGTCCCTGGGAACCACTGCCCAGTATGATGTCAGTCCTCCTGCTACAGCTGTTTGCAGCTGTTTCATACAAGCTGCAAATGGCTCTGCTCCCACACACCACCCAGAATGATTGAATTGTGTAGGAAGTCATGGATCACAGTCTCCTGTCGCTGCCAAAAAAGACTCTCACAGCAACAACAACTGACTGTTGGGTTCTTTTAATTAAAGTCTAATAGCACTAGTAAATTAGGAATCATTTATCTTGTTTAGATTTTTAAACTGACAGCAGCATTTGGAACAGGTAGTTTTTAACATCCTGTCTTTAATGTGGATCGTTGACCCGTGTTGTCTCACATCCTCTGGGAACAGTAATCCTGGAATCCGGGAGCTTCCAGCAGAGCTCGGTCAACTCTCCAACCTGTGGCAGCTGGACATCGAAGACCTCAACATTATGAATGTCCCGCAGGAAGTGAGGAAAGAAGGTACTGTCTAATGTCTTTGAAGACTTCCTCAACTGAACATTCAGAAGGAAATGACCTCCTAATAACCAGTTTTAAATGAAATATTTATCAAAAAGTAAACTTCGCTGGAGTAAGTGTGTTGTGGTGGTGGTGACAGCTGCCCGACACCCTGAAAACTCAAATCTTGACCTCTCTGCTTTCACAGGTCCTGCGTCTGTCCTGGCTTTCCTCCGGGCGCACCTTCGAAAGGCTGAGCCTTATAAACTGCTGAAGATGCTCGTGATTGGTCCGCCGAGACAGGGGAAGACGGCGCTTCTGGAGGTTCTACAGACCGGCAGGGCGTCTCCCTTCACACCCTCAGAATGCAGCATCTCCACCTCCACATGGGAGCTGGACAAACCCAACGGAGGCAAAAACAGCGTGAGAAAAACAGACAACAAATGTGTATACTGTACAACACACACACACACGGTCTAGATTTCACACCATGAAAATAGTTCTTGAAGGACTGAAAAGGAAACTATTGAATCACTCTGTGAGGTTCTACTCTCTCTGAAACTAGTTTAAACTCCAGTAATTACACATCTGCTTCATTTGAAAAGCTGTTCTGTGCTTTCACAAATGAAATGTCTGCACAAAACTGAGAGAATCTCCAACAAAATCACAATCAGCCATTTTGCCTTTTGACAAAAAACATGTCGAAGTGATTTAGTGTCTGTTGGTCAATCACCACTTTTGTCCAGACCAACCGTCATGGTCCCCAGAAGATGAATCCTACTGAGTTTTGGTGATCTTCTGACTCTTCTTATAGCACCGCCAAGAGACATTTGTGTTTTTTAGTGAAATGTCAACATCTGATTGATTAATATGAAAGTTGGTACAGGCATTCACATTCCCTTCTAGATGAATTATTATCCCCACTTGTCATCAGAGGCCATGGTAAGGTCAACATGTTCATTTGTCCAAAACTTTGCTTTATGATCAGATTGCTGCAAAATTAAGGAACAGCTGCTGTTAGTCATTCATAATTAGCATGTTAACATACTAAATATATCAGCTAAACATTAGCATGTTAGCATTGAGACTGTAAGCATGCTCACATCAGACTCTAAGATTCATATTTTTATTATTATAAGTCAGAAAAATGTCTCCAAATCTTTTTCTGAAGTTTGTCAGCAGCCTGAGCAGTTCATTTGCTAACTGCAGCGTTCAAACTCAAGTTCAGACAGTGTTTTGTGAGCAGCTGCTTGAGATATAAGGATCACGCCATTTAGTATGTAAAGCAACAATGTGACATTTATGTTTTTAAAGCTGTGCTAGCTAGCCAGGCCACAAACTCACATTAGTAGAGCATTGATAGGTGCAGGGCAGAAGTGTGTCCATGCTCATGCATAAGGCGGGAGAGTAATTAGAAAGCTAGCGTTGGTTCAAAGTGTGAGGCTGCTGTCTGATCATAACTGCTTAATCCAAATGCAGTTTATTGAACAGAAGTTCTCCATCTGTAGACAGAGAATTAGTATTAGTAATTTAATCCCCCAGCCACCCACCCCCACCGCTCAGGGAGTTTATACATGGACCATTAACCACAATTGTCTCCTGGTTCCAGTCCAGCCAGAGATCTTTGTTGCATCTCTGTCTCCTTCATTTCCTGATTTCCCGTCATCTGATAAAGGCTTAGAAATGCCTTAAAATAGTTCAAGCAGTTCAGTGTTGCTGAGCTCATGCTTCTGTTCATTGAAATTTAAAGAGACTAACACGCACACACCTGAAAAAACATCATGTCAGGTTTCTAAGGCAGGTCATAGAAGGTAGGTAGGTAAACTACAGGCTATAGTTAGACTATAAGTAGAGAATTTACCTGCCTATGACTACAGGTAGAGAGTGATCAACAATAGAATAGTGATGGTGTAAAAATAGCGATAAAATGATGAGAAGAACAACTTCTCCACTTAGAAACACAGTTGTTTGTCTTGGCCGACCAAGCCCTGCCGCTGAGTCCGAGTTGAACAAAGGTACACTCTGACCTGTGAATCCTGCTGCAGATCTCAGCCAAAAAGGAAACGCATGCTCAAATTTGTCAGTCGTTTAGTCTTCAATAGAATTTAATAGAAGACAGAGACAAATATTTATATACCAGAAATGTAACTTGACGGCACTTTGGAAACAGTTTGGAGAGTGTGGAGAGTTTTCCTCTGAGGAAACTTATTGTAATAAACCGCGCACACACACACACACACACACAAAAGTCACTGTATACTGCAAACCTTCACATGTTATCAAGCTCCCTTGACCGCTTTCCCCAGCCTGACACTCTTGCAGCTTGGCTTTTCTCTTAAAATAAATAACCTGAACCATGAGCAACAAAGACAATTCAAATTAATAAAATCTTTTAAAAATAACTTTTCTCTCAGGGTCAAGACCCTCTGCAGGGGTCTGAGCTTTCTACATTTTTTTTGAGGGGGGGCGCTGGTCCAGTTTCAAATCTGAATACAGCAGCTCAAATAACTCGCCAGGAGCAGCTGGTTTGTCTCTTTTGAAGTCGAATTCACTTCAGCTTTAATTTACATGTGCGACACTGGTGCAGGGTTAGAAGAACGGGGGGTCCTGGGGGGTTTTCACTACCCTTTCCTTACCTTCTTTATCTTTGAGTGGTATAGTTTTGGTTTTATTCATCTAGGTTTCAGATATGATATCAAATATGGAGTTGAAGGAGTTTAAATCGTAGTGCATTCAACAGTGACTCTTCTTCCCAGAAATGGTGTCCGTGTTTTTCTGTCAACAGTTCCATAGGGACGACTTTTTCATCAAAAAATAGTTCCAATAAAAACGATTCACAGTGAGGTCTGTGGATCTGACGCCTGGAAACTCAAACAGAATCAGGGAGTGGATCTTTAATGATGACTTCTTGGTCTTTTCAAAATACTTAGTCAACTCAGACTGTTTGCTTTTATCCCTGACTCATCACATATTTAGTCCTCAGTCCCGTCTTTAGAGATGACTTAGCTCTCGTCTTGTTCACACAGAAAGACTCGGTGGCGTTCAACGTCTGGGACATCGGCGGTCAAGCCAGCATGTCCACAGTGAACCAGTGTTTCTTCACTGACAAGGCCTTGTACGTGGTGATCTGGAACCTGGCTCTGGGAGAGGAGGCTGTGGCCAACCTGCAGACATGGCTGCTCAATATAGAGGTGAAATTTAGCTCACACACACACACACACACACACACACACTGATGCAGACCTGCTGAGAACTCGCTTCCAGCTCTACTTCAGAGTGAGTGGCTCAGAAAATGAAGGGTGTGACTGTGAGAACGAGACGTTGTCAGTGCTGAACAAAGAGATGATGTGTTTCCAGTGGGAGGGAGGAGTGATCTGATTTAAAGGAAAGCCATTTGACTGTCAGACCACATAAACCAACCACAGCAGGATGGATGCCATTTAATGGACATACGATGACGTGGAAGATGTTGAAACTGCTTGCATCATTTCACGGAAATGGTTCATTGAAGCCTAATTACTAACTGTAACATTTAATAATGCCTCTCCTTTTCGTCATACTGATTTGGTCGGTGGTTAGTTTACAGCATTAATTATGTCTGGATCAGTTTTAGATTCTGACCAGAGTGAATTTTTCTTCTTTGTAACTTTGTCCTGTGAGTTTTGTAGCTGCCGATATCATTTTGATGTCTCCTGATCCTGTTATAACCCAGAGGTTCTATTTGGACCTCCTTAACCTTCAGGTTTATGATTTATGATATAAAAATTACAGACCTCCGTGTCTGGAATTCACACAAATTGACTGATTTTAGACGTGTGAAAAGACCTTCACTTTAATTGGTGTATGGTTAACCATGTAACCAAAAGAAGTTACATCAAATGGTGCATAACCACAACCACAGCAGTGACCTCATCCTTACTTAATGCTGCCATATACTGTACATACTGTATGTCATTCATCTCATCATCTTTTCAGATTTCTGCATCAAAGAGTGTGCTTTCTGCCAACGGGTCTCCATGCTGTGTAGTGAGAGGAGCCTCCTGAATTTACACCCAAAATAGTTTTGAAAACATTTTTTTATTATTGTGAATGCAGCTTTCATGTTTCCTGACTGGAAAAGAGGAAGAGAAAAAGTGCTGAGAAACCAAAAAATATAAAAGATTTCAAGATCTCCGCTGATTTGCATGGGATAAGGATCAAAGAAGACTTTAGCATTTCTGTCTTTGGCCCTCATGAGGAACGTGAAATAAATCTTGTAACATCCTGTCAAAAGTCTGTTTGGAAATAAGAGCTGCTCTAACTGCTGAGCTGAAAGCGTCCTGTTCTAGATCAGGAGTTGCTTCAGGTAATAACGGCCTCAGAAGGTGTGTGCTCTCCTGTGCCTCTGGATAACACAACACAAGTATATAACCTTATATAACCTAATATCCTTCCCTAACATCCTTAATAACCCTAATTTCCTTCCTCCACCCCATCTTTGTCTCTTCCTTCCTTCTTTATACCATCTCCCCCAAAGTTACCCAGCATCTAACAAACAGTAACACAAACAAACATCCATTTTTCTTTGACTCTTTGTGTCAACCAAACATAGAAAAACGTTATAATCCATCCATAGTTCAGTCGTACATATACATACCATCACTTAACAAAAAGAGAGAATTAAAAACAGACATGTAAGCTGGGTAAATTAGTAGGAGAATAGTACGGTAGTTGTTATGAAACCTGCTATGAGAATCAAAACACGAAGCAATCAAAAAATAATAACAATAACAACAATAATAATAATAATAATAATAATAAAAATTACAAAACAAAAAAAGCAAAACAAGCAGAAACATTAAATAATAATGATAATTAACATGATAAATAGCTTTTACTAAGTAGGTTTAGACTGTATAGAAATATATCTTTTTACTGTCAGTGATTTGATTATTATTAATCAATGATTATATAATATATCAATCAGATCCTTTCTAAAGACACTGATACTGTCGATTGACACATCTCTATATGATGGCTAAATCTTGGCTCAACTCTTAGCTTAGCTGTTTCCTGGGCTTTCAACTGCACCTCACAGTCTTCATCAAGAGGAAGAAGAAAGTTAGTTATCATGTGAAGTTTTTTACTTTGGTCTTATCATGACAACTCAACTGTCTCCATGGTAAGGGGCCAAAGTGAATCTGCTGAAGAAGAAATGGTTGAAAGGTCTGGAAAAAGCTGGAAGGAGGCTGGACATTGACTTAAGATTTAGTGTTTTTCAAGGATGCACTTTTTAAGTTAATTTTTTAAGAAGCAACGCTGCATATTGTTTGATAATGCACACATTTCAAGCAGTATATTTGTTTATGCGTTTCCATATTCTTTATGTACATTCAGTATAAATGTCAGCTCCTGTTTGTTGTGGCCTGTAGGCACGAGCACCCAACTCTGCCGTGGTGGTCGTGGGAACACATCTGGATCTCATCGACACCAAGTTTCGCACCGAGAGACTGGCCACACTGAGAGCTTATGTTCTGGCTCTTTGCCGATCCCCATCAGGGGCTCGAGCCACCGGCTACCCAGACATCACCTGGAAACACCTGCAGTGAGCACACATTTGACATGTTTGTTTAGTTTATATTGATGAAAAGAAGTATCACTTTGTGTGTGTGCTTCTGCAGCATCACCAGTATCAGCCTTCCAGAAATCTGTTAGTCTATTCAAATATGTGTGTGTCTTGGTACTCAGTGAAGTGTCCTGTAAGACCCTGGAGGGTTTGGATGGGCTGAAGAAGCTGATCTACCAGGTGGCTCTCTCCATGAAAGACAGCAGCAGCTCAGCCTTTGGCACTAAACAGCTGGGCAGACTGGTGAGTGAGGCAGGGAGGCTGGTGATGCTCTGTACACTGTCTGTGTGTGTGAGATGTGAGAAATCTTCCTGTCATTCAAAGGAACAGTCAGATTTTTATCATGGTCTCCTCAGATCCCCAGGAGCTACCTGACACTTCAGGAAGCAGTGATAGCAGAGAAGCAGAGGCGACATGCTGAAGGAGAGGTCCAGTACCTAACTGATGCCCAGCTGGACCGCATTGTCGAACAGAACCCAGAAAGTGACATCAGAGACTACGAGGACCTGCAGACAGGTAACATGACATTCAGCAAACACCAGATGCATGAAACCACTTAGACTGTGTTCAGCAGCACAGAAACAGAAATCTGCATTCTCTCTATCAGATTTCTGAAGCTGTGCGTTCGCCTCATTCTGTTTTATAAATCTCATTCATAGTGCAAACAGGCTTCAGCAACAAGCTTCATTTCACTTCTATAACTTCATGGATGTAAAAACACCCGTTTGCGTATTGATACTTGTGCTGCTCCACCTCTCACTAGATCTGTTAGTGAGACAAAGGTTTCCAACAGCTACCATGACATGCCAGTGTGGCTGCTTATAACGCCCTATCACCAATTCCTCACATGTATTTGTAAACCATCATTGCAGTGATGATCTCGATCATCAGTATTACAGTATATGTCATAAGGATGTTGTATGATTAATCAAGAGCTCATGTGGCAACAGATTTTACAAAGTGCTTGACAACAAATGAAAAGATTATTTTAACAGGCAACTTATGGTGAAATCATAAAATGTATCACTCTTTAATAATTTGGTTCATAAATATGATTCTTAGTGAGATTTTCCAGAACACAGCATAGCATCTTTATTTGATAGAGACAGCCGAAAAGTGACAGGAGTGTGAGGAGAGAGAGATGGGGAATGACATGCAGCAAAGGGCCACAGTTCGGATTTGAACCCTGGGCCACCGCAGCAAGGACTGAGCCTTTGCACATGGGGCGGACGCTTCACCAACTGAGCTAATCAACACCCAGAAAATCTTTTATGCTTGAAAACCGTGTATGTTGGTATGAAGTGCGCACATTTTCACTGCACATGTTGTATTTGTAAATACCACTGGAAACGGTGCTCAAACAAGCCATCTGTAACGGTACCTACTTTCAAAGTGTCCATGCTGTTAATTCAGCATAACTTTAAGCCTTAATATCATGTGAACAGGTGAGTTGTATATAAATTCACCCTCAGTACAGTTGCCATGAACGGGGAAATTAGCCATAGAGACCAAAACTATTTTTTGTACCAGGCTGTAAACATGTTTATTTCTGCTGTGAAGTTGGACATTTTAACATGGGGACTTATGGAGATTGATCATTGGATTGGACATTGATCTTCTGTAGCCAGCCTCCAGAGGTTGCCACTTGGTAAATACAGTTTATGTGTGGCACAAGGTTACGCATAATTTTTGTGCGTCCACATCGTTTATATCATTTGATTTGTTAAAATAAGAATCATTTGCTTGTACAAAATAGTATTTACAGTGTTGATGTGTGGGAGCTTGTCACTTATTGGGCTTGAGAGGGACAACACCCAGACACATAATCTCCCTGAGGGATGGGGAGTCTTGTCAGCCCCAATATTTGTTATTTATTCAGCAGCAAAGAAACATCACACGTTACTTTACTTTTGTTACTCTGCTGTCGTCTGTGATAGGACGCAGTTTCAGATCCTTCACAACCACACATTGTATATTTTCTATTCAACACATGTAAAATTAGAAAATGAGACATGTGGTTTAAGAATCTGGCAGCACTACGACTTGGATGGATTTACTGACCATCCAGCAGCTTGGCATCTGTGACTGTGCACAGCTCTCCAAAAGTCCCCACCTCACCTCACCCTGCTGCCATCTGGCAAGCAGTACAGAAGTATCCGCTGCCATACCACAGAGCTACAGCTAACAAAGCAGCTTCTTTCCTCAGGCTGTAACGCTGTTAAACTCTTCCTCTGCGCAAGATTAACCATTCTTTCCTCCAGAAATAATGGTTAATGGTTGGACTGTTGGCGGAAGCCATGGATATTAACCATTATTACCTCCAGAAATAATAGTTAATCTCGCATTTCGTTGTGCAACCCTGTGTTGCAGAGTGACAAACAAGCATGAATTCACAATAGCTGCGCCGACATACGTGCATACATCCACTCGTTCATGCATTCACACTGAACCTCATGTTCCATCGATCTGTTGAGGACTTATGCACCTTTTTGTTATAGGCAACTCTGTCAAACTCCCTTTTTGCCAGTTTACATGTCCAGTTAATCAGCTGTTCTTTAGCTTGTGATCAACCTTTCCACTGTGAATCCATGTAGACGTTATGCACCTTTTTGGGCCACTTTCATTGCCACACACTTTATTTCAGCCAGTTGGCATGAAACACAAACACACTCCTCATTTCCCAAAGTATTTTTAAAGTTTTTTAGTTTGCACATGACTGTCCTTTGCAGAACCTTAAACTCTTATCCCAGTATCCATGTCATCATAGGATTATGGTTGGTGTCTCCCAGTGTCTATTGTCCAACGACTGACACTGTTAATGAAGAAACATTATTGCTTCCTCTCCTTCTCTTCTTTGCAACCACTTCCAGCCATCAGCTTTTTAATAGAGACGGGGACCCTGCTGCACTTCCCCGACACCAGCCATGGCCTGTGCACCCTCTACTTCCTGTGTCCTGTATGGCTCTCAGAATGCCTGGAGAGGATCATGCACCTCAAGTCATCTCGCTCTGTAGCCAGGAACGGAGTGATCCGAGCTGAAGACCTCAGGGTGAGCTTCCGTTTCAGAGGAAAAGTTTTATGTGCAATAATGACACTGACTTCCCGTGGTGATGTCTATGATGATGTCTGTTGTCCAGATGCTATTGGTCGGAACAGGATTCACCCAGCAGACAGAGGAACAATATTTCCAGTTTCTCGCCAAGTTTGAGATCGCTCTTCCTGTAGCCAACAACAGGTACAATACTGTCTATATACTTATTGATAGTCAGTTGATACATGTACTGATGATTTGCCTTCACCTTGTTGTAGCTATCTGCTGCCCCACCTTCTTCCCCACAAACCAGCCTTGGACATCCATGGCTTCCGCCAGCAGTCCAACAACACCCTGCAGCGCCTTGTAAAGATGAGCTTTGTTCCTGCTGGATTTTGGGAGCGCTTCATCGCTAGGATGCTCATCAGCCTCACAGAGATGGACCTGCAGGTACTGAAACCAGCAGATTCTCATCATGCACGTATTGTGCTTTCACACTTCAGATTTTTATTGTTGTGTTGTGTTTGTGCAGTCATTTGAACCTAAAAGAAACACCAGGAGCCAGCGCAGCAGGAACTCTGTGATTTACAGCTTTGCTGGAACTCAGCAGAGGAACCGTTGCAGCACCTTCAGAGTCCGACGCAGCCAGACCATCTACTGGAAGGAGGGGCTGCTGGTCACTTTTGACGGAGGTTACCTCAGGTCAGAGCTGGGGATAGAAGGATGTGGGTAGTAATCACATGAGATAAATGCTCATCTGTGCTTCTGTTAGATTTATAGTATCAGAAAAGAGCCAGTTCTGAATCAGGATGTGCATTTTTGAGTCTGTGGGTGTAAAAAGAGAGAGCTAGTGTTCAGCTTCAAGAGGGCACGCTGGTTCACAGGAAGTGGGTAGTTTCATAACTTCCACAGTTCAACCTGGACATTCCAGGGGATTTCTGCCACTTCAAAACCAGTTTGAACAAAAGGAACAAACACCAAACATGATACTGTGTTTCAATGTCTTCAGTCTGCTGATATTCAGTATCTTACCTACATTTTCAAGCTACAGCGTTTTCATTTCATTGCTAATAATTCCCAATATTCAGTATTTTTGGTTTCAGTATAAATCCAAAATAAAGCCAAACGGTTGGGACACACCTTCTCATTCAGTGTTAATTTGTATTATTTCCCACATTGTAGACTCACACTTAAGACATGAAAACTGGAATAACACATTATGTGGTAAATAAAAAGTGTAAACAAAGTAAAAAATGTTTTGTACTTTAAATACTTTAAAGTTCCCACCTTTTGCTTTGATGACTGCTTTGCACACTCTTAGCATTCTCTCAACCAATTTCACGAGGTCGTCACTTGGAATGTTTTTTTTTTTTTTTACTGTATGTGTCCTTTTGATGTGTCCTTTTGATGTGTCCTATCAAAAGTTATTTAATCTAATTGCCTTCTTAATGTGTTTGAAACTATCAGTTGTGTTGTTCAGAGATAGAGTTGGCAGACAGCGAATAAATTCAACTACTGTAGTAATCCACTCAATTAAGTAAAGAGAAGTGGTAGTGCATCATTACTTGTAGGTCAGTCATTACAAAAATGTCGAGAACTATAAATGTATCTTAAAGTGCAGAATGCAAAACCATCAAACACGATAATGAAACTGACTGGCCACCCCACAAAAGGCAGAGAAGTTCATTACAGTTAGCAGCCTCAGAAATCAATAAACTCCAAAGAAACCATGACTGAGGGAAACCAACAAGAAGAAGAGAACAGCTTGGACCAAGAAACACAGAGAACAGGCTTTAGACCAGTGGAAACCTGTACTGGTCTGATGAGTCCAAATTTGAGATTTTTGGTTTCAACCTCTGTGTCTTTGTCAAAAAGAAAAGGTGAACGGCTGGTATCTGCATGTGTGGTTCCCATCGTGAATCATGGAGGAGGAAGTGAGATAGTGTGGGGTGCTTTGCTGGTGACACTGTTGGTGATTTATTTAAAGTTCAAGGTCAGCATGGCTAACAGCATTCTGCAGTGACATCTATCCTATCTAGTTTGAGCTTAGAGGGACCATCATTTGTTTTCAAAAGGACGATGACCCAAAACACACCTCCAGACTATGTAAGGACTATTTGACCAAGAAGAAGAGTGATGGTGTGCTTTATCAATCACCTGTAAACCTGACTGAGGTGTTTCGGGATGAGAGCCAACAAGTGCTTCATATATATGGAAACTTCTCCAAAGCTGTCATCAAAGCAAAAGGTGGCTACTCTGAAGAATCTGAAATATAAAACATATTTTGCTTTTTTGTTTACTACATAATTCCATGTGTTATTTCATAGGTTTGGTGTATTCACTGTTAATCTACAATGTAGAAAATAATACAAAAAATGACAAAGAAGAGACGAATGATAAAGTATGTCCAAACTTTTGACTGCTACTGTAGGAGGATTAGATCGGGCTCCGGAAATAATCATCCCACATCCATCACAGTGGTCTGTAATTTATTACGAAGCATTGTGTACAAGATGAGAACATTCTGTAACACATTGAGGATAAAATAAAATATCAAAAAGTCCAAAATAAATGTAATCACTAACAAGGAAGATGAAATGAGTCAAGGACGTGTGTTTGTGTCTCTGCAGCGTGGAGTCGTCAGATGTCAACTGGAAGAGAAAGAAGAGTGGAGGCATAAAGATCATCTGCCAGTCGGAGATGAGAGATTTCTCTGCCATGGCCTTCATCACGGATCACGTCAACTCTCTGATCGAGCAGTGGTTCCCTGGTCAGTCAATCTGTTTCTGTGGATCAGTAATGCAGCCACTGATTCAGTGCTTATTAGTCTTGTTATCTTTGTCTGTGATCAGATTTAAATCATAGTTTGTTCATGTTAGTCTTTTTTTGATTATCTAAGTGTTTCTAAAGCAGTTTGTCTTGAGATAACACTGCACGCTGATTTGACAAGTGTTTATTAGATAAAGAAAAAAAAGGAAAGGTTTGCCAAAAACCACACAGTTTGATGTCTGCTCCGAAAGTCAGTTATCATATTTGCACCAATATTCAAATATATCAAAGACAGTCTCATGAACACTGTTAGAGACTCTACACACATACAAAAGTTCAGGCATTTTCATGCCAGAATAACCAGTATAATAAGGGAGTAGCCAGACATCTTGACATCTTTTTTTATATATATTTGGAGCTTGCACTGGTTATTTTGGATAATTATGATGTTCCCATGAGTCAGCCCAAAGCCACATGACTTGACAGAGCAGGTTAAAGAAAAGCTGATCCATAAATAAACCACTGTTAGTCACACTTATGGACAACGCAGATGTTGTTAAAGAACTGTTATATCATTTATGGTATCCTGACTTGTCCTTAAACATTTTTTGCGGGTGCTCTCTGAGTCTCTGAGTCATTTATGTAATCGAGACGAATACAAGTCGAGAACAATATCTAGCCTAACTTCAGCTCTGCACAGACTCCATCCAGCTCATGATCAAAAACACTTTGGCCTGCTTCAGTTACACACTTAAGCTCTTCTTTTTCCTTCATATCTCTACCTGATTGTGACTAACTGAGCCATTGTACAAACCTGAAACCTGCTGAGCTAAATGACAAATCATGATGTATCAGTTTAGTCACCGGAGGGTAATCTAGCTTCTCTTTCATCAAACTGTAATCATTTCCTCTGGCATTTGCAGAGGTGGACTTTATTTCAGGCACAGCACCTCAGATCTACAATCTGCAAGACACTCTGCACTTTTTTTAAGCTCCACCAACTCCATGCTAGTGTACCTATCAGAGCTGTTTTAGCTCCCTGCTGCTGCTTAATGAGAGCCATAGCAGTGAGATTGGAGGCTGTAACAGCAAAACAATGACCTGAGAGATGCCAAAAAAGCTCTGAAGAGCTTGAAGGAACTGCACAGCTGGTGATAATTCTCCGTGTGTCCCTCCCTACCAGCAACACCTTTCACATTACACAGCTCCATTGTTCCATTGTTGATTAAAATAAATGGGCTTAGTGCAGCTCCAAAGCATGACTCCAAGTTTAAATGGACATACAGACAGGCACTGCTGGCTGGATACACATGTATTTATTCATTTCAGCTCCAAAGCTGCTGGAGTTGCAGCAGACCGACCATGCAAAGCAGCTTTCCATCAGATATTCAATATCAATATTGAACAGGGAAAAAATAACAGTCACTGTCTGCCTTTACATCCAGCAGTTCAGTCTGACGCTTTAAAGTGGAAAGTGCAGTGACAATTAAAGTGCAGTGGTAATTGTGTAGCACCTCTTACAGCAGTTTTCACCTCTTGGGTGTAAAGCTGTAGAACTAACATAGAGCTCAATCGAGCATAATATCTTTGTCAGGCTCTAATCCTCAACAGAATGTGCAAGGCCACATGCAGGCGCATGCTCTTAATAACAGGCTCAGGTCGTTCTCAGTAGATGTGTTGAACTCCTGTGACCTCAAAAAAAAAAAAAAAAAAAAAAACGTTCTGTATAAAGAAAGGCACTCCAACAGTGGGCAGTAAGAGAACACAAATGTCCTTTTTAAGCTATTTTAGTTTAGTGTCATGCACAGAAACAAACTCTGTATTTCGCACTCCGTACACGTATTCGTATTCATAGAAACAAACTCCACTAGGTGTCTCTAGTGAAGTCGATCATGAGACCGTGAATGAAATGTCGTATTTTACAAATAAATTTGTAATTAATCCAGAAATATGGAGCTTGCAGGTCTAAGGGCGAAGCTAATGGGCCACACGTCACGTCGTAGAATTGACCAATCCTATTTGAGCAGGCTTTGGTTGCATTCAGGTAAACAGTTTGTGTGGAGAGCAAAAGAGGCTGAATGCGTTGGCGATCTCAGAACCAGACGGTTATCGTCACACGACAATCTAGCTTTTTTTTCTCTAGCTATTTTCAAACTATCTTGTGAAATAAGGTACACGTCGTCTCACAACTCCAACTCAACTCCAATTCTCACATCTCAACTTTTTAATCAGCACGGAAGAGGAAGTCCACTGGTTACATTGAAAGCCCCGGCACATTGTACCCTCAGTATAGTTGTCATGAACGGGGAAACTAGCTATAGAGACCAAAACAGTTTTTGTACCAAGCTGTAAACATGTTTATTTCTGCTGTGAAGACGTTTTAACATGGGGACATATGGAGACTGACTCACTTCTGTAGCCAGCTTCAAGTGGACATTTGAGGAACTGCACTTTTTAACACTTCTCCATTGGCTTCACTTCACAAACACAGAGGTTTACACTCTCTAAAAAGCTGTGCAGCACTTTATTTTATAGCGGCTTGCTGTCGTATACACAGTTCTTCCATTAATCACACAGAGGATCTGTCCTGCCTTCAGACAGCTGTATTTGATGTAAAGGAGAAGATTCAGCAGCACAGCACGTTGACAGCAGCAGGAGTGTTTTACCAACATTCCTGCTCTAATCACAATGAATTATTATTCGTCTAGCGGTTGCAAATTAGTTTCATATTATTGCAGTCACTTTATTTTGGAGTTGCTCCATATTTTCTTCCAAGTACTCTTGTTGACAGAATCACCAAATGATCTGCTTTAAGAGGTTCTGCATTAAAAACAGATGTGTGTGTGATGTGTACATTCTGTTCTCTGCATGCAAATGGAAAATACAAAAAGCACGTTGAATGCAGACTTCATTACTGCGCTGCGTTTGTTTCACAACCACTAACTTCATTTCACACTGTCAGACCCTCGTTCAGCGCTCAAACTGTAGGTTCAGCAACTGTTTGTTGAGTTTAAATGTAGGAATAAATATCTGTACATACTGTATGTAACTGCTGTCCAGTGAGTCTAGTTTTCATCATGTATTTCATCATGTCTTTTGTCTGTGTCCTCTGTTGTAGCTCTGACAGCCAGTGAGAGTGATGGCAGCCTCCTCATAGAGCAGTACGCTCCCTGTCCCCTCTGCGCTTCACTGGGCCAACAGAAGCAGGCCGGCCACCGAGTTAGCAGGCCAAGCCACTTCGGAGTAAGAGGAGGACGTGGAGAAGATGATGGAGGTGGGGGAGGAGGTGAGGCGGTTCATTACTTTAACATGGAGGACTGCGTGCTGGCTGCTGTGGAGAAGGAGCACATCATCTGTCCTCAGCACCCTGAGCAGCTGGTCAGCCTCCAGGAGCTGGTCCCAGAGCTCTTCATGACAGACTTCCCTGCACGGTAAACTCTCATCATGTGATGGCTAAATTTTACAGGCTAAAACTTGCGGAGGAGTTTGATGTTGGAGACGTGGGCCTGACTGGAAAGTGTTGGATATAGATGGTAGGCAGGATCACCTAACTATCAATATAGTAAGGTGTCAAGGGTGTCAAACTCAAATCACCAAGTGGGCCATAATAGAAGACTGGGACTACGTCACGGGCTGTGGGGGGACTTTAGCGCATCATACTATGGACACACACAAGGCACACACACATGCACACGTTTATCCACTGACCGCTATCAGTGTGTCAACAATAAACCAAAGCAGTGGGGGAGGGATGGTGCACAGGTCTTGACCAATGACAGCATCTTGACCTGTGTGGGGGCTGTTGCATTGCATTGTGGGATTTGTAGTATGAGCGGCGGGAGTGCGATTTGTTGAGAAATGATCTCCTTGAGTTTGGCGTGTCTGTATTAGGACAACAGGATTCAGTTTTCATCATTACATCTGTCAGCACAAACATGCTTTAACTGTGACCCTGAGTTGTCTTTAAAGGCTATGGGGCTTCAGTGCTGTGTGTTGTGAACATGTGAGCAGTCTTCTGAGTGCACAGCAAAGCTGTGGCGAGGTGTGTATGGTGTATCCGCTCTGACACTGACTGAGAACCGAAGCTTTCACAGCCCTGCTGATGTAGACGAGCTGTCGGCTCAGCAGCTGGCTTGTCTAGCTGAATCATTGTGTTGAAAAATGAGTGTTAGACACGTTTGATCATTTTAAAATAACTATGAAAATTATATTAGTATATTCAATCATGTTAGTAATAATAATCATATTTAAAACGAGTAAATGTAGACGAAGAACACACAGCAGTCCATAAAAACTTTATTAAGCTTTTGGTAATGACACATTTTAAAAAGTTCTCAATGCATCATTACACAGATTCACAACAAAAGAAATAACAGTAACCAATAACACACTCTATCTCTCTCTATCAGTGTCTCCCTCCCTCTCCCCCCTACCTCTCCCACACATAGACCATCACAAGCCAAGATTCAGCACACATGAAGGGAAGCTGCTGTACGTGTCCCGGTCTGTGTATAACCACAGCAGGGTAAAACATTCCAAATGTAAGATACAATCAAACTCTGCACGTTAACCTCCCTCTGCTGTGATCCTCGGCAAACTGCCTCCGCATATTTCATTCTCTAAGCGTGGTCGTGAGAAAACAATGATTGGGGGTGTTGCTACATCTGTAAACATCCTGCCCAATCAGTACAGTACATGTGCGATTATCAGAGATGCGAATGAAAGTGAGATGGATCACTCCTCAGCTGCTTCAGTACGTGATGTGTAGTTTACTTATTTTCTATTAGAAATAAGGATGTGGCCCACAGACTGCCAGTTGGATGAGCTGTGTGTTCAGTATGTCTGACTTGAATCTTCCACAAACCTTCTGCAGCACCTGTGCAGACCATTAGGGGTCTGTCGAATCATGTTTTGTATTCTAAAGATGATGAAATGCTCGTGTACCTTTTTAGTCTTGTCCTTTAACAGCTGATGTGACACTCATGTCGTCAGTCTGTGAAGGGCTATCACAGCCGCTGATTGGACTTGAGAGTGTGACGGGCTGGTTCGTCCTTCCGCACCACACATTCCACAGGAGATGGGTAATTCACGCAGTGCATACTATATAACTTCTACACACACATACACACATTGACAGTCCGCAGTTCCCCAGGGGTTTGGCTGTATAATGAGTTTCATCTGATTTGTTGCCAGTGACAGCATGTGTTGATGTATTGTCAGGGCTCAAGGGTAACCGCCACTCCTCCAGCTGTTGGAATAAATATTCAGTCTGTCTCTGCGTCCTCCACACTTGCTCACATACACACATAAACACACAAAAACACAGGCCATGAGGTACTACGTGTGTGTGTGTGTGTGTTTGGGGTTAGAGGTGGGGGCGTGGGTAGACCATCAGTTACGCAAGCATGTCTCTGTCTCTATAAAATAGCACAGGCTGAAGGAATTGTTTGCCACAACCGTTAAACAGCCCCTTCAAATATTAGTACAATAGCAAAAGTTTCATAGACGAGCTTGTAAAGAATGTAAGATGGATGTTGGTGTAAACACGAGTGCCACCAACTAATGTCATCCACTTTTACAGATGGATGCTAGTAAAAGTGTGCGCACATGACAAACACATGACAAACAGGACTCGAGTTGTGATGAACACTTTACTTGCTCGACAGATTTCCATTCATTGGTACAGACAGTTCTGTCAGTTCTAAATATTGTAGCGTTTGAACTGAGTGCAATGACGTAAAAACATGCAATGATCATATACAATAGTGGTCTTGTTAAAATATGGTTTGATTCTCTGAAGATCTGCTGGTGACGTCCCTCCTCTACTCTGTGTTCTTGGATGAATCAGATAATTAAAAAGATTTAGTAATTAAAAGCACATGTCGGCTCAAATTGTGGCAGTAATGTTCTTGCAGATGCGCATCCAGATGTTTTGCCTTTGAGGAAACCATCTCCAGAGTGAAGACTGTGTCACCATCATTCAGACTGGAGGGCTTGAGCAAAACCTAAGCGGCCATCTTGATTGGTTTCTGTTGTCTCTGTGGTCGAAGCAGCACATCAAAGGCCTGTGAGCAGAGGGTGATGGAGGGATGTGCAAGGAATGCAGCGCCGCTGTCGGACTGCTGATGGAAGGCTTTGTTTCTCAGACGTGACCAATAGACAGCGCGGTTAATGTTGAGGTTAGGATTCTGGGTAATCTGAATCTTTGTGGTGCTTGTGTTGGCCGATGTAAAGATTGTGACAGATGTATTCATCACAGTGACTGTTTGTCCAGTCTGGTTTTTATCTTATGCTAATGTTTTTGGAGTACAGCTGATGATAGCGTAACATTTTCCTTTTGTACATTATATTGGTGGAAATACATAAACAGTCAGTTCAGAGATTCAGAGGCCACAAACAATCCATTTTCCCAGTGTTTAAAGAATTTATGGACCTATAGATTTCTCTCCATGTGAACATTAGTCACAATACATATCCTGTCGGTCTTTGTTGGAGGCTCAATCAGTAACCATTTTCATGCTGCTAATAGAACCTTTGATAGATATTTGTCTTGCACCAATAAACCAAATATTGTCCAGTAGATTGTAGAGAAAGAGCAGTCAGCTCCACAAATGTTCTTCATTGCTTGTATTACCTCCTGCCTGCATGACTGGACAGCTGGGCTCCTCAAAAATATGTGAAAGTGATCCGCACACTGTTCTACACATTTCCTCCATCTTTCCATCTGTCCTGTTGGTATACATTTGAACTTTGGGGTTACAAAGTATCTAATCAAGTTCTGTCAGCAGAACTCTCTCTGAAGACCTGAGCTGGTGGAGGTAGACTGTACAGAGCTCATATTCAGCCACTATTCCAGTCCTGATCTTCTTTCATTGAGTGTTTCTTTATGGATTGAGTAGTTGTGTATGATTTTGAAGGGACCACAGTCAGTAATCCTTGTGTGTTAAATATGTTTGTAAAATGAGGATTAAGGTTCAGACAAAGGCCGTCAAGATCATAAAAGCTTTTTAACTAGATTTAAAGGCAGTAAGAGTCGAGCTAACTTCCACTTCTGTCTGCTGCAAAATAACTAAATCCATGTTTAGTGTGGTCATATGGTTAAAGTGGTAATAGCAGTAATACCTCAAACTCTATGGCACGATGACACTGGAGTGTTCAGAGACCCGAGGACCAGTGTGATGTGTTCACTTTTCTCTGTTTTGTTCAGGACAGACAGTTTTGGGGGGATGGAGCTGGTTATAAAAAAGAAACCAAAAGTTTATTCAGATGAACTAACCTGCAGTATCAAACACATGAAGATATCTGAAGTGCTGATATTCCCTCATTGTACACAGCACTGTGCACACAGCTGCAGTAAGTAGAGTGGGTCAAAGTTGAAACAGGAAATGGGTCAATAAACTGTGATGATTGTTGCTTACAACAACCGTTCTTCTAGTTAAACTTTAATATGCAAACTTTAAGTGTGTTTCTAATTCAATCTTCTGACAAAATAAAGTCCAAGAACATTTGGACCCAAAGTCAGTTAAGAAGATCATCAGTTTAGTCACGGTGTGTCCAGTACAGAGATAGCTCTGGGACATGTTAAGTCTGTGGACACGACTATGACAGTGTTGTCACTGCATCCAGCAGTAATGACCTCCAAATCTGTGTAACTGCAATGTAAATAAAATAACATATTTATTTATTTGTTTAGGCTAAACATGTCCTCGACCTATCTCTGTACTGCACCCACGTGAAACTGATATCTCCTCACCTGACAGCAAACAAGCAGGTTTCCTAAAATGTCAGGTTTGAGGTTTGGAAAAAAAACAAGTGTGTGTCTGTGCGTGTGTGTTTTTGTCTGTTAGGCTCTTTTTGGAGAGGGACCAGCTGGAGTGCTCTGAGGAGGAGAGTAACATTCTCGGCCAGGGCGGCAGCGGGACCGTCATCTACCGAGCCCGATATCGTGAGCAGCCTGTGGCTATCAAACGCTTCCACTTCAAGAAGTGTCGACAGCAGAACATCTGCAGTGACACAGGTACAGAGGCATGTTCCTCTTTTTGATCACATGACTGATTTTCAATAAAATTGTTTATTGTGAAGGACAGCTCTGTCAATTTGGAAGCTGCTGATGGACATTTGGTGTCAATACTAAATACTAATACCACCTGTAATGATAATATTTAGTAGGGATGTCCTAATCAATCATTTTTTGTTGCTTCAGTTGTTGGAATTGATTGGATATGAATGAAAGACTAAATTGATATGATAGTTGTTTTCTGGTCTGTGTTTAGGTTAAACAGACTGGACCATCACTTGTCATTACAGCTCACTACAATACACTCAGCTCTGTCTGCAGCACCTGTAGCGCTAGCAAAGTAGCATCACGTCTGAGCAGACAGTGTTGCAGAGTTAGTAGTGTAGTCACAGTAAGTTTATTATTTATAATACATTGCTGTAAAAATAATAAACAGTGAGACCATCTAATACAACGCTCTAGTTTAATATAACCCAGATGTGACTCATCTAGCTCAAACACCTCAGCACTGTGGCTGCTGGAGACTGGAGTCTATGTGTTTATAGCTGTGTAAAGGTGTGGAAGACATGCTCACTAAATCATCTCGATCACTATTAGCATTAAGTTGCAGTAACACACACAGGGGCTCTGTGCGGTATAAACACATGTGCTCCCAGACACTGCAGCTCAGCCTCGTGTTGGTCCATATAAGGGGCCATGTTGGTGTGTTGTTAGACAGTCCTCTGATACGTGACACCTGCAATTTGAATCCCAGATTGTTCTATTCTGATCTATTGAAGAACATGTGCAAGACAAGCTCACACAGAATGTAAAAACTACCTTCAGGTGCTTGACTTTGCAGACTGCCGAGGATGGATCGTCATTAAAACGACTGTTCTGAAGACTAGTTTTGTCTGTAGCTGCACAAAAACATTCAGAATTGAAATGAATCAAATCAAAGTGTTTATTTCTCGCAACAGGAAGATCACAGTTCAGAGACCTCAGGAAGTTCATTGATTTATGTGACAAAGTAATCCCATCACATGACCTCAGTGTGGAATATTAGTCCTGTGTTAATAGATGATGGTATGTGTGTGTGGGGGGGGGGCTTTTTTCAAAGGTGCTCGTTTGTCACACATGTCAGATTTACACAGAAACCAACAGACCACTCAGTCACAGACAGACATGTGACTCAAGTAATTTAGTTAAAGTCTCAGGCAAGTCCTCGTTCAAAAGGTGTGACAGTGATATATGACATTATTTAATTAAAAATCGAAACGATGACTTGAGTCCACATGTCTGGTTATAGATAGCAAAAGGATAAAGCAGATGGAGTGGAGATGAAGTTACATTCTCTGTTACACTCTCTGTTATACTTTATGGTTATTGCACAGGTTATGAGACACACTGAATCTAGTCTAGCATCTAACTAGACCTGTGAAAATTCATTTAAAAAAGTCCAGAGCATTGTACATATACTGTGGTGTTAATGAATAAAATAAGTGATATATACAATATGAAAATGTGCAACAGTTACAGTCAGCAAGATATATAATGCAAGTATGGACATTAGCATAGTGAGCATATATATCGTCACTGTCTGATGAAAACCACGTATCCATACCACTTTTGATGATTCAGACTTTTTTATATATATGGAACATATCTACGCTCAGCATTCAGAATCTTATTGACCAATGAAAAGACGTTTTGTTACATCATGTATGTATAGAGGGAGGAGAGCTTTGAATAAATACCGTTTAATGCAGCACGTCAGTGTTAGATCAACATTAGCGTGGATTCTGCTGATTTCACTCTAAAATTATAAAATAGCTTTGATTGAGTCGATGTGGAAACATGGAGGACAGCCTCACTGTTTACCCACTGAGGTGGACAGAAAACAAAAAATTATTGTTTTCATCTGACAGTGACGATATCTACAGCATGTACAGCTGAGTGTATGTACAGTACAGTGTGGCATTAGTAAAGAATGTTGAGGAGGTTTGTGCCAGTATACGTTCTTCTGGACGCAGGTCTGTCCTCTCCGCATACTTTGTGTTAACACTGTGCTCGTCTCTCTCCTTTGTTCTCCTCCTCAGACACCATGGTGAAACACTTGCGCTCTGCAGATGCTTGTCGGAGCTTCTCCGAATTTCGCCAGGAGGCCAGTATGTTGCACTCTCTGCAGCATCCCTGCATCGTCTCTCTGGTGGGCATCAGCATCCACCCACTGTGCTTCGCCCTGCAATTGGCCCCACTGGGAAGCCTCAACACAGTTCTGGAGGAGAGGCACAAAGGCAAAGGCATGTAGAGAGAGATGTTTAACGTGTTCATTGTGTGTTCTTTTTCCCACCTGATTCTGGTCTGAAAGTCTGTGTTTATGCCAGCAGAACATGAGGTTGTGTTTTGTCTTGATAGGCTCCAGGTACATGCCCCTTGGTCACATGCTAACCTTCAGAGTGGCCTATCAGATTGCAGCAGGACTGGCGTACCTTCACAGGAAGAACATCATCTTCTGTGACCTCAAATCTGACAACATTCTGGTGTGGTCTCTGGAGGTCTGTATATGAATTATCACAAGAAGCATACATTTATTTCACATGACACTAACCTATATGAAGACAGAGGCGTGCAGAATGTTATGAACAAAAACAGACAGGCTCACTGTTTCAGTTTAACTCGGCTCACTTGTGTGTCTTCCTCCAGGTGCAGGATCCAGTCAACATCAAACTGTCCGACTACGGCATTTCTCGACAGTCCTTCCATGAGGGGGCGTTAGGGGTGGAAGGCACACCGGGTTACCAGGCGCCTGAGATCCGACCAGGCATCGTGTATGATGAGAAAGTACGGTCCGCCTCTTCTTGATCTACATTATGTGGCGTGTGTGTGGCATTTTTATGAATGTGGTGTCATACAGTTTTTTCCCTGTCAGCAGCAGGGAGCATTGTAAGGTTGGTGATGTCACTTTGCTGGTGCATACAAGACACATGTCATCACATTGAAGGGCTTAGATTTTTGAAGTTGCGTTGCATGATGTACTCCTTCCTGATCCTCAGTGACAGCAGTAGGTTGCACTGCGTGGTCACATTGAGGCTGCTTGGTTGAAATTTCGTAGGGAGCACTAACAAACCTTTTTAACCACCCGTGTGAAAGACCCACATCACATCTAAATGCTTGTCTCTCCTGACATGTGTGCTGCATTTCAGTGAGGTTTCTCACATCTGTAGCCCCTCATCATTACAACGAACTGAACACAACAACGTTCCACAAACAGTCACATCATCATCGAGACCTTCAGGCTTTGGTAACTCAGTTTGAGGTTGATACACTGAAGTTATAACAACTTCCTGTTTCATGGTGAAACATCTCAGTTCTCTTCGTTTGACCACTAAATTTCAAATAGCTGACTTCCTGTTAGGACTGGAGTGTGACTCCAAGAGACTTTTTCTTAGTCTAGACATGATACTTACCAACTTATGTACATATTGCTGAAATGTGCCACGGGGGATGCTTTTTAGGGGGCACTATGGAGCCATTTTGTCCATATGACATCATCTCTAATGACATAGGCTGTGTTTCTTGATTTTCCAGCACCTTTAGCCCTTAAATTAAACCATAAATAATGAGTAATCAACTAAATTAAAATATCTCACTGTAATGGACAGATTACCAAGAAATCTACTCAACACATTCATGCCTCCCAGAGGTTGAACCTTCACTGTTTTGAATGCTTTGTGAGTTTTCCTCCAGGATGTAATCACAGAGATATAATTCACTGCAGGCTTTAAATCTTCTCATATTTACTGGAGCTGAGACAACGTGACAGTTTTAATAATGTTCCTCTCCTCCATGAGATTATAGATTTAGAGAATTATTTAGTTTACGTTCGTGCCTCTCATGGTCTGCATTCCAAACTGAAGACAGAAGGATTGTCTCAAAACAAATTTAGCTTGTGTTTATTCCAAACGGGATTTCTTGTCAGCGCCACCACATCCTCCATCATCCATCCTCCACCCACTCTACCTCCACGTGATCCATTTTTCCTTCTTCTCCAGCACATATGAACATCTTTATAGAAGCGCTTGATCCTAATGTGGGACACATGTTGAATTAATAACAGCGCGATCATTTAAGTGCTTGAATTAGCTTCTGGATGAACTGAAGGTGGGCTTCCTCTGCCTCAGTATTTATTTGACTTGTCACTCCGGAGGGTTTACACTTAGCCAGCTGATTGTTTTGACTGGCTACTTCCTCTCTGCAGCATGTTGCCTTAATGTCTGACTAGTACCATATGCTTGCTTTAATGGCTTTAAAGGAGAAAGAGGAGCCATAGATACATGCTGGTTTTACCATGGCTGTAGAGTGACTAACACAAAAACTGACTGCAGTCTATGAAGAATCACTACAGATACTAAAGCACTGACAAACCAAATGTCTCAACTGTTAAACATTGTCTAAAGACAAACAGCCATACAAAAGAAATATTCCATAAATTTAGTCCAAAATCAGCAAACTATTTTTCAAATGAACACTGAGTGTGCAGATTGTTCTGTATCCTGTCAGCACTACACTTTTTGATACAAATACATTCCGGACAGACACAACTGTTAAAGTACTTAAACAAGGTTTGATATACAGTCCAATGTGGTGAAGGGCCAGAACCATGACTGCAATTAACAATTACTTATCTTATAAATCTATAAAGAGATACAAAATGGTGACATGCCCGTGACAGTTGACAAAGGATCCAACCGACTGTCCAGAATCCAAAGATGTCCAGTTGACAGTGATATAGAACAACACTCAACTTGGAGAGAACCAGAGAATATTAGTTATATCTTTGAGAACTCCCCAAAAAAAATCAACATTTGGTTCATTATTTCATGATTTAAGTTATTTAACATGTCACTTGTGGGTCCGATTATGGGGGTAGTGTTTCATCATACAATTGTCTCAGTTTCACAGTTTGGTAGCATAATTATGGAAATGGTCACATTGTGCATATAGACTATAAGACAGCTCATTGATCTTCCTGCTCTAGGCCTGTTTGACAGACAATTGGAGTGTGTTTTAATAAATGGTAGTTGAATTCAGTCAGTACGTGTTCTCTCTGCTGACAGATCGCAGCAGTGTGTTGATTTGATGTGACTGGCCAAGTCTGCTCTGAGCTTCTCCTCTCCCCGGGGAGGCTAGCTTTACTGGGGCTTACTGTTTTACTGGCCCCTGGCCCCATGGAGGAGCAGAAAAAAATATCTTTAAGCCTCCACCTTCATTCATCAGCCTCTCTCCCACAGAGTCCGCTGACCTCAGCGAATCAAACCACTCTTCTCTTCTCCTGGGCATTTAATTTCACCTTTGATGTGGTTGAACTATTCTAATGAGATGCAGACGAGGCAGAAGAGAGGGTAAATGATGGAGCGAGCAGGAATGGGCTGAGGAAAATTAATGAAAATGGCTGTGTTTAACGTGTTTGCCAGCTGTGAGTATCTTGGCAAGAAGTGGAACATGTATTTTTCAGGAGAGGATCTGGACAATACAGAGTAACACCACCAGAAGGCTGCTACAAGCTGTTTGTTTGTAGGCTTTAGCTAATGTCAACAGTGCTGTGTGACGATTAGGAATCTGAACCACGTTTTGTTTATTGTAGTTCAGATGTAATGAATAGATGAGAGAGGCCTATGAATGTGTAAAAGTGACTGTACTGATTTTGTCTGTTAGGTGAAAAGATTTCATGAGGTTGCATTCATCAATACAGTCTGCACTGCTTATTACGAGCCACCATGGCCCACTCTTCAAAGATCTGGTTCAACTAATTCAGACTGACAGAATAATCTGTTTGACTCTCTCTCTCAGATTTAATATGTTAAGGCTGTATGAAGTTATGTCTGTTTATCAACCACAGTTTGCACTCATTGTGATATAAAGACAACAGTCTCATTGGCTGAGTGCTGATCACATGATTGTACAAAACATAGACATAGGCAGTATATAAAGATGGATGAGGCGTCTCCACATTGTTCCACTGTGCAAAGAAAATGAAGTCCAAATATCCCAATAACAGTAGCTGCCATCTTGCACAGCTAGCATATAATGAAATGAGTATGTGCAGTAGTGATGAGGGATGGAGCCTCACTACCACACATCTGGCCAACTCATTCGTAAGATGGGTTCAGCTGTCAGTCAGGATGTGAAACCTCCTTTTTATAGCATCAAATTTAAACACTAGAACAAACAGAAGTATGTTAAGAACTACCCAAATTTACAGAAACCATCTCTGAGAAAACCTTTATCATTTTTGATGTGTACCTTTTTGGTTTGGCTCATGATCCATCCTCTAACATGAAGGAGGCGGGGCTTATTATCCGTACTGCAGCCAAAATGTTGTGTAGTCCTTTATATACAGTCAGTGGTTCAACAAGTCCAAAAATTTGGACCTGACCTGAAACAAATCAAGAAAATCCTTCCAGAAACTGACCTGCATACATTAATATTAAGTCCTAAACAGTCTTGGTTAGTAGAAAAGTATCAAATGCATATTCCTCATCTAATGATGTCATGAGTTTGAGAAGAGTGTGTGCTTCTTGATGAAAATCCAGTCATGATGAATTAAAGACGTGACTGCGTCTGCTCTCGAGGTTCAACCCTTCGGCGTTGATCTTCAGCTCTGTGTTCATTAAAGATAACAAGTAATAACTGGCTGGAGGACTGTGGGGTCTTTATGTGTTTTCAGCAGCACTGATAGAGCAGCTGTGTGAGATTAATTTTTTATTTCTGATGTCATCCTGTGGGTGAAAAGGGAAAGAAGGTTCCAGAGGTGTTTTTAGAATTCATTAGAGTGGTGGTGGTGGAAGGTGGTTATTTGACGAGTTTTTCTGGTTTGAGTGGTTTAAGTGGTGCGTTCGATTCGTTGGCCATCTTTGGGCAGTGGGGTCATACTGTGAAGACCATTTTCATTTAGTGAGCCCTTGTGCTTTGCACTGCACATGTATTTATCCTCTCCTCTGTTCAGCTTTTTCCTTTTAATTTGTCACTTGACTGTGTATAACTCACTAGCTTACCACATAAGAAAATATGGAAAATATGCAACCAACTCTAGCTGTCTTATCAAGGGTTTAGATAGCACAGTTCAACAAGCATGAGAGGACGGAGCCTCTTCGTCTTTGTAGGCAGGATAAAAACTGTTGTAGTCAAAGTGAGGACTTCCTTATATGCATGTGCCATAGTTTTCCACAGCCCCAGTGATGCCATAACATACCACAGACCTCGAGTATATCTGGAGTCACTACCAAGTGATGTTACCACAGAAGTAGTTGAGTGCTTTTGGCATTGCATGACTGTTTACCTCTGCAGTTATTCTGGGAAGCCTTGAAGGGGCTGAGCCCCCCAATCACTGTCAGAGACAAGAATCCACTTGAGTATTTTGGTCTTCAGATATGAGTTCCAAGGACAAGACGAAGGAAACAAAACTGGAGCTGCTTTAAAAAACAGTAAATGTGTTTTCTTTTGAAATCACACTTGATGAACAAAAGTGCTCTTGGGAGTGGAGTGGCTGTGATGATTGCAAACAAAAGGAAGAAACCCAAGGCAATCAGAGCCCTGAAGATGAATGAGCTTTAGAAGATAAGAGGAGACCAGGATAAGCCCGGTCTGTGTTGCTGTGGAGTATCTGCCAATCAATGTCTCCATTATCATCAGTGAAAGTCAAGCGATCACTGTCATTCACCTCCCCCACGTTCCCCTGCTGATAAGTGTGGGACAACATTTTCTCTTCAGCTTTCCTCTCATACATTATGTATGTTGTATGTTCTCCACCTGCCCGACTATGCCTACATGTGTGGTTTTCTCAGTATAAGTGTTTCATGGTCTTAATGACCTCCAAGGATGTAACTCTGACCTTGATCTTTTCCATGTTTTGTTCTCTCATCATCTCCACCTAAAGGTGGACATGTTCTCCTATGGTATGGTGCTCTATGAGCTGCTGTCTGGGCGGAGGCCATCGCTGGGACAGCACCAGCTTCAGATAGCAAAGAAGCTCTCCAAAGGCGTCCGGCCAGTCCTCGGCAGTCCAGAGGAAGTTCAGTTCTGCTGCCTGCACAGCATGCTGATCGAATGCTGGGACACCAAGCCCGAGAAGGTGAGAGGGATTGTGCCCTTGTCATATTAAATACACCCTCCAAAGTTTGGTTCTTCTATCCAGTGATATCAGTTCTGATCTTAAGAAACAAATCTGTGTGCGCAGAGGCCGATGGCCATGCAGTGTGTGAGGCAGATGCAGGAGCCCAGCTTCCCCTGCCTCAGGTATGTTTTGTCCTGTGACAGCCATTCGCAGCTCTTCCTGTCCCAGCTGCAGGGACACAGCGCCGTGTTCTGGAGCGGAGACAAAGACGACAGGTTTGTTTTCTTCTCTTCAGTCTGCTAATAACTTTTTAACAGTTTACTCTAATGCAGGACAAAGATCGATCTCCTTACGTTTTCTTCACAAAGCTATGAATAATCTACAAAACATTTGATCTACAGTACATTCTTCTGCATATAGTACACGTGTTAACACCACTTGTCATGTATAGGATCACATATAGTCAGTGTAACACAAACCATAACTACTTTTTCTAAAAGATAATGGCCTGAGTTTATAGTGTTAATTGTTGTTGTCTTATGATTTTTCTTTCCTGTGATGGTGTTTTCAAGAGAGCAGTGTTGTGGATGTCGATCGAAGTCTCCTTCCGAAGACTGAATATGCAGTTTGTACTTTTAATGTGCGCTTCATGTCAATGAAAATAGACAGAGAGAGAAAAGATATGGTCTCAGATTATGAGGTTCAGCTCCCTCTGATATGTGTGATAGAACTTGACTGCATATGATGGTTTGGAAAAGGGCAGGCACTTTCAAAAAAATGTGAAAAATCGGATGAAACGGATGCTAGCAGCATCTACGCTACCCTCTTTAGCAGCCTAGTTCCTCTGACCTCCTTGGTCTTAATGCATGTTTAAAAACTACAACAATGATAAGTGGGAATGTTTCAGTTGTGTCAGATCTAAGACTAGTTATTCTTATAATGATAATGTATTACAGAAAAAACAAAGGAGATCTACAGACCTTGTGATTATTATAATAAATAGAAAATGCCTCTCATGCCTTGAAGACACTACAGAAGTGCAGTATGAATCTTATGGCACTGAGAGGGCTCCCAGGTGCCTGCTGTAATAGCTCTATTGTTTCGTGTACGGCAGCAGGATTCCAGGTCAATCTCCTTCAATAAAAGCAGCTTTCATCTCGTCACACAGGTGGTGCTAATGACCGCTGCTGACTCTTGTAAGACTTCCTCCCGCCATTAACCTCTCCACTGTGTCAAGAGCCCGTTACATCCCCCTCCCTTCGACTCTCCCACTGCCCTTCACTAGACCTCAGGACCTGGGAACTGACCGTGGGAAGCAGTGACTCGGTTATTTCAACAGTGTCCATCCTAACAGTGACAAATAAAAAACAATAAATACAAATAATAAAAAAATATCTGTACCAACACTCGTACCCTAAAAGTGGCAGTGATACAAGTAGAGTACTTATGAACACGGTGAAGTTCTCTAAGTTTTCTAACAAGGTTTATCACGGTACTCTAATGCTAATCTTTATGCGTTACTCTCTGTTCTCGCTCTGTTTGTAGCCTGGTTGTAGCTGCTAGCTGTAGCCGCGGTAGCAGGTTAATCGCATGTTGCAATAGAAGAACTTTTGCAGTGATTGGCCGCGAACAAAATCATACAAATTGTGTGATCTGTTTCTTGATCAAATGAAGTATTGCTGGACTGGAAAAGGTTCAACACACACCAAGACTGTAACAAAAAAAATCAATTTTCCTTGTCAGTTTACAGTGTGACTGTCATGTGACCATATTCCACAGTATTTATTCAAAGCAGCTGGGATAAAAATGTGAGTGTGTGGGATCATCTGTGTGTATTGCTGTGTGTGTTGCGTAGGAACTACAGTGTGGTGAATGTGGAGAAGGGTCAGGTGGAGGTGAAGAGGATGTCCTGTCAAGGCAGTCGGATCAGCTGTCAGATGAAGATGGGTAACACTCTCTGGATGGCCACTGAGGTACACACCACCCAGCTAACACCACCCTCAAATCACATTTACATTTTCTTGCAAACGGTCTTTTCTACATAGCCCTGGTTCAGTTTGTAGCTCATGTCAGGTGACCTCACGTACACCTGGAATACCTGGATATGTTTCCAATGGAGCTCCTCAGGATAATAAAAAAAATCATAAAAATATCCTGGAAAATAATTTAACTTGTTTAATAAAGTGACAAAACGTTCCAATGCCTCGGCCACAGTTTGTAACGTAGTAACACAGTGCAGCAGTGAGCACTCTGGAACGCAGCCTGTTTGTTATCTGATGGATTTTTTAGAATCCAACTTCTTTTATGAGGTTTTCTCCTTGTAGCTGTCAGCTTTGATGAAAAACATTTGAGGGGGAAGGGAACAGAGAAAAGAGCTCAGACTGGTTCTATAGTTCAAACCAGTGTTTGAGATCGTGTCTCAGTGTCTGGTGAAGGGCATCAAATCAAATCACATAATGGCCACACTCACTGTTGGCATCAATTAAAGAAAGAGTTCAACATCGTCCTGTCTAAATCTTCACACTTCTTCACAGAATAATCAAACAAATACACTGTAATGAGTGAGATTTAGAAATGTTGTAGTTCTTTATGCTAAGACAGCTAACATATTCTGTGTGTGTGTGCGTGTGTGTGTGTGTGTGTGTGTGTGTGTGTGTGCTATAGGAGCAGGAGGTGTTCGTCTACAGTCTGAAGGACATGTGTCCACTCAGTCAACCCCAGAAACACTTCTCCTGTCCAGCTGTTATCACCTGCCTGTTTCCTGTTCCAGCAAGAGAACAGGTCAGGTCTCAACACAACCATACACAAACACGCATGCACACGCACACGCACTCACACACACACACACACTCAGTTGTTTTAATATCCATAATAAGATTTATTTGTGGTTAAAAGTACCAGAATTCACCTCAGTATAGTCTTACATCTCCTCTCTGGTGCTTCTCTCTGGAGCTCGAGCAGGAACAAAGTGTTTTATGTTGCAGCGTCAAAACAACAAGTTTAAGATCTCTGAGTGTGAGAGAGTGTGGAAATAAAGCAGAGCTGATGGGCGAGTCGACACGACTGTAGTCTGAGAGTTAGCTGTAGCAACAGTCTGTCTGTCGTCATGTTAACTGGATGAAATGAGAGAATATTCGTACAGCGTTCGTTTTCATTCAGGTTTCTCTGTCAAAGAAAGACGTCTAAGCTCAGCTCTGCTGCGAGACGCTTGTGTTGTTCTAACAGGATGTTTTATATTGATGGGAAACAGTCGTACTCGAGGATCAGGTGTCACAGCAATCCTGGAACATAAGTCCATGTTGTGTAGATGATTGTTTCAGCAGATTGCTAGCGTTTCCACCCTGATCACTTTACACACATTAATTAGCACTGTCCGCATGTTTCTTTGTCAAATGAAGCCGGGCTTTAAATACAGGCTGTGTGCACTTCTCTGTGGACTGTGTATCAAACCTCCATTTACAATCAAAGCAAACGGAAACCTTTATGTAGAGACAACAACAGCACAAGGTTCAATACACTGAGATTCAAAACATGCCTGTAATATATTAATGCCATTTAATGATCATCCCTAATGCAGAAATCAGTTCATTAAAACAGGAAACACTGAGCCAGTTTAAAGTTTTTCATGTCAGATCAATCTGGGCCACCTCATTAGCTCGTGTATCTATATTAATAATCAGACCAGTACTCTCCCCTTAGATTTTCACTTTTCATTCATGCCAACTACACGGAGGAATAAAATCCAACAAAATGCTTCACATACAGCATGTGAGCAAACAAGATCCAACTAAACATCAAGTGCAATGTCCAAGAAAAAAAGAATACAGGAAAGTCTGTGAAACTGTCTTCTGCACTGACACTGTGCACCTCCTGTCAGGTCTGACACTGTCTGACACATGAAGCCAACAAAGTCACATATTCCATGTCTAAACATCCAGTGTTGGCATGGAGACACTGACAGGTGGGATGTCCACAGTTTTGCTTATAGCTTACCTGACTTTCATACAAAACATCTCACTGTCAGACAGCAGACATGGATATGTTGGGAAAGCTGTACTGCAGTCTGTACCTCAGCTCTGCCCTCTCCAGCTTGTTAGCATTAATCAAATATGATCGTCTGTTTATGCTGGAGTCTCTGATTATTAGATATAATGGCATGAATTGTCCCTTTGTCCCAGTTCAGATCACCACATAATGAAATAATATCTACAGAGTGATGCCGTACACTGATGTTTCACATTACAGTGTGGTATGGGGAAGTCCATTTAGAAAGTTTTTTTTTTAACTCACATAAGACTGCATAAAATCCTGTGTCAGGAGAGGTTGAGGAGCTGAACAACAACAAATAAAATAAAAACTAATTCAGCAAAATTCAACCAAAAATGTCACACCGTATGTTAAAATGTAAAAAGTTGTCTCTTGCTCGCCTGTTCAGAGTCTGGCCAGAGTGTTTGCGGGGATGTCTGACGGTCTGGTGGCAGCATACAGCTTGGTGGACGACCTTCCTCTGGAGGGTGAGACCTACCTGTGCTCACACACCCTCAATAAGACGGTGTTTGGTCTGAAGGACTCGGATCCCAGACAGAAACCTTACCCAGTCAGGAGCATGGCTCTGGTCAGCAGCGGTTCTCAGGTGAGTCAGAAAAGTCGTGTTGGAGTCACTCAGCTTTGTGTTTCCAGGACGTGGTTAACACTCTCTTTCCTGTCTGTGTTCATCAGTTATGGTTCTCCAATGGTCCGGGTGTGCTAGTCATCGACTGTCTGAGCCTTCAGGCAGTTCAAAGGTTGGAGCCGTATGAGCCACCGTCCTCCATCGTATCCATGACAACCAGTTTCAGTCTGTGGGGAGAGGAGGCAGTGTGGACCCTGGATGACCACATCAACACCCTGCTGCTCTACCATGCAGGCTCTTACCAGCTCTGTGCTAAGTACTGGTGAGTGAAGGGCTGCCACAGGGGACTGTGATCATCAGCTGGATTTAGGATAGTGAATCAGTCAAACTTTATTTGTGCAGCACTTTTCATGCAAAATATGTAACACAAAGTGCTTCACTTTACTTGGGTGATCCGATCATAAGTGGACAGCTCTATAAACTAGCGTGAATGCACCCAAGGCGGTCACAATGCATTCAGATCCGATCACTCTATCTACATTCAGAGGTATTCTGGGCGACATGTGACCAGATTCTTTCAGGAGTGTGTACACAGTGTGTCCTGAGCCACACTGAAGGACCACAACTCAACTGACGTCCTGTAAGCTCCTGTCCTGTACGTCAAACACACATCTCTGATTGGACATATTTGGGCTCTCTTACCAAGTGCCAAGATGTTTGTGTGTTTAGTCACCAGAATATCCCCAAACTCTTTAAAATTTAGCAGCTTTGAGAACTGTTGAGTGAAGAGAAACTTAATAACTTAAACTTTGTGACACGGCTCCACAAATTCTTAATCTTCTTGTAAATTCTGCATTGAATGCGACACATTAAGTCATTTCTTTTCTCTCTAGAAAACATTGTTTTCTACAAACACAGTTTTGTGGTGTCAAATCACGCAATTTTGAGAACGGTGGATTGAGAGAAACTTTGCAAGATGCTGTCTGCGACAAATGCAAAATTGTTTGGGCCTTCTTGTAAAATTCATATGTTAAATGTGAAGTTATGTTTTTTCTTTGTCTGCTGTACTGTGTGACATTTCCTGGAGGACAGTGAGTCAGTCAGTATTTGTGATGCATTCTGTCATGCCTGGAAAACAGACGACATCAGCAGCCTGATATTGGCTGATTACAGTGGCATATATATATCAGGACTGGGATACAGTATATGTCAGCTGATTTATAGAAATACCAAAGATATGTTTGAGGTCATTTAGAAACACAGTTTGTCCATCAGAGTGTACTGACAACGTTGTTTATATGTTCTAAATTGTTTGGTTGAATTAATTCAATCTGGTCTAACTGATAATCTTGCTTCATGAAACACTTCTCAGCATGTGATTAACATAGAATGATTCCAAGCTAGCCGTTTCCCTTTGTTTCCAGTATTTGTGCTAAGCTAGGCTAAGCAGCTTCTGGCTGTAGCTTCATATTTGGTGTACAAACAAGAAAGAAATATTGATCTTCTCATCTAATGCTCAACGTGAAACAGAATAAGTGTATTTCCAAAAATGTTTAAGTTAAGTATTCTTTTAAAGATTTGATGTGACTTTGAACAGTAATGTGGCAGCAAACAGTTTTCTATGTGAGTTTATAGTGGAGTAACACACTCCCTCAGTGTGTGTGTGTGTGTGTGTGTGTGTGTGTGCGTGCGCGTGCGTGTGTTGTAATTGGAGCTTCTCTCCTCTTTGTTTTGGTAGCCGGTCTGGCCATGCAGGCATGTAAATGCATGCCAGTCCAGCTTATCAGTGTCCAAACATTCAGCGGAAAGCATCTGACTACCAAAACTTACAGTAAAGAATGTTTTACTCATTAGCAGGGTAGCTAACAAGCTAATAATTACATAACATGGACTTTGGTCACACTGCAGTTAGAAATAAGCAAACTGAATATATTACTAATGTGACTAAAATAACCACAGTATGTATGCATGGTGCTCTAAAGCCACAGACTGTAGAGAGACACGAAGCTAATGATGTTCCTGGTGCGGGTCTGTAACACGCTGTGTGATACTGACTGGATAAATAAAGCTGACAGTGAGTGATGTTAAATTCAGCTGCTGAGCAGAGAGAAACACTCAGTGACCTTCCTTCCTTTTGATTATTTAAACATCGTACCTTTTGTTATCTCAGGTTGGACGGCTCAGTTGGTTCTCAACCTGAGGGGTCAAGACCCCCAACAGTGTCGGTAGATAATTTCCGGGGGTCACCGAATGGTTGAGGAGAACAGAAAACAGGTTGAAATGAGACAGGAAAGAGTTGTCAGCGATGGCTGTGTAAACTGTTTAGTAGTATAAGTGTATTTCTATCTGGTATTATCAGTTTAATTGTACTGTTTTATACAGGAAAGTCTGAACTGGGTGAGAGTGACGCAGCGCATTGTATTGAGCTGAACTATTGTTGGTTTCTATATATTCCTGACACTTCCACTGGCAGCACTGCATATGGACGAGGAACAATCGATTAGTGAAGTTGAAATAAAGAGTTATCAGTACGATATCGCCTCATTCAACCACACCAAACTAAATTAGGTTGCAGCTGGATGGAGGGAGGTTGTCAGGGAAGTTGTTGATAAAAGAACACACCATCACACCCTGCTGTTGGCTGATTTTATGCCATTTCCAACAAAGACTTCTTAAAAAGTACAGATGAAGGAAGCAGAGAGGTTCTGGTCTTGTCTCCAGTCTGATCTCGAGTGCACAGCTGATAGCTGCGTGGTTTGTTTCTATGACAACAGAGCGGTGGGTAGCAAGAATCTGATATTACTAGATGTAACACGATAATTGGATGCTTGTGTTCAGTTAGGACACGTGTTAGGCCTAAAGCAGACATGATGACTGTGAAGGGGCCTAAAAAGAAGCCAAACATTGAAGTTTTGTAGCTTTCATGTGGTTCAGACAGAGATGGAGGTTTATGAACATCAACCTGTATATTCTCAGGGGGTCGTGACTCTTAAAAAGTTTGAGAACCACCGGGCTAGCTAATGCTAATGAGCCCTGCACACTAACAACGATGATGTAACACTCTTGTTTCCTGCTGCAATCTAAATCCGCCAGACGCTCTCAGCTCTGAGGGGAGGCGGCTCACGCACTCCAAACTTTGAGTGTCTGTTTTTTAAATCTTGTTCATGTTTTCAGCTGCAGAGACACCAACCCTCTGCGGGACGTATTCACTGTGCAGCGTCCTGCAGCGGTTACCACGGTGACGACTGCTGACCTCAAGACCACAGACCAAGAGGAGAAGCTGGAATGGAACAACGGGGAGGTGACGGTGATCTACACTGAGGAGGCGGGCACTCAGATCATCCAGCACCAGGATTCACTGACAGACTACTGCTCCATATCGTCCAGCTGCTCCGTGGAGCCGCTCGGGTCAGACTGTTCCAGCACCGCAGGCCTCGGATCATTGGCCAGCCACAGCAGTGCCCTGCTCCCTGCAGACCAGGAGGAGATGGGGAGAGACCAGGACCAGGACCAGCAGGTGTCCACCAACCCCCAGTCTGATCTGGACTCTGCGGGGGCCGTGAACTCCACACTGCCTCAGCTGCAGGCCTTCACTGTGCTGCCAGTGAATGGAACTCTGTGGATCCCCAGGTACAAAACACTGCACAGCAACTGAACCAGCACAGAGACACGGTCACAGTGGAGACACGTGAATATGATGCCGTTTAAATAAAGGTGTGATATAACCTGGTATATAAATCAGTATACATTCACGTAACTGTACATGAATTCTGATGGGTGTGTGAAATCAATGCACAAACACAATCATTGAAATATAATTATGATACATACATCAGTAATATATAAAAAGATCATCTTACACATCATGTTTGTATAATTATATGTGCTGTAAAACACTGTAACATGTTCCATACCATTAATATTTATAAGTCTGTAAAGACCTTCATTGTGTTGTTGCTAGGAACCGTTCGAACCTCAGCTGAGGCCTTTATGTGTGGAGTTTGCATGTTCTTCCCGTGTCTGCTCCGGCTTCCTCCCACAGTCCAAAGACATGATCTTAACAGGTTCATTGGTGACTCTGAATTAGCCGTAGCAGCAGCAAAATGCCTACAGGTCAGACTCAAGAACCCTGGGCCACTGCAGCAAGGACTGAGCCTTTGTACATGGGGCACACACTCTACCTATCAAATGTATGACACTGACAAATATGTCTGTCCAATGTTGTCAGGGTAATATGTTAGAATTTGAAGTAAATGTTTGGTGACGGCCCTCATCTTGCAAAGATGTTGGTTAATGGATGTTCTTGTCGACATGTAGTTTGAGAGTGGAGCCTGCAGAGTCTCCACAGTGTCAGGTCAGCGATGTCATCAGGCTCCATATTAGCTGCTGGTTGTGTCAGTTGGTCGAGTCTGCTGCAGTTCCACCGTCAGTTAGTAGGTGCAGATACTTAGTAACTGTATATAAGTATGTGTTGTGGTGTGTGTGTGTGTGTGTGTGTGTGTGTTTATCTGCAGCTAATCAGGCCGATATCGTAACTCGGTTTGACCTCAGAAACAGCTGGTGCAGCTTGATCTGGAGCCACACATACATACAGATACTTATCTGCAGTAAACAGGGCATATTTATTCTCACCACATGCTCATATTTACTGTGTACGCTGTGTGTGTGTGTGTGTGTGTGTGTTTGGCAGGCGCGGAGGAGATGTGATGGTCATTGAGATGCAGCCACACGGCGATCAGCTGAGGGGGCGCGTCACTGCTGTCCTCAGTCCGCCTGGATGTTCGTCTCTGGGGTGAGCTCATTTCCTGTGAAGAGCTCTGCTGATGATGATGATTTAAAGCTGCTGAAGCAACTTCTCTCTGTTTGCTTCTTTTTCCACTGAATTATTTTTCTCATCCTTCAAAACTGTTTTTTTTTCCATGGTTATTCAGCATTTCAGGGCTTCGCTGTGTTTAGTCTTGAATACACTTAATCTTATTTTTGTATTTCATCTGGCCTCGCGGTGCATTCTTTCTAACATTAAAGGCTCTCAGTGAGTTCTGAAGCGGGCTTTCATCCACCTGCATGGAGCCCATTTTCAGCGTCGCTTGAAACCGTTCACCACAGACGAAAAGCCAACAAGCTATATATTAATTTACTGATGCAGCCTCAATAAAGCTTAGCAGGATCCTTCATCATGTACTTATGGTCCGTCGCTGAGTCTGTAATTATTTCTGTAAAGAAGCCAGCAGCTGGTCCTCTGCAGAAAGAACTTCTGTGTGAGCTTCCACAAAGGAGGGGGGAGCTAGCCTTTTAGCAACAGGCAATAAAAGGGCCACCCAAAACAGGGTCCTTTTTAATAAGCAGTTATTACATGGTGCACCTGTAACGTAGGTGACACATTGGGAGGTCAGGGCTCAGGTCAAGGGAGGGGTCGTCAGGCCTGTAGGGCTTCATTTATATCGCGTTCTTACGATGTAATGATCAGCAGTAAAATGCTGCCCCGCCCACTCTGAACGGACGCTTTCACACCTCTACAAACGGACAGCTCATGGTGAGTTCAGGGGCGCAGCCTCACCTGTTCTCGCAGTCACAAGGCTGTATATCACACACAACATGGACTAACATCAGGGGAGGATAATGACACACCTCACAGAGATGAAACAACAATGGAAGAAGATAATTCAGGGTTGTTAAGGGATGATACATGGGTGGTTGAGCTCAGGATACAGGGTCATCAGAAGCCCTCCTTCCTCCCAGAATGCTTTGTGTCACAGCCATCGTAAATTATAATGAGTGTAAAGGTAGATTGCTTCGTGCCATTCTTTAACGTTTCCTTTGATCCATTACGGGAGAAAGGGCTGTCAACGTTTCAGAGCTGAGACGTGGAGGAATTTTCTGTCTTTACCAGGTGCTTAGATAAATAGTAACTTCTGTGCTAACAGAGCATCCAGTGTCCTCAGTGGCTTTCCAGGGAACCACTTCCTAGAACAGCCCCGAGCTTCTAGGAAGAGCTAATTACAGTGCTCAGAGATGTGCCACCAACTATAGCTCCTCTCCCCGCACTGCATCCCTCGTAGATCGATCTCTTTTCTTACCTCCCTCCCTCTCCCCCTCTCTTCTCTCTCTTCTCTCAGGATCCTGGAGGAGGCAGCACTAGTGGCAAAGGACACAGTTGTATGTGGCTTTCATAAGGAAAACATGGAGTGGTGCCTGTGTGTCTGGAGGGGCTGGGGCTGCAACGAGCTGGAAGTCTTCTACCAGTCCTACGAGGAGCTGGGCCGCTTGGAGACCCGCATGAGGAAAAGAAGGTAGCTGTTGTGCTGCGACGGTGAGGTGCAGAATCGCGGCACTGTATGGAGGCTGAGCCGAGGGGGAATACACACCGACAGACTGCCAGTGTTCAGAGCACGAGGGGGGCTGCAAGAACGCTCGCATCGGGGCAACGCAGGCAGGGTGGGGGGAGGTCTGCCTTGAGGTCTGAGCCTCAAGCTGTGCTCACCGGTTATGTCCCCTCACCACATACTTGAGTACCAATAATAAGTTAAGACCTGAAAAGCCCTAAAGCTGAGTCACAGATCAAGGTTGCCAGAACAAAACTTCGAAGCTTTAGTAAGTGATTCTGCACAGACGGTGTAGTATTTAGCACTATATGTCATTCAGGCCCTGGCTGCAGTCTGTCAGCTGGTTTGGTAAGACTGAGTGTTTCGGGATTCGGGTCAAGATGGTGGACTGTTTGTGTCTGACTCCAGCTGCTGCAATCCATTGTTTATACTCTGTCCGTCTATTTCTGTTTCCTTCATTTAACTATTCCAATCTGCAACTTCATGCCCTCTGGAGGTGACACGGGCGGGACATTCTTCAGGGACGAGTACTGGGCGTCTTTTTTCTTAAATGAACTGGTTTCTTTTTAGAGTTAAGCTGGTGCTGCTGGGAAACAGCTGTGTTCTAGAAACAAACAGCAGTTTGTAGATGGATGGATGTCAGTGACACTGATACCTTCACACACACTCAGAACACAGTGTTCCTCTTTCTCATCCAGCATATTTTAGGCCTAAACTGTGTCTCATGAATCTGCATGCCCTCGCTGTTAGCAGAGTGGCCTGTGAGCTACAAACCAACATCTGTGTTCTGTGCAGCGTTATGCAACACACAGAGCAGTGCTTCCCACATTCTGCCATCAGGTTCTCACAGATAAAAGACTTTTTTTTAATGAAGCCTCATTCTGTTCCACAAGCATCTGGTCCTCCGAAGAATAGAACATGTAAAGGAGCAAACATGTTGTTGGGGTTTACTGAGGCTTCACATGACGTGCACAGCTTTGGGTCAAGTGTTTGCGTTAACTGTGCGGTCACAATGAAAAGATGTGTCTACACATGCTTTCACAAATTGAAATCATTTTATCGTTCCATTCCAATCAATTATGAACTTCAGTCTGCAGATTTGCATTTCTACAGCGGCCAGTAAAGAAGTGTATATTTTCCATAACAGCCTTGTAGTAAGGCAGAGGTTATTTATTTATCAGAATGTATAATGAAGCTTTTTATTTGCAATAGAAGTTGTCGTGTATATAATCACTGTACAATATGGCACCCAATAAAGTTCTTATGATAACTCTGTTTGATGCTGCCTTCATCGTTGACACAAATGTCCTTCCTGCACACTCAGACTGACAGACGGACGCCTCCTCTGATGAAGTGATGATGACAGTCGGGAGGAGGAAGCTGATAAAAAAGGCTTGTGCATGATATTATGGACATAAGAGGCTCACTGCTCAAACATTTGGCAAAGCTCTCTGCTGCAGGATTGGAAAAAATCCCTCGTTTGACCTGTTTGTCTGTACACTCAGTTTATCAGTCGAAGATATTAAAGTGGTAATCCACTGATTTTTTTATTTCACTTCTATAATGGTTGACTTAAAGAGACAGTGGGAAATGAATGTGAAGCAGCACAGACTGAGATATCCTGAGGTTTGTTTGTTTGTTTGTTTCTGTCCCAAGTCAGGGTCAGTCTCAAAAACACTGGATCCTACTGTTCTCATAATGCAACATGTTAGACCCTCCATGCTGGCCAGAAGTCCTCCAAACAAAACAACAAAGATTGTCATTAGTCAAAGTTCAAGAATCATCATGCTGGAATCGTACAAGCATCTTGTGATTTGGTGTCCATCTTAGAAGAACGTCGTTCGTCAGTTAGAAATGATGAGCACCTCCTTCCTTGCTGTGGTTTGATGCCTAACATGCTTGGTGGTGATGTGACAATGACACGCCTCGTTCTGACAGGCAGCAGTCATATTCTACCACTAGAGGTCTTTGTCAGGTGAATGCAAGCGAACATATGAACAAAGCCTAAAGTTAACCCTGATGACCTGATTACGGGCTGGACTTAAGCACAGCTAGGCTAAGCCTCAGTGTGGGCACATCCCTGACAGGAAACACAGTACCACTGTGGATGTAGATTAGTAGGTTAGAAATCCAATTGCTAATCAGTTACATGTAAACATTCCTAATTAGACTGGTTTGCTGCCTTTGTCTGGTTTCATAAATGTATGCAAAACATTTTATCATCACTGATTGGAAGAATTGATCACTGAGCTGTACCTCTGCGATAGTTTTTACCCTGAATGATCCAGAATCCTGAAAAGACAAGAAGCTACAGAGATTTTCTTGGAAGTACCTGCGGGCTCTCCTGTAAAGATGACAGGGTCAGTGCCAGGAGTTTACTCAGCAGCCAACACGGTGGCACTGCAAATATCATGAATGATGCTCTTGTCATTTAAAAAGACTTGGCCTTCTGTTGCACTGATATGAATAAATCATGCTCAGTCCTCGGGTGCTCTCATTTAACCTCTGCTCAGGCCAGAATACCCGCAGCAGTCCTGGCTGGCCTCAGCTCCTCACACTGAAGCAGCTCTGCTCAGGATTCATTCTTATCACTGCTGGCCTGCTGGATTTCCAGACAAGATTTACTTATCTCTGCGGTTTGTTACCGAGCAAAAAGCCCATTTTAAGCTTGTCCCGCGGATTAATGGTTCAGTTATACTCAGGGGTTTTTTCTGAGACCATCAGACAGAAGAGGGCAGTAGAGAGAAGACTTGATAGCTAATCAACTCTCTGACATGTTTATGCATTTATGTTGCCTTCCCCTCTTTTCTCTTTGCTAGTTTAAGTTTCCCTGCAACCAAAACCAAACCAAAATTCAATATTAATGATTTATTCCAGCATGTTGTCAATGTACTTATGTATTATGTAAAAAACAAAATTAAAAATGAGTGGTCAAAATCCAAAATATCAGGCTGAAATGAATATGAATAACCAGATAAGTTAATCCCACACAGCCTTGTCGACATCATTCAAATCCCATGACTCCAGTTTGTAAAGCCGCTCTTCTGTCATCTTCAAACCCAAGTAGAGATAACCCTGATGACATCATCAGTAAACTAGTAAACAGTAAAGAATGTTTTCATTAGTGTATAATAATCAGTAAAACATATGGACCCCCATGTTTCTACAGTAGCCCAGAAGAGACAAACACTACACATACAATACATTTTTCACTGCCTGGTTTCATTGCCATCCTATTTTCTTTGCAGTATTCAGCTGGTTAGATAAATCACACACACTGCTCCTTTACGTTTGAAGCAAAACAAACTTGGAAATTTGAAATGTGTTCAGTAAAGCCTCTTTAAATTCTCAATCCTTTCACACTGACCATGCGTTGAGAAAGCGTTTTCTTAATTAACCCACTGAAACAGAATTGCTGCGTGCTGCTCACACTGAGACGTGCACACCATCTCCAGACTGGATGATCGTCAGATCAGCAGTTCAGCTTCTCACTCCTTTATCTCCTTTAAGAAGACATTCGAGCCAACCAACAGGAAGCCAAAAGATGTGATAACATGAGACTCGTCACTTTCTCTTCCTTCAGTTCTGCCTTTTACATGCAGTGTAGAGTGATAGCTCAGTAGCATGTGTCTACAAACTTTCATATAGTAGTATTATCACTTCTTATCTTGAAGTGGTAGGTTGCAGCCACTAAGGCTGACAGGATATCTGCTTATTAAGAGTGTCTGGATGAAGTGTCTGAAGACTGAGCAAAGAGTGTAAGCAGATGACGCAGCACTGAGGGGAAAAAAAGAGGCTGCAGCAGCAAAATGATAATTGGAAACAGTGAGGACACAAATCTAATAAAACAAGTGGAAGAGAAGAAACAGTTGAAAGTGAACAATAGAACATATGTCCTGACCGGCTCATGACCTGGTACAGAGCTTAAACCTCTAAAGACTGTGGAGATGGTTGTAGATTTAAGAAAGTGCCCAGCACTACTCCACTTCATCGCCCTGAGTGTCTCCTCAGTTGACTCTTGTGTCCTTCAGCTTCCTGGGCACCGTCCGCCGAGGATCCACCTCCTGCTGCAGCTGAAACTCATCTGCTCTGTAAATGACAGTTCGACTGCTTTCAGTGCCTTCCCATAAACCGACACTTCAACTGAGTTGAACAACTATCTCCAGTGCTTCCAACTTCAGCAAGATACAGGTAGTTGAACAGTAGCTGTCAGATGGAGAAAGAAAGACGGGAAGGAGGGAGTACAGACAGGCTTCTGTTTAAAGATGTGTTGAGGCAGCAGAGACAGAGCCAAACTGAGGGAGTAATGACACATGCAGAGGTTGTAAACAGCAGTAGCCATAGAACCAGACAAATCCAGACAGATTTACATCCCCCCTGGATCTTGCCGGGCAAATAACAATCATTAATCTAATGCCTAAAGTTCCAGTGTGTAAGTTTTACAATATACATCGTAATATGCATAACTATATTTTCATGAATCACTTGAAAATAAGACTTTATATAAGAGTTTTGTTACCTTAGCATGAACCTTTTATATCTACACAGGGAGCAGATCCTCTTTATGGAGTCCACAATGTTGATCTGCCATGTTTCTACAGTAGTCCAGACCAGACAAGGTGAGGTCAGGGATATTCAGTTGGTTGCAATCTGAAACCTCACTAGATGCCACTTACAATGACTGGACAGAGAAGTGTGAGCTTATTGGTATTTTTGATAACAACCAAGATGGCTGCTGCTGAGGGCAACAGTTCAAGTCTATCTGCAGGATACGCCTGCTACGCAGTTCACCTTCGAAACAGTCGGAGATGGAAGAAATATTGATCTTTTGATCTGGTTAGTTGGACTGATCATTTTTTGTGCACATAATCAGTACATATCCAGTGCAGCAGATATGTTTACATTCCCACATGCTGGTTCATCATTAGAGTTCTGCACAGGGGACTTCTATTAATATTAAATATAAGTGAGTTTGTTAATTCATTGTTTATTGTCAGGACAGAAAAGCTGCAGAATGTGGCGTCTCAGAGTCTGGGTGAAACTGAAACATGGTCAACAAGTGTCTGAGAAATTTGCAATTTGCCAAACTTTCTAATCTTTTCTAATCCAGTAAGTTTCTAATTTCCACTCAGCCTACTTTTCTCGGGCCATTCATTCAGACTATTGAGAGACTGCTACAGGACACCGAGGCACGATATATCCAAGAAGAAGAGATTTAGCGTCAGAAGTCTGATACGTCCACGCTGGACTTTTAATGCAGACTGCATCATAGCAACAAATAGTTGTCTTATTTTTATAAGAGTTGGGCTAGTTGGTGGCTCCCTGGTGGCCCAACTGGTAGAGTGCTCCCCATTTACAAAAGGCTGAGTCCTTGCTTGCAGCGACTTGGGTTCGACTCCGGCCGCTGGTCCTTTGCTGCATGGCGTCTCCTCTGTCTGTCTGTCTCTGTCTGTTCTCTGTCTGTTGTCCTATCACAGAAAGTCAAGATACACATCACAAGATACATCTGAGTGGTGGTGAGATAACTGAATCTGAAACTTTTCTCTAAACTTTACTTTTTTCCTGTGAGATCCTTAAATAGAAGAACTCAACACAATCTGAGGAAGGTTACGGCATTGTTTTGATTTGAAGTCTCCTCAGTGACAACGGTCTGAGAGCTGGATGCTATTTCTTAACAAATACTAGCCAGATTAGCGTTTCATCTTTCTGGATGGTCGTGTTCCTTGTGTGGTTTTGGACCTGAGCTTTCTTTGGTTTTGGAAAAAAAATATCTCCAAAACTAATTACCAAATTTGTATGGCATGTGCTGATTCATACTTTTCAAGGGATAAATGCTCTGCTGTGTTAACACCAAAAAGCCCCAATTTTTCTGCTCTGTTTTTAACAACCGTCTCCTCGGCAGCGGATCAGTCTTCTGGACTGGTTGAGTTATTTAGAAGATTTTTTTCACTGACTGGGTGAATTTTGACTAACCACCGACAGCAATGACGTTAAGGAGGCCACACCAGTTTGTCTCACTGTTTTAAGGATGGAAATGAGATGACAAATGTTTTGTCAACAACAAACAATGTTTTATTGCTATTATATCATTTGAATTTTAAATTTTGATTTCGATTTTAATACATCCACTGCATTGTGTGTTTATTTGATGCATTTTGAGTTTTCTCAACTTAAATATTTATACACTTAAATGTATGATGAATGAAGAACACTAAATAAGTCTCTGTAACTTAAAAGGCTGTGTTGAACAGCTGAGCAAAAAAGCTGGTTGTTGTGCAGACAGTAGAACTAATTTGTGTTTTAGTGTATTGAATTCATTCAGATGAAATGAACACATTAGCTTCTCTTACATTGATTACTTATGTTTTTTAAGTAAACTCAACTTCCAGTGAGAGTGGGAACACGTCTGAAACAAAATGATCTGTTTCATTCATGTATTCATTATTACATCTTTCACTTGCGTTTTATGTGCAGAATGTTGTAGTGAACGACTCCAATCTGCAATCGGAGTTACAGTGCACTAAAGGGGATCAGAGGAGGGAGGATGGGCGACGTGGTGCGGGAAACTGGTTGGTTGGGTTATGAAATAAACAACACCCCCTCAGAGCAGGACAATGACTCTGTTGTTTACCACAGTTGCTTCTAGTTCAATGTCTCAAGGAGATTTGGCTCGCTTAAAAGAAAAAGCTCTGGCACAACACTGATCACTTCCACACCTCAGCCTCAGTGTTTGTGTGTCGTCATGTGTGGCTGCTTTTCATCATGATAATGTCTCAAAGACTCTGAGCAGTGACAAAATCTGAAGAAGAACAGAAGATATCATAGCCTCAATTTAGATATTCTTTCTTATCTGAATCTGAAGAATCTGAAAAAGGAACAAACTCTTCCTGCAGAGTAAAAATCAAGTCTCATTTTCTTTTCAGAAACCTTCCTGATTCTCTTATTTCAAGATAGACACTCATTTATTAATATGTGTTTCTTTTGGAAGCAGGTTGAAATATTTTCACTTCCCTGGCAGATGTTTCCACTTGTTTGAAGAAAATTTGGGTTTTTAGGACTTAACTATAAACAGAACTGACTTGATAAGAAGATTTTTTTTTTTTTTTTTTTGTGGTTTGTAGCTTACATAAATATGTTTTGTAACACAGTGTAAGTATTGAATCATATCTGGAAACCATGTGTGTGCTCCTGTTTCTTGTTAAGCAAAAGTAGCAATAACACATAATATAATGTCCTCTGTTCTCTCAAACTTTAGAAGCTCTGACAAACCTGACTGCACATTTTTAACAGGAAGTCTACAACACAAAGACGATGTGTTCAACAATAGTCAGGTGCCCATTATGAGCATTCAAACTGTTATTCTTTCTGTCATCATCCTCTCTGCTCGTACTCAACACATCTCTTCCAAATGCCCTTAAGTGAAGGAAACTGAATCCACAGGCCTCGCTCTGTTAGAAAAGACATTCCAAAGCTTATCTGAAGTGGCTTCAACAGTCGAAGTCAATCAAATCAAGTGAGTATTTTTAGTCTAAAATTTTCTTTTTGACTTTTTGTTCCACGTCAGCATGGAATCACACTGCTGATGAATGTGAACTTATCCCATCAAACCTGTTATGTACACAACTGCTCATCTTCTATCGATACATTATGTCTATATATATATATATATATATATATATATATATATATATATATATGATGCCATACACAGGTTTCTGAAGGTTTCTGTTGTGAATGGTGACTCTGGCTACCGCCATCTTTGTAGTCCTTCTCCCAGCAGTCTTGGGCAAGTTACTCTAAAAAAAAGTAACTAGTTACAGTTACTAGTTACATCTCCCAGAAAGTAACTAAAGTAATTACTGAGTTACAAATTATAAAAGTAACGAGTTACTTTGGAAAGTAACTATTGCATTACTTTCAAGTAATTTTTTAAATGCTTAAATGTATCAAAAATTTGGACCCCACCTCCATCCCTCTTTGACGGAATGTAAAATACATGTGTGTTCAATTATTTATGATATATACTATACTATACTTCCATTTAAAGAAGGTTACTTTTGGACTATTCGGGCTCGTTGACACACGTGAATGTCCTGTGTCATCTTTGTGTGTCTGACAATTTGTGTAAGCGACACCCGCCCAACTCCACCTCTAATTGGCTTATCATGGAATTTTACTCAACCTCAGCCAATCATCATTAATGTAATTGTCTCGTGTCCCTGCCCTCACCAAGGAAGGAGGAACAAAAAAAATGTTTGCCACTCGGCTTAGAGATCTAGTTGGTCTGATGAAAAACAGCTGCCTTCAATCATAGTAATACGCCACATTTTTCGGCAGTAATGATAACAGCGTTATAATAATGGGAAGAGTAATCAAATAGATTACTTGTTACTGAAAAAAGTAACGCTGTATTCCCATCACTGAGGTCAGCAGTTTGTCTAATCCAAAAATTAGCAAAGAGGTGCATTGTGGGTGGAGTTCAGGTGGCTAAATGGCATCTGTGATGGCAGCCATCTGTCAATCAAAGCATCAGTGCTGTTAATTCTGCATAAATTTAAGCCTTAATATCATTTGAACAGGTGAGTTGTATATAAATTCACCCTCAGTACAGTTGTCATGAACAAAACTGTTTTTTGTACCAGGCTGTAAACATGTTTATTTCTGCTGTGAAGTTGGACATTTTAACATGAAGACTCACTTCTGGCGCCAGCTTCAAGTGGACATTGGAGGAACTGCAGCTTTTGACACTTCCACTTATATATGTTTGTGTGTGTAGTTTAATTTACCTTATACAATTATTAACATATTTGGAAAGATGCTAGAAAGCTAGAACCAGTGTTTAATTTGTCTGAACATGGCGGTGCAACGTGCTGGACTCCATGGAAGAGAAACTGCTCCCTCTGTAAAAGGCTTTTATTTTCTAAGGTAATAAACACACACTAATTCTTTTATTCAGGTGATTATACACTAATCAAAACCTATGTAGACTTTCTGCCAGTAGATCCCCCTGAATCTTACACACTGGACCTTTAACTGAATAAATTAAATAAATAATATAAAAATAATAAAGAGTTTTCTTTCTTGGTGTCTTTCCAGTCAGGGAACTCCGTATTTAATAAATCTCCACAATAGAGCTGGTTTGGTCTATAAAAAATCATACTTTCATAAGCTCATAAAATGTTTTTTTCGTGTAAAATCATAAGAAAAAAATGCTCTCTAAAAGTGTCAAAAGACGGAAACACTCCAGTTGAGTTGACTTCAGTAACCGTTTGTTGCTTGTTTGTGGTATCTCCTCCAGATGCTGTCACAATGAGTCATGCCCCTAGTTTGTTGGAGCAGGTCAACTAATCTGAGATCAGACTGTCTCTCAGACCCCTTCGTGCCAGAACCCTGTGATTCCCGGATGACAGGAGCACTTAAATGCTGAACCAGTAATAGGCTTTACTGGCAACATAGGTGATCAGCTACCCTCCTGTGCTCTTAGTGTGTACCATAGAGTATGTGGGGGACATGTTCCAACAGATTGGTTCAAGATGAAGGTAACCTCTTCAGTGTGCGACAGACTCAAACACACCCAGAACCCAGCAGGAAGCCCCCAAATTGTTTTCAGCTCAGTTTGCCCCCGGGGAACGGGAGCATTACTGCTAATGAAAACAGTGTGTGGCTGGACAGGCTAGCACAGGAAAACTGGACTGCTCCATCTCCTCGTGGCTCCAGCAGCATTTTATCTGTCCAGAGAAAGAGCACAGTGCCATGTTAATATGCACTGATTTCTGCGGCAACACAAGAAATTTCTTTCTTCTGTGTGACAGATGTGGAGTGTTTGGCTGATTTTGAATTCAGTTTGCATCAGTCATTTTAGAGAGCCCTTCCTTCTTTCTTCTGTAAGTGTTAGATCAGGCAAAGCACTGAAGTCTATCAGCTGGCATTGAAGGCAGGGGTGATATGCTTCTCTCCCGATTCAATACGATCAGGATACTTGGGTTGCTGATTCAGTATGTATTCGTTATTCTACAAGTATTCAATATTCAGATTTATTCCAATTTCCTTTCTCTGCTTTAGTTTTATTTCAGTAGCATCATCATATGCCATGCTGCATAAAAGTGGCAAATAAAAAAGTAAACTACAAATCAAGCCAGTGTTTTAAGACTAATACATAAAATACATACATATACAGTATATGTGCTGCCCTCTACTGCATGCACTGTCTCGCTTAGTGGCTGTATTTTTAAACCCATTGGTAATTTTGAGTTTGACTTTTGACCTTTTGAGGTTGCCGTAGCTGGTCAGTGTGGCGAGTCAAAGTCGTGAGGTAGCAGAGTTCATATGTAAAGTCAGCAGCTATTCGTTCATTTCCACACAGCAAAGAAAATCTATGCATGTTAAGTATGAGCAGACGCGTTTTATGTTAACATGTGAAGTAAAATGGATTGTTTGTTAAAGCGACATCATGTAGGAAGTCATATTTTTCAAGCCACTGTCATAAATAAGGACAGCTGTTATGATGACATTACTCATGATCATAAACTAGCAAGTCGACAACGTTGGCCAAGATTTCCTCTGCTGTCCAATTAGCAACTTGTTGAGGGAGAATGAAGAGAGACACATTTCTGCTCATATAAACAGATATCAAAATATAAATGTAAAGCACTTTTACAAAATAATAATAAAAAGCTGAGTCATCAATTCAGATTCCTGCTAGTGTATTCTGGTACTCTCAACACAGACTGTTGCAACCACAAAGCCTGCTCAAGTGTAATTGGTCAATGCTATACAGACTACAAACTATGGGCTGAAACCAATGACCATATAAAGAATGGACAGAGCTTGAGTGACGTCACCCGCAGGTTTCCAAAGCTCTGTTTAGAGGCTGAAAATATGCAGCGCTGGACACCGCCATGTTGGATGTACTACTTCTTCTTCTGATCTAAATATCAGACCTGAGGCGGCCTGAATAAAGCCTGGGTATAAGCAAATAAGCCATCTGTAACAGTACTTGTCAATCAAGTAGCTGTCAATTAAAGCAGCAACACTGTTATATTATATAATTATATGCAACTTTAGGCCTTAATATCATTTGAACGGGTGAGTTTATGTTGTCATGAACAGGGAAATTATTTATAGAGACCAAAACTGTTATCTGAACCAGGCTGTAAACATGTTTATTCCTGCTGTTAAGTTGGACATTTTAATAAGGGCATTTATGGAGGGTGACTCATTTCTGTAGCCAGGCTCAAGTGGCCACTCGAAGAAATACAGTTTTTAGCATTTCCACATTGGATTCATTTCCCAGCATCTGAGGTTGCCACTTGGCTGAAACACATCAGAGTTTAGTGGGTTTTTTTTAAGGAACACAAAGCTACAGATGTAGCACAAAGGCTGGAAGCTGGAAGAAACCAGTTATCAGAATGAAAACAAAAACACACCTCCAAGAACTCCAAACATGTCTTTACCTGTGAACAAGGAAATTCTCTAAAATATCAGAATCTTCCTTTGGGGAATATCCTTGTCCAAAATGAAAGATGACCCAGCTATTCATGGATGATGGGAAATAGCCGCACGTCTCTGTGCTTGTCACTGATACTGGCTGGCAGTGATGTGGTGGCACAGTGGGGAGCTTTAATGGAGCCCTCTGTGGTCTCATCTGGCTCCTATCAGTTCGATCAGAGATGACAATAAGACAGAGTTTCTGTTTCCACCTCCACACCCTGCTGTGTTCTCTCATGTCCCACTCTGCGTCACCATTTATTAGTTTACAGTAAAAGGTGACATTAGATTATGATTTATATGTTTATTTAATCATTTATTTGGCTCAACAAACACAGAAGAAGTTCCACAACTGGGCTGGGGCCGCACGGCTGCCAAACATTTTCTTGAATGGTAGCTTTGCTGGCTTTGATGTTTGATCTTCATGAAACCGCAGCCCAGTTCATATTTTTGAGACTTATCCAAGTCTGACGGCAGTTCAAAGCTCGTGTTGTTTGCTTCATTTTTGCTCGTCTCTAATTAGTCTGATGTCATATGAGCACAGCTGGAGGTCTGCGCTGAAGCATCCAGGCTTCTGTCCGTCCCTTCATCCTCTTCCTGCGACCATTCATAGTTCAAGTCGCGTGTTGTTTGTAGAGAAATGTTCATCTTTGTGGTGCAAAGTTATCACGTTACAATTTGAGATAGATAACAACTGTTAATTAAACAAATTTAGAACACCTGTAAAGCGGATTGATGTTGTGCTCATGAAATGACTCTTGACGACTGTCAGAATCCACTCTACATCAACAGTCATAAAACATTATTGATGTGACTTATAATGAAATGTAACTTCAAGTGTCTTATGGATACTCCTGACTAGTTGTAAACTAGAGGTTGACTGATGGAGCTTATAACACATTATGACTACCTATAGTCAACAATCAACTGTAGTAAGAACTCATAATATGCGCTAACAGTCCATACAGTGTCATAAGTTATCATTGTATGTGCTGAGTAAGGCCGAGTATGTTTTGATGCATCTATAATCATATTGATTATTACGAGAAGCCAAATGCACCCTTGAAAATAAAGGTTCCAGTTGGTCATGGTGATGTCATAACCAAACTTTTTTTTCTTCTGCAAGGAGCTGTTTACCTGCTGGTTCTTCAAAGAATCAGTTGCTGCAAGGCCGACTTAAAGAACTAGTAATCAGTATAATGAACCTTTCAAAAGGAACAAAGACTGTTAAACATAAACAGGTTCTTCAAAGCAGCAAAAGTGCTACAAAAGGATCAGAAAAGAACCTTAAAAAGCAAAAAGAGTTCTTATGCAGGTTCTCCAGTGCACTTATCAAGAACCAGTGTTTTCTCCAAGTGTACACCCTTAAAAATAAAGACTATGAAGATAAAGTGGTTCTTCATGGTGATGCCAAAGGGCAGGTGTGTCAAACTCATTTTCACAGAGGGCCACATCAGCATAATGGTTGCCCTTGATGGGCCACATTAACAGTATGAATGTAACAAAATGCGATAAATAAATTAAACTACACCTTATGATATTGTTAAATAACTGTTTCTGTATTTATTATGTATTCATCTTACATATATTACATATGCATTTGCATAGATGTAAAAATAAATGTTCAGTTTGAAACCAACATTACTTGAATTAGTGTTCAAACTATTTAAAATAAAGAAAGCAAATAAAGCAAATTTAAGCAAATAAAGAAAAATGTGAGATTGAAGAACAAGGACCCTCTGCTAATCAGATTGATGCTCACAGCGTCATATATCGCCATGATCGGGTTATTATTGGAGTGAATGGACGAGTGAGTGAATGAACCTCTCGGTTTACAGTCAATTGAGAACCCAGAGCATTTCATACAGACGTGGAAGGATAACTTTTGCGTAGTATCAGACGCCCGGTGACAAATTGTCGGTGGTCGAGGATTATGGGTACTGTAGGCCTTTCCGCTATCCAAAACATACGAATAAAACTATTTCTCAGAATCGAAAGAGAAAAAAAAAATCATACAACAACATGAAGGGCAACAACATGAAGTTATCTTATTGTTGAATTACCAGTGACACTTTGACGTGTTTGGGTTGAGAAATGTCGATGAAGTCATTAAAAGAAATTAAAATAGTGAGAAAATACTTCCGGGCAGAGAGTCCTCGGTTCTCCAATCAAATTGGCCCGCGGGCCTTGAGTTTGACACATGTGCCATACGGGAACCTTTTCTGCAAAGAACACCTATTGGTTGTATTTATTATAAAGTTCCTCTCAGAATTCATTCATTATTCATTATCTGTAACTGCTTATCCTGATCAGGGTCACGGTGAGACTGGAGCCTTGCATGAGGCGGGGTACACCATGGACAAGTGACTAGCGTATCACAGGACACATAGAGACAAACAAATATTCACACTCACAGGCAATTTAGAATCAACAATTAACCTGTTAAGTTCATGTCTTTGGACTGTGGGAGGAAGCTGGAGTACCCGGGGAGAACCCACACAGACACGAGAACATGCAAACTCCACACAGAAAGGCCCCAGCCCCGGTTCGAACCAGTGCTAACCACTGCACCACCGTGCCGCCCGCAATATATAATAATTATATTTAAATGATTATTTAAATAATGTTATAATTAAATTAATTAATTAATTTAATTTCAAATGTAACATTTGGTAAATTGGGTAAAGAACTCTGCATTCAGTTCCCCAAAGACCCTTAAACAGCAAAAAAGAGTTCTTAAGGATAAAGGGGTTCTCTGTCAAGAACCAGTTTTTGAGTCTCATAAATCTTACGCATGATATTCAAAGTAAGAAAAAGAAGTGTGGGATGAAGCCATTGTCCCAATAGTCCCCCAGGAATCCTGCTCTACACTAACTACTCTTTTGCTGTTTTTAGCCAAGCTGTAACACCCATAATGCACTATGTCCCACCCAATCCAGGCTGTGATATGTTGGTTCACAAAAAGTGATACCGACACTGACTTTATGAAAAGTTGAAAAAGTTTCAATAAAAGAAACCTCAAACTACATGTAGCTGTAAAACAGTTCTGCATGTGACTCATTGGTGAATGCAACTGGCTCGTTTGCTGACGAAGGTGACAAGAAAAGCAAACAGACCTTTGAGTGGAGATTATTTTGTCACACATTAAAAATTTATGATGATTCTATCATCTCTTTATCTATCATTTATCAATGTCAGAGTAAGAGCTTTCTTTTCAACACTATATTTAGCTGTTCATGCCTGCTTGTTTTTCCTTTAATAAAATGCTGAATACCAAACATGTAGTGTAGAATTTTTACACTGCGGTGCTGCCGGTGTTACTGCTGGTAAAGAATCTCCACCGATTCCACTGACTGACGACACAGTGCAGCCCTGCTGACTGCAGTAAACTGGGGCCCGGTAGTGAAAGTCTCATGCTGGCTTCACACACAGCATGTATCGTACAGGAGGTGAAATGTCACAGGGGCCCCTGCTGTCTCCATGTGTGTCTTTAAAAACTCAGCCAGGCATGTCCATAAAACAGCCCTGTATTGTGTGTATGTGTGTGTGAGAGAGACACACACACTGATGATAGACAGCATCTTCCTAAAGTGCATTCAGCAGAATGAAAACATTGTTATTGCTTTCAAAAATCACATGGTGTGCTCTGCGGTGGCTGTGACACTGTTTGATTTATTGCATGTTTATTATAGAGCTGATCATTACATCAGCAGTTGTTTACATGAATACCCAATGATGTAATTTTTTATTATCTATAGATATACAGTATGCATACATACTAAATACATCACATCAGGCACTGAACAGGCCTTGAGGCAAGCTTGCTTTAACTTCTGTTTCCAAGTTGAAGCATGAGCTTTGAGCTCAATATATGAATGTGTTTTATCATTTGAAAGGGAAATAACAGTTATTATCCTGACCCGGACTTCCCACCCTGGTACTGATAACACACAGAGTGAGCAGAAACTGGAGCTGTACATTGTAATTTAATGTATTACAGCACTCCTGTAATAAATATGCCTCTGTGAAACTTCATCCTTTTAGATTGTTGTTGTTGACACTGTGCTAGACACAGTCTGATAGCTGTTTTTGCAACATATTTGCACCTCCATACATGTTAATGAGATCAGAGCTAGTCTGAGATGTTTTAGTTATCGGATACCAGAAATAATAAGTATGAAACATCTTCTATTTTTAATACTTTCTACACTGTACTACCACTGAAGGATTTAAGAAATAACACGGTTAAGTGGTAAACAATCAAACACCCTTTGCTTTTATGGCAGCTTTGTACACTCTTGGCTTTCTCTCGATCAGGGAACGGTTCACAGGGAATGGTTTTTCAACAGTCTTGAATACATGCTGAGCACTTGTTGGTTGCTATTTCTTCACGCTGTGGTCCAACTCACCCTCATCTTAACTGGGTTTAGGTCAGGTGATTGCAGAGGCCCCACTAGGCGCAAGATGATCAGGCAGGGAAGTCTACTAATTAATGAATTCACTATTTTGATATGGCACACCTTTTGATTGTGGCTTCTTTGTATCTAAAATATAAAACATGTTTTGCTTTGTTTATCATATGACTTCATGAGTTGTTTCATAGTTTTGGTGTGTTTTGATCTGCAATGCCACCAGAACAGATTCAATGTGATTTGGCAGTGATTCTACAGGTCTCTGAACCTAATGAAGGGATGAACACTGTTCTTCCAAAAGATTCTTGGTAGTGGTAGAGAGTGCTTGGTCCAGAATCTCCCATAGGTGTTCAGTTAGGTCACAATGTGGAGACTGTGAAGGCTGCAGCATGATTCACATCATTGTCACTCATCACACCATCCAGTGCTCCCTTGTGCAATATGGACTGAGGGCACTGTCATCCTGAAAAAGAACTCTCCGTAAGGACAGAAAAGTTGTGTCCTTACCCTTTTAGAATATCCTCTGGATGTAACTGTCAACGGACTGTTGTTGTTGATAGTCTGATCACGTCCTACATTAACATTCTCACATGACATTGTTGGTCATGTTCTGAGGTATTGTCCAATTAGAAACAATAACTTTTTATGGACATTTGGATATTTATTACAAAGCCTTCAATAATAAAAACTAGAATTGTTCCCTCATTTCTAAATCATAAAACATAATGACACTAACAACTGCAACTGACATGTCTTCTGTCAAAATGTAGCGATGTTAAGACAATAAATCAAACAAAGCTACAAGCTTTTACACACACACACACACACACACACACACACACACACACACACAGTCCGAGATGTCTTTGTTATGATCAGAGCTCAAATAAACACATGAACCCATTCAAATGGCTACAATCCCTAACACAGTTATGTGCAATTGAAGATGATCACAGTCAATTGAACATCACCTTCCGGGTTGAGAACTGGTGTGTGTGTGTGTGTGTGTGTGTGTGCTGACCCTGCCACCCACCCCCCTTTGTGTCTTCACAGCCCTGCAGCAGACAGACAAAAGCAGTTGAAGCAGAGTATTGACTTATCCCAGCATTTGCTTTGGAGGCTCCGTGTTATTGTCCCTGGAGGGGCTTCTGTCTGAAAGACAGAGGGATCACACACAGATCACAGAACCACCAATGAGATTCAACTCAACTGCTGCTTCACACTTTCCTTCAGGATTTACTCACAGCTACGGAGTGAGGAGATTTATTGCTGTTGATATTATTATTGCACAATCTCAATTAATGGAGAGTCCTGGCAGCTAGAGCCTGTTGTGAAATGATTTTCCTACATGGACTGATGCAAGAATGTCCCCAAGGCTGGATTACTAACAAGGCAGAGTGGGCATACTTGCTGCAGGCCCCCACACCCTCAGGGGCCCTAAAGACCCTAAAGACACATTGCAGTTGTTTGACAGTCTGCACAATTATAAAATGAAATGTTTAAGGTCCTTACCTGTTATTTCTGTTCTTTCTGCTGATAGGTGCTAACAGAGAATGGAATGTAAAATATCACAAAAGCAGCAGTTTGGATCATTTTCCCCCCATTTTATTTCTTTTTAAATAGAAAACCTTGCCCAGCTGGGCAGAGTTGAAAGAACAAAAATTACAAAAAAAGTCAAAGAAAATAAAAAAAGATGACTCATCCAATTACACCAGTCTTAAAATCAGCCATTCGTGCTGTAATGCTGAAAGAGGAGCATTAACCCCCGATGGAGTGCTACAACATACAGTACCTGCCTATAGGCGACGCAGGCAGGAGCAGGACAGTGATCGAGGCCTGCTGCAAGGAAATGTTCAGCCCTCAAACCTGTAACACAGAACCAGACAATGTGGGCTTTTCACATCACAGCTCAATGGAATCGAGCGCTGAAGCCACACCTCTGTAGACTGGGACCAGCCACAACACTTCTTTTTTATTTCAACATAAAAGAAAGTTAAAAAAAAAAAAAAAAAAAAGACACAGTGATGTGTGACTTTGAGCTGGCCGACCAGAGCGCTGCTCCCATGTCAACCCACTGGAATAAAAAAAGGCCAGACTGGTTCCCGCTTCACCCATCAGAAAGGCCTGGGATAGACAGAGCTTTTGTGTTTACTCTTCATTATACAGCCAGTTTCATGTTTGTGCCTGCAAAACACCGCCCACACACATACATACACACACGCACACACACACAAACACACACACACACACACACACAGGCAACATGATACCTAAAGCAGACTGTGCAAAACTCTTTGGTGATAATGAGTTTAAGAAAAGGAACATAAAAAACACTATCCCACAACTGACATGGTTATACAATCTTTCCAATATACACATTTCAACAGTCAGAAAGTCGAAAAATGGAGCCTGCAAATTCAATAAATTAGACAGCAAAGGATGAATTGCAGATATAAAATCCAGCAGTTGGGTTCACAGAAATTAATAATAAAGAAAAATACAATGAAATCCTGGAGTAACAGTGTTGTGTCATATTACCAAAACCGTAAAAGCAGATGGGAAAAGGAAACCACTGTAAATCAGAGAGATCAAATTAAATGATGGCCCGTAATTATTGAGATAGCTGTGATTGAATTTCACCCATGAAACGTTGTTTGTTTTAGAATCAGTTTTTTGTAAACATTCACAATCAAGAGTTACGTTTTCGAGCACTGCTGGTCTGAGAGTACATGGACACCAGTCTGTTTTCTGCACACAAGACAAATGGAATATTTGGACCATGATGAATGAATGGACCACGATGAATATAAAGGACCATGATGGTGTACTTCACTGAGGTACACATTAAAAAACCCCCCTCTGCCTCCCTCTCTCCCAGCGTCCTGACACGTGACACGTAAGAGGCTGCAGGAGCCTCAGGCCCCCTGCTGTGATCAGGCTCACACCAGAATATTGGTCGATATTCCGTCTATCATTAATGAAAACTTCCACGCTGGCTGTGTCTATGAATTGTTCATCATGGCGTTTCTGTAGATTTTCTTTCTTTTTTTAAAAAAAAAAAAAGACATATTTTCAAAATATATCCATGTGAAGTCATTTCAGTAAAAAATAAATTAGGTAGTGAAAACACCACTAAGAGGAGGAAGTGAGCACAGACCAGCTTCAGGTTCAGTTCATGACAAGTTTGCAGCCTGGCTTTTCTCACGCTGTCCTAACTGAGCCATTATTGCTGGCCAGTCTCCTGAAGCCGTGGTCGTTCTTCTCCAGCCAGAGCTCGGCCAGCTGCTGGGTGGAGCCGTGCGACGAGGCTTTGGAGCCCAGGCACATCTTATATTGCTTCGCTTCCAGGTTGGGGTCACATATGACAGGGTGATGGACGTGCACTATCCCCGTGTCTGTGCTTCTGAACAACTTAATCCCTGACTGGACAAATTTATTAAAAAGATCCACATCCTCCAACCCCCATCCCTGTATGGAGGTGTCAAAGCCTCCGGCTTGGACCAGGTCTCCCTTGTAGACGCAGACGATCCCAAAGCCGTAGTTCCTCCACAGGCCCGTCTTAGACGTGAAGACGTAGTGGTTGTTGCTAGGGACCTTCCCAGCATACACCACCTTGGGGTCGTACTGGCTGAAGATGATGGGGAAGTAGGACTGCTCCCCGAGGGCGGTATTGGTCCGACATCGTTTGAGGAAGTCACTTGTGAAGAGCAGATCGACGTCACAATAGAAGAGCAGTGAATCGTTGGAGAAGTGCAAGGAACCCACTTCCAAAGCCAGAGCCCTGGAGAAGGAACCGGTAACAGGCTTTATCTCCATCTCGGCCCGGGGATACTTCATGTGATACTCCCTCATCAGCTCCACCTGCTTCACCCGCTCTGTGTTGTTGTCTGTGCTGAAGAGCAGGATCAGCAGCTTGACATTCTGGTTGGGGATCAGACAAACTCTTTCAAAGTTGGCCATGAAGCGTACAAAGATGTCGTAGCGACCCGACAGAGGCACCAAGATGTTGACCTTCTTCTCCTTTGGTTCCCTCTGGTCCTGGCCCGAGGTGGCCAGCTTGAAGGGCACCAGCATCTTGAGGGAGTTGGACAGAAATGAGAGGGAGTCGGACTCCTTGTTGATGTGGCTGGCCAGAGCTTTGGCATCCATCTCCTCCTCCTCTCTGAACTGGATCTGGCTGAAGGTCTGCTGCAGGTATGCGTGCCTCCTCACAGGAACCGTCATGGTCTTTCCTTTGTGCTTCTTGTACAGCAGCAGCAGATCAAGCACGTACTCTGCACCGTATAAAGGATTGACCCTCCGGTAGCCATACTGGATTTCTTTGAAATCGATGACCCGTCCTCGTGTCTTGGCATTGGCGTTGATCATCTCCATCACTTGCATGATGATGTCATCCAGGGCCTGTCTCTGGGAGGAATCCATCCCGCGACGAGGAGGCTGACCATCAGACGATGAGAACAGGTACTTCCCTGTCAGGAACTCCCACTCCAGGACGTCCTCTCTCTGCCTCGGATGGAAGCGCATAAATGAGGGCGGCACACCAAGCTGGAGGTCCTCTCGGCTTGGTTCAGCCGCTCCGTAGCGCCCCATCTGGACGATCTCCCGGTGGAGCTGAATGGTTCGGTGGCGTAGGTCTGCGATCTTGCGGCTGAGCATATAGCTGTGTAGGCGATACTGGTAGGGAGGATTCTTGTTGGGGTGGAGGGTGATGGCTCGATGGATCTTGCTGTTGTGGAGATCTCGTATGTAGCCCTTCTTATTTGGTTCATAGTTCTCGTAGAAGAGCTGCTGCATCTGTGGAGACAGGACATGGACTGGTGTTAGTACTGAGGCCATATTCAGAACACTGGATCATTATAAACATGCTAATACAAATGGAAAATATCACTTTTGTGCTGAGCTACAGAGCTGGACTCAGCTCTGTAGCTCAGCACACTGGTGCTCTTCTTGTTCTTACAACATCATGGGATGGGTCTGTTTCTACGGGATTTTGGGTCCATGGGTATCAGCCCAACTTTCAACAATACAAATGCGATGATGTGATTGTTGATATATAATTGGCAACTAAATAAAATTTTGAATTATTGTTTATTGCTCTGGTAATGAAATTTCAGCCAATAATTCTCTCCGATAATACAGAACTTTAACAACGGATTAGTAACGTCACTTGAAACCTGGATCTCATTAAGTCTCCTCTCCTCTCCTCTCCTGTCCTCTCCTGTCCTGTCCTCTCCTCTCCTGTCCTCTCCTCTCCTCTCCTCTCCTCTCCAGAGAGAATGTAATGGACTTGAGGTGAGGCTTGCATTTTACTTGTTATCAATCAGTACAACTAAATCCTCCAGTGGGAGGACAGTATGATCAGCTTGTCAACAGCATGTTGAACAAGCAGAACATAAATTTGCAGAAATGGGAAGTCTTTGACCAAGACTGCAATCAGTCATGTGTGTGAAAATGTTGAATTCTTGTAGACTCTGAGACTTCAACCAAACAAGCCCTACTCTCTACTTTTCATCAGCAGCAGTAGGAGTGATTCACACTGGTGGATCTCTACCTGCAATGACTGCAGCTTTGAGTGCATGTAAACACATTGAATGTAAACCATACTCTTTGTCCTGTATTCTGCTGATACAAACTCCAAATTAAGGTCCTCACTGAGTGTGCTCTACAGCACCCAATGCACAGTCCATGTCTGACAACATGTAAGTGAGTTAGTGTTTACTGCAGACCTGCTGGAGCTTTACAAACCTACTGTTCTTCAAATCGCAGGAGGCTTAAAGTGTAAACATTGGGCCAGCTGCTTTGGAGCAGCTGGCAGGATCTCAACCGTGGTCAAGAAGGCAGGGTTTGTGTCGTTGCCTCCCAATGAAGGGAGCATCAGAACGGCAGCAACCCCCAGAAAGTCTAATTTGAGAGGACGGCTCTGGAATGCAGCCACAAGCCCGGTCCCCAAGGAAAAGCCAAGCAGGGAATAAGACAGGACAGGCCTGAGAGCTATGGAAAGTGATACCTGAAGCTGAATACGATCACAGGAACTGCCCGAGTTACTCTTTGCTTTTCCATGGCTTTAGCCTGCATTCCTGTGCACCTAAGAGAGGGCAAACTGCCAATCAAAACACACTGTAACCTTGTCATTAATGGACGTCTTGAGCCAAGCCGTGCTTTCAGAGGTGATGGGTCAGGCTTTACATCTGACACCAGGTCACTGCATGTGTCACACGTCTAACAGAAAATCAAAAAAACCAACAGAAAACACAGCCTGCAGTTTTATATGACCATGTTCAAGTACGACTCCTGGGTCAGCAAAAATGGAGCTGATCCAAATTTGTAATTTTTTTTTTTTTTTTTTCGCAGCACAGACTGTGAGTCAGACACAGACGTAAAAGGTGGGTGCATGAAATCAGCCAAGCGAGGATGGAACAGGGAGTGTATCATGGTTCATTCCATGAGCTCCACCTGGATAGAGCTCGGTTTCAGACGGACTATGGAGCTGTTTGACGGGACTGACCATCAGATCAGCCATGCAGCGTGCCATCAGGCTGTGTTTCTCAAAAAGTTGATTCTGCTTCATCTTCTCAGCCTTTTTTTTCCCCCCAGCATGACCTTTTGCAACATAAATGCGCTAATCCCGTTGAAGTGAACAGGAGGAGCTGCATTATGCTGCAGTGTCTGATTTGGTCTGACTCGGCTCTTCAAAACTGGAAAACATGATCCAGACATTTCAAATCACCATCAAATGAACATAAAGGCCTACTCATACATTTGTGGAAAAAAAAATAAACATCCTATTGTTGCCATATGACTTGGTCTGTTTTATTCGTAGGGCAAAGGTTGAAGTTGTTCGACCCTACTTTCCCCGCAGTATTTTTCCAGGCTAATTCAGCTGATAGGGATGCTGGAGGAGAGCTCAGACTGTATCCAGCAGGGAAACACCGGCGGTCATCAGCTGACAGCCATCATCGGCCAATTTGTCAGGATGTTTATGTCTCTCTCCTGCGGCTTCGCCATCATTAGCACTCTTCCTAATTATGTGACCTGCACTTTTGTGGTCACTGTTGCAACTTATGACTCATTAGTGCAATTTCTTCACAGTTGTTAACTTCACAACATCTCCTGCCCTGACTGCAATGATTCTCTGACAATGGCAAGAGAAAGGTAAGACACAAAGTGCTCAGAGCTGAAGCCTGTTTCGTTTCAAACACAGCTGATAGCTCTGGGAGCTGATAATAAGCAGAATGGCTGCCACAATGCTTAACTTAAATAAACACTGAAGATATATATAGAACCAACGGAAAGAGACAGGACAGGCTCAGGCTTTACACTGAAACCTAAAAACTAGTGAGGTCACTTTTTATCTAAAATCTGTTTGCATGAGGGAAGAAATTAAATGTGTGAACAGTTAGTGAGCAGTAGTTTGCATCGTGGTCCAGCAGAGGGTTGACCTATCATTAAACTACTAAATAAAAATGTTCATTTGAATTTGTTGGAACGTTTTGAAAGTGACAGCCCTATCGGACCGACAAATTCTTCAGTTTGGTAAGACAAACACAACAATCGAAGCTGAGCAAGAGAAACAGTGTTACCAAACCAACAACACGGTCAGTGACGGAGGACATAGTTATCTGAAGTGACGGGAGATGCCAAACCAATGAGTCCATGAGAACGGTCTGTGCTGTGATTACATTAATCAGATGATACCATTATCCTGCAGGGACCTGCAGGTCCTAAATAAACACACTGCTACACACCAAGAGATTATGATTGATTCTCTGCAGAGAATCCCCCTCCAGCCTGGCAACCCTCAAGACTCACTCAGGACATCCTGCTGGAGTAACCCAGAGAAAAGTCTGATTCTGGTTCAATTTTTTAGTGAAACGTAAAATGGCTGTGTTGTGGCGCGTCATGTCATTTTCTGTTCACACCGCCAAATGTGTCATGAAGACATAAGCAACTCATAAGGAGCAGTACTGTATGAAACCATTCTAGGGTGTTTTTTTCTCCACCCATAAATTCTGGGAATCCTGACTTGTTCACACACATCAACCCATGATGACATGTATCACGACAACATTGCTGTGTGGGCTTACACAACATTGGAAAACAATAGGTGTGGGTGTTGTGACGTGCATCAGATTGTGTTGCTGCCTCAGGTTTCTACAAAGTAAGCTTACTGTTGACCAGACAACATTTGGAGTTTGCTGACTGTATACTTCCTGCCAATGGATTCAGGTTTTATACATTAGGCTTTGATTTTTTTAAATCAAAGAACCATATGTTCTAGCACCGGGTCCATCTAAGCTTTCAAGAGCAAAACTGTCGCTCGCCGACGGTAACATTAATATTAATGGTATGGAATGGAATGGTTGTAAGTGGGAACAAAGAAGTCTGAAGCTTCTATAGCACTAGATACAGTGTTTGGGCACTGTCAACAAAGAAATTACATCAGAATTGGGGAAAAAAAAATTGGACTGGACAGTTGTCAGGGGAAGATTTCCTATCAATCATAGACAATCACATCCCAGTCTTAAAGAATGGCCGTCATTTTGAACGGACACTTTGTCCAAGTGCCAAATTAGCTTTGATAAGCTAGCCATTTTAATAGTAACTGGCTAGCATGGTCCTTGCAGACAGGTGCACACTGGTGCATTATTATGCTCACGTTTCCACTGTTGTCTATTTTCAACATGTCTCCTCTCCTGAGATTTTAGAACTTCTCCTTGATTGCTTCTTGTGTTGCCTGTGAAGACAGTTATGTCTTTTGTGTTTCTAGAAGAGTTTTCTCATGTCTGACACACAGTGAGTGTGCCTGGATGTACAGTTGGAGGCCTGTGTGTGTGTGTGTAATGCTGGAAAGCTTGCTGCAGCAAGGGCAGTGGAAGTGAAGCCTGAGGCTCAGTCAGAATGGCATGGCTGGATCTAATCTGCAGGACAATAGGCAGTGCCTGCCTCTGAGCGGCCCATGCAAATCTAATTGGAGACGGCATTATGCTGCTGTAATTGGCTCTTTTGTAAACAAGGGTGGTCTGTCCAAAATAATTTCTCAACTCGGGGAAAAGCTTCTCACACCTAAGACAGCTCCACAAAGGGTATGGTATTGATGTGTGTGATGGGAGGTGGTTGTACCCTCAACAACATCATGACACCAGATGACTTCATCAATATTAGCTATCTAACCTGTGGACTGCTGCTGAGTGAGACAGCGAAGAGTGAGCCCACAGAGAGCTGTTGATTCAGACCAGCCGAGCCTAAACTCCCCTTGGAGGGCCAAAATGAAAACCTAATGGTGGGCCATGGGCTAGAAGCAAACAACTGTTTCATTGTATTGTATTGTATTGTATTGTTTTGCATTGTATTACATTGCATTGTATTGTGTTGCACTGTATGATCCACCAGTTGACTGACTTCCTGTGCGAGGTGTCTGTCTGCCTGCCATGTTCAGATTATTAAAAATAATTATTAATTAGGGATTTTATACATTTACAGAGAATTTGACCTCACAAAAAGTTAAACCATCATCAAAACAATATATTTATAGATAAATCCATTTTAAAAAAATAATAATTTTGTTCGTTTTTTTTTGCTGGAAACATATAATGTGTAAAGAGAAGTAAAGAGATGCTGGTCATCACAGACTGGATGTTGAAACATCCTGATGCCACATACAGAGACTACGACTGAAAATGCACCCAGTGGTGTGACATGTGGAAGTTGAGGAAGGTTCAACTTTATGCAAATATCTCCTGGCATGCTTGTGCCTGTACACCATTTTGTGTTCTCTTCACTGGGCTGGATTGATCGGGTAGAGCTCACAGTGAGTGACAATACAGGCAAGCTTCAAGCACAATAACAAGTATCTCACAGTGTGAAGTTTAACCACTGTTACTGCTGAGGACAACACCAGAGATGTTAAGAATTATAACAACCAAAGCATCATTGTATAAAGTGTAACCTCCTGATGTGAAATTGAAGGTGTGAAGGTTTTAGTGGCATCTAGTGGTGAAGTTGCAGATTGCAGCCAACTGAATCCTGTGAAAACCAGGAAAGGTCCAGTGTTTGTCTGACTGTGGGCTACTGTAGAAACATGGCAGTTCAACATGGACTCTTTGGAAGAGGATGTGGTCCCTCCTTCCAAGAGGTAACAAAAACACGATTCTTATTTTCAGCTGATTATACTCAGCTGAAAGCATAGTTATGATTATTATATCCCATTTCTGCCATTATACGGCGTACTTTACATCATTTTACAGAAGGTGTATTCATGTTCACTGCAGTGTAATATAAAATAAATGCCTGAGAATAAAAAGGCATGGTTTCTCTTTTTTCTGCACAGGCTCATTTAAAAACTGTTGCTCTAAAAGCGTGTGGCTCCAGCACAAACCAAACACAGACTTTATTTACTCTATAACTTTTCCAGTTGTTATTTTGTGTCCGTTTGTGCCTCAACTATAAAATGTATTTATATTTCTGAAACATATCTGAAACATTTCCAGTAACATTCTGTGACAGCGACAATAGACAGTGCGGGTCTAGGCTTGCATAAGTCACTGAGAATTCTATAGCCGTGCCTTCCTCCAGTAAATTTAATAATAGGTGGCCAAACCAGTTTAAATCATAAACAAACAAGAAGGATCTGATCGTCCCACAACAAAATATAAAGCCAGAGGAGAGGCTGGGTATAAAGAAGTGACTCTGGCTCAGCAGAGATGGTAAAGTTTGTGGCCTGAATTCATTTGATGAAGTAGGTTGACCAGGGCCAGGCCAGGATATTAGACAGACAGCCGGCAGGATATGAGACAGACAGACTCAATGCTGCCAAACACAGAGAGGAGACTTCAACCACTTTGTTCTGGCCACACAACCTTTAAAATCTTCCTTTGCTTTGCTAATGTGAGAAACAACTCACCTTATAGATGAGAACATGTAAATTAAATAACATGTCAACTAGAGGTTGAACGATTCATTGGTTTGGTTGATTTACCGGCAGGGGATGTTTTACAAACTATCATCAGCAGTGGAACTTGTCAGCGGCTGGTGCACACATGAATCATCAGCCACCATCAAACCTACTGACCCCCACTGACCCATTTTTGTTTGCTTCCTGCTTCCTGCGTAGAGTTTTGTTGTTGAGATAAGGGCTCATTTATCATTAGTTAGACTTCGAACTTCAAATCTGAAGTATCTGTTTGTTAGTGGTTTTTAAGGTGTCATGTACTGAAGGACATTGTAGGGTTGACTGATGATGGTCTAAGGAGGGAGAGTGTTGACTGTTGTACAGACTGTTGAAAATTTGTGATTTGGGGTTATAGATATGTTCCAAATAATCATTCTTAAATCAACCTTTAAAATCAGTCTACCTCTAGATTAAACATATAGACTTTTCATCCAGCACATGAATTCAAAGATCACGTGTTGAAAAAAAGCTATATTTTCCTTTCTACAACATGACCAGTTACTGGGCTACAAACTGCTAAACCAGACATTGTATTTCCAGCATTACTCTCCTGTTTCTCATTTGGAAAATGACCAAATTGAAAAAAATGAACATGTCGACAGATGTTTCTCTTTTCCAAACCACTTTCTCCAGAACATAGCAGCGTTGTGAGTAAGCGGGGTGAGTTGTTCTTATGGAGAAACCCCACAGGACACACGACACAAGCATTGACATGTTCCTGTCAGTTCACTGTGGCACAACAAGAAGTTAATCTCAATCACCTAATCTGACATTATGCAATCCTGTCACACTTTGACACAGTGTGAACTGTGTCCATGCAATTCTATTCAATACTGCCTCTTCTGTTCGAGGCTGCTGCTACCAGCCTGACCAGCAGCCAGATAAACAAAAATCACAGAGAAAACATAGTGTAAAGAAACATGTATTGCATGATGTCGGCATATTAAAGCTTTGGCAGTTCAATTTACTATCGATTCCCTCGTGCTCCAGGTCACTGCTAGTCTTGATGATGAATAAATTGGCAGAGATTGCCTGTTCACAGACGAGCTGGAGAAATCTAGACAAGGAAACTGACCTAGTAACACAATCCCCTCCTCCAGAAAGCTACACTCCACTGTTTCCATGACAGCAAAGCTCTGAGCCCGTATTGATCACATTGCTAAAAATAAAAATGTAGGGATTAAAGTGAACGACTGTTACAGCTTTCACACTTTTTTTTTTTTTTTTTAAATCTGATGATACACAATTGAATTTATCATTTTCATCATTCAGTCGAACCATAATGTCAAGCTTCCCTAACAGTTGTGCAGAGCTCTCATTTCAAATGAAAACACAGAACTTTTAAAGCCGCTCTGGAGTTTTCATTAAACATAATCATGACTGGTGTGTTAACTGCATGACAAATTAATCATCATCATCATCACACAGGGCCAAATCTTAAATTTAAACAGTCTGGCATGGTGTGCGCTTCACGACACACTGCTACTACACATGATTCAAGCTTCACGAACGATAAAGACAGAGCAGCATCACTGATGTCTGTTAACTCAATGTTCTTTAGTCAAGCTCAGTTAAAAACACAGACTCATCAATATGTTACTGTGTCGTCCACTATCCAGCCTGTTTGTAACCAGTACTGACGCCTCTGTCTGGTCTTGAGGGCTGGTGTAGCACATAGTAGTTGAGATCTGTGCATTATTTAAGAGTGAAGTGCACCTGAAAGGAGCTCATCTTTATTTCCTGTGCTATCGAATCTGTGTGATGACGCATCCGTTTCCTCAGTTATATTTGTGCCTTGCGGGACAATAAGACGACGATGACCTTGATAAGTGCCATTATCACTCGGTGCGACCACTGGATAAGAGCTCTTATTACACCCGCATGCTGAGGGCACTAATAAAAGGAGGAATGTGAACAGGCCCTTTGGTTTGTGTGTTCGCTGAGGAATGGACAGGACTGGGTGACAAGGAGCAGAAAAGGCCATTTGTTCCCTCCAGCCGGTCCCTCGATCCAGATGTCTTCTTTCTTCTTTAGCTCAGGCTCCAAGGGAGAGATGGGAGATATGTGTTACGACTCAATTACAGACGAGAGTCGGGGCCACATTCTCAGCTTTCTCACAGCCTTTAGTAAACCTAACACCACCTCAAAGTCTGAACTCCGAAACAGTTTCAAACTGAGATGAATACTTTCATACCTTCAGTGTCCGATGAAATCTACTGAGTGAGAATGTGTCAGTTTGTGAAACAAGGCCTTTTATCTCATTAATAAAAATACATAATGAGCCAAGAGCTGCTAATAACAACAGAAGCAAGCATAAGAAAATACTCACTCTAAAATAACATATTTTTCCTGACCCTTGATTTGTTTTTCTTCCCAAACATCCTCCCACCTGGAGGACTTGTGGGACCCACCGGATTCCCTGATCAGATTTCAGCCTCTGGCGGACGTGGCCTGAAGCCTGAAGTCCTTATCTCACAGTTTTTAACCTAGCAGCCTCTCTTTTGATTCACCCGTGCCAAAATGGAACCTTGTCGGGGGGGACAGGCAGGATATCTTCCGGCCTGAGGGACAGCCCCAAACACAGTGAGAGTTGTTCAAATAAGTGTTCTAGAAAAAGCCAAAAAAGCCTATTGAAAGCTTATCTCTGAAGTCCCAGTTAATGATGGAGCACCAGCTTTCCCTGTAATAACTAACATCATCGGTGGAGGTTCATGGTACAGTCACATAAAAAGAGCCTTTGTCCTAGTGTCATTAGTTGCAGCGTCTACTTATTTTTTATTAAATTAGGAGCCGGTCTCTCTGGTGGAGTGTTGAAAAGAAGTCCTCTGAAAGTCCACTGTAAAACAACTGCCACAGAACAGAAAGGAAGCTGATGAAAATTCATGAACTGCACACTCAACATACTAAAAGGGGCTAGTATATGTCTTAAAAGCTTGTCAGGTGGTCTAATAGTTTTGGAGACCCCCGTCCCATAGCACCGTTCAAAGTCAGCTTTGGGGAGAGGGGGGCTGTATCTGAACACTGTCACACCTTTATTCCACGGGGCACAACTCTGTAACGTCTCCTCACCAGTGTTTCATAAGTGCAGTGTTCTGGGTACAGTGGTGGCTGCAACATTTTTTTTTTTTGGTCTTTTTCAAGCTTTATTTTGGACAGAGACAGCTGAAGAGTGACAGGAATGTGGAGATAGAGATGGGGAATGACATGCAGCAAAGGGCCACAGGTCACATTCGAACCCTGGGCTGCTGCTCAGCCTTCGTACATGGGGCGGATGCTCTACCAACTGAGCCAACTGACATCCTGTGGCTGCGACTTTCTGAAGCATTTACACCCTGCTCACACCATCATTCTTTACAAAACTGTCACTATCACTTCATATGAACATCCGAGTGAAACACCATGAATGCAACCACAATGACGTGACACACAAAAGCAGAAGTAGACATTTGTTTCACTTCCCTCTTGACGAGGATGCACCAACAGATAGACTGTGTTCAGCCAGTCTTCCATCAGGTGAGTTCACTGAACTCTCACCGGCACCACAGGTGACTGCACAGAGGTCTCGATCAAACTCAAACTATGGGTCAACAAAGCTCGACACAAAAAACTTCAGGACTACAACAGCTGCTACTCTGCACGCAGTCTCCGTCAGCCCTTTTATCTCAAACACATACGCTCAACTAAACACACCTCATGTTCATTTACCTGTGCGTGCCTCATCGTGCAGCAAACAAATGAACAGATATCTTGCAGTTATGGCATCATAGTTTCGATCATGAGTTCTTTCACTTATAAAAGACACTGTGGTAACTGTGAAGTCAATGAGTCAAGAAACACAGGCAGATGATCAGACATGTCTGAAGCAAACAGCACAGCTGACATGTTGCAGTCAGTACAGTGAGCAGGAAGGGGCAGTGTAAACTGTGATGGAACATGGATACAACACTTCACCTGCCTATTAACTTAATGACTACTAATGTTGACTGAAGAGTCAAAACAAAATATCACTGGTGCAACAATTAGTGACTAATCAATAAGTCCAGGTGTCTCTCAGGACCAGGGACAGAAATTGTGTTGCATATTAAACTGGGCCTACAATAGCATGTAGGGAGGCTATAATACTAGCTCACCTGACTGCACAAGGATTCATGGTTAGTATCATGACTGTTGTGTAAAATGTAATTGTATGTAGTAATATATTAGTTAGTTTATATTTGTGTGTGCGTGTGTGTGTGTGTGTATATATAGACAAAACCATTGATCAGATAAGAATTGGCAGATTAAATGATAATCAAAAAAAGTTAGCTGGAGCCCTAATCCCGGCCCAGTGTCCATGCAGATGTGTGTACTGATACTGGGTGATTGTGGTATACAGGTGAAGGTGAACTTCTATTAGAAAGGTTCAGTTCAATCACCGTACTACTGGGTGGAAACAGAATGTACGGTATGGAAAATGATAAAATGTATGAAGGTAAAATGCTGAATAATACACCATCAAAGTCTACAGGTCTACAGAGGGGACTATTCCTGCAGTGACTTTCCGCATGTCAGACCAGCACACACTCATGTCAACACAAACTTGACGTGCAAACCCTACTTTCATGTTGTATTTAAGAAAAAGTACCAAAATATCCAGTGAACACAAACAGAGAGAGGCGAGTCCCTGAAGGTGGGGTGACCGATCTCTTCTGTGGACGTAAAGAGAGCAGACTGGAGCGATGAGTGTGACGGGATGGATGTGCTCTGTAATGTGGTGTAATGTTGAAGACTCAGGGTGTGTGTGTGTGATACAGTGTAGTGTGACAGAGGCGTGAAGCCACTAGGATGTGCACCCTGGCACCGCAATAGAGGGACTCATCTCCCTTAAAATACCAGTCCACTACCAGGAAAGGCTGTGATCATCCTTCAGACACACCTCCGGCTGTCCAGAGTACAGCAGCACTTTTGTCCATGGATGATCTCTCTGGCTGAGGCTGACTTCATATGCAGTACACAGACTCACTGATGAACTGAAGCTTATAGGACATTTATATGGTTACTAATAGCAACAGTGGCATCAGCCCAGCCCTCTGACTGAAACACTGGAATACCAGACTGAGGGTTTTTTCCAAAGTTTGATCAGGTGTGATGTGGATGAGGCGGCGCTGTCACAGCAAGATCGCAGCAATCACTCGTCATTCTAAGAAGAAGGCAACAGCTGACAGCTGCTTCATTACTGTCTGCCTGCCTGCAGAGGAGTCGACCATGGGCGGATCCACGGCATGAACTGCTTTCTGACATCAAGGCAAGAGCCTAAATTAAAACCTTCCATGAAAGCGAAGGGAAAAACTACCCAATATTGGTCATTTTTTTCTTCTTTTTTTTATTGTGGAAGGTAATTATAGCCGTGCGGTGGGCAACGGCATACTTGTGGAGTCCTGCTGGTCCATGGATCTAGCATTTAGTGAGTGCCGCCCAAGGAAGCTGAAGGAAGAACAGGAACTGGGACGTGGGTGTAGGAGAGCTCCGAGACAAGTGTTTCCACACACACACACACACACACACACACTCAACAACTGAAAGTGAATATGTTTATGCAAGCCTATAATCTGCACCTCAGTCCCTGCCCTAAACAATCCCTCCATTCCAAAAGCAAATCTGCCTTTGAAGTCCAATTTCTCACTCTGCCATGTTTAGAGCGCTCATCATCACCATGTGTGTAAATTAAGAGAGGAAGTGCATCAAACAGCACCTGGCACTGTTTCATCCTGCCAGAAGCTTTTAAATCCTCCTGAGGATGAAGGAGACAAAGATGAGAAGAGAGATGGAAACAGAACATGTCCTCCCTGAAGGTGGTCTCCACCACCTCCCAAAAACAAGGCTGAAATATCCAGAAACAGGATCTGACTGTTCGAGTAATGTACAAAGGTCTGTCAAGTTCATTGCTTTTCAAACACTGTGTTTGAAAAAAAAAAATACAAACGAGACAGACTCTAGTTTGATCCTAAACAATCATAAGAATATCACAGAAACCAGCATGAACTGCTGCTAGAAGATGGGATGTGAATTGTGATCCACAATTTAAAACTCAGCTATTAGAGGCCTGCACAATGCTCATGCAAGTAAGTTTGGACCAAGCACCTACATGCGGAAGACAATGCGGAAGTGGTAAACAGAAGTGAGTCAGTCCATAAGTCCCCATGTTCAAATGTCCAGCTTCACAGCAGAAATAAACATGTTTACAGTCTGGTACAAAAAACAGTTTTGGTCTCTATAGCCAATTTCCTGTTCAAATGATATTAAGGCTTAAAGTTATGCAGAATTAAGAGTGTAGACACTTTGAGTGACAGGTATGTGTCATTATAGATGGTTTGTTTGTCTACAACCAGTGCTACGATGAAGGCAAACACATTCTATCCAACCGTGCCAAAGACAACAATACAAGGCTATTGACAACACAAATCCAGTAGGTGAATATCAATTTTCAAATCATGTGACCAGCAGTGCTTATGTGTTCCTCCACTGATAAAGGACATAACCTAAAGCCAACCTCAGTACAGTACAGTAAAATAGATTTTCCTAAAATAAATGACCATAACTCTTCTGGGCTGCTGCTGGCTGTGAAACACCATCATTTCTTTATGCCATTTGATGGCTAGGTGTTTGACGTACACTATACTTTATACATCAAGCGTGTGTCATTTTTTTTTGTGTGTGAATGTACTACACAGTGAAAAACACAGCCCAGCCCCAAACTCCACTCCCACAGCAAGTTTCACATTTCCACTGTGTTTGGAGTAAACACAGAGAAACTGGTTTGCAGTATGTGAGGATGATAGATACCCTGAACAGACAACACACAGCAAAGCTGCCCACAGAAGCTCCCACCTCATCCACAGAAAGTCTGTGCAGACAGAATCTGTGCTCAGCATCACCAATGAATTACAGATTCATTCCAACAGATTGACTGATGCTGAGCTGACTTTCTCCACACAAACGGTGTTTCCATGAGCCAGGATCCAGACAACACCAAGTTTCATCCAACCTGAGAACGGAGCAGAGCAAATCTAACTGCAGAGCAGAGAGGCGGAACAGGCTCTTGAGTTCCAGGAGTGTTTAGGGAATTCAACTGTGGAGCTCAAACATGCGTACGGTGATCAACACCCCCCTCTCCAGCCCTGTGGCCTGCCCGGGGGAGGGGGGGGGCACTAATTACAACCCTGTGCCTGTTTGATCCCACCGAAAGGATGGCCCTCCGACCCCCAGGTAAACGGGGCAACAGCTGTAAGCTGATGGTTATGGCTCCTGGTCCAGATGTCACCACTAACACATGGAGACAGATTCCTTCCAGCAGCCATGTGACAGGCACCGGCTGCTGACACTGACGGGAAATGTTTGTGGCCTTTTCCGCAACCTGTGGCCTCTTTGTTTGCATCTAACGTGAGAAGGACTTTGTTGATTGATTCAGATGTTATAACCTGAGTTGGTCTAAATAAAGGTTTGTTGTTTGATGAAGCACGTTGTGTCTCATGTCACATGGCAAAATGCTAAACTTTAGTCAGTTTCATTTCCTTCAGTGGCCAGATGTTTGTTGTCAGTAGGAACATCCTAAAGGCTTAAAAAAAAAAAAAGTAGAGGAGGGGTCACTGTTAGCTGATTACATCATAATGCATCAAAAACATTAGGGAGCACTTGATGTTTCTGCAGTGTAAATCATGAATAGCTCCTAAGCTTGTTTTCTTGACCCTAAAACTGACACAACCCAGATCTGTTAAGGATTTACCAGCAATGTTATTTTCCAGCCTGATCCAACTAAAGCCGATCAAGCGAGATCCCAATTGGTTCATGCAAAAATGTAATGGTCGTCCTGTGAACTCGATCTGTGATAGCTGCCCACCTTACAGCTGGCTTACTGACTGGCACCTAGTCCCACAAACTTGATCTGGATTGTGATGTTGATGCAATTCTAGCAGTAGTGTAGTAGTGAATGATCCTCCTGCCAAAAACAGACGTCCTGACAGTAACAGTGTGGGGGAGACACAGAGGAGGCCCAGGCTGTTACATCAGAGTCCAGGTTAAGGGCAGCAGGTTGCCTGGCAGCACTGATGGATAGCTGTGGGGGATGGGCTGGATGGTACTACCACAAAGTGGATTTACAGAGCTTTGCACTGTCTTCATGGTACCATCCATTCACACACACACACACACACACACACACACGCACACCCCTAGAGAGGACAAGAAGAGGACGGCAGCTGTGTCTCAAGCTCCTCTTCAACTTTTGCACTTTAGATTGTCGGTGGTCACTTCTTCACCACAACCAACAAACAAGAAGGAATATCCATGGCTAGGATTACATGTTACTGTCACTCTGTGGACAGAGGAGACAAAGGAAACAATACAGTCTAATTACAGTCTCTGTCCTGGCAAGTGCCCAGCGTAAAGTCAAAAGTGCCTGTTCCACTTAAAGGCTCGACATCATGTTGGCTTAACCAAATCAGATGAACTCACTGTACTTCTTCTGTATGAGCAGCCTGAGCTGTTTCAATAATTTAGCACAAGTAAAGTAGTAAAGTATTACTTTACAGTAAAGTAGTAAAGTATAGCAACACTGAACAAAGAGCAGTGGATTAAACACTAGACTCACTGTGGCCAGTCTGTCACTGGCCTCTGCATTTATTTTGCTCTAACCTCTGTGCTGAAAGCGTACTTAGCCATCAACACTGAGCTCCTTATCAAACCCAGACTTCTGCAGGCTCTCCCTAATTTCTTGTCTTGCTGCTGGCCGTGGTGACCAAACCCACAAAGACAACTAATGGAAATATCAAACAATGGTGGGTTTCTGAGTTGAAAGAAGTGAACACAACTAACAGAGCCAAACTAAAACAATATGATTATTGCTGATTTAGTGAAGCAAACACAAGGCAGACCCAGAGCAGACATATCACAGTTGTTGGCTTGAGGAGAACGCTCATTTTTCTTTTCTTCGTCTTTTTTTGTGTTTAGGTTTAATGCTAGCACTATGTTTGGACGGCTGCCACACAAAGATTTTTCATGATGTCTCACTTGCTCATGGTGGAATTGTTGGGTCTCTGTAAATAATATTATAAAGAGTACAGTCTAGACCTGCTCTGTATAGAAAGTCACGAGAACACTTCTGTTATGATTTGTCGCTATATAAATAAAATTGAGCTGACTTACTAAACTTTGTCTAGTCCTGGGGAGGATGTGTGTGTTTTAGCACTATAAATGCAAAACATGGCTCCTCACTGTTTGACCACTGTTTTTATTTAGGGACTATTTTCCATCAGGGACTACGGGGAGCAGAAATTGGTAGCATGTCTCAAACCTTGCCTGAAGTCTTGGTCATATTATATTTCTGATCCATGAATTCAATAAATCTGGTTCCATTCACTTGTTTTGGGGCGCGTTGTCAACTTCACTTAAAAAACAAAATCTGAATGGAGCGCTGGTAATTTCAAAACAAAAACAAAACAACAACTGGCACTGCTTTGTGAGAGCAGCTTGGTGTGTGGAAACATGGAAACATTGGTGTATGGATAAAGAGAAGATGTGATAGTGGCAGATTTGATGACATTCTGGGACCTACTTTCACTTCTCACTTTATTTGTGGCAGTGTCGACATAATATCTACAGGCAGCTGCCAGGGCATGACAGTAACAGCTGATGAGTTGTCAGTGGCAACCATTTTTAGAAAATGGAAACCAATTCTTGGCCTTTGGCTGCTGTCAGCGACTTTCTAACATTAAAAACAGGGACAGCAAGCAGCAAAACACGCACCTCAAGAGGTTCAGGGTTCCGTGAACCAGACAATGCTGCACACGCATCGGTGTGTTTGCTCGCGTGCACACAGGCATCTGTTTTAGAAACAATGGTGAGCAAATGAACTTGTTTGGCTGTCTGAAGAATGTTCATCTAATCCGACAGCATCACAAACCAACGGTCAAACTGAATCTGAAAGGCAGAAGACGGATGAACCAGCTACCAGTGATCTGCTGGGTTCATTTCTGACTGATCTTTGAAGAAGCTGACAACAGCTGCATGACAGGGATTCTGTAGAGCGGACATGTTAAGCAATAACACTTAAGTATTAGAAAAAACATAAAGAACTTTGTTCAGTACCTGTAATAAAGCTTTTAAACATTCCTTCATGTCGCATCTTCATTACTAAATACTAAAAACTGAAGGTAACAGAGCCAGTTCACTACACATACAGCATTTCTTTTAAAACAATGACTTACATAACTTTTATTTGTATCTCTGCTGTATGTCTTATATGAGTAGTATATTGCTGCCTTCTGGATCCAGGTGGAAGTCCACTAATTCATTCCATTATTTTTTTTTTTTAGGTATGGCTGCAAATAACAATTATTTTTATTTATTGATTAACCTGTCATTCATTTTCTTGATTAACCCATCAGTTGTTTGGTCCATAAAATGTCAGAAAATGGTGAAAAATGTTGATCACTGTTTCCCAAATGCCAAGGTGACGTCCTTGAAAGTCTACATTGCATAGGTATTCAGTTTACTGTCAGAGGATCAAAGGAACTAGAAAATATTCACATTTTTGGGCTCACATCTTCACATCTTTGTGCAGTGGAGAGAGAGGTGGAATGACACGCAGAAACCCTGCAGTTGAGGACTGAGCCTCTGTACATGGAGTGCATACTCTACTAAGTGAGCTACCAGGGTGCCCCAATTCACATTTGAGAAGCTGAAATCAATCAATCAATCAATCAATCAATCAATCAATCAATCAATCAATTAGAATTTGGACATTTATTTCTAGAAAAAAAAGACTGAAAACAATTAATCAATTATCAAAAAAGTTGATATTTGATTAATTCATTGACTAATCATTGCAGCATGATGAGGAGGAATATAACTTTACATTTGCATGAAAATTGAAAGCCAGTAAATTCAAATCCAGCAAGTTTTTGAAGCTATTTATCTTTTACCCCAAATAAAATCATTCAGATACCAGAAGTGAAACACAAACTGTCCGATCTGAATCATTGAACAAACTGGATGTAGGAGACCATGTTAATAAGCTCTCATCCACATCCTCATTCAAATTGGCCGTAATGTGTCCAGAGTCACAGCTACCGCGGCGCACAATAAACAAACACAATCACAGTTCACCGACTGTAATGAGGTCTTCCACTTCCTAATGAAATATTGTTGTTGGAGGAAGCTCATGTGGTGCCAGGGAGTGCATTAGCCAGGGCTCCAAAGGAAGAAACCTCTTATTGTCCTCAGAGGAAACATCCAGCAGCCCCACTAAATAAATAGCAGCACTGATTGTACATGTTTTATTAGGCTGGCTGAGGGCACACACACACACACACACACACACACACACACGTCCCCTGGCTCTGTTATCTTTTACACTTCCTCATCTCAACTCTGTTATTATTAGCTAAATGAAATCAAGCTGGAATAACTGGTTTATCCTCTCTGTGGAGTGAGCAGATGTACCAGATGTCCACTATGTCAACTATTAAGTAGCAGTAGTGGTACATATACAGACCCAAATACTACAGGATGAGTTGAAGTCAAGCGTCTTCAGCCTTCGGCCATGTGGACCTGACAAAACTTGCATAATGTCACACACAAACGGGTTAGCTAACTCTGCGATTTCCTTGACAGGTATGCTTGCATGTGGCACTCTAAGGCTCCGTCATATGACTATCTGTTAGTGTGATGAATGGTGGAAATGCATCAGTGTGAAACTGCTCTCGGGAAGAGGGACACAAGACGAGGTGTGGCATGCAAAGGCTAGTCATCAGCAGCTGTGTGCCTATGTGTCCATGCAGTGGTGCTCTCCAAAGCCCTCTTTTTTTCTTTTTTAAGTTGGAGGGAGAAAGCGAGTGAGTTGCTATGATTCATGTCTGTTTTTTACCAATATATAGAGGTAATAATGCAGTAAAGAGCCAGTCTTACTGCAGGAGAAAAGAGGGCACTGGCAGGTAATGAAAGGGAAGTTTAAAGGAGCAGCTGCAGAAGGTTTTATTTGGAGTGCCAGCCACAGTAGCTCTTTCTAACACGTCTTTCAAAATGCATTAATAGTTGTGCTGGAATTTCCTTGAGACATTCTGAGGGAGCGGCACCTCCCTGTCGCAGAAAAAGGCTGCGACAGGTTAAGATCTCCTCTCAGTCAGTCAATTTGTTGCTACTATCCTTTGAAAAGAGGCCACCTGTCCCATGGCGACTGTATTCAACTCCCGGTCGGGTTTAAACTGTGTCAATATGCAGCAGAGAAGTGGGAGAATATCATGCCTCGTCTGTGGACAGACTGACTTTCATGTCTCTTCTCGAATTATGCACAAAGACAGTGAAGCTTTTTTCGTCCAACACTGGATACTTCACTAATTCCAACACACTCATCTACTGACCAGAATGACAACATGATGAGAGGAGGGTGCAGTACAGATTATACACATTTGGTCAAAGAAAAGGAGGCCAAAAAGTCCAAATATAGTAACTGGCCTGTAGTAAAATTAATGAAATTGTGTGTCAGGTCAGTCTTCTTTAGCTACTACCAAGCGTCTATGCTTGCTGATCCCATGGCTGTACTTCAGGGTGATAGTATTCTCCCTCCACATAGCAACAGAAAAAAGAAGCTTGAAGTGGAAGCTCGAGTGTCAGCTTTGAGGATTTGCCTTGTCATAACCTCTGGATTTGGTGAGACGACTATTTCCGCTGAGGAAAGCAGAGAGAGACAGAGAAAGAGAGAGAGAGAGAGAGAGAGAGAGGGGGGTGAGGAGATGGAAAAAATGAGCGCACTCGAGACAGTCTGCACAGGTTAGAGAGAAAAAAGGAGGGGAGCCGGAGAGCTTGAGAAGCAGCAGATGGGTTAATTTGAGGAGTGACGAGACATGTCATGATCGATGTCATTATCAAGTAGAAAAAAACAGATTGTGCTTCAGGAGAGAGAAGTTTCCTCACTCTCACTCTCTGTGTGTATATGAAGCCAGGCCAGTCTTACTGGTCCTTAACAGTTGTCCAGACTGCAATAAAACAACTGCATTATTAAACAGCAGCTCATGCTGACATGTCAATAATTGAAGATGTTTGATGTGGGTACACTCTTGAGCTGTTAAAGGAGCTGTGAGGTGACTCATGCCTCGACTAAATGTCGCACTACCACAAAAAAAAAACAAAAAAACAAGGCCAATAGAGCTGCTGCCACTTAAAGAAGATCAACGGCATCATGGAAACCACAACAAATGAATGTATTACACTGTCACTGCCCTGAGTGGAGGATCCTGGAAGCCCCGGTGTCCTCCTCCTGCTGCTACAGCTGGGCACGGCCCACATCTCAGTCAGCACGGACTACTGGAAGATGATGAATCGCCTATTCAGACCCAGCCAGACGGAGACGACGACATCAGGGACAGATTCCAGTCAGCACAAAGTCAGCCTCGTGCTCCACGAGGCCTAATGAGTTTCCAATGGCTTTCTTCTTTTTTTCCCTCTGCAGCCTTGGGACTGTCGGCTCTGCCGGACTGCCAGCCTTGCACCTCAAAGATTCATCGTCTAAGAATGCGATCAATCCGAGCTACGCTACGCTAACGCGTGAAAACATACCGGCACCCACGATGATGCAACCCCCCTCTGGACCAATCATTGACAAATATGACAAGTGGTGTTATTTATTAAATGCTGCCCTTGAGTGGACATGACCTCCTTGAATGTACCTCTCTCTCTCTCTCACTCTCTCACTCTCTCACTCACACACACATACACACACACACACACACACACAAACACACAGTCTGTCTGAATTAAAACAAATGATAGGCTCATTGTGGTTTGGACACAAGGTGCCATCCTGCACCGGTGAACCGGCACACTGGAGCACACTGAGGTTATTTTCGACCGTGCCGGTTTGGTATCTCGGTGACTCACCATGCACCTGAGTCGGAGGACAGGCGTGGTATCCAAGTGGGCCATGAGTGCCCCCCCCCCCGATGCTCCATGCAGGCTGCACTTCAAGGCAAACTGCACTGTGCTGCTGGATTCACAAAAATAGAGCCTGGTCCTCAGAGATTTATCACAATACTGAACTGTCACACTATGTGGGAAGAACCCAGATTTATTTATTTATGACAGTAAATTGGAACTTTTTCACAGTACTAGAAGTCTTTTTTTCACAGCACTGCCCTTGCACAGACCAAACAGTGGGTGGTTAGTAGTTAAAATCTGGATTCCAAGCAAAAATGTGTGAGGATTTGCTGCTTTTCCCTGTTTTACATCATAAAGAGAATATCTCTGCTTCTTGGACAGAACGAGACGTGTGAACACGTCACCTCGTCCTCTGCTTTGTTCATTATAGAAATAATCATCTGCAGTCTTAATCACATCTCTGTGCTGTAGAACAAACCAGCATAGCTCCACGATGCTTTCATCTGTTTACAGTAATTACACCAACACCCAAAAATGAATGCAGTGCTGATTGATGGACGTGGAAACACTACACATAGCACCTTTGAGGCATCATGCCTGAGGACAATCGTCCTCCTGTCTCTGGGCTCTGATCCCTTCCTTCTCTTAGGCATCCTCACCTCTCCCCTCGAGCCGTTCCTCTCGCGCAGCAACCTGAGCCCCTCCGCCCAGCACCAACCTGCTGCAGCTTACAGACAAAGGCAGCTTTCTAATCCCGCAGCCACACACACAGCACTCCGCACAAGGAACGAGGAATTCCTTCTGCTTCAAGTGCATATGCATGAACACATACCTTACACTCTCAACCACAGTATCGGACTTTTTTCTTTTTTTTTTTCCAGTCCTGGCACACTGAGCACAAACTGTGTTCTTTATATGAGCAGGTCCATTAGGCCTCCCCAAATCTTATTATGCCCCCACCACCCACACATGTTTTGAGCTGATCCCTGGAGAGGAAACCAAGAAAACCCTCATAGTCGGCTCTTGAAGACAATAATACAGCCTACTGACAAGCAACAGTTCCTGTCTTGGGGGAGTTTGTGTGTGTTTGTGTGTGTGTGTGTGTGTGTGTGTGTGTGTGTGTGTGTGTGTGTGTGTGTGTGCAGATACAGTCAGTACAGATTAAACTGATGACTTTGGTATGGTTTTTCCTGGGAGGATGCAGGAATTCAAAGAATGTCTGCGTTTCATTTTTTTTCACAGTGAATTCACATAAACGGCCCGTTTTGACTTTACAGCATTTCAACATGGTAATGAGAGAGGAGACGGTTTTATCTCCTCAGTCTGCATCGCAGCGCAGAAAATATTCATCAAGGACCGCATTTTTTCTCGTGTGACCTTCATACACACTTCAACATGGCCCGCTTTAAAGGTTCGCCAAGACCTGGGGTGAAGCCAAGCTCAGCCAGGGCTCCTGTTTGAATCAATACGAATGTTCTACGCTGACAAACAAGAACAACATCTGATGACCATAAACAGTTATTACCTGCTCTGAACAGATGAACTGATGATGCATGCTTAGTGCTCCACTCACATCTGTTGGATCAAATTGAATAAATAATTGTGTCATTACTTTTTGTGGTTTTACGTGTATTACGATCCACACAGAAAAGGTCATCAGCCGTAACATCTGTAATCTGTCCATTATTCCCTTCTCAAATCACTATCTGTATTGACCAGTTAACTCTAGCCATCACAACATCATTAGTTATTTATCACCTTGTGAACAACATTGCTTCTTCTGCTCGACACATACCACAGGTGGCCAGAAGTAAGACAGAACACAGCTGAATTGTGGGACAGTATGTGCTGGTGTTTGATGTAGTCCATCACTGATTCAACATGAATACAAACCCTGTCCCAGCCACAGATTCCTTCAGATCAGCAGATACAGTCAGTCCCCTGTTTGCGTCACAGCGTCATGTGCCTCTGGTTTAACAGTTAACCCTCTGTGGGACAAAACGTGACAAGTCAGGGGTGGCATCCTCACATAGACTGCTATAATGAAGGAATTCCACGGGGGAGCTTTGATGATGGGTACCGCCCGGAGACTTCACCCTTCACAGCTAATGTACACAAGGTCTGGCCGAGACAGTCCAGCGCTGTTTTTAGAAGTTGAACCTCAGTTCTGTCTCCTCCTGATTGGACGCAGTTAAATTCACTTTGTAGCTCCAATTTACATATTTTTATACTAAATAGCACGCCGACGTGCAGTCACGGCCGCGCTGTGGATAAAATCGTAGCTTTATGATGCCTACGCAGTGTGACAAGATAAATAAAAAGCTTAAAGAGAGCAGCTGTGCTGTGACATCTGCTGTACTGACATTTAAAATGAGTGATCACAGAGGAAGTGCAGTATCCATTTACATCCATGTGTTCTGTATGTCTGCGCCTTTCAGACTGTACGTGAACTATATAGCGCTGATACTGGACTGAGTGGCTGACTCTAAACTCTCTGGTCTGTGTGTGTGTGTGTGTGTGTGTGTGTGTGTGTGTGTCAGTGGGGGTAGAAATGATTAGGTAAGATAACAGTGACACTAAAATGCCGCTTTCAGCAGCTACAATCCATAGTCTCAATGCCGTCTAACATCCATGTTAAATCCTCTGCACACACCAGCAAGCGGCATGCAGGTAAAAGGCCACGGTGATGTGAACATGAAGTGGTGACCTGCATGGTCGTTGTAAGACTCTTAGAAACTAATCTCCTTTAATTGGATGCTGGAGGCTTAACAACACCACTGTGATTGACTGTGATGGCTGTCATGATGAATCGAGCACGGTGAATGGACCAGCCCTCAGGGCTCCTGCTGCTGCAGCTCTGCCAGGCCCCAGCTGCCTGCCTGCCTGCCTGCCTGCCTGCCTGCTGCCCGTTGCGTCGTCTGTTTTTATTATCAATGAATTTACTCGAAACCCCAATGAACGCAGACGAATCAGCTTAACAGGGAACGTAAACAAACGATTATTTAACCTGAACCAGACAAAAAAGGACCTCACAATCAGTCAGATCTCGTTTGACTTAGTAGGCTGATCTAAATGTGGTGAACCTGAGCAGAGAGCACAACGACAGTGGCATGGAGTTCACACACTCCATCTGCTCCTAAAAAACCCATGATCATGTTGGAGCACCAGCATTATCACATTATATAAATGCTATAGATCCATTTGGGTATTACACATATTGACACATAGAGCGGTCAACAGTGGCCATATGAGATCGTACTGGGACTCGAGTCAAGTCAGTTCCATTCATCTACAGATAGGACAGGTTTAAACTCACTCTCACATGAGCTTCAGTCAAATACAATAAAAATCTGGCAGTGCATCATCTCCAAACGGCCGTGAGAGGGTCAGGACAGCTGTTCCACAGTGTTGCTGCATTTTATCTTTATTATTTTAGTTGAGGAAGCAGCCACAATGACACAGAGACTAGAGAGTCAAGTGAAGCTTCTGTGTGTTATGAGGGATTTAAAATATACTGAGAATGATCTTGTGTGAGTCATTCTAGAAATCATTTTAGAAGCTGAGTCTTCTCATGGATCAACATGCATTAACTAGTCTGCCAGCGTGCGCACTGATGGGGTGTGAAGAGGGCAATTAATGCACAGCAAATCCACATTGGTTTCTGACAAATCATCATTAAATGGGCGTTGGGCTGCGGGAAAGCAGAGGAGTCGTCGGGGGGGGAGTATGGTGGTAGCAAGCCAAGATATATTCCTACACATCCATCCGGACTCTGTTCTCCAGGCTCGCTTTCCAAATGTGCACAAACCAGAACAGAAGCAGGACAATGAGCGAATGTTTAGACGATGGCGGGTGGGTGGATCGACATGCAGACAGACAAATACATCCTGGCATGGATGGATAAAGATTATGGCTTACTGGTTAGTGTGCTGCCCCCAATGTAGGCCAACGTCAGCAGCAGAGCTTAAATCTGCTTTATCTGCTGGGCAGACGTGTAGTTGTTGCTCTACTGGATAGAGAGAGCTGCTGGAGGCTGAAGGCAAGGAGGGAGATCCTCTGACCAGTTCACACCAACCAGTACTGAAAGGCGTGTGGTGGGGAGGCTGCGTCACAGAGCAGTGATGGACAGGCAGAGGGCTGAAGCACAGGTGATAATGGCTGAACAGCAGAATGTAAAACAGGCATGGAGACACAATTTATGGACAGATCAAACCCTCGGCTCCTTACACCAAAGCACATCACAGCTACATGAGACACCTGTGCTGGAACAACTAACATATTTTACATTCCAGGCCCTCCAACCCACCAAACAAACAGTGTACATACTCCACATTGCCACTAAAACATGTAAGCGTAAGAAATATGCAGGGACAAAAAAAGATAGTTAAATCTAAAAACGAACTGGAAGAGTGTCATCAGTAGATTTCTGCCATGTGTGTCTGTGGGCATGTGGGTGGGAACCAGAGAGTGCATGGCAGGCTGTGTGTCCAATCAATACTTTTTACAATGCATGGCTAACGTGTACAAAATCAGCACTTGAATACCTAAAGTAGTGGAACAGCGTCTACCTCAGTCAGAATAAGATGTCAGCTGACTGCAGAGTGCTAAACTAAGGTCTCTGCATGTCCATCCACACACACAACCAGGTCAACTAACTACATGTTGCTTTGCTCTCGGGCTTGTTCAGCTTCTTGTAGAGAGGAGCAGATATTCCCAGCCAAGAGTCCAAAGTGGAAACTTTACAAAGCTGCTGCTGCCCCAGGCATCAGATCCAAGCAGTGTACATCATAAAAAACTACTATGCAACACTCAGACTGTGCATTTTAAATACATGCTATAAGTAAAACAGCACGTTGGGCCTCTTCCCCAACAAGCCTGTATCATGTGGAAGTTGTTAAAAAATTCTGGGTTACAAAGACATCTGTGAACTTTTGGCTCAGTTTACAGGAGCTGCAGCCCTACAGTGTGATACGGACCTCAGCTGAGGGGAGCATGTGTTTCTGAGGTTTCAAAGCAGAGGGTGCTTGAGAAGAGATATACGATGTGTGAGTTCATATTTTTATCATCTCCTCAATGTGTGTGCATTTCATTCAGTTTGGCCTCAGAATCAGCTCATGACAGTCTGAAGCAGAGTTTGGAGATGGTTGAATTTAGAGATGGTTTGTGGGGATTTGAACTAGTGGAGCTTGGGCATGTTGTCACCGTAACACACGCCTGTAAAGAGACAGAGACGGAAGATATGCTGTGAATGAGATAGATGGGTGTGATGTGCCTAACTGCTGCTTCTGCTGGTGACACAGCCACCCACCATGATAGTCACCAGATGTGGAAACACACACACACACACACACACACACACACACACACACACACACACAGCAGCTGCAGCTGGATAAGAATGGATCTAAAACTTTAACCTTCTCGTGTCACGTTTGTAATGATCTCTGGGGTTTAAGGCTGCCAAAAATCGATGATTGGAGTCACCAGTTGAGGAGTCTACAAGTCGACGATTTCATCAGTGGAATCTCTGCACTTTAGTTTTTTAGCTGCGTCATTGTATGCAGAGGAAGGCAGGCTGTAAACTTCCCAAACAGTCTCAAAATAACCAGAAAACTTACTGTGACTGAAGGAGAGGTGATAGAAACAGAGGGCAGCACGACACCGAAACCGCATGAAGCAACGAAAGGAAGCTTCGACACTCTCTGCTCAGGTGATGACTGTCAGTCGTACAACCCTCCTCTGCTGTCGTCCACTGTTATTGACTCTTCAGCTGACAGAGCTGTCAGCAGCCTAGCAGGAGAGATGCTGCGTGGTGAGCTGGGATTTTATAACTGCAGGACGCGCGCTTTTACTTTCTTTGACAGTGTCGAAATCTTCACAAATGACCAACATGAGGTAGGCTTAAATGTGAGGCTGATATAGGAGTGTAATATGGCGCTGAACTGAAAATGTCTGAAGCCCATCTGAAGCGGCTGATAGTCACCTCCCTTTGGGTGGATTTATTCCCACAAGTTTGATGACACACAGCAGAAAAACTGGTTTCCTCTGGGTAAAAGACTTTTCCTTGCTTTGATATATTTGAAGAATATCAAATACATTTGATGTTTGTGTATCTTAGTTTCAGTGGAGTATTGCCTTACAGGCAACATGTATTTTTGGGCTTTTTTTTTTGGTCAAAAGTCTTCTTGTGTTCACGTGGACAAAGTTGGAAACTTGCGAACAAATGTCTCAGCATGCTTCAAGCTAATATGTTTGCATGAGCCAGCCTGTCACAGAGAGGGGTGAGGCGCGATGCATCGTCCACATCACTCATCCCTGGCTGCCCCTGACAAAGTCTTCATTGTCTGCTTCAGGTTCCTCCGTGAACATCTAACCAATGAGGGCCGCAGCTCATCTACCCACAAACCCCATTCAGCTGCCGACATCACCAGATGGCCCAGAGCACAAAAGCCTCATTCCGCTCTCTGCCTCCGGACAGCTCGGCACACCTGAGCAGTTTTCTTTTTCTTGAGCCACATCTACTGCATCTTTCCACACTGTGAGCTCCACAAAGAAGGCTTTCTGCTGGGACTCAGAGCACTGTTGAGCTCACCGCCTTAATGGAAGGGTGAGGGAGAAATACTAATACAAGGTGAGCGAGGCCTCAAGCCATGATGTGAAGCAAACAAAAAAAAAACCTAACAATACATGAAGAACATGTTTACCAGGCAGGGTTGATCAGCTGAGTGTCTGCCGATCAGATGATGAGCACCCTAATATATTTTGGAACTGCAAATTGGATATAATTAAAGGAAACAAACAGATCATCAGTCTGATCTGTATCACTACTGCTTCATTTTGGAAACTTTCTTTGCGTCACATTTTCTCTTTGAGTACAGAAATATGAAATCAAGAACAGAGCGGGCACTTTCTTGACTGTGGGCAGAAGGCTGACTCTGCAGTCAGCACATGGCAGACAGAGGCTGACCCTCCCACTGGGCTGCTAACCAGGGATTTAACAAGCACACTTAACCAGAATGGCCTGATCAACCTGGTCCCGGGCTAAACCCTCTACCACTACCAAGGTGTCTACTATCAGTCTTTACCTTTATTAAACATTTGGAATGAAGCACCAGACTGTCCAGTGACGCTATTCAGTGTCTTTAAATGGATTTTGTTTCATGGTTAATTCTCCGATATTTCCCAGCAGTCTTACTCTAAGCTGTACTTTATGGGGTTGAAGGAGGGAGAAAGAAAAAATGTTAGGAGGGAGGACAAGGAGGACGAGGAGGAGGAGGAGGAAGAGAAGGAGGCCAGGAGCATGACTAAGGCCTACAGTGGCAGAGCTTTACAGAGAGAGCTTTAGAGTGCCAGTAAATGCCAGCAGCTTTGGCCAAGCAGACAGGAAAGAAGAGAGGAGGCTTCTGGGTACAAGAGAGACAAGAGAGGAGGAGGAGGAGAAGGCAGACAGTCAAACTGGGAGAGAACAAAGGTCTGGGGGGAAAGAGGGATGTGGAAAAATGGTCACAGTACTGCTGCAAAAGGCTGACTTCAATATTGAATTTCATAGATTAGCAACATGTTCAGAGAGTGTGTGAACGTCTCCTCGAGCCGGACTGTGATCATGAAAAGACAAAGAAGGACTGGATAGACGGAGACACGGGCATGACATGACAGAGGCACCATTCACACTCATCCTGTCAGATACGATTTAATACACATTCTTTCTCCATTAGCCACATTTACCGTGCCTCAAGCCCGACAAGAAATCTTAAGACACCCTCACACTGACCCGCAGAGAAGAGAAGCAGACGCTGCCAAACAAGTCTGAATATAGCTACCTAACAACCAACTAATGAACACATAAGTGTGCACAGGAATCATCAGAAAATTCTGTGACTGGTGAAATAATCTCAGTGTTATTCATTATTATTCCACATGGCACTTAACTGATCCAGTTACACTCAGAGCTCCTCCTGAGCTTGTATTTTGTTTTCATTGTTTCTTGGTTGCATTTGGCTTATCCAACAGCAGATTGCCATCTGATCTAGCTGCACGCACACAGCAGCATGACGTGTAATTGAGGTAAACTTGGTCTAGCAGTTTTATATAACCTTAGTATAACAGTGAAAACGGTGGCTTTGTGAATGGAGGAAAAAGGAAAGAGGAAAAAAAAAATGCCAGCGCTCGGCTTCAACAGTTCTGGCAGAGCTGGTAAGCATAGAATTAGAGAGGGAAAAAGGAGGTGGTGTAAAAAAGGAAAGCAGGAGCATGAGCTGGCAGTGGGCTGGACACAAAGGTGGAGCCTGGCTTTGCTCTGCAGTCTCTCTCTCTCTCTGTCTATGGCTGCAGACTGAGCCAGGCTGGCCCAGCAGGGTTAACCTCAGCCTGAGATTAGGGAACTGTGCCTGGAAGAAGGCTTTTCAAGAAGAACCAGACATGGGGCCAACATTTTATTATACCGAACCCAAAGCTCACTCTTTATGTGAGGTTTGCTGCTATGAAGTTAGATCAAACGTCAAAGATCAGACAGAACTCTGAACTGGACAAACTTGTGAATTGCTCGTTTCAGCCTTTGCATGAGTAAATTTTGGTTTGTGAGATTTAATCATAATCAGTGCTCCTAAAATTGCTATATATGGCTACCGATTTCACTGTGGACTTCAGGGCTCATTCACAAAAATGTTACCAAAGATTGATCCTCAGTCGTGTATCACATCTCCTATATAGTGAAGGTTGAGCTGCAGCCATGAGGACAAAGGTAGCAGGCGCCACCTTTAACCTATCATCTAAGATTGTCCCTGTGAGTGCTGTCCACCTGTTGCGTCCTGCTCCTGCAAGTATTATATGCAAATTTTCTGCAAGTATGATAAATAAAGGTAATTATATAACAAAAGCAGACCAACCTGAAGGAAGCACAGTCTGTTCCGCAGTGTCTTCTCTTACATTAATTAGAGGCAGACACAACATCATGTTTCAGCATTTGTTTGGTTTATAAAGAAGCCCCTGTACAGAAATACATGTGCGGCAGACAGCATTAAGATGACTCAGTCTGGATAAGTGTGTAACATAAAGTGTTCTGCCTCATTATCTTAATTAAAGATGTGACAGGGAAAGAGAAGGACAGTCGATAGGATCAAAACAAACTCACAAACACTTTCTAGTTTATCATGGACAAGAACACAGTTGAGTTAATGAAGGCTGTTTGCAGTCCTGTTTGTTTTGGTCCTCATCACGACCATGCACCAAACACAACATTTAAACTTTGGAGCTATGCACGTCTGATACTCAACATATTTTTGGATCAGTCTACTCTAATTCTAATCTGTTTCTTTCTCTACTTTATACACTCATGCATACTGTAATATGCATACTGTAGTATGCGTGGAGAGTTTAGTCCTGTGTTGGAAGACTCTGTCTCGGTCCCCTCCTATTGGTTTGAAAATCAGAAAAATCTGAAACTTTGACTGATGTTGATTAAACACTGATGGAAGAGTGATAGAGTCATACTAACACAATAACAGATCATCTAATAATCTAATCTTCACTAATACCTCTTTGAGGTCTTCAGTTCGGGTGTTGTGCTGCATAATGTTTGGATCTGATGCTGATGCCGATTTATCATTTTTTGTTATTCAGCTTATCACATTCACAACACTGACTCAAAGTGCTTAAAGTAATTGAGGGAGCTCTCTAATATAGACTTGCAAAGTTATCGTACACCTGAGCAGGTGGGTCCTTAAAATCCTTAAAATCTTGAGGAATGAGGAATCTCTGCCGCCTTGAGTGAAAACACATTTCTCTTTGCTCAGAGACACTTTGGTCAATTAGTTTTTGATTTATGATACTGTTTGGTAAATGTACAGTGTAGTGCTGGTCATAATGGCACCACTGTGCACCTGCTTAAATGTGACTGGATGCGACTAGTCATCTGACAGCCATAGAGCAGCTGAACGAGCCACTGATGGTGAAGCGAACGAAGCAGATGCACCGCTCCACCTAAACTAATGCAATGCTTCATTAAATGTCAGTAAAAGGAAATGTGCTCTCTGCAACCATCACGCACCATGTAGCAATAACTGTAGCAGGAAACTGATAAAACTGAGCAATAACTGTCACACAGAGAAACAGCACGGAGAGAATAAATGAAGACACAAATCTGCACCTGGAGTAAACAAATCAAACCTCCATGATCAGATAGGTATATTTTAGCTGGAAGCTGAGATACTGTATTCTTTTGTGAAGCGGAGCAATCAACCAACCCTTCAACTACATGTCAGCATTATTAATCATTTCACAGGTGCCACACGAGACACATTCATCATCAAGCAGTGAGCGGATACTTCTGATCGAGCCGCACAGGGTAGAAATGAAAGCTGAGAGGTCGTGAAAGGACACAAGGATGCTAACTTACATCAGTCAGGTAGACATGAGACAACGCTAGCTGGAGCTGCTAAGAAGGCAGCGGGGCTCAGGTGACCGACCAAGGTTTGTGACAGACACATTACATTTTAATGATGCTCAGCAAATGATCTGAGGTCAGTGTGAGGTTTGTATTTAAACGGGCCTGAATCAAACCCATTAGAGAATTAGAACAAGTTCAGATCCTTGAAGGATTGCAGGAACCTCTTTAGGATCTCAACATCTTCTATAGTTTGACCTGAGGAACCTGTTCTACCATGTGGTCAAACAGTGACATAGTCTGCTGGGACTGACTTGGCACTGAATGCTGCAGATTGCTGAGGGTGGCTTCAGCGTGTCATCGAGCCGCCCTTTAAGGACTGCCCACAAAATCCTGGACTGAAAACTGGTGAAAAACTGAAAACCTCTAACTCTGTTCTCACCTGTTTTCAGCATCTATTAAAATATAAACAAAATATTTAATGTATTTTGAAAGAAATCTCAAAATTGCCTTTACACAGACTTTAATGCCAACCGTGGACTGGACTACTGTTTTCTGTCATTGCTGCATTCCAGCTACAGAGTGTGTTAACTCGATGTGCTTCATCATGCTGTGTGTTATGATCCTCTTACGTAAGCTCGTGCCAGGGCATCTGAACACACGGCGGAAAGAGAAGCTGTTTGGGCCGACGACCAAATTGTTAAATGAACCTTTCTTGATCAGACAAGTTTGAACTCTAGCTGCAGGTACGGTATCATGCCTGGCCAGCCGGTCTGAATGGGAGGTGGTGCTGCTCCTGCTGTTGCTGATTTTCTTCAGCTCTCGCATCACACCGACTGCCATTTAGCCAGAGAGCATTCATCAATCAGGAGAACAAGTCGCCGGAGGCATTCATGCAAATGTACACACATGTTCTGAGACTCAAATATGAACAAAAAGGATTCATTTAAATCATACATTTTAGCATGTTTCCCTGAGCCAGATGTGATCCTGCTGTGGGTATGGCCTACTCTACCTCCATCACTGTCTCTGGAAAGGATGCACAGATATGCAGCTCCTATACTGTGCTGTATAGGGACTGCCACATACTGATTCTCTGGCTGATTTAAGAGAGAAAATATCATCAACTTCCTGCTGAGGAACTACAACAGAGCATATTATTGCTCATTAATTAGGTACTGCTGACTTTGCGCCTACCATTGCAGGTCTTTCCACGAGCACACACTGTGCCATGAAACTAGACACCTATAGTTTTTGTGGCGGCTCCATTTCATCAAATATTATACTCTAGATGTCTCTGCATCATTTTATACAAAGCATCCTTAAAACAAACATCATGCGTCTTTGAAACCTTCCCCAGTTCCTTTGGATGAACAGGGTAAAATACAAATATCACGGCCCAGCTCCACCATATCTCAGTGGAGGAAGCAGAGGTTCCTATGCATTCAGGCACTCTCTCTGCGTAACAATCCCGTTAGATTTAAAGAGGAAGCAGCCCTGACAACACATTTATCAGATTAGAGAGGAAGCCATGTGCAGCTGGCTGTGAAAGAGAGGCCAATTAATATGTACAAATTGAATTGAGATAGGAAGGGGAGAACCGGGAACGCAGTTAGTCCAGAAGAAAAGAGGCAGTAAGTTTGGAGTACAATGGTGCTGTTGTTGTGCGCATGCAGCAGTGCACAGTGAGAGGGCCCGACCGCAGGTTTGGCAGCCCTGCAGGCCACTCAGGAGAAATTAGGATTAGGAGGTGGACTCATAGCTCTCAGCAGTGCAGCCTTGTGATTCCCATTAGCTGTGTTGGAGTCTATTTGTGAGCTGGCATGCAGTGTGGGGAGGAAAACAGGCTACTGCTCACCTCAAGGACATTATCACCACATTGAGGAAGCAGCCCAGAGTCACAGAAGAGAAGCAGTTTGAGAAGAGATGTGGAAATGTTTCGATTCAAAGATGCAACCTGATGCCAGTGTAGCAGATTCTGCATCGATGTAGTGACAGCACAGAATCGGGCATTTGCAGCCTACACAAAATGACAGATGACTGACACTGATAGCTGATTTTCCAGCCTCAGCTGGACAATAAACTTCCGTTTATATGTTGCAACGTGTCTCTCTCTTGCATTGAATTGTGAGAGAACACAGCAAGTGATAAAACAATGCACTCAGTAGGTTCATAATACTGGGAAGCACAAACTGGACAAGACTCACGCTGTGTGTAAAACCATGTTAGCCGTTTTGACTCTGAGCCAGCATCTGTCACTATAAAGAGAGGGGAAGAGAATCATCTAATCTGTGGCACACAAAGTCACTTTACTGAGTTACCATTAAATTTGATTCCTGCACTTCTATCATGACCAAACGGCAACCTCTGCGGCTGGGAAATGAAGCCAATGCGGAAGTGCCAAAAACTGTAAATCCTTGAGCGGCCACTTGAGGCTGGCCACCGAAAATTTTAATCTCCATAAGTTCCCATGTTAAGACGTCCAACTTCACAGCAGAAATAAACATGTTTACAGCCTGCTACAAAAAACTGTTTTGGTCTCTATAGCTAATTTCCCCGTTCATGACAACTGTACTGAGGGTGAATTTATATGCAACTCACCTGTTCAAATGATATTAAAGTTAAGTAGAATTAACAGCGTGACCGCTTTGATTGACAGGTGGATGTTGGTACAGATGGCTTGTTGGAGCACCCAGGCTTCACTCAGCCGAGACAGAGGAGGCAGGACAGCCAAGATCGCAGCAGACAGCACCACAGATTTTGAGCTCCAAAACTCTTCAGAAAACTGTGGGTGACGTCACGTATACACTGTCCATTCTTTATACAGGTATCAGCAGCAAGTTTTTGAAAGCGGGACGCATTTCAGATTTTCTGAATTTACTGGGAAACACAAACTGGACAAGACGCACTGTGATTCCTGCAAAGGTTGGGTATTGCACTAACAAATATTCTGACTGATAATCTGGATGCAGATCATGATTATGATTTCAGCACGAGCTGATACACTAAAACCATTCAAATATACACTGAAGCAGACACTTTCAAACCGTGCCATGAGGAATGAAGTGGTACAGCCCAACAGAATCAGAATCCAGAATAAAAATAATAATTTTTATAGAAAGAGCAGATGAGAAGAATCTCCTCCACAACTAAAATCTAAGTCTGTCTAAGGGCTCAACTCCATTGCAAGAGTTAGTCCTGTGTCCCATAGAACAAAACACCAAGCACATAGTGTATTTTAAAGAAGGAGCATGCCCGCCACAAGCACGCAGATGAGAAAAAGCCATAACAAGTGGTTACATTCTAACACAGGGAGAGTGCCATGCACTGAAGAAGTGAAATCCTATACGACTAACCTTTGACAGAAAATAGGGCTTAATCAGAAAGAGGCCACCCACAGCAGTGAACAGTTTTACAACTTTCAGTGGTCGCTACTAGACCTATAAAATCTCTGTCTCATTAACTCACCCCCCCTCCCAAAATGTCAGCATCCTGCATACCAGTTCACTGCTGCTGCAGCCACACACAGCCTGTACTTCATGCTGCAGAGCTGTAATTAATGCTAATTCAGCACTCTGGCCTTCCATTTCTGTTTATTTTTGAACCATGAGTGTAAACATTTATTTGCTCTTTAGGCCTCGCTTGCAGGGCCTACTTTTAGCACGATGCGAAGGAGAGACAGAGGAGAAGCACACAGAGTGGCGGCCACAGGATGTCTGAAAATACACTAGGCTCACCGCATACTGGGCCGTCTGAACACACTCCACAACAGGAGAGGACAGACACTGTCACATACAGTACACAGACACGACGCTTCATCTTCTCATTAATAACAGAGATAGTCATGGTAACAAGTAAAAAACCTAATTTTTCATTTGACAAAATATGTTAGATGTAGGTTAATTAGGGATGGTCTATGACTATCTGTCATTTCCAGCTGACGACCCCTCGGTCCACACATAGGTCTCTGAATGCCTCTCAGACATATCTACATGGACAAAGACACACCACCTCCAAATGAACCTCTTAAAAACTGACCTTCTGGTCCTCCCGGTCAAACCTACTGTACACCACGACATCAACATGAACACTGACTCCCTATGTCTCGCCCCTATCAGGGTAGCAAGAAACTTAGGAGTTATGATTGATGGCCAAATAACCTTCTCTGATCACGTTGCCTTAGTTGGCCTTACCTGAAGCTCCGCTGGCTACCTGTAGCAGCCTGCATTAAATTCAAATTCTAATGCTCACCTACATAGTCTCTGGTTCTGCAACCACCTACTTGAATGCCCTTATACGGGCATATGTTACTTCCTCTTCAGTTGCTTTGGAAGTGTCATAAGTATTAATTCACTGTATTGAGCATACGTAAACCCCTGTAAACACCTTTAGTCACACGTCACTTATCTAACCTCATAGGTGGAACGGTGCACAAGGATGCAGAAGAAGCAACGCAGTACAAGCTGCCATCATGATCTGCAAAGTGTAGCTGCAGCCTAGAGGCTGAGGCGGCTACAGATGAAAAACTGAATTTTTACCAGTCAAATTAGCGAACGACTGCAACATGTCATTGCTTGTGGGTATGTTTTTTCTTCATGTCAGCTAATCTTGACAGATCTCTACAGCACACAAAGGTAAGACAATCCAACCAGTAGTCAATTACTTGATAATAATTCAGTGCCAGTGCTCAAATATGGAAATTAAAATGCCCATGTCTGGAGAAAACTACTTCATTTACTTGTTTCTCACACTTCACAAAAGAGTGTGTGACAGAGCTAAGTTGAGAAACAGTTAGAGAGATAAGAGCGTGTTGAGGCATTGCTTATGAGAGTGGGTGGCTGACTTCCTGTGTATTAGTCTAGCACGAGCAGGCCTGACTGATCTGGAAATATAGGCCCTCTGAGAGCCGGAGCACTGAAAGCTAGAAATAAACTGTTTGAATGGAAAAAAAGAGACAGAGACAGCAGTGATGGGTCACTGTCCTCATCAGCATGTCAGTATACTCCCTAACACAGAACTTTCACACACTGTTCTGCCCAGTCATTTCACTTTTAGACCCCAAAGTTCTCATGAGAACGGCAATTACTCAACATGTATCATGAATCTATTGCATACTGTTTTCAAAAGAAAACATGAACCTTAACCTGAGGTGAACACTCATGCCCATGAATATAGATCTGCTGGGCTTCATCAAGACTTACCTAGGCAGGAAAGCCACATTCCAGTCATCAGAAACATTGACACAGCTTTGATTCTCATGAAATCAATGAACCCCATCAAACTTTCAATACTTTGTAGTTTTTCTAGTTTCTAATCAACAAGTTTGATGTGCATTGCGGGCTTAGGTTTGTTTGTTTTATAATCTGTTAGCAGAGATAGATGGCATCCACAGCAAGGGGTCAGTTACACAAAATTTAAAAAAATATTTTTAAAAAGTGCAGAGAATATAGATGCAGAACCGATGTCAAAGAAGTCCGACACATTAGAGTGGAGAGGAGACTTGGAAGGACTTTCAGGTCTTAAGGAGAGTCAGTTATTTGGAAATACCACCGCAAGGCAGATTATGACACTCAGAGAGGACTCAGCAGTTGCTGCAATAACAGTCAATGACAGTGGTCATTATTTTATTGCATTAGGTGAACCCATTCTCTCAAACCCACTGTAACTGTGTGTGTGTGTGTGTGTTCACACTGTAACAGATCAGCAACCGGGTTTCCTGCCTCTCTGTAAATGCTCCTATCAGGCTGCTGCTTTTGTGTTTCTTTTGCATCACCTGTCCATTGATTAGGAACATTTAGAGGGACCAGACCGGATGAAAAGTGGAAAAGTGGACAACACAGTTCGCAGTTCTTGGCTGTGTTTCTGTCCTAAATTTACCTGAACTGTACAATTGAATAAATTGAATCAAATGAATTACTAACCTCCATTCAGTGTGAAACTGACAGATACGCAGAGTACACAGCCAGATTCCACCCCTCCACCACCTGTCAAAGCACAGAGCCCTCTGTGTTTGTTGTGATAGAAAGCAATCAGACCAAATGAACCAACAAATTGATAAAGGGTATGTTGATAGAGATTAAGATTAAGATTAAGGAGGTTTAGTAGAAAACTACAATTTTAGAGAGTAAAGAGAAAAATGTGTGCCAGTCTACTGGATAAGTTAGCAGTGTACTGGATAAAATACAGTCCACTGCAATGAAAGATATGAATGAATAACACTGTCATGATTATGATTTGGATCTATCAAATAGGATGTGGCAATTTAAAAAAAAAAAAAGGTCAATATCAATACATCAATACTGCATTTTGTCCGGAGCAGACACAAACTGAACACATGACGAAGGCGCCTTTTATCATTCCCAGATCACATCTCCTGTCATCTCATACAGTCGATTCATTAAACCTCTGCAGTACTGTGTAATTTTGTTTCAAAGACCTCTGATTCAAGGGAATGCCGGTCACATGAGCAACAAGTCTATGTCACGGCCGTGTCTAGACATGTCAGAGAACAGGCTGAGCGCACACAGAAAACATGCTCTACGCTCGGCTCACGGCAAGGCTGCGGCATTTCTTTCATAACTCCGTCCCAGCGTGGGGCCACTGTGGTGGGCTGACTGGGTTGGCGGTGTTGTCTTAATCACTTTTGACTTTAGCAACAATGACAACACTCGTAAAGGGCTCAAAACTGACTGAAGCAGGCACACAACCAACTCAGCTGAACTGTAGTTAAACCTCGCTTCACTCTTTGGACTGAACGCGTGCCAGTTTGGGTATTTCCACCCTTGCCTGATAAATATATGTGTATTGATATAAATGTTTGTAATTGCGTGTCTGAGCAGTGAGTCACGTGCGTGCTTCAAGTGATTTATGTGTAAGCAATCAAGCCTCTTGAAACATAGCATGGCCGTGTGTGCTGCTATCTAAACACAACAAAACTTTTAAGTGCAAACATCACACAACAGTGCAGGCAAGACACACAGTGCCAGCGAATGGAATGCTATTCTGTAAAACGAGTCAGGTCAAAGGTCGGTCCGCCGGTCAGGGCCGACACGTGAAAACAAGGGTCACTGTGAACTTATGGCGACCTACAACTGCTCAGAATTCAGTTAGACACAGATTAAAACAAATAAGTCTCTTATTCCACTCAAAAAGACACACACTGTGTATATCCAGTGTGCAAACGACAGTTCAAACCCAATGAGACACCTTCAGCCAGCTGCAACGTGCAATTTACCGCTCAGTGAAGGCTCAGGACTGATACAGTTGGTATGTTGTCTGACTGCAGCTTTGAAGAAAGTCATGTCACTTCTGTCCCGTTGTCCTTCACTGACTGACGAAACCTTACTGAACACACAAAATACCATCACATAAGCAGATCCTGTTAATACACACACAGACACGTGTCCACCTGCCAAGGGACTGCAGTAGCTGAGTCAGGTACAAAGCATCTCTTCTCTTAGCTTGTGAATAATGGTCTCTCTGCACAGTCGATGACAGCTATATTTAATAGAAAAAAAGCCCACAAAGGATAAAACTTGTTCCAAAGTCTCAGTGCTCTGTTGTGACAGGAAGAAATTAATTCTCCATAAATATCGAAAGATATTTCAGTGCGGCGTTCTTTCGTAGCTTCTGCTAGAGACGGTTTGACGACTTCCTCAGTCATCAACCACAATGACATCAGTGACACTATTAGTCTCGTCACGCACCTCTGTACTTCCTCCTGAAACATTGTAGTCAAAGATTAAATCCTTCATGATTCATCACACAGAGTTACTAACTTATTACCATCCGTACAACAATGCAGTGTAACACAGTCCTAAATCATCTTATTCTGGAGCTTACAGTGTTCAAATTGGTCCACACAGTGTCAGAGTGATGCTGATTCAACTCTATTACCATTTTGGAGTGTGGACAGTGTGGTGCTGTTGAATTACACTGCTATATATTCCAAAGAGAATTCCCTGTATAATGAGTTGTGACACAGCATGTAGCTAGCAGCCACAGAGACATGATTTGGATCAAGCCAGGGGAACTTGAGTATGACATAATGTGGCAGTTATAGTATTGAATGGTTTGCATTAGCCACAACCATCTGTAAGCACAGAAGGAGGTTGTGAACAGGAAGTTGGCAACTACTACTTCACTGGGATGGAATTCGTTATCAGGGTGGTTTCGTATCATCCTGAAGTTTACTGGAGCACGTCCCCGCCTCAGTTGTGTGTTGCCGCCGGAAAAGGTGAGTGAGTAATGTCACAAATTTGCACCGCTTAAATACAAGATACAAGATGTGAAAAACTGGAATCATGGAGGAAAGGCCCTCATGGCATCCGTAGCATAAACGATGCACACTGATTCTCCACTACTGTCTCCCCCCTGTACAGTGTCGACAACAAGCCTATATTTGTTGACCATTTGGAAAATTGGCACCATTGAAAGAATGCTGAATTAGTTATGCAATGTTCCCACCGATGAGCATGACGGCTATCACTGCATTACTTTGACAGTGAGTAAGACTTGCTGTGGGCAAGTCCTGAGTTCAACTGCTGAGCAGCCTTATGGATGTTTATTCACAGTGGTTCTCAGTCAGAAAATAGATTGCTCCCTTGGGTTGGGAATGAATTGCAGCCCCAAGTGAAGGAGTTCAAGCATCTAGTGTGTCTAAAATGTGAGATGGACAGGCGGATTGTTGCGGCATTGCACAGTCACGGTCAAAAGGGAACTGATCCAGAGGGAAAAGCTTTCAATTTACCATTCGGCCTCTGTTCCAACCCTCACCAACGGTCATGAGCTTTGGGTAGTGACTAAAAGAATGACAACTCGGATACAAGTGACCAAAGTGAGTGGCCGGGCTCCACCAGATAGAATAAGGAGCCCGGACATCCGGAGGGGACTCAGAGTAGAGCCACTTCCTTTGCGTCTGGGTATCAGATGAGGATCCTCCTGGGACCCTTCTTTTGGAGGCTTTCAGAGCAGGTTCAACTGGTAGGGGAACCTTGGGTAGACCCAGAACACACTGGACAGATTATATATCTAGCTTGGGAACACCACAGGATCCCCAAGGAGGAGCTGGAAAATGATGTGGTTTACCTTACACCTATTCTGATTCTGAGAAGAAGTACGAATTCTCAGGATCTTAAAGTCCCTTAACTGCCTCAAAGAACTCTCTCACAGAAGCTACTGTTGCTCCAGTTACTGACAGCATTGGTGTTACGTTAGTAAGGATCCTTAAATCTTAAATCAAGTTGAATTCGGTGTCCTGGAGACAATTATGTGAAAAAATATAATATGAAAACACAAAATCATCTTACCTCATAGGACCAGACACACTGTACGCCGGCGAATCTTCGGACACACCTTCCCACCTCCACATCCTCATGGGTCGTGTACATCTCCTGTAGACACTCTCGGATATGGGGCACCATCCTCTTAAGGACCTCGCGGCTCATGATGACCCCAGGCCCCCCCATGCAGAAGTTCTCCCCGGGTTCCAGGGCAAGTTTCCCCAGCTCATCCCGGGCCCCCATGCCCGTCTGGCCCAGGAAGATGGCCTCGCTGCTGTTGAGACTGCGCAGGAAACCCTCCAGCTTCTCGCTCTTGATGTAAACGTCATCGTCGGCCCTCATGAACCACTCGTATTTGTCCAGGTAATGGTCATGCATGTACTTGAGCATCATGAAGGACTTCTTCTGGGGTGGGTACGAGTCGTCCACATTCCTCAGTGCCACTATGGGAATGGGTATGGAGGTGTCGGAGCCCTCGCTGGAGAAGAACTCGACACGACCTGGAATTGTCTGAGCCCACGTCCTGCAAATACAAACACACACACACACACACACACACACATATAAGTGGGATTTCAGGAAAGAAATACACACAAAACGTTGCAGACATGGGATGCTCACGTGGTTCTGTACATACTACTGGACACAGACAAGAAATCATAGCCCCCTCGTTTGGCATTTTTAACATTTCACAAGAAATCATTGTGAGCTAATCAATTAGACAAAGAGGTACGCTTGTTTTTGTATATGGCATCATCTCTCCATACACCCAGGAATGAAGCCTCTTGTCTCAAAGGCTGCAGCGCTAAAGCAGCCTGTCAGCTGCAGCTGCAGTCCTCCATCAGTGTCACACCGGATACATTTTGCCACTGTACTTCTTCTGTGGACCCTGTGGCACTCACATCTCAATACACAATTATCGCAGTCATGCACAAGTCTGAAGAACAGAGGGAAAAAACAGCATAAAAATATGCTTCAGGTCGCAGTTACACACATAAAGTGGAAGTGATGTGAGCTGTCATGCAGCTGCTATAGACAGCCATGCTGATTAAAGGGCATGAGATGCCATTAAAATCGATGCAGACATGGATGCAAACACTGATCTTTGATACTACTTTGGGTTCCTGCATGCACGGATATGTTCACATGAGTCAGACGCATGTGAGATGGGCAACCAAAAAAAAAATGCAGCTAAAACAGGAAGAGATGGGACGAGGGAGTGTCCATCCTCAATTTGTGGAAAATGTGATTTTCCTTATTTTATGCTGACAAACTCTTTAATACGCCACAACAAAGAGCAAACAGAGCTACACACGACTTCTTTGTAAGTCAAACGCTTGAAGTAGATGTTTCCAATGGGACATGTATTCCTCAGTGAGCCCATGAGCACATAACAAATTCAGAAAAAACTAACAGTCTATGTTAGTTATCTTGTTCCACAGGCTGAACACGGCCCACTGGGACAGTCTTTGAGGCATTGAAACCCTTGATTAGACTTGTTTTTGAAACTCACAGATTGTGTTGTGTGTGAAGCAAGTTTCTATCTAGATCTTATTGATTTTCTTCACTACATCTGCATCAAAAGAAAAAAAGGGGTGCAAAATGAAGTCAGTAAGCTGATGTCATGTCAGCTGATGGAAAACATCAGCATGGAGGTCCAATGTGTAAAATTTAAGGGGACTCCACTGGCAGAATAATTGCAATAGTTATGCATATTACATTCAATTTATTCCGTATTCTCTAAATAGAGCCCCCTTAATCTGCATCAGACTACACAATATTTTGTCTGTTAGAGTCAGAAATTCTTCTGACTGACAACACGTTGCTCCCTGACCAATCATAGCTTGCCGTCTTTCAGGAAGGTGGTGCTAGGGACCAACTTCCAGGAACAAGAATGTAAACTGTGTATGATACAGGCTGTCTTCTGTTTGGGAAACTGGAAAAAAAAAAAGAAAAAAAGGCGATGGTGACCTTTTACTCTGTTTGACAGTTCCCACTCTCAGAACCAATAACATCATTCCTCTTTCATTTTGCCTTGTATACAGTGAAAGTGGGGCGTCATCCATTATAACACTACAACGCAAGATAAAATGACCGATAATCAGTTGTGGACAGGCCATGTCTCCAAAATCAGGCTACAATGGGACTGATATCATGAAGCCTGACCCCGGCATCACACAGTGTGTCACCAAAAGAGCAACACTGAGATTTAACTTAGGTTTTTGATATTCATCACAATGATTTGTTGCATGTTTGGTGGTCTAACATTACAGAGAACTGCTCTCATTTAGTACAAGTACATTTACTGCAAAGATTGTAAGCATGTCTGCCATGCATCACCATTTGTCCTTGTCATTTCCTCTTAGTCCACATGATAATTCCATTAAAGCCTAAAATAAGCATTCACTCCACCTGTTTTAGGCATCAGAATCTGGTGCAATTGAAAGAAAAATAACTACGTATGTTTTAACAGAATCATACTGCTGGTGGACTTTCTGTCGTATATACAGAGCAGTCCTGAAGGCTCCTCTGTGAAACTAGAAACCCAGCTGCACCCATATCAACAGTGGCATCAGAGCTTTGGGACACAGGAAGGAAAACACCAGCTTATGTCTGAGCTTGGACATATATCATCAGTGCAGGAGTTGATAATGAGCACTGTCTGAGCTCTCAGGACATGTTCAGTAGAAATGTCAGGACGCCTCAACAGAAACATACCAAGTTCTGTCTGAATGTGACTCTGTGTGTAGTACAGTGAGAAAATGCCAGCACAGTAAGTCAAAACTCAGATGTGATTCAATCGGGTGGTCGTTGAGATGAGATGCCCTGTTTTGACATACTGTCTTCACAGCCTTGTAGTCCTCGTGCAGGACCAGCAGAACCCGTCCTCTACATCCCGTGTATGTTTGCTGGAGCAGATGAGGCACTTCAAGTCAACCAGTTTAATAACCTCTCAAACCCCACTGACCTGCCAGTGGCTCAGTCAGTGCAAACTCAAACTACACAGCCAAACACTGTTCAAACATACTGAGCTATATGCAAATGACAGCAGGCATCCTAAACCACAGCAGTTAGTCTATTCATTTAGGAAACAGTTATTTGATAGTTGTTTAAGTCAAACATTCTGATTATTGTTAGCAATTATTATTCAGTTCATAATAATTGATCCTAATATAACACTGCCAGGATGGGAAACCCATAGGAAGTCACATAAACATGCACATTGCACCTTGTTTACCTGCTGCTGATTAATTGTTTTTATTCAATGTCTACCCTATCTATCAATCTATCTATCAATACCATTCTGTATTCATATTATGGCATTTCTCTGTTTTCTTAACTGATTAACAGGACAAATGATGGGAGAGACTGAGGATGCAAAGGCAAAGCTGTTAACTGTAGTCCAGGTTTAAATATTAGACTCAGTGACAGCATCATATTGCTTCAATGAAGAGGCATACACTATTACTGAGACTGTCAGGCAGGCTGGAATAAGTTTATTTGACTCACCTTAAAGCTACATAAGAGGACAAAAAGGATAACCTGGACGTAAAGGCAGTTCTACAGTAGACAGCTAACGGTTACCTGATAACTTAACCAATGACCAGGCTGTTCTGGTGCTTTCAGTATATCACTACATACATTACGACATATGACGCAGCACCTATTTTGGTACAATGGTATTGTCTTATGCATTCACATACTGTAGGACTGAATCAGTGTGGACCACTGCCAAGAGCTGAGAAGTAGTCGTGGGGTAGAAATAAGCTAACTGCTGCTAGCTGGCTACCTATTTAAATGTAACGGTACTGTTTAAAAGGCCCAAACACCCAATTCCACTGTCTTCCTGTTCAATGTCGCTCCAGGTACGTTTATAAAAAAGGCCACATTGAAGTGCTACAGTTTTAAAGTGAGGTCAGTGGACCGTTACCTTCCATGTAAGACACAAATCTGAGTGTGTACTGATTAAAGCGGCGTTATTCTCGGACACATCACATACCTATGTGCCGCCACGGCTCGGCTGTTCAGGTACTTCTGGGCAGTCATGACACCAACGAACAGGAAATTATTAGACCTGGAGCCAGGGTTCTCGGTCGCCGGTGAACTGTTATCTTGCGGTGGCCATTGTATTCCACCGTATTCCCTTATGAGACCCCTGTTCAACCCGCAGCCGGCGGGGTTCGCTTTTCGTTTTTGTCCAGCTTTCTTCAACTCGGACGCCTTGGGTAAAATGAGTCTGGAAGCCAGCGTGAACCCGACAACCAGTCCCAGCAGAACACTAAACCATGCTCTTCGGCTTCGACCTGCCATTCCCCAAAAGTTCACCAGCTTGCTGTGTATCCGCACTGTATCCTAAAACAGCGTTTCTGTAAAAAACACAAGCCAATACACAAAATGAAAAATAAAAACAAAAACAAAAACTGGATCAGCAGAGCTCTCGTGTCTCCAGAAAACCGGGCTCACACACACTCTCTCATGGTAGAAAAGCCCTTTTCTTCCAGTTGCCTACGTAGCATCACAGCAGTCTCCTTGAAGCCGCCACCTGAACCGTTCTCTGCCGCTGCTCACTCTGATCATCAAGCTGTCCGTCGCTATCGATCACGGGCAACATTCAACACCGGTCGACATACACGGCAGCCTTTTTCTTTGCCTTGAACAGCGGCCCCATTCTCATCATTATCTCGCCATTGGAAGAATGTCGGACTGTCGAGATCGCTGTCGCGAGTTAACGGTGTTTTGACCCAGCGGATTTTCCGTAGGAGAGCTCTGACTGGCTGGCTGGATCAGTCGCGGAGTGGGAGGGTCCGCTGCTTCATTTCTTTCATCAGTGTCCTCAACTGTGCTTCATGTAGAGAGACACAAGCCTCCCAGATAATGTAGGGGTCATATGGGTTTACGTTAAGACCAGCTTCATCATATATTCCGACGTTGTTTCCGAGATATTACATATTTTGGCTCATTTTTGCATGTCGAACGCTGCTAAGTACTCCAATACCCGTGAGTCTCCGCTGCCGTTGCCATGGAGAAGAATCCAGTCAGAGAGCGTATCAGAATTATGGCGGGCTGAAGCCTCTGCGTCATCGCAGATGTTTATAAAACTTTCACTGATTAATTCAAACAAGATTTAACTCAAAATTAAAAGTGGACACATTCAAACACGTTATAAAATCATTTCTCTCACGCTCTTTGCTGCCTGCCTGCCGCTAGGTGCGCACGTTCACAGAATTTCAAGATCGGTGATTGGATGTTTCTTGCCGAAATGCACATTGGGAGTTGTAGTTCACCTCTCCCGCAATTTTCTTTTTTTTAAGTATCTACTTTTTTTAAAGGACCAGAGATGTTCTGACGCAATAGTATCTTGGACTGATACCGACCGAAGCCGTAGAGAAGCTCCACCAGTGAGTCATGTAACATTGTTTATGAGGCAAATAAATTGGACTTTTACTTCTGGGGCCAGGGGCGCACAAAACAGCCTCCCACTTCCCAGCTTCCATTAGACATGACGATGCTGCGTTTAAGTAATGAGGGGAAATCTCCCACACAAGACCACTGATTACATCTGCATCATAAAGCAACTGCTTATGACAGTTATAAAGGCTTTATAAATAGTGACACCATCAACAATAAGTCACTAATATTTCTAATTAGTGTTTACCATTACTACTTTAATAATAATGACAACACTGGAAGCCATTATGCTTTACCAAGCAAGAGCCTGCACACTTACTCTATGCCATAAAAAGTTAAATACTGAGAACATTTGGATCCCACTTGGCTCATCCTCAGGACAGAATGTTTGCGAGACTGGGAACCACACACATGGCTCTATGATGGCAGGTGTGGTTAATCATCCAAACCAGGATGATAAACATCCAAAACAACTAAAAATGCAGCAAAATACATAGAAAAGGTACAGAGATGAATAATTCAAACGCTATAGTTCAAAAATATTTATACAAAACATCAAATCACATGGATCTACTTCAAATATGATGTAGAAAAAGTTATCTGTCGTTTAGCTGAGTTTGCAGAGCAGCCGCCCCATAGTAGCTACTAGTACTACTATTTTATAGTAGCTACTTCTGTGCTATCTGTCAAGGAAAACATCCTCAAACGTAGCGTGTCCTTCAGCCAGCTCTGTGGTCTGCAGCTCCACCACGTGGTCGTAGACGTCTCTGCAGCAAGACGTCTCTGCAGTTGGTTGGTCAGGTTGAAGGATTTCATCTTCCTCTATGCGTCACAAACTTAAAACTCTTTCAAACCCATCAGAAAATCTCAGCAGACTACCACAAGTCCTCACATTGTATGCTACACTGCAATACCCTGTAAGAGGCACACATATATAAACACATGATCTGCACATGTGCACTGATTCTAGGCTGCTGCGTACATGTATGTGCATGCATGTGCATGTTCATGCTGGTGTGTGCATGTGTTGACAGGGTAATTAGGGCTCATGGCATAAATGGGTAGGTCCAAGTCTTTAATTGGGCTCCTTGATGTCAGTGAAGTGCCGTGTGTGCACATAGACACAGTTCATTTGTGACAACACTTTAAAATGATTTATAGATTCCTTTTTACTTGTCAGGTTTACTGTAGGTCACTAGACTGTACACCCTGCTTCAAGGCCAGGTCACATCACATTTTATTTTAGTGTTTCACATTCAGACACAAACTGGGTCTTTTTTTTGCATTGAACAACAACCAGTGCTACTACACTGGGAAATCTGGTCTCAGGTCTGCTGTGAAATAATGAAGGTCTGGCTAATTCTGGACTCTCAGCAGGACAGGGTGTCCAGACTAGGCTTAATGCAGAACTTTCCTGAAGGCCCTTATTATTTCAGTTCATGCTGTGCTTCAGTGGCAAAGATTCAAAATAAAAAATGGCAGTTATTTAAAGTTAACCTGTGGAATATTTGACCACTAGTAATGCTATGAAGCAAGTGTGGGTCCCCATTTTGTATGTTTGTGTGTTTCCTGCCAGTGGTTTCACACTATTCCACTGATAGATGGTAGCATGCCAAAACATGTGGCAACAATGGCAGTGAAGAAGGACTGCTAAAAATCTGCTATGCAAATGTTTTATGAACAATGGAGTTCATTGAGTGTGTTTGTGAGACCTCAACACACAATGTAAACAGTCTACTGGAAAAAGGGCACCTTTAAGCTACTACAAATGTTTTGTCACACAATGAACCGGAGGCTCTGAGGACCCCCACGAGTTGCTTGCTTTGCACGATTGCTAATGGCGCTCCGGTGTGTTCTTTCTGAACAAGTAAGGTTTAAGTAAAGCTTAGGAAGTGTAGAAAGCTGCACCCAGCACCTTCACACCACCCTTTGGTGCCTGTGGATTTCCAGGTGGACAAATACAAACTCCTGGTGATCATGTCTTTATTGCATAAAAATGGTGTGTAACAGTGTAGACATCCCTGCTTACATTGTGTCAGATTAAAAATGTTTGTGATTATATAATCAGAGTGTACCACTTCTTGTAATTAACCATATGTCCACCAGTTACAGCTGCTGCAGTAATATCACATCACAAAGCTATGGCGCTACACAAAAGAACGAAAACAAAAGCGACACACTGACTGTGAAATTCATCCGCCACATCCAGCGGTTATGAACCGTTTACAGGACTGGCTTCATTACAAGCTTTCAATTTCCAAATGCGTTTGTCCCTTAACAGCATGTTTCATAATAATCACATTATGTCTGCTGCTTAACGAGGCAGCAGCACACAGATTAGAGAGCAAATAGAGGAAATCAAACAGGATAAATATGTGCTATTAATGAATCCAACTCATCTACACCCAGTGGAAGTATGGAGCGAGTTCAACTAAATCTGAATAATTAAAAAAAGCGGTTTTGGTGACATTGTCAGCTTGGTTCAGTCAGTCAGTGTGCACATCAGGATGTCAGAGGTCAAAGGTCACGCAGACCAATGTCTCTGACATTCTTTAACCTCATCCACCAGAAGACGGCCCTCTCCTCCCAGGTCTCCACGAGCAGGTGCCTCCTCCCTGTCCAGTCAGGGGATTGTAGTCTGAAACACACACACACAGGAGAACAGATTACGGAGAGCTGATAAAGGACACACACACAATTGTTTTTTTCTATCAAGGACTGCTAACCAATTCAACTGGGACCTAAACAGAAGAAACGTGTGTATCTCTGCCATGGAAATCACTGTGAGGAGAGAAGAGTGAGAAATGTGGACGTGTGCTTTGGTAGACAAAGGACTGAATTTGAAGGTGAACATTTGAAGCACAGTATGACACTTTTATAAAAATAACTCAATAACTCTGAAAATCTGTTTAGGTTTAGGCGGCAGTAGTGCGGCTGGCTGGGTATGAAAAAATGCAGCGACCTGCGGTGGAGAAGTAGAACCCAAATCAACTGTCACACTGCTCCACTGTCGGCATGAAATATCAGTGAAACGAGTAGGTGGAGTTCATGGACTAATCCGTTTTATTTTATGCTTCTCTCACAGTTAGTCTTTTGTACATACACTGCAAAATAGTGACAGCAAGAAGTTTTTGTTTTTGGGTCTATGTCTGCTTGTTTTTAGAGCGACAGCTGTGGTGAATCAGAACTTATCAGAAAATTATTTTCTGATTGTTTCATGACATCTGCTTTGGTCTGAATAAGGCTTTAGAGGTGGTGGAGGTAGAAGGACACAAGCAGCAGAAACACAGACAGAAGCTACAATACTGCTGTATGCATGAGAAATATCTGTCAGTACATAGTAGTTATTTGCACTGAAAATAATGTTTTGCTGACCTCCAGTGGTTTAACTTGGCACCCTGCTACAGTGATGTAGAGCTGTACTTGTGTGGTGTACACTGTGAGACTGTTGACTGTGGTTACAGGTACAGGTAATGTACAGCAGAGCACACTAACCACACCTGGCTGTGCTCAGAGATGAAACAGGATTTTAATTGGGGGATTTTATTCATTATACTCTCAGTGTAATCTGTCAAACATACACTTGCTGTTGATATAGCTGCACATGAACTTAACATGACATTAACATGACTCCTCACATAACTCCTCTCTAACTCCCCGATGAATATGTAAATCATCATTGTGTGCCGGGCCAGCTGTGTTTCACTTCCTGTGAGGTACAAACCTGCACTGCGAAGTGGCCTCTTGTCCGTCTTTGGTTTCGTCACCGTTGTTGACGTGCTGGCTTCTTCAGTTGTCTGCAATGATTTACATTGATTATTTTATATTCAAGTAGTCGTCTAATAACAAAGACGTATATCAGTGACAACAAACATGTTGTTGAGTCTACAAAATCAGAGAGTCAGGAGACCAAATGTTACAGAGTAACATTCAGCCATGTCAGTCTAGTCACATTTAACATCATGAGGAGGAATGGAAAAGTCAGGAGCAGCTGATGAGCTGCACACCTCCAATTCTTACTGTGTGCTGCTATTGTGTGGAGAACTACTAGCACAGTGACCTGCATGAAATCACACCATGATAGTAACCATGTTTAAATGTTTGCCTGTCTTTCCAGCCTTTTATTTCACCAAGCCTTGGTGAAATAGCTTGGTGAACCAACCACTAAAAGTCAGTCCCTGATTTACTCTTGTCTGGTGACATCTTGTTCACTCACTCTTCTCTTCATATCTTCGTCCTCTTTGGTCTCTTCACCTCTACCTTTATGTCTCTGGAGGAGGCCTGAGACAGGGGGAACACTACATGCTGCCAGTGCCATGCCACAACCAGAGCTGAACAAGCTCACAATGTAACTGCTTATGGCAGAGGTGAAGATCTTTAAGTTGTTGGTGAGAGCTGGGTGAAATAAAAGGCTGAAAGACAGACGCCAAGCTGGGCTGACTGTTGTTGGACTAGTAAGTAATATTAGCTGGCTGCTATATGTTGTGTTGTTGACCTTGCTTGATGTTTGGCTGTTAGCTCACTAGTTTCTGATCATAAGTAATGTAATCATAAGAATGTTGCTACCACGTGTAACCACAGGCATCAGCAGATCAACCAGGGCTGATCTCTTTGGGAAGACAACATGAAGAGTTCAGATTAAAGTAGCTGTGATAAAAACAAACATAGAGATGATTAAACTTGAAACTGACCTGTGTTGGTTTTGCAGCTCCTTTGTAACTCTTTCCCTGCTGCATACTCTCCCATATCTCTATTTTCTGCCTCCTCTTCTCTTCTTCTTGCTGTTCACAGAACACATCACACATTGAGTTGAGGTTTGACATCCTGGACAGTCCACCATCTGTCTGTCAAACATTTCTGTCTCCTACAACACCTGTTTCTGTTTCTCTCTGAAGATGGCTGCTTTGGCATCGAGCTCCTCTTGCATCCTTCTCCGAGATGCTTCCATGGCCTCTTGATTTCTCACCACAACCTCAGCATCTTTAGAAGAGATTAGAAAGAGATTTTTCTCTTACTGTTTATTATGAAGTCTCAATGAGACTCTCTCATCTGCGTGTAGTGTTTTCTCACTCAGATTCAAATTATGAAACGATATCCTGACCTTGTGGTGTTTGTGGTGGTGAACTGCGATAGCTCTGGCTGGATATCCTCTTGTTTAGGTACTGGATAAGCAGGTAGACCAGTGCAGTCACAACCACCAGGTACCACCCATACTGGGACAGAAACCCTCCTACTGTGGACAGCAAACACAACATGTTACGTGTTTTAGAAATATAATTACCTGACAGGGGCATGATGGAAATAGATTTGAAATGAGGCGGTTAATAACCCAGATCACACTCATAAAAGAAGAAACTGGGATGACGGAGAAATACAGGTTAAAATAAGAGGAAGAGAGATAATAATACTTCTTGAATCAATTAACAACAGGATGATTCAGCTCTTCCTCTAACATGAAAGAACATAATAATTACTCTTAATGATTTGCCATGTCAGAGATTTTGTTCATACAAACTAGACTCTGAAGTGTGAGTATGGAATAAACCGAATGATGAAATATTAGCGTTTTAATCAGAGATGAAGTTACAGTTGTTTACATGTTTCTCAGTGACAGCCTTTACTATAAACAAAAACACACAGTAATATCTGTTCATTTAAAATAGCGTAAAACTGGATAGACGAGAATAAGAATAGAAATACACACACATACATATACATACATATAAATGTCATAATCGAAGAAATGTGAGTAAATACGTCATTTAAATGGCGATAATAAGTTGGGTGTACTGATGGAAAAGACAATAGATATAAAGGAGGAACACAGGTTACTAAATATTACATTTAAGATGTATTTTGTCTTGTTGAGTCATTGTTAACATCTTGACATAACGTAGCTACATACAGGAAGAAGCCGTTCAAGTCATGTTAGCTAACACATTTCTAATTTCTAGCAGTGAGTGAGTGAAACAACATTTAAACACAAACAGTGCTAACTACTATCAGGCTGACGTTTGTCTTGGTCTGTGTGTTAAATCTAATGAACGTTAAATAAGTTGTTATCATGTCAAGTTACCCGTTTGGCTCAGAGAACTCAGGTCCTGGTTCGACAGGGGCGCCCTGTCCACGTTACCGTCGTTCACGTCTGTTATCTTCACACCAGCCATTGCAGACAAACACAAACGTCTTCTGTTCAGGACACAGAAACCTCTCCCGTGCTCAGTGTCAAACGGTGTCGTCTGTAAACTACTCGTCGTGTTTTGGACTCCTTCCTGTGTCCACCATCTTTGCTAGCTAGCTAAAAACGCAGGACAGTATTTAGGATGACGTGTTAACCTGCGCCGCCTTTCAGGACCGTGGGAAATCATACTACTGCTACCTCTGAAGCCTGACAGACGCTTAGTTTATGATTTTTTTTATGCTTTATGATCATTGTGGAGGATGTTTCTATGATTTAGCCTATCTTCACTGATATAAACCAGGTGGACAAATCATTCAGTGCATATTCCAATTAAACAGCGCCACAAACTGTAGCCTCCAGAATAACCATACAACTTAATCATTACATCTCTGAAACATAAAACTGAGGAGAGAATTTATTCTTTATCATTAATATCAAACGATAATTTCTTACTATTGTGTACTTTGGCACAAGCAGTATAGCATTTTGGTATATTATTAGGCGTTTTGACCTTAATAGTAAGGCAAAAGGGTTTACCAGTACTGCCAGTTAGTGCTCAGTGGTTATTTTAAACTACATTCTGGGTTATTTTCACTCTTAATGTTCTAGTATTCATTTAGGAATGTTTTAATTTCTTTATATTATGTTCAGGGCTTCCACTAGAGGGAGATCATGAACTACCAGTGGTACATGTACCAGCTGTATGTATGTAAAAAATACTTCTGCACTAGTTCAACAAAATAAGACAGCTCCACAGCTCTCAATATTTATGAATTTGTGTATTCTCATAAGCTTTTGTTTAGACCAATGCAATATAGTCTTTAAACTGTATGAGGGCCTGTGTGGCACAAACAGACAGACCAAGTGCCTCCTCCCATAGCTTCACAGTAAAGCCCTTTTACCTCACTTTTAAAGTCCACACACCTACTACCAAAATATCATGTTGGTACAAGAAATAACCGTTTGATATCAAGAATATGTAATAAAACTGTCTCTGTTAGAACACACCCACAAAAACCCCCTTGTGGTGCTGCAGGCTACTTCCTCTCCAAATGGCGTTTTTCATCTGTCAATTATATTGCTACATTATTATTATTATTATTATTATTATTATTATTATTATTATTCCTGTTTCTATTGCCTTAATTATTTGGCATAGGCATGGCCAAATATGGATAATCTGGTCCATCCACACAAGAAGAATTTCAAAACGAGGTGTGGAAAGCGACTACACCCACTCATGAGAATTTTCATATCATTGGTGGAGAGTGTAATGCGTCATCTTCTATTAAAGGTCTGTCATGTTACTTCAGAGATTTGAGCAGAAACGGCAGCTTAAGACAGCCAGACAATGATCAGTGAGTCAGTGAGTTCAGGTTGAACAGGTTTGGAGAGGCAGCGGATTGTGTTTCTGTTCTCCCCAGCACGGATTGAAGAGCCACAGGTCAGTGCTGGACAGAGACATGTTTACAAAGGTTATGTCAAGGTTCTCATGAGGTCATCTTTTAATGAGGTGACTGGACTTGTAGATCAGTGAAGAAGTCTCCACTCTCATCCAAAAGAATTCTTCACTTCTGGATAACTGGATGGGAAACTCAGGTATCCTTAGTGCTCCTTGTTGTCCTGACGACTGTCGTCACCTGAGCTCAGGTGTGCAGAGTGAAGTGTTCAGTGTCCTGGGAGGGGATGAAAGGAGAGCGTTGTAGGTGGAGGATCAGTGGTGTTTGACATAGAGCCTCCTTCACTCCTCTTACACACATTATGTCACTTAAAGACTGTCCCTTGTCTTTAAAGTGACTAGTCTAGTCCCGATGATTGGCTCTCCTGTGTTGAGCCTTGTGTTTGTTATGTGGCTGTTTGGTTTCATTGATGACACTGTCATTGAACTGTATACATCAGATTGCTGGAGTGTGGTCTTTGGGCAGTACCAGTTTCTATCTCAGTGTGCTGCTGGGTATGAAGAACATCAGGATTTCAGATACACAGTATATAGTTTGAATCCCTCAAAAAGTGGTGGTGGAGGATGGAGGATGGATGTCAGCTGGTTGCAGGAAGATAGAAGGTAACCAAGAGGGAGTTGAGACTCTGAGTGGGGGAGCCACATGTGTGTGCATATATATATATATATATATATATAGTTATAGTTATGTTTTATGTTTATGTCTGGGCCTACCTGTCATGTCCCTTGTCTCCTTGTCTTTTAAACTGTACTTATGTCTGTGCCTGTATGTACAATTGAGAGCACAGTGAACCACATTCAAATTCCTCATGTGTGTACACACACCTGGCCAGTAAAGTGATTCTGATACTGATAAGTGCATTTCATCCTTATCTTACAATACAAAGAACAATACAAAGACAACCAACACTCAAGATGATGTGACAAGCATCCCCAACTGGGATTTCTTGCTCATGACTAAGCGAACAACCACATGTTCTAACAAAAGATCTTAACATAATGGTAATTGTTTTTATTAAAAAAAAAAAAAACAAAAAAAAAAAAACAACAACAGACGGACAGAAAAAAACAACAACAAATTGGACCTCTTCACAGTACAGTCCTGATCCTCTTGGTAGACAGCTCATTGCTCTTGTCTAGAGATATTTTGTCAGCATCAAAAACATTCCATGTCATAGATATTTACACAATAAACCGTATGTTTGGCAGATTGTGAATGGATCATTTTGCATGTGACAGCTCAAACATGACTGAAAGTTTTGAGGTTGTGAAGAGTTTCACTGAGAATCATCTGTTTTGATCAACAAACTATGTCCAAGTGGTTATTGTACAAATTGTACACAATTGTACTCACTGTCTTTTGCACACATGAGCCAAAATGTAAACAAACAAAAAAAACACGTGCAATCAGTTAATCAAAGAATTGAGTCACAGAGAATGAGAAAAAACAGTAACTATTTGGCCAAATATATCTTGGTGAAGAAGAAGATATTTATTTTATCAAACCTGTATGGTTGAAATTCTTTCACACACACACACACAGGACCTATAGACATGCTGATGTGGAAAGAAGGTGGAGTGATATTGCATATATAATACAGACTGTCTTGACTGTCTTGCTCAGTAGCAGAGAGCATGTTGATGCATCGTGAGTACTTTTAAGTCTACATCTATACTTTTACCGTAGTCAGACTTTAAATGTGGAGTTTTACTTTAACAGGGTATTTTAAATTGACCAAAAGCACTGAATACTTATTTAATACTTATTTTATTGTTTGTGTATTTGATGATGTTTTCACGGGTTTCCACAGATGCTGTTGTATTGAGTCTGTTTCATTTCTTGTGGACAGTTTGCTTTCACTTTCAACGCTCGTCGTGTCGCTGCTTCTTCTCTCCACAAAGGTTTGGCTCTGATTCTTTGACTCTTGAATGACTGTTTATCGTGTTAATGAAGTTCTTGCAGAAAGAGTTAGTTAGAGGAGTAACGGATTACAACTACTGACGTTACAGAGATGAAGTCATGTTTAACTGCGATTTGTGGTCGCGAGTTACGGTATGCGCGCGCCGTCTGCTTTTTCCGTGCGGCGCGAGCGATAACGTCTTTGAGACCACGAAACTTTTCGAAGGGTTAACATCACCAAAGGTATTTTATTAACCGTCTCTGACCACACTGGCCAGAACACGAGCTGGCAGACGTGGACCGCTATGCGATTTAATTCCGTTATTTCGAGATAACAAAGCTCGCTGTTACGTCAGAACCAGATGATCAGTAAGTCTGCTCACGGAGTCACCAGTGAAGGTGCAGCATGAATCCACAGTGTCACAGTGCACGCTGGACAACCAGTTACTAAACTAACCTGTCATCGTAAACAAGGCATTATTTATTTACATTTATTAGTCAGAGCATTCACAACAATCACTCTGAAATCATCATCATCATCATCATCATTTTTATAATATATTATTTATGGCCTGCTAGGATTGATTTGACTTTTTTTGCTTGAATGAAGCAATTGAAGGTTAACCTCTAAGGATATAACTGCTGGTGTTATATATATGTAGATGTGACACAAAATGTTACTTTCTTAATGTGAAAGAGAAGAGCAGGAGTGATATGTTTTAAACTTAAATGTTAACAGACTTAGCATTACTCATAATAAGTCATGTTTAGAATAAACATGAGGTTCAGATTTGTATCAACTTCATGCAAGTTTTAACGTGTTCCATACAATTTATTCTTTGTTGTCTCATGCCTGATTGGCTTAGGTTTGGTTACATTGCCATTTTAAAAAAATGAAATGTATGTAACTTTGATTGTTGATTTTTTCATTTTTAAAGTGTCAGTATTGACCCTGGACATCTTCACATTGTCAAATCTGGCCCTCCTTATAAAAAGTTTGGACACCCCTGCATTCAGGCCATCAGTGATTCAAAAGGAAACTATTATTCATCCTTGGCTGCCACATGACACAACGTTACGTTCACTTTTTTTAGTTCCATAAGGCAGCACAGTAATCTCTTATCAGCTTCATGAGCAGTGAAGGAAATAAACACAAACTATACATTCTCATAGCACTCTGTCCACACACTCCACTGCAAATCAAAGTTACACAATGTTTGTTCTGTCTGACCAACAATACAAACCTCTTTAAACCTTTTAAAGCAACAAATAATCACCTTTGAGAAGCTAGAGTCATGAAATATTTGGTATTTTTACATGAAGATCAAACGATTATTACAATAAATAATTTGTCGAATGACTAATTGTTTCAGTTCTACTTAAGCAGATAAGTAGTCGGTTAGTTTAGTCAATAACAAAGCTTCATGTTTTATAAACTCTTCATATGTTTTGTACGTAAACATCTTCATATGTAAAGTATGCAGTTTCTTCCAGTCAGAGCTGTGTGTGTTATCTCATCATTCTGTCATGTGACAAATAATGTGTGTGTGTTTTCCCAGCAGGCTATTGTGTCTGTGAGGACGTGCGGGCTCTGCCATGAGTCACTCAGAGGAGGGAGTCTCTCCCTCTGAAACCACTCTGTGTGGAGAATGTGACACAAGGACCAAAGTTCAGAGGTGAGATGACAATCTCTAACCGTCCACGACTGTTCTCCATGTCAGAGCACAGCATTACTTCATCAAATCACTTTACTGTTATTAATCACCCTTATTGCTGTGTGTGTTGAAGGCCTCAACCTGAACCCAGCTGTTTGTCTATGACAAGTAATAGTTCAATGGAGCATCCCCTTCTCTTTAAACAATCTGCTGATGGAAGGTAAGAACTTATAATGACTACATTTTATTTTTTTAAATATTATATTACTGTTGTATTAATGTGCAAGCAATATTTTACTTTGTACTTATTTTACTGTGGCTGCTCCAAGTGGAGCTAATTTGAAATATCCCAGAGTGACACAGTGTTTGTATATGTGTATAGATTCTTTCATTGCAGCAGCATTATAACATAAGAAAAAATATACTTTTGCAAAATGTAAAAAATATGTCCATCAGCTCAACTGTTCCACTGAGTCTCCTTTCTCTGCACAGAGGGAGTCATAATACAGAGTTATGGCAGTTGGTAGGAATGACTTCCTGTAGCGGTCTTTCTTACAGTGGAGCTGCAGGAGTCTCCGACTGAAACTGCTCTGTTGTTTAAGCAGGAGGTCATGTAGTGAATGGGAGTTGTTGTCCATAATACTGAGCAGTTTGTGGAGCATCCTTTTTTCCACAACCAGCTGCAGGGGCTCCAGAGCAGTCCCCAGCACAGAGCCAGCCTTCTTGATCAGATTGTTCAGTTTTTTTGTGTCGGTGGCTCTGATGCTGCTGCCCCAACAGATGGCTGCAAAGAAGATTGCAGTCGCAATAGCAGACTGGTAAAACATCTGCAACATCTTACTGCACACATCTTGCTTGCCTGGAGCCTGGAGCTTCCTCAGGAAGTAGAGTCTGCTCTGTCCCTTCCCGTGGACAGCCTCAGTGTTGCATCTCCAGTCCAGTCTGTTATCCAGGTGCACGCCCAAGTACTTGTAGTCCTGCACCACCTCCACCTCCTCACCCAGGATAGAAACTGTGCTCAGGTCAGACCTAGTGCTCTGAAGTCCACAATCATCTCCCTTGTTTTGGCCATGTTCAAGGCGAGGTGGTTGCTTCTACTCCACGCCACAAAGCGGTCAACCAGATCTCTGTACTCAGAGTCCACCCCATCACTGATACACCCCACAACTGCAGAGTCATCTGAGAATCTCAGAGTGGTGCTGAAAGTCTGAGGTGTACAGTGTGAAGAGGAAAGGTGAGAGTACAGTCCCCTGCGGTGCTCCCGTGTTGCTAACCACCCAATCAGACACACAACCCTTCAGCCTCACAAACTGTGGTCTGTCCATCAGGTAGTCAGTTATCCAGGAGATTGTAGCTTTATCCACTTGCATCACCTGGAGCTTCTCCTTCAGCAGTGTAGGCTGGATCGTGTTGAAGGCACTGGAGAAATCAACGAACATGATCCTCACAGTGTTGCCAGCTCTATCCAGGTGACAGGGCGACAGGTGAGAGGGCCCGCTGTCACCTGGCCCGCTGAAGCAGGCACATGGTCGCATCCTCAACACCAACTGAGGGGCGGTAGGCAAACTGTAGCAGGTCTAGGGAGGTGGTCACCTGAGGTCCCACCTCAGATGAGCCAAAACCAGTCTCTCCAGGACTTTCATGACATCAGACGTCAAGGCAACTGGTCTGTAGTCATTGAGCACCGCTGGATGCGACTTCTTGGGTACTGGAACAAGGCAGGATGTCTTCCATAGCACCGGAACCTTCTCCTGCATCAGACTCAGGTTGAATAGGTGCTGTAGAAGGTCTACAGAGTAGAGACCTGTAGAGTTGGTATCTGGGGCTGATACCATCCAGGCCTGCAGCTTTGTTCCGGCCTAGTCTTTCCATCTGTCTTTTCACCTGGCTGCTGGAAACAGTCAGGCAGGTGGGGGAGGTGACAAGGGAGTACCCATCCCTGAAGTCTCTCTTCTTCCTGTTCAGCAGCTCCTTCAGGTCGCTGGTGATCCAGGGTCTGGATCAAGGGCATTAACATGCAAGTCCAAGTCCAAGGTTTTATTGTCTCTGGTGGAGGAGGTCACAAACTGTTGAAAGGTTGGGAGTGTAGCAGAGAGAGTGGTGTGGTTGAAATCTCCAGAGATGACCATGAGTGCATTCAGATGGTCGGTTTGCAGTTTTAGCTGATGGCAGTGTAGTGCCAAGAGACTGCTTGCCGAAAAATGACTGCCCCCGACAGATAAAAAAAAGTAACCTGATGTTTCCATAATGTAGGCTAGTTGTCAACAATTGATGAGGGTAGATGCTTTACCTTGCCACTTTTATTGTTGTTGTTATCGTTGTTGCAATGTGATTGTGTTTACACCACTTTGATCTACAAATAAAGTTATATTTCAATACCTCAGTAATACAGGGTGCAGTCACTAAGCCCTGTTGAAAAGTGACTGCAGCCTTTAACTCTAGATTGCAAGGAGTGATATTGACCAAATTCACTGTACATGCATCTGGCAAACACAGAAAATGTTATGCGGAATGTGAAGGCAATCCGTTACAGTTACAGTTCTATATATGCTGCATTATTCCATTCATAATTATATTCTGTTATGTTATATGATTGCTATCTAATATGATGTTAAAACTTTCTACATTCTTTTCTGTATTTATTTCCAAATTTTCAGAATTAGCCTGAAGCAGAAGCGCACATCAGACATTCCTCGACTCAAACCTGAACCCAGATGTTTGTCCATGGGGAGTAATAGTTCAATGGAGCTTCCTCTTCTTTTTAAACGATCTGCTGATGGAAGGTAAGAATTTTAAAATCACTTCATTTTATTTATTATATATGTTATTTGTCTTTTGCAGACAGTCCTGTGCAGATTGGGTGAAGGGACACAGGTAGCAGTGATTAGGCAGGTGAAAAGGAAAACTGGAGGCCACGCCCAGCAGCAGACACAAACAGGCAGAGACAAACACGGAAAAGGCTCAGTGACCAGCAGTCCAAACCTCAAATCATTCAAAATGAATGACAATTATTATAAAGCAACAAATTTGAGATTGTGGAATGATGAAATACTTTGTATTTTTACATGAAAGATTATCACAATTAATTAGTTTGTTTAGTCAGGACATGTCAGAGATCATTATTTACGCCTATTGCTCTGTGTGTGTTGTGCTGAAGCCTGAAACAGCAATGCACATCAGACACTCCTGGACTTGGACCTGAACCCAGTTGTGTGTCTATGAAGAGCAATGCTTCAATGGACCCTCTGGCTGTTTTTAGACGATCCACTGAAGGAAGGTAAGAATGACGACATTTTATTTGTTATATGTCATTCATGTGCAAGCATTATTTTACTTATTACTGATTTTACTGTAGCTGCTCCAGGTTGAGCTGATTTGAAATATTTTATATAATCACTAATCATTATTATCATTATGAATTCATCTGCTAATTATTTTCTCCATTAACAGATTGTTTTTTATTTAGTTTGAAAATCAGACAGTAGTGAAAATTGCCTGTCACAATCATAAGAAATTTAAAATAACAAAACTTTCAACTGTGACATGAAGTTAGTTGTTGGCTGTGCTAAAAGCTTGAACATATATTTCTGAGCTCCCCTGCTTGCGGCTGTCTGTCCTTCAAGAGAGACCAGTGGAAGAAATATCTTTGTAATTTCAACAATTACAGTACAATTAAATTAGCTTTTATATCTGAAGAGATTTATATGAAGACTTGTTCAATCTGAAATCTGAAAAACTGTTGTGAAAAGCTGTTATACAAAGGTTAGAGAAAGTCTCCCCAGAAGACATTAATAGTGTTCACCTCAAACATGACAGAGAGCTGAGAAAGGAGTTCAAGCCTTGCCTACTTTCTCACCTCCACAGTGTTGACCAGTCCGTGAGTGTGGTGTCAGAGTGACAGACCCCTCTTATTTGATGTCATTAAGTTGTGGGGGTTTTAGATTTCACTGGTTTCACCATCTGACAAACAGTTTTGACAGAGTGCTATGACTCCTTAAAATGTTTCTGATTCATGTTTGAACTGTTTATTCAGCTTAATGGTTCTTTGTCATATTTCCTATGTCACAATGTCTGTCCCTCTGTCATCTTCACTTCACCAATAAATTATAGTATTATAGTACAATCTGGCCGGATATGGACTCCAGTCCAGGTTTGAGTGACCTAGGAATTTTTCCTAGAGCCAGGCTCTAGGAATTTCTCACTGCATCTGAATGCAAGAAATTCTAAATTTGCCCAAGAAGGGGCATTCTACAGGTGAAGCTCTCATGGGTCTCCTAGCCTCCCCTAAGTAGATTGGTCTCCAGTTTAGATTGCTTGAACCTATATTTCCTGAATTCTATGAGCCTTCAATGGACCAGTTCAGCAGCCACCATGACGTCCAGCAGCCATCTTTCATTGAGTTTCATCTTGCCATTTAAGGGTACCCCACAATGTTTGAATCCCCAGATAAAGATGTGGTCTCCATGGTGTCCTGTAACATATACCTGAACCTGCCTATCTGTATGTTTTAATTGCCTGCTACTTTTTTAGCTGTGGATTCTCTGCTCCCTCTGTTCAGACTTCATGCCTTTGTTTGGAAACTCACATATCTTCACTTCTCAATAATTTGTTGAAGTGTTCCTGTGTGCATGGTTATCTACATTTGGGTTCTTTCCCTTGTTACTTCATACTCACACACCGGACAGTTTGGGAGCTGCACAGTACAACTACAGTACAATCAGCGGCAGACTGAGCTGTTGATTCTCAGTGGGATTAGCAGGATTAGTAGACCATTACTACCACAGGAAGTCATTGGATTTACTGTTCACATCCAAATATCACTTCATGGACCTTTACCTTGTGTTTGTCTCTGTGTGGGCATAATGCAAACTAATTCTTCATGATTCCTCCAGAGTCCACCAGGAGAGCCCAGAGGTTCCCAGTGGTGGATCTGCACAGCAGCAAGAGACACACCTGGACTCCGTATTTAAGGTCTGTACATGTACAACAGGTATTTTACATCTGTTCACAATAATCTCAGTGCTGCACTTCTTATAGCAGTGGGTTGTCAGTTTGTCTAATATGGATCTGATGTTTGTTTCCATGATACTCCAGATGCTGGAAGAGAACATTGCCACATTTGTGAAGAACGAGCTGAAGAAGATCCGAAAGGTCCTGAGTTCAGAATGCTTAAAGAGTCAGGGGGAGGATGAAGAGGTGTTGGATGTTAAGAAGGAGGAGCAGGTGAGGAGCAGCAGAGAGGCATTCCTGAAGATCACGCTGCACTTCCTGAGGAGAATGAAACAGGAGGAGCTGGCTGACTGTCTGCAGAGCAGTAAGAGACACTCTCTAAAGATTTAACATGCTGGATAAATGCAACATTTACTGACTTCTTTGTTGTGTGTTCATTCAGGATTTCCTGTTGAAGATTGTTTTCAGCATAAACTTAAGTCTTTGCTGAAGGAGAAGCTCCACTGTGTGTTTGAGGGTGTTGCCAAAGCAGGAAACCCAACCCCTCTGAACCAGATCTACACCGAGCTCTACATCACAGAGGCAGGGACTGGATGGGTCAATAACGAACATGAGGTCAGACAGATCGAAGCAGCATCCAGGAAATCAGATAGACCAGAAACAACAATCAGACATGAAGACATCTTTAAATCCTCACCTGGAAGAGTTCTTCCAATCAGAACAGTGATGACAAAGGGAGTAGCTGGAATTGGCAAAACAGTCTTGACACAGAAGTTCACCTTGGACTGGGCTGAAGGCACAGCCAACCAGGGCATACAGCTCACATTTCCATTCACTTTCAGAGAGCTGAATGTGCTGAAAGAGAAAAAGTTCAGCTTGGTGGAACTTGTTAATCACTTCTTTAGTGAAACCAAAGGAACAGGAATCTGCAGGTTTGAAGACTTTAAGGTTGTGTTCATCTTTGATGGTCTGGACGAGTGTCGACTTCCTCTGGACTTCCACAACACTGAGATCCTGACTGATGTTACAGAGTCCACCTCAGTGGATGTGCTGTTGACAAACCTCATCAAGGGGACACTGCTTCCCTCTGCTCGCCTATGGATAACCACGCGACCTGCCGCAGCCAATCAGATCCCTCCTGAATGTGTTGGCATGGTGACGGAGGTCAGGGGGTTCACTGACCCACAGAAGGAGGAGTACTTCAGGAAGAGATTCAAAGATGAGGATCAGGCCAACAGAATCATCTCCCACATCAAGACATCACGAAGCCTCCACATCATGTGTCACATCCCAGTCTTCTGCTGGATCACTGCTACAGTTCTGGAGGATGTGTTGAAAACCAGCGAGGGAGGAGAGCTACCCAAGACCCTGACTGAGATGTATATCCATTACCTGGTGGTTCAGTCCAAACTGAAGAACGTAAGGTATGATGGAGGAGCTGAGACAGATCCACACTGGAATCTAAAGACCAGGAAGATGATCGAGTCTCTGGCAAAGCTGGCTTTTGAGCAGCTGCAGAATGACAACCTGATCTTCTATGAATCAGACCTGACAGAATGTGGTATCAATATCAAAGAAGCCTCAGTGTACTCAGGAGTGTTCACACAGATCTTTAAAGAGGAGAGAGGACTGTACCAGGAGAAAGTGTTCTGCTTTGTCCATCTGACCGTCCAAGAGTTTCTGGCTGCTCTTCATGTCCATCTAACATTCATCAATTCTGCAGTCAATCTGCTGTCAGAAACAGCCTCCCAGAAGACTGACACACAAAGAGATGAATCTGCATTGACGCACTTTTATCAGAGTGCCGTGGACAAGGCCTTACAGAGTCCAAACGGACACCTGGACTTGTTCCTCCGCTTCCTCCTTGGACTTTCACTGCAGGCAAATCAGATTCTCCTACGAGGCCTGCTGACACAAACTCACAGTGCCTCACAGACAAATCAAGAAACAGTCCAATACATCAAGACAAAGCTCAGTGAGAATCTCTCTCCAGAGAAAAGCATCAATCTGTTCCACTGTCTGAATGAACTTAACGATGGCTCTCTAGTGGAGGAGATCCAGCAGTACCTGAGATCAGGAAGTCTCTCCACAGATAAACTGTCTCCTGCTCAGTGGTCAGCTCTGGTCTTCATCTTACTGTCATCAGAAAAAGATCTGGACGTGTTTGACCTGAAGAAATACTCCGATTCAGAGGAGGCTCTTCTGAGGCTGCTGCCAGTGGTCAAAGCCTCCAACAAAGCTCTGTAAGTACAGAGAGTCCCACTTTAGTAGTAGTCTGCTATATTTTCAATAAAAAGAAAAAAACCTTACTACCTTGCTATTATTTTCCATTTTTGCTGTATCTTCAGACTGAGTGGCTGCAACCTCTCAGAGAAAAGCTGTGAAGCTCTGTCTGAAGTTCTCAGCTCCCAGTCCACCAGTCTGAGAGAACTGGACCTCAGTAACAACAACCTGAAGGATTCAGGAGTCAAGCTGCTGTCTACTGGACTGAAGAGTCCACACTGTACGCTTGAAACTCTCAGGTCAGGAGTCATCAACCTGTTGAACTGATCAATATTTCCCTTTACATATATGTCTGACCTGAGGAAGGTTCAGTTTTTAGTCCCCCTCACAGTATGACAGGAGCGTCATACAACATCAGCTGACTGCCTTTTATAACTTGTCTTTATGTACACCTGATTTTACACACAGAGGATTTAACAGTCACCAATATCATGGTGACAAAGACTACAGGAAATTGTAGCTGCAATAGAATTTGTTGGTGGAGTTTTGCTTTTTGATTGTTAATGAATGTTACTGATAACAACAATGAGCTCAACTCCACAGCAGAATCCCACCTTTAGATTATTTGTTGTTTGGTGTGTTTGCAGGCTGTCAGGCTGTCTGATCACAGAGGATGGATGTGCTTCCCTGGCTTCAGCTCTAAGCTCCAACCCATCCCATCTGAGAGAGCTGGACCTGAGCTACAATCACCCCGGAGAGTCAGGAGTGAAACTCCTGTCTGCTGGACGAGAGGATCCACGCTGGAAACTGAAGACTCTCAGGTATGAAGAGGCCGGTGGCAGCTATAGACAATCAGTGTGATAGAAGTGGAAAAGCTTTTTCTCTGTCTCACTGTCAGCCCTGTTCATGTGTCCCTGACACATCAAATTCACACTAAACAACCAGAGCTGACACTGACTCATCAGACAATGTTACCAGGATATGTGAAAACAGGAAGGGAAGGTGATAAAATTGCTGTTGTCCTATATTTTTGTATACAGACATAAAAATGGTTCATAACAAACCATGTCTCGGGGTATTTTGAAATGCAACACTATCAGTGTGTTGTGTCCAGAAGTTATTGTGCACTGACAGCAAATCATTTTGCTGATAAGAGCCGACTTGTTGCGGGACTCACCACAGAAGCAGCCATGTATGCTCAATGAAGAAACTAACAGCTGATGGTGCATCAGAGCTCAAACAGGTTTATTTAGGACCACAACACAGTTATAGGGGATAAAGGCGGTGCTCTGTGGCTGCAGACGGACTTCAGCTGTATATATTTTCATACCTAGATTACAAATAATAAAAAGCAGTGTTGACTGTTGCTAGGATATAGGATGTAAGCAGCAGTGTCAAAGTCAGAAATTTTGCACAACCAACCATGCAACCCACTCCAACTTCCTCCTAAGAGCTGTAGCAATTTCAGGTTTTCTTTTACTTTTTAGAGTCATTATTACACAAACACAAGAGGTCCAAACCATGTTGTTTTAAAACTCAGCAATATTTCCAAATTGACAATGAATAATAGTAAATGCCATATAATTAAATATTTTTTTAAAAGACAGTAATGTCTGGTGGTGATCATCCCACAGAGAATTTTCTCCATCTCTGCTGCTCTATAGAGCCTTTCAGCCTCTTTTAGCTCCTAGTTTTCCTGTCTTACCCAGTGTTTCCAGCAGCAGCTGTTTTCATCCAACAACCTCTGATAAACCCTGTCGTACACTATCTGCTCAGCAGCAGGCACAGCAACTAGACTGTGTGAACACTGTGGAGCATTTAGCAGCTAGATAAGAGACAGATATTTTCTTCAGGAGCTGTCTGAGACCAAAAATGGAGCAAGTCAACATTGGACTCCAAATGAATGATCATGTTGCTCTGTATCTGCTGGATGTGATAGCAGACAGCTGGTTGATATCACGGTAGACACAACTACTTTATGACCTGATATGTCACATGGTTGTTTTTACAGCTTGAAGCACATGTGGAAAAAAGAATCAATTGATTCAGGTTGAAGCATTAGATTTAGTGACTGGTAAAGGAAATAGAAGTATCTGACGATTGTCAATATAATATTGATAATATATATCATGATTAAGTGGAAATTATAAGTTGTAGCCATCTGCCATTAAGCAGAGGCTCCACTGAATTGAATCTTTCTTTCTTGATTCTTGATTCTTTCAGGGTGGAGCCTGGTGGAGTCAGGTGGTTGAGGCCAGCTCTGAGGAAGTGTAAGTGTGTTTTTTTAAATATCATTCACGAAAACAAACCATCTTCAAACTGTGACATCAGTCAAACTGTCATCAAGCAAACAGGTGATGGATGAATAACTGCACTTGTGCCGCGTCTTCTTCCCTCCATCAGATTCGCGTGAGCTCACGCTCGACACAAACACAATAAACAGAAAGATCACGCTGTCGGACAACAACAGGAAGATGTCACATGTGGACGAGGATCAGTCATATCCTGATCATCCAGACAGATTTGACTACTGGCCTCAGCTGTTGTGTAGTGATGGTCTGACCAGTCGCTCTTACTGGGAGGTCGAGTGGAGTGGAAGACTCCACATAGCGGTGACTTACAGAGGGATCAACAGGAAAGGAAACGGATACGACTGTCTGTTTGGAAGGAATGATCAGTCCTGGAGTCTGGTCTGCTCCGATACTATTGGTTACTCTGTGTGGCACAATAACAAAGCGACATACATCACCTCCTCCTCCGCCTCCGGCTCTGACAGAGTAGCAGTGTATGTGGACTGTCCTGCTGGTACTCTGTCCTTCTACAGAGTCTGCTCTGACACACTGATCCACCTGCACACTTTTGACACCACATTCACCGAACCTATTTATCCTGGGTTTAGGTTCTGGTCTGACAGGGCTGGGTCCTCAGTGAGTCTGTGCTCTCTCGAAGAGGGAGAGTCTCCTCTCCTAGTTTGATCACAGCTGATCTAAGCACCAACCTGATCCAACCAACTGTAATAGATAGAAGAGGCTGAGGGCGCTGCTTGATCACTGGCCTGCTTTCCTGGGGGTTAGAGAAGGGTTGGAATCGAACCCAGCGTGCTCCTTGGCCTCGTAGTACACTACTGTACCAGGTAAGCCTGGGGAAACATAAATCTTGATGATGTGTCACAGAAACAAAATTTGAGGTCAACATTTAGATATTCAGACATTCATTCTCCAAAATCTGGATACTAACCCCAAACTGAGCTTTACTGTCCCAAAGCAGCTTATTGCTGAAGTTTGGAGACTAAACAGAGCAAAGGTGTTGAAAAGTGAGGGGGAAGCAGAGGAGGCGTCACACAGCAGTCCAAACTTTGTACAACTCAAAATGACTGAAGGCTGCAGGACCCAATGGAAATACCTCAGGAAATACTAAAACATGCATCACACATCTCCATAAATGTTACGACTTTTGCATTCAGTCTCGGATTATTTGTATTTTATTTGAAGTTCTCACACTTTTATCAGTATTTATTATTTAATATCCTAATTCAGTGGTGGAATATACCTAAGTTCATTTACTCAAGTACTGTACTTAAGTACAACTTTTAGGTACTCGTGCTTGCTTTGCTTAGTATTTCCAATGTGACTTTATCCTTCTACTCCAACTCAACTCAAATATTGTACTTTATACTCGTGTACACGTTACATTTGTCTGTCAGCTTATATGATATATATATATATATATATATATACAAGCTTCTTTTCAGATGTGTTGATTGTGAATTTATTTTATTTAGCGTTTATTTTTTTTTTGATGAATGAACTATTTATAAACCCTCTTGGATAAAGCTGAAAATGTTTTTCAGAGCTCCTGAAAAGTTGACTTTTTAGAGACGTGCGGTTCTCACAAGCGATCTACAATCAGATGAGTGTTTTATATTAGGTGCACCAGGGTCAGTCAGATTTACGTCTTCAGCTGAATTTCCTGTAAAATGTTTTATATAAAATTTCATATTAAAGGTGTTTCAGTGCTAAAAGCAGCCATTGTCATCCATCAGATCGATTAATTATTATTATTGTTCTGGTATTATAGGTTTGTTCAATAGTTCTAAGAGTAAGTTCATAATACTGCCACTAGTGGGCAGTGGTCTCCTTCTAGAGACTTAGGAGGTAGCGTCAGGAAGCCGTGTTTTTAGATCAGCTGGAGGCAACAGCGCTGCATGATGTCTGTTAACATGAGCAAATACCGTTTACATCGTATGCTATACGAAGCATCGTTGGTATGTATTATCATTGTATATCCTTATGTTTAATTACAGCTCATTATTTGTTACTATGAAAGGTTGTTTGTGAAGTTTGAGGAAAATGCTGATTCTCAGTTAATTTTCATGAGGTAAAACGGCTACTAAGCTAGTCGCTACTGATTTCATTCAACATGTGCTATGTGTATAGTCAATAGTCAGAAGTTCATACTGTGGTAAAAGATCGATAACGTGTTAAAAATGAGAAAGTTATGGTTAATTAGAATAATAGTTTAAAAAACAATAAATACACAATACAGATGTAAACATTAGTGAGTTGAGGTTTAAAAGTGAAGTGATTTAATTCATGATTACTCATGTTTACAATGTATGTACACAATGTATGGTGTATAATAGCAATTTGTCTGATTATGCCATGTTTGTGTGTTCTCAGTTTCACCCTTTTTCAAGTCAATAAACCTGTGGATAAGCTGATGAATGTCTTCAGAGTTTTGATGAGAAGAAGGCGTTTAGCTTAATGCCAAGATATATTCAGCACATATATTGAGGGCGGCACAATTATACAGCAGTTTGGATAAAAAAAGTTGTTTTTTTCATTGTAATAGTTGTGTTGTTTCACATGGTGGAGTCATGTTTTGGAGCACTGCTGTACAGTTGCCTGTTTGACGCTCACCTGTGTGCTTGCAGTGTAAGTGGAGCCCTGCGTCCCTGCAGGAAGTGCCTCGTGTGTGACAAAGCTTTTGTCTTCAGGTGTGGAGTGAATCTTTGACAGGAACTCAGCTCCATGTTTGATTTCTTTCAGATTTCAGACTTGTCTGTTTGGAGCATGGCTGCAGTTACTGTTTGTAAAACAGAAAAGATTACGGTGGCCCTGATGGTTAAAACACATTTCACAAAACAATCATTTTTACAAGGTCATGTGATTTAGGACAGTAATACTCAACTTAAGTAGGCAGGCCTGTGATAGAGTACCAGGTGACATGTCAACCATTTCTTAACTGAAAATAAATTAATTCACACTGAACTTTAATTTATTCCAATTAGTAAGTTCAATAATATCCCTTGGCTGCTACTTGAGAAGTTGCACGAGCCTCTCAGAGATCTCAGTGACACATTTCTGTGTAAAGCTGCACCTCACCTGTGCAGAGCTGCTGTGACTGAATTTTTTTTCTCTTGGCAAAGATGAGTGAGGACAGTAGATATGGATCACACAAACACCAAACCATTCATTAGCCAAATAAGAGTTGCTGTATACAGGTTTGCAAAACATGCCAACTTCAGTGCAGCGTTCCAGCCCGGTAGCACCACAAGAAGAGAAGATTATGACTTTAAACCTGGTCTTCCTGGTCTAGTTCTTGTGTTACCACTGGTTTTACAAGATACAACTTGCAACTGATGATTATTTTAATAATTGATTAATGTGTTGATTAATTGATGAATCAGATAAAAAAAAAAACACAAAAAAGCATTCATTTCCAACGCTTTATTATAAAAACAAAAAAACAAATGGACTAACACAAAAACCATACACATGTATGCTTTACAGCTGCCAAATATATAGGCTTTTTTAAATAAAGTGCACAAAAAGATGTATATTTTTGGGACTAAGGCATTTTTAGCTTGTTTTTAATTCTTTGGGCTTATAAACAATACTTAATGTATATGGAACACCATGTGTTTGGTACCTATAGATATAGAAAGTAGATTTTTGTCATTTGTTTTAACTCAAAGTCACACCTCAAACAATACTAGTGAAGAGTTTTTGAATGAAAATATTATTTTTCAATCCCTAACTCTCTGACATACATACATACATGCATTTTTTTCAACCAAATATGTGAAGAACAATACAAAATAAATTTCAATACAAAAGGTCCTGTATGTTTTTGCCTTTTTTTTTCTCAGCCATGCCATTTAGCAAAGCAAAGAGCCTCCAGAAACCTGTCATTCAATAGAAATAGTATTTCTGAAGTTATTCTGTCACTCTGCTCTGTGTGCTCCTGCCCCCTGCACTGTTCTACGCACACAGCTCACTCTCTGTTGTCCCGCCCCCACAAGACCCCAGAGTCCTTTGATTGGCTAAAATACGTCATAGGTACACTTGACTGATTGGTTGAAAAAGAAACTATCCCGCCTAATAACATTTGTCCATTCGTTGACTGCACTTTCAGTCTGCCAAACATCTATTTTTCAATTGGTCTTTTACACGGTGGAATATAACAACAAGGAAGTGTCGGACACAAACTGCACATCTCTGTCTTCAGTGGAATCTCAGGAAAACAGTGCATAGTATACTCAAACACCTCCTCTATTTTACCCTCCTTGTACACACACAGCACAGGCATCAGGAGAAATTTGTGGTTCAGTATCTCCCTGGACTGGACCAGGGAGGTTGGGATTCAAACAAATGACAGGAGGACCTGCTGTTGTGCCTGAGCCACAGCAGCTACTAGAAACGTTCTTGTATATGTACGTTCTGTATGCATAACCAGTAAAACAAACGTCTCTCACACACTGCGATGTAAGAAATCAGTTTTTATTGGATGTCAATTTTACAAAAAAAAAACGCCGTACGTCCAAAACAAGAAAGCTACAACGTGAAAATAAAAAGACAAAAACAACAGAAATGCTTTCGGGGCACTCAGGAGCCGTTAACATGTGGCTCCACGTCCATATCTTCATCATCCTCTTCCTCGCCCTCGTCCTCCTCCCCTCTCTCCTGATCTCCCTCATTGATCTCTTCTCCAGCACCTTCCTCCATATGTGCCTCCATCTGTGCTCCCTCTTCCTCTTCTTCCTCCTCCTCCTCCTCCATCCCAGCTGGACCTGATTTCAAAATGAAAATATTCATTATCAGCCGTCGCGTCAAAATACAATGAGTTTATAAGAGTTAAGAACTTGAACAGGATTTAATCGGAGTGGTGATGATGTTCTCTATTTTTTCCAACACTTTCTGGCTTCCTGACTGATTGGCTCTTACTGAAGATGTAAATTCTTCAACTTCAACTTGAGACTGGAGACACAAAATACTACTGTGTACAGGACTTGCTCAGCACTGACCTTGTCTGAGATCTCGTCCTGGGATCTGTCCGGCCTGCAGCATCCCCCTCAACCTCTCCACCTCATCCAGCGATGAAGCGTTAGCGATGGCATTCTGAAAGACAAACACACTTGTGAACCTCAGCTAACGCGGTCTGACTAATTCTGTCCTCAGGGCTCACTTTACTTGTGTGTGTGCAGTGCTCATCACACAGCCCTGTGGCGGAGCTGCCTGTCATGTGACAAATGAACAAGACTCAGACTCAAGGACGGATAGTCCAGTCTTGAACTCATCATTTCTGTTTCCTGTCCTGACCAAGCTTATGCAGCTGCCGTGTGGCGAGGGAACGTACTGCATGAAAATGAATGAATCACTCAGACTACTCATTACTCCTGAGTCATATAAAAGATTTGTTCAGATTGAAAGATACATTCAGAACAGGCACACCACTACTTTGAACAGAGACCAGAAGTATCATCACCCAGCATACAACCTGCTTCATACTTTGGTCACATGATACAACTCTAGATTTAGTGATCCATCTATTTATGATTGAACATGCACTCATTCTACATTTTGGAGGATGGTGGGATGGACACTGAAGCTCATCTCTATGACCCTCAAAAACAATCATTTCAACAAATGAACCTTGATGGCTTCCACGTCAGCTTGGGACGGCCCCGTCTTCTTCTTCTCCAGCTGTGCTGCCACTCCAGGAGTGAATCTGTAAAAGAACACGCGACATTTAGACAACATGGACACACATGAGCTTCTCTGACCTCTCAACCAGTGTAGTCAATCTCATGTGTAGTATCTTTTCTTGAGTCAAATACACTGATACATCGTCCACAGACAGCAGTCCTGAGCAACACTGTTGGTGAGCGCTTCTGGCTTCAGGTTTAAATGGCAGACTTAAGGCCAATAAGAATTTGTTGGATATGTAGATTGTAGGATATGCTTAAACACTGATCTATCCATCACTGTGTGTTCTGATGAACGCCGACATGACTGGTGGTCATTAATTAAGCCCGTCCCATCAGCCAGGATCCAGTGATTCTGAGGAGCTGCTGTCTAACGTGGACTTTCGTCTTACGTTTTCGTTCGCCTGGCAATATCCTTTGCAAGCTGAGCACCTCGTTTGCCCTTGAACATTTTCTCCGCCTCCTGCCGCTCCTATGACGATATCACACAGTTAAAGTGAAAAGCCCTGTTAATCACACACTCAACTTTCATCTGAGAGGAGGTAAGGCCGGCCAGGAGCAATCCATACCGCTGTTTTAGCTTCCATCGTCATCACATTTGATCCATGATGCACACCTCATGCCAGGCCTTTAAATACTATTCATGTTATTACTTCATATTAATGGAATACAGTATACCTGGATGTGTTGTACTAACCTTGAGCTTCACCTTCTGGAAGTCGAGCACGCGGATCTGTGGGAGTTTGTTGATGACATAGAGCCTGTAGTGCTTCTTGTTTGTCACTGGATTCCTTAACAAGCTGGAAATTCAGTGATTGCAAACGTGCATGATCAGAATTCAGCGGTGCACCCGACAGATCAATAACCAACTTATCTTTGAGGACTGATGATTCATACCTGAGGAGGGTCAGCGTCTTCACCGTGGCCAGTGGATCCAAGTCACCCTGCATATGACGAAAACAATGATGCAGAGAAACACGACATGGTGAACACAGGAGTAACGCTTCGTCACTGTTTGATGGTATATTACAACCTTCAAAGTCACACCAAACCCATTCCCACAGAGAACATTGTTGAGCACTTTCGACTTTTCTGGTATTTCAGTATAAATCATTAAACTTGCATTCACACTTTTGGTCCAAATATATAAACATAAGAACATTCAGATGGCTCGTTTGGACTCACCAGCTCCTGAATGTTGTTGCTTGTGAGGATCAGTTCTGTCAAGCTTGGCAAGGAGTGCTCCAGATTCTCACCTATTCGACTGGAGAAACATTTTATCAGGTTACAAGCTGACCAAGTATACACAGGGAAAACTCTTCATTAAGACAATTTATATAATTAATAACACCGGGCAGGCACTGTCAGTCAATGTCTGGAGGAGACTTCTAACCAAATGTGAAGCTGTAATAAACACTGAAGGTACTGACAGCACTCTCCTATGAAGTCTTCTATTAACAGTAAATAACATTAAACCTACCGTAACTTAAAAATAAAACACTGAATTGATCAGTGATTAACGTGAGTATGCATCATCAACATGATTTCTTTCTTTGAATTATCACACTGTATTTTTACATCATGTCAGGACAACGTGCTGCAGCTGTAACTTACCAAATCCTGTTATTGTTCATTAGCAGTGTTTTCAGTCTTCTGAGCAGAGGGAAGCCGTCCAGTTTTCTCACTTCATTATCAGAGAAGTCGATTGTGTCAAACTGGTCCAGGGTAGCTCCGAGGTTTTCAAGCACTGGAATTTTATAACCTGTGAAATGAAAAAAAAAAAGTTTGGTTAAGGAGGAGATTTATAATAACATTAAAAATGATGTCTCCAGATATCAGTGTGACAAAGATTAAGAGACTGACAGTTGTTTTTTTTCAGACCACTGTGAGCTGTCACACTTTGTGTTTAACTTCTGCATATGATACTGAAGGTTAGGATGATGTGTACCATACGCAACTGGGACGTCCATAAAGCGATAACACTGTACCTGTTTCATAATAAGAGCCTTGTTAAGAAATAAGGGGTTTTAATTTGAAACTGATACAGGAAGTGTTTGTGTTTTGACCATCTCATCTTTGACACATATTTGCTATCCGTTTCCGTTTTTTCCCGTTTGAACGGGTCCCGCCGCAAAATGACTCCGACTGTAACGCAGCTCGAGCCGGAGGCGGCACACAGAGACGTAGCTAACTTCCACAGTCTGCATACAAACCACGCCGGGTTTTCTCACAACTCCACAACTAAACATTTTTCACCAAACACCATCAATATTCATTCATATACGATAACAGTTTCCTTCCTTCCCCGAGAAGCCATGCTAACACTAGCCCTCGGCTTTATTTTACGCTACTCTGACTCTGTGTTGTGCTGCTGCTGCTGGTGATGATGATGATGATGAACACTGATTACGATAAGTTATCTGGCGTTGTGTTGTAGCTAACAGCTAACTAGCTATTGCACACAGTAAAACAGGTATAACTTCAGCTTAGCGACACAAAACATACACTCACATCACAAAGTATACCAACACTGATTAGTCCAGTTGTTGGATGGAGTTAGGCCCGACTGAAGCCTGAGCAGGCTAAGTGTAGTTTAAGTTGATCTCACCTCGTAAGTCCAGCTCTCTGTCTCTCACTGGGTTGGTGTACTGAGCAGCCTGCTCGATGAGCTCCGCTGATAGTTTCACCATGTTCACGCCGGCGACAGACAATAATCAAACAGGTTTGATTATTCTTGCAACGAAACGTCCTGCTGTAGCGCGCTGGATACACGCTGCTTCCCGGAACAAAGCGTCGATTATTAAAAGCGCCGTCAGTTTGTAGTGGCGCCCTCCAGCGGACGGAGGACAGTAAGAGCGGGACGCTTTATCGTTTTTCTCCCTTTGTAGGAGGTAGTGATGGGAAGTTCGGTTCTTTTTAGTGAGTCAGATCATGTGACTCAGCTCACCAAGAAGAGTTGGCTCTCGAGAGAGAGCTCTGGTATCACTTATACCAGGGGTCTTCAACCTTTTTCAGCCCAGGGACCCCTTGGACAAGAGACAAACAGAACAGGGACCCCCACATGTAATTATCTTTTTTAAAAATATGTCACATTTTAAGATTGGCTTATAATAACTTTTATATTTACTTAATTCAACTTGTATTTCACCTTATTAACCTATTTACAAACTGGGTTATTAGTCTATATATCTTTAGAATTGATAAAATAGTTGCATCATTATTGTTGGTTACCAAGAGCTGTTTGTCTGAGCTGACTTATACCTTTAATAATTCAGACAAATTTAGCACTGTTTTGACTGATGTTTTGTATGTGTGCTCATCACTTAAATTATTCAAAACATCCTTTGTACTGAAGTATTCACAAATAAAAAAAAATGACATTTTCTAATACCAATAAAATGCTGTAGCCAATTCATTGCATTTACAGACCCTTGTAACTTTCTGAAACCACCCAATCAATGCACTGACTTGTTTGTAGAACCACTCTGCTACACAAACTGCTACTGTACGTAATGCACCATAATACTTTCCAAAAGAGAAAAAAAAAAAAGGCTCACAGACAGGAGCCAGCTCTCGTTCACTTAAAACAGCTGAATCTTTGAACTGGCTCATTCACGACCAACACATCACTAGTAGGAGGGTGGACAGGGTGATCTAAGTACATGTAACTATCTATTATAAAACTTTAATTTTTACTATTATATTTGCTACATTTACTACAAAAACAGCATAATCCAGTAAGATGTTTTCCATGTTTTCCTTTAATTTGCATGTACTGATTTAACCTCCAGTGTCTGAGGAATAGTGTCTTCCTGTAAACAAAGCATGAGTTTTATATTTCAGATTCTTCGTGACAGTTTTGCACACTCTTGGCATTGTCTAAATCAGCTTCATGAGTTTTTCAAACCGCATGAAGGAGTTCTCATTCATGCTGAGCACTTGTGGGCCGCTTTCCTTTCAACTCCTCCTAAACCATCTCAAATGGGTTACGGTCCGGTGATTGTGGAGGCCAGGTCATCTGATGCAGCACTCATTAACTCTCCTTCTTGGTCAACTAGCGCTCACATAGCCATGGGTCATTTGGGTCATTGTTCTGTTGAAAACAAATGATGTTTGCACTAAGCTCAAACCAGATCTGATGACGCTGATAATAAGAAGGCTGTGGTAGACATACTGGTTGAGTGTACCTTCAGTTTTTAATAGCACCTCCACACTATCACACCTACTCCATGCTTCACGGTGGAAACTACATATGGAGATGTCATCCATTTACCTTCTCTCAAAGACATAGTCAGACTCATCAGACATAAATACAGTTTCCATTGGTCTAATGTCTAAAAAAAGAAACTGATGGTCTCAAACACATTAAGAAAACAAGAAATCACACTCATGAAGTGACAAGACACGTTAATTGAAAACTTATTGAAATCTAAAACATATTTAGCTTTGTTTAGATTGTTTTGTTTACCACATAATTCAAACTAAAGTAAGAAAACTAAAGTGTCCACAGATTAGACTGGTTCATCTGTTTCTTCTTTCTTTAGAACTTTGCTGCAGAATCAGCTACCCTCAAATCCAGCATACACAGAAAAACTTGACTTCACAGCCAGTCCTCCCAAAGCAGTTCTCATAATTCTGAGCAGGCTGTCAGGCTGAGCTTTTGATTGATCTCCTCTTAAAACCATCAGAGCAGCTGCTGAATCAGAACAAATGACCATTTTATTTGGTCTTATGTCCTTTACTTAAAAAAAATAAATAAAAAATAAAGATAATTAAAAAAAAAAAAAAAAAAGGAATGTAGAGGTAATAATTTTTATGTATTGCTATGTTTCTTCAGTTTCTCTCTTTAATAGTAATATAAAGTAATTTAAGTAAAGATATAAGGTAAAGTAATAAAAAAACATTGTTCACACCCACAGCCACTCGCACAGTGCACACAGGGTCAGTTGAATCCAGTTTCAGTTTTCTTATGGCTCAGGTGCACATTTTGACTTGTCACAGCAGGAAACACAGGTGGACTGTGTACAGTAATGACGGCTCAGGTCCAGTGAACCAGCACGTACAATAGCAGGACCTCCCCTGAGTGGAATGCAATTATCATTAATACACCTGTGAGTTTCCTGAAACAACATGTCAAAATATCTGCTGTGCAACCAGCCCATGACAGTTATTAATTTTGTTCTAATAATTTTTGTAAAGATTAATGTAAACTAACTTGTAACTAAAGCTGTCAGATAATTGTAGGGAAGTATATTATTAATATTGTTCATTAATATAATATAAAATGACATGAAAGGAAAAAACTAAAGTTACAATTACATAAGTACATGTACTTACATTCCACCATTGATTACAATCACTTGTTCATACAGACACTGGTTACTACATATGTTTCTTTTTTTGTCATGGTGTTCCCAACTATACAATAAATAAACTTAAAATTGAGATAACCCAACACCTGTTTGACTGAGGAAAATAAACCCCTCAAATGAACCCCTGTGGCCAAATTATAACACAGATAGTTAGTGGTAGTGTCTTTAATGTGAATTCCTGAATATGATTCATTATCATTATCTATTCATTATTCATCTGCAATTTTATGTAGTGATCCTGGTAATATTTGTTCGGAAATACTGAAAGGCTGAGGTTACCTAACCCCCTAGTTTGTGTCAAATGAGCAATTTGGATGTTTTTTTGGAACTTATACAATTTGGATGTGCTTTTGTTTTAGGTAAATCCTTGACCATTGTTTTATGAGCTCTTTCTATGAGGTTTGTGTACGTTTCTAAAGCAGAATGTGGCTGTTGAGCCGTAGGCTGTGAATATAGCTTGTGTTCAGATCTTCACTGTGCTCTTATCCTGTGAGACTTTTTCACGCAGAGTGAAAAGAAAGCAGAAATAAGTGCTCAGCATATATGCACTACTCACAAAAAGTTCAGGATATTTGAATTTCAGGTGAAATTTATGGAAAATGTAAAAAGTTCATGCTGCAGTGATGTTATATCATGAAGGTAGGGCATTTCATTAGAAGCATGCAATGGTATTTTCTTCACCTTGAACAACTTACTGAAACAAAAGCTAACCACAGTGGTGTGTATACCACAACAAAATATGTCAATGTCTCAGTAACTCGTCATGTATCCTTGACCATCGATTACAGCTCGACTAGACATCTCATGCTGTTCACAAGTTGACTTATTGCAACCTGCTGACGGCACTCTGTGACACTCTAAGCTCAGTGGTAACTTCCCTCTGAGTACATCCTGTTTGAAGCCTCGCACTGGCCAGGTACTGTTGATGGATTGTTAGGTGTCGCCTTGATGAAGATGACATGATGAAGAGAATGTTTTAAATACAAACTGTCATTGAAGCAGAACATTCCCAGGTCCATTCATGGATCACACACTTGTTGTGATTTTTAATCACCTTCTTATAGAACGGCATGTTATGCAATAAGTACTGAAACATTGAACAGTTGGACATGTGCATTCAAAAGTTTAGAGAAGGTCAAATTAAGTTCACCTGTAAAGGTTAGAGTGCATTTTAGGTGCACGCTGAAATTTCATCTTTTTGTGAGTAGTGTATATGAACTCCTTCAAGACTGTTAGAAAATCATTCCAGGTGATGACCTCATGAAGCAGACTGAGAGAATACCTAGAGTGTGCAAAGCTGTCTACTTTGAAGGATCTAAAATATAAAACAGATTTTACTTTCTTTACACTCGTTACTCACCACATAATTCCATTTGTGTTATTTCATAGTTGTGATGTCTTTAGTGTGGATCTACAATATAGAAATAATACAAATACAGAAAAAAAAAACATTTGTTTTGACTGGTACCCCCTAAAAGATCAAGAAATCTCCCATAGCCCCCTGTGAAGCTTTGGTGAGCCAGGACTCCTAGGTTGAGAGCCAGCATATATGCTGGGTATACACTCTGATGATGGTCAGGTTTAAGAGACAAAAAGCACACTGCTTGCCTCTCTACTCTCATCCAGCAGCCTGACTTCAGTTCCATCTGTAGCTACTAAACTTGCCACATTACTTCATGCTCCAGAAGTGAATATTGGCATTGCATGTAAATTCTGTACAGCCAAATCCTCCAAACAGTATTTCTGGGTTGCCATGGCTGCTACAGTTTTTCTTCTCTCTGCACTTTTCCTGTATATTCCTTCAGTTCAGATTTCTCTTGGCTCTCATTTCTTTGGTTTCTCCCTGTCCAGCACCACTCCTGCTAGAACAAACAGCATCGCCCACAGCTATCAGTCTAACCTGATGCACGCTGATAACAGCTCATACACCTACACATCAGGCTTATGTCTCTCGCATGCCACATTCAGCCTGTGGCTTCTGTGTGCTGTGAGCAGATATTAATCTCAGTTTCAAAAGGCTGACTCAGTTTTGTGAATTACAAACATGATTTCTTTTTGTTGTTCCTGCATTTCAGAACAAACATCATGTCTTGTACCTGCAGATGAAAGATGTAAAATACAATTTTATGTGAAGAAAACGTGCATTTGGTTTGAAATTGTGTTTCCCCACCATGTCACACCTCCTTAACAACAGATTTTTGTGTACTGTATTTTATCTGGGATGGAAACTGTTAGTCATACAGCAACATGCAGCAAAGGGACAACTCCCACACATGTGGTAGAATCAAATGCTTATATCCAATTGTGGAAAGTAACTTTAAAGTATATTTACTCAAGTATGTGAGTGTTTTCATTATATGTCACTTTATACTGCTCGCTGTGAGGGAATTTTCTCTTCTTGTATGCCACATATGGGGTTGCACGCGGTCAACATATGTCCTGACACATAGAGCATAGAGATATAGAGCAGCTGTATGTTTGTGTTTAGGAAAGCAGTCTGATCATTACCATGGTAACTGAGGTCAGAGGATAGGACTGTCAGACAGATACATAACATTCTCCACAACTAATCATGATTCAAAATCTCAAACTAATAGCTCATGTCTATTGTCAAAATATCAATATCAATATAACAGCCTTTATATTCTCATGTGTGGAACTTGTGGATCATTCTTGACCATGTGAAGTGTACCTTAAAGGTCCATAATACAATATCCATAACTATGTTTTTAGTGGTGTATAATCAGAGGAAGAGGAAAATGAGAAATGTTGTGTGGGAGATGATTGACTAAATAACTGCCAAGACCAAATAAAAAAGAATTAAGGATTTAAAAAATAAGACTTACATAAAGTTAAACACAGAAATGTGTTTGATCAGTTGGTGGTAGTAAGTAAAAGAAGTGATCCAGTTGGTCCAGTATGGAAGGTGGACTGGTCACTGGAGAGGTGCCAGTTCACCTTTTGGGCACTGCAGAGGTGCCCTTGAGCAAGGCACCGAACCCCCCAACTGCCCTCACTGTGCCGCTCTGTGTGGATGCTCATCACTCCACCATCTATTTTATATTTGTGTGTGTGTGTGTGTGTGTGTGTGGTTGTATTTCGGGTAAAAATGCATGTAAAAAACTTGAAAAAAAGTAAAGTATTTTTTCTGTTTTACTCTATTCTGTCATATTTCTGACTTGACTGATATACTTTTACTGCATTGTGTCAGTTCCATACACATCCTCAAATCACGTAGGTATAGGTAAAATATGCCAATTCACAGCAGGAAACAGATTTAGTGTTTGTGTTGAGCGTGAATGAGTCCCACATACACCGCCCCTCTGCTGCTGAAAGTAGTGTCCAGAAATTGCATTATTTCCTTCTAGTTGAGTAAAGTGAACTTCCTGTTTGTAGCACAGACAGGTTAGGGAAATCAGAGTATTAAAAAAGATGATTATAGCAATTAGATAACAATAAATAACCACAATAGTTTGAAATGTCAGGTCAGTGTGTGAGGCAGTAATCACTCTTTAAGCACTGACGTGCTCTGCCACTTAACGCGTCACTGCTGCTGTAACTTTGCCAGTGTTGACAAGTTTCTTTGTGCTGCTAACACACATCTGTGTGTCACACAGCACTGAACAATAGAGGAATCAGCATTAGTGTGATTAAAGACTGTTTTTATACCACAGGAAGTATGAGCACTTTCAGGAGTATCTGCTCCACAGAGAGGGCGAGGAGGAGAGCCCATTAAGTGAAGCCAACCCAAAACTGCAGTACCTCAAATATCCACTTGAGGCTGACTTTAGAATGAGTCAGTCTCCATAAGTCCCCAGGTTACGGCATCCAACTTCACAGCAGAAATAAACATGTTTACAGCCTGGTACAAAAAACAGTTTTGGTCTCTACAGCTAATTTCCCCGTTCGTGACAACTGTACTGAGGGTGAATTTATATACAACTCACCTGTTCAAATGATATTAAGGCTTAAAGTTATGCAGAATTAAGAGTGTGGCTGCTTTGACTGACAGGTGGCTGCATTCACAGGTGGCTTATTTGAGCATCGCACCCAGGCTTCATTGAGGCCACCTCAGCTCCACCTCTACCCCTTTTTGGATTAGCTGGTAGGCAGCATTGGCAGGACTGCCAAGATGACGATTACCAGAGCTGCCACACTGAGCTTCACAACGGCTCTTCAGAAAAAAATGCAAAAAAGTCCTGTCAAGAACCAGAAGTCCATTCTGGTGATTAAACATGGTGGACCTGCAGTGTCTGTAGATAGTAGTCTACAGGTACTAGTCTAAGGTCACAAAAATATAATGATTCTTATTTTCAGGTGATTATACACAAATGAAATATTTAGTATAAGTAAGTTAAGTTGATTATACTTAAGCTCCAGCCCCACAATGACCCTGATGAAGACGAGCAGTTACAGATGATGGATGGATAAATATTATATTACCATATTACATATTATATATGACAAACTGGACTTCTAAGATGTATTGCATAAAAGACTACAGGTAACACAGTGTCGCCTCACAGCAAAAGGTTCTGTGTTTGAAGAAGTCAGCTGGCTGGGTCTTTTCTGTGTGGAGTTGTCTGTGCTCTGGGTGCTCAGGCCTCCCACAGTCTACAGACATTAGCTGTTTTTCGCATCCATTTTAATGTGATATACTAAGGTTAACGCAGGTGTTACCCATGATACTAAGATTCAGTCCTGCGATGAACTGGCAACGTGTCCATGTTATACCTCCTCTCCCACCCAGTGTCAGCTGGGATTGTGACCCTGTAAAGGATACGCAGTTATGGAAAATGAATGAAAATGAAGGATGAATGAGCATGGTCTGTACTGCCAATACATATATAAGTGCAGCCATGCTGCAAAGTGTGTTTGGCATGTTACAATTATACACAACAAAAATAAATTAAATGTGTATAAACTTTTATTTTTATAAGTAAAAGATCTATAAAGAGAGCCATTAAAATCACTGTTAGTGAACACTCAAGAAAGTCCTTCCACCTCAGAGGTGTGGCATATTAAGGTGCTGATTAAATAACAACATGACACAGGTGTGTCTTGGACTGGTCACATAAATGGTCACTCTAAAATGTGCAGTTTTATGTTGAAAAAGATTTTTATTAGGTACTGAACTGTGGCTATTTTACATAGAGCTAGAGATACCTTTTTTTATTTTCAGGAGGGCTGGTCATAACCTGGAGGATCATATCCTGATTATGGTTTGGGAAAAATTACGGTTTTGGTTAATAATTAAATAAACACAATGTGCTTTCTCATTAAATGTACCATTTAGAATTTGGGTTTTTTCTTGGTATCTCAGCTGATCAGTCTTTGTGTGTTATTTGGACTCCGCAGCTGAGACACCATGTGTGTTTCTGTTTAACCTGACTTGAGTCTGCCCCCTGATCAGAACTGAACATAGGTTTGACAGCTGCTCTGCTTCAATATGAAAAGTTGAACATGTGCATTCATAACAATAGGATCGCACAGGAATAAATTCTGTTATCACGGATTGTCTTGTATTTGAGCTTTGTTAATGTGATTGGATGTGCCTGCAAAGACAGTTAGACTACATAGACCTATTCCACTGTCAGGACTCCAGTTACAGGAAAACTGGACTGAATATCTACATTCACACAGCCAGCAGCACACCTAGTTGTTCTTTAATTGCAGCTTCATGACAAATCAACACTGGTGAAGTGATTCCTGCCGTCAGTCCCATGCAAAGCTTTGTCTTTGTCTCATGTCATGGACAAGTTCTGGCAGTGTTCAAGACTTCTGGCTTCATGTATAATTTATAGGTGGACCTGTAATAAAAGCTTTTGGTTAACCCCATTCTATAGTTAGTTCCACTGACCATTCTGTATGTCAAATCATACAGATCGTACAGATTAGTCAAGCTTTATTTGCAGCTTATCACATATTTGCTGTGTAACCTTGCTTTGATAAAAAAACAAACAAAAAAAAAAAACATTTAGATTTCGCCCAAATAATCCAGATCACCGCAGGAGATGCTTTATTGTGATTAGGCCTAAACCACCAAAGTCAAAGCCAGTTATCACTGTTGGTTAAGGGAGGTGAACCCTGTCCAAACACACTCTGACTTGATGTTGTCACATTTCAGACTGACTCAGAAAACTTTAATATTGTGCAACATTTTTCGTATAATATGCAAGTCAGAGCCACCCTGGAAGACACTGAGGTTATGTTCTTTCTTTTTCCCAGTGCCCTGCTGCTACTGTCAGAAACAGTGGCCAGTAAAAGACGAAATAAAGTATGAAAAAGAACATTTTAAACATAAACACTTTTGTTTTTGCTCCGTTTTTCACAAGTTGAAGTATATGATCTCAGACTTCTTCTCTGCACTGGACAGGTGTGGCATATCAACATGCTGATTAAACAGCATGATTGTGATACAGGTGTGACACTAGGTCACTATAAAAGGTCACTCTAAAATGTGCAAGTACTGAAGTACTGAACTCATTTATTTATTCATTCATTTTATGGCAGTGGCATCCAGCTGCTCTTTCCTCAGGATCCACACTTCTCCTGAGTCAGTTGTTTAGTGAAATGAAATTTTAATTTCAACAGAATAAAAAAAAAACATATAGCTTGGGCTGCATTTCTTATTATTTGACACATGTGTTTTCTGTCCTCTTACAACCTGAACAAATGTGCATTTTGGAACGTCACCAACTAGTTGGTTGTCCCTGCTCTTCAGTGAATTAAGCAATGAAATGTCACTGAATGTGAAAGCAAAAAGTTGTTGTGCAGTGTTGGGCTTCCTTTGATTACATTGATTGGGTAAAATTTGATTTGGGCAGGCTTTGATGATAATTTGTTTCCACTAACAAAAAAAACTATATTCTAATAAACCTTTCCTCTTCTCCTCTGAGTAGTATGACTGTAGCTGACAGGGCACTGATTTCAGAAGCTCAACACGAATGACCAATGTCATTTGAGTTCATCACAACTAAGTAACTATTTTTCTTATTTCCTTTAATATTACATATTAAAGGAAATAAATATATAATAAATAAGATATATAAGTATATAATACATAAGATATATAATATTAATTATATATCTTATTTCCTTTAATATGTATAATAATAGATAACAGGCTGGTAAACATTATGTATAATGTGTCAAACAGTGATGATGAAGTTTTGAATATTTTGCCTACCTACTGTTATCTGGAGTGCTTCTGAATATTATACTACTGATGCTTTGGCTTAAATAAGAATAAAATATGTTATGATAACAATAAAATATGTTAAACTCACCTTTGAGTAACAATGCGGAAACATTAATGATAACAGATAAATATCATAGAAATATTGTAAATATTGTAGTGGCATTACTGTTACATAAAGGAGTCTATGTATATTAAGCACACTGTGTTCCTGTTCCTGTGGAACCAGCTCCCAGTTCTGGTTCTGGAGACAGACTCCCTCTTGCCATTTAAGAGTAGGCTTAATGTTCCTTTTTAACAGAGCTTATAGTTAGAGCTGCTGAGGTGAGTCGTGAACCATCCCTTAGTTATGCTGCTATAGCCTAGACCACTGACAGTATAAAGGATGGCGTATGCGTGACGTTTGAAGCTCAGGATCTCTGGTTCTGACTGCCTCTTCTGCCTCCCTGCTAATCTAAGAATTGGTGGAGCTGATATAGCTTAATATAATCTGAACAGGTAAATTCTATAAAAATTCACCCTCACTACAGTTATTATGATCGGGCAAATGAACTATAGAGACCAAAACAGGCTTTGTACCTGTAAACTTGTTTACATGGTTTCTTGTTCTGTAGCTTCAAGTGGCCATTTTTGGCACTTAACTTCCGCATTGACTTCACTTCAGGGCTGGTTGGACTAGACAACCTTCTCTTTTTTTTTCCATCTCCATCTGAACACATTAATATCTCATTAATATATGCTACTAACTTCACTTCTTCCTCCAGAGTTTCTCTGCTTTCTTGTTTCCCAGGTTCTCATGGATCACTGCCATCTTTAAACACACTACTAAATCAGCGTGGGAAACATGTATATATCCCTAAAAACAACAATTTACTTCTTCTTTTCAAGCAATATTTTTGTTTGATACATCATTGTGAGCTAATACTGTGGGTGTGTTTTCCAGAACCTCCTAAGAGAATAACAGGATTCAAACAGCATGAGTGAAAACAATTACTGATTAGTGCTGCTGCGTAGATGGCAGCTACACCCATGGCCGTGCAGCGCACAGTGGACCCACTACTGCCAGCTACATAATCTCATTTTGGGTGGACGGTAACACAATACTAATGGATCTGTAATGAACCCAGGTGAATTTAAGTAATCGCTGCTTTGAGTCACTGTTCAGTCTTGCTTTTGTTGAAGATGACTGCAGGCGATAAGAAGACAAAAGACAAAAGTGTTAATCACTCAGAGATCTGAACACACCTTGAACAGATTTAGGCTTTTATCGCTGGAGTCAAAATATGATAAAACAAAGCAAATAAAAACACTCAGGAGAGTATTTAGTGAATGTATCTAAAGCCTGAGATTGTATCAACACATAAATGGTCATAATGGTGATCTATTGTTCCAACAGGTCTAAATCAAATTTGGTTGTTGTGGGTGTTTCCTGCTTGAACCTTTAATAATGTCAAAAGTGTATCCTGAAGCTCTGAGCGTGAAACAACGTAACCTTTGCTTTCTTTCTCAATGCTCATTGCCACATGCAGAAACTAAAAGAACATATCTAATACAGGATATAAGTTTGGTTTTTAAGCTGCAATTCACAGTCTTTATTTAGTGGGCGAAGTTGGTTCAGTTGTCATCATGGGAGGAGATGGTAACTCAAGTCTCTGTTTAAACATGGTCTCTGGTGTCACATGTGATTGTCTTCCTTCAACTTTCTCCAGTTTTTCCACTGACTCCCAGTTTGACCTCTTCTCTTTGTGCTGTGACTCCAGTCTACCAGCAGAGATCTTGAGGTGTTAAATAGTTTCTGATTAGTGCTGATTCCTTGAAACATGAAGACTCTGGTTAGAGCTTCTGATTGTCCGTCTGATTGTTCTAAGATGATTCTCATGGTCCCTGTTGAGTTAGATCTTTAAGCTGTTGGTCCTGAGTGACCCCAGGCCCGCTGCACCTCCCTCAGGGTTCCTTGTGGTTCCTTTAGCCTCCAAAAGTAGAGCAGAGCTTTCAGTTATCAAGCTCCTCTTCTGTGGAACAAACTCCCATTTTGGGTTTGGTAGGCAGACACCCTCTATCCCCCCTCTCTCTCCATCTCTATCGGACATATTAATGTTGCATTAATAACCCATACCTTCTCTTATTTTGTAAACGAACACAACAAAAAAGTTCTCTCTTAAAAGTATACTGTTCAGTGTTATTTTATTATTAAATAAAATAACACTAATTAGTATTATTAGTATTATTTTATTTATTTTTAATGTTATTTTTTGTAATTTACAGCGTCATATTTTCTACAGTTGTTGTTCCAGTATTATATTTACCAATACCTACATGTGGGTACAAGAGATGTGAAGGAATAAAGCAGTAACAATGTGAGAACAAAAAAAAACAACATATTTTATTTTGTTATTATCACATACAGTATGTCCTCATGCTGTTAGGGAATAAGCTGAGAGTCTTCCATGGAGCTGTTGTGAAGTATTTCTGCCTCACTGTTATCAACCTGTAAGACCCCCAAAATACATCAGGTTTTAAGTGCCATAGTTTGTTTCCATTACATGTGTGAGGTGAACCCATGCTCTGTAGCCTCTCCCTTCATATCAGTTGTGAAGGAGACAAGGAAACAAGACCTTGCAGTCATTAATCACTATGTGAACCTATGAAAATGCCACTCCCTCACCTGTCGCATTAAGACCTTGCCCCCTGGTATAAAAAGCTGGGCCTCCCTCCCACCTTCCTCAGAGTTCCAGTGGAGAAGCAAATGGCTATGGCTAGCAAGTGGCTGCTATGTGTGGCCCTGTCAGCCATCGTAGCTGCTTGGCACAGTGGTACATCCATTATACTCCATTAGACAGCCTGATAAATAGGACTTGTTAATAGCTCACATGTTTACCCATGTGCTACAGCAAAACTTTTTTATTGTGTTTGAATGTTTTTTTTAGATTGATTACTTGACAAATAACTCTCACTTCTTTCAACAGAGGCGAAGTCTGCTGTGAACACGTTCTCCATGTCCCAGATTCCAGAAAAAATAACCGGTGAGCTTGTTGGTTGTTGGTAACAACTGTAAACTGTCTTTGTAACTGTCAGGTAGAGTTAAGAGTTAAGAGGTGTATAATATGGTTGCTGATCTTGTCCTGCAGGTGTGAGTCCCATCCACAATGGCCAGGTTTGCAGTACATGGGGCAACTTCCACTTCAAGACCTTTGATGGGGATGTTTTCCAGTTGCACTCCACCTGCAACTACGTTCTGACGTCTTTGTGCAAGGGCAGCTACAATGACTTCAACATCCAGATCAGAAGAGATGAAGCTGACGGCCATCCCACCATCAAAACCATCATTATGAAGCTGGAGGGTTCAGTGGTGGAGCTCTCCAAAGGCTCAGTGGTCGTTGATGGCAAATCGTGAGTTTACTGTAAAAACCCTTTCCTTTGTCTGCATAACTTATTGCTTCAGACTGGTTTATACATATGTGTCATATTTAATCTCATACCTTCACTATAAAATATTTGGCTCTTGGAACAAAAGTTTGGAAAAACACATGACTTCTTTTTGTTTTTTTTCTTTTTGCAGAGTGATCCTACCTGTCAGTCAGGCAGGAGTGTTCATCGAGAAAACTCCCACCTACATCAAAATCAAAGCAAAGTTGGGATTGCTTGCTATCTGGAATGAGGAGGACTCTTTTCTGGTAGGAATATGGCTGCTATATCCATTACTGTTTAAAAATACTGTCAAAGCTTTAGATTAAAGTATAGCTGAATGTCTCAATATATAGAATATATGTATAGATATAGTTGTGGTAGTGGTAGTTAAAAGAGTTTATTTATTTAGATAGATAGAGAGAGAGAGAGAGAGAGAGAGAGAGAGAGAGGGAGAGAGATGGCTGATGGTTTTGTCCCCAAAGGTGGAGCTAGACCAGAAATACAAGAACCAAACCTGTGGTCTTTGCGGAGACTTTAATGGGGTCCAGCTCTACAACGAGTTCTACAGCCACGGTATGCTTTGAGCCACTTCACGTCAAGTCACTCAGCGAAAGCTTGGCCGCAGAACTGAGCTCTGTTTCTTTATTGGTGTTTTCCAAACAGGTGTGACACTATCCACCATGGATTTTGCTAACTTCTGGAAAATGGATGGTCCAGTTGAAAGCTGCTCTGACTACACACTGGAATCAACACAAAGCTGCAACGACATGGTGAGGATTCACCACTGATATGGAAGTTATAATGCTATATCATAATATTATACTATTGTACTCAAGTAAATGAGTAAAAACTCAAATACAAGTACTGTTACTTAAAGTGTAAAATATATTAGAGTATGAGTCAAAAGTTGGTCAGTTACTCTATCTAGTACTAGTTAGTACTATCTACTTTTACTCTACGTACCTCTACTCTTCACTTTATACAGGCAGTTGTAAAACTGATATTTCAAATGCATGAATATGGAAGTTTTCAGATGATACCAGACTGTTGTCTTTGTTGATGATCCAAGTATTGATCAGTATTGCATTGATAGATTGGTGGAGTGGTGGGGAAAAAAAATTGGTCATCCAGCAAAGTCTTATACAGAGCCCCTAAAGGGACATGGGGAAAAAAAGTGAAATATTTCTAGTGAGCATAAGATACTTTCTCGTGCGCACCAGAAAGTATCTCATGGGCAGTAGTATGCATGCATGTGTGCTGTCTGACTGCGGACAAGCCAGCCACTCCAATATTTTCAAGTGCGCCCTTATTGCTGACTTTATGGCAAATACTTTGAGAAAACTGGGAAAGTCTGCGCTAGCTTACTGCAGTTTGTGGAAACTTCCGGTTTTCAAAATAAGATGTAGGTATTAAATGTATTAAACGTTTATTTATAAAATATGAAGAAGGTTAAGATTTGATTTTTTTTTTTAAAAGTGTATGATCCTGCACTGATTTTGAGCATATAGGTCACATCACCTGGAAGGAATGGTCATATTTACATGATGAAATGTATTAGGAATTACTAAGAAAAATATGAGAAGTGATAAAATGCTATAAAAAAAGAGGTGTGTCTCATACAGCAAGTGTAGATCTACTGTCCTACGCTGATTCTGAGCCAATAGGTCACATGACCTGGAAGCTATTGAGCTTTAATGCTCATATTTACATTATGAAATGCACATTTGCACATTTGCATGTTTTAAGTGCTTGATGTAATTTTATATTGTTCAGATCCATGTTTGTGATCCATGTGTGTATTGTGACATGGCACAAAAGTATTCAGGTATTCATTTTAAGGCTTTAGACTGAGAGAACGTCAGTCTATATCATGATGTTGTACTACATGCTGCACCACATTAGTGGTTTTTGCTTTAATTTGAGTATCATGAATCGTTTATATGCTCATATTTTACACTAATTTTAGAACTTTGAAATTTAGAATATTTGCATGACAACAGAACTTGAACACCAACATGTCCAGCAGAATGTTTCCATGTTTTCCATGTTTAATATAGACCCCAGAATGTGATTTCATGATGGTTAAAATGGTGTTGGATGATTGTTTGAATTAAGGCAAAAATGAAACATCACAATGACAAAATTGCATTAATTCAATTTGAAACTTATTTTTGATATACTCCTTATACCAAATGTTAGGACCTTAAACCTCAACCACAGTGGCCTCTACAGGAGTTTAGATGATTTCAGGACACAGCAGGCAGATTCAGAAGCAATCTGCTTTAAGTGAGCATGTGACAGAACCAGACAATACAGGTTTAGACCTAAACCCGTCCTAAACCTTAGACCACAGCTGAGCTATGGTGACAGAGCAACAGTCAAAGCTTAGTGCACCAAGCTAAGCAAGATGAAGTACTAGTGCAAGAAGCTTCATTGAACTGAAAATAGTGATAACCGTGATTTTTATTTGCAGTGAAAATATTTCACTGCAAATAAAAATCCCGTATTCAGTCGAGTGTAAGAACTATGATCAAAATATACTTGAAGTATGAAGAGCAAAGGTTTCTGCCAATGTTACTATCAAATCTATTATTATATGTTTTTAGATTGATATTACTGCTGCATTAATGTGTATGCTGCATGTTACTGTAGATTTCTCAGGTGGAGCTCATTTTAACTACTATATACTGTTGGGAACTTCACATTCTCCTGTGAGAACCATGTGTCTTTAAAAAGTCAACTTTTCAGGCGTTCAGAAAAACAACCCTGTAGTGCATTTTCCAGCCAATGAAAGAGATTTAAATGGTTAAATAATTTAATTTAGCTAAACAAGTAGGAAAATGAAAAACATCAAATTTGGAGATACATGGTTTTCACTGCTGTCACACAACATTTGCCTCTGAGATGTGGTGGAGTGGAAGTACAGTACTTGTCAGCAGAACTTTTGTTTTTTTTTTTTTTTTTAGAATCTCCACATGTATATGTGTGGCTTTACAGTGTTGCCTGCCTAATCATGCTCCTTTTTTCTGTCTTTGCTTCTATTCTCTCCATCTGTTCGTCCTGTAGAAACCTCTGTGTGAGCAGATCCTCACAGGGCCGGCTTTCAACACCTGCCACAATCTGCTGGACATCGCCTCTTTCACTTCTGCCTGTGTGGCAGACCTCTGTCACTGTGGCATTGGCAGAAATGAACACACAGACCCCTACTGCCTGTGCAACACTGTGTCTGAGTTCTCTAGACAGTGTGTGCATGCTGGTGGCAAGCCCCACAACTGGAGAACCAAAGACCTCTGCTGTGAGTACATTTATTAGACACTGCTGATGAAATATCATGGAAGAAGAAATCCAAGAAGACGCCTAATGTAGAGGTCAAATTTCATTAATGTAACAATGTTGATAATGGTGTCTTGGTGTGAATGCAGATAGAAATGAAACTGCATTGATCTGAATATACAGTACAGAGTGTGTATGGAAAGCAGTGTAGTGCAAATGTGTGTGTAGCTACTGTATGTTGCAGCGTCATGAAAACTTGCAAAATTTTAAAGAAAATCTGGGAGTTAGACAGTTAACTCACCTCACGCATTTAATTAAAGAGCCAATTAACCTTGACTTTTAGCTGCAATTGAACAGTTTATGGCAACTGACCAACTTCAGAGCCATCTACTTTGGGATTGATGGCCAAGCGAGGGCACAAAACATTTCAAGGCTGAAAGAGTTATCCTCATTAACCAAACACTGTGTGTAAGCTGGTTTATATGCATAATATGAGATCAACTCCACCTCTTCTCAAAGTACTGTGGTTAGAGGTGGCACGTGAAGCGTGGGCAGGCTCTTCGAGGCCTGGAGCCTGAATACAATAGTAATGTCTGCAGATATTAGTGTTATCAGAGAGGTTACGTAAGTCAAGTGGTGAAAAACTACTGATGTATTCACAGGGAAGTCATGTCCTTACAAAATGGAGTACAAAGAGTGTGGGAGTCCCTGTGCTGACACCTGCTCCAACCCAGAGGCCAGCCACACCTGTGACAATCACTGCATCGATGGATGCTTCTGCCCCGCAGGTACAGCAGAGTGACACACACACACACACACACACATACACACACACACACACAAATATTGTTTCATGTGTTCAGTACAGTAATACTTTGATCATTTTCAGGCATGGTGCTGGATGATTTAAACAACAGTGGCTGTGTCCCACTGAGCAAATGCTCCTGCACATACAACAGTAAGATCTATGGACCTGGAGAGTCCTACACCAGTAACTGCAAAAAATGGTAAGATGCACAGTATGTCAGCCTGTATGTCAGCCATGTCACAGTAACACTCGAAAAGAAAAGTTTACGTTAATGTGTCCAGTATAGAGACACAGTCAGCCCCAGGATACGTTCAACCAAGTTTATTCTAGTGTGGGAACAAAACAGTCTTGGAGATGGTTCAGCGGGTATTCCTGTTAAGATTAAATTGTGTGTGCTGACAGTGTGTGTGAGAGTGGCCAGTGGGAGTGTACGGAGGAGGACTGTCCAGGAACCTGCTCTGTGGAGGGAGGAGCCCACGTCCACACCTTCGATGGGAAAGTGTACACCTTCCATGGGGACTGCACCTACGTTCTGGCTAAGGTAACGCACATCATCATCATGCTGTTATACCACATACACACACACACACACACTGCTAGACCACCTCATACCAGTAGGGATATGTATGTATGTCATGTCTGTAGCGTCCCATATTATAAATGACTTCATTTAAATATTAAAAATCCATCCATCCAGTGTGTGTTAAGAAAAAGTCCTCTACGTGTTTTGTTACATTAATCATTTAAAAGAATTATACCACAACTCTGTTTTAAAAATGTTTTTATCATGGAATTCAGAGTTCACACAGTGTTGATCTCTCATAGTTTACTACAATGACTTTTCATTGCAGCAGCGGTTTAATAGTTTTCTTTTCGGATGTTTAGGACTGCAGTGGAGACCAGTTTGTGGTACAGGGAGAACTGGTGCAGTGTGGACTGACTGAGAGTGAAACCTGCCTCAAGTCCATCACTTTGGGTTTGTCTGGAGGGGCTAATGTGAGTGTGATATGTACACATTAACATCCACTAGTACTACATTAGAAAAAATCTCACTACCTTAGATCTGTACAGAGTTCATCCATCACAGCAAATATCATGACCACTTTTATGATTTATCAGAGTTGCATGCATCATTGCATCGTGCAAGCAGAGTTTCGTTTCTTGTTTTTTTCTCATGGCATCATCATTGAACACAGCTTGTCTCCTTTCATACGAAGGTGATCACCATCCATCCCAATGGCAAGGTTTTTGTGAATGGCATCTACGCTCAGTTACCATTCTCTGCTGGTGAGAGACTCACTCCTGACTTTCTCCATATGACGTGTAGAAAAAGACCCACAGTGCATGCTACAGTACATTTTCCTATGCAATATGTATAACAAATAATTTATATTTAGTTGATTGACACTTCATTTTCAGGTGTTATGTTCACTTCCAACATAACTATTATATCTAGCAAAGGATCAATGTCTTTATCACTGCGTTAGCAACATCTGCTGGTCAGTTGGGCCATGTGCATGGAGATAACATAATGTTTTGAGATCAGTGTGTTAGTGTGAGGTGTTACACATTAAAATCTGATTGCTGGCAGATGAAAAGCAGTGGCTGGTGACATCTTGTGTCTATTTGAGGTCACAGGCTGAACAGCAGAGCTCAGAGTCACAAGGACTTCTCTCAGCCCTCAATCAAAAATTAAATGAGTTTACATACAACAACTGACAATTTGCACTGAAATGAGCAGCATGATCTGACTTCATGAGCTCCTAGAACCAATAAACATCCAGTAGTTCTTTACTGCAAATCCAGTGTAATTTCATTTGTCTCTGGTCCTAATATGATGATAGCATGTTTCAGTTGTTTCCCTGACTAGTCAGATGGGCACACAAATAGTATTTGATTCTGTCTCCTCCTATCCATCATTTTAACAACTCCCTCCCTGAACCTTTCTTAGCTGGACTCACCGCATTCAGAGGATCCTCTTTTTACCTGCTAGTCCAGACGTCTGTCGGTGTTCTGTTGGAGGTACAGCTCCAACCAATCATGCAGCTCTATATCACAGTGAACACTGACTACAAGACCAAGACCTGTGGTATGTACTCTGAACTGACGTGCATGTGCTCTCTGACTGAAAACATTCCACTCAAATACTGTGGAGTTACTGATCCCTGCTGGTGGTTGCAATCAGTGAATTTGTGAATAGAAACAGAGAATATAGGAATAATATCAACATACATAAGCAACTGTTGCAGCACGCAGGCATACCATGCACACTTGTTTAAATTAAATTATAAAAGAAAGTCAATATTAATCATAAGCAACATGTAGAATAGTATCAAAAGTGTCCAGAAGTATTTCCATGAAGCCAGATGTCACAATTTAAGACGCTATTATCAAGTTACCTTTGACCAACAAATGTGTGCAGTTATCAGTTTACATGTTAAAATTCCATGTATATCTATTTTTAAGTTTGTGTCGAGGGAGATACCGAATGATGATGTTTGAACAAAAGTTTTAATTAGTTTTGTGTTTTTTAATGAATGAATGAATTTGTCTATATGCATTGTACTCTAATGAATAACAGAATCTCCTGATGTGTAGATTTTAGTGAAAGTTTCAATCCTAGCACATAGAGTTAATAATAATGATAATAATAATAATAATAATAATAATAATAATAATAATAATAACTTTATACTTTATATAACACAAAAGCACAGTTTACAAAGTGCTTTGACAGACAGACACAAACAGGATACATTTAAAAGACAGAGAAAAAATCATAATGATAAATTAAATTAAGCAACAATAAAATATAGAATGATAAAAATAAGTAAAAAATACACACTGCGAATGACCCATACACATTCACACACCACATGTTAATAAATAAAAAAAAAGAAATAAGAAAAAAAATACAATTAAAAGTTTTAATTAAATTTTAGTTTCATTATTTTTAAAGCTACTATAGTGGCACAATGTGGATCATTTTCCCCGTGGAACCAGACTAGACAGCTGTGCAAAGTGTTCTGTTCTCAGTTTTAGTACGATGATGACACGTACTAAACTAAAATAATCAATGCAGTGATGACTCTAGTGCCCAGTGGGGACAAACAGAAACATTGTCACTGACAAAGATGCCTGTCTGCAGGACTGTGCGGGAACTTCAACAATAACCAAGCTGATGACTTTCTCAAGCTCAGTGGTGTTCCAGATGCCACAGCAGCTGGTTTTGTCAACTGGAAGGCCTGCGCTGGTTGCCCCAATGTTAAGACCCAGCTTTGAGAACCCTTGCAGTCGCGAGGTCTGGATGTGTTGGGTCTGATTCCATTTAGATTTTCTGTCATCACTGTGAGGTCTTCAGAATGACTGATGTTGGTCATTGTGTGTCAATGACAGAGGAATGCAACCAAGCACTGGTGCTCCATGCTGAGTGACACAAGGGAGTGTTAAGCTGTCACTTAGAAATCAGTCTGACTCTACAAAGAGGTAAGTCTCACAACTACAGCTTTACAGACTTCTGTAGGCTGTACCTGAACCAGTCTCCAGACCCCACACTGAAGTCTACGACTCATTTTATCTCATCACAAACTGCATATTATGACAGCTGTAACTGTGAGAAAAGTGAGGACTGCATGTGTGCTGCAGTCTCCTCCTATGTCCATGCCTGCGCAGCTGCTGGGATCCAGATCAGTGACTGGAGGCCATTTGTGGTGATCAGTGAGGAACTTCGTTAGGTATTTGTCTCTGTCCAAATCATTAAAAAACACTTATTTTCCAAAGGTTTGTGTCCTCATATATCAAATGTCAGTTTAATCAAGCATTAATAAACTTTTGTGTTTAAACATAACCTGTGTTTTTCCAGGATTTCCTATCACGCATGTGATGTGTCAAGCAAAGCTTTTAAAAGTGTTATCAATCTACAATCTGAGTTCCTTTCTAGCTTTGACAGAGAGAACAGCTTCTACTGTTAAACCACTTCATATGAGAGATCAGGCTTCCTGTATGCAAAGACCTAAAGACATAATTCTCAGATTACTAGAAGACAATTAGTATGCTAGAATGGATCACAAGTTGGATGAAACTCGCAGATAAAAGAAGCAAGCTAAGTTATAGATTGCTGTCTCCACACCAGTCCACCAGGGAGCATGACCATGAGAGGGCTCATCTGACCAGATTCTAATTAGCATGATCATATTACCTCTATGTTTTATTATGGGATGTTTTCAAATTAAGTCAACTGTTTAAATTATCTAAAGGCTTTTTCACAATAAGTTCAGTTTTTAGCAGTCTCTTTTTTGGAGCATTCTACTGAGTTTGGTGTCATGCAAACACAAGTATGCACACACACACACACACACACACACACACACACACACACACACACACCTAGGTAACACACATACAGTAAGGTTACATTGAAATAATGGGAAATTATAGGAAATTTTGAGTTTTGAAATGAATCTAACAGTCGTGATTTAACTTGAAGGATGGATCTGATCTGAAAAATCTTCATATGATATGACTGCTTTCCATTGACTCTGGTGGTCTGACCTCCTCAGGTAAATATGCCAGCTCCTGCCCCAGCAGCATGGTCTACTCCTACAACATCACGTCCAGCAGTGGCACCTGTCGTGCATTGACTCCCACACTGAGCTCAGCTGTCACCTCTCCTTTCTGCCATGTCGACGGCTGCATCTGTGCAGAGGGAACCTATCTGGATGAATCTAGGAAGTGTGTCCCACCTAAGTCTTGTCCCTGCTATGACAAAGGCTCTGTGGTGCCTCCTCGACGAATTAGTCAACAAGGATGGAGTCATGTGGTATGAAAATCATATATTTTGTCAGGAACATTTTTAAATCAATCAAAATTCAGTTTTGTAGAACAAGTGAATATTTGTTGTTGAAACATATTTGTGATCTACCAAAAATGTCATTGTTATCTTTCAGCAGTGTGTGCTGCATGTATATTAATGTGTTTTTTATGTGTTTCTCCACCAGCACCTGCTTGAGAAGGAAAATTCAGCTGCATTGGAGAGTTTATTGCACTGCCATGTAAAGTTTCATAATACAGAATCACCTAATAGCAGCAGCTTTAAAGGATCTCCTGGACTGTTTGTTGGCTCCCCACATATATAAAATAGATAGCTGTTATTTTTATTAGCTTTTATATTTTAAAATACTATCAGGGATGTTAATTTTGCTTCCCTAAGAGCGAGTGTTGAAAAGGAAACCGATCTACTGTATGTCTGTTCAAACCACTAAAAAGCTCTACATTGTTAAATCTATAAAAAACAAAACAAAACATGGTTAAGTTGGAACTAGAGTTTATCCATTCATCAAACCTGTTGCACCCTGGCTGTTTTTTTTCAGAAATAGTCCAAACATAACTACCTCTAAAACCTTGTTTCTGTTTGAGTTCAGGTTAAACACACAGACACATAAGAGTTTTGGGTAAATTCAACATACAAACATTTCAAGCACAAACTCCATCATCTCCATTACCTCTTCTATCTATACTGGAAGTATTTACTGAGCTGATGGTTACGGAGAACTACTTTACTGTAACTCACAGTGATTAGTGTCTCTTAAAAGACAGTATGGGTGTGCAGTAGAACATAAAATTAGGATGAAAATCAGTTTAAACCAACATGCTCATGGCTGACCTCTTGATGAAGAATTCTTACCAACAGTAGTCAGAATACTCGAATATGCCAGGGGGCGATGTTTACCACAGTTTAGGATGCTTAGGATATACCTCTGCTATCTCTGAATAGAAAGCAAAGAGAAAAAATTCCAGAAAAAACATCAGCATCATGTGTCATTTTATATCTCAGATAAAATTTCATATTTGAATCGAAGAATGTTTGTTGTGTTACTTTAATTCTCAAGCTGAAAAAGTCTCAGTAATATAAAGAAATCTGTGCTCTTAGCTCTGTTAAATAAAAAATTAAATAAATGCTGTCTAATGCCAGCTAGTGCTGCATTAAATCAGGACAACAACTGATGCAAAACTAGTATACTTTTAACTTAATGCATGCAACAAGTAATTATCTGATGTTTTCCCAGCCACCTGTGCTCCCCCATGGTTTTTCAACTTTGCTCTGCTCACAGTCAGGTGCAAAGGAACTGAATGTGAGAAAGGCTGCAACACTCTAGACATGGCCTGTGTGAGTCACCTTTTCCTCCAACATAAGGAAAATATACATGCAAATACTCAAATATTTGAACAATCTGACCTCTGGAGTAAAATTACAACTTTTTCTCTATAAATATGATCTTTTCTTCAGATGAGCATGGGATGTGTCTCCGGCTGTATGTGTCCATCTGGGATGGTATCTGATGGTAAAGGAGGCTGCATCAGCAGAGGCCTGTTCTTGTGTTTCTAGCGGCATCTCCTACAAACCTGGGAGACCACCAAGGTGGACTGCAACACCTGGTAGGTGAATTACAAGTGGAGGTCAAATGATGTGGTTAGCAGTATGCTAGGTACTTCCATTTTTTGGTTGCACCTCAATGTATACAAACAAAAGATATGAACCTGAACAGAACCTAATCTGTTCTGTTTACAGCACTTGTAAAAGACAGGAAGTGGCAGTGCTACCGACCTGTTATTGATGGAACCTGCTCTGTCTATGGATGGACACTACATGACTTTTTTGATCAGAAGCGTTTCACGTTTGATGGCAACTGTGGTCTCATTCTCACTCAGGTATGAATGCACACAAAATCAGTTGAGACAGGGTGATGGAAGTGATGTGCAGGTTTTGGAAATGTTATCAATATGACCACCATCACCACATGCTTTGTGAAACAGGAATGAGCCACCCCAGACAATCATTAGATCAACAAAAGCTAAATCTAACTCTAACCCTGTGTGACAAAAGGTTTTGGTATAGTGCAAAATCAAGCAGAATAATCATTGATGATTTTTCTTCTGTGTGTCCTCAGGACTATTGTGGCAGTGCTCAGAGTAATGGGACAGCTAGAGTGATCACTGAGGAATGTTCCATGTGGAACCACGAGAACCACCTCCAAGACCATCAAGATCTTCCTGAGGGTAGGTAGTTAATATAAAACAACCAGAAATGTCTGATTCAACGTAGACTGCTGGCTGAAATTTCTCACAGCTACAAACATGTGAACTTGTTTGGTTTATCTAGAGAGTACTAAGTCAAAGGCAATTGGAGGAGCTTTAGATTCTTGAAGACGCTTTGTCTCTTATTCAAAGGAGCTTTTCAGTTCTCACTTTGCAGACCACAATCATTAAATTAAAAAAGCTAATATGCAGATAAAAATCACTTCATTTTTAAAATTGGTGTTGATGGAATGCAATAATAGAAATGTAGAGCTCATTTTAACTGCAAAATGTTCATTGAGGTCAATGATTTAATGTCTCTAGTGACGTTTTCTGAACTGTTAAATGAAATTAGAGGTATATGTATGTAAAACTGCCTGGCAATCATTTTCTGATCTTTCATTTAGAGTGCAGAACTGATCCTAACAGAGGGAAACTACCAGCTGCTTTCAAGAAGTGGAAATGAAGAAACAGTCCCATTCAATACAGTACGATGGTGTATCTACCTGGTAATAGAAGCCAACAATGGACTGAATATCATGTGGGACAAGAAGACCAGTTTGTTCATCAAGCTCAGCCTTAAAAATATAAGGTAACACCAATATATGAATGAAGGTTTTGGTTTTAATGTGACTACAACTGATTTATTAAGAAAACAAAAGACACTTTGTTTTGATATGTAAGTTGAACAATGTGATGTAAGGGCAGGCAAGCTAACAAAATTACTTCTCATCACAAGTCATTTTTAAAGTTTGTGTTGAGATTTTTTCAACTTGATAATTTTACTACGTACTTACATTATGCATTAGACTATGTAATCTACTTTTTTAACTTTTTATTGCTTTTATTTGTTTAACTGTAGTTTAAAAGTAACTTAGTTTGAGCAAATTCTATAGCTTTTATCATTTTTCAGAGAAATGTGTTAATGTGTTAAAAGTAAATATTTTCTATATGAATCTTCCCTTACAATTGACTGCCTGCATTGGTAATGTATTAAAAAGTAACTAAGCGCTAACTAAAAGTAATAGCGCTAACTAATAAAACTGAGTAGTATTTTATACTTTAAGCACCATTAATTTTACTTGTTGGGTATTATTGATATGTAACATTGTTTGTACTCAAGTACAGTTTCCAGTACTCTTTCAGCACTGATAAAGGTCTTTACTTTTTCAGGGTCGTGTGTGTGGACTGTGTAGCTATGGCGGCAATGCAAATAATGACTACCACAGGTGCCATGCTGTGGTGGTCAACTCATTGGTGTTTGGGAACAGCTGGAAGGACTCACCAAGCTGTCCTGATGCTCAGGGTATCATGGCCCCTGCAGCCAACCCATACCATTGATCCTGGTTGAAAGCAGTGCAGCATTATAGAGTGATGGTCTTCTCTGCTTGCCACTCCACTGTGGGTTTTTAGAACACAGATTTTGAATAAACATGTCCAAAGAGATATCAATATCTTTCAATATAATGTAATAGCTCACTATTTTGGTGAACCCCTGAATGTTCTTCTAGTTACCAGGTCATATTTACTACTTAGAGAGATAAGAGAAATTACTATTACTTTCCCTCTTTTAGAAAATGAAAAAAGTATTATTAATAGGTATTATATTCTTAGTTATTAACTAAATTTGATCCACTTTGTAGTAAGTAGTAAGTGTAGCTGTTAGATAATTTTAGTACAGTACAAAGTACAATATGCCAGGAAGCAGCATACAGCTTTTGTGTCATGGGTTGCTCTGTTATACCATTCAACTCATTTCGTCACTTGTCTTCAGGTGAATCCTCCATACTATGAAGCATGTGTGTTTTGATCATGTGCTTGTGACACTGGTGGAGTGCGAATGTTTCTGCACTGCCATTGGCTCTTATGCACTGAATCCTGTAATCAAGCTGGCATCTGTATACGATGGAGAAGCCCTAAGATCTGCCGTGAGTAACCAGGATAAAACATTCCTCATCACAATTTGTCATTAATAGCTATTTTTCTGCCATTGGTATTTTAGAGTCAAAATTTTGTTGATGGCAATTCATTGGAATCTGGATCTGTATCCAATCTCTGGGAACTTCTAATTAAGAATGACCTTCAGAACCAAGTGAATTGTAGAAGCATGTGCATCAAAAATAGCATCTAGAGTTTTTAATTTTAGTTTAAAGCTGGGGCATGTGTGGAGAAGTTGGCTTTTGGTCTGTCACCACAGGGCGCTCTCTACAGCTCGAAATATGTGACACCAGAAACTGAATTTGAATCATTTATATTTAATTTGAATTGCTTATCTTGAATAATTGCATTAAAAAACTGAATTTGATCACATAATTTGAATTTGTATTGTTCAATTTGAATCATTACATTGAAAAAATGAATCTGAATTGCAATTTGAAAAAATTGAATTTATTAGATTGGAACTAAACATTCAGTTCTCACAATTCAAATTCAATTTTCAAAATTCGGTTAGTTGGCAGGTGATCAGCGCGGAATACACAGGATGCCAATAATACTGCGTGTGTGTGTGTGTGTGTGTGTGTGTGTGTGTGTGTGTGTCGCCGCAGCAGTTGCAGGTGTCTGGGGCAGTTACCACTGCTCTGCCACGGCAGCTGAGGCTGCTATGGGCATTTGTTTTTTTATTTTATAGAACAGTCGTCAGAGTTGTATTAGACTTGCTGGCATTTCCATTACGTGATTTCTGCATTAATTTGCGAGGTTTTCTTAATTAATCTCTCAGCCACTGCCTCTGTGTGGCGCAGCTGCCACTGACCTGCCGCGGCAACTACTGCTGCTTTGACCATCTGTTTTTAAGAAAGTATGTAACTCCCAACTGTTCTTAGTGGTCATTGTTCAAGGCTGTGGTTTAAGCTGTGCTTTAGTGTCATGTGTGTGTAAATGTATGATGATCTGGATGTTCCCTAAAAGAGCACACTGTTATCCCAGCAAAATAAAATTGCAGCCTAGACTTGTAAATTTGAATTTTAACATTTCTTATGAAAAATGTAACGGAAAGAAATGGAAATAGTTCCACTATTTTCCATAGTACCACATCTAATCATTCTAAAGGTATCATTTCCAGCTATCTTCTGTGATTACTACAATCCTGAGGTGAATGTGAATGGCACTACATGCCTTGTGGCTCTCCTTGTATGAAAACGTGCCGGAACCCCTCAGGCATCTGCTCTACACAGATACCTCCTCTTGGTAAAAGATAAATGTTTAGAATTTGACCTGCTACTGCTACTCTTTTACATCAAGTTGTCTTTTTCACTGTATCTTTTGTAGTTGTGTTTAAAAGGAGTATTGTTTGTTTTTCAATTAGGTTGCTATCCAAAATGTCCTCCTGCTCAGCCATACTTTGATGAGGATACAATGACATGTGTTTCAAAAGACCAATGTGGCTGCTATGACAAAGAGGGAAAACACTATAATAATGGTGACAAAGTGCCAACAACTGAAAACTGTCATTCTTGTTAGGTTTGCATATATTACATTACTTAATCAATGTTCTATAACTGTGGAGTTCAAATCACCTCAAAACTGACAATATATTTCATGTTCTCTCTCTTAAAGTACATGCAGTTCACTGACCATCCAATGCCATTACGATGCCCAAGGTATGCTAGATAGAGTGGGGGCTATAAATTTAGTGAAATTGTAATTATAAATACATATTTTATTTTTAATATTTTGGCAATATATCTCCCATCTTTACAGCCTGTACTTGCACATATAATGGGAACAAATATCCCCCTGGAACTACCATCTATAACACAACAGATGGGCATAGTAACTCATCACAGCAGTGTGTGGGAAGAATGGCACCACTGACAAGGGGTCATACCCATGCCCAGTATCGACACCACCAACACATAAGCCAACTTCAACCACTAACACGCCCAGCCAGCCTACAACAACTTTTGTTTTTACATCAACCACATCAGGTAGGTAAAGATATTCATTTTTGAAAATAAACACATGTGACCGTATTCAGCTGTGTATTGGAAGATTTACTGCATAACCAATACCTGTATTATGTGTCCACAGAGCCAGTCACATGTAATCCTTGTAAATGGTCACAATGGTATGATACAGCTTCCCCACTCTGGGAACTCAGGCGGAGACAATGAAACATATGTAAGATTAGAAGCAGGTCACAGATATGTGTGTCAAACCAAGCCAAATCAATGCAGAGCAGAAAAATTCCCGAATGTCACCATTGACAATGTTGGACAAGTGGTGGATTGTAACCTGGCTGAGGACTGACATGCAGAAATGAGAACCAGTCAGGACCACTGGCCTTGTGCTTCAACTACCAAGTCAGAGTACACCCTTTGCTGTGATTATAGTGCATGCCGACAAAGCCTACTACAGAAACACCAAGAGATCGCGTGAACACCCCAAACATACCGACCACACATGTTATGTCCACACCTCAGCCATCTACAACTACCACTACTACTCCCAACAACACATGTTACTAAACGCTGTGAGAAACATGCTACTGGTCACAGTGGATAGCTCAGACTATCTGAATATGGTCCTGGAGGAGGGGACAATGAAACTATCAAACACATCATACAGAAAGGATATGACATCTGTCAAAATCCAGTGGCAGTGGAGTGTCAGGCATTGCACTATCCAGGGATTCCACTAAAACAACTGGGACAAAAAGTAACATGCAATACCCAAGGACTCCTGTGTGAGAACAGCCAACAAGTTCCTCCAATATGTTTAGATTATCAAATAAAGGTAAAATGTTGCAAGACAGTGCAATGCAGCACTACTACTACTCCAACAACTACACCTTCTACCACAACTGAAACAACAACCACACCTCAATACCTACAAAGTACCACTACGTCCAACAACTATACCTTCTGCAACAGCAAAACAATGACCACACCCCAGCCACCTACAAATTGCCACTACTTCAACACCTATACCTTCTACCACAACTGGAAGACAGCAATAACCACACCCCATTACCTACAACTACCACTACTTCAGCAACCACCTTCTACCACAACTGAAACAATAACCACACCAGCCACCTACAACTACCACTACTACTCCAACAACACATGTTACTAAACCTTGTGAAACATGCTACTGGTCTGATGGATAAGCTCAGACTATCCTGAATATGGTCTGGAGGAGGGGACAATGAAACTATCAAACACATCATACAGAAAGGATATGACATCATGTCAAATCCAGTGGCAGTGGAGTGTCAGGCATTGCACTATCAGGGATTCCACTAAAACCTTTGGGACAAAAAGTAACATGCAATGCCCAAGGACTCCTGTGTGAGGAACAACCAACAAGTTCCTCAATATGTTTAGATTATCAAATAAGGTAAAATGTTGCAAGACAGTGCAATGCAGCACTACTACTACTCCAACAACTACACCTTCTACCACAACTGAAACAACAACCACACCTCAGCCACCTACAAGTACCACTCGTCCAACAACTATACCTTCTACAACAACTGGAAACAATGACCACACCCCAGCCACCTGGGTACCACTGCTTCAACACTATACCTTCTACCACAACTGAAACAATAACCACACCCCAGCCACCTACAACTACCACTACTTCAGCAACTACACCTTCTACCACAACTGAAACAATAACCACACCCCAGCCACCTACAACTACCACTACTACTCCAACAACACATGTTTACTAAACCTTGTGAGGAAACATGCTGCACAGTCACAGTGGATAAGCTCAGACTATCCTGAATATGGTCTGGAGGAGGGGACAATGAAACTATCAAACACATCATACAGAAAGGATATGACATCTGTCAAAATCCAGTGGCAGTGGAGTGTCAGGCATTGCACTATCCAGGGATTCCACTAAAACAACTGGGACAAAAAGTAACATGCAATAGCCAAGGACTCCTGTGTGAGAACAGCCAACAAGTTCCTCCGATATGTTTTAGATTATCAAATAAAGGTAAAATGTTGTAAGACAATTACAATGCAGCACTACTACTCCAACAACTACACCTTCTACCACAACTGAAACAACAACCACACCTCAGCCACCTACAAGTACCACCTAAATCAACAACTATACCTTCTACAACAACTGAAACAATGACCACACCCCAGCCTACAAGTACCACTACTTCCCAACACCTGCCTTCTACACAACTGAAACAATAACCACACACCCCAGCCACCTATATTTACCACTACTTCAGCAACTACCTTCTACCACAGCACCAAACAATAACTACACCCAGCCACCTACAACTACCACTACTACTCCAACAGCATGTTACTAAAACCTTGTGAGGGAAACATGCTACTGGTCACAGTGGATAAGCTCAGACTATCTGAATATGGTCTGGAGGAGGGGGACAATGAAACTATCAAACACATCATACAGAAGGATATGACATCTGTCAAAATCCGGCAGTGGAGTGTCAGGCATTGCACTATCCAGGGATTCCACTAAAACAACTGGGACAAAAAGTAACATGCACAACACCCAAGGACTCCTGTGTGAGAACAGCCAATAAGTTCCTCCGATATGTTTTAGATTATCAAATAAGGTAAAAAATGTTGCAAGACAGTGCAATGCAGCACTACTTCTTCTCAACAACTACACCTTCTACAACTGAAACAACATAACCACACCTCAGCCACCTACAAGTACCACTACGTCAACAACTATACCTTCTACAACAACTGAAACAATGACCACACCCCAGCCACCTACAAGTACCACTACTTCAACACCTATACCTTCTACCACAACTGAAACAATAACCACACCCCAGCCACCTATAACTACCACTACTTCAACTACACCTTCTACCTGTGAAACAATGTCACATTGACCACCTACAACTGCCTGCTACTCCAACAACACATGTTACTAAACCTTGTGAGAAACATGCTACTGGTCTAGTGGATGAAAGCTCAGACTTATCTGAATATGGTCCTGGAGGAGGGACAATGAAACTATCCAAACACATCATACAGAAAGGATCTGACTGTCTGTCAAAATCCAGTGTGATGGAGTGTCAGGCATTGCACTATCCAGGGATTCCACTAAAACAACTGGAGCAAAAAGTACATGCAATACCCAGGACTCCTGTGTGAGAACAGCCAACAAGTTCCTCCACGATATGTTTGAATTATCAAATAAAGGTAAAATGTTGCAAGACAGTGCAATGCAGCACTACTACTCAACAACTACACCTTCTACCACAACTGAAACAACAACCACATCCCAGCCACCTACAACTACCGCTATTGCAACAATACGCTTCTACCACGGCTGAGCAACGGCCGTCTCGTACCACGAGCTGCCGCTGTGCAACAGCTGCGCGGCTTCTTTCTACGGCGAACAGCAGCCGTCGGCCGCACTACGGCTACCGCTATTGCAGCAGCTACGCATGCCACGGCTGAGCAACAGCCACATCCCGGCCACCTGCAGCTACCACTATTAACAACTACTTGGCCTACCACAGCTGAGCAACAGCACATCTCAGCCACCTACATCTACATCTTGCCCATGTGGCCTTGGATGCAATGGATCAATCTGGGAAGAAAGCCCATCAGGCCCCAACGAGGAAGATGAATCCATCAGAAGATAATCTCTGCTGGTTATCATATTTGCTCAAGTCAGAAAGAGGAAGTCCAGTGTAGAGCTGTGTACCAGAATCTTTCCATGTCACAGGCGGGACAAGATGTGACTTACCACGACAAGATAGGTCTCATGTAAGAACAAACAACAGGGGCTGCAACAGTGTTTAGATTATGAGATTAGATTCAAATGCTGTAGTTGCTCATCTCCACCACCTACAACTACTACTACTACAACAACTACACCTTCTACCATGAAACAACAGCATCCCAATACCTACAGCTACCACTACTACAACAACTACACCTTCTACACCTGAAACAACAACCACATCCCAGCCACCTACAACTACCACTACTACAACAACTACACCTTCTACCACAACTGAAACAGCAACCACATCCAGCCTACAACTACCACTATTTTAACAACTGCACCTTCTACCACAGCTGAAACAACAATACATCCCAATACCTACAACTACACTATTTTAACAACTTCACCTTCTACCACAACTGAAACAATAACCACATCTCAGCCACCTACAACTACCACTACTACAACAACTATACACCACAACTGAAGCAACAACCACATCCCAGCCACCTACAACTACCACTATTACAACTTCACCTTCTACCACAACTGAAACAACAACCACATCTCAGCCACCTACATCTACATCTTGCCCGTATGAATGCAATGGATCAATCTGGGAGAAAGCCCACATCAGGCTAGCGAGGAAGATGAATCCATCCAGAAGATAATCTCTGCTGGTTATCATATTTGTAAGTCAGAAGAAGTCCAGTGTAGAGCTGTGTAGCGCGGGCTCTTTCCATGCAGACGGAGACAGATGTGACTTGCACGTAAAGATATAGGTCTCATATGTAAAAACAAACAACGGGGCTGCAACAGTGTTTAGATTAACAGAGATTAGATTCAAATGCCAGTTGCTCAACATCTCCACCACCTACAACAACTACTACTACAACAACTACACCTTCTACCACAACTGAAACAACAACCACATCCAGCCACCTACAACTACCACTACACAACAACTACCTTCTGCCACACCTGAAACAACAACCACATCCCAGCCACCTACAACTACCACTACTACAACAACTACACCTTCTACCACAACTGAAACAACAACCACATCCCAGCCACCTACAACTACCACTATTACAACAACTACACCTTCTACCACAACTGAAACAACCACATCTCAGCACTACATCTACATCTTGCCCATGTGTATGGTCGCAATGGATCAATCTGGGAAAGCCCACATCAGGCCCCAACGGGGGAGAAGATGAATCCATCCAGAAGATAATCTCTGCTGGTTATCATATTTGCTCAAGTCCAGAAGAAGTCCAGTGTAGAGCTATTATGTACCGAATCTTTCCATGTCTGGAGACGGGACAAGATGTGACTTGCACGATAAAGATATGAGTCTCATATGTAAGAACAAACAACAGGGCTGCAACGGTGTTTAGATTATGAGATTAGATTCAAATGCTGTAGTTGCTCAGCATCTCCACCACCTACAACAACTACTACTACAACAACTACCTTCTACCACAACTGAAACAATAACCACATCCAGCCACCTACAGCTACCACTACTACAACAACTACACCTTCTACCACACCTGAAACAACAATACATCCCGGCTACCTGCAACTACCACTACTGCAACAACTGCACCTTCTACCACAACTGAACAACAATACATCCCGGCCACCTACAACTACCACTATTACAACAGCTACGCAGCTACCACAACTGAGTAGCAACCACATCCCGACCACCTACAACTACTATTGCAACAACTACACCTTCTACCACAGCTGAAACAATAACCACATCTCTGACCACCTACAGCTACCACTATTACAACAACTACACCTTCTACCACAACTGAAACAACAACCACATCTCGGCCACCTACATCTACATCTTGCCCATGTGTATGGTCTGTGGATCAATCTGGGAAAGCCCACATTCAGGTGCGGAGAGGAAGATGAATCCATCCAGAAGATAATCTCTGCTGGTTATCATATTTGCTCAAGTCAGAAGAAGTCAGTGTAGAGCTATTATGTACCCGAATCTTTCCATGTCTGAGCCGGACAAGATGTGACTTACTTGCACGTAAAGATATAGGTCTCATATGTAAAAACAAACAGCAGGGGCTGCAACAAGTGTTTGAATTATGAGATTAGATTCAAAATGCTGTAGTTGCTCAAAGCATCTCCACACCTACCCAACAACTACTACTACAACAACACACCTTCTACCACAACTGAAACAACAACCACATCCCAGCCACACCACAGCTGCCACTACTAACAACTACACCTTCTACCACACCTGAAACAACCACATCCCAGCCACCTACAACTACCACTGCTACAACTACACCTTCTACCACAACTGAAACAACAACCACATCCCAGCCTACAACTACCACTATTACAACAACTACCTTCTGCACAACTGAAGCAACCACATCTCAGCCACCTACATCTACATCTTGCTATGTGTATGGTCACAATGGATCAATCTGGGAAGAAAGCCCATCAGGCTAGCAGAGAAGATGAATCCATCCAGAAGATAATCTCTGCTGGTTATCATATTTAATAAGTCCAGAAGAAGTCGGTGTAGAGCTATTATGTACCGAATCTTTCCATGTCACAGGCGGACAGATGTGACTTGCCGTAAAGATATAGGTCTCATATGTAAGAACAAACAACAGGGGCTGCAACAGTGTTTAGATTATGAGATTAGATTCAAATGCTGTAGTTGCTCAACATCTCCTACACCTACAACAACTACTACTACAACAACTGCACCTTCCACAACTGAAATAACAACCACATCCCAGCCACCTACAACTACGACTACTACAACAACTACACCTTCTACCACACCTGAAACAACAACCACATCCCAGCCACCTACAACTACCACTACTACAACAAGCTACACCTTCTACTACAACTGAAACAACAACCACATCAGCCACCTACAAGCTACCACTATTGCAACAGCTTCTACACCTTCTACCACAACTGAAACAATAACCACATCTCAATACCTACAAGTACCACTACTACAAGCAACTACACCTTCTACCACAACTGAAACAACAACCACATCCCAGCCACCTACAACTACCACTATTACAACAACTACACCGTCTACCACAACTGAAACAACAACCACATCTCAGCCACCTACATCTACATCTTGCCCAGTGTATGGTCACAATGGATCAATCTGGGAAAGCCCACATCAGGCCCCAACGGGGGAGAAGATGAATCCATCCAGAAGATAATCTCTGCTGGTTATCATATTTGCTCAAGTCCAGAAGAAGTCCAGTGTAGAGCTATTATGTACCCGAATCTTTCCATGTCACAGACGGGACAAGATGTGACTTGCCGTAAAGATATAGGTCTCATATGTAAGAACAAACAACAGGGGCTGCAACAGTGTTTAGATTATGAGATTAGATTCAAATGCTGTAGTTGCTCAACATCTCCACCACCTACAACAACTACACCTTCTACCACAACTGAAACAACAACCACATCCCAGCCACCTACAACTACCACTACTACAACAACTACACATTCTACCACAACTGAAACAACAACTACAACTCACCAACCTACACCTACCATTCCTACTACTACACCTACCACAACTGAGCAGCTTGTGACAGGAAGTCAACCCACAACTTCTGCACTCCATACTCAGCCCCAGATTTGCAATTGCTATCATCTTAATGAAAGTTTCACCCCTGGTAAGTTCTGTTTCATAAACACTGCTCAATACATGAATGTATCGGTAGCAGAAGTCAAATGAATCTTTGGTTCTCTGAAGTATTCATAATAATTATCCATATTCAAATGTAAAGAGCACATGTTTACCACATGAAAATATTCAATGGCCATTCAATGGCTTATGCCATTTTACGTTTTGCATGGTCTCAATAAGTATACGTATACTCTGTATGCTATATTTAGGGTTTTAACTTTGTTGTTCTGACCATGCTCAGTGACATTTGTACAACAAAATCAGGGCATGTAGTAAATGCACCCCAGGTTACCCAACCTTGGAAAGAAATCTTTAATTTAACAATCTTGCTTGGTTGCTAATGGGACAAAAACCTTACGTAATTTAACTTCTTTAATCTTCATGTGCTTTATTTTCAGGCTCCATAGTTTACAATGAGACAGATCATGATGGCGACTGTTTCATAGGGTACTGCAATGACACTTGTCATGTAGTGCTCCTACACTACCCGTGTCTTACATCTACTCCTCATCCTACCTCTAATACTACCCCTACCACTACCTCTACCAGTACCTCTACAACTACCTTCAAGCCTACCCCTTACATTCGATGTGTTGATCTAAATCCTCCAAGAAAGGTACATCTTTATTTCTGTTCTTTACATATTTAACTTTGTTTCTATATGCAATTGTATAGCAATACTGCTCCATTCTTAAAATTCTGTCAATATATTTGGTATGGATTTTGTATGACCATAGTATTATAATACCAACTCTCTTTCTTTTTTTAATTCCAATCTATTCATTCTCATAGAATGGTGAAAGTTGGAAGGTAGATAAGTGTGTTATAGGAACATGTGTTAATGGCAAAGTGACCTATAGCCAAACACAATGTCCAACTAAAGAGCCTATAGTGTGTGCAAATAATTTCCCTGCTGTTGAAGTGCCGGATGACACATGCTGCTCCCACCATGAATGCCAATGTAAGTCTGACTAAAACATCATCATGTTATTTGCTCTTTGTTATTATTCGTTATTCATCATGGTTAGTCATCTTGATTACTCTATCACAGGTTCCACTGCTACTGTAATCATTCTATCATTTATTGTAATTCATTGTCATTTTATCATTCATTGTAATTGTACAATATGTTTGTGCTGATTTGCTCTTTTTTCCTCACTTGAACCGAGGATCTAAGGACAGAGGGTGTCAGTCCCTGTACAGATTGTAAAGCCCTCTGATGCCCTCAAAATGTGTTTTGTGACTTTGGGCTATATAAATAAAATTTGATTTGATTTGATTTGATAAAATCCTCAGGTTAAACATGTAAAAGCTTACCTGTATATCAATGTTTTGTTTTGTGTGTTTCTTAAATGTCTAAACGATTTAAAAATGTTCTTTTTGTATTGTGTGAAGGTATCTGCTACGGTTGGGGAGACCCCCATTATGTCACCTTCGATGGAACCTACTATGGTTTTCAAGGCAACTGTTCATACTGGCTAGTGAAAGAAATACTGCCCAAATACAACTTTAGTGTTATGATCGATAACTATTACTGTGGTGCATCAGATGGTTTGTCCTGTCCACAGTCCATCACTGTCTTCTACAAAAGTTTCAAGATTTTTATTACACAGAAGGAAATCAATGGCATTTTAACAAACCAGGTAATTAAATTAGCTTATAACAAATTAAATTCACTTATATATTTAACTTATACATTTTACTGTTATGTGATATATGTAAAACTTTCAGAAGAAGGCCGTTCATACCTTAGTAAGAAGTTTGTAAAGTGGTATTTCTCATATTTATATAACAATGCTTTCTGTTGCAGATTTATGTGAATAACAAGGCTGTGAGTCTTGCATACCAAACTACTGAATTCCGTGTAATCACCACCGGTATTGATACAGTGCTTGTCATCCCTCAAATCCACGCCAAGGTCACTTTCTCTGGGCTCATATTCAGTATCTACCTGCCCTATAGTATGTTTGGCAACAACACCCAGGGACAGTGTGGTGAGTTCTGCAGTGGAAATTGATATCATATTATTGTATGTATAATTTAACAGTTGATAAATGACATGCATATCTACAGCAGTTTAATATTTTATGTACCCAAAACTTATAAGAGAACCTATTTAACACATTCTGCATTGAGTCTGATCAAATCTTGAAAAATAATTCACAGTAAAATGGCTTCTATTTAATTCTAATGATTAGTCAGGTAAATGCCAGTGAAGGTTTGAGACTTGAGTTGTGTCATGCTTACTAATGATGAGAGTCTCTTTAGGTACATGCAATAACAACCGGACAGATGACTGCAGGCTGCCGACTGGCAAAATTGATCCTTCATGTCCTAATATGGCGCATGAGTGGCATGCTAATGACAGTTTCTGTGAACATCCAGTTCAACCCACACCAACTCCTACGCCTACTCCCTGTGATACATCCATCTGTGAAATCATTAAAAGCAGGTACAGTATAAGGAAAACATGTCTGGACTGCAACCTCTAACTACAATGATGCATGGCTAGCATGAGTCACACTCACAGTGTTCCTCAATCAGTTCTTTAAAATCTAGTTAATAATTGCACATTCACTGTTAGTGAACAGAAAAACTCTCCTCTTCTTCGTGTCTGAATAAAGGCTGTGTCTGACAAAAAGGCATTACTTTATCAGATAAATGAACCCATTTCTCATTCATCTGCACATTCACAATGTATATTTGCCTTGTTAATGTGTAATGATGCATTCAGTTTGTGTCCAGTGTCCATATTGACTATGAATTCCATCTTCTCCAGTATATTTGAGGGTTGCCACAAGTACATTGACTACAAACCATTTGTCGTGGCATGCGAGTTCGACATTTGTCACATGCACATTAAAAACATTGGCTGCACCAGTTTGCAAACCTATGCTGATGCCTGTGCTGCGGTCGGAGTGTGTATTGACTGGAGGAGCGCCACCAAAGGAGTCTGTGGTATGCAACTAGAATATTGAATGTCATTGTCAAGGCTACATATACTACTACTTATAATTTCACAACTCACCAACATGATCACTTTATCTTTTAATAGATTATAACTGTCCAAGTCCCAAAGTGTACCAGGCCTGTGGCCCTATGGTGGAGCCTACCTGTGAATTATGGTACAGAAATTCACCAACACACAGTTGTTGCTCATCACAGTCAATTATTTTTTTCATTTGTTTATGCATTGACATACACAATAACAGGTGAACTTCACACAGTATGCTGTTGTTTTTGCAGGTACAATAACAAATTCATCTACGCTGTCAATGAATTCCGTGCCATGCTAAATATGACGCTGGAGGGTTGCTACTGCCCAAATGGCACCATGCTCCTCTCTTCCATCTCAAATGAATGTGTGCCCAACTGTGGTAAGAGCAGAGTTGCATTTAAGAATATCCTGCCTGCACTTTTCAATGGACCTTTGTGATCAAGTCAAAATCATGTTTGTTATTTTTTCATCAAAGCACTGACTGAATGGTAAACCATAAACCCAGGTTTGCAGCTCATCTAAGACTAACAGAAAGAAGAAGCCTTAAAAAATGTCACTATTTTATCCAGCGTGTTATAGAACTGTAATCAATATTTTCTTTGGCCATTAGCCTGCACACATATAAAGGTTTCTGCTTCACCTGTTTCAGTTTCTTTTAGTCTACATGTGTAAACAAAACATATTTAGCTTTAGGTGGAGCAGGTCTATCAGTGATTTAGGAAAACAGAGCCTGTTGGCAGACTGCAGCAGTCTTACCCAATTAAAAGAAGGAACATGCAAACTGACTATCTACAGCTGAGCAGCCGCTTCTAGTTACTATGGACACATAGTAGCTAGAAGTACCTTACACAGTAGCTTAGCAATGTGTTCAGGACTATTAATGGTGAACCAATATTTAAGAATATGATATAGGAATATAAAGGAATTTTTTTAAAAATCATAAAAATGATTTTAGATGTGATTTCATGGAGGATACATTTCATTCAGGATTCAGTATTTACTAGCCTTAGCCCCTGAGACAGAAATACCAAAGTCTTGATGAATCGAAATCAATTTATGATTTATATTTTTTCTCCTAATAGATTTTTGTCACCTGCCAAATGGGCAATACAAGAAGGTACATTTTTGTCTATAATCCCGGTCTCTTTTATATAGCTGATAATGCCATGCCTCCTACCATAATTCTGCAATAATCGTTGTATCCTCAGGCCAATGCAAAATGGAACGAAGGCTGCAATGAGTGTACATGTGAGGATCACACAATGCAGGTCACCTGTCATGAAAGGCCCTGTCCAACATATCCACCCCTCAGCTGTGACCAAGAAGGCCAGGTCAAGGTCAACTGGACTGACACCACTGGCTGCTGCCAACAGGACAGGTGTGGTAAGTGTGCATCAAGTAGGTAGCAACTCCTTGGGTCAATAAACTCTGTATTTTAAGGTACTGCACTTAGATATTTAACACATAATTCACACCTGTATTCAGAATGGGGTTTCAGAGGAGACTCAGAGCCACTGAGACTTTTCGGTTCTGACAAACTGGCAGGCGTACATTTAACATCTAGTACCAGACGGTGTGATAGGACACCTGACGCAGGTGCTGTGCAGGAATTCTGTACCAATAAACTCACAAGCGCCAGAATTCTAATGTACAGGAACTATGTGCAAATATTGTAACCAAGAAGATAGATCAAAACTTTGATGGGAGAGAGGTTGTGTGCAGGACACCATGACGAAAGCATGATGAAACCTTTGGACACATCGTCATCGTAATGGACAACACAGAGGCGACACATCAATCAATGAGCATGACAAGCTCTTTTCTTGCCTGTTGTGAAAACCACAGACCTCCTTGCATGAATATTCATTCATCCATTTGTGTCTTTGAACAGAGTGTGACGTGAGTCAGTGCACTAGTCTTGTGCCATCCTGTCCGACTGGTTATACTCTGAACATCACTCAGGGAGCCTGCTGTTTCAGCTATACCTGCGGTAAGGTTGCTTACGTGTGTGCATGTTGCTGTAAAAGGTTTTCATTTTGCCACTATGATTGTTGCAGCATGTTTAAAATACATTCATAATGATATTCTTGTTTCCTTCACAGTGAAAAAGGATGTGTGTGTTTTTAACAACAGTGAATATCAGGTGAGATCTCACAACTGACACCTACACGTGAAACCACTTGAGTTACTGGAAGAAATACTGTACAAAATAATATACAAAAAATGATTTAACACTGTGGCATTGTGTTATTACTCTAAAATCAAAACTTTATGTCATCAGAAAGATTTGATAGTCACATAACACAATTTATGAGGTTCCCTGAATTTTGGCTGGTAATAATAGGCTTTTTACAGGAAGACAGTTTGGTTGCAGCTCATCAGCGCTCAGTTATGTTTGTATTTGAATTTACTATGCTGCTGTCAAAGACCATCAGCCTTTGCAGGATTCTTTAATACTAATAAGACTTGACAAGTATTTGTAAATAATATCTTAAAGATAATTCTGCACTTCATGTCCAACAATTTATCAATTATCAAATCTGACAACCACTTCAACGACATGACACAGTAACAGCATATTAAACGACCATGAGTGTTATGTGCAACACTTGGAGAAGATTGTACGGCTTACAATAACTTAATCACTAATGTTTTGCTTGTCATGCTAGTCCATGTTCAGGACTAGTGCCCATTTAAAACATGGCTGTTCAAACCTGGTGACTACTGGGTGCTTGGTCTCTTGAGAACAGCTCAGCCAAACAACTTGACACTGTGTTTTCTTGGATCCATGGCAATAGATGAACAGTTATTGAGATGTGCAAAGGACACACATACAGAAAGTGGCTATTAGGCTGATTTATATTCCAGTCTTCTTTCCATCCCATTATTTGTTTAGCAAGGACTTGCACTTTAGTTGCCACTTTGTTAGGTTTATTTTTAAAACCTAATGCAGTCCAATACAAAAGTCTCACTTTACAAAGCTCACGAAGTTCAGTGACTCTGTCACTGGTATAAATTGAACTACATGTTTATTATTGATGCAATGGACTGCGGTACTTCATTTACAAGCAGGAGTAGCTGTACCGACCTTCTTACTCTATCCATCCAGGTTGGACACCTTATGCCCGGAAATCCATGTCTCAAGTGTATTTGTACAGACCAGACAGATGCTGGCACCCACACATACATACCAGTTTGTCAGCAGATACCATGTGACACACACTGCCCTGTGGTAAGACTTACTTGAGCTCCAAAACATTCATGGATTTTTTTCACATTAAACATGTTTGATTTTAACCTTTTACGCCTAATGTCATGAATTCTCTTCAATTCAAAATGCAGCTGAAATAGTGCATGTGTTCCCCCAATGTCGGTTGATGCCTCTTCGATACGGACCTAGGAACATTTTGCAACGTTTCCATTGATGCCTGTTGTCGCTAATTTGCATCATACCCTACCCTGTCTATTTCAAATTTACAACTATTCTATGTGCTACGGTCAAATTAATAATCTCCACTTAATTTAGTCTCTGCTTGAAAGCAAAAACACAACTAATAAATTTTTTAACATAATTGCATATAATTGCATATAATATTAAAGGTCCATCGTTAGTGTCATTGTAATTTTTCTGGTTGTCATTCATGTCCATAAAAAACAAGGACAACATTGTCAACACTGGATGGAAATCCTCACTTCTCCTGATCAGATCTTGTGATGGTCTGAAATTTTTGTATTTTCTTTATACGCTGAGTCTGTCTTTGTGTTTCTCTTCAGGGTTATCAGTACGAGACCAGCGCTGACAGCTGCTGTGGGACGTGTGTCCAAACAAGTTGCATTATCATGCTGTCAGACAACTCCACACACACATTAAAGGTTGGTATATCTGCGTCTGCATACAGTATATATGTGTGTGTATGTTTGTGTGTGTGTGTGTGTGTGTGTGTGTGCGTGTGTGCGCGCGCTTGGAGACAGAAAGCTAAATTAGGATAAGGTCACTAAAGTCTCTACCATCTCTGCTGGTTTTGAATATGATGATGATCAGATCACATTGTGTTCATTTGTTGTTGTTGTTTTTTGTTTGTTTGTTTGTTTGTTTTTATCAATTTTTTATTTTATTTTCAGAAAACAAATAATGATGTACAGCCACCAAACATACCGTTACACATTGTGTTCATTTATCGTGGTGCATCTACAGTATTTTTGTGCTATTTCAGCGTGATGCAACATACCTTATGTCAAACTTATGATGGCAGTCACTCAATGTGCAGTTGAAAACATCTTGCAGCTGGAAAAAATGTTTCTGTTGCTTTTGGTGTTCATCTGGATAAGATGGAAATTTTAGTCATAGAAGATAAAGAGAGAGAAATTTGTCACAATATACATTTCTTTGCACTTATCCCTAGAAAACAAGCAAGAGACCTTAGTGTGGTCTTTGACTCACACATGCAATTTAAAGCTCATACAGAGTTTGTCACTAAATCAGATTTGTATCATTTTAAAAATATTGTTAAAGTGTGACCATTTCTCTCTAAGAAAATGTATGTAAAGCAGGCTGAGCTGCTGTAAAACGATCATGTCTACCCAACAAAGTTATAAATCAGCTGCAGTCCAAGTGCTCACCAGGACCAGGAGGCCTTTGAGGCTTTTGAGTATGAATGGTTTATAATCATTCTTTATTTTAATCACATGTTTCATTGTTTTTTGTAGGTACATTTTTAGCCTAGCTTTCATTTAATGCTATTTATTACTATAGCTGTATTTTATTCTAATTTTGTCTTTGTTTTTATATTTTAATCTATTTCTATTTCTTTAGTTTTTATTTCACTCTATCAGAGTCTACAATTATTCTGTGTCATTATTAAATGTAATACCTTACATTACACTCATTATGTAAATTGGATTGGAACTGCAACAGCAAGCTATCTATTATATCTAGGAAGGCAGCAATAGGTCTCTTTGACCCTGGCCACCACAGTGCTGAGATAGACTGGCACCTACTGTTCTCAACCAAAGCCAAACAATTAGTACTGCCGTGGACCTCAAGGCCCACACGTGACCTTGTGTAACCTAAGGATAGAAAACAGACACAAAACCTCTGATATTCCCCTTTAAGCTTCTTCAAGTTGAACTTTCCATGTCACTAGAATCGGCACAAATCTAAAAGAATAGTCCACATATGTTGTTGGAGATGGAGATGAGGGTGACTCTGATGCAGCCCTGCATGCTGTTACAAAATGTGTTTTTTTTTCTAGCCTGGCACCATTTGGACTCCCCCTGGGAAGCCCTGTCTGAAGTTTGAATGTGTGAAGATCGCTAATCAGTTCATCACTGTAGAGGCCAAGACCATCTGTCCTTCCTACGAGGCTCAAAACTGCATACCGGTAAAATACACACGACACAAACCACAATCATCATTGTTGCTTCTTATTCTTGAAACATCTGATTCCTTCATATGAAATACAAAACACACTGGTGTGAACACACTGCTACCTACTGTCTAACATGAGACTATACAAAATGAAGCATGACTCGACAGAATACTGATGTGAGACTATGTTTGTCTCCTGCAGGGAACTGAGACCACTACTCCAGATGGATGCTGCCCAGTCTGTACGTATACTGCGCCCAAGAGCATTTCATGCCTGTATATTAACTACACCACACTGTCTCCTCACTGTGGCATCAGAGAAATGTGGTTAACTAAATGAGACAAACCCTACAGTGAAGGCATTTGGTTATTTTTGGTTATTTTATTCAGGAATTTATTCATCTTGCCTGTATAATTGTATTGAATTAGAGCGTCTAAGATCTCAAAACTCCCCCTCCCCAGGTATTCCAAGGGGTCACCCATGCAATGTATCCACCTCTACTGTGTACTTGGAGAGCAATGGCTGCCAGTCCAAAGAAAAGGTCAATGTCACATCCTGTAGTGGAGCATGTGGCACCTACACCTTGTAAGTCCCCAATCATGTCATTTCCTTATTATGAGTGTTTTGGAAAATACTTCTCATGTTCTTGTTGTACTTTTATTAAAAGGCACTTGTAGGCACTTGATAGTATTGGTTTCAAAATAAGAAAAGTTCCAAAAAAATCCCACATTTCTTTTGCAACCTCCATGATATCTATTTGTTACACACTGCTAGCATTTGATAATTCACAAGCAGAGACCAAGTGTGCCTCCAAGAGAAACTTACATTTGAATTTTCTTGAACTGAATTTGATTTCCTTGTTAGCCTTCTCCCTTCTTCACACTCCTTCCTTTCTCTCTTCTCTCAGCTACTCAACCAAAATGAGATCCTTGCAGCACTCCTGTTCCTGCTGCCAGGAGGTGTTCACATCTGAGCGCCAGGTCCAGCTCTTCTGCCCTGACAACACAGAACTCACCTACACCTACACCCACATCGACGCCTGTGGCTGCCTCAAGACAGAGTGCTCTGCGTTCAGCCACAGTGAAATGGCGTCCACTCCCTCCGCCAGCGTCAGGTCACGTCGACGCAGGAGATAAGGCATAAATTCGGACATATGCGCTGGCCTTTTATACAATGAGCATGAATTTATAGGAACATTAGTGAACTGTCTTAACTGAATCAGTGTCATCTTCATCTGCATAATTCTTCTATTTATGTCTAATGTATTAGTGTATTAGTTTTACCTTGATTAGATTGTCATTAATAAAGATCATACTGTAGCTGCAAGCTGAGCATGTCTGCTTTTGTTCTGGTATCTTACTGCATGCACACAGTGTGTGTGTGGTGTGTGTGTGTGTGCGTGTGTGTGTGTGTGTGAGAGAGAGAGAGAGAGAGAGACAGAGAGAGAGAGAAAGCGAGAGAGAGAGAGAGAGAGAGAGGAGTAATCGCCACTCCTTTATCCTTTATTGATATTCAAATTTAAAACCAAATAAAATCAAACCTGTACATCAAATATTAGCTTTAATACACTTGGAATACATTCATAGCTCAAGGGCTGTTATGACAGCCACTGAGTTTGTTCCTTCAACAAACTCACTCAATAGTCAAATTTCACTGTACTAGATGACGATTTATTACAGAACATTTTCACACTTAGTAATGACAATATACTAATAATAATAGTATAATATAATAATAGTAATAATCAGACAGGTTGAGATGCAGAGAGATGACAAAGCCACAGAAGCCAGAATGACAAAGTCAACAGTGCTTTATAAATATTTGACTTGTTATCTTGGGCTGACACGATCACATAATTTCTTAGAGAGATTAAACTCTACACCTTTATGTCACAGTTCTTTTGAATTTAGTTGTAGTTGTGTTGAACTCAAAATAAACTTTGGTTTCCAGATGTCAGTGTGAAACATAATTCAACATATGTGAAGTTTCCGATCATAAATTAAGAATAGATTCACATTTGATAAATATTAAGAGTTACTATGGAGACTGTGGTTTGTACCGTCGTAATGAATCTCAGCACTACTTGAAAATTGTGAACACAATAAATGTTTCTGAGGACAAAGTGATTGCACCTGTACTGGCCACATGTGCTGTTATTCAGTATTATAATACAAGTGTAAAATACAAGTGTGTGTTTGTGTGTGTGCCTCCACCTTGACCTGTGGTAACACTCCACATTCAGCTGTAGTCCATCAATCAGGCAGCTGTGTGAGAAGTCTATCACCTCCATGCATACAGGCTGTAGCCACATCCTGTTCCCAGTTTACTTCCCAACCCTGAGTATTTGCCCAGGATATGTGAGATAAAGGTCTCACAGAAAGAGATGACAGAGCAACCAAACACTTAACCTGGAAACAGAGAGCTACACACACAGTAGCACACAAACACTCCCAGTGTGACAGAGTGCCTTTGGGCAAGGTGTTACCACATAGCACAATTCCCCCAGTCAGATCTTTCACAGGCTAATGGGTGGAGAGGACAAGTATTAATAGGAGTCTTGGTAAACAAGGATGTTTACTTAATTTAACATTTATCTAACTAGATACGTCAGTGAAAGCAAATTATCGTAACTTACGTCTCTACACCATCATGATTTAAAGACACGAGCAATTAGACTGCAGAAGTAACACATTAACTCACATTAACTAGAAAGGAGGCAGATAAGGAACTTTTTCTTTGAGGCCAAGGTGCTGGGATCAATAGAGTATGTTGACGTGCATCTGTAAATCATCCAGTAACAAATAAGATATGGTTGTGATGACCTGCTTAAAGAAAGTGAACTCTTTGCTGAACTCATGATGGGAATATTATATTATATTATATTATATTATATTATATTATATTATATTATATTATATTATATTATAATACACTCCTGAACAAAATCTTAAGACCGGGTAAATATTACTAATATTCGCGTTTCACGATGGTGGAACTTAACCAGGTTGTAAGTAGTGCCTTAAAATGCAAAAAGAAGAAACTGTTTATCAGCTGATCAAAAGTCCATACCATGGATGACCATGGATGCCCTATCTGGAAAAGACGTCCATTTTTGTAAACTTTCCTTGCCATCCATCCCCAAATGTCCTCAGTGGGATTTAGATCAGGGTGACATGCAGGATGGTCCAAAAGAGCCTAACGCTAACCCTAGAAGTCCTTTGTGAGGCAGGCGTGAACTGAAGCGTTGTCCTGTTGAAAGACCCAGTCATCACTGCTCAGTCAAGAGGGATCCCTGCTGCAACATCTCCACAGAGCCAGCCACATTTTGACCCCCTGCACAACCTGAAGCTCCATTTTTACAATGAAGGAAAATGGACCCCAGATCATGATGGAGCCTCCTCCACTTTGCTGTGTAGAAAACATCTCCAGTGGGATCTCCTTGTCATGCCAGTAATGTTGGAAGCCATCAGGACCATCCAGATTAAATTTTTCTTGTCAGAGAATAAAACTTTCTTCCCCCTTCTAATGTCCCATGTTTGATGTTCCCTTGCAAAGTGCAAATGGGCAAGTTTGTGGTGGGGGAGGAGACGTGGCCTTTAAAGACATTTTTTGTTCTTTAAGCCCTTCTGTTGCAGATGCTGTCTTATGGTGATTGAGCTACAGTCAAAAAGTGCAATACATTTAGTTTGCGTCAAGAATCGGCCCGTGTCTTCACGGACAGCACATCAGATCGTCCAGCTCAGTGCAGGTGAATTTTTATATATTTTTTTAAATGTAGTTTACAATAAACTGCTGATTCTGTTTTGTTGTTTCTTGCTCCTGTTTCTTCTTTTTGCATTCTGAAGCTCTACTTACAATCTGATTAAGTTCCACCAGCACAAAAAATTAATAATTAATTTTTTTTTTTTAAATAATTTTTCTCTCGGTCTTAACATTTTGATCAGGAGTGTATATAAACAACTATTCACACTGACATTCACACCTACCTGCATGTCAACCTTGTGTATATGAGCTACTGTAACAAGAGAATTTCCCTGGTGTGGGCTCATTAAAGGTCCAATATATAGAATTTAGTTGCATCTAGTGGACAAATCGCTGCATTGCAACCCTCACCTTCCTAATGTAAAGGAGAAACAACACTTTAAGAATCCCATCTAGAGTCACTATTTATTTCCGAAACACAGGGTTTCAACATGTCGGTGTTCATGGAAGAGGACCCGCTCCAAAATTTTTAAGAAACAAAAACAAAAAGATTCTTATTTTCATGAAAAAACATATTTTTGAATATTTTATTCCATGTTTGCCTTATTCTGAACATAAAGTCCCCAAATCTTACACACTGCACCTTTGTGTTGTTGTACCTTATGTTATGTTATCTTATCTTATCTTACATTTTCCAAGAATGCAAATGTTTTGTGACATCTTCATTCAGTGGTTTGAGTATTACCTGAGTTTTTTAAAACCAGCACTTACAAAACAGGCTAGGTCTGTGTTTCCTCTACCTGTGTGTAAATCCACATTAATCTTCAGGTCAGGCTTCTGTTTAACTTCTGTCCTGAGTGGATCAAAGTAAGAGACTGCTCCAAGTTAAAACTAGAACAAGCACATTTAGTTAATCAGCTATCCTGTTGAACTTCTGGCATCATAAATTTCAATCTCCTGATAAAATGGAAAACATAAGTCATTTAATAAGTAATTATTTAATTTTTCAACTGTTTCAACTACTCTGACCAGATTGCTGTTGATAAATGAGGAAATCAGAACCGGCGTGAATACAATCTACTTCTCCTGATTCAACTTTTTAAAATAATCACTAGACAAAATGAACTAGTCAGACTACAGACTGCTTTGTTATTAAATAATAAGGCTGGCGCCTTTCTATATTTTCTTATCACCAACAAATCTCATGAAGACCAAGGTCCTCCCTGAAATCACAAATATGCAATATTTATTAATATATAATTATATTATATACAAGTTACCAGAATATCTCTGGGTACTTTAGTCACTATATATTGCTCTCCGGAACTCCTTCCCCGATGAAAATCCCACAGAGCATGGACAGTTGCTGAACATGACCTGACTGACATGCTCCTACATGACTGAGAATCCCACAGCAGAATATGTATTTAAAAATTCATGAGAGTTCATGAGACTTATATAAACATACATAAAAGTCCATCAAAATATTTGAAATTTGGGGTGGTGCTTAGCTCAGTCGGTAGAGTGACTGCCCCATATGGGAAGGCTCGCTGTGGCTGGCCCGGGTTCGAGTCCTGACCTGTGGCCCTTTCCCGCATGTCATTCCCCATCTCTCTCCCCACATTTCCTGTCACTCTTCAGCTTTCTCTATCAATAACACTTGGAAAGGCCAAAAAAATAATCTTTAAAATAAATAAATAAATAAATATTTGAAATCTGAATCTTTCAGTCCATCACAAATTGAACATGTTGAGCAACTGTCCATGCTTTGTTTCCCAAACATTTTCAGTTATCTCGACTTCATCAGGGATAGGGCTTCATCTGGAAAATAGACTAGACTCGCTCTCTTCCACAGAGTCCGCCAAATTGAACTACACAACATCCCAGAATGGACAAACTAATAACTGGCTATGGATAGGACCTTTTGGTTTTCACATCTACTATAGTTTCTCCTTCTCCTTCATGATTGGTTGAGTCCTATGAATACAGTCTGTTGCAATCTGCAATTACTCCTCCCAACACTAAATCCTACACACTGGAACTTTAAGTTTAAGAGATGTGAATATACTTTGGAATATTGAATATTTACTTTGGAAAATGGAGATTCTGAACTGGTTAACAACTTGATGGGCTCAGATGAAATATTGTATTACATAATTTGTATTGTATAAATACGTCTTATATGTATTATACCTTTCATTAAACTATTTTTCTATATATCTCAAATTATGAATTCCTTTACCTTTACTTATTCATTTATCAAAAACAATACATGATAATTAACATCAAGAATCTTTTGCAAAAAGCAGATGAGTCTGGATGTTTCAACTCTGAATGCTAAGAGTTACACACCAGAACAAACAAAGTTAATGTGTTTGCTTGTTTAAGGGATCTAGGGTCACATGAGGCCACTTCTTAAATCCTGCTCCTCCAAAAAAGTAAAAGTTAAAGTTAAAGTCTGCTCTGTCATTGCTTGGCCCCTGATTCAAGCGGTGTCACCCCAGGTCAAGATGTAGTACAGGAAGTATTGTTTCTTGAGGCAAGAAACAAAGCATCCTCTAATCTGTCCCCAACTGACTACTTTCAAGGATGACAGAGGAGACCTCCAGATGACCTCACACTTCACACACAAAAAAAGATTAATCTTGAATAGGAATAAAATTCATTAAAAACTATCACAAATTGACATAAAATTCAATCAGACCTGTGCAAGAGTTCTTCTTTCAGTTCAGTCAGAAATCTTAGTGTGCTTGGTTTGTGATATGCTGCCTGACATCACAGTTTCTTTCATGTCATTTGGCAGAACATAAGTCATTATTGACACCACACAAACACTCCAGTCAGTAAAACAGAGCAGAGTTTTTATTAAAGATGTACCACAGGATGTATATCCTGGTATGAGCGAGCTGAGTCATAGTGGCTTATTTACGCACGCCTTTGACATTAACACAAACTCAACAATCCTTCACCTCCTTAGAGCAACACACGTTATGTTTACACCTGAACAATGCGCCATATTGTGTTCAATTTCCATTGCTGACTAAGTGATGGGTGCGACTGCTGCATGTTGAGATGTCTTACGCACTTGATTAGATATTCAAAGAGCAGCATAGATTCTCTTTCAACATGGACAGGCTGAACACAGAAGTCCACTTTCCAATCCACAGTGTCTATGGGCAAACACACAAATCACATAGGTTGTATAATGGCTTCTTTTTTGTACATTATTAAACTGAGCATGGTTTTGGACCTTTTGACGCACTAATAAGAAAAGTCAAAGCACAGAGGCTCTGACTAACCCTGTGTCCATTACAACCATTCTGTAATCAAATCAAATCAAATCAAATCAAATTTTATTTATATAGCCCAAAGTCACAAAACACAGTTTGCCTCAGAGGGCTTTACAATCTGTACAGGGAGTGACACCCTCTGTCCTTAGACCCTCGCTTCGAGTGAGGAAAAACTTGCCCACAAAAAATCCTTTAACAGGGAAAAAAGGTGGAAGAAACCTCAGGAAGAGCCACAGAGGAGGGATCCCTCTCCCAGGACGGACAGACGTGCAATGGATGTCATGTGTACAGAACAAATCAACACAAACATATTGTACAATTACAATGAATGATGGAATGACAATGAAATACAATAAATGATAGAATGATTACAGTAGCAGTGGAACCTGTGATAGAGTAATCCACCCCATGTCTTCCAGCTGCACTGATTTTCTTCTCAAACTCAGAAATTTTGAGCACCAACGATAAGAATATCAGTCCAGACTCTAGGAAACAAAGCTGTTTACATTAACATAACAAAAGAGTCCAAATAGGTAATAACTGAACAAACAGCTTTTAATACTCTCTCATAAAAATCATCCAGTTAATAGCAGGAGATGATGAGGCTATTAAATCAAGGGCATTAAATCATTAGTATTCTAATTTGGGCTGGACTACTAGCAGGGTGGCACAGTAAGAAAATTGCTGGTTCGGACTCTTGCTGGGGCCTTTCTGTGTGCATGTTCTCCCTCCTACAGTCCAAACACATGCAGGTTAATTGGTTAATTAACTCTAAATTACCTGTAGCTGTTAATGTGAGTGTTAATGGTTATTTGTCTCTATGTGCTATGTGATGAACTGGTCACTTGTCCAGACTGTACCTAGCCTCTCATATAATGTCTGTTGGAATCAACACCAGCAACCTGAGGCCCTGATGAGGGTAAGCAACTATGGAAAATGGGTGGATGCACTACTAGCTAACTGTAGAACACTTAAAACATAACATACAGGTTCAAGTTAGTCATTAGAAAACTACACTTTAAAAGAACAGCTTCTTCCCAAAGTCCAACTTGGTTCTGTCCAGACTGAATGATTTATTAAGAGATTTCTTGGAGCAGCCTGACAACAAAGAGTAGACTAGTGGACTAGTTTTTCTGCATCCGCTTGAGATACAATGCATCTGATTTTGGCGATGTTACATAAGTGGAAGAATGCAGTCCTCGAAATTTGTTTTATGTGGATGTTAAAGGACAAATCCTGATAAAAACAACTCCAAGATTCTTTACGGTGGAGCTGGAGGCCAGGGTGATCCCGTCTAAAGTAACTGTAGGCCAAAAAAGTCTCTAGAAAGAGAGTTTCTGAGGTGTTTGGGTCCAGTTACAAGAACTTCAGATTTGTCTGAATTTAACATCAGAAAATTGTAATCCAACTTTTTATATCCTTAAGACATGCTTGGAGTTGAGTTAACTGATTGGTTTCATCAGGCTGGATCTATAAATATAATTGGGTGTCATCGACATAACAATGAAAATTAATTGAGTGATTCCTAATAATGTCTCCTAGAGGAAGCATATATAAACTGAATATAAGTGGTCCTAGTACAGAACCTTGTGGAACTCTGTGACAAACTTTGGTGTGCATGGAGGATTCATCATTGACATGAACAAACTGAGATCGATCAGTGTTCTGGGGTGGAAATATTTGAACTGTTTTGTACCTTTTTTTCACTTTTGTGCTCATGTTCCTTGAGGCAGGAGTTTTGTACCTTCTGCCATAGCATCTATCAACAAAGCACCCTGGTAACTGCTACAGATGGGAGCTATGCATATGTAATAGGGAGAGATAAATGTGATAAATGTGCTGTACTGAATGTCTATTCTTGTGGTTATATTGTGGTGTTTCTATGTATCTTTGTATCTATGTGTGTATGTTTGAGGCTTTATACGGACTGCAGCAACAAATTATCTAAATGATCTGATACAGTATCTATCTATCTATGTTTCTATTAATTCATCTCAGGTTTTATTTCTCTTTGTAAAGCACACTGTGTTAAGAAAACTGATGGTCATGATTTAGTTAAACTGAACCCAAATGCAGACACTGGACAGGCAGGTGAGGTGAAACAAGTCTTTTACTGGATACTGGTGGTATTGGAAAGAAATGTAGCATGCTGAGATGAAGCAGAATGAATCCAGGTGCAAGCTTAGTAGAGGGAATCTATAGAGGAATAAGAGCTGGTGGGCAAACAAGCTACTATAAACTGGGACAGAACAAACTAGGTAAACAGGACGTACAGCACAAATATTATCCAGTGGGGACAGTTTATCCAGAGCTTTTGCAGGTTTGATAGCAGACAGGTGTGTTGCTTGCAGATGATTGGCAGGTGTGTAGAAAGAGCAGAGCCAGGGAGACCACACCCACACACCACAGACTGAGAGGGGAAAACAAGGAAGACACTGAGGCATGGTCGTAGCCTTGACAGTGCTAAATAAATAAAATTATATTTCTCTCAAATGATCTCGTTCTCTAATTCATAAGGAATTCACGGAAAAAGGGTGCCCTTTTGGCTGACCTCTGGTGGCTGAGGGGGTTTGAGGGCTTTGGGGAGAGTAGACAGCATGGTATAGGACAGCATGGTGAAAGTAAAAACACCTTGAAAGCCTGTAACCCGCCTAATGTTCTGCGGTGGACTTAAGCAGGAGAAAGAAAGATAAAAGAAGAAGGGGGGCATACAATGTACGATGGCCCTGGGCCTTAAAACCATATGTGTGCCTGAAGAACACATTTTTACTGATTTTGGTGAAATCTATGTTGAACTGGATGATATTGAGATGACTTCCTCTTACTTCCTCCTGGAAGGCTATTTTGGTTTTGTTTGATTTTGATTATGTTTAGTTTAGCCTTGATTCATGTTACATAAGTTTGCACATAGGCAGAGGAGACTCTGAATGATTCCAGATAGTTCATAGCTCTTCTCACCTCTGCACCTGGAGGACACATTTACAGAACTCTGCAGTGTTTGTCCCATTTTGTTCAGTCTCCTTAAACCATACATAGCAATTGGTTCATTTACTGATCTGATTATTTTAAATCAAATTTTAATTGGTAGTTCAGTGATTAATGAGAAAGATGTTTTGGGTGATGCAGGTCGGGTCTTTTTCTAACTTAAGCCAAATGTAATTTTCACCTTATCTAACAAGTTTAATGGAATTTGTATATTCAGCTTTAAATCTGATAAGCAACACTCCTGAGCTACTTCCTTGTCACCCCAGGAAGTTTTACTGAATTGACTATTAACTCCTCGTAGCCTGTGGAGAGCCATTTGGTTTCCACTGTCTCAAGTCTCCACTGTTTCATGTCTTACTCAAACTCAATCTCAAACTCTTACTTCAGTATAGAGCCCTGCACTCCCGCAGGACCCACGGGACCTGACGCAAAGCAGTGCCACGCAGGACAAATTTTGAAAGCTCATTGTGGGTACAGACGGGAGAGGTGATAAGCTGCATTCCCGCAAACTAAAAACATGTATTTAACAAAATGTATAAATGATTAATTTATGTCTATCATATATAATTTGTGCTGGATATTATTTGGCAGTAATAAAAACATTTTAAGATGCCTAAATTTGCGGATGCGTTCTAATCTCGCATACGTTTCAGACAATTCGTTTCCGCTCTTCCGTGTTTGAGATATCCGATCATGGCAGAAACGCCTGGCACCTCACACCCTTGCTACGTGCGCTACGTGAAGGGTCGGTCCATGGAGAGCTCAGCTAAGCTCAGCGTGTTTAATTTCCCAAGCCAATGAAAAGAACTTTCGTGAGAAATAACGTCCGCGTCTTGCAGGATTTGCGGGCGGGAGCAGGACTGAAAATTATGATTCTTTGCGGGATCGGGCGGGATCGGGCGGGAGCGGGACTGCACAATGCGGGAGCGGGACTGAATTTATATTGTGTGTGCGTTTGTGTGTGTGTGTTTGCGGAATCTTGAAGTTTTCTTAATTTGACTGGTAATTCTTCATAGCCTGCAGGGCAGCCAGTGGGCAAGTCTGCTCTGTCAGCCTCAAAAGAATCAAAGACAGAGTACAGGTAACAATTGTTACCAGAGAGCTCCTGCAAAACATTCTCTCTCTTAATTCAAATCACTTTGATTTATTGCTTTATTAATGTGGACATTCTGCAAAAGCATCAATGATGAATATACGGTATAATTATATGAGAAAGGAAAAATGAAAACAATTCATTCAAGACTGTGAAAAGGCAATTCTGAGATTTCTTTCAAAATACATTAAATATGTTGGAAAATAGTTGCTGAAAACATGTGAAAAGGCTTTGAATGATATATTACGGAAATATGAGCACATTGGAGTTTTTTTTTACCAGTTTTCAGTCCAGGATTTTTTGGGTGGTCCTAAAACGTGGCTCAATGATGCTCAACATAACCCCCCTACCCCTCTAACCCACAACAGTATAAAAGCCTTCAGCGTGTTAGCATTCGTGCTTCTCTGTATGCTATTATTCTTGTTTACACTGCAAATCTATTTTTTCTGGATGAACAGCTTTATTTAAACTTCCCAAACTTCCCTATTTTTGAAAAAGATCTGAAGTTCACATGTGTCGGTAACCTGAGCTGCAGTGCACCATGCTGCCTGCACTTTTCTTAAAAATTCCACACAGTGCGTTACTTCACTAAGGTACAGGGCATATTGAGACAGTGAGAGAAAAACAGACGGAGACAGAGAGAGTCCCACATGGCATCAGCACATTCAGAGGGCACCCCCCCACAGTCACGGACCTGAGAATTTATTTTTACCTGATTTTGACACCTAATTTCATGAACTTGTCGATATTTTTAATCATTCAAATTTTGCTTAGTTTGGTTAATAACACTTTCTTCTTGGGTCTGACAAACACACACACATTTATTCTTACTTTACACAGACTTTAAGTTAAATAAATGACATAAATAATGTTTTGCATGTGTGTCAATGACATTATTAGAAGTTGCATTTTAGAAATTCAGTCTGTGCCATATACAAATTTTACATTACAACTGCAACTATACAAAACTAAATAAACTAAATAAACTTCATCTCACCAGGTATGTGATCTAAGGTACTAAAACAGAGTCTTAATAGCCATGCTTTGTCACTGGCCTTGGATCTGGTAATTTCTCCATCTACATAAATGTCTATGACAAAATGGCCTTCTCTTGCTTCCAAAGAGAGGTGATGAGTACTTTACAAGCCGGACTTTCACAGGCTCATTCATTCCCAATCACTTTAGCAAATGTCAGTCTAAGTCAGCCACTCAGCTCTGACAGCAGTGACTCAGCAATGCAAGCTCTAAATCTCAAGCTGGGCTGTTTGCTAGACTCATACAGAGTTAGTGATAAAACTAATATTTTTCAGTATAATGATGACACATCTTTTGTTTGGTTAGCTTGGGCTTGGCTGCCACTGTCAATGCTTATTCCAAGTATTGCTGCTTCTTTCCTACATCCATATTCATTAAACATTGACATTAGTATCTGAGTCAGCTTTGTTAACCACCAAGACAGCCGACACCTCTACATAATGTTAAGGTCAATCTTGATGGCTTGGTCATCCACAACGCGGATATGACGGTGTTTTCATTTAACTAGACACGTAGCAGAAGTTGTTCTTTAGAGGAAGAACTTGTTCTTAAATGCAAAGTCATGTTGTTCTGTGCTTTATTTGCATGTGACTTAACAAGACTTGCAGCTGTAAAAGTATTGTATATTTGTTTACTTTGTTGTCAGGAGGTAAACTCCAACAGCTGACACTAATTTTATTTATATATTTATTTACATTTTCCAATTATGGAATAATTTAAATCCAACTTTCAAAGCATGCATCTCTTTTACACTGATATATAGATATTGTAACCAAGTATCTTTTAAATTATTACAGATTGCTTTTGTTTGACAACCACAGCGAAACTCGGCGCAGTCCATGCAAGGTCTCTTACATAGAAGTGTAAGATACTGACTGAAGATACTCTACAGTCACTTCATTTTATCATATTCACTTTTCCACATTCAGGACAGTGCACAGATGTTTGGAGGCCACAACCCAGACAAAAAGCCAGATAATATTCCATTCAATGGCATCCAGTGCTACAGTTTATTCTTTCTACAATGCCACAGCAAAAAGTATTTTTATTGTTAGGGACAAATATGACAAACAGACAAAGTTCAAATATCAGGTCCATTTTAGTTGGAGCTACTAGAGCAGTTGGTTAAGATTAGAGAAGGATGGCAGGTTTGCTTCAATATTGAAAATGTTTCAAGTCAGCATTTTTTGTTTGTTTGTTTTGTTTGATATTGAACGCAAATTAGGATATTGTTTTAACCTTAACTGCATGACACGAGAAAAACCCATCATGGTTAAATGTCTCTGTAGGCTCTGTAGTCTATAGACTGTATTAAGTAGTAGCAGTGATGGAAGTGATGCATGTTGACCAAGCAAACAAATAGTAACTGCCTTAACACATACTCAAACTCTCTCTCTCTCTCTCTCTCTCTCTCTCTCTCTCTCTCTCTCTCTTTCTCTCTCTCTCTCTCTTACCTGAAGGGACTAGTGTAGCTCCACCTTGATTAACGGGTTATAAAGGGACTCGTCCTCGAGGTGAGTCCTCTCATAGTGGGACAGTCCTCAGAAGCAACATGGGGACGTCAGGACTTCAGTCCACCTTATGGCTCATTTACCTGACGCTGCTGGTTGGCGCAGTCACTCAGACAACTGGTGAGTGATGACCTGGAAACTGCTAACAGCTTCACACTCAGTGGATACTCTATAAGATGACTGGAACAGGTCACAAAGTGGATGTTTCCACACAGGTTTGGTTTAGTTCAGATGTATGGTGAAGGAAAGAAAACAACTTGAATTTTCATCTTCGTTTCGACACCTTCTACATTTCTTTTTACATTTTCCTTCTGTATCATAAGAAACACCAAAGATGAGAAGATTTAGCTAAACACTGACAGCTGATTAAAAACAGCCAATCATTCTTCTGTTACCTTTATCGTCCATACAAACTCATGTTATTCTGCCAAGTATTGTTTAAACCAATATAAGTCATTTCAATGCATTGGTTTAGAGTTATTATGTATGTGTTTGCAATATCTAAAATCATTCCATATGTGTTTCTAAATTCAAAAATGATTATTTCTTACTACAGTAAACGTGATCTCTGACAACACACTGAAAGTGAATTCAGGTAAATTTCCAAAATAGATTTTTATGCAACAGTTAGTTAGAAAATATGTGATATGTAATAGAAAAAATGTGTTAATGTTGTTGCAGCAAACGCATCTCACATTGGCCAAGTGTGCTCGACTTGGGGACAGAATCACTGGAAGACCTTTGATGGAAATTTCTTCCGGCTGCCCTCCACCTGTAACCATGTCATCTCCTCGTCCTGCAAGCTGAGCTACGAAAATTTCAACATCCAGTTGCGGCGCAAGATAGTTGGCAACACCACCACCATCGACAACATCGTCATGAAGCTGGATGGTTCTGTGGTGGAGCTTTCCAATGGTTCAGTGGTTGTCGACGGCGTGACGTAAGTCCAACTAAACATATCCGTGTCTGTACAGACTGAGATTTTCTCTCTAGAGGAATTTTGTTCAATCAAATGTTGAATATCCAGTGCTGCAGTGTTGCAGGATGAAGACTGTAGTCTTACAGAAAAGCTAATTACTTGCTTTTTCTGGAGCTTTCAACGACACCTCTTGCAAATTTCCTCAGGGGATGCTGAGGAGTCATGGATCCACATTTCCTATGTTCATTCACTAAGGAGTAGTGTGAGATATGACTGAAAGTTTTTATATGTAATTAATATTATTAGATAATGCCCACTTTGATATCAGTTCAAATGAAAACGGTTGGAACATAGCAGGTTTGTGTTGATAAAAACAAAAAAGGACGTGTATGCTGCATCAGACTTTGACTGTTTCTTGGTCTGACATGGTGTTGTCTGTTTTACAATAGTAGAAAAGTTGTCTTGAAAGGACAGACTGCTGCAACTGGCTTTGTGTCACTTTAAATTCAATACCGTGAAAATGACACAAAGCCATGTTTAGCAAAGACAAAGCCTTGTCCACCTGTTAGGGGATAAGAATTAGACACTTGCTTATTTATCAATATATATTCTATATTAGTATATATATCATCGATTTTGTCAGGAACATGTGCTCAGAGGTCACAGTGAAGTACATTCATCCTTTTTACATTCTTGGACCTGGGGAGGGATTTTACAGTGGCTGTAATTCTGTCACACCAGTATCATCTGACTCAGGCTTCCATTTAAAGTGCTTTAAAAGAAAAGAATACAAAGGTCACAGGATGATCTTTGAAATGTCAAAATCACACTTGCATTAGTTGTTACTTAAATCTATTTTTGACATGAGAGAATAGATGAAGATCTAAAAAAAAAAAATAAAGAAACTTTCCCTTTTATGGTGCAGGAGCAGCATTAGGACGATCTTCAATGCCACGTGGACATCTGAATATAAAATGCAGCAAAGAATATTACAATGATTTGTATCAAAACATATACAGATTATTTATGAAGACTTATGTGGCTTTAATGACGCATCTGTTTGAGTCTTTAGGCATACAATTAGCAGGCCAGAACAGAGTGGGCCAGAAATGTAGCCTACTGGACGATTCTGCAAAGTGTGAAATTTACAGAGAAGGCTTGGCTTTTGGTTCCAATTTCACCAATCAAATTTGCTGCTAATTGTCCACTGGACAGTGAAAGAAATAAAATGCTGTATTTGTTTGAAAATGCATGTGACTAAAGGGTTCGTCTTCTGTAGATTCACAGAGATCTGTACATTGTAAAGGCAGCAGACTGACTGAATGCTGAGAAACTGACATGTTAAAATTGCACCTTTTCTTAAGCTTCAGGATGTTTATCATCTCATCTCTCATGAATGTCTGCGTCTGTGTCAAATTGTCAAATTGTATCCTGTATGTGGCCCATCAACTCGATGAGTTCAACAGCCTTGCTCTGAACGTAACAAGCATTTCAATTTTTCCCATCGGCAGCATCAAAAAAAAAGACACACTGGCAAACATCAGTGCGTATTAGCTGCTCAAACACGTTTCAAGTTTCAAGTTGATTTTCACACTGTGGTTGAGTGAAGTGCAAACAAAGGCTGCACAGATAGGAAGGAGAATCAGAAGTTGCCATAAGCAGCCAAGAATCACTATAAACAAACTGCTTAGAACCTCCCTGCCTTTTCTTGGCAAAGGTTAAACCTGGGCAAAAAATAAACATGAATGAATCAATATTTTTAATATGAACAATGAATTAAATGACCCAAAGTAATTTCATGGTGCTAAGGTCATAAACACCCACCTCTGCAGTTCTACTCTGCCAAGCATTTTCACCTCTTTTACCCTCTTTTTTGGTTTTAATGATTCATCACTACCATTAACACTGTGAAGGTAGTCATTTGCAGATTTCTGATAAATCAAATGTATGCTACATGCAACAGCAGATAACAGTAAGACAAATCATTATCATTATCTAGATTTTTTTGTCTGATCTTCAGTATCACTCTGGGAAAACTGGGGCTTGTCTAACAAGCAGTCATTCTGTGTCTCTTTTGTTCACTGCAGGGTGTCTCTACCATTCGTCACATACGGGGTGGCTGTCAAGGGAACCACATCTAGTATCACTGTCGAAGCCAAGCTGGGCATTAGAGCTGTCTGGAACCTGGATGACTCCTTTGATGTAGGAAACACACCTTCACATATATGCACACATCTGTTCTAGGGTTTGAGTTCAGGTGTATTTTCATGGGGTTTTAAACACGCTGACAGAGTTGGGTCCACTGTGAACAACTGACCACTCCACTGCAGAGTCTTTTTCTGTTAAGAAGATAAGACTGACGTTATCTTACCATTTTATTATTATATTATATACAAATCCCATGAAAAGACCAAAACCAACAATGAACTTATCTTTTTAACAATTATTGTCTGTGTTGACACAGTCTGATAGAACTTATCTCTATGCTGCAGAACTCCATTGTTCTCCAAAAGCTATTAAAACCATAATAAAAGACCATCGTGTTGCACTTTGGGTGACATATTTGATGTGTCATAAAACAGCCAGGGTAGTTTAGTTCAGCTTATCAAACTAGTAACCTCACGGTCGTTTGCAAAGCAACTGAAGAAGTTGAATAATTTGGACTGCTCGCTCTCAAACTATGTACCACTGGCGATACGCCACTCCCTCTAGAGATACGCGAAATAAAATGGTCAACCTGCTGTACAAAATGATCTCTTGTAGCACTGTAACAGACTACCCGTCTGATAAGTGAAGATGATTAAATCTGATTCAATTAAAGCTGTGACTGCTGAGCTGTGAGCATTGTGTTTACATGTGTAATGTCATCTAAATTTTGTGTCCTCAAGAATTATTTTGTCAAATAAGACTTTCCAAGATTCAAAGAAATGTCACTAGCATGATCCACAACATAATCAAACTGCTTGGCCCCTGGCCTAACTTCAAATCTCACTGAAATCTGTTTTGAGGAAGACAAACTTGGCTAAAACAATAACCTCCATGGCTGAAGTGGCTGAAGCAGGGAGAAGCTATTGATCAAGGCGCACTGCAAAAGCAGTGAGTCACTGGGTGAGGTTGTGGGATATGTCATGGAGAAATAGGCAAACAATATAAATAAGCCCTGCCTGAAAACCACAGTTCAAATGCTAATGGCTCAAAGTAAACATTACAGCTTTACTTTATCAAGAAGGATGTGACAAAAGAATGTCCTCTTTAGAGATTAATATAATTTAAATATTAGAAATCTATGTAGATTATATTTGCTAAATTTGGCTGGGAAACATGGCCGGGGGGGGGCTGATGGACCTTTTTTTTAGATGATATCTGAAAAGATGATGATGATATCAGAAAGAGACCCTTGACTTGTGATTTTGCCAATAACTACTGTATGTTTGGGTTGTGTTTACAGGTTGAAATAGATACCAAATACAAGGACCAGCTGTGTGGACTCTGTGGAAACTTTGATGGTGTGGCCGATGATTTAAGGATAAATGGTAAGATTCTTTTCAACATTAAGGAGCGAAAAATGTACTGTGGATTTCAACACTGCAAAGAAACTCAAGTTCAAAAACAAATTTCAGATTGACATTAATCGATTTTACATCTTTGTTCTAAGGCAAAATAAATATATTATAAGTTCAACATGTTTTTTAAAGGTTTTCTCAGTATTTACCTAACCTGGGCCATTCTAGTCCTGATACCTTTAGGCTAACTGTTATGTTTATCCAGCTTTTTTGGAGAGCTGCACTTGGAGAAAAACTGCCTCAGAGGTAATACGGCTCAAAAAAAGAAAAAAACTAGGTTAATGTTACTGCAACTAGTGACTATTGCAAGAATTTGTAATGAAGTTGACTTTTAGGCTCTGAACAAAAGAACTCCGCAATCAAACATTTTCAGAATCATATCAAAATATATTTTCCCACTTACTTTAAATTGCAGTTTATGGCATAAAAAATATGATGAATTGCAAATTAACACTGAATAATCATACCATTAACACTGCTGTGTGATACTGTACTGTAGGAGCTCTTCTGTCCGTGGAAGACTTTGCCGAAACCTACAAGGTGAATGGGCCGACAGAGAATTGTGTGGAGCCGGTGCTCAGCCCAGCCCGTAGCTGTGGCAGTAAGGTAACTCATCACTCTTTATCATCACATGTTTGAAGGACACATAAATAAATAATTAAAAAAAAAAAATACAACTGACTGGCAGCCAAACAAAAAATATAAAGTAAAATATCAATTTAAATAAATGTCAAAAAATCGAGGTTTTGCATAGATGTTTTCTGAATTATTATCTAGACACCACTCAACATGCTTTTACAACCTTTGTCACATTCACCCATTCACACTTATATTCAATATCTTGCTTAGGGACACTTCGACTGGACTGGGGGACTCAGGAATCAAACCGCATCCCTCCCATATTTAATCTTGATTTATCTTAAAATTACAAAGAAAAATATTGCATTGTTAGTATGAACATAAACATTTATATTTCAATTTTTTTTCAAGCATTTAATTTAAGAAAGCAGAAAAATACGGTGTAAGTAATATCATATTTTTTCTGATAAGTAAATTAGAAATATCATTAATGGCATAGAACTTAAAATAATAGTTTGGTTGTCAATTTACAGATATTGTCCATAATTTTATTGTATACAAAAAACAAATGAACAAACAAACAAAACATTTACAATTTCTCCTCTGATTTTGTTTTCTTCAGCTACTCTGTAACCAGCTCTTCGTCAGTGATACATTCAGCAGTTGTCAAAACAATCTGGATGTGGAAGCCTTCACTAACATCTGTATGCTTGATATGTGCGGTGAAGATGGTCAAGACCTCTGCAAAACTATCTCAGAATTCTCCAGGCAGTGTGTGCATGCAGGTGGCACGCCCCAACAATGGAGGCGGTCAAATTTTTGCTGTAAGGGTTCATTTAAATGTTCTAGTCTTGAATGAGTTGCAGTGTTTTTTTTCCTCCAGCTGAATTATTTGTCACTTGTACAGCGACATTTATGTGTTTGTCTCCACAGACAAGGAGTGCCCATACAACATGCAGTTCTATGAGTGTACCAGTTCATGTCCGGACAGCTGTTCCACCCCTCAGGCCAGCCAGACATGTGACAGCCACTGCCATGATGGCTGCAGCTGCCCTGCCGGTAGCCACACACATTCTAGACTATGAGACTGCCAAGCACACACAATCTCACTCATGGCCATAGAACATGACAATAATGATTATCTCCCCTCAGGATTGATCTTTGATGACATCAGTAATACTGGTTGTGTTAAAGTGGAGGACTGTCCATGTCTGCACAACAACAAAGTCTACAAATCAGGAGAGTCCTACTCTTACAACTGCAGATCCTGGTAAGATGAGATCTCAGATGCCTTTATTGAGGTGTCAGAGACAAATAGGTACAACTGGTGTCAATAATCAGACAAAACTCAAATCAAAAGTGCACATTTTAGGTGTTCATTTTACTTCACAAAAATCCCCCTGTGAAAATCTGTTAAAAAACATCAAACACAAATTTTGAACCTTGACTTTATCCTGTGTTCAGAGATTACTGTGTGTTTGTGCTAACAGTGTGTGTGAGAGTGGCCAGTGGAAGTGCGCAGAGGAGAACTGTCCAGGATCCTGCTCTGTGGAGGGAGGATCTCACATAAACACCTTCGATGGGAAAGTCTACACCTTCCATGGGGACTGCACCTACGTTCTTGCTAAGGTAATGCACATCATCACCACCTAAATCATACCATTACATACCAGGAGCACGGATTGATAAAGAGCATGCATGGACAATGACAGACATCATGCTGCACGATCAAATCATTAAAGTTCATGTTTTGTTCCAATGTCTTTTGTAGCAAAGTAACGGCTCCTTATACACTGTGCTGGTGGACATGGTCAAGTGTGGTCTGGCTGACAGTAGGACCTGCCTCAGAGCTGTAACTCTGGCTTTATACAGCAATTCTGTGGTAAGCTCACTAACACACACACACGCACACACACACACACACACACACACACACACACACACACACACACACACACACACACACACACACACAAACACACAGATATACTAATAAGAATTATTCGGACAAATTTTTGGACTGCTGTCTGATCTAAATGATGTCTTTCCACAAACCAACAGATTGTCAAAATTCAGGCATCTGGACAAGTTTCTGTGAACCAGATTGTTTCTCAGCTGCCACTGTTTACAGGTGAGTTCCTTCAAATGATATGAAATGATACAGAAGAGACACAGAATGTTAAAAAGATCTGAAAATACTTTCTATTCGTTGTAGTTATTTATTTAAAAATGAGTTACAGCCCTGTTCTAGCAACCCACGTGAAAATGAAAAGATGAACATGAGAATATAGTGTGTATATTTCCATGACTGATTGGACACATTTCTGTTACACTGAGTTTTTGATGTGTTTTGTCGTTGCAGCTGAGCTGAGTGCCTTCAGGCCATCATCCTTCTATATCGTCGTAAGCCTCAAGGTGGGCATACAAGTGCTGGTCCAGCTGTCCCCCGTGATGCAGGTCTTCGTTTCAGCTGACTCTTCACTCAAAGGAAGCACCGCTGGTATGTCTCTTTATTATTGTGTCATTATCTGTATCTCCTGCACCTGCATAAACGTGTGTCATCTTGTCCAACAGGCTTGTGTGGAAACTTCAACAACATAATGACTGATGACTTCAAGGTGACCAGTGGGCTGGTGGAGGGCACAGCCACAGTATTCGCCAACACGTGGAAAACCAGAGCCACCTGCCCTGACATCGTAACGCGTTTTGTGCACCCCTGTAGCCAGGGCATCAACAAGGGTACAGCTCCAGTCTCTCTTCCAGTGCTTTATTACGTCATGTTTGTCATGTCATACCACGTGAATGTGAGCTAACCTTGTTATTTTCAGGGCATATGATGTTTTGTAACCCTGTCCTTTCTGTTTGTTTCTGTGTCTCAGAGAGTTATGCTCAGTACTGGTGCTCCAAACTAACAGATCCCAAGGGAGTGTTTGCTCCTTGTCACTATATCATTAGTCCCAATGTGTACAAAGATGTAAGTCTGCACACACAAAGCTGTCATCACAAATAAGCTAAACTACCGTGCCTTGTTAATATGTCCGTGCCCGCATCTCTCCTTACAGAGTTGCATGTATGACAGCTGTAACTGTGAGCAGAGTGAGGATTGCATGTGTGCAGCAGTGTCCTCGTACGTCCATGCATGTTCAGCGGCAGGAATCCACATCACTGGCTGGAGGGAGACCGTCTGTAGTGAGTAAAAAGACAAGAACTGTTGTTTTGCTGTGGTAATAGAGAGAATCTGGTTTTGTAAGAAACAGCTGGTCATGTGCATATTTTATCTAATTTTATGAAATGATTGCCTTTAACCCTCCGCATTAAAAGTCTGATTCATCTGGCAGATGCACACTCTTGCTACCACTGAACTGTTATCTCTCCCTCTAGGCAAATTCAGTAAATCATGCCCAACCGGAACAGTGTATGGCTACAACATGACCTCCTGCAGTCGTACCTGCCAATCCCTCAGCCAGCCTGACTACTCTTGTCAGATCAAATTTACCTCAGTGGACGGCTGTGGATGTGCCGAGGGAACCTACATGAACGACAAGGGCCAGTGTGTAACCAGTGCGAGCTGTCCCTGCTACGACAAAGACAACATTATTCCTGCTGGACAGGCTGTCAGCAAAGATGGAACCACATGGTAAATACACAGTGCTACAGTGTAGTGATATCAAGAGTTTGGCATTAAAGGGTCAGGGAAATAAACACACTACAATCTACTTTATGGTGAGAAGTAAATTGAGTTTTTGGACAATGTTTTTTCCCATTAGGACATTACAGATTTCACAATTAGACTCAGTAAACACAGTGTACTCTGTAGGCAGTTATTTCAGGAAGCGTCATTTTAATGGAAACAAGCCTGCAGCCACACTAACACCTCTGTCAATATTTTGAGATGCAAATGTTAACGTGACAGCATGCACACAATGACAACACAACATGCCGATGGTTGTAGAGCAATGTTTACCATCACTGTCTTAGTTTAGAATGGTACTATGCTAACATTTGCTACCTTGCACAAGTCATAAATGTGTGTGGACAAAGTTAAACCCGATGGTGCTAGCTGAAAAGTCAGAGAATGGCCAAGGTCTAAGCAAAATTAAATGGCAATCCATTGAACCAACCAAAATAATAGCCCACTGTCATTTTCATTGATCTGATGTGACTTACAAAGCTAGCAATGGGAACTAACTTGGAATATGTGAACACAACAATACAACTAGAATTTAATTATTAAGGAACAATCAATTAACAATTGATGAGACAATCAATAGGCAACCTGAATGACACTGTAGCCAGTTCACAACATCAAACTATGTCATTAAGGTGGATGGATTTTTTGACATGTCCTGTCATACCTGTTCTCACAGTATCTGCAGACAAGGAGTTCTCAGCTGCTCAGGAGTGACACAACTAGACTGTAAGCTTCTTTTTTGACATATGTATAAGTCTGAATGCAATCGTGCTTAAGTCTTCCCTTAATAAATGATATAATGTTTACCTGTTGATGCTCTTAAAATGCACATGCCCAACTAATAGTACATCAGGAACTACAGAGACCTGTTGAGTGGCCAAGTATTTTAAATTCATGCTGCAAGGAATTGTGAATGGAATGACGTTTGGAACTTTGACCCCGCCTAACACGTTTTTTTGTCATTTGATACCCAGCCCTAAAATCGTGCACTGCACCTATGGTTTACTTTGACTGTTCCACTGCTAATCTTGGGGTCACTGGGACTGAGTGTCAGAAGAGCTGCACCACTCTGGACATGGCTTGTGTAAGTACAGTGCAACAGTCACAAGCTGACAGAAGCAAAACACCTACATAGAGATACAAGCACAGTCCCTACTTGGCTCACACCCTCTTTCTCCTCCACTTTGGCTGCATACAGATCAGTACAGGCTGTACATCAGGCTGCATGTGTCCTGATGGCCTGGTATCAAATGGACAAGGAGGTTGTATCAATGAGACCAGCTGTCCATGTCTGCACAATGGAAAGGTCTACCAGCCCGGACAGACACTGACTGTGGATTGCAACACCTGGTTTGTACACTGCTTTAGATGCACAGCAATATACAGTACATGGCAATGTGCACACTATTTATATACAAAATCAAATGGGAAGATTTAAGCAACCTTTAAAATTATACAACTTCAAAACCTTCCATTTTATGTAATATCTGATATAATATTTAGTTATGATTTTGTATACTGGTAGCCAAATATTTTGACCGAAACACTATAACCAGGCACCTCTGGTGGTGAGTGCAGAAATACTTCTCTGAATGATTTTTCAAACAATTCTCTAATAAACAAATAAACCCAAATACATGCTATTGAATGATTATGTTGCACAGATTTAACTGAACGTTTGTATCTGCTGTGTGTCTCCAGCTACTGCAGTGGAAGAAAGTTCACATGCACCACCAACGTGTGTGATTCAGTTTGTGAGATCTATGGTGACGGTCACTACGTCACCTTTGATGATAAGAGGTTTGATTTCAGTGGACAATGTGAATACACCCTCCTTCAGGTAAAGTGGCAGAAGCACAGATGCACAGTTATTTAAGTTATACTTCTGAGTAGCTGATTATAATTTGTAAGACATATATACATATAACATATACACATGTGTACATTTGTTATCCTCTGTCATAGAAAATCTTTGATATAAATCAGGCATCTGAGAAAGTTCTCATTTGCAAGTTATGTTACAAACTGGTCACCATTTAGCAATAAAAAGTAATTAAAACATAACATAACATCGATAGGCAGAATCGCTCACAGTCTTACATATTGCAGCTTTAATAGAGCTGATGATGGCTGCAAGAGCATGAAGAGTGAGATGGATATCAGTGAGATAAAATTGCACCGGATGATAAAGTGTGTCTATTAAAACTTTGTGTGTATTAAAACTTTGATGATGGTGTCCACTAATTGCATGCTGTGTCTGTGCCCCACTCAGGATTACTGTACCGCTGGTCAGAACAATGGCAGCTTCAGGATTATCACCGAAAATGTTCCATGTGGAACCACAGGAACCACCTGCTCCAAGACCATCAAGATCTTTCTGGGGGTAAACACACGCACACTGTCCACATGTTCTGCCTCAAACACCAGATCAAAATACCAAAATAATATTGATATTAACACAGTAATATTGGACGAAAATTATGACTCAAGTGATAATTACTAAGTCTGGGACATATTACTGATTTATGGTTCATAATTGACATTGTATCCCATGGTTATGCAATGACGCTGATACCCACAGTATAGATATCCTGGACATTGGATATGCAGTTTGTTAAAACAATCACATTCTGTGACACTGTCAATATGTATTTGTTCCTTTGGGGAAAGGAACAGTTTCTTTCAAGCTATGTTCCTTTTCATAATTTAACGTACTATAAATACCATGTAACATTTAACATGAAAACTAAAGAAAAAAAATAGAAATCATTTTGTCGAGTGATTACTTGCACTTCAAAGATGCAGTAATAATATGCATATTTTTTTCATTTTAATTCCCAACAGGACAATGAATTCCAACTTAAAGATGAGAAGTTCCAAGTGGTAAAGGGCAACAGCAAGGTGCTCCCTTCTCAGGTACACAAGATGGGTATTTTCCTGGTGGTGACAATCAAGCCAGGACTTGTGCTCATGTGGGACCAGAGGACCAGTCTTTTCATGAAACTCAGCCCGGACTTCAAGGTAAACACAATCAAGTCTGCATGTCTGGACTCAAGCCAGTTCATTTCCATCTGGCTTGTTGATACACCATGAGAATTCAGGCATTCAGAAGTCAGGACATTTTTATCCACAAAGGAATTTGCATTAATCAGTATTTTTGATTAACACTTGCCACACACTGTGCCACTTTTAAACACATTACAAAGTTAAATATGACAGGCCATAGTTGATGTGGGTTTGCAGTGTCAGCACTTTATAAACTGAACAATAACATTAAATGAAAATGCCAAACTCCACTTGTGTAGTGAAGGATATTTCAGTAACAACAATCATTGGGTCCCTCTTTCCTCTCAGGGTCAAGTATGTGGTCTGTGTGGGAACTACGATGGCAACAGTAGAAATGACTTCACCACACGTTCCCAGGAGACAGTGGCAGACGTTCTGGAATTTGGTAACAGCTGGAAGGTTTCATCCAGCTGCCCAAATGCCCAATTAATCACTGATCCCTGTTCCTCCAACCTTTACCGGGCAGCCTGGTCCCAGAAACAGTGTAGCATCATCACCAGTGTCACCTTCAGCAGTTGTCATTCACAGGTAACTATGGTGACAGCAAACATACTAACATGGACACAAACTTCACAGCTGCCATGGTATTTGAGAAATTACTTTCCACTTTTGGCACTAAGCACATAATTTGGGTGGTCCGCCCATGCATCATTCCAATCAAAATGTTGGTGCTAATGGTGCTATAATGTAATGTAATTACTACTAGAACAGAACTGCTAAACAGTACAATATTGTTTGTTCAAGGTTGATCCTGGTCCATACTATGATTCTTGCGTGAGAGACTCCTGTGCTTGTGACACCGGTGGAGACTGTGAGTGTCTCTGCACGGCAGTGGCTGCCTACGCCAAAGCTTGCAATGAAGCCGGGGCCTGTATCAAATGGAGAACTCCAAAGCTGTGTCGTAAGTTTAGCCACCATTACACACCAGGCACATTTACAACTTCAGGATTCGCTACTCTCTTAAATGCTGAAAAAAACAGGAATGGTATCCTGAGCAAACTGATTTAAATGTATTTGTTAGTTGTATTGTATTTGTTATAAGAAGTAATACTTTATACTCATAAATGACTTAGTGAGTAAAGTATTTATTTTGTCTGTCACAGCTATTTTCTGTGACTACTATAATGCTCCTGATGACTGTGAGTGGCACTACAAGCCTTGTGGAGCTGCCTGTATGAAGACATGTAGAAATCCATCAGGAGACTGTTCCAACCTTATCACTGCTGTGGAAGGTACGTACAATGCAACTCAGATCAGTCAACTGACTGATTGACCTTTCCACTGTTCATGTAAACTGTAAAAGTGAATGTCAATCAGATGTGCTTTTAGTTCAGTATTTATAAAATGTGATTGTATTCTGAGCTTAATCAAAATGTTTTAATGGTGTTGCAGGCTGCTATCCACAGTGCCCCCCAGCCCAGCCCTATTTCGATGAAGACACAATGAAGTGCGTCGCCTGGAACCAGTGTGGCTGCTATGATGACAAAGGCACCCATTACACCATCGGAGAAAAGGTTCCATCAGAGAACTGTTACAATTGGTATGTGTCTTAAAGAGAAATCATCTTTACACTAAGGGCTTAAGAAAAGGGCTTATAGAAAATATTTCATTTTTTTGAGTGATTGCATCCATACTTTGACCAATTAGGACAGGACATACTGACGTACTGCCAGTGTGCAATGTATCAGTAGATTATACACAATCAACCTTAAAAGTGTCTGAACTGGTAGAATTTAATAAATTAATGACATTTTGTCTAAATTGATATATATCTGCAAACAACTTGAATGAATAGATCTAAAAAGTGTAAACCTTTATCTTCCAAGATTAAATATTATGAAGGCAATACATTTGGACTGTCCAATAACTTTGAAAGAGTTGCACTTAGTCCCTAAGAACAGAAATAAAGGTAAAGCACTCAGCTTTAATTGCTTTAATTTCTTCATTGCGCAAAAAAGGGAAGGATCTCACAGTCACCCAGTTTTGTTAATTTTAGTTTTGTTAATGTGTTATATATGCGATAAGTTGTAACTATAAAAGCCACATCTTGGGAAATATGTCAGGCTGAAATATCTTTCAACAATAATATAAAAACAGGCTTATGTTCTCTCACTCATTCTAATAAATCATTTCATCATCAATTATGAATCAATTAAATTATTTGGGAATAAATATACTAACCACTTGGGAAATATTTCTGACCAGAATTAAAGCTCTATAACTGTAACTGTAAATTGCATATTTAATATGATTATTCCACTAGGTTCCTTCTCCTTGATGACTGGAAAAAAACTTGTTACTTTTTAGTTTAAGTTTAAGTTTAGTTTAGTTATCGCCACACTTTTTTCACCCAAATTTCTTTCTATTCCAAAGCTCCTGTACAGAATCAGGAATAACATGCCAATACAATGTGAACTGTAAGTACATATATAATCTAAAAATGTATTTATTTATTCATGTAAATATAGATAAAATGCAGGATATAAAATTTGAATGATGATTTTCATGATCTGCAGATTGTACATGCTATGTTAATGGAAAAACCTACAAATATGGGGAAACCATCTACAACACCACGGATGGCCTAGGAAACTGCATCACAGCTAAATGCGGAGTGAATGGGACTGTGACCAGGTCCATGACCCCATGCATAACTACGACTACCGCTGGCCCGACAACAACCCCCTTTAATTTCACAACAACTGGACAGACAACGACAGGTAGAAAACTTCTACACAGTATGAACAAAAAATTTGCTTTTTCACAGACAATGGTGAAGAAAATACTTTAAAGTATATCTAAATATTCTTAAAGTCTCAGAACAAAAAAAATGTATATACCCGCAGGACAAACTTAATTAAGGTTATGCTGGTCACACAATGTATCCTTTTATCACAGGATCTCTTACGACTCCAACTACATCAGGAGTAACAACCACGAAGGGAACAACAGTCACACCTATTGAAACGACAACATCGGGAGCAACAACAGTGAAGATTGAAACAACAAAACCACCTACAGTCACCAGTGGCCCAGTAACAACCTCTAACACAGCTGTTGTTGAAACTACAACCACAGTGCCAGTTGTCACAACAACAGGCCCAGAAACGACAGTTGTAACATCAAAACCATCTGTGACCACCACAACAACCAAAGGACCATCAACAACCACAAAGGGAACAACAGTCACACCCGTTGAAACAACAACGTCAGGAGCAACAACTGTGAAGGTTGAGACAACAAAACCACCTACAGTCACCAGTGGCCCAGTAACAACCTCTACCACAACTGTTGTTGGAACTACAACTACAGCGCCAGCTGTCACAACAACAGGCCCAGAAACAAGAAGGCAAATGATCAAAACCATCTGTGACCAAACACAACAACCAAAGGACCATCAACCACCACGAAGGGAACAAATAGTCACACCTGTAGAAACAACAACATCAGGAGCAACAACTGTGGGAAGGCTGAGACAACAAACTACCTACAGTCACCAGTGGCCCAGTAACAACTCTCTACCACAACTGGTTATTGAAATCACAACCATGAAAGCAAGTGTCACACCACAGGCCCGAAACAACAGTTGTAACATCAAACCATCTGTGACCAATTTCAGCAAATAACCAAAGGACCATCAACCACCACAGCGGGAAACAGTCATAATCGCTGAAACACTAACATCGGAGAACAACTGTGAAAGCTGAGACAACAAAACGACCTTACAGTCACCAGTGGCCCAGTGACAACCTCACTACAGCTGTTGTTGAAACTACAACCACAGTTCCAAGTGTCACAACAATAGGCCCAGAAACAACAGTTGTAACATCAAACCATCTGTGACCACCATAACAACCAAAAGGACCATCAACAAACTACAAAGGGAAATAACAGGCACAATCTGTTGAAACAACAACGCCAGAGCAACAACTGTGACGGTTGAGACAACAAACCACCTACAGTCACCAGTGGCCCAGTAATACCTTCAGCACAGCTGTTGTTGAAACTACAACCACAGTTCCAAGTGTCACAACAACATCTGTAAACAACAGTTGTAACATCAAACCATCTGTGACCACCATAACAAATCCAAAGGACCATCAACCACCACGAAGGAACAAAGAGTCACAATCTGTAGAAACAACAACATCGAGTACAATAACTGTGACGGGTTGAGACAACAAAACCACCTACAGCTCAGTGGCCCAGTAACAACCTCTACCACAGCTGTTGCTGAAACTACAACCACAGGGGCCAGCTGTCACAACAACAAGCCCAGAAACTACAGTTGTAAACATCAAAACCATCAGTGACCACCTACAACAACCAGGACCATCAACCACCACAAAGGGAACAACTGTCACACCTGCTGAAACAACGTCAGAGCAATAACTGTGAAGGTTGAAACAACAAAACCACCTACAGTCACCAGTGGCCCAGTAACAACCTCTACCACAGTTGTTGTTGAAACTACAACCACAGGGCCAGTTGTCACAACAACAAGCCCAGAAACTACAGTTGTAACACTTCAAAACCATCTGTGACCACTCACAACAACCATAGGACCATCAACAACCACAAAGGGAACAATAGCCACACCCGCTGAAACAACAACATCAGGAGCAAATAACTGTGAAAGTTGAGACTACAAAACCACCTACAGTCACTATGGCCCAGTAACAACCTCTACTACAACTGGGTTGTTGAAACTACAACTACAGTCTCCAAGTGTCATAATAACAGGCCCAGGAACAACAGTTGTAGCATCAAAACCATCTGTGACTACCTACAACAAATCCAAAGGACCATCAACTACCACAAAGGGAACAAATAGTCAAGCAATCTACAGCAACAACATCAGGAGCAAATAACTGTGTGCTGAGACAAATAAAACTGCTCTACAGTCACCAGTGGCCCAGTAACACCGCTTCACTACAGCTGTTGTTGAAAACTACAACCACAGTTCCAAGTGTCACAAACAACAGGCCCAGAAACAACAGTTGTAACATCAAAAACCATCTGTGACTACCCACAAATAAACTAAAGGACCATCAAACAACTACAAAGGGAACAAATAGTCACACCTGTTGAAACAACAACATCAGAGCAACAATCAGAAAGCTGAGACAACAAAACCACCTACAGTCACCAGTGGCCTAGTGCACATCCACCACAGCTGTTGTTGAAACTACAACCACAGTTCCATGTCACAACACAGGCCCAGAAACAACAGTTGTAACATCAAACCATCTGTGACCACTCACAACAACCAAAGGGAGACTACTAACAACTACAAAGGGAACAAATGAAGACACCTGTTGAAACAACAACATCAGGAGTAATAATCAGGAAAGCTGAGACAACAAAACCGCCTACAGTCACCAGTGGCCCAGCACAACCTCTACCACAACTGTTGTTGAAACTATTAACTACAGTGCCAGCTGTCACAACAATAGCTCCAGAAACAGTTGTAACATCAAAACCATCTGTGACCACCACAACCAAAGGACCATCAACAACCACGAAGGGAACAACAGTCACACCTGTTGAAACAACAACATCAGGCAACAACTGCAAAGTTGAGACAACAAAACTAATTCCACAGTCACCAGTGGCCCAGTAACAACTCTCACTTACAACTGTTGTTGAAACTACAACCACAGTACCAGTTGTGACAACAACAGCCCCAGAAACAACAGTTGTAACATCAAAACCATCTGTGACCACCACAACTACCAAAGGACCATCAACAACTACAAATGGAACTACAGTCAAGCACCTGGGTTGAAACAACAACATCAGGAGCAACAACTGTGAAAGTTGAGACAACAAACTACCCACAGTCACCAGTGGCCCAGTAACAACCTCTACCACAACTGTTGTTGAAAACTACAATCACAGGGGCCAAATGTCACAAAATAACAGGCCGAGAAACAACAGTTGTACATCAAACCATCTGTGACTCACCACAACAACCAAAGGACCATCAACAACTACAAAGGAACAACAATCACACCCGCTGAAACAACAAATATCAGGAGCAAACAACTGTGAAGGTTGAGAGCAACAAAACTAATTCCATAGTCACCTGCGGCCCAGTAACAACCCTCACTTCACAACTGTTGTTGAAACTATAACCACAGTGCCAGTTGTCACAAATAACAGGCCCAGAAACAACAGTTGTAACATCAAAACCATCCGTGACTACCTTTCACAACAACCAAAGGACCATCAACCACCACAAAGGGAACAACAGTCACACCTGTTGAAACAACAATATCAGGAGCAACAACTGGGGAAAGTTGAGACAACAAAACTAATTCTACAGTCACCACAGTGGCCCAGTAACAACCTCTACTAGCCAAGTTGTTGAAACTACAAACCACAGTGCCAAGTGTCACAACAACAGGCCCAGGAAACAAAGCAGTTGTAATATCAAACCATCTGTGACCACCACAACAACCACAAAGGACCATCAACAACTACTGGCGGGAACAATAGTCACACCTGCTGGAAATAACAACATCAGGAGCAATAACCGGGAAGGTTGAGACAACAAATCACTACAGCTACTGGTGCGGCCCATAACAACCTCTACTCACAGTTGTTGTTGAAACTACAACCACAGTGCCAAGTGTCACAACAACAGGTCTGAAACTACAGTTGTAATGATCAAACCATCTGTGACCACCACAACAACCAAAGGACCATCAATCAAATCACGAAGGGAACAAATAGCCACACCCCCTTTGAAACAAATATCAGGAGCAACAACTGTGAAGGCTGAGACAACAAAACCACCTACAGTCACCAGTGGCCCAGTAACAACCTCTACTACAACTGCTGTTGAAACTACAACCACAGTGCCAAGGTCACAAATAACAGGCCCAGAAACAACAGGTTGTAACATCAAACCATCTGTGACCACCACAACAACCAAAGGACCATCAACAAACTACTAAGGAAATAACAGTCACATCGGTTGAAACAACATCAGGAGCAAATAACTGTGGAAGGTTGAGACAACAAAATCCACCTACAGTCACCAGTGGCCCAGTAACAACCTTTCTAGCCACAACTGTTGTTGAACTACAACCACAGTGCCAAGGTCACAACAACAGGCCAAGAAACAACAGCTGCAAGACATCAAAACCATCTGTGACCACCACAACAACCAAAGGACCATCAACAACCACGTAAGGGAACAAGCCAGTCACATCCATGAAACAACAACATCAGGAGCAACAACTGTGAAGGTTGAGACAACAAAACCGGGCCTACAGTTACCAGTGGCCCAGTAACAACCTCTCTTCACTACAGCTGTTGTTGAAACTACAACCACAGTGCCAAGTGTCACAACAACAGGCCCGAAACTACAGCTGTAACATCAAACCATCTGTGACCACCATAAATAAACTACAAAGGACCATCAACAACCAACATTTAGCGGGAACAACAGTCACACCTGGTTGAAACAAGTAACAACATCAGATAAATAACTGTGAAGGTTGAGGACAACAAAACCACCTTACAGTCACCAGTGGCCCAGTAACACCTCTACTACAGTTGTTGTTGAAACTACAACTACAGCACAGTTGTCACAACAACAGGCCCAGAAACAACAGCTGTGGGGCCATCAAACCATCTGTGACCACCACAACAACCAAAGGACCATCAACCACTCACGAAGGGAACAACAGTCACACCTGTAGAAACAACAACATCAGAGCAACAACTGTGAAGGTTGAGACAACAAACCACCTAAGGTCACCAGTGCAATTCAGTAACAACCTCTACCACAACTGTTGTTGAAACTATAACCACGTGTGCCAGTTGTCACAACAACAGGCCCAGAAACAACAGTCGTGAATATCAAACCATCTGTGACTACTCACAAATAACCAAAGGACCATCAACCACTCACTTAAGGAACAATAGTCACAATCTCGTTGAAACAAATAACATCAGGAGCAACAACTGTGAAGGCTGAGACAACAACAAAACCACCCACAGCCCCACCAGTGGCCCAGTGCAACAACTCTCTACCAACTGCTGTTGAAACTACAACTACAGTGCCAGCTGTCACAAAATAACAGGCCCAGAAAACAACAGTTGTACATCAAAACCATCTGTAGCCACCTGTACAACAACTAAAGGACCATCAACAACTACGAAGGAACAACAGTCACACCCGCTGGAAACAACAACATCAGATAAATAACCAGAAGGTTGAGACAACAAAACCACTGACAGTCACCAGTGGCCTAGTATCAACTCTCTACCACAACTGTTGTTGAACTATTAACGACAGTGCCAGTTGTCACAACAACAGGCCCAGAACAACAGTTGTAACATCAAAACCATCTGTGACCACCACAACAACTAAAGGACCATCAATCCACCACATGGGAAACAACAGTCACACCCATTGAAACAACATCAGGAGCAACAACTGTGAAAGGAGACAACAAAACCACCTACAGTCACCAGTACCAGTAACAACTCTCTACCACAGCTGTTGTTGAAACTACAAACTACAGTTCCAAGTGTCGCAACAGGCCCAGAAACAACAGTTGTAACATCAAACCATCTGTGACTACCACAACAACCAAAGGACCATCAACAACCACTAAGGAACAACAGCTGCACCTGCTGAAACAACAACATCAGGAGCAACAACTGTGGAAGGCTGAGATAACAAAACCGCCTACAGTTACCAGTGGCCCAGTAACAACCTCTACCACAGTTGTTGTTCAAACTACAACCACAGTGCCAAGTGTCACAACAACAGGCCCGGAAACTACAGTTGTAACATCAAACCATCCAGACCACCTACAACAACCGAAGGACCATCAACAACTACTAAGGGAACAACAGTCACACCCGTTGAAACAACAACATCAGGAGCAACAACTGTGAAGGTTGAGACAACAAAACCACCGACAGTCACCAGTGGCCCAGTAACAACCTCATCACAACTGCTGTTGAAACTAACCACAGTGCCAGTTGTCACAACAGGCCCAGGAAACAACAGTTGTAACATCAAAACCATCTGTGACTACCACAACAACCAAAGGACCATCAACCACCACAAAGGGAACAACAGTCACAACGCATTGAAACAACAACATCAGGAGCAAATAACTGTGAAAGTTGAGGACAACAAACCACCTCCACAGTCACCAGGTGCCCAGTAACAACCTCTGACTACAGCTGTTGTTGAAACTACAACTACAGTTCCAAGTGTCACAACAACAGGCCCAGAAACAGTTGTAACATCAAAACCATCTGTGACTCACTCAACAACCAAAGGACCATCAACAACCACTTAAGGGAACAACAGTCACACCCGCTGAAACAACAACATCAGGAGCAACAACTGTGAAGGTTGAGACAACAAACTGGCCTACAGTTACCAGTGCGGCCCAGTAACAATCCTACCACAGTTGTTGTTCAAACTACAACCACAGTGCCAAGTGTCACAACAACAGGCCCGAAACTGTTGTTGTAACATCAAAACCATCTTGACCACCACAACAACCGGCTGACCATCAACAACTACGAAGGGAACAACAGTCACAATCTGCTGAAACAACAACATCAGGAGTTAAAATAAATCAGAAGGTTGAGACAAATGAAACCACTCGACAGTCACCAGTGCCCAGTAACAACCTCTCTACTCACAACTGGTTGCTTGAAACTATTAAACTACAGTGCCAGCTTGTCACAACAACAGGCCCAGAAACAACAGTTGTAAAGATCAAAAACCATCTGTGACCACTCATAACAACCACAAAGGACCATCAACCACCAAGCAAAGGAACAACAGTCACACCCATTGAACAACAACATCAGGAGCAAATAACTGGTGAAAAAGTTGAGACAACAAAACCACCTTACAGTCACCAGTGGCCCAGTAATCTTCTACTACAGCTGTTGTTGAAACTACAACCACAGTTCCAAAGTGTCACAACAATAGGCCCAGAAACAACAGAAGCTGTAACATCAAACCATCTGTGACCACCACAACAACCAAAGGACCATCAACCACCAATGGCGGGAACAATAGTCACACCCGCTGAAACAACAACATCAGGAGTGGGAACAACTGTGAAGGTTGGAGAGACAACAAAACCACCTACAGTCACCAGTGGCCCAGTAACAACTCTACTACAACTGTTGTTGAAACTACAACCACAGTGCCAGCTGTCAAGCAACAACAGGCCCAGAAACAACAGTTGTAACATCAAACCATCTGTGACCACCACAACAACCAAAGGATCATCAACAACCACGAAGGGAACAACAGTCACACCTGCTGAACAACAAATATCAGGAGCAACAACTGTGAAGGTTGAGACAACAAAACCATCGGGACAGTCAGTGGCCCAGTGCAACAACCTCTACTACAACTGTTGTTGAAAACTATAACCACAGTGCCAGCTGGTCACAACAACAGGCCCAGAAACAACAGTTGAACATCAAAAACCATCTGCAGACTCACTCACAAATAACCAGCTGACCATCAACAACCACGAAGGGAACAATAGTCAACACCTGCTGGAACAACAACATCAGGAGCAAATAACCGTGAAGGTTGAGACAACAAAACCACTCTACAGTCACCAGTGGCCCAGTAAATAACCTTCATCAAACTGTTGTTGAAACTACAACCACAGTGCCAAGTGTCACAACAACAGGCCTGAAACAGCTGTAACATCAAAACCATCTGTGACCACCACAACAACCAAAGGACCATCAACAACCACGAAGGAACAACAGTCACATCCATTGAAACAACAACATCAGGAGCACCAACTGGTGAAGGCTGAGACAACAAACCACCTACAGTCACCAGTGGCCCAGTAACAAATCTTCTCACTACAGCTGTTGTTGAAACTACAACCACAGTTCCAAGTGTCACAACAACAGGCCCAGAAACAACAGTTAAACGCATCAAAACCATCTGTGATCACTACAACAATCCAAAGGACCATCAATGTTCACTAAGGGAACAATAGTCAAGCACCCATGAAACAAATAACATCAGGAGCAAATAACTGTGAAGGCTGAGACAAATAAAACCACCTACAGTCACCAGTGTGGCTCAGTAACAACCTCTACTCACAACTGTTGTTGAAACTACAACCACAGTGGCCAAGTGTCACAACAATAGGCCCAGAAACAACAGCTGTAACATCAAAACCATCTGTGACCACCACAACAACCAAAGGACCATCAACAACCACGAAGGAACAACAGTCACATCCGTTGAAACAACAACATCAGGAGCAACAACTGTGAAGGTTGAGATAACAAAACTGGCCTACAGTTACCAGTGGCCCAGTAACAACTCTCTACCACAGCTGTTGTTGAAACTACAACTACAGCCAAGGTCACAACAACAGGCCTGGAAACTACAGTTGTAACATCAAAACCATCTGTGACCACCACAAATAAATCCAAAGTACCATCAACAACCTCACTAAGGAACAACAGTCACACCCGCTGAAACAACATCAGAGCAGCAACAACTGTGAAGGTTGAGACAACAAAATCCACCTACAGTCACCAGTGCGGCCCAGTGTCTCCCACTACAGCTGCTGTTGAAACTACATCCACAGTGCCAGTTGTCACAACAGGCCCAGAAACAACAGTTGTACATCAAAACCATCTGTGACCACCAACAACCAAAGACCATCAACTAACAAAGGGAACAACAATCACACCTGCTGAAACAACATCAGGAGCAATAACTGTGAAAGTTGAGACAAACAAAACACCTTACAGTCACTAGTGGCCCAGTAACAATCCTCACTACAGCCAGTTGTTGAAACTACAACCACAGAAAGGCGTCACACAACAACAGGCCCAGAAACAACAGCTGTAACATCAAAACCATCTGTGACCACCATAACAACTAAAGGACCATCAACAACCAATGGAACAGTCATGACCTGCTGAAACAATAAAGATCAGGAGCAAATAACTAAAAGGCTGAGACAACAAAAGTGCTTCAGGCAGTCACCAGTGGCCCGCAACAACCTTCTGACTACAGCTGTTGTTGAAACTACAAATCCACAGTTCCAAGTGTCATGTCAGTCTAGAAACAACAGTTGGTAATATCAAACCATCTGTGACACCACAACAAACTAAAGGACCATCACAACCACGAAGGAACAACAGTCACAATCTGTTGAAACAATAACATCAGGAGCAAATAACTGTGAAGGTTGAGACAACAAAACCGGGCCTACAGTTACCAGTGTGGCCCAGTAACAACCTCTACTACAGTTGTTGTCAAACTACAACCACAGTGCCAAGTGTTTCAAATAATAGGCCCGGGAACACAGGGTTGTAACATCAAAACCATCTGTAGACCACTACAACAACTGAAGGACTCATCAACAACCACGAAGGGAACAATAGTCACACCAAGAAACAACAAATATCAGGAGCAACAATCGTGAAGGTTGAGATAACAAACCACCGACAGTCACCAGTGGCCCAGTAACACCCTCTCTACTACAACTGTTAAATGAAACTACAACTACAGTGCCAGTTGTCACAATAACAGGCCCAGAAACAACAGCTGTAACATCAAACCATCTGTGACCACCTACACAACCAAGCAGCGGACCATCAACCACTCAGCAAAGGGAATAACAGTCACACCCACTGAAACAACAACATCAGGAGCAACAACTGTGAAAGTTGAGATAACAAACCACCTACAGTCACCAGTGGCCCAGTAACAACCTCTACCACAGCTGCTGTTGAAAACTACAACCAGTCTCCAAGTGTCAACAACAGGCTCAGAAACAACAGTTGTAAGATCAAACCATCTGCACTACCATAACAACCAAAGGAACCATCAAATCACCACAAACAAGGAACAACAGTCACACCTGTCGAAACAACAACATCAGAGCAATAACTGTGAAGGTTGAGACAATAAAACCAACACAGTCACCAGTGGCCCAGTAACAACCTCACTACAACTGCTGTTGAAACTATTAGAATTACAGTGCCAGTTGTCACAAAATAACAGCCCAGAAACAACAGTTGTACATCAAACCATCTGTGAACTACCCACAACAACCAAAGGACCATCAACAACCACGAAGGAACAACAGTCACACCCATGAAACAACATCAGAGTACAACTGTGAAGGTTGAGACAACAAAACCACCGACAGTCACCAGTGCGGCCCCAGTAACAACTCTCTACCACAACTGCTGTTGAAACTAACCACAGCCAGCTTGTCACAAACAACAGGCCCAGAAACAAATGTTGTAAAGATCAAAACCATCTTGTGACCATCACAACAAACTAGGGACTACTCAACAAAACTATTTATATGGAATAAATACACACCCAAGGAAACAACAATACATCAGATGTCAACTGTGAAGGTTGAGACAACAAACCACTCTAAGAATACTGAAAAACAGTAATACCTCTACCAATATTAAACTGTTGTTGAAAACTACAACCACAGTGCCAAGTGTCACAACAACAGGCCTGAGAAACAACAGTTGCACATCAAACCATCTGTGACCAAACATACAAATCCAAAGGACTCATCAACAACTGTATTTAAGGAACAACAGTCATATCCATTGAAACAACAACATCAGGAGCAAATAACTGTGAAGGTTGAGACAACAAACCACCTACAGTCACCAGTGGCCCAGTAACACTTTCTACTAGCTGTTGTTGAAACCATAACCACAGTTCCAAGTGTCACAACAACAGGCCCAGAAACAACAGTTGTAACATCAAAACCATCTGTGATCACCTACAACAACCAAAGGACCATCAATAACTACTTAAGGAACAACAGTCAATCTGCTGAAATAACAACATCAGGAGCAACAACTGTGAAGGCTGAGACAACAAACCACCTACAGTCACCAGTGTGGCCCAGTAACAACCTCTACTACAGCTGTTGAAACCACAACCACAGCGTGCCAGCTAACACAAATAACAGGCCCGAAACGACAGTTGAAGATCAAACCATCTGAACACCACAACAACCAAAGGACCATCAACAACTACGAAGGAACACAGTCACACCTGCCAGAAACAACAACGCTAGAGCAATAACTGTGAAGGTTGAGACAACAAACCACTTACAGGTCACCAGTGGCCCAGTAATAACTCCCCAGTACAGCTGTTGTTGAAACCATAACCACAGTGCCAAGTGTTTCACAACAATAGGCCCAGAAACAACAGTTGTAACATCAAACCATCTGTGACCACCATAACAACCAAAGGACCATCAACCACCAATGGGAAGGAACAACAGTCACACCCGCTGAAACAACAACATCAGGAGCAACAACCGTGAAGGTTGAGACAACAAAACCACCTTACAGTCACTGTACCCAGTATCAACTCTCACTCACAGCTGTTGTTGAAAACTACACCACAGTGCCATGTCACAAATAACAGGCCCGGGAAACAACAGTTGTAACATCAAACCATCTGTGACCACTACAACAAATCCAAAGTATCCATCAATAACTACGAAGGAACACAGTCACAATTCATGAAACAACAACTAGGAGCAACAACTGTGAAGGTTGAGACAACAAACCACCTACAGTCACCAGTGGCCCAGTATCAACCTCTACCACAGCTGTTGTTGAAACTACAACCACAGTGCCAAGTGTCACAACAACAGGCCCGGAAACAACAGTTGTAACATCAAAACCATCTGTGACCACCACAACAACCAAAGGACCATCAACAACCACGAAGGGAACAACAGTCACACCTGTTGAAACGACAACATCAGGAGCAACAACTGTGAAGGTTGAGACAACAAAACCATCTACATTCACAACTGTGACAACCTCTACAGGAACGTCCCAAACAACTTCTGGTGTAGTCACAGGAGGTCGTGAGACAACATCAACTGGAATCACAAAACCTTCTTCTGTGTCGAACATTACAACTAGTGTGGTTTCAACAGTAACTACAGGAACAACAGCTATACGTACAACTTCTATTGGCCCAATAACACAGACACTTCCAGGCACAACACATATTACAGGAACTGGTGCAACATCATCCGTTACCACAGTTACCATAACATCACAGGTTAGCACGACTGCACAATGTGTCTGCATTGTCAATGGAACCACATACAATCCTGGTAGGTGATCCTCCTTTTCCCATTTGCCCAATTATTGGATTTGTTTTGCTATGTGCTGTGCTTTTAGAATATATGGCTTAACAGAAATCAATTTCATTTCTTTGGTTACTCTCATTTAATCTTAATTATTCTTAAGTAAAGTTTTACTAGCCCACATACAGTAGTCTTCGATTCAGAGTAATTCAGGAACTACTTATTGATGAGTTATTATCAGGTCTGCAGTCATTCCTTAGTCATTCTTAAGTAACTACTTAAGTCTAACCCTTTACAATACAAACACTATTCTCTGTCTACTTATCTTTCTCTGTTTTTATGCATTTCTTTATAAATCAGATCTTTGATATTTGTGCACTAAACTTGATTCTCCACTATGATTTTTACAGGGGAATCAGTGTACAGTGTCCCTGATGGTTTAGGGTGGTGTTATTTTGCATCTTGCAATGCATCATGTAAAGTTCAAACAGAATCCAGACCATGTCCCACAACTATTCCTCCACCTCCAACAACAACTTTACCAACTCCCTCTACAACCACCCTGGACTGCAATAATGTGAATCCACCAAGAAAGGTGTGATTTGAAATGTAAAATGTATTTTTGTGCATTTCCAAAAGACTTGGCTTGACTCCTGAACTGGTAATTTTCTGGGGACCACTGAGGTTATTTCCTCAAAAGTGGTTTGTGACTTACAGACACAGTAGAAGGTGCGGCAGTACCAAACCAGGGGCATACTGCAATCCTGGTTCATATTAAACCTGCCAGTTGTGATCAAATATTCTCTACAGTTTTTAATTCAAAATCCTCTCCCTAGTGCCTCTACCCCAACCAGTGGGGCAACTGTGTGTCATAAGCAACAAATTGTGCTCAAGTGTGTTTAGGTTAAATTGAATTTTTAACAACAGTATTACGATTTTAAAGGCAACTATTTTGTTCCCAGATTGCAAACAATTGTTTTTGCATGTAAACCAATTAAATTTGATTTAATTGAACTGAAATGCAAAATACCGGACCACAGTTTGATTTTACATATGGCACTATCATGATAGTTAAGTGTAGATTGTTATTGTATGGGTCATTGTGATGACAAAGTCGCACACTATTAAGCACAGAATTATGGTGACTCTCAACATGTCTAAAAGAACTTTTAAAGAAACTTAATCTCTTCTTGGCAGTATATTTGAGCTGCTGTATTTATATTTGAAACTCTGAACATCCCAGGCAATAATTTGTTTCCTCTGAAGAAAATGCTCTGCAGGATTCCCAAACTGTCAATGCAACATATATTTAAAAGGGGGTGCAAGAGAATGTAATTGGCTATGATTGTCATAACCTCTAATGCACCACCTATAATGCATGATAATGTATTCTTTCCGGTCCTGGATCCAAGTGCACCACAGCCTGGCCATGAAATTACCCAAAGGTGCATTTGGCACTGGCCATGGCACAGATCTTGCAAATTAAAAAATCTATTGCATTGCACATGATTTCTCATGGTTTCCAGTATGACTTACTGCCTCTCAATCCCCATCCAGAATGGAGAGTCCTGGAAAGTGGACAACTGTACCAATTCTACTTGCACCAATGGTGAAGTGGTCACAGTGTCTGCTTCCTGTGCCACAGTAACAGAACCCATATGTGCCAATGGACGCAAAGCAGTCAAAATCTATGAGGACAACGGATGCTGCTTCAAGTATGAATGTGAATGTAAGTTGAAAATGTAATCTTTCAGCACAGTTTACGATATTGATTTTTATATGCAGTGGATGATCTTCAGCGTTTATGTAGTAAGTTACTGTGCTCAATAATTAGGCTGATTATTTTATCTACCACATTTCTAGTTATATACATACTAATACTTAATGCACCTATCTTTTCATCCCTGTAATCTTCCTTGTTAGGCCTTCAGAGGGGGAGAACTTTCCCTACAAAACTGACTGTTGCAAATTGTGTGAGCCTAGTAAATCCAGTAGAATACATACTCAGCCTCTGTTATCATCTGTCTCCACATATTCGTGCAGTCTTCCCTTAAATGCATATGCAATAAGGGGAGTGACTACTTTTGAAACTCTCACTAAAATGACATTCAATCATTCATTTGGATTCAGATCTGTTTTAAAGATCCACATACTGACAAGTGAAAAGTCATCATGTTTTGCAGGATCTCTGCGTAGCTGAAAAAATGGTATAAAATATCACAAAACAAACTGAATAACATGTTTTCATTCATATACAGTATGATAAAGAAAACATGTTATAAAGACTGGATGGAATTCATAGGAGTGATAAAAATGTATAAGTTATGAAAAAAATGGAATGGAAGAAACATCTTTATGGAAGTAATTGTGTTTTATGCATGTTCCAGTTTTTACTTTTAATTTGCGTGGTTCTTTTTATCCTGCAGGTGTGTGCAGTGTTTTGGGTGGATCCAGCTACATGACGTTTGATGGAAAATCATACACCTTCAATGAGAACTGCTCTTACTATCTCGTCAAAGAGATAATTAATAAATACAACCTGACTATTATTGTAAATAACGCTGACAAGGCTCTCACTGTTATGTACCAATCCACCACAGTAGTTTTCAGTCAGCTGAAGACGGATTCAGGAACAACTAATGTGGTAAGCAGTAATTTAAAGACACTTGGATATGACCTTTAGTTTGATAGAAAAAGAAAAAGACAAAATATTGCATATCAAAGATAATCAAAATATTAATGTATTTTGCTTTGCATAAGGACTGCGCATTCTTGTTACAGGGTATAACTGAAGTTAGAAATGATGCTGTGTGCCAGTTCACAGTGTTCTCTAATGTGTTTGGTATCCTTCTCCTTCAGGTGCATGTGAATGGAAAACGTATCTATCCCGCCTACAGCAATTCTGTCCTGCGCCTCACCAGCACAGATATGGCGATCACATTGGAAATACCAGATATCGATACTAAAGTGGTCTATAGAAGCTCCTCATTCAGCATTGATATTCCTTCTTCCCTATTTGGTGGGAACACTGAAGGACAGTGTGGTGAGTTATCAGACGACCTAATACCTGATTCTTATCCTACCTTCACCCTTAGTAGGCCAGATCATGAGGTGAAAGAAATTAGAAATGTTTCATCCATAAAATTTGAAGTTCTTCTCTCTTAAATCAGATTAAAACTGGATGCAAGTTTAGTGGTATCAGTGGTCATAGTTGTACGTGCAGCACCCTTAAGATCAGATCTGTTTGTATGGCTGCTTCTTGCATGAGCACTCAGGCTTCATCATACTGCATATCCTTTACCAGGCACCTGTGACAACTCAAAAAACAATGACTGCCGTGCTCCAAATGGCCAGGTGGAAAGCTGCTCAGACTCTGCAGGCCAGTGGCATGTCCCAGGCACACCCTGTGTCACCCCCACGACTCAACCCCCAACCCCAGCGCCTCCTTCAACACCTGCCCCACCCACCACCCCAACAACAACACCATACACAACAACACCGACCTCATGCACATCTGTCATCTGTGATCTCCTAACCAGCAGGTGAGATGGAAGTGATGCCTGCTATAGCTACTGTTTACCACTGGGGAGTAGGAGGCATCTGCTGCATAGTTTACTAACCTAAACATTTATATATTAAAAAAAACTGTATTAACCTACCTAACTCAACAAAAGAATTAATGTTAATTGCAGGTCTGTCTGTTTATTGCCTACCATATAACCTATTACATTTTTCTGCTCACAAAAACTTCTGAACTTACTGACACACTGCCCTTGTTTGTATATCCCCTCTAGTGTATTTCAACCATGCCACTCAGTCATATCTCCTGATCCATTTGTGGAAGTCTGCAAGTCCAACTCTTGCAATGGTGGCAATAGCACTTGCTTGAGCCTGGAGGAATATGCCTCTCAGTGCTCTAATGAAGGAGTCTGTATTGACTGGAGGGATGCTACCAATGGAGAGTGTGGTGAGATATATAAACCAATAGTGTACAGTTTGCATGCAATACAATACTTACAATACAGTGTGCATTTGTGAACATGTGTATGTAAACATATGTCCATCTTACAGAGCACAAGTGTCCAAGCAACAAAGTGTACGTGGCCTGTGGCCCCAGTGTAGAGCCTACATGCAATGACAGGTAAAGTATATTAGCATGATGTTTTTTGTTTTTACCTGATTCATATGCTCACATTTTGAATTAAACGATGCTAGTTGTGGAGGTTGTTTTGTCTTTTGTCAGTCTGTGATGAGGATGTCTCAGAACCCACAGATTTTAAGTTATATGTAATTAATAGGAACAATATGTCATTTTGCCTGTAACAGTGGCACCTATTGTTTAAAAGTGGTACTGCACTCTAAATTCAAAACAATAAAGAATCGTCTCACCTCACCCCCTGGTCCTCAGACTGAAGCTCACGCAGGTTGCTAGATTGAAGGCACTGAACCTCCACGAGGACAAAGCCATACTGAGACAGAGACTTGATTACAATTACAAAGATATATATTCCAACAATATTATTGGGTGTGGGAGTAACTGTTTCTTCATCAGCATCTTCATGCCATTTTAACAACCTCTAATTCTATATCTAACATCAGATACAATGAGAAGTACCAGGCTAGTAGCGAGCCTGCCAGTAACAAGACTCAGGAGGGTTGCTACTGTCCTAAGGGCACCACCTTATTCAACACGGTCTATGACACATGTGTTGCCTCGTGCGGTAAGAGAGAAATCGTTTAGAAAACTTGATTTGATTAGATGAAATATTTTTCACAAAAGCATTAGCTCATCACACATGCAAATCTACAAACACTTCTCTCTGTTTGAATTTCAGATTGTGTTGGACCTGATGGGAAACCCAAACAGGTGAGTACCCTGCCTGACACATACTACATTCATGTAAAGCAAAGCATGAACTGTGTGTCTGAACTGGTTCCTTTCTCTTAACCAGCCTAATGACACATGGACAATTGACTGCAAAGAATGTGTGTGCGACATGGATTCAATGAGCGTCCAGTGTAATCCCATTAAATGCCCAGTAGTAGAGAGCCCCAACTGCACAGAGACTGGCCAGCAGCTAGTCAAGAAGACCGAAAACTGCTGTCCAACAGAGTCATGTGGTGAGTTGTGGTGTCACAGAACTAGATGTGATTCTGTTACTTTGTTTTTTTAATTTCATGAATGAATCTGCTTTTTACAAAGATGAACCCACAAGCTCTCTTTTCATGGGACTGTTGAAAAAACTTCAGTCTTATACCCTTACTATACAATTTAATTGCAGTCAGTGGTTACAATTATTGTCTGTCTGGAAGGAAGAAGTCTTCACAGCTTAAAACAACATTTTTTGAATAATCTTAAATGCTAAAGTAGTATTGGAGTATTGGTTTAAGATTAGAGAAGTGGGTTTGTGACCAGGTCACTGCTTCCTGTAAAAAGAGAGCCTGATTCTTGAAGTTGTTGTTATCAAAGTAAAATCAAGGCACATCTCCACCTGCACACTTTGATCTGATACTAATCATCCCATCCTTTTGTCCCCAACAGAATGCAATGTAACCTTGTGTCCCTCTCCTATGACCTGCCCGCTGGGCTCAATACTCAACGAAACTGAAGGAACCTGTTGCAAATCCTACTCATGTGGTATGTGACTCCAGCCTATCAACATATCAGCTTAGAACTCCACACCAGCTGAAACATATTATAGAGATAATCAGAGGTGATCTGGTATTACTGTTGTTGCAAGTGCAAATTTGTTATAATATAGCTGAAAGCAACAGTGTGAATAAGCGTTCTATAGGTTGTAAGTTTTCCATCACTCTCCAACACTTGCAAATGAGCGTCTGCATGGTTGAGAATATTTGTTGAATACGTTGCTGTGTAAGGTTTAAAGCAGTAAAAGTTTTAAGGATATTGTCACTAGATGGATAATTGGAATCAATTGAATTTTGTGGTGTTCAGAAAAGAAACTAAAGACAATAATTTTATTAATTTTTGTAAATCTGAAACAATGAATCTTCATGTTAAAAGCCTTCCCTTTGAGGGAAAACACTTGTCTTACATTGACACAAGATCAGTATTGATTTGTTTCATTGCATCCAACACAGAGAAACAGATGGATACATATTCATCACTAAATTAATAAACTAGTGTCAGTGTGAACCTAACTCGTGTCTCTATTTTTGCAGTTCCTGAAGGTGTATGCGTCTATAACATGACTAAGTACAAGGTAAGCACACACAAATTCCAAGAGTCACATGTCAATATATCTGTCAAGGTTGAGGTACAACTGCAAAGATGCAAAGGAGACACACACAGACAGAGCAGGTTGAATTAAATCTCCAAGTAACAAATTCATATTAATATTGATATTCTACTTCACAATTCTGTGTTTGGTGTTTTTCCTATTATGCACATGATGTGCATCATCATGTGATTTCCCCTGATACATAAGAGAGTAAAAATGAGTCCTTATTTATAAAACACTGATGATGCAGCATTACAGTCATTAAAGCTTTCTGTGGAATGAGGTACCTGTCAGTCATTTCACTTCATGTTTACACTAAGTCAGTGTGAACATGAAATAGACCCAAGCTAAAATTCAGCAATGGAAAATGAATTGAAATACAGGTGTGAAAGTTTCCTTTGAATACTGCATTTCTGTTTGAGAGTAAAGTACTAATCAATGTGTATTTTGTAGCCTGGTGAAAAGATACCAACATCACAAACACCATCAGAAAAACCATTAGAAGAACCAAAAAAAGAACAATCCACATCCACAACAGCATCATCAGGAGAACCATCCCAAACAACAACAACAACGGCACCACTATTAGGTGCAGGACAACCATTAGGAACAACAACAGCACCACCATCAGGAGCTGGACAACCATCAGAAACAACAACAACACTATCAGGAGCTGGAGAACCATCACAAACAACAACAACAACGGCACCACCATCAGGTGCAGGACAACCATCAGGAACAACAACAGCATCATCAGGACAAACAGTATCACAGGAGCCCGGGCCCTGTCAGGAGTGTTACTGTGGCCCCAAAATGGATCCTGTCACCAAGCTTAACATCATTACCTGCACACCTGTTGTCTGCAAAACAGACTGCTCTGAGGTAAGCACACATTCACAACTCTTACTCAAAAGTACTCTTATTGCACAGACAACAGAGATGCATTCACACTCACACAGTATAGAGTTAATTGTTGTACTGGTCTGTGCGGTACAGAACGTATGAACAAATGAGAAATACTTCTCAGTACAATGGAGTCCAACAAGTACAACAGCACCACAAACTTCAACCTCATGATAAACATGTAACTGAATTAACTGCTGAATTAACTCTTAAAATCATAAAGGTCATAAAGGTAGAGTTTATGACAGAGCCGATGTATTTGGATTGCATTAAATTGTAGTGGTTTATTCTCTCACCTTCACTCTCCCTTCCTCTCCTCTCTCCAGGGTTATGAATATCAGACTGAAGCTGACAAGTGCTGCGGGAAGTGTGTTCAGAAGAGCTGTATTTTCACCACACCTGACAACACAACACATGTCATTGAGGTCAGTGGCACAGCTATCCGAGTTTGCATGCATTTTTAATAACCAAGAATGTGAGATGAGTGATGTAAGCTGAGTTTGGTTTACCAATTAATAATTTTGATGCATATTTAGATAGATTGTTTATAAAAGTAAACTCTAGACTCTTCTGCTCTAATATATTAATTACACAGAGGCTGGACAATTCCAACCATGGGCAAGCACTTGGTGACAGTGGCATGGAAAAACTTAATAATACATACTAGGCTTATTTCAGAGCATTAAGGTTGATTATATTTGGTGCAGAAATTAAATTAAATGAAACAAAATACCAGAACCTATTCATATCACTGACTTTCAGAGATGTAATGGTATTTAGCCCAAGGTGTGAGCCAAAAAACATCTTGTTGAATATCTGACTAAACTTCTGTCTCCTATTGGCACAGGTCAACAAAACGTTTGTATCCCCTGATGACAAGTGTGTCATCTATACCTGTGAGAATATCAATGGACAGCTTGTTACCAAGGAGACCAAGACCACCTGTCCTGCCTATAACCCCTTGGACTGTGAACCTGTGAGTATATTAAACATGTGTAACTGAACCCTCCTCACTCGCCCATACTGTCCACGTCTAATACGCAACATGACACGGCTTTTTCTCCTCCAGGGCACCGAGACAACTGACGCTAATGGATGTTGCAAAACCTGTAAGTCAGTGGAGGCACAGTATTTAAATAAAAATCCTGTGTATCACATGCCATCGTTAGAGCCTAACAGTTGCTATTTGTTGCAGGCAAAGTGCGGAGTGTGTGTGAGGTCCAGAGTAAGCAGACAGTCATCGAGGTGAACGGCTGTAAGAGCACAGTCAACCTGACGTCCTGCGCTGGACACTGTGGAAGCTCATCCATGTGAGTCTCTTTAGCACCAAAAGTTCAACTGGATCTGCAAAATCGGATTCAGTGTAATTTGAAGTTCAGAGTGAGTTTGTCTGTGCACTCTTTAATACAGCAGCTCATTTTGGGGTCATCTGTTAGTGGACCTGATACCAGCCACATGACTTAATAATAGTTTTCATGTTCCCTTTTGTTAGTTAGTACAAGTTACTCACCCTCAGAAAGAAGAATAGGTCACAGTGCATCGTTAAAGTGAAAAGCAAAATTGCAGGCATGACCCTAAATGACCCTTTACACCTGTACAAGGTGAGGTCTTTGAAGCTGATCCAAACCTTTATATTTAATTCACTGTTGAATAAGCTCTTGTCTGTTGGTGTGTGTATGTGTGTACAGATATTCAGCAGCAGCTAACACGATGGTACACCAGTGTGAGTGTTGCCAAGAGGACACCACCAGCAAGAAGCAGGTGGAGCTGACCTGCGCTGACGGTTCCAAGGTCCAGCACAGCTACATTGTGGCGGAGACGTGCCGCTGCAACAAGGCAGACTGCGTGTCCGGGACAACACCCAAACCACAGCGCCGCAGGAGACGCTGATCGATATGGCTTTAAACCGGACTGAGACCTTAGAAACACAATGCAAGGTGTAACCTTAGACCTTGTTTTTCTTGTCAGATTTTATTATTTATAGGCATCATGTGTTCTTCTGCAGTGTCACAACATACTAATGTGATGTACTGTAAACTTTCTTCAACTTATGATTTCTTGAATGATTATTAAACTTATATTTCTGCAACATGAACACTTGGACATTTGAATTGACTCTGGGGAATCAATGGTGAAAAAACATCCTTGAAGGAAATCTGCGTTCTAAACATATGATACAACCATCAGGCTGCTTTACATTTTGAGAATTGAAAATAAAAGAATCACATGACACAATAAAAGAACTGTGACGTTTTAAGAAAAATTTAACAGCGGTAGTTTTGGAATCACAAAGAAGTTGCAACTATCAGACAACATCGCTTAAAAGAAACCTTTGGCAGACAGCACATTAATAAGACCTTGTAACTTACGAGCATCAACCAATGGAAAGTGTTAGCATCTGTAGGGACTACAAACACTGTGGCTGAAAGAAACTAAACATATAAAGCTCTGCTTGCGGTGTTAGAAGACGCTGAAGCATGAACAAAATTTCTTTTCACCTTGTGTACAACTTTAAAACTGATAGTCAGGAGTCAGCTTCTGAGGACAATGAACATTGAGTTTGGATAACACATCCTGATTAAAGTGACATCTTGATCACACTGCGTCTTTATCAAAAATCTATTCTTTTTTTTTTAAAGGAGACTCCATAGGATACTGCTGAATAACATCAAGTCTCCACATCCTCACTTCGCTGACTGAAAAGGTTTACAACAAAACTTTTCAAAGATGCAAAGACACATTGTGGGGATATTTCTTCTAAACCTCGATCCTTCAGGTCGTTTGTTCGTTCTCCATCCTCTCCTCACCATATAGAATTCTATATAATTTAATACATCCATAATAATTTATCAGATTCTGAGTGCACTAGACATTTTACAGCTACATATGAAACAGAAGCAGTTCATTGCAGGTTACTATAAACAGGTTCTCCACACACTATTAATAACAACATCGCCATAAACCGAAGATGGACTGAAGTACAGCTAAACAGTGCAAATCAAACCCTGTGATCAGTGGGGGGATACAGATGGGTGCACCACTGTGATCAAAACACACAATGATTTGAGCTAGTAAGAGAAGTCACTAGTGACTGTCTGTGTGATACAAACCTTAATGATCCTGTCACAACTTAAAGAATTTCCCAAATACATCTGACATTGATATCACCATATACCAATAACCAAAGCGAGCACAGTTGTTGCGATGCTTTGAGGATATAGTTTGACAGCCAGCTGTGTGTTAGCAGGGACAGCCCAGGTCTCATGTACTGGTAAGCCAACAAGGAGTCAATGAAGGAAACAGATCTCTGTGGCTAGCGGCTGAGCTGGTGGGAGCCCAGATATGGCTGTAGTGTGGGAGGACTCTGTATATGTGTGTGAATGCAAAGGGAGGGCAGTCTCTCCATGAGTAAAGACTGTTTTCTATATGTCTGTGTGCATGCATTTAGGGAATGTGTGTATATGTGTGTGTTAGCATGTCCATTGTGAGCTCGTGCTCTGCAGTTAGAGCTCCTCGGCCATCTGCAGTAGAGAGTTGATGGCAGCGTCCTTGTTGCCCTGCTGTGCGTCCAGCACAGTGCGGACCACTTCCTTATCCAGGTTTGGGAACATGTCCTGAAGAGCCTTCAGGTCCTCTTCGCTGCACACTGGACCCCCCTGGCCCCCAACAGCTGGCATGGCTGCTGGCATTGCCATGGGCACCATTCCCTGGTTGTAGACCGCAGGCACTCCTAGTGACATAGAACATGCGTCGATTTAATGTAGTAGATACAAGGTTTGGACTTTCCAAGCCCAAATCCCTTAAATTAAAAAAAATAAATTAAATTCAAGGACCCAACACAGCATAATTTCAGATGGTGATCAAGTTAATCAAGTTAATCATCATCTGTTTTGAAGAGTTTTCAGGGCTTTGATTCTTGTCCTCAAATTCACAAACTTTCAAGGATTTCAAAGACCTGTGGGAACCAAATATTTTGCTGTTTACAAGCTGAAGTTGCAATAATCCTGATGACACTACTATGACATTATCAGGGTTATGCTGTCACACTTGACAGAGTTCCTCTGAGGTCAGAGAATACATGACACATAAGCCATTCACAAAGTCAGTGGGAGAGTATGTGTGTGTGTGTGTCTGACCTGCGATGGGCACGTATCCTACTCCTTGCTGATACACAGAGGGCATCAGGACAACAGGCTGAGTCATCATCCCTGCCGGTATCGACTTGCATAAAAAACACACAGAGACAACAGTCACATCCCTGCAAACTCTGCCCTCTGCAACCTCAAGTCTATGGAGGCAACATCCAGAGCAGCATAGGGCGTAAAGTTGCTGAGAATAACACAGAGTGTACATCCATACACTGAGAACCAAACAGAGAACCTGAAACTTTCTTGTTGTCTCACGGTAAAATTCAGTTAGGAAGAAAAAGAACATGTAGCCGTTTGTTTGATGGGGTGTCTGTAAATGTACTCACAGCGAAAGACATCACCAGGTTGATCATGCCCTCCTTGTCATCACCCTGCCTGCCACTGAGGCTGTACCACTCATCCACCACGCTGCCCTCCCTCAGGCCTTCTGGGATGGTAACATGAGTCCATGCTATCCTGTCATCCATGGAGAACGCTCTCTGGATGGCACAATAAACATGTTCATCATCGTCCTCAATACAAACATGTAAAATGGATGACTTCCTTCAGCAATTAGCCTAATAGAAGAGACAGACAATAGAGAACAGTGATCGACAACTCTGTGGCCTCTACGACCTCCTCCACCTCCTCACCTCATCAAAGATCTCCAGGTAGAAGGAGTCCACCCCAGGAGGCACCGTGCACTGGATCACCTTGTTCCAGCGTGGGTTCTTGGCTCCGTTGTGAGCTGTTGGTGTCTCATAGACTGCGTAGCCCAGTCTGATCCTACAGTATGGATCCATCCTGGTCATGCCGTAGTTTTTAGCCAGCTTGGCCTGTACAGCAAAACCAACAAGGTAGCTCTGTTTAAGTGTGTTCAGATAAGTTCAGTGGATGGTGGCATACAGATGCACATTACTGAGATATTCCACATGATTTCAGCTCCCAGTTACATTTATATGCGCACAGTAAAGACATGTTAATGGGATAAACTAACTGTTCTTTATAGTTTGTACTGTGTCCATGGAAAATTCTGATTGGCTGAAAGGTGTGGATTAACTTTTAGTAACTGGACTATCACCAGAATTATCACTGCAATTTTGCCACTTGCTTCTCAGGACTTCCATAGATACAGCTAATTGGTAAAATTATCACATTATCTACATTGTATTATCTAAATGTTTGTAGTCATGTTTCTAACAGCTCAAACTTGGCTGTGCTTACCTGGACCACTGTAATGCTGAGTCGCCCTACGGTGCCTATTGAGCCTCCATACTGCAGCTGTCTGGCTGCCTGGGCATCCAGCTGGACCTGCTGCTGCTGCTGTGTGGGAGTGATCCGCAGGAAGTCCTGAGGAAGCTCGCCAATATACACCTGAACACGCACACACAAACACACACACACACAGTTATTCAGACTGATATAGAGAAAACACACACGACACAGTAAAAACAAGTTGACAAACATTGATGTTCATGATCGTATAATAGTTTGAACTAAAATGAAATTAATTGCATTTTATTTACAAATGTGTTCATACTTTAATTCTGGATATTCATTAATTAGTTGGATTGATCTGTTTTGACCCTGCAGTATCTATGATTCAGTTTTTCTATGTCTATGTTTCTGTCAAATCTAAAGTAAGCATAAAATGACGATATGAGGATCCTCGTTGAAATGGTCATCATTTGAATCTTATGAACATCATGTGAGTCTATAATGACTCATCCTAACAATACTGCCAAATGTCTTGCACACGTGATCAACAGCATGTGGTGTGTATGCAACACAACTGGAATAGAAAGAGTCAGCAGCCTAATGTTTAGCTAGCATGTATTTTGGAAGTGCTGCACAGACATAAGAGTGTGTGAGCATGATCAGCATGAGCTTCTGACTTAAATCAGCATGGCTGTCTACAACAACTTTAAATACTTTTACCTTTGACCTGCTCAAAGGACATACAGTATAAAGTGATTCTTTTCAGTCTCTTTCTGTCTTACATGTACACCTTCAGATCCCTGCTGGTACAAGCTAAAGACAGACGTGTGACTGCTGTAGGGAACACTGCATGAGTGTAACAGTAAGGACCCCCAACAAGAGACTGAATGAACAGCAGAAAACTGTTCACAGCACAGTGGAAAGAGGTCAAAGGTCATGGACCAGGAGTCTGCCAGAGAAAGATAAATCCAACAACAGACCAGCAAGGCCATCTTTGAAAATGTGAAACACAAAACAGTGACACAGACTCATGAGAAAGACTGAAGTCAGGATGTGGTTAGAAAAGCTCAACTCAGCCTGCTAACAGCAGACCAGAAGCAGATGATGCCAGCTTGTTGATGAGGAGTTAGGTGCATATAGAAATATAGCCATACATTATTCTTATGATCTCTATTATCTCATACTGCATCTAAATATACTGGTAATCAAGCAACAAGCACTTGTATGCAAGGGTGCATGTTCCATCTGTAGAAGGAGACACTAGAGACACTCACTAGGGTCGCAGGGGGGTCCCAGCTGACATTGGAAGAGAGGCACATAAAGACAAACAACCATTCACACTCACATTGACACCTATGGACAATTTAGAGTCACCAATGAACCCGTTAAGATCATGTCTTTGGACTGTGGGAGGAAGCCGGAGTACCCGGAGAGAACCTGCGCAGACAGTGTGGGGAGAACATGTAAACCACACAGAAGGGCCCCAGCCGAGATTCAAACCAGGAACCTTCCAGCTGTGAGGCGACAGAGCAAACCATTGAACTGTGATGTGATGAAACTAAAGATTAATTCACCTGGTGACTGTTGGTGATCCAACAGCTCTATAGCTGACCTGTTAACTAGCCTGAACCAGGGCAGGTAACAAGTTATATTTACTCCATGTACTAAGTGGATTGTATTCCCGTTATGACTCTGAATGCTGTCTGTTGCGTTAATGATAACAAGTCTAACACTACACACACACACACACACACACACACACACACACACACACACACACACACACACACACACACACACACACAATCTCATAAAACTGCTACTCTTGCTTCCTATCATTACGTAAATATTCCGACTAACATATGCATATAGCATAAACCTGTATTCACACGTAATATGAGACACTGTCAGTGAGGGTAGAGACTGATTTGGCCTGGTTAGGAGATGACAGACTGAGCACAGATACAGGTGCATGTTCACTTCTTCACCTGAGGAACACACCTGTAGTTGAAATGGCGTCATTTTCACCTACAATAAAACAAGGATTTTTAGGTTGATACGTTTGTACCCGAACACAAAGTTAGACTTCTACTCAAGTCTTTATTTCTACAAAGGAACGGTACTTTGACTTGAATACAGTTAACTCCTCCTGAAGCTCTTAAAATATTTTAAAACCGTCGTCGTTGAGTTCACAGAGTCACGTCGTTTGACTGGCAGCTGTCCATTGACACTGTTAGCTCATCGAAGCTAGCATTAGCATTAGCTCGCCCTAAACGTAATGGTGCGTGAGGCACTAAGGGCAGGTGACAGTGTGTGTTACAGACCGCTGTGTGTGTGTGTGTGTGTGTGTGTGTGTGTGTGTGTGTGTGTGTGTGTGTGTGTGTTGCTGTTCACAGACTAAAGTTGGTTAACAGAGGTGTTGACAAACTACAGACAGCTAGTTCCGCCTAACCGTCTACAGACTCACACACAGACAGACAGACAGACAGACGCGGTGTACCTGTCCCCGCTGTGTGCTGATGGTGGTCGCCATGGTGTGTCTTCAGGGTGGGAGGATTAGATTGTTCTTGACCCGCAGACGTTTTATTTTTACAGATTAACAACAAACAGTCTCTGATCTGAGCTGGAACCGGATTACTCTCGACCCGGAAGTGATCTCACTTTTCTTACTTTTTTTTTTTTTTTTTGAATAAATCTTTATTTTCAACCAAGTTCGACATTAGACATACAACTGCACGTATTATGTAACGCTACTACTATCAACAGTAGTAATAATATTGTAATCATATTAGTAATGAAAAACAAATAGGTATGAATTAAAGAATAAAGGGTTTATTTCGGCTTGTTTTCACTGAAGTCATTTTATCCAGGGCTGGTCTTATATATTATATTTCAGAGTTTATTTCTATCCATGTAAGAAATACCTCGTGGATACGAGAGACAAGGGTGAGCACAGGTGTTACCAATGATACTAATTAAGGTTCAGTTCCATTCAGGTACATGTTGGTGCATGTTGGCTCACTGGAAAAGCAATAAATGGAACTAAACCCTAATTAGTATCATTATAAATAGCTGTGGCTGTTACAAAAAGATCTATTAACACCATAGGGGCTTTTTTCTTTACATTAATGTCACTGAAAACTAAGTTCAATTTGAATGCAATAGATTTCTTTGATGGATACATTTCATTTGGGACAGGGGTCTTCAAACCTTTTTTCAACCCACTGACCCCTTGGACAAGAGACAAACAGAGACCCCCACGTGTAAATAATTTTTTAAAATGTCACATTTAAGCCTGGCCTATAATAATTTACTTTATTCAACGTTTATTTCACCTTATTAACCTATTTATATACTAGAATTATTATTGGATATTAAATGTCAAGTGCTGTGCGTCCACTGATTCATCCAGTTGGAGTGCAAATACCTCCACTGTTTGTAGTTTCTCAGTTATCTGCAACATCAGATTCACCATTATTTTAGTGAAAATAGTCAATTGTTACGACAAAAAATTGGGGGACCATCTGCAGTACCTCTGCAGACCCCCTAGGGGTCGTGGACCCCTGGTTGAAGACTCTTGATTTAGGATTATAAATTGACTTATTTCCATGTAGATAGTATGGGAAATGATAAATATTTTGTTCAATGTAAGTTTTATTGTTAAAGTGCTTCAGTCAACAAGCCTGAATGACTTCATTGTATTGATAAAATCAAGCTGTTTTCGGTCTTTGCAGCCTGTTTAAAATGCTGTATACTATCTCTGTTCACGCTCACTCTTCAAGTCAAAGACAAATCTTCATTTCATTTAGACAGTCAGGCACCATCTGCAGCTTTTTATTCCAAAACATCACGGCAAACTGCTGTCATCTTCTCATCAGTTTGTTTCCTTCTTCCTGGCTTTCAGGAATCATCCATCCACAAACACAATCTGGACAGAAAACACAGGAAATATAGCATTTTCTCAAACACTTTATTCGTACAGAAACCAAACAATCTACCAAGCAGTAGGGATCACAGAGTCGTCTCAGAGAAATCACAGCACTGCAGCTTCATGTGTTGCACAATGCAAATATCTGAAGCTTCAAAACAACCCAAGCACTGAAGACACAGTTCCCACCCCCAAAAAAATCTAAAACTTAAGAGCTCCATTTTAACAAAGTCTTGCATTAAAATCACAATGTAAAACTGAAAAAAAGAAAGAAAAACGGCTTTTATTTCAATGAAATGGAGCAAAAGGCAGCTTCATAGAAATATGGCTTCATCAGCTCATATTTCATCCATAAAAGCAGAGAGTTTGGTCAGAGCACTCAACAGTTTGAATGCGCAAGATGACGGATGAAAACTATCACTCAGGTTACACACAGGATGAAATACTGGATTCAGTCCTGTTACATGGCAGGAAAGCCTTCTGAAATGAACCTGGTGTAGATGGGATTACCCTTTCTTGCTGCAGTGGGAGCTCCACAGCAGACAACGCTCCAGTTTGTCATGGGATCACAAAACCCCTCATCCTTCATGTGGCAATGCGGACGTGCGTTAAGATACATTTGATAAGAAGAGCGCCTTACCTGGTATCACCAATTTATCTTTAATGACTAAATCAAAGGGGGACCATATCAGTGTTCTGCCTGCTGAGCACCTGATTCTTAAACATTATATACGTTCTTGTTGCCCCTGTACAATCTTGTGTTGTGTGTATATATATAGGGGGCATCAAAATAAATGCAGAGATATCATATAGATTAGACTTCATATATATCTAAAACTATAAATAAAAAATAAGAAAAATAAACACAAAATAAAAATAACACAATATGTAAAGGCACATTACATGGAGGCACCTATAAAGATCTGACTATATAGCCAATTGGACCATTCTCTAATAAATACCCTCTGCTGTAACAGAAAATGAACAGTGACACTCCACTGATGGATGATTGTGCATCATTAAAAAGAGTTTAAGAGTCTAAAAATGTCAGTCGAACTAAAGCTGAGGGTCATGTTTTATATATATATATATATATATATATATATATTCCAGGCAGAATTTCTTCAAATTTGTTGAGACATTGGACATTGAGGATTCAGTCGTGCAATCAACTAATAAACATCCCAGCTGCTTTTCTGTTGTCTGATGTTGTGTTACCACTGTGATGGAGTGCAACTGTAAGAGCTGAATGTCTTGTGTCTGCCTTACTAAACTAAATAACTCATAACTGTTAAAACAAACATGATGGAAGACCGAAGTAGAGGAAGTTTCAAGTGTCTCCATACCACCATTGATTTGCAATACTTGTCTTGTAAAGTTGCATCAAACATCTGCTCAGGGTCATCTTATCTTATTTCTTCTTCATGATCTTGTAACTATGTGCTTGTGTTTGGAAAATGTAATAATCTGTATAAACAGATATGCGCATATAGCTGCAGAATCTATAGGCGAGGGACCAAGATCATGGCACCGGAAGCATTCTGGTTTGTAAGGTAGTTCGAGTAGCACTGACCAAATCATGTGTAAGTGGGCTTTGGTTGAAACAGTCCTTGTGGAGAGTAAAAATTGGATGATGGATATCCGGGCAAAGACTGGACACCTCTGTAGATAGCAACTCATTTATCTAGGAATCATTATAAACACATTTCTGCTCTCTCTGTATGAAGACATGAATGTGAATGCAGATAAGTTTAAGTATTACCAAAAAGTTAATAAAAAGAGAAATTGTTTGAGATTGAACAACTTTGGATCCTTTTGTTGTGTGAAAAAATGGTTTATATGGGAACATTTTGTTAATAGCTACTTGAAACAGTTATGGTCCTTTATATGTTTGTTTGGAGAATATTATGTAAGGCTTTATTTTAATAGCTCTGTCATTTTCAAAATAATCAACTCTTGCTAACAAGTAGTAACATGATCTGTGTGATTAACAAGCCATCTTGTATGGTAGCTAAAAGTTTGTAACAGGTTCAAACGATAAAAAAGGGCTCTTACCTGACTGTTCATAATGTCTTCCATAAAACTAACTCTGAGGTCTCAAAACTTGATTGCTTTTTTAACCTCAGTCACAGAGCAGAGTGAATCTGATTGGTCCTCCTGTGCACATTTTTGCAGGTAGAACCTTATGGAACCAAGATTTTAGTAATGGATCTTTATTATTATTATTATTTTAAATATCGAGACCACAGTAAAAATAAACCAATACAAAATGTTAACACCATAATCTTAATCTTTTTTTTTTTTTTTTTTAACAATATTTTAGTCTTTTTCAAGCTTTATTTTTGACAGAGACAGCTGAACAGTGGCAGGAATGTGGAGAGAGAGATGGTGAATGACATGCAGCAAAGAACCACGAACCACAGGTCGGATTTAAGTCCTGGGCCACTTCTCAGCCTTCGTACATGGGGCGGATGCTCTACCGACTGAGCACCTCAACACCCCAATACTGTGTTAATCTTAATGATCAGTAAATTAAAAAGAAGAGGTCATGGTTTATTACTGATGCCTGTAGTCAAATGTCACATTTTTGTCTGATCAGGTGACCTGCTGTGCTCATGGGTAACACTAACAATTGTCAGTGTGTGAATTCTTACAGTTACATTTCAGTTTCGGTCTAGCAAACTGTGAGAATGTGGGACCTGTAAAATAAGGTTTTAATCAAGCTGGATGAGATCATGGCTGGATCATGGGTACACTACACTCAAGTCACAATTGGTCAACATTGGTCTGCCTGACCAATGTTGGGTCTGACCAAGTCTGTGGCTTCTCTGGATTATATTCAATGAATACACACACAAACTGTGTACACACCACTATGGATGAGTATGCCACTTGTGTTTGATATTGGTCTGTGATAAAAAATGATATAATGTTGCAACCAGTCAGCTTGACATCAAGCCTGAGTGAGTTCTTCAGTAAAGATCTGCTGTTCATGAAGCCGCCTGCCACACCAATCAACCCCCTGAAGTCTGACCAGTAAAGCAAGTCCAATAAAAAGGGGGAAAAATACTGATTGTGCAAAACATTTGGCACCAGTTTATTCATCATTTTTAACTTAACACAAACTAGATCACATTTTGCCAAGAATTTCAGTGCAGATATAAAAAAAAAAAAAACATGCATACTAAATATACTGTGACAAAAGTCTTTGTGTCTGATTCTCCACACAAAAAAAGAGCAGAACAGCATCATGTGCTTGTGGTGGTGAGCCGACAAGCTGAAAGTAAAAACTGATTTTTTTAAATTTTTTTTTATTTTAAACACTGACAATAAATGTTACCTCCTCATAACATCACTCAAATGGGAACTCCCAAAGATGAACTCTTAGCTAGCCTAGCATTAAATTACAAATGTCCAACAACACATGATCGCTAACTTGCGTGAAAACTTTTTTTCTAACTTAGGAGACACACACCAACACTCACACACACGCACACAACACCGCCTAGAGACAGATTAGATGCTTTCACACACACCAAAAAAAAAAAAAAAAAAAAAGAAGAAGAAAAAGAACACAACAAAACCAGAGGATGGGGCACTGGGAGGACTGCTCCACAACACAGGAGATAAAAACAAAGTTAAAGGTCAGACTCATGTCAAGCTGATTTTGCAAAAACTCTAGTGGTTATGTCAGTCAGTTCTAGAAAAATATATTCTCTTTTTGCTTGTAATAATAATACTAATAATAATAATTGGGATGTAACTTTCAAACATGTTCAGTGGCAGTCTTTCTAGTGCCCCTGTTGGCAGCACAGAGGACATATGGGGAAACAACAAAACAAAACCTTCTAGTAATCAATGTCAAACACAAGGTCAAAGGTGAATTTGGAAGCATCAGAGAAGCGCAGAAGACAAGGACTGGACGATGAACTGTGACGCCACATCAACATGCTAGGGCAAACAGGAAGAGATCTAGAAAAAACAAAAAGAAAAACACAACAGGGAGACAAACCTAGGTTAAACAGCAATGGAACACAGACAGGAGAGAGAAAAGAAAACCAAGAATGATCATCTGTGTGTGTGGGGTTGATTACACTCTAAACAGTCAGTGTCAGGGACAGAGTGAGGACGAGCCACATGCTACCAGGAACTGAGGTGGATGACGACAAACAGCGACACACACATATGACAGCCTAAATTAAATGCCAGCACAGGATCGGTGACAGGGTCAGGTCGAACCGGGTCTACAGAGTCCTGAAGAGCAGCTAGAGTCCGGCACGCTATCTAAACACAGTTCATCACATTACAAAGGCCACTGGAATAATGACTTTTTAAACTGATCTGTGAAAATAAAATGTTAAACGGTTGACTGGTAACTAAATTGTGCGTTAAAAAAACAAGTAAAAAAAGTTCCTTACTACATCAAATACATTTGTCAAGATATTATAGTACCTATCAGCAGTTTTGCACATTTTATCCCAAAACAATATAATAGTTAACACCATAACTAACCAATGTGCAAATTATGTTGCTCCGTTTTTGATTTCTGGATGTCATTTTTCTACCGTTCAAGGCAGTCATTAGTTTCCATCCATTTCTATGAATGATAAAGACTCTTGAAACTTTATGAGTTGCACAGACTCACTGTGAACATGAACTTTTGTCACTCACTGATGTAGATTTGAAAGGTCTGCATAGAAAACAAACACAACTTTGAACAAAGATTAACACAAACTCTGATGGATTAGACCATCATGTAAAGAAATGTATGCCTAAAGCAGCAGGAAAATGACGTCTAAGCATTACTATATCAAAAAAAATGTAAATACATGATGTAGAGCGATGTTACTTTTCATGTCGTATTCCATCTAACAACTCATTTCTGACAGCTTCAGACAGTCTTGTGATATTCATATATATGTACATACTGCATATGGTCAACAAATCCCATACACAGCCAAATAAACAATGACCAGGTCCTCCTAACAAATACTGTGTGTGTGTGTGTGTGTGTGTGTATCCAAAGCCTGAGTTATTTCACTCCCTCTGTGCACAGAGCTCCACTCTTCATTACAATGAACACACACTGTAGTTTATTATGAATAAATCCCACATGCACCATCCTGCTGTCTGAAATGCTAACTAGAGCACCAAATGTAGATTAATCCACCAGTGAAAATAGTCCCTAACAAATGCACCATTTCTTCCTCTTTGTGTAACGTTGGCTAAAAACAGCGGCCAGCTTTAAAGAAATTACGAAGCTAAGATGTGTACACTCAGCAGGATCAATGGGCTGAGAGAGACAAAGCATGGGCACACACAGGCAGACTAGGGATAGAGATAGTTGCTGAACAGTGTTGTGGGTAACATGTTAGAGTACTCTAATTACTTTTTTCGTCTAACATAGCGAGTTAGTTTCGTGCGTTAAGTAATCAGTAACTTCGTTATTTTTTAAAAAAAATAATCCGTTACTTTAAGAATTTCTGCCGATAAGGAAAGAAAAATTCTGACTGCAGCCTGCTTTTTGTCAGACAGTACTCTGCCACCTGCGGATGTGTCAGTGGAGGCGCAGCGCTGTGATGATGCATCTGTGCCCTGCTGACCTACGTTACCTGTGTGTGTATGTGTGTGTGTGTGCGCGCGAATGTTTTCGAACCACCAGCAAGATGGCAGAGAGGACAGCTTTTGAATCGTGGAAGTACGCACATAATTTTCAATTCACCAGCGAAAAAGGACAAGAGCAACATAATGGTAAAATGCACTCTGCGTTGGTGTAAAGCTTCTGTCGACCACAAAACATTCCACTTCCAATTTAAAAAAAAACATCTTGTATCAAGCTGACTGTCTTTCCTGTTATTGTCTTGTAGAGTTGGTTGGATGACTGACGTTCTTCTCGGTGCATTTAAAGGAGGCTGTGTGTCTGTGTCAGTTAAGTTGCAGCATGTGCAAGGCGCTGCAACGGCTTTTAATTTTTCAGAAGGTTGACAAAGTGTAAATAACAGTGGTAAACTGAAGACTTCACTTCAACACATAAACATACAAAATACTAGCTTCATTTATCTGGAGCAGTGATTAACTTAGTGTCCTGGCTTCTGTTACTCAAATCCTGCAGTAGTTTTTCAGTTTTCCAGTTCATGTGATGAATGATTTCTAAACACTTCACAGACACATATCAAATAGTGGTCTGGGATCACAGCTGGATCGGCTATGAAGACTAAGTCCCTGATACATAACTGTGATTCTTGTGCAACAGCAAGAATGCTTTGGTAAAGAATATACCGTGAAATGTCCATAACGTGAAGTAAGTGGGACAATATTCCATAAAACATGGGGACTGATCAACATGAATGACCCCGCAGCAGTCGGGCCGTTCTCATATCACATAGTTTTACTCTGACTCAATCTTTGGACGTGGACCTAGAATCAGTTTTTAAAAGTAGTTCTACTGCTAAAAATACAGGCAGGACTCGGCCTGGTGAAACGTCACAGGTCAGATGAAGACAGGACCGACAGGCACGTGATGAACTTTTAGAATAAACTATGCTCCCTGTGTTTTTTGGTTTTTTTTGGAAAATGAGTGATTTATTCAGATGAAGACGTGTAACAGAGAGGAAGGGAGGGCGGGGTTGTAAGGGGGTTCTATGAAGTCTGTAGCAGCACTGATGGATCCTACACACACAGTCCATGCCACATGACAAGCAGTACACATCAGCAAAAAAAGAAACAACGCTGAACAGGCAAGGAGAGGAGAGGACACACACCAGGAGATCAAATGGAGTTGTTGGACTTTACATTGTTTTTTTTGTTTCAAAATAATTTCAATTCAGATAAATAATTTAGGCAATAAATAGTTCCCCGACACACAGGGGAAGTATAAAACCTATATAAAAATAGAAAAGGCATAATAGTTTAAATATACATCTCAATAATTGTCTTGCTTTCCTAGTTCTATAAAAAAAAAGAACAAAAAAAACACATTCTTGCAAGTTTAAGCAACTAACAGGTTCGTCTTGAGCAATTTGACATTTATATGAATTCTCCAATCACAGAAGATATTCAGTGAGAACATAGTGGTGTAGCCCTCTGTAAATTAGCTAGCCGCGAGCTAGCAGGACAGTAGCTGAGGGATGTTGATGACACCTGGATTCAAGGTAGAGACTAATTGAAACCATAGAAATGTGTTCAAACAAAGCATTACATCTGCATCACACAGATATTTAGATGAGTGGAACAAGCCTATGATGTTTTTGGTTTTATTGCCAAATTTCACAGTATTGCTATCTATAGCTGACAGTTGGTCTTCACAAACGCGTCAGCCCAACCTGTTACTCAGAGTGCAGAAGCACAGGAGGAGCTCCGCCAAAACATGCCGTGTTTCGTCCTCTGGGGAAAATCTATACTCCACAGCTACGTCACCACATGCCATTTTAACTGCATCAAAAGTGTGTCTAAAGAAAATTACAACAAAGGCAATAATCTGCACATCAGACAGAAATCAACTCCAGCCGTTGTTTGTGAAGAAAACAACCTACACGCAAATGTGTAGCCACCCACCTGAGCCCTACACCCAGACAAGTCTTTAGATGCAACTCAGAGACAGGTGGCAGTCCAGTTAACAGGGATAACTAACCAACAGCTCCTCACTCCATCACTCAGGACAAATATAGTTTAAACTCCATCTGCATGTTTTGGTGGAGCTCCTCCTTCTGTACTTCACCTTATCTAAATTTAGGATGGACATCACAGACATTGTCTCCATTTTAAGAGATACAGATATCTAATACATACGTAGGGGACACCCCACACATTTTGCTTTGTGAAAAACAGAAAAGAAAACTGTGTAATGATTTGGAAATCAAATGTAGCCTTGTCTTCTCCAGCTGCTGCCTGCTTTCAGGAGGTTTATGCTGGGTTTGGGTGATGCAGGTGGGGATGGGGTGGGGGGGGGGTGGGGGGGTTTGAACAGGAAGTAAAAACAGATGGATTTGGCACCTGACTGTCAATGTGCAACACATCCTAACAATCAACTCATATGTGTATTATGTACCACAGCAAACTGATAACATTTCAACTTAAAGAAAATACACCTGTTTATCTCAATGGTTAAAAGGAAAACAAAGTGCATGAACCACAACAGAACACAGAAAGAATCCAGTCTAGCCTGAAAAATCTTGCATGTAGCTTCATGTGTCTCTTTGCCTGGACATGATAGAATGACCAGGAGAGGCAGCGCGGCAGACATCACCCTGTAATGCACAGACAAGTTTCTGAGTGGACCAGTCTTAGTTTGTTATTCATACTCCACTTACCATAACACCACCCTGCCTAACTAAGTCTGCGGTGCCTCAGCACCATCAGTAGGGCTTGCTGTCATTCTTTGAGCGTTTCAGCTGCACCTTCAGCCTCTTCATACCGATCTGGAAACCATTCATTGACTGGATGGCTGCCTGTGATGACACAGGGTTGTCATAACTCACAAAGCCTGAGGGAGAAACACAAACACTCAGAATGGAAACAAGTTTTTCAAATAAAACCAATCCTCACAATACAGGAGAGCTTGAAATTCTGTCCAGTCCTCCCAACAATAACCACAAAAATCAAATCTCATGCTTGATCCCTCCTACACTAACACAGCATGAGGCTTCAGCAGTATAGCAGGTAGCTTGTTTTGTATGAAATCCTCTTTGTGGTAGCAGCCATAGCACCACATCTCAACACAGAAATGTTGTCAAACACTGGATGACTTCACCTGTCTCACTCACACTGCTGAAGCCTCATATTAGCTTTAGAAACTACACTGTAGAAAAATGTGGATGTGGCTTTTTGTGGATTTTACAGTGAAAAACTGTAAAATATGTATGAAATATGACAGTAAAACAATCAGTGAATTTATTGATTATTAATGAATATTATTGATTATTAATGATGATGATGATGATTGTTATTATTATTATTGTTATTATTATTATAGAGACTGTTAACTGTACAGTAAAACACTAATATTTCATGGCAGAACCTTTATTTCATATGGCATTCATGTGGTATTTTGATGAATTATATGGCCAAACAGAATTTCTTCAGATGAAAAAAAAAGAAAATATGGAATAAAATGACAATGTTAAATGTGAAATCAACAGTGCCTATGTCCTTTTACCGTAATATCAGAAAAAAAATATACTATATTTATTACGGTAAAATTCCGGCAACCACAGCAGACAGTTTTGCATATGTTTGCATAAAACAAGGACTGGCTTTACAATGAAAGGGTCACTTAATGCAGCAAGCAAAAACACATAGGCACAATAGTGTTTTAAGAGACAGAATAACTGTGAACCTTAATAATCACGCTACTAAAATCAGCTTCCTGCAAAATTTGTGAATTTTTTTTTTTTTTTAAACTTTGCACTTCTTCTCATGCAATTTTTACTCCCAGGCTTGTTTTGTGAGCTTCACCAAATCACTTCTGACTTTCAACTCTAACTTACCATTCCATTTTATTTTGAAGAGTTTTTAATCAGAGAAATATCTGAAACCTTTAACAAGCAAGCAGTTTGTGTTTTTGAAGTTTAATGTGCATTTTATATTGATGCTTTTGCAGAGTAACAAAAGTTACAGCACATGGTTCACCTGCTCGTTAAGCAATTTTACTGTATTTCAGAGTTTAAGCTCAAGTTAGTTGTGATATTGTTGGCCACTATCGTTACATTCCCACTCTTACACCATGTAACTTCCGGTTATGATCACCCCACGGAAAGTACATAACACTATGGCTGTATCATATTTTACAGAGAACTCTGTGATTTACAGTTTCCCTGATGCACAGTAAAGTCAACTGCTGCGTCGTATGAACTCACCAAAACACTTGCTGAGGTTTGTCTGTTTGTCAATGAAGACTTTAGCAGAGATGACGTTTCCAAAGGGCATAAACATCTGGAGCAGGTCCTGGTCTCCAAACTCCTGGGGCAGGTGGTAAATGAACAAGTTGGCACCTTCTGGACCTGTCAATAAATGAGCCACTTTTACCAATCATGTAAGACATGAAACACATTGATATTTGAACAATTGAACAATTTATGACTCAATAAATGAATCTAAATCTTTAAAATATAGTCATGATCAAATTACGTCCTTAAATGCGATGGCAGCTGTATCACATGGAGCAGCAGCACTGCCCGGGGCTCATGTGGTATAATAGAATACTGATGTGGAAATCTGGTGATAAGATTTTTCACTTCAGTATTTCTTCCAACCACACAAGCCCTGGGGGGGTGCTGCGTATTATTATGTAAGACATGAATGATAGTATCTGAGAAGGACGGCTAACATTAAAACACAAACAAGGACAAGCCTTCTGTTATGGACTTGAGCTTGTTTTAAAGTGGAGCTGTTGACATGAATATCAGGAGCCATGTCAGAGAGAAGGTGGTAACGTCTTACCGGTGCTGCGACTGTCGCTGGCTGACGCAGCAGATTTAAAACAAGACAGAATCCTTAGCAGAAGGTCAGATGAACACACAGCACACACACATAACTCCACAAACCTGCCCACACAAATACTTTAAACTACTGTGGTGTGCCTGCACCGTGTTATTACTGTTAGCTTTCTTTTCTCTGCAAAGGGAGTCTATGGAGGTCTACTGAACGGGTCAGCACATTAGGAGAAGTCATCTAACTCACATTTTAGCCTGCAGCTCTTGCAGTTTTTGTTTGGTCAATTTGAATCCAGAGTGGACTGAAGTGGACTGAATACAGAAATAGTTTGAAGCATGCTCATACAGTAGTTGTAGAATAAATAGCCCTCAGCTAATCCTGCTCCGTACTGTGTCAACTCCACACGACCCACCTTCCTTTTGGCTGCCAGCTGCTGAGACGCTCTGCTGCGACAGCAGGCTCTGGTTGTACAGGCTGGGGAGGGCGGCAGCAGCATACTGCTGGATGCCTGAGTAGGCCTGGCTCAGTGCCTCCATGGTGTTTCCTGAGCCGTTAGACAGGCCTCCAGAGCCAAGGCTGCCATTCAGCGCTGCCATGCCTGCAACAAATACGAGACAAACAGAGAAGCTGAGGTCATCAATCGTGAGTTATTACAGGAGTCACAGTTTATTCATTTAAAAGGAGCACTGTGGAGGATTTAGCGGCATCTAGTGTTCCTCCTCCACTCTCTGTCCTGTTCCAAGAGTGAAAGATAAACTACGGTGAACACGAAATGCACGGAAAACATGAAACACCCTCAAGGCAGTGTTTAGTTTATCTGTTCTGCAAACATGGAGGTCCGACATGGCCACACCACTGAAGAGGACCTGCAGTCTGCAGATATAAGTCTCATTCTGAGGTAACAAAAACACAACGTATTTTTATTTTCAGGTAATTATACACTAAGGAAAACACAGTTATGAAGATTATATTCAATGTCTGCCTCATTCTGTAAATAGGTGACACACTGGACCTCAAAAGACTAATTAAAGCCTCTAATAATAATAAACTGCATTTACAAATGAAACAAAATAACACAGAAAAGACTAATACAGGCTAAAGATATAACTTCTGAATAAACACAATAACTGGAATTTAATTACAGTATATCATTTCTTAATATACAGTCCCCTACTGAGCAGCACATCAAATTCAGTGGAAACAGTGATGTTGTGGTGTATATATGAGGCATTATTTTTGGGCTCTATATGAATTCTTGCGGTTGTAACGAAGAACAGGCAGCTAACATCAGCACACCATCACATTCACAAGACTACTGTATCCACTGTGTAAACCTTTAAGACAAATGTTTACATTGTGTAAAGCGTTCTGCCTTGCAGTAATCTGAAAATGAGCAGTCTGACAGAAAGTACAGGGCCAGCTCAGTGTTAGTACCTGCCAGCGAGCTCATGTTGAGGCCAGCTCCAGAACCAGCAGCCAGAGACTGCAGGGCCCCCAAAGATGCCATGGGGTTCACTGATGAGTTGCTGCTGGAGGTGGGGGAGGAGCCTGCTCAGGGAAGATTTACAGTCACATGTTAAAAATATATTAGACAAAGCTGTGTTCCATCCATACAGTCTGTCTATTAGAGGTCACTAATGTCAACATTTGCACAAAACCTGCAAATATAATGTGTGAAATTGGCTTTCTATATAATTTATGTATATATTATGAAGTTAATATATGTAGTTATGTATACTTAGAATCACTGAGATGGTGCGTGACACATTTATATGGACTATTAAACAGTTTTTTGTTTTTTTTTACCTGAGCTTGTTAGTGCACTTAATGGGCTACTAGATGTTGTCATGGCGCTGGAGCCTGTGGCCGTGGCCTGTGTGGCAGTTGCTGCTGCTGCTAAGGCTGCCAGGTTCTGCATGGCATTAAGACCTGACACACACACACACACACACACACACACACACAAGTTAAAGACTCCACCTGCCGCTTCCTCTGACAAATATTGCATGTAAGAACAATATATGAAAAGGTCATGTTCTCTCCTGGAGTTTTCTGGATGTTTCAGTGTAAGGCTGGACATCCAGAGGGACGATTAAGCTACTCTCATACTAACTTCCAAACCCAGAGGACAGACTATATTTCAGCCAACAAATGTTCTCATAGTCAAATCATAATCTTACATATTGGCATGATATTTCATGTTAAAGCATGCACATATATGTGTGTGTGTACCTGAAACAGGGTGCAGGTTGTTGAGTGCGTTCCCCGTTGAGGCTGACTGCTGCAGCAACTGTAAGTAGAGCTAAAGCCAGGAGGAGACATGAGACACGACATGCTAAAGTGGAAGTGACAGCGACATTTGAACGGGTGAAACTGCTTTGTCAATAGGCTAATCATTACGTTTTATATAAACACACACTCACTGCTAGGTACTGTGGCCCCAGGCTGTTGAGCCCCGTGAGATTTCCCCACATGGAAGCAGCACTGAGTTGCTGCATCTGCTGCTGCAGCTGTTGGGCCATGCGCTTCTGCTCCTTGTCCTTCTGAGTGTCTGCGAACTTCACCACGATGGGTGATGAACAGCCCTAAACACAGACACAGAAAATCCTTTATACTCTGTCTTTTTAATGCACCTTCAACTTCAGTGTAAGTCAAATATTTGAAACTGGTTTTTAGGTTGAAGTTCACCTCCATGGTCTGGGACTGGTGCATGGACTTGATGGCCGACTGGGCCATTTGTCTAGCTGTGAACGTCACAAATGCACAACCTATGAGAAACACAAAGTCGACATGTTAGTGTGAACTCCAAGTAAAATAAAGAGGAAAACATATTCACGTAACGTGTGTCTCTGTATAAGAACAGAATATGTCTTACCACGGCTGAGCCCGTCGGGGCCTCGAAGTATCCGGCACTCCTCTATCTGTCCGTACGGTGAGAACATGAGTCGGATGTCGTTCTCATTACATTTCTTGGAGATCATTCCAATAAACAGCTTCCTGTCCTCCACTGCTGTATTCAGCACAACACAACATCAAACACACCTGCTCTGTGTCAAGGTAAATGGTGCAATATGACATTCAACATGCACATATGTTTCATTATGGCTCCTTTGCAACTCATAAGTAACATGGAACTGTTACTCATAAGTAACAGGAAAAAAATCTCTGAACAGATGAGCTCCATGCTGCTTAGAGGACAAGTTTGACATTTTTCAAGTGTGACTTCAAACAACGGCCAGGTATCCATAATTCATCATATTCATACTGACCAATCACAGATCCCATCCTGCAGTAATACACAGTAATTCTAATGTTGTCACAGTTTCTTAAACTTACTGCTGAAGCCTCATATTAACTTGATTTTGTCTAATGTCTAATAAACACCCACAGCCTCTGTCCTTTTCACATGTCTGCTGTAAATGACTCAATCCTGCGTTAAACCAGGGAAGGATCTCAACCTAATGGAATGCAGGCTGCTGAAAACAACCCTAGGTGTGTCACAAACAACAGCGGTATCCACTGTAGACTACCAGAGTGTAAATCTACCTGCCTACTGAGTCCTAACTCTTCTCCAAATCTATAATCTATAGGCATTAAATCACAGGTTGGCATTTCAACAGTGTGGTAGTTAATGATGTCATTCAGCTTTTTCACAAAGTCTAATTAGACTGTTTAAATGATGAGTTTTGTTAGGGTTATCATCATCTTTAAAACAGAGTTTTCTGCTAGCCTCAAAGGACGGAGAACACAGATGGAGATGCCAGAGAATCCTTACCATTGTTTTTCTCACTGTCAGCTGGCTTCATCTGGATTGGGTGGTGCATCTAAACAAGACAACAAACAGCACAATGCTGTAATATGCATGTGTTGTGCGATCAATGCATTTCATTTAATTCAGTAATATTAGCAGAGATTCCATGTGCATACGAGTTTCAGAAGTTAACATCATAGTTTAGCAGAGAAGGTCATTTAAATCATGACTGCAGTTTTACACGTTCTGTTAAATAACACATTAACCCACATTAGAAATCATCCACAGACACTTCACGATGAAAGCCTAGAATTCACCCACAACTACAATGAAAAGCTACAATTTCCTGAGAACTGATGAAGAATAAAAGGAACTGAAAGGAGCTATATGTGGACATGAAACAAACGATGCAAATTCCACCTTGATTGTGTACAGATGAATTGAAAGACATCAGAACCACGATTATGATGCCACATTCAGACTGCATGATATATATTATTTGGTATGTGTTCATATTAGGGAACTTTAGAGCCATAAATGTGACTTGGATGTGACTTGACAGACTACATGTTGGTCTCCACCAGTCATAGCTTGTCATCCTTCACAACCTGCATGATGTCATCCTAAATTAGGTGCTACGGACCAACTCTCCAGAACAAGAATGCAAATGAACAACAGTGTCCAGAGCAGTGTGTGTGATACTGGCTGCTTTGTGCTCATTCGGGTGAAGAAAAATAGTAGTGCACTAGAGAAGTGCTGTATCTCAGAAAATATCACATTATAACACAAGCATTATTATGATCAGTTACAATGACCATTTTTTTTAATAATTATAATATCATTCAATATGTTTTAATAATACTGATACAAATACAGTATACAATGGTATCAGTAAAGAGCTGCAACTGTATTGACATGTTTTAACTTGAATCGATGGAACAACAATGTAAAGGACTGCTGTGACTCAGCTCTTGCAGCTCGGTGGAAAGCCCACAAAAACATGCGCTTAACTCAAGCACCTGATACTCACAACAGAAAACCATCTTCTAATCTATCAACATCGAAACATTAGACAGCATCACAAGACGATGACTCAAAATCTGACAAATAAACCGAACTACTATGCTACTGAACATTTCATCACAATTTATGCATTATAGGCTCAAATTTACACAATCATTATTTGCTCAGGTATGAAGATAGTTTACACCTAATTTGGTGAAATATGAACAAACTCAAAAATTTTACAGATCTAGTTAGTCTCACAGTTGTTGAACATGACTGAGTTATTCTACATTTCTATTCAGATCATGAAAGTTCCATAAATGTAGTAAATTCTCATTCATCACAGGAAAAACAGGTCCAAACAGGAAACACTGTTCTACCTGGCTGTCTCTTCATGCATCATAGCCTGACCAATAGATCTGTATGTCTGGCCTCTCGCAGACTTATCGGTATCACGTATATGGTATATGATATTCACCAATATGAAACCTTTTGACATATAATACAGAAAAAAATATGTGTGGATTTTCATTTGTGCTATTAAGTTCAACCAGCAGAATAAACTGTGATGTGACACTGCTGCAAACAGCACAGAGTGAGAGAGCAGAGGCAGCACTCAGCAATGTCAACTGGAATTGGGCGAAAATTTACGTGTTAAAGAATATTTAACTAAAATAAAGTTTAAGTTGAATTTTGTTTAAGAAAGCAGCCTCCTGAGTATCTCTGCATATTCATATCAGCGCACAGATAAAACAGAAAAGGACTTTTATCATTCTAGTTCAAAGATTCACAATTATTTCTCCCACCATATCAATAATTCGTGAGTTTCTTCCTCTCTAAAATCAGTATTGGCCTCAAAAATCCCCGTACAATTGGGCTGTGTTGACAGGAGTTTACTAGAAAAATATATTCACACCGCTTACCAGCCAACCATAATTTAAAAGTATCCATTAGCTGTACCAAGATTTCTAACCTCTAGTTTTTCTCCCTAGCTTTGGCAGCAGAAACAGAATGCTCTCTCAGTGGTTTGAAGTTTCCTCACTTTGTTCTTGCTGAGATCAAATTTGATAAATTTGAGTGAGCCTTAGAAAAGACAAAAAACAAATCACTCTAAATATGTCTACATCACATATTTTAACGCATGATCAGCCATATGTGCGGCAGGGCTGCACGATTTGGGTCAAAAAGGAGAAACAGGGGTTGGCTCAGCAGCTCACTTAGTAGAGCGTTTACTACGTTTAAGGCTGAGTACTTACCAGGTTCATGTCTGACCGAGGCCTTTTACTGAGTGTCATGTCATCCCCTCTCTCTCCCCTGACTTTCCTGTGTCTCTCTACTGTAACTGTCAGATAAAGTGAAACAGAAACAGTTGCTGTATGTCTCTCTATATATTTATCTTGTGATATAACAGCCCCCTGATTGGTTAGAGCACGACACTGATATAAATACTATGACTAAAAGCTAACACTAGTAGAAACATAAAGAATGTGCATTTAAAAAACTCAGCCTGTCCCTGTCTACACTGAACCATCAGCCATCGGAACAGTTTACTGATATGTACAAGGAAGGGTGACAGAGGTGTGAATACAGACACAGAAAGCACAAAAAATAATATTACACGTATACTTAAAAACTACAGGATTTGCTATTGTGCCTTGTATTAACAACTGTGTGCCATATTGTCATTGGGAATGATACACAACATAAACAACTTCTCCAAGATCAAGGTTTTTTCACTATGTGTGACCCAATGACTCCAAATCAATACCATTACTTCACTGAACATGTCTTTTTATTAGACTTTACTTCTATTTGATTTTTATGAAAATATAACAGAAAATATAATATTAATATAATAATATATCAGCCCTTTCAGTGTTTTGCGCTGTTTTTTATGTCCTGCCCTCAGATTGGTACACAAAAAGTGAAACTGTGATTTTCTTTCATTCTTTCATTTCTTTCAACTGTATATGAATGAAACATATGTGCTCCCATATTTGTTGTTCAAAAAGGCGATATCAAATTTTCAGATGATTAAAAGTCAAATTAAATATTGAATATTGAACAGACTGATATTGACTGATATATATAATTAAGCAAATACATTAAAATATAGGATGCAAATCATTATTGCTGTTTCAACCAGCAATACGGGTTAAGTTCATCCTGTCATATCACTCACAGCAATCTGCACCTCTCAGGAGTAATGTCACTGTGTAGTACAACTGAGCATAAAAAAGTGTTCAAATTCACACTAAGACCCTGAGCTAACCCTGAGTACAAAGGGCAACTAGCTGTCAATCACAGCTTTGTAGACCCCACCAGAGGGCGACAGGAGAACACACAGTCGATTTTGTGTCATTTGATGTGTGCGAAGTTCTCTATCATTAGATAACTAAAAATTGCCACAGCACTACAATTTGAGCAATTTGCTGAAGAAGAAGAGGAAGCGTATGACCAAAAAAACAATATGGCTTCAACGCTGTTGGTGCTTTGACCCTGAACAATAGACCTGGCTGCTGAATCAGCTCCCACAGTTCAAAGAAAAGAGTGAAGCCTGTATTTTGATGGTCTGCTCATGTTCACACTCCAGAGTTGAACCAAGCACTTTGCTGAAGCTGCAGAGAGGAAGTCCAACGTTTCCACATGAACCAGCACGTATGTAAAAGGTTAAACAGAGATGTCACCTACCCCTGGCAGAATCTTCATGTTGTGCAGAGCATTCTGTGCTTCCAAGGCTGATTTGCGAGTATAGTACGTTATAAAACAGCAGCCTGGAAGAGAATGACAAAGACACACGTTATATATCTGACTCAGCTACTGGATTATACATGTGCTACAAGAAGACATGTTGTGCACACAGAAAGTACAGATTGTGCATAGACTACTACAGATTCACATGAATATTGTGTGTGTGTGTGTGTGTGTGTGTGTGTGTTACTAAGTTAGTACAGGCTGACCTTTGCTCTGTGGTGGATTCTGGCTGCGATCTCGAAGAACATTAATCTCATAGACGGCTCCGTAAGGCTCAAACAGCTCCCGAAGCTGCTCCTCAGACCAGGACCGTGGAATCTGTCCCACGAACATCTTAATGGCATCAACATCTGGTTGGTCGGGGTGGTCCAAAGACCCATTCATCTTCTTCCCACTGTGGAGACAAACAGCAGCACATTAGATGAAGGCTAGACACAAACATGCAACTGCAACT